>CM054059.1:168985219-170349155 GCA_028641055.1 Alopecurus myosuroides | reverse complement strand
TCTGCGGCCGCCTTTCTCCATTCACCTTTCCCATCAGATGACAACCCCTCCTGGAGCAGTGGTTTCAACTATGTTGCTTTTGTTTCCTCAACTTTCCTGCAAATCCTGGAGTATTCTCAGATGGCATCGCGTTCTGGTTATTTACATAACTAGGCAAAAATAATAATCTCCTGGTGATTTGTTTCCTTAATTTCTCGTCCTTATACTTATTATATTCCCGATTTTAACAAAGTTTCGCTTCCTGTTCCTAATATGTAGTGGCATGTTCATGTTCATACTGATCTAACTTTATATATTTAAAAATTCAGGCCAAGAAGGTTCTGAATGTATAGTGAAATCCTCTCGTTCAGGAAAAGCTCACTGAAGGAATTCTTCGCCTTATCAAAATTTCTCTGTCAACTCATCGGAAATATGTACAAGGTGCTGAAATATTTGGTCCCAAAACAAGTGAGCCCAATAGCAAATCCTGAAATCTCAAAATGGCCCATGTGTACTAGTGAGTGGTGGGAGTGGGAAGTTTAGTCCCACATTGGAAGTTTGAGTAGTTGCACACCACCTTATAAGGTGGAGTGTTGTAGGGATTGTATGTGAGTGAGAACAAGAGAGCCTCTCGCGCACTCCTCCTCCTCCGCCGCTCGCTCGACACGACATGACATGATCGCGTTTCGTGAATCGAGCCTCGAGCCGAGACAATACTTATGTTTATTTTGCTGTTTTGGAAAACCGATTTCGTAGTCGTGACGGACGCGTCACAGCTGAGACGGTTCAGGTCGCTCCCGTATCGTGTGTTGCAACCGACTCGGACGTGCAGTGTGGGCCTCCCACGTCGCACACGTTAGGGTTTTCCGAACCGCACTATAAAAGACGCGCACCGTGGGGCGCTGTACACACACCGAAAACCAAGCTAGGTTTTGCCACACCTCGTCTCTTGCGTTGCCAACGTAGTCTACTCCATCCCGAGCGCCGGCGTCCACCGGCAAACGGGAGAGCAGGTCTCAGGACCCAGTCGCCTTTGTGATCCTGTACGGGAGAGGGCAAATTAGGTTTTTAGGAAGCGCTTCGCGCGACTGCTCGCTGCTTCCACAACGGCTCGTCTTCCTAACAAGTCAGGCGGTGCTGCGTACCGTCGCCTCAAGCGTCGTCTACTCCGACCCGTCATCGCCAACGTTGTCATCAACAACGTTACTACAAACGATCGGTACGGAATCTGTGTCCTGATCTGTTTGTTTAACATGTCTACTGTTTACATGTTTAGAGAGATCGTGTTGCTATTATTCATGTTGTCTGCTGCATCTATTATGTTCGAGTTTCACATGTTAATAGCTGCTTTTGTCATGATTTATATCCTGGAATTAATCGTGGAAATTATGCCTAATTATTCAACAATCCAAAAACCTAATTATAGGCAATTTCCTGAAGTGACTATGGCCCACTTAAGTGATTCAATGAAACCGGAAAGGTTCAATGGTACCACCTTTAAGAGATGGCAACTGAGAAGCCAACTGTGGCTACAGTCCATGAAAGTGTGGGACATTATTATGAATGGCCTTCCTGAAGGAGCTTCTGACGAGGTTCAGAATAAGTTCAAGGAAGCCAATAATAATTTCAGAGGCTGTATTCTGAGTGTCCTAGAGGGACGTCTGTGGGATGTGTATATGCACATCGAAGACGCTAAGGAGCTCTGGGATGCACGGAATACTAAATTCGGTGCGTCCGATGCTGGCAGTGAGCTGTATACCATGGAGAGCTTTAACGACTACAAGATGGTGAATAACCGTTCTGTAATCGAACAGACTCATGAGATACAGTGCATTGCAAAGGAGATTGATCTGCTCAAGTGTGTGATTCCTGATAAGTTTGTGGCTGGATGCATCATTGCAAAGCTGCCTTCTTCATGTAGGAATTTTGCCACATCTCTCAAACATAAGAGACAGCAGATATCGGTTGAAAACCTGATAGCGTCTCTTGATGTTGAGGAGAAAGCTCGGGGAAAAGACACAACTGAGAGAGGTGGTGATTTACAGTCTAGCGCCAATATGGTGCAGAAAAATCATCACGTCAATAATAACAGCAAGAACAAAGGGAACTATAAGCCCCAGTTCAATGGTCCTGTGAACACTACTGCCTTTAATAATAATAATAAGAATAAGAAGGTGCTGAACAAAGCTGGGCTCGAGTGCTTTACGTGTTGAGCGCTCGGCCACTTTTCTGTTGACTGCCCAGACCATGCAGACAAGAAAGGGAAGAAAGGCTCCAAGAATGTCAACGTGATGACCGCTAGCAACACTGATGGTACGGTAATATACCGATGGTACTTTCAGTTTTTCAATCTCCATGTTGGTGGATTGATACAGGTGCTAATGTTCATGTGTGTGCTAACATCTCTATGTTCACTTCTTATCAGGTCGCACGGGATTCTTCCGTCCTAATGGAGAATGGGTCACATGCTTCTGTTCGTGGTGTTGGCACGGTAGGTCTGAAGTTTACTTCGGGGAAGATCGTGCAGCTGAGGAACGTGCAGCATGTCCCTTCTATGAATAAGAATCTCGTCAGCGGCTCACTTCTTTGCAGAGATGGGTTTAAAGTAGTGTTTGAGTCCAATAAAATAGTTGTGTCGAGATTTGGACAATTTATTGATAAAGGCTATGAGTGCGGAGACTTGTTCCGCTTTTCTCTTTCCCATTTTTGCAATAAGTCAGTAAACCATATTTATGGCAATGTTGATTCAGATGCTAGTGTTTGGCACTCTCGTTTATGTCATGTTAATTTTGGTTTACTGTCTCGGCTATCCAGTTTAAGTTTAATTCTGAATTTCACCATTGCCAAAGGTTCTAAGTGCCATAGTTGTGTGCAATCTAAGCAACCTCGAAAGCCTCACACGGCAGCCGAGGAGAGACACTTGGCACCTCTAGAACTCATACATTATGATCTATACGAGATGAATGGTGTGTTGACAAAAGGTGGAAAGAGATATTTCATGACACTCATTGATGATGCTACTAGATTCTGCTATGTTTATTTGTTTCAAACTAAAGATGAGGCTTTAGACTACTTTAAAATCTATAAGGCTAAAGTTGAAAATCAATTAGAGAGAAAGATCAAGCATTTTAGGTTGGATCGTGGTGGAGAGTATTTCTCTAAAGTATTTGATGAATTCTGTGAGGAACACGATATTATTCACGAGAGGACGCCTCCATACTCACCACAATCAAACGGAATTGCTGAGAGGAAAAACCGCACGCTGACCGACTTGGTGAACGCCATGTTGAACACTGCTGGTTTATCTAAGGCATGGTGGGGGGAGGCTCTGTTGACTTCGTGTCATGTCCTGAATAAAGTTCCTAACAAGAATAAAGAGAAAACCCCTTATGAGGAGTGGGTTGGGAGAAAACCATCACTTTCTTATTTGCGTACTTGGGGATGCTTAGCAAAAGTCAACGTTCCAATTCCAAAGAAACGCAAACTCGGACCGAAAATAGTGGATTGTATCTCTCTAGGTTATGCTCAGCGTAGCATTCGTTATAGATTTCTAGTGGTTAAATCCGAGGTACATGATATGCATGTTGATACTATTATGGAATCTCGTGATGCAACATTTTTTTAGAATATGTTTCCTATGAAAGATATGCATAGTTTTGCTGAATTTTCTTCTGAATTAATTCCGGAATCTAGTACATCTAGTGATCATACTGAACAACCACATGATGAGAAAGTCCTTGAGAAGGATGACAATGAAGCTCCTAAACGGAGTAAGAGACAGAGGATTGAAAAATCCTTTGGTGATGATTTCATTGTGTACCTTGTGGACAATACTCCTACGTCTATTGCAGATGCATTTGCATCTCCAGATGCAGATGACTGTAAAGAAGCTGTCCATAACGAGATGGACTCCATTCTTTCTAATGGGACATGTGAGTTATCTGAACGACCTTATGGTTGTAAGCTAGTGGGCTGTAAGTGGGTGTTTAAGAAGAAGCTAAGGCCTGATGGTACTATTGAGAAGTACAAGGCACGGCTTGTAGCCAAGGGCTACACTCAGCGAGAAGGCGAAGATTATTTTGACACCTATTCACCTGTTGCGAGACTTACCACCATTCGGGTACTACTTTCCCTGGCTGCCTCTTATGGTCTTATCGTTCATCAAATGGACGTAAAGACAGCTTTCCTTAACGGAGAGTTGGAAGAGGAAATTTATATGGATCAGCCTGATGGGTTTGTGGTAAAAGGTGAAGAGAGAAATGTGTGCAAATTGTTAAAATCTTTATATGGACTGAAACAAGCACCTAAGCAATGGCATGAGAAGTTCGACAGAACTTTAACTTCTGCGGGCTTTGTCATTATTGAGGCTGACATGTGTGTATACTATCGCCACGGTGGGGGCGATAGTGTTATATTATGCTTGTATGTTGACGACATACTGATTTTCGGTACAAGCATAATTGTGATCAATGAGGTAAAGTCTTTTCTATCAAAGTGTTTTGATATGGAAGATCTGGGAGAACCTGATGTAATTCTGAACATCAAGCTTATTAAGAATGAGAGTGGGATTACGTTGACGCAATCACACTATGTTGAGAAGATCTTGAGCCGTTTCGGCTTTATTGATAGCAAGCCTTCTCCAACACCTTATGATCCTAGTGTGACGCTTCGAAAGAACAAGAGGATTACGAAAGATCAATTGAGATACTCTCAAATAATCGGTTCACTCATGTACCTTGCGAGCGCTGATATCTCTTTTGCTGTGAGCAAATTGAACAGGTTCATGTCAAACCCGAGTAATGATCATTGGCATGCACTTGAAAGGGTCATGCGCTATCTGAATCGTACTATGAGCTATGGGATTCATTATTCAGGGCACCCTGCTGTGCTTGAGGGATATAGTGACTCCAACTGGATTTCAGATGTAGATGATTTCTACGCTACAAGTGGATATGCATTTCTTTTTGGAGGTGGCGCAGTGTCATGGAGGTCTTGTAAACAGACCATATTGACGAGGTCAACCATGGAAGCAGAACTTACTGCTTTAGATACAGCCATTGTTGAGGCAGAATGGCTGCGTGAGCTCTTGATGGACTTTTCGGTGGTTGAGAAACCATTACCGGCTATCCTCATGAACTGTGACAATCAAACGGTGATTGCCAAGGTGACCAGTTATAAGGATAATGCGAAGTCATCAAGACACGTCAAAAGACGTTTGAAGTCTGTCAGGAAATTGAGAAACTCCGGAGTAATTACTGTTACGTATATTCAAACAGACAAAAACATGGCAGATCCCTTTACGAAGGGACTATCACGTAATGTGATAGATAGTGCATCGAGGGAGATGGGTATGAGACCCGTGAGCGTTACACCATAGTGGTAACCCAACCTATGTGATCGGAGATCCCGTGAATTAGAATCTGGGCAGAACAAGCTAGTGGTTTGATTGAGGAGGGTATTTGGTAAACCCTCTCTAAGTGATGATGCATAACTCTCAAAGTACTGTAAGGCAGGTTGGCAACATGCCTTAATGTGTTTATGTTGGCTATTCATACCAAAGATGCTGTCCTACAGAGCATTCTTGAAAGAACACACCTATGTGAGTCCGACTGTAAACGTCGCAGTTTATGAGATTTGAGTGATCTCTAGTAAACTCATGAAGAGACCACGGAGTATGACGCATATGCTCCACCTGCGGGGGTAGGCTATTGGCAGCCAAGTACTAGTTATGACTTTGAGTAAAGTCTATTGGCACAAAAATTGCAATTCAAGGCATAGTCCATTGTTCAAGTTGCTGATAGATGTAGCTTAAGGCTCTAGGCGGAAGTTCAACTTAACAGTCTCTGCTGAAACACTAGTATATAAACAAGTAGCGATAATTGGCAAATCTTTAAATGGGCATTTGAGATCTGGTGGGGGATTGCTGAAATCTTTGGGCCCAAGACAAGTGAGCCTGACGAAGACATAGATCTTGGACCCTGCGGGTAAGGGCACCCCCTCTCAGGCCCAATGTCAAGGCCCAAGAAGAGGCGCCCTTGGAAGACTCCAGAAGGACCACCAGAAGCCCACCCGCGCTTAACTTGCGGGTTAAGTTAGGTAGTTTTGTAACCGACCTAGCTAGGGTTTGAATCCTCTCCGGGTAGGACTCGAGACCTGGCCATCTATATAAGGCCAGGAGAGCCCTCAAGGAGAGGACCAAGTAACACTGCACGACCAAAAAGCCTCGGAACTCGAGATCTACTCTCGATTCGAGCAACCTGTAACCGATCTATAATCCAATACAGATCGACAAGAGGCAGGAGTAAGGGTTTTACCTCTACGAGGGCCCCGAACCTGGGTAAATGTCGCCCCCTGTCTAGCCGACGATCTCACCAGCGCTCATGAGTTTTCCTAATCGAAACCCGATAGGGTCACCTAAGGGACTTGTCGAGTCAGGGATTCGACAATTGGCGCCGTCTGTGGGAAACGCGGGCACTGGATCACCGGCATCTTCGGCTTCATCGACGTCCAACTCCCGTTGGAAACCAACGGCTACGGCTCCGAACAATCCTATACGGATCGGATCTGTCGTGGTGACGCCTCACTCGCCGGAATCACGCCCGGCGTTCGAGGAACTGGAGAAAAGCGTCACCCTGACGTTCGGGAGCTTCAACTTCATGGCGAACAGAGACGGCATCCTCCACTTCTCAGATGAATCTGAAACCGAATCTGGAACCGCCAACTCGCGCTTTCCTACAGGGAAAAGCGGCGAGTCCATCCGCTACAACGCAGTCGACTACCACACCCTCTCGACAGAGGAACCCTCTCGGGTGCGGAAAGCTTTCCGATCTACGCCTAGGACACACGGACCACAACTGGCCCAAGTCTGCATGGCAGGGTCGGAACAGCCCTCGGAAACTGAATATAGCGCGACTGAGCGCGATATAATCGGCGTTTCGCGGGAAGCCTGGAAAAGAGCCAAGGAATCCATGCGAAAGACCCAGCCACCTGCGGCGGGAGCCACACAGGAAGACCTAACCGCCTACCACTATCACCTAGTGAGGGCGGCCTCAAACATCAAGGATGCCCGAGCAGATCTAGCCCGTCGCAGGAGAGCGGCGGATGAATCAAGCCTACGTCGAGCCGAACTATCCCATGCACCTTCAGTCGGTACCCGACCTGGGGGGAAGGGACCTGCAGCGTCGACGAGGGACCACGAATCTATGGCTAGAACCAACAGGTCTACCACGTCTTCTTTCATGAGGGTCGA
The DNA here is from genome assembly GCA_028641055.1 of Alopecurus myosuroides. Classification (NCBI taxonomy): domain Eukaryota; kingdom Viridiplantae; phylum Streptophyta; class Magnoliopsida; order Poales; family Poaceae; genus Alopecurus; species Alopecurus myosuroides. Next base: position 170,341,927 of record CM054059.1, on the reverse strand, counting down.
CGACGATGGCAACGTCTACCCGCAAACCCCAGCCGCCGCGATCCTAGCCGCAGCAACCTACATGCAGATGAACCAGCCGACGGATAGCGATCCCCGGGTGGAACAATACAAGCATATTCGCAAAGGTCTAGGGTTGGCGGCCGCGAGGCTCGCCTCTCACGATCGCAAAGAACAATTGGAGAAGGAGCGATTGGAGAAGGATAAGGACAAAGAAACGCCCCGCAGGCATAGAAGCTCTTCCCCAAGAAAAGACAAGTCGCCACGTCGTGGCCGAGGGAAAGAAGCCCGTCGCCGTGATGACAGTCGAAGCAGCGGCGACGACAGCTCGAGAGAAAAAAGCTCGCGACACCGCGGCAGCCGTTCACGCAAACGAAGCAAGGAACCACGGAAGAACGCTGATCGCGATCAACCCAGACGGGACGCGCGATCGGACATCGCGCAAAACAAAGTGGATAGAGCAAGGGCGTCAAGGTATCGCGACCGATCATCATCCGGCTCTTCGGACGACGAAACCTGCGGTGCGCTATGTTTCGCCCGCAGTATCCGCGAGGCGCCCCTACCCAAGCGATTCAAGCTCAGCACGGAAGTGACGAAGTACGACGGCTCACTCGAGCCCTCTCAATGGTTGAGCGACTACCTCACGGCAGTGAAATGCCAACGCGGTAACAAGAACACGGCTATGCAATACCTCAATTTGCACCTAGCCGGAGCAGCCCGCAGCTGGCTGGAAAGGAGACCACGATCTTGCTACGCATCATGGGATGACTTACACCGTGATTTCTGCAAGAACTTCCAGTCGACCTACAAGAGGCCGGCTACAATCGAAGAACTACGAGCCTGCAAACAGAAAAGCGGTGAATCCACCCGAGAATACATCCAGCGGTGGAACACGCTCAGGAACACCGCAGGGACAATCTCTGAAGAAGTGGCAATTGAGGCCTTCGCCAAAGGAGCAAGAAGAACCGCGTTTCGAGAAGAGCTCGGCAGAGCCGCGCCCAAAACCATCGGGGAGCTCATGGTCATAGCCGAAAAATGGGCCAATGGAGAAGACGCAGTACGCAACGAAAGAGGATCATCACCTGCACACGAGGACGACCGCCACGGACGAAGGAAGAGAAGAAAATATTACGACCACGATGATAGAGAAGAACTAGTGGCAGCAGAATTCACGCGAAGTCGCGACTCCGGTCGTCGCGGAAGTCGCGAGTGGAAACCAAAGGCAGAAGAAAAATCACCCGAGGAAGACCTCGATGCGTACTGCTCGCTACATCTGTTCACAGACAAGCGCACGGGCAAGACTAAGGCAACGCACCTTCTCAAGGATTGCCGAAAGTTCATCGAAATCTCGGACGCGCTCGCCAAGAAAAGATTTGCTTCCACCCAAAACTATCCACCACTGCCAGGAGGGGGACAACAATTCCAGCTACCACCGCCTCCACCTCCACCGACCAACCCAAACATGGCGCTCGCCGCATTGCCAGCGCCACCACAACAAAACGCGGGAGCAAATACATACCCGACTCCGCATGGACAACTCCTCGGGATGATACAGAAGGTATGCCCCTCTCGCAGAGCTCAAAAGACTAACTCGAGACAAATATGCATGGCAGTGCAGACGCCACCAACAAAGCCCGAGTACCTGAAGATGGCCGACCAGCCAATCACGTTCTCGAAAGAAGACCACCCGCCACGAGTCTATCGGCCGGGACACGCCGCCCTCGTCATTCAAGCTCGAATTGGCAATTATGACCTGGCCCGCGTATTCATGGACGGTGGCAGTGGCATCAACGTCATCTACGCGGATACACTCCGTCGCATGAACAAAAATCTGGACGGCCTAACGGAATCAGAAACATCCTTCCACGGGATAGTTCCGGGCAAGGCAATCCGTCCACTCGGAACAATCAACCTAGAAGTTGTACTGGGCTCCCCACTCAACTACAGAAGGGAATTCCTGGACTTCGAAGTCGTCGACTGGCCCTCTCAGTACCACGCCATTCTCGGTCGAACAGCGTTGGCCAGATTCATGGCCGTGCCACATTACGCATACTTGAAGCTCAAGCTACCTGGCGAATACGGTGTGATCACCATCGACGGAGACTTCCAGAAATCGGACAAGTGCGACATAGAATTTAATGAGATCGCAAAATCTTTCGGGATGCAAGAAGAACTTCAAGAGCTTGCAAAAACAACGGACCACTCCGTTATGCCCCTCACGAAGAAAAACGCACCCGAACTGGAATTCAGCGCCAACAGCGACACTCGCAAGCACCAAGTGCACCCGACAGACTCCGCGAAGACGGCGATGGTTTCCACAGCCCTCTCGCCAGCATAGGAAGGCGCGCTCGTCAAACTCCTCCGTGAGTACTGGGAGATTTTCGCCTGGCAGCCCTCAGATATGCCAGGAATACCCAGGGAGTTTGCCGAGCACTCACTCGAAGTCTTTCCTGACGCCAAACCCATCAAACAGACGACTCGACGATTTTCAGAACCTAAGCAGAAAGCGCTTGGAGAAGAAGTAAACAGATTGCTAGCCTTAAACTTCATCAGGGAGATCAAAATATCCACCTGGTTAGCAAACCCGGTGTTGGTCCCCAAGAAAAACACGGATATCCTTCGGGTGTGCATCGACTACACGTCGCTAAATAAACACTGCCCCAAGGACAACTTTCCTCTACCACGAATCGACCAGATCGTGGACTCTACGGCAGGTTGCCAGCGTCTCTCCTTCCTAGACGCCTATTCAGGATATAATCAAAATCCGAATGAAAAAGGAAGACGAGGAGAAGACGGCTTTCATCACACCACACGGTGTATACTGCTACACGACAATGCCCTTCGGGCTGAAGAACGCAGGCGCAACATATCAGCGCTGCATGCAAAGATGCCTCGCCAATCTCATTGGCAAAAACGTACAAGTGTACGTCGACGACATCGTCATCAAAACTCGAGTGGAGGACACACTCCTCGAGGACATCAGAGAAACATTCGACGCCCTTAACGCATATCGGATCAAGCTCAATCCGACCAAATGCATTTTCGGTGTCCCCGCAGGCAAACTTCTCGGGTACCTGGTATCCGCCAGAGGCATTGAAGCCAACCCGGAGAAAATACAAGCCATATTGACTATGAAGGAGCCAACCAATCTACGCGGAGTACAGCAGCTCGCAGGACGACTAGCAGCCCTGAGCAGATTCATCGCACGATTGGGAGAGCAGGCATTACCCTTCTACAAATTACTGAAGAAGACGGACAAATTCGAATGGACACCCGAAGCTAAAAAAGCGTTCGCAGATCTGAAGCGGTCCTTGCAAAGCAGGCGCATCCTTGCGACACCGCAAGAAAGGGAGCCACTTTTCCTATACTTAGCCGCTACAAACCAGGTCATCAGCACAGCGATCGTAGTCGAAAGACCTGAAGACGGCAAAGCATACGGAGTTCAAAGACCAATATATTACATCAGCGAAGTACTTTCGCCATGCAAACAACGCTACCCTCACTATCAGAAGCTCGCATACGGGGTTGTTCTCACAGCGCGAAAGCTCAAACATTATTTCCAGGAACACGCCATCACAGTGGTTAATGATGCTTCACTCGGGACAATCATGAACAACCCTATGGCATCCGGAAGAATAGCAAAGTGGAGCATCGAGCTGGGCGCCTGGGACATCACCTATGCTGGACGCAACGCCGTCAAATCCCAAGTTCTCGTGGAATTCATCAGCGAATGGACAGAGCTGCAAACACCCGGGCCACCCGAGTATACGAGCAATTGGATAATATACTTCGATGGATCCAAGAGAAACGAAGGAGCAGGAGCAGGAATCGTCCTCATCTCACCTAGCGGAGACAAACTGCAGTACGTCTTGCGACTGGATTTTCCACCCGATGACCCAGCATCGAACAATGACGCAGAATATGAAGCACTATTGCACGGGATGAAGATGGCAATCGCCTGTGGAGCTACCCGATTAATGATCTACGGCGATTCCAACCTCATAGTGCAGCAAACAATGAAAGAATGTGACGCCATTGCTGAAAACATGGTTGCATATCGCGACATGTATAACCTACTCGAAGGAAGCTTTAAAGGGTGCGAGCTAAAACACATTGCAAGATCTAGCAACGAAGAAGCAGACAGACTGGCCAACATGGGTTCCACGAACACACCCATACCGCCAGGGATATATTTCGAGCGGATGATTAAGAGATCGATCAAACTGAAGAAACCCGCAGAAACACCCGCAGCAATGGAAACAGAGGTCAGCCCGCAAATCGCGCTTCTCGAGCTTACTCATAACATATCACGGCAGGTTTTTCTAGTCGAACCAGTATGGACGCAGAAATATCTCGACTACCTGCTAAACAAACAGCTCCCGGCCGATCCACGTGAGGCTCGACAGCTAATCAGGCGTAGCAAATCCTTTCGGGTGGTTAACGGAGAATTATACAAACAAAGCATCTCGGGAATACTTCAGCGTTGCATCGCACCCGAAGACGGCAAGGAATTACTCCGGGACATACATCAGGGTGATTGCGGACATCATGCTAGCTGGAAAGCGATATTGGGAAAAGCCTTTCGAGCAGGATTCTACTGGCTAACAGCAGCCACCGATGCAAAAAATCTGGTCGATAGATGCGACGCCTGCCAGCGATTCGCACCAAAGCCGCACGCACCCGCCACGGAGTTGCACATGATACCCATCGCCTGGCCCTTTGCACAGTGGGGGCTAGACATGGTTGGACCATTACGCAGATCCACACCCGGTGGATATACACACCTGCTGGTCGCAGTCGACAAATTCACAAAATGGATAGAGGCAAGACCAGTAACTTCGGCTAGCGCCCAATGTGCCGTGGAGTTCCTCGATTCCATCATATGCAGATTTGGTGTGCCACACGACATCATTACAGATAACGGCACAAACTTTACGGCAAAGGAAACACAGCAGTTCTGCGAAAAGAAAGGCATCAATTTCAAGTTTGTTTCGGTCGCCCACCCGCAAACGAACGGACAAGTCGAAAGATCCAACGGCTTAGTTTCGGCTGGGATCAAGAAACGACTACTCGACCGTCTGCACCCCGCAGCAGGGCATTGGGCAGAGGAGCTACCCTCCGTACTCTGGAGCCTCCGGACAACCCCAAACAGGTCTACAAAATACACACCATTTTTTATGGTATACGGGGCGGAAGCAGTCCTTCCCGAGGAAGTTCGATTCAGCGCCCCACGGGTTGTGGCCTACAGCGAAGAAACCTCCAACAAAGCACTTGCAGAAGATATGGATGCACTCGACGAAATGCGGGACATCGCACTCGCAAGATCTGCAGTTTATCAACAATCGCTACGCAACTATCACAGTCGCCGCATACGCCACAGGTCATTCGTGGTAGGTGACTTAGTGTTGCGGCTCAAGCAGAAGGAAGGACACAAACTCGAACCGCCTTGGGAAGGACCCTTCATCGTACACGAAGTTATCCCAGGAGGAGCCTACAGGCTCAAGAATCCAGAGACCGGAGGAATCTATTCCAATCCATGGAATATTGCACAACTCCGCAAATTCTACCCCTAGGTTTTCTTGTTTCTACAACAATAAGGCTATACTAGCCAATTTTGTAGCTCGAATACATTACTTCTCAGTCATTGCAATAAAAATACATGATTTCCTCATCATATTTACCCGAAGCTTCTTGTTTACTGCATGCTAAAAGTCACAGGTACACACCCCATCGCACACACGGGGGCTACACCTAAAAACTTAGCATCTCAAAGAAATATCATCAAATACAAGGTTACACACCTTACAACAATTTTTACAAACTATAAACAGTTTACAGGATATTCACATCCGACAGATCAGTCAAAACGCTGAGCATTCTCAGTCGCTAAGACCCTATCTACCTCTTAAGAGGTCATTCGGATAATCTTCTCGGCTGCAGGGCGTACAACATCATAAAACGGTGTGATGTCTTCGATTGCATAATCTGGGCGCCGAGCTGCGGAGTTCAAATCTATCTCAGGATGCCATATTCGGACAAAAGAGAGAGCCACAACCGCGCCGCACGTCATCTGTTTGCGTACGCACGTGCGAATCTCCCCTTCCCGACTAAACAGCCTGAGTAGATAGCTCCAGTCTTCGGGACCCCTTCCGAGTGGATAAAAAGCTGCATTCATCGCGATCAAGACTTCGTGAAAAGAACCCACGAGAATTCTCGCCTGCAGAACTCGGAATTTCAAGGTGGCCATCACAAACCCTCGACTGCGATCAGACCAGAAGTTATTCGCATGAGGTTTCGGGCTGTTAGCCTCTTGGTGAATGTGGTTTTCCACCCACTGCTTTTCCTCCCTGTCATCCGGTCTAACAACTGAAGGGCAGACGCACTTAGTCAGCTGAAGAATACAAAGGAGGAAAAATGCACGGGGGTTGCACCACTTACATAGCAACTCCCTCGCGACTGAAGATAGTTCGTCCATCAGAAATTGTTCGCGCTCAGCCGCCAATTTCTGTTTGGATATCGCCACATCAGCAACCCCGCGCAGAGCTTTCAGCCTACGCTCACCCTCATGAACCTTATCACGGAGGCCAGCAAAAGTGCCCACGGCGGCCACAAGTGGATTTACTGGATTACCACGTCCACCAGAAGTTTCCGCGGCAAACACAGTAGCCTGGAAGAAGTACAAGGAAAGAAGTGAGATGCCCTACTCGAGTTGTTTCCAGTCGCACATCTGACTAAACACGCTTGGGGGCTACTCCCATCGGGAGATAAGGCACAAACAAAAAGAATAAAAATTCCAAAGGATAAATGCTTCGATCAAGGACAACAAAGGTACGGGAATACATCCCAAGGTTCGTTACATTCAAGGAAGGAAATAAGAAAAAAAAACTACGAGGCTACATTGGTGCTCCCACTAGCGCCAGTCGACCCTCCCTTCTTCCGAGCAAAAATCTCAGAAAGCTTCCGAGCAAGAATGGCGGCTTGCTCGCCAAAACGGGAGAGCCGTACCTTTTTGCCCGTGGAAGGATCGACTGGAATGGACGAGTAAGCCTCCTCCAACCCTTCGACTCCGTGCGCCAAAGCAAATTGGATCGCAGTCTTCGCGCCAGCCTCTGATTGAGCGACTGCGAAGGCATCCAGAAGACCGCCTTCCGAAAAAGCCTTCAGCAGATCATCTAGCGCAGGCGTAGGAGTGCCGCCGGCAACGATGCGACCATGCACTTGCACCAATGCCTGGGAGGCATCGTTAATCAGAGAGAGAATTCCATCGGAATGTCTCTTGAGTTGTGCAAGTGTGTCGGTTAGCACGTCCACCCGTTGGAGCCCAGGGATCTCTAGAGGGACGTCCAAAAGACCTGTGAACAAAGAAGACCGAACTTAGCAAAGTTCAGTGGAATAAAATATCAGAAGTCGCAAAATGCACTTACCCGCAAAACGTTCCGCGAGGGGACGGAGGAACTCGACAATATTATTGTCGGCTTTACTGCCAGCTTTAACTTGCTCCTTCAGGGCCTTCCGCGCATCCGCAAGTTGTCGATTAAAATCTTCTGATTGCATGCGGGAAGCCTCCAGCTCTTGTCGAACGGCCGTCAGGTCAGCTTCCCGAGCAGTTAGCTGCTCCGAAAGTTTGACCCTTTCGGATTCCGAAAAGATGCTTATCAGAAATCAAGAATTCACAGGACAGTGAAGACAAAGAAATAATAGAACTTACCCTTGAGGAGGTCGTTTTCAGTTTGAAGTCGGCTACGGTCCGTTCGAAGGGACTCGCAATCCGATTCAGCGAGAACGACGCGACGACCAATCGCCGCAAGAGAATCAACGAGCGACTGCAAAAGAACGAAGACGGAAGAGTTAAATGGATTAAATTTGAGTCTGTACCCGATTATTTACAATCGACTACAGCCTCGGGGGCTACTCCCATCGGGAGCACTGCCGTGCACCCGATAAAAACACAGAGATAAAGAAGAAAGGAACTAGACTCAGAGCCTGTAGCCGATCGCTTGCAATCGACTATAGCCTCGGGGGCTACTCCCATCGGAAGCACTGTCGTGCACCCGATAGAAAATTTGAAGACGTAAGATGACGTTTACCTGGCCAGAAGCGCGAAAGAGCGGATCCGCGGAGCTGTCCGTCACTTCCTTAGAAGCTGAAGTCCTGACGGCAAAGCTGGGGGCTCCACGCTCCACAGTCGCAGCTTCAGGAGCCGCTCTGGGAGAGTTCTGGACGGTGCCCGCGGTGGGAGTTTCACCCGCATCTTTGGCCTTATTTCTCTTCTCGGGAGGAACGGCAGCGGCGTACCTGCGAGGACTGATCATCTGTAGACTGCACCGAAAGATAGAAACAATCGATATTGAAGCACAGAAAATGTTCGACCAAGATTAAGGAAAAAACACTTACTCGTCATCCTCATCGTCATCCAGCAAGTCCGCGTTCCAAGCGGGCGTCATCACTGGGAACGAGGGCGAAGGAGCAAGGGAGCGAAGTGGAGTCGCGATGCTTCCAAGGATTTTTCCTTGGAGGTAGCTTCGTCCTCATCTACCCGACGACGTTTCGTCGGAGCGCCATTGGAGTCCGCAACGTCATCCGAAGAATCATGCTCTGAACTCGAAGAGGCATTGGCGACGCTGGTGTCAATCGCGCCGTCTTGATGGCTCGACACTTGCTCTGAGGCGGCTTCCCCCGTGGTTGGCGGGTAGCAGTCCGCCATGGCTAGGCTCTGCAAATGCAAGAAGAAGACAAGGAAAATCTTATCGACTACGACTCTGAACGGAGAAAAAGGGAACAACACAAAGACGAAAGAAGAGAAAGAAACTAACCTCGGCTGGGGGAGGATTTGAGGCGGCGAAGGCTTGAACAGAGCAATAGGGGAATTTTTCTCCCACCTTCAGTCGGGTGATACCCGCGATTTTCTTCTCGAATTCTACATTCGAGAGTTCCTCGCGGCTTACTCGACTGGGATCCTCTGAGCCCTGATACTCCCACATGGCGGAGGGCCTTTGTTGGAGTGGCTGGATCCTGCGCTTCAAAAAGATGCTCGCCAGATGCGTCCCGTTGAGCACAACTCCCGCGGTCTGGTCCCGAAGAGCAGCTACTCTCGCGAGTAAAGGCGCAACAGTCTGGGTCTCTTCGGTTGACATCTTGTGCCCCCAAGACTTTCGCCTGGTCAAAACAGCGAACGGGTGGAACTCTACAATCCCACCCGAGCTGTTGTCGACGACGTAGAACCACCTTTTCCGCCAGCTTTGGGCGGAGTCGACGAAGTGCATGTTGAAGTAGCTGCCTTCTTGTCGAGCTTGGATCCCGAAGCCGCCGGTGCGAAGCGGTTCGCCAAGCTCGGACTCCGCCCGCGACTTCTCGCGGAAGATCCGTACCTTGAAGAGGGCCTTCCACAGCGTCCAGTGCGGGCGAATGCCGAGATAGCATTCGCAGAACACGATGAAGCACGTAATGTGCTGCACCGCGTTCGGGGGAAGATCGTGAAGCTGTATGCCATAGACACACAGCAACCCGAGGAAGAAGGGATGAAGGGGAAAAGAAAGGCCCCGGGTCACGTGGTCCACAAAGACCACGCGCTCGTTCGACTGAGGATTGGGTACCTCTTCTTTTTTCCCGAGGCGGACTCGTTTCTCCGTCTCCGCCGGCAGCAACCCCTCCCGCTGCATCTCCTTGATGCATTTTGCGGCGGTGTTGGGAGAACGCCAGTCGCCGGCGCGGGGCGTGGGTTGCGCGGAAGGTTCACCGGATGCAGAGCCGGCAGCGCCACGCTTCTTTCCGCCAGCCATTGTTTGCAGCGAGAGCTCGAGCGCGGGGAAGACGAAGATGGGCGCGAGGAAGAAGATGAAGACAGAGAGCTGGGAAAGTTTTACCGCAGTGCTAACACCCGTATTTATACACGGGGCAAGGCAATCTCAGCCGTACGATGCGCTACGTGGCACCTATCACGGCCGCCACGCGTAAGGATGAAACGAAGCGGCGGTCTGCGCTATTTCGTGCCACGATCTTAACAGAAGATCGTGCGCATTTACTGCGCGTCTCACGTAAAAACCGGGAACGACGTCTCGTTTCCCGGTCAAAAAGCTGACAAGGTGGGCCATTTTCTGCTGCCACTCCGTCACGTCCCATCGGGAGAAGAGGAGTGCGCCATGACGTCATGGCATTCGTCATTCGAAACCAAATTCTTTTCGATTGGAAGTTCAAATGCGAAATTATCTTCGTATGAATAGTAATTCCTTCGGATAAAAGCAACTCTTCCATGAACAGTTCATAAAGCAAGACCTCTTCGAACAAGAGAAAAATACCCTATGCACGAAAACTCTTTCGTATGGGCACAGCATCCCGAGCATGAAAACTCTTTCATACGGGCTTAGCTTTTTTCCGACGCGAAATTTCTTTCGTATGGAGCTCAAATAACTCAAATCGGGTAGGAAAAACCTGCTTCTCCTATACATGATAATTCTACATCATAAGAACCTGGATTGTTCAGCCGACTAGGCACATCTGGATGCCGTATTCTTCGAATACGAAGGTAAGACCCAGAAAGATCTCTCTTTTGGGCATGGAATCGCACTCGAAAGCTGCGTCCTCCGGCATAGTTCCGTGTCAACAACACGAAGAAAAATCCTAGCGGACGCGCCGGGTATCCTCATAGGTTAAGTTCGACTCGATAAGTCCACAACGGCCCAGTCGCAACAATCACCTCATCGGGTTCGAGTCGGAGGTCTCGAATCTGTGTAGGCCAGGAATGTTTTTGCCCTAGTCGCAATTAATTGGCCCTGATCTCTCGGGAGAGCCAAGCTACTGTGCCACATCCTTCTGCAATAAAAGCCGCAAAAACAGGCACCTATGCTGCTCGATACTCGAGCGTTATAACTTACAATGCAGGGGACACACCCTTCGAAGACAACAACTGTCGAGCTGAACTTCCAAGAGGAGATCAAAAAAGGTCTGACCGTCTACCCGACTGGAAATAAATCCCAGTCGAGCACACGCTCGGGGGCTACTGACGAAGACATAGATCTTGGACCCTGCGGGTAAGGGCACCCCCTCTCAGGCCCAATGTCAAGGCCCAAGAAGAGGCGCCCTTGGAAGACTCCAGAAGGCCCACCAGAAGCCCACCCGCGCTAAACTTGCGGGTTAAGTTAGGTAGTTTTGTAACCGACCTAGCTAGGGTTTGAATCCTCTCCGGGTAGGACTCGAGACCTGGCCATCTATATAAGGCCAGGAGAGCCCTCAAGGAGAGGACCAAGTAACACCGCACGACCAAAAAGCCTCGGAACTCGAGATCTACTCTCGATTCGAGCAACCTGTAACCGATCTATAATCCAATACAGATCGACAAGAGGCAGGAGTAAGGGTTTTACCTCTACGAGGGCCCCGAACCTGGGTAAATCTCGCCCCCTGTCTAGCCGACGATCTCACCAGCGCTCATGAGTTTTCCTAATCGAAACCCGATAGGGTCACCTAAGGGACTTGTCGAGTCAGGGATTCGACAGAGCCCAATAGCAAATCCTGAAATCTCAAAATGGCCCATGTGTACTAGTGAGTGGTGGGAGTGGAAAGTTTAGTCCCACATTAGAAGTTTGAGGAGTTGCACACCACCTTATAAGGTGGAGTGTTGTAGGGATTGTATGTGAGTGAGAACAAGAGAGCCTCTCGCGCACTCCTTCTCCTCCTCCTCCGCCGCTCGCTCGACACGACACGACACGTCGCGATCGCGTTTCGTGAATCGAGCCTCGAGCCGAGACAATACTTATGTTTATTTTGCTGTTTTGGAAAACCGATTTCGTAGTCGTGACGGACGCGTCACAGCTGAGACGGTTCGGGTCCCTCCCGTATCGTGTGCTGCAACCGCCTCGGATGTGCGGCGTGGGCCTCCCACGTCGCACTATAAAAGACGCGCACCGTGGGGCGCTGTATACACACCGAAAACCAATGTAGGTTTTGCCACACCTCGTCTCTTGCGTCGCCAACGTAGTCTACTCCATCCCGAGCGCCGGCGTCCACCGGCAAACGGGAGAGCAGGTCTCCGGAACCAGTCGCCTTTGTGATCCTGTACGGGAGAGGGCGAATTAGGTTTTTGGGAAGCGCTTCGCGCGACTGCTCGCTGCTTCCACAACGGCTCGTCTGCCTAACAAGTCAGGCGGTGCTGTGTACCGTCGCCTCAAGCGTCGTCTACTCCGACCCGTCATCGCCAACATTGTCATCAACAACGTTACTACAAACGATCGGTACGGAATCTGTGTCCTGGTCTGTCTGTTTAACATGTCTACTGTTTACATGTTTAGAGAGATCGTGTTGCTATTATTCATGTTGTCTGCTGCATCTATTATGTTCGAGTTTCACATGTTAATAGCTGCTTTCGTCATGATTTATATTCTGAAATTAATCGTGGAAATTATGCCTAATTATTCAACACAAGGCTGTGTTTCATGCTCTGTCAACTCATCGGAAATATGTACAAGGCTGAGTTTCACGATTAAATTGCCAAGGTAACAAGTTGTAATCAAAATAGACCCTCTACTTCTCTAAACTATGTATTGTCCAATTTTCATTCTCAGGCGCAAAGTCAAGTCTGGATGCCCATCTGTCAGGCGCAGCTGAATTAATCTTCTCTACCATAGTCACTAAACAAATCATTGGAAAGAGACATGAGATTATAATGTGCAGTGCATCAAGCCATCAGTTTGTTTCACTTGCAGAGATATCAGCACTACTCTATCAGAAACTCATTCCGGTCATACTAAATGGAAAAGGGACTTCATTATGTCAGTTGTCTTTCCAGGTTAATAATGTAACCAAAGCACGAAAGTTGAATATTGTATACATTTTTTTCAGTGGATAGAGTATTACTTATTAATTTTATATACAATATTTTGGGCAATGGATTGGACTTCTTAAGTTATTGTCTATATGTTGGCTATGCCTTTGAAAATAAAATTGTTGGATTTTCCCTCTTGAAAACGATTAACAAGGAAGTAGTTTCCTCCAAATCCGAATGACACATATGATACTGCAATTTTTACATTCAGTTGAGCTTTCTAGGCCTCTTGTTGCATGGAGTACATTTATGTTCGGTTGCTAATGTTCATTTATCATGCCTATCTCAGCATGTCAAATTCCTCAGAAGCTCCATCCACCACTTAAAAATACTTTTTTTTCCATCCAGAATAGACAAATATTTAGGATAAACATCATCAGAGCTTTAGATTTTTTTTGTTTTCTTCAACTGCAAGTGGTGTTTCTACACTCTTTGATTTTTGTTTCCACGTTGGCAGTTCCGATGGATGTAGTTCATATTATTTTCTGTGAGGCGTGGCCCATATGCATTGTTGTAATCATCTTATGGCAAGATGGAGCCTTATAGCCACAGAAAGTCCGGTGACATGGTGGGACTTTTTTAACCATTTTGACTATGAAGTGTATAACAGTACCACATATTGTATTGTGCAGGTATTTACTTCTTTTTCGTCCATTTCTTCTTGACTATGTACTTTGTATCCATTGCGGCCTTATTTATTGTCACAGAAAGATTACTTTGCACATAATCATGGTGTGAAAGATAATTGTATTAGCTCTCTTCCCTAACCAGTTAGTGTTACAACTTGTAGGACACTCTTCACAATGCTAAGCAAATGGTGTCGACCTCGAGGAACAAAACTACTAGCTGCAAATGGTATGCGTTGAGTTTTCATCTATCACATTATAATATCTATCTGAAGATATGTTTTTGTAATTGTGATCATTTAATGATTTCCATTTTTTCTACACCTTCATATATTCAATATATTTTGTAATATTGATGGTTGTAACCTATGCATCTAATCAATTTCGAATGTTGTCGAATATATAGTACTCCCTCCGATCCTAAAAAGTATCGTCACAAATGAATTAATCACATATAGCTTATAGTTGGCAACACTTTTTTAAAGATCGGAGATAGTATTATTTTTGTGAATTAATTTTTTTTTTCATTACTCAATATTTATCTAAGCCCCTACTAAATTATTCAAAATTTAGACAGGCGCGGCAACGCGCCATCATGATCTAGTTTTTTTTTTGAATAAGCTTTATTATGATGAGCCATAATAATATTTTGAATAATTTTGTAGGAATAGCCCATCAAGGCAGGTCCATGGAAATTCAAACCCATGCGTCGCCGTGAACATTTGGGGAATGCAAATCTAAATAGTACCACTAAGAATTTTGAACAACTGCGTTTCGATTGATTCACATGCAGCACGGTTAATTTGTTGGTCCGTCCTAGTACAAAGCAAATCGCTTGGAAAACCATAAAGCCAATGCAAATCGTACGCGGAAGGATCTAGTAATAAGTTGCTCCGATCCGAAATGCGATCGAGCAAAATCCTAGCCAGGGCTACTACTGGTCCAGAACAAAACATGGCCCAGTAGCCCACAGCTCCACTTCTCGACGTGCCGACAGAATAAACAACGACGGGCCCCGTATCATCCAGCCCACGCCGTCGCGCGCCCTAGTCATTGCAGGTCCGAGCAGACGACGACTTGCTGCAAGTACTTGCAGGACCGCTGGTAGCTGACGAAGCCCATGAACCAGAACTCGAAGCCGTCGACGGCGGCGACGTGGATGTACTTCTCGTCCGGCCTGTCGACGTTCTCGCTCGGCCGCACCTTGGCGATCCTCTTGAGCGGGACGACGACCTTGTAGGAGACCCGCGCCACGTCGCCCTTGGGGGAGGTGACGGTGACGGGCCGGTCGCTGCGGAAGGCGACCTTCTTGGTGGAGACGAAGAGCATCCCGGCGATGGGGCCGCCGGTGGTGTAGAGGTAGCACTGCAGAGCCTTCACGAGCCGCTCGCCTTTCTCGGCCGGGAACGCCTTCCGGAAGACGCGCTCGATGCCGCCGGCCTGCAGGATCTTGGCCCCGAGGCTGAGCTTCCCCTTCACGGTCTCCGATATCTTGGGACCCAAAGCCACTGCATAGGGTGAACCATGTATAGGTTAGAACAAGGTTGACGTCCACAAGCCGTCGAGATTACAGAAGAAACATGCACTAGTGCGTGGTACTCACCATGCTCACGGAATCCTTGTGCTCTTCTGCTCAGCTTGCTCACCCAGTGGACAACCTGACCCTTGGTGCCTGCAGAATTGATAAGCGTATGTAAGCATCAACATCGAGTTATCATCGGTTAATTAAGAGTGTTTTTGCTCTGTCATGAAGGCAATTGCTTGCATGCATGCATGATCGGAACTTACTGTGCTTGTATCCGAAGGACGTGTAGGGGCTGGGGTGCGTCAAGGAGACAGCAAGGTGGTCGCCGTCGACCTTCCTGAAGGACTGGTCCCTGGTGGACACCTTCTCCTCTATGCCATACGCCGTGGAGGTCACCGGGACTCCGACGACATGGCCGCCGCCGCTGCTGGACTTCATCTTTGCTGGCCGGGCTAGCGAGTTGCAAACGACTTAAGCTTGACGAAGAACGATGGACTGCGTAGTACACGCTTGGTAGCTAGGTGCGCTGCGCTGCTGGCGAGTAAACTTAGCGAGTAAGGTATCGGGGATTGGTACCGGAGTGCAGCAGGCGAGGCGGGTGTTTATAAGCGCAGCGATGGTGGATCCTTTTGGCAAAGGCAGCGCCTCTGCGGAGTCAGCAGCCGGGCCTGCCGAGTCACCGGCGGATCAGAAAGGCGTAGTCCACGTTCTTGCGTGGCCGCGTCATCCGTTCGGCCTGGCTAAAGGCTAGAGACGGAGCTAGCTTTAGGGAGAGGCGGAGAGCTAGCCCCTTGGGTTGGCCCTTGCATGTGAGGAGGACCGGGCCAGGTGCAGTATATTCATTTGCTCGAAAGCGCGATTCGAGCTTTCTCCATGGCCAGATGGCTACGTGCGGTGGGTTCTCGGCCGCTTTCCAGGAAGCGCCCCATGTGCCTGCACATTCTCGCGCGCACCGGCGTTGGGGTGGGTAAGGGCATCTCCAATAGTTGTAAGATAGACGTTGGTAGATTTTGCCACATAGGAATTTTGATGATGTGGCATAAAATAAATGATGTGAGAGAGTGAGGTTGTATGAAGATTAACCAACAACACTTGCACAAGCTCCGAGGTAGAATAGGGAGAGGTCTTGCACATTCTCTCACCTCCTATTGGCCAAACTACATACAACCATTGGAGTGGTTGTAAGATGTGTTGTTGGTTGATGACATGTCCAATTTTACCAACAATCTAACCAACAAACTGTTAAAGATACCCTAAGAGCAAGTACAATAAAGCCTAGTCAGCAGGCTATAGCAATTGCCACGTCATAAAAATCCAACGTGGAGGAGAGATAAATTAGGAGAGAGAGAGGAGCCGGCGTGAAGCGCCTGCAGCACATGACCCAAGGATCTGCAGCTTGCATGCAGCCCGCATGCAGCCGGCAGCGAGCGCTATGCCTCACTTTTTCTCTTTCCTCCTAATCCTATGCCTCTATAGCCTGTTACAATAATATTTAAATATTTAATAAAGCAAAATTAACAGCCGGCTAAGAGCTAATTCATTGTACATGATCTGGCTTTATGCGAGCTACAGGTGACATGGCAAACTTATAGAGCTGGCGGTCGACTCTTTTATTGTCCTTTCTCTAAAGGAGGGTGGCGCCGTGTCGGGGGCCGGATGTGCAGTGCAGGCCTGGACCACGCCGCAAGTTTCTTCGTCTACGCAGATCTCTTTCGTGCATTGCACTCAGACAGCATGCATGCTACTGTGTTAGCAGGAATCACACATCCTGAGATTTGTAATGTTGGCGGTCCAACACAGCAAGGGCAGCAAGAGTAGTCCCCGAGGTCGCGGCCGCAAGGGTTCCAACCATGATCCGTCAATTGATCGGCCTGAACACCTCTCTCGCCTAGGCATATGTAGCTGATTAAGAACAGAATGTTTTTAACTCCGCTCCGAGCTATAGCTTCACCCCTTGGCGAAGTCTCCGTTGCATGTACCCTACCTGAAATCTGAACGTCCTGTTCAGACCCCACGCAGCACCGAGTCAGCATGTCCCCAGCTAGCCTCACCTAACCTTGCAGCATGTAACCGTCGACGCGCGGGGCCGGGGTACGTGTCCGCCCGGCTGCGGTGCACCGGCACGGCGGCATGGGCGCCATGCCGTCCCTGTCTCCCGGATTTAAACCGGCAGGCAGGAGGGCGTTGCGAGGTCGGCCGCTGCACTGTTTCCCGAATCCGCCGAGGGTTGGTTGCGCGACGCTCTTCGCGTTGCTTGCTGCGTCGGCCGCGCGCGTCGTCTTGTCACGCGGCTACCACCTACTCGGGAGCAGATTTTTCTTGGCTTTCGGGGTGGGGCTCGCCGTCGATCGTTTCACCGCCTGGATCAGCGTATCTGCGCCGCGGAGTACGTGTCGATGCGGAACCGGAGATGTGGCCGCTCGAGAAAGGGAGATCTCCGGACCGAATCGTTTTCAGGCCGACCATGATCGTCTTTCCCAAAAGATGGAGAATGGCAGAACGAAGTAAGCGTGAATGCGTGATGCCCAATTTCTGGCTCCATTAATGCTTAAGATGCAGATGTAAATGTAATGGTGGTACACTCTAAACATGATTAATAACAGTAACACTTGGGAGAGTTGTATTCTTGAGTCACTCGTCACTATTAGGCCTAAGGATCTCAACACGACCGACCCATTTGGATCCGTTTTTATCTGTGTTCCGGACAACAAATGCACACGGATATCCGTCTTTTCGCTAGTCATCCCAACGCGCTTATACCCTTTTGGAGTTGTTCGGGTGTGTCATTCTGTCGAACGAGTCGAGGACCGCACGAAGGAAAGTAGCGCGACTATGCACACGACGTGCTCTTCATGCGAAACAATGGCTCCGTGATGTGGTACCTATCAATATGCAGGTAGCGATGCCTTTGGTCTCAGCATGCCTTACGTGTTATATAAGCCGAATAGCATTGGTTGTTACAGAGTTGTTGAGAGAGAGATTACAGGAGGAGATTCGGAGACTACCTGGTCTACAAGAAGAAAGGAAACCCGATAGCAGTGGCGAAGCTACAAAATTGTGTCGTTGGGTCAATTGCCTTGTTAATGATGTAGTCTTTCACTAATAATCAATGCAGAAGAGTAGATGTATGAAGGATTTAGAGATTCCATTGGAGTCACTTGAACCCAATAGTTGTACTGCATCTCCGCCACTGCTCGATAGGCTTTATCAATAGCCTACAGTTTACATGGATAATCCCTTAATCAAAACTTATACAAGTTTACATTATGTTTGAATGTTTCTAATTCTCTTGCTGCTAAAGGCTTTGTAAATCCATCTGCAACTTGATCTTTAGAGGAAATGAATCTAATGTCAAGCAATTTTTTAGCTACTCTTTCTCGTACAAAATGAAATTCAATCTATATATGCTTTGTTGTTGCATGAAACACATGATTAGCAGAAAGATAAGTAGCTCCCATATTATCACACTATAAACATGGATTTCTCTTGAGTTTGATGCCAAGTTCTCTCAGAATGGCTTCAACCCATATTACCTCACCTGTTGCATTTGCCAAAGATTTATATTCTGCTTCTGTGCTTGATCTAGAGATTGTGGATTGTTTCATGTCACTCCTAGAAACTAAATTCGGTCCTAAGAATACTGCAAACCCTCCTATGGACCGTCTGTCATGAACACACACTGCCCAATTTGCATCAGAAAATGCACTAACCAAAGTAGGCATAGACTTTCAGAATGTAATACCAGTGGTGATAGTATCTGATATAACGAAGAATTCTCTTGACTGCTGTCCAGTGTGTTGTGGTGGGTGCATGAAGAAACTGGCAAACTTTATTGAGCAAAAAACGAATATCGGGTCTTGTTAATGTCAAGTATTGAAAGACACCTACAATGCTCCTATGCTTAATACTGTCCTCTAGTCCAAGAGGATCCCCTTCATGAATAGATAGTGGTTCTGAAGCGGAAAGTGGTGTGGATAATGCCTTATAGTGATACATACCAACTTTGTATAGCAACTCGGTTGCATACTTTTCTTGAGTGAGGACAATTTTATCTATAATTTTCCTGATCTTAGTGCCCAAGAAAAAAAATGAAAATATCCTAGATCCTTAATAGCAAAGTGTTGGTTAAGATTATTTACTAATTGGATATAGCATGAGAGGATGAGCCTGTTACTATAATATCATCCAAAGAAATTAGCATATAGATAGTGACAGTTGACTGCCTGTAGATGAATAAGGAGGTATCTCATTGAGATGGAAGAAAGACCAACTCTTGGAGTTTATTGCTCAATCTGAAATACCATGCTCTTGGTGTTTGCTTGAAACCATACAAAGGTTTGTCAAGTTTGCACACATGGTGGGGCATATGAGCATACTCATACCCAGGAGGTTGTTTCATGTATACTTCCTCTTCTAGAACACCATGTAAAAACGCGTTCTTGACATCGAGTTGATGTAAACTCCAACCTTGAGAGATAGAAATAGGCAAAACAAGACATATGGTGGAAACTTTAACAACTGTACTAAAAGTATCCTCATAATATATGCCAAATCTTTGTCTAAAACCTTTAGCTACAAGACGAGTTTTGTATCTTTCAACACTACCATCTGGATTTTTCTTAATGCGGAAGACCCACTTGCAATGAACTATGTTTTTGTTACCGAGAGATGGAGGCACCAAATGCCAAGTTTTTTTTCATGAGTGCATCATATTCGTCATCCATTACTTGGCGCCATGCCGGGTTGCCCAATGCATCATTCAGGTTTGCTGGTTCCCCTGCAGTGCACACAGAAAAATTATAGTGAATAGTTTCACCCTTCCAAATTTGTGGTTGTGTGATACCCTTTTGGAGTCTGGTCCGGCGCGCAAAAGGAGACACAACAGGGCACCTCGCAGAAGATCCCTGCTCCAGTGCAGGATCTGGTGCTGCAGACAATCCGTGTGGCTCGCACTGTGGCGAGAAATGTGCGCGTGGAGCCGCAAAAGATTCAGGCAGTGCGGGATTCCGCGCAGGCGCTATCGGCCGCATGGAGGAGGATGTCGGGTTATCGGGGAAGCGGAGCGACGCGTGGTGTGGAGGGGTTCGTCTCCCCAGTTAACTAGCGCAGACGAGGACTGGCGCAAGGCGGGGCCGGGAGAATCTATGCTGGGATCGGTGCTGGCAGATAGATCTGCATCGGATCCAGCCGGATCCTCCTTGGATCGGGTGCCTGACACCAAATCATCCTCGGGATCATCGTTGGTCGCATTTTCATGTTGTGACATGGAATCATCATCAGTTTCTCCTCCGTTTGAGCTCGTTTCTTCACCGCTTTCTATAGAATTTTCTCCAGTAGCCTGCAAATTGTTGGGAGAATTCATAGGTACTGCATGGTTAGTCATATGATCATTCGTATTTATACCCTCATGATAGGAAGTGAGGTGCTTGGAAAGTAGGAGAATATCTTGTCTTAAGAGGGCACCGGCATTGGGATGGAGGGAGTCGAATGGGAAGATGTTTTCATCAAAAACTACATCACGAGAGACGAAGACTCGACCAATAGAGATATCTAAGCATTTCACTCCTTTGTGACATGGACTATATCCAATGAACACACATTGTTTTGAGTGAGATGAAAGTTTGTGGGAGTTATATGGACGCAAATTTGGCCAACATGCACACCAAAAAACACGAAGATATTTATAATCAGGTGGAGAACCTAGGAGGCGTTTAGCAGGTGTGGTGTTTTCAATTACTTTGCTAGGCATGAGGTTTATTAGGTATGTTTCTGCTAGAAAGGCTTCATACTAGAACTTTAGGGGCATGGATGCATGAGCAAGTAAAGACAAACCAACTTCAACAATATGACGATGCTTGCGTTCTGCTAAACCATTTTATTGATGTGCATGGGGGCATGAAACATGGTGTGCAATTCCAAGTTTTTGAAAGAAAGGGTGGATTTTTTCATATTCACCTCCCCAATCTGTTCGCATAGTAATAATTTCCTATCAAACTTTCTTTCAACAAGGTGCATAAGAATGAGAAGAACTAAGACAAGTAGGGCTCCAAAGTACAAATTCTTATTTTCTATTATATTTCTAGATATCTCTCTTTATATATATTTTTAACTTTATTATATACCTATAGATTATGTCATGAGAATGGTTGTAATCTACATTATATAATTCATTCACTTTGGCCCCGGGTCCATATTCCCCCTTTACTGAAAACACATTCAAAACATAATAAAATTGTGAAAACAAATCAGCATATACATCCCCATATTCTATGTGTGCACGTAACATTTTTTCTAGCCTGTGTAAAATAGATTAAAAAATATGTCTAGTGAAAAGGCTCAGTTTAACGCCAAATTTTGTCCTTTTACATTGGACGTAAAAAAAGTTGGTTTTTCATAAACGAAATTGTGAACACATAGGAAGGTGTTGTGGTATCTACTTCCGATGCTCTCTTCACGAAAGAGCTTTCTGGCTTGCTTGCGAGCCTTGAGGTGGCTAGCCCAAGATCTAGCAAGGCGATCGCTTACCTTTTGAGGGGGAAGATAACCAAAGGAAAACTCAAGAAGGTGGAAAGGTGCCTCAAGAGCATTCGCGAGATGTGTGGCGCCATGGGGAAGACGTCAGCAGCTGCTTAATAGTTGGCTGCTCATACTTTGCTTTGTCATCATGGGTTCGGTGGTATGTGTTGCTCTCTTCATTGTGTTCTCGCTGGGGTTTCCTCTCTATTGGAGAGGTGTTAGGGTTTGTGATTCTTGTGTGATGGGTATGGTTGTCGGTCTTACCATGCAGTCATGGGGCTTCATGTTTTGGGAGTAGTCTATATGTGGTTTCTTTGTATTGGTTTTAGCCAAGTTTTCCTTCAATTAACTGGGTAACTCTCCTTCTTAATTAATAGATTGGGACAAAGATTTTGTCCCCGTTTCAAAAGAAAAGAAATTGTGAATACATATGATGTGAAGATATACGCGTAAACATTTTTTTATATTTTTTATTTTTTAGAAAATATATTTAAACTCGGGAGATAAAATGCTTCTCTCGTATTATATTGACATTACTTTTATGCTTTACGTACAAGATCTATATGAGACGGTGTTGTCTCGAAAACATCAACATAGGAGGTTCCCTCAAGGAATATCTGAGATTTGATATGATTGACTGAAAGTATTGTGAGTCATTGTTGATTATGTTGGATGTATGCCCGAAAGGCAATAATATTTATACATTTGTTTCATAATTATGATTCATATTAATATTCTATAACTGATGTGGTTCCTGAATATGAGATTTAGAGGAAAACTCACGCTCACATGTAGTAACATGAACACAGAAACAAACCCTAGTCTTGCCTTTTACGACTAATTCATTGGATGTTTGTTGACTATGTTTTCCTGGTCATGGATATTGTTTATATCAACATCAATAAATATCATATTGTTGGAAGGGAACAATATGGATGGGTATTCCGTAAGTAGATTAATATGCTAAGAGATTCCATTAAGACATCTTTGTCCTTAGAATCATATCACAACACGGTTATATTACAATCCATCCTTCGACCATGAGGTTATCGGGATAATATATTCTAGAGGTTTACTTTGGTGCTATCAAGAGTGACACTGTAAGTTGGGTGAACATAAAGATAGCTACTTGGTAATTTTAAAGGAGTATATTACCTCGATGTTCTGAGATGGGAATTAATTCTCCATAAAAGGAGAGATACATATCTGGGCCCACCCGCTATTCTTAATATCCATAAGTTCTGCATATAATGCATGCTGATGATACATCATGTGGGATATTATAATGCAGTTACGACAAACAGAAAATTTACCGGATAACTAGATGAGACAAAGGTATTAGTGAACAAGAGATTGTTTCACAGGCAATGCCGGAATCAATAATCTCGGTTAAGTTCGGTATCGTGAGTAATGAGAGATTTGTATAATAACCAACAGGTTCAAAAGTTTATTCATTTAGTATGTGGGATTCAATATGGGTGTCCATGGACCCGCTAATGATTATTGAAGAAAAAAGAGTTTCCCGTTTCATGTCCACACACTATCGAACCTATAGGGGAAACACGCTTAAGTTTGGGCTTATTTTGTGTGTATTGGTAGGTCCGGATCAACTAGGAGTATCAATAGAATGGTGTTTTTTCGTGATAGATATATTTTATATATCGGAGGAAATTTATAACGAGGGCATGAGATGTCCCAGAGTGATAGAAACTGTTTCTATGGAATTTATTCTGGAGTTGTTATGCAAGAGAAATTGAGACCGCACACTTTACGAAGCAAATGTAGGAGGGAATGAGATGTCCCATGATGTTGGAAATATATTTATGACATCTTTAGATAATATAGATGATTTTATCTATAGGGGTTAAGTGGTTCCGGAGAGGTTTCAGGGACTTTCCATATAAGGTGGGGAGTACCGGGAGGGGCAATTTTCCCCCTCTTGGCCGAATCCTAATTTTGGTTCCTGCCAGGTGGGCCCTACTGGCTCCACAAAATGGTACTCATCATCCTGGTATTTTCTATGATTTTATTGGAGATAAAAAAAATATACAATAAAATGATAAAAATAAAATAGGAAGGGAGTGAGGAGGTGGACGTGGACACCACCTCCAATCCTAGTTGGGCTAGGAGGATGGTGCGGCCACCTCCTCCTAGTTCAACTATGACTCCCCTCCCTTTTGGAAAGTCTATCCCCTCCTCCCACTATATAAAGTACCACAAGGCTCCAAGCAAAACACACAATTGTCTCTCAAGTTTCTCTATTTTTCTCTAGAAGAATCAGAGAACTATTTAGAGCTTCTAATTAGAGCACTTATAATTGAATTAGAGCTTTCTCTAATAATTAGAAGACTAATTAGAGAATCTAACTAGAACCCTTCTAATTGAATTAGAGCTTCTAATTAGGTTTGAGGTGTTCCTCTCCCGATTAGACCTACCTTCTAATTACTCTCGCTCTCTCATGTGTTGAGAACTCCAGCTTAATATACACCTGCGGCGTCAAGTCCTAGACGCTGAAGCGCTGCAGAATTGGCCCCGACGTATGTGTTTATACTCTTGATGTCTACGCACGCTTCTATTCTTGTAGACAGTGTTGGGCCTCCAAGTGCAGAGGTTTATAGAACAACAAGAAGTTTTCCTTAAGTGGATCACCCAAGGTTTATCGAACTCAGGGAGGAAGAGGTCAGAGGTATCCCTCCCAAGCAACCCTGCAATTACGATACAAGAAGTCTCTTGTGTCCCCCAACACACCTAATACAATTATCAGGTTTATAGGTGCACTAGTTCCGCGAAGAGATAGTGAAATACAAGTAATATGGATGATTATAAGTGATAGTAGCAATCTGAAGAAAGCAAACATGTAGCAGAACAGATTGTAAATTGTGTTTCAATGCTTAGAAACAAGGCCTAGGGATCATACTTTCACTAGTGGGCACTCTCAACAATAATAACATAATTGAATGCATAAATATCATCTCTTCACTACGCTACTCCGAACCACTCTCCGGTCGGATAACGAACACCAATCATTGTGTAGGGCTATAAAAGCATTCCTTAGATTTGCATTTCCCCATCTAGGTAACCCCCACGCTATCACCATAAGACCAATATGGTTCCAAACAAACACCACAATTTCATAGGGTCATCCAACACAAAATATAAATATCATGCTAAACCACACGGTGCACACACTGTCACCTTTACACCATGATCAAAGTGTCCATGGAGATCTCATAACAAAACCACTTGAGTAGCATAATATATGAAGAGCAGCATCCACTTATTCAACTAGATTACAAAGCTCATGATAACATAAAGATCACACCATGGGAGAGAGAGATGAAACACAGAGCTACCGGTAGAGCCCTCAGCCTCGAGGGAGAACTACTCCCTCCTCATCATGGGAGACAAAAACGATGATGAAGATGGCGATGGAGTCGATGGAGATGGCTCCGGGGCACTTCCCTGTCCCGACAGGGTGCCTGAACAGATATTTCTGTCCCCCAAAACTCGTCGGTGGAGGCGGCGGAGCTACAAAACTTCTCGTGGAAGGAGGCTGGATAATTTAGGGTTTATGCATCGGGGGAATTATATAGGCGAAAAGGCAATGTCGGTGGGGGCCCGAGGGGCCCATACCACCTGTAGGCGCGGCCAGGGGGACCCGCGCCCCCCTATGGTGTGGCTCCTCCTCGGCCCCCTCCGGGTCTCCTTGGGACTACGTTGACGTGCCGAGAATTCTAAGACTCTGGGATTTTGATTCGTCCAATTCCGAGAATATTTCTAGAACAACTTTTGTGAAACCAAAAACAACAAAAATAGGAACTGGCTTTGTGGCATCTTGTCGATAGGTTAGTCCCAGAAAATCCATGAAAATGACATAAAGTGTATAGGACACATGTAGCATATGGCATCAAAACAACATGGAACATCAGAAATTATAGTTACGTTTGAGACATATCAAGCATCCCCAAGCTTAGATCCTACTCGTCCCTGAGTAGGTAAAACAATAAAAACAAATAATTTCTGAGGTGACATGCTACCAATATAAACTTGATCATCTAAATTGTAAAAGCATATGCAAGCTAAGATCATAGTACTTTAAACACATGCATGGTGGATATAATTCTAACAATGAAGCTTAGAAATCACTTTGCATCATGAAAAGTAACACAAATAAAAGATCATGAATAATAATGCACTTGAAATTTATACGTTTGTTTCGAGGATAAAGAAAACATAGCAAAGTGATATTTCGCTTGTCCTTAAGAGTAGGAAAAAAATGCCAGGGCACCTTCGAAGTTCAATTGGATGACTAGAAAAAATAATTTGAGAGCAAGCAATGACACATCATGAATCAATCAATAATAATCTTTGGGACTGATGCACATTAAAATCAGAATGGCCACTAAGCTCTCTTAATTGTGCATAAAGTTAGAAGATGGAGACTCAACATAAAAGTAAAAGAAAGACCCTTCGCAGAGGGAAGCAGGGATTAACTCATGTGCAAGAGATTTTCATTTTATTAAACAGAGGTATTGAAAACATTTTTTTAGAGAGGTGTGTGCTTATGTCAATGAATGGTAATAGATTTATTGTCATCTTCCATACTAAACAAGTTGAGAGCGGTTCTGAATTATTTATATTAAGCATTTATAGCATGCTCTTTATATAGTATGACACATTGACACTCCTCCCCACCTTGCTTTCGCAAACCATGGCGCTAACTGAATCCTCGGGTGCCTGCCAACACTCTCATACCATGGAGGAGTGCCTATTTATTTGTTTAGCTTTTTGATGTTATAATGGTCGAACCAGATCTTTGCAAAATTAATGACGAGCAAATAAAGCATGCATGTCGGGGTACTTAAATAGTATGAAAGACAACAAACCCAACTACTACTTCCTCATGAGCTAAAACAAGAACACAAAACATGTAATATTTTGAAGGTTTTGAAAGATAGGACATGAGAAATTTACTTGGAGTGGCGGTTAAATACAACATGTAGGTAGGTATGGTGGACACATTTGGAAAATTTTGGTTTTTGAGAGTTGGATGCACGAGTAGAGCTCATACTCAGTACAGGTGGAGGCTAGCAAAAAACTGGGAGGGACAAATTAAGATAGCAATAATGGCCATAATCATGCATAGCAAAAAAACATTATTAATCAAAGCATAAATGGTATTACAAGTAAAAAACTAAATGATCATAGAGGATATAAGTGACTGGTTTGTAGTAAAAAACATGGTATAAGCATGCGCCAAGTCAACCAAATAAAGCATTCGAAGGAGAACACCACAAATTTATACTTCAATGTGATAAAAACAACTCATGATTCTTTTAATGGAACATTAAGCACTCTCATCTATTTGAGACAAGTCATGCTAAAATAATAACTACTAAGCATAGAATTAGAATAACATCCAACATGACATGAAAAGGTCTAGCCACAGTCTATATGAGCTTCTTTTTGCACCGTTATAAGCATGCAATATTTTACTACTGCTTTCCAACACCAATCATTTTATATAAACAAAAACTCTCCAAAAGATATATCAATGAAACAAGAGAGTAATACTAGTACTCTACTAGAACTAGCATATCTGAATAAGAGATGCATGGAAAAAACGAGCTAAAAGGATTCGCAGCAGCTAGAAGAAAAACTAAGAATACGAGCATGATAAAGAAACGAGTATTCTTATTAAAAAGTGGAGCGTGTCTCTCTCCCACACAAGAATGCTGGGTTCAAACTATGTTTATTGCATCAAGAAAAACAAAAGAAAACAAACAGACGCTCCAAGTAAAGTGCATATGATGTGACTGAATAAAAATATAGTTTCACTAGAAGTGACCTGATAAATTGTTGATGAAGAAGGGGATGCCTTGGGCATACCCAATCTTAGACGCTTGAGTCTTCTTGGAATTTTCTGGGATGAACCACGAGGGAATCCCCAAGCTTTGGCTTTTCACTCTTCTTGATCACATTATATCACCCTCTTCTCTTGACCCTTCAAAACTTCCTTCACACCAAACTCAAAGTAATTCTCATTAAAGGGTTAGTGCACAATCAAAAACTCACATGTTCTCCTTGGACACAAGCATTATTAATACTTTTTAAACATTAGCTACAGCCACATATTTTTTTTGGAGCAAAGAAATCCACTCAACATAGTAAAAGAGAGAATGCAAGTAAAAAGGAATAATTTGTCAAAACCAGAACAGTTTGTGAAGACGAATTTTTTAGGGGCACTTACGTTGCTCAAATCGAAAAACTCAAAGCTAGAAAAAGTTTCAGAATTAGCTGAGGATTAAGCGCAAAAATTTGCAGGTCATTTTGATCTTTCTGTGAATTTACACGAATTTAACGGTGGACAACAGAAATCTGTTTCCTGCGTAGAAATCCAAATCTAACTTCGACGTTTCACTTGAGACTTTAATTGTCACAATAAATGAGAGAAAATAAAGATACAAATGAGTTGCTACATAAGTAAACAACGCCTTGACTCAAAGAAAACAAAAGAAAACATTGAAAAAATAAAAACATGGTTTATCTCCCAAGAAGTGATTTTCTTTAAAGCCTCTTAGTTAGGCATGATAATTTGAGAAGATGCTCACATAAAAAATATTAATTGAAGCAAATGAGAGCATCAAGAAGCATATATAAAATATGTTTATACCTAACACTCTTCCTATGCATTGGATTATTGTAAGAAAACAAATCAATGAAGCACAAAGCTAGAAAAACAAGTGCAACTTTAACATAAAGAGAGGAGACTCAATATTATTGATATATATTAAACCGTGTCTTTCTATTTCATAATGATAGTTGGTTTTCAGGGAACCAACATATAGAAGCAACACAAGAGAAAGCTCAAAACTTTCATCATAAAGAGAGGAAATTTAATAACATGAAGATGTCCGTAACCATATTTTCCTCTCTCAAAATAATTCCCAGTAGCATCATGAATAGACTCCACAATATAGCTATCACGTAAAGCATTTTTATCATGATCGAGCATACAATTATTATCATTACTGTCAACATAAGTAAAATCATTCTCATTAGTAATAGTGGGAGTAAAACTATCACATCCGCAATCATCATAAATTGGAAGAAATGGTATGATAATGAAATTTATCCTCAATAGTAGATGGACCAAAAATAGCATGTTCATCATTGTAAACATCATATATAGGAGTCATATTGTAATCATAATTAATTTTCTCCGCAATAGAAGGTGGAACTAGAATACCACAATCATTATAATCATCATATATTGGAGGCAAAGTATCATCAAAGAAAATTTACTCCTCAAAATTGGGGACTAAAAATGTCATTTTCATAAAAACTAGCTTCCCCGAGCTTAGACTTTTCCATAGCATTAGCAATAATGGTGTTGAAAGAATTCATACTAATAACATTGCTACTAGCATGCAAATAGAGCTCCCTAGGGCTTTTAATTTTCTCTTCAAACACTTCATGTCCTAACTCAAGATAAATATTATAAAGCTCTCTCATATTTTTGTTATTTTCCATTAAGACTAACTAGTAAAAATAAAAGCAAGGAAACAGTGAGATATAATTGCAGAATCTAAAGGAAATAACTTCGAGCACTCACATAGGATGTGAGTACCTTTTACCTAACCTCCCCGACAACGACGCCAGAAAAGAGATTGATGTCTACACACACTTCTATTCTTGTAAGCAGTATTGGGCCTCCAAGTGCAGAGGTTTGTAGAACAACAGCAAGTTTCCCTTAAGTAGATCACCCAACGTTTATCGAACTCAGGGAGGAAGAGGTCAAAGGTATCCCTCTCAAGCAACCCTGCAATAACGATACAAGAAGTCTCTTGTGTCCCCAACACACCTAATACAATTGTCAGGTTTATAGGTGCACTAGTTCGGCAAAGATATAGTGCAATACAAGTAATATGGATGATTATAAGTGATAGTAGAAATCTGAAGCAAGCAAACATGTAGCAAAACTGATTGTAAATGGTGTTTCAATGCTGAGAAACAAGGCCTAGGGATCATACTTTCACTAGTGGACACTCTCAACAATAATAACATAATTGAATGCATAAATATCATTTCTTCACTACGCTACTCCGAAACACTCTCCAGTCGGATAACAAACACCAATCATTGAGTAGGGCTATAAAAGCACTCCTTAGAGTTCACATTTCCCCATCTAGGTAACCCCCACGCTATCATCATTAGACCTAGATGGTTCCAAACAAACACCACAATTTCATAGGATAATCCAACAAAAAATATAAATACCATGCTAAACCACACGGTGCACACACTGTCACCTTTACACCGTGATCAAAGTGTCTACGAAGATATCATAACAAAACCACTTGAGTAGCATAATATATGAAGAGCAACATCCACTTATTCAACTAGATTAAAAAGCTCATGATCACATAAAGATCACACCATGGGAGAGAGAGATGAAACACATAGCTACCAGTAGAGCCCTCGGCCTTGAGGGAGAACTACTCCCTCCTCATGATGGGAGACAGCAACGACGATGAAGATGGTGGTGGAGTGAGATGGCTCTGGGGGCACTTCCCCGTCCTCGCAGGTTGCCGGAACAGAGATTTCTGTCCCCCAAAACTCGTCGGCGGCGGCGGAGCTACAGAACTTTTCGTGGAAGGAGGCTGGATATTTTAGGGTTTATGCATCAAGAGGATTATATAGGAGAAAGGGCCATGTCGGTGGGTGCCCGAGGGGCACACACCACCTGTAGGCGCGGCTAGGGGGATCTGCGCCCCCTATGGTGTGGCTTCTCCTCGCCCCCCTCTGGGTCTCCTTTGGACTCCGTTGATATGCCGGGAATTCTAGGACTCTAGGATTTTGATTCGTCCAATTCCGAGAATATTTCCAGAACAACTTTTCTGAAACCAAAAACAGCAGAAAACAGGAACTGGCTCTGTGGCATCTTGTTAATAGGTTGGTCCCAGAAAATCCATAAAAATGACATAAAGTGTATAGGAAACATGTAGCATATGGCATGAAAACAACATGGAACATCAGAAATTATAGATACGTTTGAGACGTATCAACTCTGAAAGGGTAACACGTGAGACCCTCGCTCTGCTGGATCACGGTGCTGGATACAGAGAGTAGGCAACATCCTCACTCACAGGCTTGTGCTTGAGGATCTTCCATAGGCTTCATCGACATCGTCATCAACAACTCTTCCGCTACTATGGTGTTTGGTACACGATCCCGGGAACTAGATTTTGGAAATTATATTCACTTGTATCTACATAGCAACGTCTTGATTGTTGCGTAACATGTTTGGCGAAAAATTAAAATTCGCGTTGCGCACTAGCAGATTAAGTTGAGTTGTGGTTTTTTTGCTGACAACATATGAAACCAAGAAAAAACGAATGCACAC
This sequence comes from Alopecurus myosuroides, assembly GCA_028641055.1. Lineage (NCBI taxonomy): Eukaryota > Viridiplantae > Streptophyta > Magnoliopsida > Poales > Poaceae > Alopecurus > Alopecurus myosuroides. The sequence goes on along the minus strand of CM054059.1, from coordinate 170,311,043 downwards.
GGGTTTATGACAAGGTGCTATTTTTACACCATGTACAGAGCAGATCGTTGAAGCCATGAAAACTTGAAGACATTTTTGACTCTAACATAACCAATAAATAGTAGTACAAGGACAAATTTGTGCAAATACCTTAGGCACTCTAGAACTATGTTACATGCGCATAAATAGGCAAGTATAGACTCGAGATTTCATATCTTGTCGTATGTTATTTGAATAAGGATTGAGATATTTCTTAGACATAACGAGCTTGCTGCTAATATATTTAAAACAAAATGTACCAAAACTCATATATGTGCAATGTAATTCGGTTGGATTTTGTAAATCAATTTGTGTGTGTATGTGGTTTTTTTTCTTTTTTCCAGATAAAGGTCTACTTTACTAAGTAAAAAGCCTTTTACAAATGACTTCTTAAAAGGAAATACCAGAAGTAACTACCTTGCAAAATGTGATTTAAATTTAACAGGATTATAGTTCGAACTTCATATGCTATAAGTATACAAAAAATATCATCGTACTTAATACTAAGCACAAACATTATGTGGCCAACTTGGTAAGTTCAATGGAAAATATACTATCTAGTTACGATTGTACATTTTCATAAATAAGTAAGTAAGTTTAGTATAAATAAATTATAACTAGTTTTAACACCCTTTAGGCCCACAAGTTAGTTAGATTCAAATAATTCAACACTTCATGTAATTGACCCAAAAAATAAAGACAAGGTAGAGAGCCATCATCACCTCATGTACCCAAGGTTAAACATTTCTTTAAATCTCTATGGTAGTAAGTGTAAACATGGTCTAGAACTAACAAACATAGTCAAAAGAATATCAACATATCCGTGTTTTTTAATCAAATCCACCCTTGACAGTCCAGACGATCCAACAAAGGTGGGAGTAACCTTGTAGCAATAGAGTATGCCTAGTGTAGTGTGGGTGTGTGGATGTAAGCGACATTCGTTCTTCGCAACAAACTATTGCTCTAGAAAACGTTTCCTCTTACTTCTATAAAAATATGGCACGCTCTTGGTGTGCTCTCAAAATAAGTACTCGGATATGTACTTCTCTTGTGACTTTGGCAGATTGAATAGTAGAAGAAAAAAAGCCATTTTTCGCTCTCCGACAAAGTACCCTCCAGCTCCTAGCAATGAATCTTCGAGTACCAGGAAACACCTTTATGAAGGAAAGCCATGATGCTGACCGGACCAACCGCACTAGTTCTAGGGTTTCCCCCAGCACACAGGGGGAAGAGAACAAAGGGTAGCTGATGACCCAATAGTATAGGGGGTGTATCGTAGTACTTTCGATAAATAAGAGTGTCGAACCCAACGAGGTGCAGAAGGTGTTGACAAGTAGTTTCGAAGAAGGAATAACTGTAAATACTGGAAAACAGATTTGTAGTGGTTTTTGATATTGCAGATAAATAAATTGCGAGCAAATAAAATGCAGTAGTAATAATTGCAGCGAATGGCCCAATCCTTTCTTCAGCAAAGGACAAGCCGGTGAGTTTACTTATGATTAACAAACGTTCTCGAGGACACACGAGAGGTTTCTGTCAAGTGGTTTTGTTCCATGCAGCTGAATAACTTTAGTGTTTGGATAAGTGTTGTGTGGGTGAATCTATGCTAATGTACCGTCCCATCCAAGACTAATACATACTTGTGATTATACCCCTTGCAAGCATCAGCAACTACAAGAAAGTAATTAAGAAATAAATCTAACCACAGCTTTAAACTCCGGGATCCTACGCTCCCTCGTGTAATGGTTTCCTAACAGGGTTTAGGTTTCTGTCACTCCGGCAACCCCACAATTAGTAATCAAATACACGATGCATTCCCCTAGGCCCATAAATGGTGAAGTATCATGTAGTCGATGTTCACATGACACCACTAGAAGAATAACGTCACAACTTAAATATCAAACATTAATATTATTCAACATTACTTCACTACTAACAACTTGACTTCTCCCATGTCCTCAAGAACAACACAAACTACTCACAACACATCATATGGATCATAATCAGAGGTCATATAATGGATGATAACAATCTGGTCGTAAAGTCCAAACACCGATAAATCTCACAAGCATCAACTACTAACAAGTAATCCACACCGGGAGAGAGATCTAATGCAAAACAACGATAGATGCCCATAATTGTTACAGAGGGATGAAGGTGGATGATGAGGGTGATGGTGCTGGTGGTGATGACGATGATGATGACGATCTTGATGATGCCCGGAGCGATGACGGTGACGATGGCGGTGATTTCCCCTCTCCGGAGAGGAATTTCCCTGGCAGATTTCTCCCTGCCGGAGAGCTTTTCTCTCTCGGGTGTTTTCCGCCCCGCAGCGGCGGCGGAATAATTCTTCGAGTATGGAATGAGGCTTAGGGTTCCCTCGGGGACAGGGGGCCAAAGATGACCCCCGGAGGTGGGCCAGGGTGGCCACACCCCCAGGTGGCGTGGCCAGGGGGAGTTCGCGCCACCCCTAGGTGTGGGCCCCTGGTGGCCCCCCTCTGGCTCCCCTTCTGGCTGTGTTCCTCCTCAGGACTTTCAGGAACCCCCGGATGTCCCCCTTCTTCTTCTCATCTTCTGAAATATGGTATCTCGACGGTGCTTTTTCCATCAGATTTCTGGTCCTAGTGTTTATTCTCCAAAAATTATAAAACATGCAAAATAAGATAAAATAACATAAGAGATGCATCATAACATGAAATATATCGATGAATAACAGAAAATTATGATATAAAATAGTGATATAAAATGGATGTATCAACTCTCCCCAAGCTTAGACCTCGCTTGTCCTCAAGCGAAACTGAACTCGGAAACACCGGTTTATGGAGTGAAAAGTCGATAAATAAAATATGGACAAGATGCATCACATTTACCTATGCACCAATCATTACAGACAACAACTTCCTCTCATATAACTTAACTTGAAACAAATAAAGGGATTCACAAACAAAGATACAAAAGAGAGAATCAAAATTGGTAATGGCAAACTTCGTTCTTCGTCAGAGAACATTTAATGAAATTATACTTATCTTAGGTGAAGTCATTATAACAAGGTTTATAGTGTAGAGATTAACATGTTTAATTGTAACAACTCTTTTTCAGTGATTCATAGCTTTGAAAGTAATATTCATTCAGATAATAAAGCATGTGCTAAACAAAGAAGGATATAAAACATGATTGAATAAATCAACATATAGATGATGAGAATACAACAACTCAAATGCTTGCTGGAGACATAAGGAAATGGGTTTACTGACTCAATATAAAAGTAAAATATAGGCCCTTCGCAGAGGGAAGCATTGACTACTCATGTGTTAGTGCTTTTATTTTAATAAACAAAAACACTCCTCCCATCCATCTTACACAAACCATGGCTAACCGAATCCTCGGGTGTCTGCCAACAATCACAAACTGTGGAGGAGTGTCTAAATTTTGAGAGGTGTATATTTATGTCAACGAATGGCAACAGAAAATATAGTACATCACAAGCCAACCAGACTCACAAGAGCGGCTCCCATGGTGAAGGACGCAACTGGTGTAGAAGGTCATCCATCTTTCTCTTTTGTTTACACAAATATGATTTGACTGATAAATAAGGGGCAAAAGGAGTGAAGAGAATTTGTATTATTATTTGGGGCTGGGAACCCCGCTGCAAGCTCTTCTAGCATTTGGATAAGCGGATGAAGCCACCAGTCCATGTGTGTGAGTCCAATCAACAAGTGAGATAAAGATTCTCTATTTGTGTCCTCATGAGCTAAAACGGGAACACAAAACAAGAGTAATTTCAAAGTTATAAAGGTAGCACATGAGCAATTTACTTGGAGTGGCGGTGAAATACCACATGTAGGTAGTTATGGTGGAAACGAATGGCAAAGTTTTGGGTTTAAGGTTTGGATGCACGAGAAACATTCCCTCTCAGTACAGGGTTTTGGCTAGCAAGGCTGGGTAGCAAGCATAAGAGTTGAAGGAAAACAAACAAATATACATATGATGAAACCATCATGCAATCTTCATTGAAGGCACAAACGATCTTAACTTGTGAATACTAAGTTTATGAGCTAATAGGCAAATTCCTTTTTCTTATACTAGCAACTCAAATTATTATTTCTGCTGACCCAAGCTAAGTTTGCCAAAACCAACTAGATTAACTTGATTATCTCTAGAGTGACGCCAAATACTATTAGCAAGATCAACCATATGACAGAAGTTGAAAACTGAAATAATGTGCATAGAAAGTAAATGATGAAACTTCTCATTAATATTTCAAACCGGCAACTCACACCAACGGATACAACGATAACCAACTAGGGAGAGACACTTGCATACTGCAAACCATCCTATATGATAACCTCTCTACTCAAGATATGACTCTACTGAAAAAGTAAAAAGATAAAAGATAGTGATGTGATAGCGCGACACTCCCCCCAAGCTTGGAACAAGCCGAGGGGATGCCAAAACCAATGACGAATGAATTCTTCGGTAGTGAAGGTGGAATCACTCGGAGAGGAGTCAGAAAGCCTTTGATGATGCGACGAAGCTCAATGTTTTCCGCTTCCAGAATTGCTACCTCGGCCTTGAGAATACGATATTGTTCGCAGAATTGATCGGCAACCCGGTGTGCTTCAGCTGTCACAGGGAACACGTTGGGGTCTTTATCATGAGGCACGGTCCCCTGCACATTATGAGAGTAGCGATGCTGAGGGTTAATGGATCCCACAAAGGTGGGCTTCCTCGTTGGTGCTGGTGCAGCCCTCCGGATCTCCTCCCTCAAACTGTTGATCATGTCTTCCCTCCTTGCATTTATCTCTTCCTCCGTCGCCCATCCCGCGAAGGCACTCTCTTGGATGTCTTGATGGATTTGTCGAAGACGACGTGCAGCGTAATCCTCAACGCTAGAGCTGAACGAGGACATCTTGACCTAGAAACTCCGAACTCCTGCCAGGAAAACAGCTCGATACAGAAACACGACAAGAAAATGATATACGGACCTCGGGGGTCCGGGGGATTATATAGCAAAAAGTTTCATAACGAAAGGAAAGTCCAGGTCAAAAACGAGTCGGAGAGGAGCTCCGGGGCGCCCACACCATGGGCTAGCGCGGCCAGGGGTGGGCCTGTGCCACCCTATGGTGTGGAGCCTCTGGGCTCCGTCTCCCTCTCGTTTTCGGCTCATAATTTTTCATATTTTCTAAAAACAGCAAAACTATAAGTTGGAAGATGTTTCGCGAACATTTTCTTACCAAAGTTGTTACCTATTCGAAAACGGACTCTACAGTTTCTGAAATATGCTTCCTAATAAACTCCTCCGGGATTATGGCTTGAATACAATCAACATTTTCATTATAAGGATCTCCAGAAATATAATGCTCGAGTCTTTGGCCATTCACCACTTGTGAAGAGTTGTCTTCAAGGGAAACAATTTTAATTGCCCCCGAACGATATACCTCTTTGATAACAAAAGGTCCTTCCCATCTCGAGGGTAATTTTCCTGCAAAAAATCTGAGACGAGACCTATACAATAGCACTTTCTCACCAACATGAAATTTTCTTTTAATAATTCTCTTATCATGTCACCTTTTAACTTTCTCTTTAAAGAGCTTAGCATTTTCATATGCTTCACTCCTCCATTCATCTAAAGAACTTAAGTCAAGCAGCCTTTTCTCACCAGCAAGTTTAAAATATCTATTTAGATCTTTCACTTCCCAATAAGCTTTGTGTTCTAATTCTAGGGGCAAGTGACAAGCTTTTCCATAAACCATTTTATAAGGAGACATGCCCATGGGATTTTTGTAAGCAGTTCTATAAGCCCACAAAGCATCATTGAATTTCTTAGCCCAATTTTTTCTATATTTTTTAACAGTCTTTTGCAAGATAGATTTGATCTCTCTATTTGATAATTCTACTTGCCCACTAGTTTGAGGATGATAGGGTGAAGCAATTCTATGATTAACATCATATTTAGCAAGGGTTTTTCTAAAACCACCATGAATAAAATGAGAACCCCCATCAGTCATAAGATATGTAGGCACACCAAACCTAGGGAAAATAATGTCCTTAAGCATTTTTAAAGATGTTTCACCATCAGCACTTTTAGTAGGTATAGCTTCTACCCATTTAGTAACATAATCAACAGCAACAAGAATATGAGTATAGCCTTTTGAAGGAGGGAAAGGACCCATAAAGTCAAAACCCCAACAATCAAACGGTTCAATAACAAGAGAATAATTCATAGGCATTTCATTACCTCTAGAAATATTTCCAACCCTTTGACATTGATCATAAGATAAAACAAATTTTCTGGCATCTTTAAAGAGAGTAGGCCAATAAAAACCTGATTGTAGAACTTTATGTGCAGTTCTATCTCCAGCGTGATGTCCTCCATAAGCACTACTATGACATTTTATCAATATCTCATGTTGTTCATTTTCAGGAACACATCTTCTCATAATACCATCAACACCTTCTTTATATAAGTGTGGGTCATTCCAAAAAATAATGCCTCAAATCATAGAAGAATTTTCTTCTTTGCTGAGCTGTAAAGGTAGGAGGCAAATACTTCGAAACAATAAAGTTAGCATAATCAGCATACCATGGACTCTCTTGAGAGCTCACTTTTATTGTAGCTAACTGTTCATTAGGAAAACTATCATTAACAGAAATAGGGTCATCAGGGATATTTTCTAATCTAGACATATTATTAGCAACAGGATTTTCAGCACCCTTCCTATCCACAATATGTAAATCAAACTCTTGTAAGAGAATCACCCATCTAATAAGCCTAGGCTTAGCATCCTTCTTTTCCATAAGGTACTTAATAGCAGCATGATCAGTATGAATAGTAACTTTAGAATCAACAATATACTGCCTAAATTTATCACAAGCAAAAACTATAGCTAGGAACTCTTTCTCAGTGGTAGCATAATTCTTTTGAGCAGCATCAAGAGTTTTACTAGCATAATGAATAACATTTAACTTCTTATCTACCCGCTGTCAAAGAACAGCACCTACAACATAATCACTAGCATCACACATAATTTCAATTGGTAAATTCCAATCAGGTGGTTGAACAATTGGGGCAGATATTAAAGCCTTCTTTAAAATTTCAAAAGCTTCTTTATAATCTTCATAAAAAAAATGGTACATCTTTTTGAACAAGATTAGTAAGAGGTTTTGAGATTTTAGAGAAATATTTAATAAATCTTCTATAGAAACCAGCATGACCAAGAATACTACGAATACCTTTAACATCCCTGGGATAGGGCATTTTCTCAATAGCTTCAACTTTAGCTCTATCAACTTCAATGCCTCTTTCAGAGATTTTATGTCCAAGAACAATTCCTTCATTAACCATAAAATGACATTTCTCCCAGCTAAGAACAAGATTAGTGTCCTCACATCTCTGCAAAACTTTATCAAGATTCGACAAACAATTATCAAAGGAAGTTCCATAGACGGAGAAATCGTCCATGAAGACTTCCACAATTTCATCACAAAAACCATGAAAGATAGCAGACATGCATCTTTGAAAGGTAGCAGGGGCATTACATAAACCAAAAGGCATACGTCTATATGCATAGGTTCCATAAGGACAAGTGAAAGTTGTTTTCTCTTGATCAAGCTTTTTAACAACAATTTGAGAAAACCCAGAATAACCATCAAGAAAGCCGAAATGAGTTTTCTTAGACAACCTTTCTAACATTTGATCAATAAAAGGCAAAGGATAATGATCTTTATTAGTGACTTTGTTAACCTTCCTAAAATCAATGCACATCCTATAACCCACTACTACTCTTTGAGGAATGAGTTCATTATTTTCATTTGTCCCTCCTTTCTTAGGGACACAATGCATAGGACTAACCCATCTACTATCAGCAATAGGATAAATAATGCCAGCATCAAGGAGTTTCAATACCTCATTTCTTACCACATCCTTCATCTTAGGATTTAAACGGCTTTGATGTTCAACAACTGGCTTTGCATCAGGTTAATATTAATAGCATGCTGACAAATAGTAGGAGAAATCCCTTTCAAATCATCAAGGGTATAACCAATAGCACCTCTATGTTTCTTCAATATCCCCAATAATCTCTCCTCTTCTTTATCAGAAAGTTGAGAACTAATAATAACAGGATATAATTTCTTATCATCAATATGAGCATATTTAAGATTATCTAGCAAAGGCTTTAAATAAAAAACAGGATCTTCCTTGGGTGGTAATGTTGTACCCAAGTCTTCCGCAGGTAAATTATGTTTCAACATTGTTGGCTGATGTAGGAAAATCACATCAATTTCATTCCTTTCTTCCAAAAATACATCACTTTCGTGGTCTTCCATGTATTGCTGCAAAGGATTGTTAGGAGCAAGAGCAATAGCAGCCAATTGTTCAACTTTATAATTTTCATTAGGTAGTTCAGCTTCATAAGGTGCTTTAGCAAATTTGGAGAAATTAAATTCATAAGACTCTCCATCAAACTTTGTAATAATTTTCTCCTTTTTACAATCAATAACAGCACCACAAGTGTTTAAGAAAGGTCTACCAAATATAATAGGACAAGTATCACTAGCAGAAGTGCCTAGTATTAGAAAATCAGCAGGATACTTAGTTTTACCACACAAGACCTCCAAATCTCAAACAATACCAATTGGAGAAAAAGTTTCCCTATTAGCAAGTTGAATAATCACATCAATGTCTTCAAGTTCACAAGAACCAATTTCATGCATGATTTCTTTATAAAGCTCATACGGAATAGCACTAGAACTAGCACCAATATCACACAAACCATAATAGCAATGATCACCTATCCTAACAGATAGCACATGAACACTAGGTTTCCTAGATTTACTAGGGTGAGAGACAATATTAGAAGCATCTTCACAAAATATAATGTGTCCCTCTTCTACATTTTCAGAAACAAGGTCCTTTACTATTGCTACTATAGGTTCTACAGTTATTTGTTCCTCGGGTTCTACAGGTTTCCTTGCACTTTTATTAACCACACTAGATAACATAGAATGTTCTTTTACCTTAGCAGGGAAAGGCATTTTCTCAATATAAGGTTCAGGCACAATAGAATCAACAGTATGAACTTCTATATGTCTCGCAGGAACACAATTAACAATATCTGTATAAGGTGCATGGTACTTGTCCCATTCCTTCTTAGGAATATCAAAATAAGAAGAAAAAGCCTTAGATAAGTTTGCAACAACTTGAGAATCAAGGCCGTAAGCAACACTAACATTATGAAAATCCTCACATGACATAAAATGTTTTAATGCATTCATAGTCATAATTTATACCTGGCTTTCTAACTTTGTTATTCTCCCATGCTTCAGTGTTTTCTTGAATACGGTCAAGAAGATCCCATTTAGCTTCATCTTTCATACGTGTAAATGATCTAGAACAAGAATCATCCAATAAATCCTTATCATGAAGAGGAAGCCTTGCATAGAAATTATTAATAACAATATTACTGGGGAGATCATGAATGGGGAATTTGAGCATTAGTAACTTCAATCTCCCCCATGCTTGGGCAATACTCTCTCCGTCATGAGGCCAAAAATTATATATATAATTCCGATCTCTATGGATTTCACTTGGAGGATAAAATTTAGAATAAAAGAGAGGTACAATTTCCTCCCATTCAATAGTCTGGCTATTTTTCAGCAGCTTGAACCATTCAGAGGCTCGGCCTATCAATGATATAGAGAATAATTTCCTCTTCACTTGGCTCATTGTAATACCTGCACACTTGAACAACTCGCATAATTCATGTAAAAAGAGAAAATGATCACCAGGATGGACATTTCCATCACCTGAATAGCAGTTATCCGTAACATGTTTAACAATCTTTATAGATATTTTATAGGGATCCATATCATAATGTAGTGGGTCACTTACTACCCTAGTAGTGGCAGCAGTGCCTGCAAATAGGGACTCAAAAGGAGTTCCAAACATAGTGTAATAAAGCAGTAAACAGAAATAAAAACACCACTTACAACAGAAGCTTCCTTTATCAATTCCACTTCCTAATAGCGCTTCACTCCCCGGCAATGGTGCCAGAAAATAGTCTTGATGACCCACAAGTATAGGGGGTGTATTGTAGTACTTTCGAGAAATAAGAGTGTCGAACCCAACGAGGAGCAGAAGGTGTTGACAAGCAGTTTTGAAGAAGGAATAACTGTAAATACTGGAAAACAGATTTGTAGTGGTTTTTGATATTGCAGATAAATAAAGTGCGAGTAAATAAAATGCAGTAGTAATAATTGCAGCAAGTGGCCCAATCCTTTCTTCAGCAAAGGACAAGCCGGTGAGTTTACTTATGATTAACAAACGTTCTCGAGGACACACGAGAGGTTTCTGTCAAGTGGTTTTGTTCCATGCAGCTGAATAACTTTGGTGTTTTGATAAGTGTTGTGTGGGTGAATCTATGCTAATGTACCGTCCCATCCAATACTAATACATACCTGAGATTATACCCATTGCAAGCATCCTCAACTACAAGAAAGTAATTAAGAAATAAATCTAACCACAGCTTTAAACTCCGGGATCCTACGCTCCCTCGTGTAATGGTTCCCTAACGGGGGTTTAGGTTTCTGTCACTCCGGCAACCCCACAATTAGTAACCAAATACACGATGCATTCCCCTAGGCCCATAAATGGTGAAGTATCATGTAGTCAACGTTCACATGACACCGCTAGAAGAATAACACCACAACTTAAATATCAAACAATAATATTATTCAACATTACTTCACTACTAACAACTTGACTTCTCCCATGTCCTCAAGAACAACACGAGCTAATCACAACACATCATATGGATCATAATCAAAGGTGATATAATGGATGGTAATAATATGGACATAAAGTGCAAACACCGATAAATTTCACAAGCATCGACTACTAACAACTAATCGACACCGGGAGAGAGATCTAATGCAAAACAACGATAGAGGCCCCTAATCGTTACAGAGGGATGAAGGTGGATGATGAGGGTGATGGTGCTGGTTGTGATGACGACGATGATGATGATCTCGATGATGCCCGGAGCGATGACGGTGACGATGGCGGTGATTTCCCCTCTCCGGAGAGGAATTTCCCCGGCAGATTTATCCCTGCCAGAGAGCTTTTCTCTCTCGGGTGTTTTCTGCCCCGCAGCGGCAGCGGAATAATTCTTCGAGGATGGAATGAGGCCACACCCCCAGGTGGCGCGACTAGGGGAGGGCGCGCCACCCCTAGGTGTGGGCCCCTGGTGGCCCCCCTCTGGCTCTCCTTCTGGTTGTGTTCCTCCTCGGGACTTTTAGGAACCCCCGAATGTCCCCCTTCTTCTTCTGATCTTCTGAAATATGGTATCTCGACGGTGCTTTTTCCATCAGATTTCTGGTCCCAGTGTTTATTCTCCAAAAATTATAAAACATGCAAAATAAGATAAAATTACATAAGAGGTGCATCATTACATGAAATATATCGATGAATAACAGAAAATTATGACATAAAATAGTGATGCAAAATGGACGTATCAGTAGCCACAACACCCTTTAAGAAGGAAAGATGCAACCCGGAGGTGGCATCACGGAGGTGTCGGGCAAACCGACAAGGATTTCTCCTAAAAAATCCCTATCCATAGCCTGGGCCGATCTGTAGCACGATAGCTCCCGCAAGGACGAGCACCACCATGGTCACGAAGGCACCATCGGTGTCCCCCTGAAACAGACGTCGCAAGGTCTAAAAGACGGAGGTGAGGAGAAGCTTGTACTGGGGTCAGCGGTACGACAGACGCACGAGAAGGAACTACCTGAACCTCTAAGGACGGTAGTCGACCGGATGCGGGTAGGGTGCAAACGAGTCCCTGTTAGGTTTGGCCACGCCCATCAGGCTCGTAAAGCCCCTGCAGGGCATACCGGTCCTAATAGGGTCCGGTCAGGCCTAGAACATGCACGTGAAGCTCGTTGTCACGCTGCAATAGGCTAGTCGCTCTCCGTGCACCCTCACCATTGCCACCACATGCAGATCACACAGTGCCCAGACCAGCCCGCTCCGACCCTGATGGGGCCCGACAGGCCCAACCGGCGTCATCTCGGTGCACACCTCCATCCACCGCACCGCGGGACCACGGGCGTCGCTGTCGTCACACCACCGCCCGGTCGGAGTTGTACCTTGGTACGTCCATTTTGCATCACTATTTTATATTGTAAGTTTCTTTTATTCATCGATATATTTCATGTTATGATGCATTACTTATGTTATTTCATCTTATTTTTCATGTTTAATAATTATGGGAGAAGAAACACCGGGACCAGAATTCTGACGGAAAAAGCACCGTCGATATACCCTATTTCAGACGAACAGAAGAAGAAGGGGGGGGGGTATATGAGAAGTCTTAGAAGTCCCGGGGAGGAAGCCAGCCAGAAGGGCACCCGGAGGGAGGACACCAGGGGCCCACACTGATACGTCATAAATGTATCCCTAATTTCCGATGCTCCATGACGATATTATGCCAATTGCTACATGTTTTCTCCCTTATTTATAGCATTTTTACACGTTTTTCATGACTAACCTATTAACAAGATGCCAAGTGCCAGTTCCCTGTTTTCTGCTGTTTTGGTTTCAGAAAAGTTGTTCTGCAAACATTCTCGGAATTAGACCCCACAAAGCCCAAAGTTCCTATTTTCCCCGGAAGCAGCCAGAACATCGAAGAGGAGTCGAAGACGGGCAACAGGGGGCACACCATAGGGTGGCGCGGGTCCCCCTGGCCGCGCCACCTATAGGTGTGGGTCCCCTGGAGCTCCACCGCCTTTGCCCTTTCGCCTATTTAAGCCCTCGGATGGAAAACCCTAAGCAGTTGATCAAAATCCCCAAAAAAGTTCCGCAGCCGCCGTCACCGTCAACCCTAGACCAGGGGGGTTCTGAAGCTGTTTCCGGCACACGGCCGGAGAGGAAATAATCACCAGAGGCTTCTACAACACCATGCCTGTCTCTGGAGTGATGTGTGAGTAGTTCATCCCTGGACTACGGGTTCGTAGCTGTAGCTAGATGGTTGTCTTCTGCTCATATGCCTCCATGTTTAGATCTCGTGAGATGCCTATCATAATCGAGATTGATCTTATGTAATTCTATATGCTGTGTTTTTTGGGATTCGATGAATATTGACCTTATGCCAAGTTGATTATAGTCTTTATTGCATATGTTATTTGTGATCTTGCATGCTTTCCGTTGCAAGTGGTTGCTCTGGCCAAGTAGTTGCTAGTGACTCCAAGAGGGAGTATTTATGCTTGATAGTGGGTTCATGCCTCCTTGTTGCCTTGCTCGAGTGACAAAAACGTGAAGGGGGAGGATGTGTTGTTGCCATTAGGGAGAAAACAGCGGTGAGAGTACCCAAGTGCATAATCATTGCTTACATTACACACTTTATTTAATGCAATTTTATGTTGCTTGGAACTTAATACCTAAGGGGGTTCAGATGATAACCTGAGGGTGGATTATTAGTCATAGATGCAGATGGATGTCGGTCTACGTATCTTGTTGTAATGCCCACACTAAATACCATAGTAATCTTCATGCTATATTGTGCACTATGATGCAACCTCTATTTGTCAATTGCCCAGCTGTAATTTGTTCACCCAGCATGCTATCTTTTATGGAGAGACACCACTAGTGAAACTATGAACCCCGGTCCATTTTTCACACTGTTAAACAAACCACAACATTTTCCTGCTTTCTTTACTTACTGCAAGCATACACTGCTTTCCACACTATACGTGTAATCTTTGTTTTCAGCAAGACCGGTGAGATTGACAACCTCACTGTACTGTTGGGGCAAAGTATTTTGGTTATGTTGTGTGCAGGTTCCACGTTGGAGCTGACACCGGTGAAGCGCCAGCACCACCGTCAGTGGCATCAACCTTCCGAAGATTATTTTTCTCCTACTGGATTGATAACCCTGGTTCTTAACTAAGGGGAAAACTCCTACCGCTGTTCTCATCACACCCTCCTCTTGGGGTTCCCAACAACACATAGCAAGGATTTTTCTGGCGCCGTTGCCGGGGAGAAGGAAGTCTTCTGGCATGGGGAGTCTCTCACTGTCAATCACTTTATTTTGTTTATTGTCTTGTTTTTTATTTTTGTCTTGTTTTTCTTCTCTATATTAAAAACACAAAAAAGTTTAGTTTAGTTTATGGCACAAAAGGGCAACTCAAGTATTTTCAAGTGAAGCATTCACTTATCATGCTTGCTATCAATGTTTGATGTCTTTGAAACTAGATCTCTTCGGCAAGGTGGGTTCATGGATGAACAACAAAAAAATTATAAGGAAGACCGCTTGTCACAAAAAGGGATACACTTATGGGAGAAAATTAATAAATTACATAACTATGCTAAAAACTTGTGCTCTACTTATAATGTTACTTATTGCTTTGATAAATCTTGTTGCTGTAGGAGGTATAAACACCTCCCTTTTCAATGTGAGTATAATGATAATGTTACCATATCTTCTTATGTTAAGGGAAATTATGAATTATATGATGTGGAACAAATTGAAGAATTTATTGCTTGGAAGGGTGCATTCAAAATTGCCTACTTACTTGAAAGTATTGATGATGCACCTTATAAATATGAGATTTATGCTATACTTGAATTTTTGTTTGATAATTACAAGGATTGTAATTACTACATAATGGAATATCTTAATAAATTGTCTCAACCTAAGGAAGTAACTGATGCCTTGCAGGAATCTATGGAAGAAGAAATTGCTGAATCTGGAAGCTCATTGGTTGAAAAAGAGGAGGAGAGTGATGATCAAGAGGAGGAAGAATGGAGCTACCCATATCAACCTCCCAATGATAGTAACTCTTTAACTCATACATTATTTGATGAAATTGATACTTTCTATACTTGTGACCTTGATACTACTATGAATGAAACTTGTGAGAATGATATTGCTACTGTTATTTATGATAATCCATGCTACTTGGATAAATCTTATGATAATGCTTTTGATGATGGTCCTATGTTACTTGATGTTATAAATCATAATGCTACTGAAAATAGGATTGCTATAATGTGTCATATACCTTTTAAGAGTGACCAATTATCTTGTTTTGCTATTGCTAAAAGTGGGGGAAAAGAAGAGCTGATTTTAAATTTTGATCCCACTGTTTTTGAGCCTGATATGAATTGTGTGCTTTTAGACCATGACAAACATGCTTTATGTGATAATTATTATGTTGAGTTTGTTCATGATGCTACTTAAAATTATTATGAGAGAGGAAAATATGGTTGTAGGGATTTTCATGTTAGTAATACACCTCTCTTTTTGTTGAAAGTTTTGAAGTTGCTCTTGTTCTACCTTCCCATGATTTCTAGTTTGAGCTTCTTTAATTTATTTGTTTATAAGATTCCTATGATTAATAAGTGGCTTAGGTTTGAATTTGTTTCATACTTTCTTCTTTATTCTCTCTTTTGCTTAATTCATATTTCTTATGTGAGCATCTTGCCCTTTTTTATGCCTAGCTGAAAGGCGTTAAAGATAAGCGCTACCGGGAGACAACCCGTCTTATTTCTCTGTTTTCATTCAGTTTTCCTTCGTTTTCTTTGGTGTGCTTTGCACCTGGGTGTTGTCTATTTCCTTAGAAACCCCTCTGTATCTTCTCTTTTGAGTTTTTGTTGATCCAAGTAAAGCCTCTAGTGGAAAGTTGAGCGTATATTTCGGATTTCTACGCAGGAAACAGATTTCTGCTGTCCGCTGTTAATTCCGTTAAAAATCACAGAAAATTCAAAATGACCTAAGATTTTTTGTGCTTAATTCTGAGTTATATATGCAACGTTTCTTAGAATACCACTTTTTGATTTGAGCAACATAAGATTTTTGAAAAAAATCGATCTTTACCTGTTGTTCTGTTTTTGACAGATTTCTGCCATTTATCGCATTTGCATCTTAATCTCTTTCTTTTGGTGTTCTGTTGGGAAAAAGAGTTTTGAAAGAAGTTGTGACAGTAGATAATGTGTTTTTGAGTGTTAGAATTGTGTTGAAACTGAACCATGTGAATTTATTATTCCAATTGCACTAACGTTGCTAATGAAGATTGTGAGAATTTTGATGTGAAGGAAGTTTTCAAGGGTCAAGAGAAGAGGATGATATGATGTGATCAAGAAGAGTGAAACGCCTAAGATTGGGGATGTCCCGGTGGTACATCCAAGCAAATTCTAAGAAGACTCAAGCGTCTAAGCTTGGGGATGCCCAAGGCATCCCCTTCTTCATCAACAAATTATCAGGTCACTTCTAGTGAAACTATATTTTTATTCGTTCGCATCTTATGTGCTTTACTTGGAGCGTCTTTTATTTTTGTTTTCAGTTTTTTTTCTTTTTCTTTCAGTTTGTTTTTGTACTTTTTCAGTAAGCTTTGTTGGACCCCATCATTCTTTTATTGGAGAGTGACACGCTCTGCTTTTTCTTGAGAATACGTTGTATTCTTAATCTCTGTCTAGCTGTTGCATTTATTTAGCTCCGCTTTTGCATGCATCTCTTATTAGAGCTGTTAGTTTTAGTAGTATTATTTTAGTACCCTCATGTTTTCTTGTTGTATCATAAAGAGTATTTTTGTTAAAGCATGTTTTGTATGGTGCTTGTTGGGAGAAAGAAAACTACTGATTGAAGTAGAATTTATAACAGTACTAGTAGAAGCTTGTATAGAACGTGGCTAGGACTTTTTCATGTCATGGTAAATGTTATTTTAGTTTTAAAGCCTTGTGGTTATTGAATAACATGAATAGCCTCAAATATCTGAGAGTGTTTAATATGTCTTGAAAGATTCATGAGTTGTTCTTGTCATAGTAAAGCATCAATATATGGTATTCTCTTTCGAATGTTTTATTTGGTTGACTTGGCGCATGCTCACACCATGTTTATGACTACAAAAAAGTCACGAATAGCCTCTATGAACACTTAGTTTTTGAACTTGTGATACTGCTTATGTTTTAATTAATGATGCTTATGTCGCTATGCATAATTATTGCTCTTATGTTCTCTTGATTTGTCGCTCCCAGTCTTTTGCTAGCCTCGACCTGAACTGAGTATGAGCTCTACTCGTGCATCCAAACTCCCTCAAACCAAAAAATTTCCCATTGTGTCCACCATGCCTACCTACATGTGGTATTTAACTTCCATTGCAAAGTAAATTGCTCATGTGTTACCTTTAAAACCTTCAAAATTACTCCTGCTTTATGTTCCTGTTTTTGCTCATGAGGAGGTAAATACAGAATCTTTATCTCACTTGTTGATTGGATTTCACACCCTGGACTAGTGGCTTCATCCGCTTATCCAAATGATAGAAGAGCTGACAGCGGGGTGCCCAGCCCCAAATTAATGCAAACAAATTCTCTTCACTATTTTTGCCCCTTTTATCAGTCAAAGCATAATTGTGTAAACAAAAGAGAAAGAGGGATGACCTTCTACAGCAGTTGCGTCCTTCACCATGGGAGCCGCTCTTGTGAATCCAGTTGGCTTGTGACGTACGGTATTTTCTGTTTACCATTCGTTGACATTAGCATACATCTCCCAAAATATAGACACCCCTCCACGGTATGTGATTGTTGGAAGGCATGTGGGGACCCCAAACTAGCAGTCCGAGACCTCCAGTATGCATACATTCACAATCCCATGATCAGTTAGTCGTGAACAACATACTCGAGTTGGCATTACAGATTACAACATCCACTACACAAATACACGACTTACACAACTGGTCACTTGACTCAGTTGAAAACAACTGCCACGCAGGGCAGGAACACACACTAAAAACAGCGGAAGACTACAAAACACACTCGTGGTAAACCCAAGTCACGACTTGACTACCTACAGGCTACTGACTCGGAGACGTTCCTAGTTCGCACAGCCGTCAGCGACACCATCTTCTTCTGGTTCTCCGGGTTTCTGCTCAAAGTCTGGCTAAGACAATAGCCAGGGACGAAACCAATGTGAGTACGTTTGAATGTACTCCGCAAGACACCCCAAATGAAAGCTAAACATGCAAGTACGCATATATATATAGGTGGTAGGAAGGCTTTAATTAGGGTTCAACTAGCCATGATGAATTTAAGACTCATCATAGTTGCACAAGTTTTATTTTTCTTTGTTGAAGAAGATACTTCAAAAGATATTTCATTTATTTTGTAGACAAAGCATGTCCACAAGGTTTTGATAAAGCATTCTAAATAAATAAAACATTTATCTTTGCAAAACTTCTTGGTAAAACACATCTTTAAGATCATCATTTATCCGGTACCTCAAAGGTAGAATCATTCCCTTTCAACGTACCTCCCAGGTACAATTCCAAAACACTTTCCAGCTTTTTGAAAACATTGACACAATGCTAGCTACATGGCCATTCAACTGTCCATATCCGAGGACGCGGCTATTCTGAATAGTTTTACTCTGCTGAGGTGTACACAATCCACAAGATCCAGTACATCCGTCGTGAACAACCACGGACTGTCCGAGACAGTATGCAAACATCGGATAACTGGTCGTAACCATCCACTATGTCAGTGCTAGTAAATGACTATCTCTTCAACTGGGTTTGTTCTCCCCGGCACCGAGTGAGTCAGTCGTATCGATCCGGTTTCCCCTGACAACACACCGCCATGGCAGGAGACCCAACTGTTGCAACCGGTGGCGAACTTAATCCCCACACTCTGAATGTCCCATTCTCCCTCCTGGCGACAATTCGGTTCGGGGGACTCTAACCCCTATAGCACATTGAGGTAGACACGGACTAACACCGACAAGCAATTAGCTAGACCCCGTTCCCATATTGGGGTAATGTGGCAGCACGGCTTGGTTGTCCGGCAAAGACTAGGTTATGTGTCATTTTTGGAAAACAAGCCGAAAATCTTTCCTTCTTCACAAACCTCCCTCGGACAAGGTCCCACCCTTCCTCGGGGTTTTTCCAACCTTTTTGCTTTTAAAAAACATCAAGTTAAAATGTCCACTAGGGGACTTAAGTTGATTAAGTGATGATACCAAAATATCTAAAGGGCTTGGTAACACCAAGATTATATATTGGATATAGCATATTAGATACATAAAAACAGATAGTGGTATAGTCCACTTAAAAAGATAGTTTTTGAATCAAACTTTTGTAAAACTTCAGAAGTAAAACATGCATGATAGATAATGATAAGTAAAACAACAGCAAGCATTTAGAATGGCTTGCCTTGGCACTGGTCTTGGTCTTTCTCTTGAAATAAACAAGAGTTGCAATAAAAACCTCTCCGGGAAATAATACCGTCTTCGTTATCTAACGTCGTAAATACAAAAAGTAAAAACACACAATCAGAACCAAACAAAGGCAAGCACTTGATAAAATGTACACATACAGCAAGCATTTCATCAAACAAGTACACTCACAAACAAAATTACTAGGGTGCACACCATCAAGCAAAACATGCACAGACAACACACATGAATAGCACTAGAATTGATGTTATGGATCCTTAACCAAAATGGCATGAGTATAGTGGGTGTGCCACTCTCATATCATGATTAAATTAGGTTAAATGACTCTCTGGTCATTCATGAGGATGAGCAAAATACAAGAAAACAACTTAGGAACACATACACATGCATAGGAAAATATTAACAAGCAATACTACAAGCCCATAGTAACACATGCTCTTCTAATCATGGAGAATTAATATAACCAGTACCTAAGAAACCTAATAACAGAGACAAAACCATACCAAAAATACCATGGCATCACTCAATTCATGAAAATAATCATGGAGCAAAACAACTATTAAAACTAGACATGAAAAAGGCTATTTAGACAAGCAGACAAGCATAACCATAAGAGACCATTAAACAAGATTTATTATAACATGATGGATATGTAAGATGGCATCCAAATAACAGAGAAAACAACACCTAGACATGCTAGTAATAACAAAATAATAATCTAATCAATGCCTCAAAAATTAAGCATGCAAACAACAACTTTATGGCAGAAAAACATCTAATACTAACATAGCATGACAATTTGATCTAGAGCTCACTCAAGCATGCAATCAAGTATAATATTCTAGAATAACAGTAGCTATGATATGGAAAACAATACTAAAGCATTTATTCAATTCATCATACCAATATGAAGAATAACATAATTTCAACCTATTTTTACTAGGAAAACAACATATTGAGATTTAAACTATAACAAGCATGGCTTTCACACAAACCCTATAATACTAGTAAAACGCTCAAGACACATTTAAAACATGTATAATTAACCTACACATGCTAGGAATCAATTTTATAACAAGAACATGATAACACAACAATTTATCAAGTCATGTCAATAATAGACAAAAAAGGACTATTTACCAAAAGTTGCACCAAACCTATTCTGTAACTCCTAAAATCATGAAGATCTAGTATAAGGTGCTATTAGTCACTATAAAACCAAACCAATTGGATTCACATCAAAAATCATCACCAATAAAATAAAACAATTCACAGAAGTGCCCTCTGGCCTAAAAACTAACATGCATGTCATTTTCACATAACAACTCAAGTCAACACAAGGTCAAGTTCCTAAGATAGATATTAACACGAGCTACTCAGAACAGTTGAGTTTGCAAGATTTGGATACTTAAAACTCAAGTTATTAAAGCAATGGTGTAAATGAGTACTTCTGCCATTTATTTTATTTCTCCTAAAATATACCACAAAATCCGGATCTACAAGTTGGAGATGGTTAGGAATTAGTAGATCTACATCTGTGATTTTTGGTTTGGCATGATTCACTTGTTAACATTTTTATTTTGAATAAAAGTAAACAGCGAGAAAACAGATATGTTGGAAAGGATTAATCAACCTGCAGAAAAAACCAGACTGGGCCAGATCTGCGAGTTGAATGGGCCGCGCGAGGAAGGCCGGCCCGCTGGCCAGCGCGCGCGTGGCGAAGCAGTAAGTCACCATCTGATCATCCATCAACGGCTGAGGTAAGATCCGTTCGTGGTTCAAAACGACGCGTCGGATGCGGATCCAACGGCCGTGAGGAGGCCACGTCCGCAGCAGCCGGCGATGACCAAGAAGTGGCGGCGGAAACAGGCGCAGAGGCAGAGCAGTCGCCGGAGCTTCGCCGCAGGCCGCTCCAGATCTCCATTGGAAGCGCATCCAGCACCAAACGGCTCCGGGAGACGCCGCGAACACCATTCCCCTAGTGGCTCGCGAGGGGAAAGCTTCTGCGCTGGGGTTTCTCGGGCCAGCGGCGGCCAAGCGGGTTCGGGGATGGCGCCGTCCCTGCGATGGAGAGGAAACAAATTAAAGAGGGAGCGATGCGATTGGGGAGGAGTGGAAGCATTACAGAAGGGTTTAGGTCGAGGAGGCGGCCTCGGGTGACCAGGCGCCATTTCTCGGAGCGTGGCGTTCATGGTGGCCACGGGTGCGCTTGCTCGCGCACGGAGAGGCGCAGAGATTGTTGCAGGGAGAGTCATGGAGGTACGGAGGTCCTCCAGGAGAGAGGTATTGGAGGGAGCAGGTTTGAGGTGGGCGGGAGCCGTGTGCCAATGTCGACACCCGCAGGTGTTCGAGAGTAGCCAGAGGAAGAAGGAGAGCGAGTGAATGGGGGGCACGGGTAGGATCGTGGGTGCCCCGTGAAGCTTGTAGACAAGGGGAGGTGTCGAGGAGCGATGCCCACGCGTTGGAACACGAGCGACGTGTCGTGGACGCCCTGGGCGCCATGGCCAGCGCATGAGCAAGGAAGAAGAGGACAAGGGTAAGGGAATAGGCTTCACCAGGGGGTCATGGGGTGAGAGGGAAGTGTGCTGGCGCGATAGCTTCCTCTGGAATGCACTGTGGTGGTGGATAGAGAAAGAGGGGGTGATCACCATCCTTGTCTTTATGTAGGTGACTGAGCTAGAGGAAGAGAGAGAGGGATAGGGGCGTGTGGACCTTGTCCAAGGGGTTGGGGAAGATATTTCCTACCTCACAGAACCAGGGAGAGGTAGAGAGAGTGCAATCATTGATCAAGACATGGATGAACTCATGAATGTCCAAACAGACCAGGAGTTGTTTTTGATAGTTTTCACCAATAATTTGAATAGAACCTATGTGAGAAATTGTGTACAATGGATAGAGAATCAAATATGGAGTCTAGGGGTGGTGGTCTCAAGAGTTTTTGAAAATATTTCTTTCACAAAATTTTGGGAATTCAAAAATGGCAGAAACTGTTTTTAAATGTTTTCTCCAAAATTTTCAAAACAACTTGCAAAATTTTTTACACAAGTAAGTCCCACATTACCATAGGCATGTTGGGTAATTTTTACAAGATTTTAGGAAATACTTTTCTTAACAAAATATTTTAATATCCATTTCTGGCCTTTTGGAAAATGGAAAATAATAAATAGTAAAATGTTTTTAAAACAAATATTTTTGAGTTGGTAAGAGAGAGTATATAATATAGGTCTCAAAAGTGATTTTTAATAACCAACTCCTTTGAAAATATTTGAGACACCAAGTGGCGAAAGGGTGAAAACAGGGGTTTATTTAATAGGTTAAAAACCATGAGAGATAAATAATTAAATGGTCTTTGGAAAATAAATGGACCAAATGGAGGTGATGTATAGGTCATGGAGATGACAAGGGTAGGTTCATAGGGCCTGAAAATAATAAGGAGTGCTTTGGAGTAACATGGAAAAAGTGCTTCATGATAAAGGTGATATGATCATTATTTTTGGGGATGCCTTCAATAGGACTTTGATAGATGATACCAAAGGGTTTCAATATCCAAGATAACACCATGTATAGATGGAATAGATCTTAAACATGATATACATGAGGGTATATTGATGAATAGAACAACATTTGACATAAAGGCATGTCTCCAAGGTTGGAAGTTTTTAAGAAAACAGAGTATGAGATGGACATATGATGAAATATGACATTGATGTTTAATCTTATTATTAATAGGTTTTATTTACTTAGAAAAACACACATTAGTCAACAAACAGAAATAAATACTTCAAAGCAAACACAAGATAAGATCACCCAACAAGCAGATAAAATAATAAGACACACAAGATCACTCAAACAACTGAGTTCTTCAATTCAATTTCCAGGTGTGTTTTCTCAAGTGTTAATTTTAGGTAGTGATCAATACATACAATGACAAGAGGATTTTATAAAGAGGTTCAGCTCAAAAGTTGTTATTTCCAAAAGAATATACTTGAGGTAAAACACAGGGGTAACATAGTCCCCTCTTATTGTTTTTGCAGAAGAAGGAAGTGAGAAGGAGTTTTTCAGATACTTGCAAAAACATCTTGGTTGAAAAACAGGTTGGAGATGATTAGCTCCAAAACACTTTTCATATAGTTTTGGAAATTACCTTTTATTTTTCTCAGAACTTTGTCTTTGGGTTTCTTCTAACATCAAAACATTTTCAAAAAGGTTTTTGCCAAAAGAGTGTGATGGATGAAGATGATGAGCTTTCTTGTCATGACTTGATCACAAGGGTTGTGTTTTAAGAAAGTTATGATCATTTCTTTTAATGGTAGTTGTTAACAAACTCAAACAAAAAACACAATCAACAAGCAAATAGACAAGAAACACACGCATTAGCCAAACATGTTAAACAGTTTTTGTTGGCCCTGGTTTTTGGGTTATTGAAAACAAGTTTCTCCTGTCTTCCAAAAATTGGGCTGTTATAGCTCTTCCCCCCTTAAAAATGAATCTCGTCCCCGAGATTCGTAAGTGGTTACTTAAGAGTGTAACTAAAAACAAGAGTCTCGGGCTTCTTCAATTTGTAAATGAAGATCCTTTGACGAGGTGATCTTCTGAGAACTCGAGGTGTTGATGTTTTCAGAATGGTGCTTGTCGAGGAGATTGATATATTCACTTGACACTTCATGCCCTTGTTGTTGATGTTGGTGGAATGACACAAGCTAATGAAGGGTCTTGATTTTGCTGCTTCGCAGACCTTATGTCGTTGTCTGGACTTGGTCTTCTTTTAGGGGTATCGCAGATAGTTACCCACGGCAACCATCTGGCCTCACAGGGCGTCAGGTCCGTAGACTTGACTCTCTCCGATTACTATTAGGAAAGGCATTAGAAAACTCCTATATGCTTCTTTGCTTCTTGAGTGGTCGACCGCGTTGAAGTGCTTCCCCCCTTTGATTAGTCTTTGTAGGTTGTCGGGGATTATCTTCATCTTTGTCTCATTTTTGCTTGGTGGCGATGGCAGGTCGTGGAAGAATTCATTGAGTCTTGATCTTCATGGAACTTTGCAGGTGTCTTCTCAGGTAGTTTAGGGTCATCCGGTTAGCTTTCCCTCGGAAAAACTAGCTAGTAACCCTAAACTTAGGTTAGAGGTTAGTCTAAAATTAAATAGTTATGTTAGTAGTGTTAGACTGGTAAAAAATTTCTGTTAGAGTTGCGAGACACATCTCGCTGCATCTCGGGCTTGAATCTGAATTTGTCGTCCTTCTTGGTGGCTCTTTATGTAGTTGCTCAAAAATGGTGGGTGAAGTCCACTATCCGTCTTGAAGAAGATTTCAGAAATCTTGGGCTCTCAGGTTGAAGTAGAGAGCGTTCCATACCTTGCACTTCTCATGAGGGGATGCAAGATAACACTTTTTAAGAGGATTTTTGCTAAGTCATACTTTTTGAAGAGATACCAAAAGTATAACTAAGGCCGACATGGCAAAAAAAGAGTTTTTTTTTGCAAATAAACGGAAACAAGGCAAGAGGTAAAAGTGTGGCGACTTTGTTTTGTCGAAAAGGCGTGCTTGTAAGACACACAGGAAAACAAGTCAAAAACACACACAACAAGGAAACAAGTAAAAACATTACGCAAGAGTAAAAACACACAATTAGCACACAGGCAAAGGACAAACAAGGTACCTTCAGTACCAGAAACCGTCTATTACTGCTGAAGAACGGGTAGCTCAAGTAAAACAACTGAGCGAAACCTATCAATTCCTATGGGGCTGGGTCGACCAAAAAGGGTTGTTGAAGTCTTCATGTCGTTAATCATATTTATATATTTTGATACATGGCAGAGGCTTCGGTATCTTCATAGAAATCACCATGATGTTGAGGTCTTTGGAAGGAAGCTTCTTTATCTTCGGGTTGCTAACTACTAAAGTCTTCTCGGGACATCGCCAAGTATGTAATTGTTTTATAGAAAGATAACAGAAGAAAAACTTTTTGGTAGACCTTTAAATGAAAACCAGGGTTTTATAAACTCAGGATTATTTATTTACGAAATAAAAATTTGAGCCATGAAAGACAAAAGACAAAAAGTTATGTTTACTATTTTCTCTGTTTTTCTTCAAAACTTCAGTTTTATAAACAAGGCAAACTTTTTTTTTTCAAAATATGAGAAAGATGGAAACCATGCTTAGGATTCCATAAATAAAAACATTTTGGGCAGTAATATAGTTTTTTACCAAAATATTTTTATTTCCTATCTGACGTCCACGCTAAACTAAGGTCTCCTAAAGTCAGGATGGCTCTGATACCAACTCTGTGGGGACCCCAGACTAGCAGTCCGAGACCTCCAGTATGCATACATTCACGATCCCATGATCAGTTAGTCGTGAACAACATACTCGAGTTGGCAATGCAGATTACAACATCCACTACACGAATACACGACTTACACAACTGGTCACTTGACTGAGTTGAAAACAACTGCCACGCAGGGCAGGAACACACACTAAAAACAGCGGAAGACTACAAAAACACTTGTGGTAAACCCAAGTCACACCTTGACTACCTACAGGCTACTGACTCGGAGACGTTCCTAGTTCGCACAGCCGTCAGCGACACCATCTTCTTCTGGTTCTCCGGGTTTCTGCTCAAAGTATGGCTAAGACAATAGCCAGGGACGAAACCAATGTGAGTACGTCTGAATGTACTCCGCAAGACACCCCAAATGAAAGCTAAACATGCAAGTATGCATATATATATATAGGTGGTAGGAAGGCTTTAATTAGGGTTCAACTAGCCATGATGAATTTAAGACTCATCATAGTTGCACAAGTTTTATTTTTCTTTGTTGAAGAAGATACTTCAAAAGATATTTCATTTCTCTTGTAGATAAAGCATGTCCACAAGGTTTTGATAAAGCATTCTAAATAAAGAAAACATTTATCTTTGCAAAACTTCTTGGAAAAACACATCTTTAAGATCATCATTTATCCGGTACCTCAAAGGTACAATCATTCCCTTTCAACGTACCTCCCAGGTACAATTCCAAAACACTTTCCAGCTTTTTGAAAACATTGACACAATGCTAGCTACATGGCCATTCAACTGTCCATATCCGAGGATGCGGCTATTCTGAATAGTTTTACTCTGCTGAGGTGTACACAATCCACAAGATCCAGTACATCCGCCGTGAACAACCACGGACTGTCCGAGACAGTATGCAAACATCGGATAACTGGTCCTAACCATCCACTATGTCAGTGCTAGTAAATGACTACCTCTTCAACTGGGTTTGTTCTCCCCAGCACCGAGTGAGGCAGCCGTATCGATCCGGTTTCCCCTGACAACACACCGCCATGGCAGGAGACCCAACTGTTGCAACCGGTGGCGAACTTAATCCCCACACTCTGAATGTCCCATTCTCCCTCCTGGCGACAATTCGGTTCGGGGGACTCTAACCCCTATAGCACATTGAGGTAGACACGGACTAACACCGACAAGCAATTAGCTAGACCCCGTTCCCATATTGGGGTAATGTGGTAGCACGGCTTGGTTGTCCAGCGAAGACTAGGTTATGTGTCATTATTGGAAAACAAGCCGAAAACCTTTCCTTCTTCACAAACCTCCCTCGGACAAGGTCCCACCTTTCCTCGGGGTTTTTACAACCTTTTTGCTTTTCAAAAATATCAAGTTAAAATGTCCACTAGGGGACTTAAGTTGATTAAGTGATGATACCAAAATATCTAAAGGGCTTGGTAACACCAAGATTATATATTGGATATAGCATATTAGATACATAAAAACAGATAGTGGTATAGTCCACTTAAAAAGATAGTTTTTGAATCAAACTTTGTAAAACTTCAGAAGTAAAACATGCATGATAGATAATGATAAGTAAAACAACAACAAGCATTTAGAATGGCTTGCCTTGGCACTGGTCTTGGTCTTTCTCTTGAAATAAACAAGACTTGCAATAAAAACCTCTCCGGGAAATAATACCGTCTTCGTTATCTAACGTCGTAAATACAAAAAGGAAACACACACAATCAGAACCAAACAAAGGCAAGCACTTGATAAAATGTACACATACAGCAAGCATTTCATCAAACAAGTACACTCACAAACAAAATTACTAGGGTGCACACCATCAAGCAAAACATGCACAGACAACACACATGAATAGCACTAGAATTGATGTTATGGATCCTTAACCAAAATGGCATGAGTCCAGTGGGTGTGCCACTCTCATATCATGCTCAAATAAGGTTAAATGACTCTCTGGTCATTCATGAGGATGAGCAAAATACAAGAAAACAACTTAGGAACACATACACATGCATAGGAAAATATTAACAAGCAATACTACAAGCCCATAGTAACACATGCTCTTCTAATCATGGAGAATTAATATAACCAGTACCTAAGCAACCTAATAACAGAGACAAAACCATACCAAAAATACCATGGCATCACTCAATTCATGAAAATAATCATGGAGCAAAACAACTATTAAAACTAGACATGAAAAGGGCTATTTAGACAAGCAGACAAGCATAACCATAAGAGACCATTAAACAAGATTTATTCTAACATGATGGATATGTAAGATGGCAACCAAATAACAGAGAAAACAACACCTAGACATGCTAGTAATAAAAAAAATCTAATCAATGCCTCAAAAATTAAGCATGCAAACAACAACTTTATGGCAGAAAAACATCTAATACTAACATAGCATGACAATTTGATCTAGAGATCACTCAAGCATGCAATCAAGTATAATATTCTAGAATAACATTAGCTATGATATGGAAAACAATACTAAAGCATTTATTCAATTCATCATACCAATATGAAGAATAACATAATTTCAGCCTATTTTTACTAGGAAAACAACATATTGAGATTTAAACTATAACAAGCATCGCTTTCACACACAAACCCTATAATACTAGTAAAACACTCAAGACACATTTAAAACATGTATAATTAACCTACACATGCTAGGAATCAATTTTATAACAAGAACATGATAACACAACAATTTATCAAGTCATGTCAATAATAGACAGAAAAGGACTATTTACCAAAAGTTGCACCAAATCTATTCTGTAACTCCTAAAATCATGAAGATCTAGTTTAAGGTGCTACTAGTCACTAGAAAACCAAACCAATTAGATTCACATCAAAAATCATCACCAATAAAATAAAAAAATTCACAGAAGTGCCCTCTGGCCTAAAAACTAACATGCATGTCATTTTCACATCACAACTCAAGTCAACACAAGGTCAAGTTCCTCAGATAGATATTAACCAGAGATACTCAGAACAGTTGAGTTTGCAATATTTGGATACTTAAAACTAAATTTATTAAAGAAATGGTGTAAATGAGTACTTCTGCCATTTATTTTATTTCTCCTAAAATATACCACAAAATCCAGATGTACAAGTTGGAGATGGTTAGGAATTAGTAGATCTACATCTGTGATTTTTGGTTTGGCATGATTCACTTGTTAACATTTTTGTTTTGAATAAAAGTAAACAGCCAGAAAACAGATATGTTGGAAACGATTAATCAACCTGCAGAAAAAACCAGACTGGGCCAGATCTGCGAGTTGAATGGGCCGCGCGAGAAAGGTCGGCCCGCTGGCCAGCGCACGCGTGGTGAAGCGGTAAGTCACCGTCTGATCATCCATCAACGGCTGAGGTAAGATCCGTTCGTGGTTCAAAACGACACGTCGGATGCGGATCCAACGGCCGTGAGGAGGCCACGTCCGCAGCAGCCGGCGATGACCAAGAAGTGGCGGCGGAAACAGGCGCAGAGGCGGAGCAGTCGCCAGAGCTTCGCCGCAGGCCGCTCTAGATCTCCATTGGAAGCGCATCCAGCACCAAACGGCTCCGGGAGACGCCGCGAACACCATTCCCCTAGTGGCTCGCGAGGGGAAAGCTTCTGCGCTGGGGTTTCTCGGGCCAGCGGCGGCCAAGCGGGTTCGGGGATGGCGCGATCCCTGCGATGGAGAGGAAACAAATTAAAGAGGGAGAGATGCAATTGGGGAGGAGTGGAAGCATTACAGAAGGGTTTAGGTCGAGGAGGCGGCCTCGGGTGACCAGGCGCCATTTCTCGGAGCGTGGTGTTCATGGTGGCCACGGGTGCGCTTGCTCGCGCACGGAGAGGCGCAGAGATTGTTGCAGGGAGAGTCATGGAGGTACGGAGGTCCTCCAGGAGAGAGGTATTGGAGGGAGCAGGTTTGAGGTGGGCGGGAGCCGTGTGCCAATGCCGACACCCGCAGGTGTTCGACAGTAGCCATAGGAAGAAGGAGAGCGAGAGGAGATGAATGGGGGGGCACGGGTAGGATCGTGGGTGCCCCGTGAAGCTTGTAGACAAGGGGAGGTGTCGAGGAGCGATGCCCACGCGTTGGAACACGAGCGACGTGTCGTGGACGCCCTGGGCGCCATGGCCAGCGCATGAGTAAGGAAGAAGAGGACAAGGGGAAGGGAATAGGCTTCACCAGGGGGTCACGGGGTGAGAGGGAAGTGTGCTGGCGCGATAGCTTCCTCTAGAATGCACTGTGGTGGTGGATAGAGAAAGAGGGGGTGATCACCATCCTTGTCTTTATGTAGGTGACTGAGCTAGAGGAAGAGAGAGAGGGATAGGGGCGTGTGGACCGTGTCCAAGGGGTTGGGGAAGATATTTCCTACCTCACAGAACCAGGGAGAGGTAGAGAGAGTGCAATCATTGATCAAGACATGGATGAACTCATCAGTGTCCAAAAAGACCAGGAGTTGTTTTTGATAGTTTTCACCAATAATTTGAATATAAACTATGTGAGAAATTGTGTCCAATGGATAGAGAATCAAAGATGGAGTCTATGGGTGGTGGTCTCAAGAGTTTTTGAAAATATTTCTTTCACAAAATTTTGGGGATTCAAAAATGGCAGAAACTGTTTTTAATTGTTTTCTCCAAATTTTTCAAAACAACTTGCAAATGTTTTTACACAAGTAAGTCCCACATTACCATAGGCATGTTGGGTAATTTTTCCAAGATTTTAGGAAATACTTTTCTTCACAAAATATTTTAATATCCATTTCTGGCCTTTTGGAAAATGGAAAATAATAAATAGTAAAATGTTTTTAAAACAAATATTTTTGAGTTGGTAAGAGAGAGTATATAATATAGGTCTCAAAAGTGATTTTTAATAACCAACTCCTTTGAAAATATTTGAGACACCAAGTGGTAAAAGGGTGAAAACAGGGGTTTATTTAATAGGTTAAAAACCATGAGAGATAAATAATTAAATGGTCTTTGGAAAATAAATGGACCAAATGGAGGTGATGTATAGGTCATGGATATGACAAGGATAGGTTCATAGGGCCTGAAAACAATAAGGAGTGCTTTGGAGTAACATGGAAAAAGTGCTTCATGATAAAGGTGATATGATCATTATTTTTGGGGATGCCTTCAATAGGACTTTGATAGATGATACCAAAGGGTTTCAATATCCAAGATAACACCATGGATAGATGGCATAGATCTTAAACATGATATACATGAGGGTATATTGATGAATAGAACAACATTTGACATAAAGGCATGTCTCCAAGGTTGGATGTTTTTAAGAAAACTGAGTATGAGATGGACATATGATGAAATATGACATTGATGTTTAATCTTATTATTAATAGGTTTTATTTACTTAGAAAAACACACATTAGTCAACAAACAGAAATAAATACTTCAAAGCAAACACAAGATAAGATCACCCAACAAGCAGATAAAATAATAGGACACACAAGATCACTCAAACAACTGAGTTCTTCAATTCAATTTCCAGGTGTGTTCTCTCAAGTGTTAATTTTAGGTTGTGATCAATACATACAATGACAAGAGGATTTTATAAAGAGGTTCAGCTCAAAAGTTGTTATTTCCAAAAGAATATACTTGAGGTAAAACATAGGGGTAACATAGTCCCCTCTTATTGTTTTTGCAGAAGAAGGAAGTGAGAAGGAGTTTTTCAGATACTTGCAAAAACATCTTGGTTGAAAAACAGGTTGGAGATGATTAGCTCCAAAACACTTTTCATATAGTTTTGGAAATTACCTTTTATTTTTCTCAGAACTTTGCCTTTGGGTTTCTTCTAACATCAAAACATTTTCAAAAAGGTTTTTGCCAAAATAGTGTGATGGATGAAGATGATGAGCTTTCTTGTCATGACTTGATCACAAGGGTTGTGTTTTAAGAAAGTTATGATCATTGCTTTTAATGGTAGTTGTTAACAAACTCAAACAAAAAACACAATCAACAAACAAATACACAAGAAACACAAGCATTAGCCAAACATGTTAAAAAAGTTTTTGTTGGCCCTGATTTTTGGGTTATTGAAAACAAGTTTCTCCTGTCTTCCACAAATTGGGCTGTTACAAGGCACCCGAGGATTCGGTTAGCCATGGTTTGTGAAAGATGGATGGGAGGAGTGTCAAACTTTTAATACCTATGTTTAATCAAATAAAAGCTCTGGCACATGAGTGATCCCTGATTCCCTCTACGAAGGGCCTTTCTTTTACTTTTATGTTGAGTCTCTATCTTCTAACTTTATGCACGGTTGAGAGAGCATTTTTGCCATTCTGAGTTCTATGTGCATTTGTCCCATAAGCATCAATAATTGCTTCATGATGTGATATCATTTGTTCTTAAACTATTTGTTCTAGTCTTTCTCATGAAATTTGAAGCTGTCCTGGCATTTATGTTTTTCCCCACTCTTAAAGACTATCAAACTATCACTTTGCCATGCTTTCTCTATACCTGAAAGAAACGTTTACCTTTCTTTGCATTATTATTCGTGATCCTTTATTTGAGTTACTCTTCATGATGCAAAGTAATCGCTATGCTTTATTATTAAAGTTTTATTTATCATGCATGTGTTTAAAGGTTTATGATCTCAGCGTGCATATACTTTTACATTTCAAGTTTATAGCATGTCACCTCAGAAATTATTGTTTTATCGTTTACCTACTCGAGGACGAGTAGGAAGTAAGCTTGGGGATGCTTGATACATCATAAACGCATCCCTAATTTTTGATGCTCCATGATGATATTATGCCAATTGCTACATGTTTTCTCCCTTATTTATAGCATTTTTATATGTTTTCCGGGACTAACCTATTAACAAGATGCCAAGTGCCAGTTCCCTGTTTTCTGCCGTTTTTGGTTTCAGAAAAGTTGTTCTGTAAACATTGTCGGAATTGGATCCCACAAA
Source organism: Alopecurus myosuroides (assembly GCA_028641055.1). Taxonomy (NCBI): domain Eukaryota; kingdom Viridiplantae; phylum Streptophyta; class Magnoliopsida; order Poales; family Poaceae; genus Alopecurus; species Alopecurus myosuroides. Next base: position 170,278,576 of record CM054059.1, on the reverse strand, counting down.
GCCCGAAGTTCCTATTTTCTCCAGAAGCATATAGAACATCGAAGAGGTGTCGAAGACGGGCAACAGGGGGCCACACCATAGGGTGGCGTGGGTCCCCCTAGCCGCGCCACCTATAGGTGTGGGGGCCCTGGAGCTCCACCGCCTTTGCCCTTTCGCCTATTTAAGCCCCCCGGATGGATAACCCTAAGCACCTGATCAAAATCCCCGAAAAAGTTCCGCAGCCGCCGTCACAATCAACCCTAGATCAGGGGGGTCTGAAGTTGTTTCCGGCACCCTGCCGGAGAGGAAATTATCACCGGAGGCTTCTACATCACCATGCCTGCCTCCGGAGTGATGTGTGAGTAGTTCATACCTCGACTACGGGTTCGTAGCTGTACCTAGATGGTTGTCTTCTCCTCATATGCCTCCATGTTTAGATCTCGTGAGCTGCCTATCATGATCGAGATTGATCTTATGTAATTCTATATGTTGTGTTTGCTGGGATCCGATGAATATTGACCTTATGCCAAGTTGATTATAGTCTTTATTGCATATGGTATTTGTGATCTTGCACGCTTTCCGTTGCTAGTGGTTGCTATGGCCAAGTAGTTGCTAGTGACTCCAAGAGGGAGTATTTATGCTTGATAGTGGGTTCATGCCTCCTTGTTGCCTTGCTCGAGTGACAGAAACGTAAAGGGGGAGGATGTGATGTTGACATTAGGGAGAAAACTGCGGTGAGAGTGCCCGCGTGCATAATCATTGCTTACATTACACACTTTTTTTAATGCAATTATCTGTTGCTTGCAACTTAATACCTAAGGGGGTTCGGATGATAACGTAAGGGTGGATTATTAGTCATAGATGCAAATGGATGTCTTTCTATGTATCTTGTTGTAATGCCGACACTAAATACCATAGTAATCTTCATGTTATATTGTGCACTACGGTGCAACCTCTATTTGTCAATTGCCTAGTTGTAATTTATTCACCCAGCATGCTATCTTTTATGGATAGACACCACTAGTGAATCTATGAACCACGGTCCATTTTTCCACATTGTTAAAAAAACCACAACATTTTCCTCCTTTCTTTACTTACTACAAGCATACACTGTTTTCCACACTATACTTCTAATCTTTGTTTTCAGCAAGACCGGTGAGATTGACAACCTCACTGCACCGTTGGGGCAACGTATTTTGGTTGTGTTGTGTGGAGGTTCCACGTTGTTGCTGACACCGGTGAAGCGCCAGCACCACCGTCAGTGGCATCAACCTTCTGCAGATTCTCTTTCTCCTACTGTATTGATAACCTTGGTTCTTAACTAAGGGGAAAACTGTAACAGCCCAATTTTTGGAAGACATGAAAAACTTGTTTTCAATAACCCAAAAATCAGGGCCAACAAAAACTTTTTGATATGTTTGACTAATGCTAGTGTTTCCTTTCTTTTTGCTTGTTGCTTGTGCTTTTGTTTGAGTTTGTTAACAACTAACATTAAAAGCAATGATCATAACTTTCTTAAAACATAACCCTTGTGATCAAGTCATGACAATAAAGCTTATCATCTTCATCCATCACCCTCTTTTGGCAAAAACCTTTTTGAAAATGTTTTGATTTTAGAAGAAACCCAAAGGCCATGTTTTGAGAAAACAAAAGGTAATTTCCAAAACAATATGAAAAGTATTTTGGAGCTAATCATCTCTAACCTGTTTTCAACCAAGATGTTTTTGCAAGTCTTTCAAAAAGTCCTTCCCACTTCCTTCTTTTGCAAAAACTATAAGAAGGTACTATGTTACCCCTGTGTTTTACCTTAATTATATATATTCTTTTGGAAATAACTACTTTTGAGGTGAACCTCTTTACAAAATCCTCTTGTCATGGTATGTATTGATCACTACCTAAAATTAACACTTGAGAAAAACATCCTGGTAATTAATTTGAGGAACTCAGTGGATTGAGTGATCTGTGGCTTGTTATTTTATCTGCTTGTTTTGTGAATTAATCTTGTAAATATTTTCAAGTGTTTATTTCTGTTTGTTGATAAGTGTGTGCTGTTTTAAAGAGAATAAAACCTAGTAATAGCAATATCAAACATAAATACCATATTCCATCTCATGTCCATATCGTCTTCAGTTTTCTTAAAAATGTCCAACTTTGGAGACATGCTTCTATGACAAATCCTGAGCTAATCATCAATGCATCATCCCACATCTCATTGTATATATCTATGCTATCTATCCAAGTTATTATTCTGAATATTGAAACACTTTGGCATCTTATATCAAAGTCCTTTAGGAGGCATCCCTAATTGTTGGTCATATCTCTGTTATTTTGATGCACTGTTTCTGTGTTGCTCAAAACCACTCCTCTTTGTTTTCAAGCCCCATCAACCTACCCTTTTACTCTACATACCCTATACATCATATCCATGTGGTCCAATTATTTTCCAAAGACCATTTAATTCTTTATCTCTCATGGTTTTTAACCTATTAAATAAACTCTTGTTTTCACCCTTTTTCCACTTGCTGTCTCAAATATTCTCAAAGGAGTTGTTTATTAAAAATCACTTCTGAGACCTATATTATATACTCTCTCATCCCAACTCAGAAATATTTGTTTTAAAAGCATTTTACCATTTATTATTTTCCATTTTCCAAAAGGCCAGAAATGGACTTTAAAATATTTTGTGAAGAAAAGTATTTCCTAAAATCTTGGAAAATTTACCCAACATGACTATGGTTATGTGGGACTTATATGTACCAAAACATTTGCAAGTTGTGTTGAAAATTTTGGAGAAAACATTTAAAAACAGATTCAGCACTTTTTGAATTTCCAAAACTTTGTGAAAGAAATATTTTTCAAAACTCTTGAGACCACCATCCCTAGACTCCATTTTTGATCCTCTATCCATTGGACACAATTTCTCACATAGGTTATATACAAATTATTGGTGAAAACTATCAAAAACCACTTCTGATTATTTTGGACATTGTTCGATTCATCCAGGTGTTGATCAATCATTGCATTCTATCCACCTCTCTCTTCATCCCTGGCATTGTAAACATCCATATTGCACTCCTAGACATGGTCTACCAACCCCTATCTCAATCCCTCTCCCTCTCTCTAAGCCTTTAGCAAGTGGAGAAAGATGGTGATCACCCTCCTCTTCTCAGTCCACCTCCACAGTGCATCCCAGAAGAAAATATCGCGCCAGCACACTCCTCTCGCCCCCTGTGACACTCTGGTGAAGTCACATCCCTTTCCCTTGTATTCTTCCTCCTTGCCCATGAGCTGTCCATGGCGCCCAGGACACGGTCGCCACGTCCCTCGCGTTCCAACACCTGGGGCACATGCCCGACCGTGTGGCCTCTTGATTCAGCTCCACTAGCCCTCCAAGAACCCGCCCGTGCTCCTCTCTTGTCTCCTCTCATCCTCCCTCCTCCTCTAACCACGGTCGAACACCTGCGGGTGACCAACTTGAGCAGGTCGATTCTGCCTCTCCTTGCCCTCCTCCCTTCCCCGGTTTCTCCAGGAGTATCTCCTCTTTGTGCTCTATCGAATGCGCCCTCGATGGCTCTTCTAAGCATCGGGGTCAAGCTCACCCCGAGCCTCCATGGCCGCTGTCCGCCATGCTCGCCGAGAGATAAGTGAAGAGCACCTCGGCCCCTCTCGTTTCTTCCTCTGTACTCCCCTTGTTTCCGAAGAGCTTAATCATATTTCCTTTTTGGCTCTCATCCCTTGCAGGTCCACATCCGTGCTCGACCTAGGTCAGCCGCCGCCGCACCCAACCGAGGAGCCTGCTCGGGCCCTCCTTTCATAAAATTGGTGCGCGCAATCAGCGGGCGCAGCAATTGGGAGCCCTCCAGTGCCTTCCTTGTTTCCAGGTGGTGCCGGGAGCGCCCTACGCCAAACTTACGGCGAAGATCCGCCACGGGCCGCCGTACCCTCTGTTTTCGCCGCTCCTTCCTGGTCATCGCCGGTGCGGGACGACGCGGCCTCTCATCGCGTGTCGGATCGTAATCCAACGGTCGGGTACCGTTTCATCCATCCAGGCCGCTTACGGACAGGCCCAGACATGGCCCAAGTTTGTGTTTGAATCCTTCCCGCGTGGACGAGAGCCTAGCGGGTCGTTCCCTTGCAGATCTGGCCCTATGACAATTTTTCCTGTAGGTTGTTTATTATTTTCCATTCTTGGCTATTTCTGTCTGTTTGCTTTTATTCAAAATGAAAATTCTATCTAGTAAAATATGCCACACTAAAAATAACAGAGGTAGATCTACAAAATCTTAACCATCTCAAACTTGTAGATCTGGGTTTTGTGATGTATTTGAGCAGAAATAAAATAAATGGCAGAAGCACTCATTAACACCTTTTATTTAATAACTTGAGTTTTAAGTATCCAAACCATGCAAACTCAACTGTTCTGAGTAGCCCTTGACAATGTATATCTTTTGCAGTTGGCCTTGTGTTGACTTGAGTTGTTGATTGAAAATGACATGCATGTTGGTTTTAGGCCAGAGAGCACTTCTGTGATTTATCTAATTTTATTGGTGATGAATTTTGATGTGAATCCACTTGTGTTGTTTTGCTAGTGAATAGGAGCACCTTATACTATATTTTCATGAATTTAGGAGTTACATAATAGGATTGGTGAATTATTTAGTAAATAGATCTTTTCTGCCTATTATTGTCTTGTCTTTACTAAATTGTGTGTTATATTGTTTTTGATATAAAATTGATTCCTAGCATGTGTAGGGTATTAATTCATGTTTGAGATGTGTTTTGAGTGTTTCAATAACATGATAGGGTTTGTGTGTGAAAACCATGCTTGTTGTAGTTTAAATCTTATAGGGTCGTTTTCCTAGTAATAATAGGTTAAATTATGTTATTCTTCATATTGGTATGATGAATTGAATAAATGCTTTAGTATTGTTTTCCATAGCATAGCTACTGTTATTCTAGCATATTATACTTGCTTTCATGCTTGAGTGATCCCTAGATCAAATTGTCATGCTATGTTAGTTTTTAGATGATTTTCTGCCATAAGTTGTTATTTGCATGCTTAATTTTTGAGGCATTAATTAGATTTTTATTTTGATATTACTAGAATGTATAGGTGTTGTTTTCTCTGTTATTTGGATGCTATCCTACAGATCCATCATGTCATATTAAACCTTGTTTGATGATCTATTATGGTTATGCATGTCTACTTGTCTAAATAGCCCTTTTTCATGTCTAGTTTCAATAGTTGTTTTGCTCCATGATTATTTTAATGCATTGAGTGATGCTTTGATATGTTTGGTATTGATTTTGTCTCTATTATTAGGTTGCTTAGGTACTGGTTATATTATTTCTCCATGTTTATAAAAGCATGTGTTACTATGGGCTTGTAGTATTGCTTGATAATATTTTCCTATGCATGTGTATGTGTTCCTAGGTTATTTTCTTGTTATTTTGCTCATCCTCATGAATGACCAGAGAGTCATTTGACCTTACTTGAACATGATATGAGAGTGGCACACCCACTGAACTCATTCCAATTTGTTTGAGGATCCATAACAGCAATTCTAGTGTTATTTGTGTGTATTGTCTGTGCCTGTTTTGTTCGTTGGTGTGCAGCCTAGTAATATTGTTTGTGAGTGTACTTGTTTGATGAAATGCTTGCTGTATGTTTACTTTTTGTCAAGTCCTTGCCTTTGTTTGGTTCTGATTGGGTGTTTTCCTTTTTGAGTTTACGACGTTAGATAACAAAGACGGTATTATTTCCCAGAGCGGTTATTATTGCAACTCTTGTTTATTTCAAGAACAAGACCAAGACCAGTGCCAAGGCAAGCCACTCTAAATGCTTTCTGTTGTTTTACTTATCATTATCTATCATGCATGTTTTACTTCTGAAGTTTTACAAAAGTTGGATTCAAAAACTATTCTTTTAAGTGGACTATACCACTATCTATTTTGTGTATCTATTATGCTTTATCCACTTTATAATCTTGGTGTTACCAAGCCCTTTAGATATTTTAATATCACCACCTCTTTTACTTAATTCCCCTAGTGGACATTTTAACTTGATGTTTTTGGAAAGCAAAATCTTGGAAAAACCCCGAGGAAAGGTGGGACCTTGTCCGAGGGAGGTTTGTGAAGAAGGAAATGTTTTCGACTTGTTTTCCAAAAATGGCACATAACCTAGTCTTCGCCGGACAACCAAGCCGTACTGCCACATTACCTCAATATGGGAACGGGGTCTAGCTAATTACTTGTTGGTGTTAGTCCGTGTCTACCTCAAAGTGCTATAGGCGTTAGAGTCCCCCGAACCGAATTGTCGTCGGGAGGGAGAAACGGGACATTCACAGTGTGGGATTAAGTTCACTACCGGTTGCAGCAATTGGGTCTCCCGCCATGGCGGTGTGTTGTCAGGGGAAACCGGATCGATACGGCTGACTCACTCGGTGCCGGGGAGAACAAACCCAGTTGAAGAGGTAGTCATTTACTAGCGCTGACATAGTGGAAGGTTAGGACGAGTTATCCGATGTTTGCATACTGTCTTGGACAGTCCGTGGTTGTTCACGGCGGATGTACTAGATCTTGTGGATTGTGTACACCTCTGCAGAGTAAAGCTATTCAGAATAGCCGCGTCATCGGATATGGACAGTTGAATGGCCATATAGCTAGCATTATGTCAATGTTTTCGAAAAGCTGGAAAAGTGTTTTGGAACTTGTACCTGGGAGGTACGTTGAAAAGGAATGATTGTACCTTTGAGGTACGGGATAAATGATGGTTTTGAAGAGGTGTTTTCCAAGAAGTTTTGCAAAGAAAAACTTTCTTTTATTTAGAATGTTTTATCAAAACCTTGTGGACATGCAATATCTACAAGAGAAATAAAATATCGTTTGAAGTATCTTCTTCAACAAAAACAACTAAAACTTGTAAAACCATGATGTGTCTTAAATTCATCATGGCTAGTTGAACCTTAATTACAGCCTTCCTACCACCTATTTATATTTGCATACTTGCATGTTTAGCTTTCATTTGGGGTGTCTTGCGAGTACATTCCAATGTACTCACAATGGTTTCGTCCCTGGCTATTGTCTTAGCCAGACTTTGAGCAGAAACCCGGAGAACCTGAAGAAGATGGTGTCGCTGACGGCGGTGCGAACTAGGAACGTCTCCGAGTCAGTAGCCTGTAGGTAGTCAAGGCATGACTTGGGTTTACCACGAGTGTGTTTTGTAGACTTCCGCTGTTTTTAGTGTGTGTTCTTGCCCTGCGTGGCAGTTGTTTTTCAACTGAGTCATGTGACCAGTTGTGTAAGCCGTGTATTCGTGTAGTGGATGTTGTATCTGTAATGCCAACTCGAGTATGTTGTTCACGACTAACTGATCATGGGATCGTGAATGTATGCATACTGGAGGTCTCGGACTACTAGTCTGGGGTCCCCACAGAGTTGGTATCAGAGCCATCCTGACTTTAGGAGAGCTTAGTTTAGCACGGACGTCAGATAGGAAATAAAAATAATTTGTTAAAAAATATGTTACTGCCTAAAATGTTTTTACCTAAGGAACCCTAAGCATGGTTTCCATTTTTCTTAATTTTCAAAAAAAATTATTGCCTGGTTTATAAAACAGAAGTTTTGAAGAAAAACAGAGAAAATAGTAACATACCTTTTTGCCCTTTGTTTTCATGGCTCAAAGTATTTGGTATAAATAAATAAACATGAGTTTATAAAACTTTGGTTTTTGTTTAAAAAGTCTACCAATTTTTTTTTCTTCTGTTATCTTTCTATTAAAAAGTACATACATGGCGATGTCCCGAGAAGACCTCAGTAGTTAGCAACCCGAAGATAAAGAAGCTTCTTTCCGAAGACCACAACATCATGGTGATTTCTATGCATACCGAAGACTCTAGCATCTATCAAAATCTACAAAGATGAATAACGACATGCAGACTTCAACAACCCCTAGTCGACCCAGCCCCATAGGAATCGATAGGTTTCGCTCAGTGGTTTTACTTGAGCTACCTGTTCTTCAGCGGTAATAGACGTTTGCTGGTACTAAAGGTACCTTGTTTGTCCCTTGCCTGTGTGTTAATCGTGTGTTTTTATTCTTGCGTAATGTTTTTGCTTGTTCCCTTGTTGTGAATGTTTGAAATTGTTTTCTTGTGTGTCCCACAAGCACGCCTTTTCGGCAAAACAAAGTCACCACACTTTCATCTCTTGCTTTGTTCCTGTTTGTTTGCAACAAAATCTTTTTTCCATGTTCGGCCATAGCTTGCACTTTTGATATCTCTTCAAAGGTCTGACATAGCAAAACCCCCTTTTCAAAAAGTTTTATCCCTCATCCCCTCATAAGAAGTGCAAGGTGTGGAATCTTCTCTACTGCAAGCCCGAGAAGACGCGGGATGTGTCTCGTGATACCAACAAAGAAACTTTTACCAGACTAACACTTCTAACATAACTATCTAATTGTTATACTAACATCCAACCAAAGGTTTGCAAAAAGGCACTAGCTAGTTTTCCCGAGGGAAAAGCTAACTGGGTGATCCTAAGCCACCTAAGAAGACGCCTGCAAAGCGCCATGAAGATCAAGACCCAGCGAATTCTTCCACGACCTGCCATCGCCACCAAGCAAAAATGAGATGAAAGATGAAGATAATTCCCGAAAACCTACGAAGACTAATCAAAGGGGGAAAGCATCCGCACTTTAACGTGGTTGACCACTCAAGAAGCAAGGAAGCATATAGGAATTCCTAACAGCTCTCGTAGCAGTAATCGGAGAGAGTCAAGTCTACGGACCTGACGCCCTGTGAGGCCAGATGGTTGTCGTGGGTAACTATCTGCGATGCCCCTAAAAGAAGACCAGGTCCAAACAACGACAGAAGGTCTACGAAGCAGCAAAATCAAGAACCTTCATTAGCTTGTGCTGTTCCACCAACCTCAACACAAGGACATGAAGTGTCAAGTCAATATAACCATTTCCTCGACAAGCACCAATCGGACAACATCAACACCTCGAGTTCTCAGAAGACTACCTCGTCAAAGAATCTTCATTTACATAAAAATTGAAGAAGCCGTGGCTCTTGTTTTTAGTTACACTCATAAGTACCCACTTACGAATCTCGGGACGAGATTCATTTTAAGGGGGGAAGAGCTGTAACAGCCCAATTTTTGGAAGACATGAAAATCTTGTTTTCAATAACCCAAAAATCAGGGCCAACAAAAACTTTTTAATATGTTTGACTAATGCTAGTGTTTCCTTTATTTTTGCTTGTTGATTTGTGTTTTTGTTTGAGTTTTTTAACAACTAACATTAAAATCAATGATCATAACTTTCTTAAAACATAACCCTTGTGATCAAGTCATGACAAGAAAGCTTATCATCTTCATCCATCACCCTCTTTTGGCAAAAACCTTTTTGAAATTTTTTGATTTTATAAGAAACCCAAAGGCCAAGTTTTGAGAAAACAAAAGGTAATTTCCAAAAAAATATGAAAAGTATTTTGGAGCTAATCATCTCTAACCTGTTTTCAACCAAGATGTTTTTGCAAGTATTTCAAAAACTCCTTCCCACTTCCTTCTTTTGCAAAAACTATAAGAAGGTACTAAGTTACCCTTGTGTTTTACCTCAATTATATTCTTTTGGAAATAACAACTTTTGATCTGAACCTCTTTACAAAATCCTCTTTTCATGGTATGTCTTGATCACTACCTAAAATTAACACTTGATAAAAACTTCCTGGTAATTAATTTGAGGAACTCAGTGGATTGAGTGATCTGTGACTTGTTATTTTATCTGCTTGTTTTGTGAATTAATCTTGTAAATATTTTCAAGTATTTATTTCTGTTTGTTGATAAGTGTGTGCTGTTTTAAAGAGAATAAAACCTAGTAATAGCAAGATCAAACATAAATACCATATTCCATCTCATGTTCATATCATCTTCTGTTTTCTTAAAAATCTCCAACTTTGGAGACATGCTTCTATGACAAATCCTGAGCTAATCATCAATGCATCATCCTACATCTCATTGTATATATCTATGCTATATATCCAAGTTATTATTCTGAATATTGAAACAATTTGGCATCTTATATCAAAGTCCTTTAGGAGGCATCCCTAATTGTTGATCATATCTCTGTTATTTTGATGCACTGTTTTTGTGTTTCTCAAAACCACTCCTCTTTGTTATCAAGCCTCATCAACCTACCCTTGTACTCTACATACCCTATAAATCATATCCATGTGGTCCAATTATTTTCCAAAGACCATTTAATTCTTTATCTCTCATGGTTTTTAACCTATTAAATAAACTCTTGTTTTCACCCTTTTTCCACTTGGTGTCTCAAATATTCTCAAAGGAGTTGTTTATTAAAAATCACTTTTGAGACCTATATTATATACTATCTCATCCCAACTCAAAAATATTTGTTTTAAAAGCATTTTACTATTTATTATTTTCCATTTTCCAAAAGGCCAGAAATGGACTTTAAAATATTTTGTGAAGAAAAGTATTTCCTAAAATCTTGGAAAAATTAACCAACATGACTATGGTCATGTGGGACTTATATGTACAAAACAATTTGCAAGTTGTGTTGAAAATTTTGGAGAAAACATTTAAAAACAGATTCAGCACTTTTTGAATTTCCAAAACTTTGTGAAAGAAATATTTTTCAAAACTCTTGAGACCACCATCCCTAGACTCCATTTTTTGATCCTCTATCCATTGGACACAATTTCTCACATAGGTTCTATACAAATTATTGGTGAAAACTATCAAAAACAACTTCTGGTTATTTTGGACATTGTTGGATTCATCCATGTGTTGATCAATCATTGCATTCTATCCACCTCTCTCTTCATCCCTGGCATTGGAAACATCCATATTGCACTCCAAGACATGGTCTACCAACCCCTATCTCTCTCCCTCTCCCTCTCTCTCAGCCATTAGCAAGTGGACAAAGATGGTGATCACCCTCCTCTTCTCAGTCCACCTCCACAGTGCATCCCAGAAGAAAATATCGCGCCAGCACACTCCTCTCGCCCCCTGTGACACTCTGGTGAAGCCTCATCCCTTTCCCTTGTATTCTTCCTCCTTTCCCATGAGTTGTCCATGGCGCCCAGGACACGGTCGCCATGTCCCTCGCGTTCCAACACCTGGGGCACATGCCCGAGCGCGTGGCCTCTTGATTCAGCTCCACTAGCCCTCCAAGAACCCGCCCGTGCTCCTCTCTTGTCTCATCTCGTCCTCCCTCCTCCTCTAACCACGGTCGAACACCTGCGGGTGACCAACTTGAGCAGGTCGATTCCGCCTCTCCTTGCCCTGCTCCCTTCCCCGGTCTCTCCAGGAGTATCTCCTCTTTGTGCTCTATCGAATGCGCCCTCGATGGCTCTTCTAAGCATCGGGGTCAAGCTCACCCCGAGTCTCCATGGCCGCTGTCCACCATGCTCGCCGAGAGATAAGTGCAGAGCACCTAGGCTCCTCTCATTTCTTCCTCTGTACTCCCCTTGCTTCCTCAGAGCTTAATCAGACATCCTTTTTGGCTCTCATCCCTTGCAGGTCCACATCCGTGCTCGACCCAGGTCAGCCGCCGCTGCACCCCACCGAGGAGCCTGCTCGGGCCCTCCTTTCAGCAAATTGGTGCGGGCAATCAGCGGGCGCAGCAATTGGGAGCCCTCTAGTGCCTTCCTCGTTTCCAGGTGGTGCCGGGAGCGCCCTACGGCGAACTTCCGGCGAAGATCCGCCACGGGCGCCGTACCCTCTGTTTCCGCCGCTCCTTTCTGGTCATCGCCGGTGCGTGACGACGCGGCCTCTCATCGCGCGTCGGATCGTAATCCAATGGTCGGGTACCGTTTCATCCATCCAGGCCGCTGACGGACAGGCCCAGACGCGACCCAAGTTTGTGTTTGAATCCTTCCCGTGTGGACGAGCGCCTAGCGGGTCGTTCCCTTGCACATCTGGCCCTATGACAATTTTTCCTGCAGGTTGTTTATTATTTTCCCTTCTTGGCTATTTTTGTCTATTTTCTTTTGTTCAAAATGAAAATGCTATCTAGTAAAATATGCCACACTAAAAATCACATAGGTAGATCTAAAAAATCTTAACCATCTCGAACTTGTAGATCTGAGTTTTGTGCTGTATTTGAGGAGAAATAAAATTAATGGAAGAAGAACTCATAACACCTTTTATTTAATAACTTGAGTTTTAAGTATCCAAACCATGCAAACTCAACTGTTCTGAGTAGCCCTTGACAATGTATATCTTTTGCAGTTGGCCTTGTGTTGACTTGAGTTGTTGATTGAAAATGACATGCATGTTGGTTTTAGGCCAGGGAGCACTTCTGTGATTTATCTAATTTTATTGGTGATGAATTTTTATGTGAATCCACCTGTGTTGGTTTGCTAGTGACTAGGAGCACCTTATACTATATTTTCATGAATTTAGGAGTTATAGAATACGATTGGTGGATTATTTAGTAAATAGATCTTTTCTGCCTATTATTGTCATGTCTTTACTAAATTGTGTGTTATATTGTTTTTGATATAAAATTGATTCCTAGCATGTGTAGGGTATTAATTCATGTTTGAGATGTGTTTTGAGTGTTTCAATAACATGATAGGGTTTGTGTGTGAAAACCATGCGTGTTGTAGTTTAAATCTCATAGGGTCGTTTTCCTAGTAATAATAGGTTAAATTATGTTATTCTTCATATTGGTATGATGAATTGAATAAATGCTTTAGTATTGTTTTCCATAGCATAGCTACTGTTATTCTAGCATATTATACTTGCTTTCATGCTTGAGTGAGCCCTAGATCAAATTGTCATGCTATGTTAGTTTTTAGATGATTTTCTGCCATAAGTTGTTATTTGCATGCTTAATTTTTGAGGCATTAATTAGATTTTTATTTTGATATTACTAGCATGTATAGGTGTTGTTTTCTCTGTTATTTGGATGCTATCCTACAGATCCATCATGTTATATTAAACCTTGTTTGATGATCTATTATGGTTATGCATGTCTACTTGTCTAAATAGCCCTTTTTCATGTCTAGTTTCAATAGTTGTTTTGCTCCATGATTATTTTAATGCATTGAGTGATGCTTTGATATGTTTGGTATTGATTTTGTCTCTATTATTAGGTTGCTTAGGTACTGGTTATATTATTTCTCCATGTTTATAAAAGCATGTGTTACTATGGGCTTGTAGTATTGCTTGATAATATTTTCCTATGCATGTGTATGTGTTCCTAGGTTGTTTTCTTGTTATTTTGCTCATCCTCATGAATGACCAGAGAGTCATTTGACCTTACTTGAACATGATATGAGAGTGGCACACCCACTGAACTCATTCCAATTTGTTTGAGGATCCATAACAGCAATTCTAGTGTTATTTGTGTGTATTGTCTGTGCCTGTTTTGTTCGTTGGTGTGCAGCCTAGTAATATTGTTTGTGAGTGTACTTGTTTGATGAAATGCTTGCTGTATGTTTACTTTTTGTCAAGTCCTTGCCTTTGTTTGGTTCTGATTGGGTGTTTTCCTTTTTGAGTTTACGACGTTAGATAACAAAGACGGTATTATTTCCCGGAGCGGTTATTATTGCAACTCTTGTTTATTTCAAGAACAAGACCAAGACCAGTGCCAAGGCAAGCCACTCTAAATGCTTGCTGTTGTTTTACTTATCATTATCTATCATGCATGTTTTACTTCTGAAGTTTTACAAAAGTTGGATTAAAAAACTATTCTTTTAAGTGGACTATACCACTATCTATTTTGTGTATCTATTATGCCTTATCCACTTTATAATCTTGGTGTTACCAAGCCCTTTAGATATTTTAATATCACCACATCTTTTACTTAAGTCCCCTAGTGGACATTTTAACTTGATGTTTTTGGAAAGCAAAATCTTGGAAAAACCTCGAGGAAAGGTGGGACCTTATCCGAGGGAGGTTTGTGAAGAAGGAAATATTTTCGACTTGTTTTCCAAAAATGACACATAACCTAGTCTTCGCCGGACAACCAAGCCGTACTGCCACATTACCTCAATATGGGAAAGGGGTCTAGCTAATTACTTGTTGGTGTTAGTCCGTGCCTACCTCAAAGTGTTATAGGGGTTAGAATCCCCCGAACCAAATTGTCGCCGGGAGGGAGAAACGGGACATTCACAGTGTGGGATTAAGTTCACTACCGGTTGCAGCAATTGGTCTCCTTCCATGGCGGTGTGTTGTCAGGGGAAACCGGATCGATACGGCTGACTCACTCGGTGCCGGGGAGAACAAACCGAGTTGAAGAGGTAGTCATTTACCAGCGCTGACATAGTGGATGGTTAGGACGAGTTATCCGATGTTTGCATACTGTCTTGGACAGTCCGTGGTTGTTCACGGCGGATATACTGGATCTTGTGGATTGTGTACACCTCTGCAAAGTAAAACTATTCAGAATAGCCGCGTCCTCGGATATGAATTGTTGAATGGCCATGTAGTTAGCATTGTGTCAATGTTTTCAAAAAGCTGGAAAAGTATTTTGGAACTTGTACCTAGGAGGTACGTTGAAAGGGAATGATTGTACCTTTGAGGTACGAGAGAAATGATGGTTTTGAAGAGGTGTTTTCCAAGAAGTTTTGCAAAGAAAAACTTTCTTTTATTTAGAATGCTTTATCAAAACCTTGTGGACATGCAATATCTACAAGAGAAATAAAATATCTTTTGAAGTATCTTCTTCAACAAAAACAACTAAAACTTGTACAACCATGATGTGTCTTAAATTCATCATGGCTAGTTGAACCTTAATTACAGCCTTCCTACCACCTATGTATTTTTGCATACTTGCATGTTTAGCTTTAATTTGGGGTGTCTTGCGAGTACATTCCAATGTACTCACAATGGTTTCGTCCCTGGATATTGTCTTAGCTAGACTTTGAGCAGAAACCCGGAGAACCTGAAGAAGATGGTGTCGCTGACGGTGGTGCAAACTAGGAACGTCTCTGAGTCAGTAGCATGTTGGTAGTCAAGGCATGACTTGGGTTTACCACGAGTGTGTTTTGTAGACTTCCGTTGTTTTTAGTGTGTGTTCCTGCCCTGCGTGGCAGTTGTTTTTCAACTGAGTCATGTGACCAGTTGTGTAAGCCGTGTATTCGTGTAGTGGATGTTGTATCTGTAATGCCAACTCAATTATGTTGTTCATGACTAACTGATCATGGGATCGTGAATGTATGCATACTGGAGGTCTCGGACTGCTAGTCTGGGGTCCCCACAAAAACTCGTACCGTTGTGCTCATCACACCCTCCTCTTGGGGTTCCCAACAACACATAGCACACACCACCAGCCAGCGCCCCCCTTGGCCACACCTGGGGGTGGTGTGGCCCCCCTGGCCCACTTATGGGCTCCCCTTTTCGCGTACTTGACCCGGAGGGAACCCTAAGCCCCAGGACATCATCGAAGAAATATTCCATCGCCGTCTCGGGGTGCAAAACAACAGAGAGAGAAAAGTTCTCCAGTAGGGAGAAATCTGCCAAGGAAATTCCTCCCCGGAGAGGGGGAATCATCGCCATCGTCACCGTCATCACTCCGGGCATCATAAAGATTGTCATCATCATCATCATCATCACCAGCACCAGCACCCTAATCATCCACCTTCATCCCGTTGTAACGATTAGGGTTCTTTACCGTTGTTCTTCACTAGATCTCTCTCTCGGTGTGGATTACTTGTTAGTAGTTGATGCTTGTGAGATTTATCGATGTTTACACTTTATGAACATATTGTTATTGTCCATTATACCACCTCTGATTATGATCCATATAATGTCTTGTGAGTAGTTCGTTTAGTTCTTGAGGACATGGGAGAAGTCATGATGTTAGTAGTGGAATTATGTTGAAATAATATCTAGTGGTTTGATATTTAAGTTGTGGTGCTTTTCTTCTAGTGGTGTCATGTGAACATCGAATAGATGATACTTCACCTTTATGGGCCTAGGAGGATGCATTGTGTATTTGGCTACTAATTGTGGGGTTGCTGGAGTGACAAAAACCTAAACCCCCGTTAGGAAACCAATGCACGAGGGAGTATAGGATCCCAGAGTTTTAAAGTTGTGGTTAGATTTATCTTAATTACTTTCTTGTATTTGCGGATGCTTACGAGGGGTATAATCACCAGTATGTATTAGTCCTAGTTGAGCAGTGCATTTGCGTAGGTTCACCCACACAACACCTATCGAACCAATAAATATTAATCAACTATATGAAGCGAAAGCACTTGACGAAATTCCCATGTGTCCTCGAGAATGTTTGGGAATCATAAGTAGAACAACCGATTTGTTCTTTGCTCTCAAAAGGATTGGGCCACTCGCTGCAATTATATTTACTGTCTTTTATTTACTCGCACTATATTCACCTGCTATATCAAAACCACCAAAAACCCGTTTGCTAGTGTTAAAGTGAATTCTCTATCCAACCTGCTAGTCAACACCTTCTTCTCCTTGTTGGGTTGACACTTTTATTTATCGAAAGTACTATGATACACCCCCTATACTTGTGGGTCATCACGACTATTTTATGGTGCCGCTGCCGGGGAGTGAAGCGCTATTGGTAGAGAAATTTTTACTGTGAGTGTTGTTTTTATTTCTGTTTGCTATTTTATTTCATTATGGAGAATTCTTTTGGTTCTTTTTTTAGGGGTACTTCTACTGTTACTGCTAGGGTAGTAGGTGACCCGTTATCTGCTGAATTAGATCCTTATAAAATACCTATGAAAATTATTGGACGTGTTATGGATAACTACTATTATGGAGATTTTCTCTTTATACATGAATTATGCGAGTTATTCAGGTGTGCAGGTATTACAATGGATCAAGTTAAAAGGTAATTATTTTCTTTATCGTTATAACGATGATCTGCTGAATGGTTCAAATTGCTGAAGAATGGTGAATCTATTGGATAGGAGGAAATTGTTCCTCTCTTTTATTCTAAATTCTATCCTCCTAGTGAGATTCATAAAGACTGGAATCAAATATAAAATTTCTGGCCGCATGATGGTGAGAGTATTTCCCAAGCGTGGGGAGAATGAAGTTATTACTGCTCAAATGTCCCGTTCATCAGCTCCCGGGTAATATTGTCATCAATAATTTTTATGCAAGGCTTTCTCTTCATGATAAGGATTTATTGGATGCTTCTTGTTCTGGATCATTCACACGTATGAAGGAAGAAACTAAATGTGATCTTCTTGACCGTATTCAAGAAAACACTGAAGGATGGGAGAATGACAAAGATAGAAAGTCAGGTATAAATTACGATTATGAATGCATTAAATCTTTTATGGGAACTAATGATTTCTATAATGTTAGTCATGTCTGTGGTCTTGATTCTCAAATTTTTGCAAATGTCTTAAAGACTTTGCTTCCTGTCTTGATATTCCTAAAAAGGAGTATCACAAGATCCATGCACCTTATAAAGATATTGTTCCTGCTAGAAATATGGAAGTGCATGCTGTTAATCCTGCTGTTCATGCGCCGTATATTGAGAAAATGCCTTTCCCTGCTAAGGTAAAAGAACACTCTGTACTAGCTAGTGTGGTTAAGAAGAGCATAAATAAATGTATTGAACCTGATGAACAAATAAGTATTGAACCTACTGTAGCAATAGTGAAAGACCTGGTCTATGGAAATGTAGAGGATGAACATATTGTCTTTTGTGAGGATGCTTCTAATATTGTCTCACATCCAAATAGACCTAAGAAAACTAGTGTTCATGTGTTTTCTGTTAAGATTGGTGATCATTTCTATTATGGTTTGTGTGACATTGGTGCTAGATCTAGTGCTATTCCTTATGAGCTTTACAAAGAAATTATGCATGAAATTGGTTCATGTGAGCCTGAGGATATTGATGTGGTTATTCAGCTTGCTAATAGAGAAACTGTATTTCCGATTGGTATTGTTAGAGATGTGGAAGTTTTATGTGGTAAAACTAAATATCCCACTGATTTTCTAGTACTTTGTAAGGCTGCTACTAAAACTTGTCCTATTATTTTTGGTAGACCTTTCTTGAACACTTGTAGTGATATTATAGATTGTAAGAGGGAGAAGATATTGACTAAATTTGATGGAAAATCTTATGAATTCAATTTCTCCAAATTTGCTAGACACCTTATGAATCTGAATTGCCTAATGAGAATTTTAGAGTTGAAAAGCTTGCCTCTATCGCTCTGTCTCCTAACAACGCCTTGCAGCAATATATGGAGGACCATGAAAGTGAGTTCTTTATGGAAGAGAGAAATGAGATTGACGATATTCTTCTTCGTCAACCGGTGATACTGAAACATAATTTACCTGTGGAGGACTTGGGTACCACATTACCACCCAAGGAGGATCCTGTTTTTGACTTAAAACCTTTGCTTGATGATCTTAAATATGCTTATATTGATGATAAGAAAATGTATCCTGTTATTATTAGTTCTAAACTTTCAGGTGAAGAAGAGGAAATATTATAAGGAATACTGAAGATTGGAAAACATTTCTTATGACCCTATTCATGTTAATGATAGTTTTCCAAATGAACAGTTGGCTACAATAAAGGTAAACTCCCAAGATAGTCCATGGTATGTTGATTATGCTAACTTTATTGTTTCCTAGTATTTGCCTCCAACATTTACAGCTCAACAAAGAAGAAAAATCTTCTAGGATTTGAGGCATTATTTTTGGGATGACCCACGCTTATATAAATAAGGAGTAGATGGTATTATGAGAAGATGTGTTCCAGATCATGAAAAACGTGAAATATTGAAAAAGTGCCATGGTAGTGCTTATGGAGGACATCACGCTGGAGATAGAACCACACATAAGGTTCTACAATCAGGTTTCTATTTGCCTAGTCTCTTTAAATATGCACGTAAATTTGTTTTATCTTGTGATGAATGTCAAAGAGTTGGTAATATTTCTAGACGTAATGAAATGCCTATGAGTTATTCTCTTGCTATTGACCCTTTTGATTGTTGGGGATTTGACTTTATGGGTTCTTTTCCTCCTTCGAATGGTTACACTCATATTCTTGTTGTTGTTGATTATGTTACTAAATGGGTAGAAGCTATACCTACAAAAAGTGCTGATGGTGAGACCTCTTTAAAAATGCTTAAAGATGTTATTTTCCCTAGGTTTGGTGTGCCTAGATATCTTATGACTGATGGAGGTTCTCATTTTATTCATGGTGGTTTTAGAAAAACCCTTGCTAAATATGATGTTAATCATAGAATTGCCTCAGATCATCCTCAAACCAGTGGTCAAGTAGAATTATCAAATAGAGAAATTAAATCTATCTTGCACAAGACTGTTAATAAATCTAGGAAGAATTGGTCTGATAAGTTGAATGATTCTTTATGGGCTTATAGAACTGCTTATAAAAATCCTATGGATATGTCTCCTTATAAAATGGTTTATGGAAAAGCTTATCACTTGCCTTTAGAATTAGAACACAAATCTTATTGGGCAGTGAAAGAACTTAATAAAGATTTTAAACTTGCTGGTAAGAAAGAGAATGCTTGATTTGAATCATCTAGATGAATGGAGATGTGAAGCTTATGAAAATGCTAGGCTCTTTAAAGAGAAAGTTAAACAATGGTATGACAGGAGAATTCTTAAAAGAGAGTTTCATGTTGGTGAGAGAGTTCTACTGTATAGGTCTCGTCTCAGATTTTTTTTGCAGGAAAATTACTCTCGAGATGGGAAGGCCCTTATGTTATTGAAGAAGGGTATCGTTCAGGTGCAATCAAAATTGCTTCCCTTAAAGATAACACTACCCAAGTGGTAAATGGGAAAAGAGTAACATTATATTTCCGGGGATTCTTATGATGAAAATGTTGATATTATTCAAGTATTAACTCCGGAGAAGTTCATTACAGGGAAGATTCTAGAATCTACAGAGTCTGCTTTCGAATAGGTAACAGTTCTGTTAAGACAAAGTTCGCGAATTACTTCCCAAGTTATAAATTATTGGTTTTTGGAAAATATGAAAAATATTGAGCTGAAGAGGAGTAGGAGATGGTGCCCGTGGGAACCATACCCTGCCTGGGCGCGGGCCTACCCTCGGCCGTGCCTGGCTATGGTGTGGGCGCCCCGGGGCCCCTCTCCGACTCGTTTTCGACCCGGACTTTCCCTTCGTTACGTATGTTTCTGATATTTAACCCCCGGGACCCCTGAGGTCCGTATATCGTTTTATCATCGTGTTTCTGTTTCGACCTGTTTCTGTCAGGATTTGTTTTCAGTTTTAGAAGCACCATGGCCTCCGCTAACAACAGCAAGGGGAAGGAGCCGATGGAAGATGATCTCCAAGGCCCAAGAACATGGATCAGGGCGTCAAGAGAGTAGCAAAGAGGACATCATCAAGCAGCGATGGAAGTGTTTCTTCTTATAGCATGTAGGGACCAAGACTATCAGTTCCGGGCCTCAGCCTCATCCCTGGAGTAGAGGAATCTCTGCGAGTCGCAGATGAGTTCTTTGATCGATATCGAGCTTTAAGGATGGAGGTAGAGATTCTTCAAGAGGAGAACGACAGATTTCATGAGATGTTGGAGCGTTTCCATGCCTTCCTTGAGAAGAGTGCACCACCACCGCCATCAAAGAATTAATTCATCATTGGTATTAGCATCCCCTTGGCTTGTTCCAAGCTTGGGGGAGTGTCGCGGTATCACACCTTTATCTTTCACCTTTTTACCTTTTAGTAGAGTCATATCATGAGTAGAGAAAATATCATATAGGATGGTTTGCAGTATGGAAGTATCACTCTTTAGTTGGTTATCGTTGTATCCTTTGGTTTGAGTTTCCATAATGGAATATTAATGAGAAGTTCCATCATCTACTTGCTACACTTTATTTTAGTTTGCAATTTTTGTTATATGGTTGATCTTGTTATTAGTGTTGGTATCAATTTTGGAGCATCAAGTTAATCTATTTGGTTTTGGCAAACTTAGCATTGGTCACTAGCAACAATACAATGAGACTTAAGTAGAAAAGAGGGAGTTGCATGTAGATATATTATTCCATGATCTTTATTTCTTGTTAGATCATAAGCTTAGTATTCTCAAGTAATACTGTTTGTACCTTCAAAGAAGGTTGCATGATTGGTTTTATCATATGTATATTTGTTTGTTTTCCCTCAACTCTTATGCTTGCTACCCAGCCTTGCTAGCCAAAAACATGTACTGAGAGGGAATGCTTCTCGTGCATCCAAACCTTGAGCCCCAAAACCTTGCCATTTGTGTCCACCATACCTACCTATATGTGGTATTTAACCGACTCTCGAAGTAAATTACTTGTGTGACACCTTTAAAACCTTCAAAATTACACATGTTTTGTGCCCCTATTTTAGCTCATGAGGATGCAAATAGAGAATCTTTATCTCACTTGTTGATTGGACTTTACACACCTGGACTAGTGGCTTCATCCGCTTATCCAAATGATAGAAGAGCTGGCAGCGGGGTGCCCAGCCCCAAACATAATAATACAAATTCTCTTCACTATTTTTGCCCCTGATTTATCAGTCAAAGCATAATTGTGTAAACAAAAGACAAAGAGGGATGACCATCTATACAAGTTGCTTCATTCAATGGGAACCGCTCTTGTGAAGTCTAGTTGTGTTGTGACGTACTGTATTTTCTGTTTTCCATTCGTTGACATAAACATACACCACTCTCAAAATTGTTTTCAATAACTCTGTTTATCAAATGAAAAGCTCTAGCACATGAGATAATCCCTGCTTCCCTCTGCGAAGGGCCTATCTTTTACCTTTATGTCTTAAGCAAGCATTTGAGTTGTTGTGATCCATCCATCTATATGTTGATTTACTCAATCATGTTCTTTATTTTTCCTTGTTTAGTACAAATGCTTATATCTGTTTGAATACCACTTTGAAAGTTACCAATGACTGCAAAGAGACTGTTATAATTGAGCATGATAAACCCTGCAATATAAGATCTAGTATAAAGACTTTGATCGAAAGATAAGTACACTTTTCATTGTTCTCTGCCCAAGAACGAAGTTTGCCTTCACCAATTATGATTTCCTTTTTGCACCTTTATTGTGATTTCCTCTACTTGTTTCAAGTTTAATTATATGAGAGGAAGTTTTTGTCTAAAATGACTTGTGCTTTGATAGATGCGATGCTTCTTGTCCGTATTTTATTTATCGACACCTCACTCCATAAACCTGTGGTCATGTTTACTGAGTTCAGTTTCGCTTCGGGGCAAGCGAGGTCAAATCTTGGGGAGAGTTGATACGTCCATTTTGCATCACTAGTTTATATTATTATTTTCTGTTATTCATCGATATATTTCATGTTATGATGCATTACTTATGTTATTTCATCTTATTTTGCATGTTTAATAATTATAGGAGAAGAAACACCAGGACCAGAATCTGATGGAAAAAGCACCATCGAGATACCCTATTTCAGAAGATCATAAGAAGAAGGGGGTATACGAGAAGTCTTAGAAGTCCCGATGAGGAAGCCAGCCAGAAGGGCACCCGGAGGGGGGCCACTAGGTGCCCCCCTTGGCTGTGCCTGGGGGTGGTCTGGCCCCCCTGTCCCACTTCTAGGCTCCCCCTTTCGCATACTTGACCCGGAGGGAACCCTAAGCCCCAGGACATCATCAAAGAAATATTCCGCCGCCGCCTCGAGGCGGAAAGCAACAGAAAGAGAAAAACTCTCTAGTAGGGAGAAATCTGCCGGGGATATTCCTCCCCGAAGAGGGGAATCATCGCCATCGTCACCGTCATCACTCTGTGCATCATCATCACCACCAGCACCATCACCCTCATCATCCACCTTCATCCCACTGTAACGATTAGGGGTCTTTACCGTTGTTCTTCACTAGATCTCTCTCCCGGTGTGGTTTACTTGTTAGTAGTTGATGCTTGTGAGATTTATCGGTGTTTACACTTTATGACCAGATTTTTATTATCCATTATATCACCTCTGATTATGATTCATATGATGTATTGTGCGTAGTTTGTTTAGTTCTTGGGGACATGGGAGAAGTCATGATGTTAGTATTGGAATTATGTTGAAGTAATATCTAGTGGTTTGATATTTAAGTTGTGGTGCTTTTATTCTAGTGGTGTCATGTGAATGTCGACTACATGATACTTCACCTTTATGGGCCCAGGAGGATGCATTGTGTATTTGGCTACTAATTGTGGGGTTGCCGGAGTGACAGAAACCTAAACCCCCGTTAGGAAACTAATGCACTAGGGAGTATAGGATCCCAGAGTTTTAAAGCTGTGGTTAGATTTATCTTAATAACTTTCTTGTATTTGCGGATGCTTACAAGGGGTATAATTACAAGTATGTATTAGTCCTAGTTGGGCGGTGCATTAGCATAGATTCACCCACACAACACCTATCGAACCAATAAATATTAATCAACCGTATGAAGCGAAAGCACTTGACAAAATTCCCATGTGTCCTCGAGAATGTTTGGTAATCATAAGTAGAACAACCGGCTTGTTCTTTGCTCTCAAAAGGATTAGGCCACTCGCTGAAATTATGTTTATTGTCTTCTATTTAATCGCACTTTATTTATCTGATATATCAAAAACTACCAAAAACCCGTGTGCTAGTGTTTACAGTGAATTCTCTATCCAACCTGCTTGTAAACACCTTCTGCTCCTTGTTGGGTTCGACCCTCTTATTTATTGAAAGTACTACAATACACCCCCTATACTTGTGGGTCATCATACCGCCACCGCCTTAGGAGCACCACCACAAGGAGAGGGAGCCCCGCCTCCACTCAAACTGTCATGGGGAAAGACACAGAGTCGCCGCTGGCGCCACCAGGGCAAGGCCCGATAGCCATTGCCAATAGCGGCCGTTCGATGTGTCTTCCTGAAGGCACACAGACCAAATAGCAGCTATCTCATCCCACAAATTTGTTCTCCCTTAGTTTCCTTTTTTTTGCAGTTTAACCTGGGAGTTTATTGATCAATGAATATGCGGTTATAATCAGCCCAAAGGCTGGCAACAAGAAACAGCGGGCAATCGCTTAGCGAGTAATCTGAAGTCGCAAGGCCATAGGCTTGCTTAGCGCAGCGGTCCGCTGAATTATTAGCCTCCCTATTACCATGTTTATCCGAAAAGGAAATGAAACTACTCGAAATCTCCCCGATGACATCCAAGATAGGCGCCACGATTGAATGAGAATCCTGGCGCGAAATCCAGAGGTCCACTGCCTCACAGCAATCAACCTCCATTATGACATGTGAAAAGCCACGTAGCTGAGCAAAGACTACACCTTCCCTCAATGCTAAGGCCTCTAGAATCAAAGAATCGGTTACCCCAACAAAAGGCTTACGCCAGGCGCCTAGGAACGAGATGTGTGAGTGATACATCTCCAACGTATATATTATTTCTGATGTTCCATGTTGATATTATGCCAATTGGTACATGTTTTCTATATATTTCATATCATTTTTGTGCATTTTCTGGGACTAACCTATTGACAAGATGCCACTGCGCCAGTTCATGTTTTCTGTTGTTTTTGGTTTCCGAAAAGTTTTTCTGGTAATATTCTCGGAATTGGACGAAACAAAAGCCAAAGTCCCTATTTTGCTGTCACGTACACGGAGTCCGGAGGAGACCCGGAGGGGGCACCGAGGCGGCCACACCATAGGGTGGCGGGCCCCTGGCCGCGCCGCCACATGGTGTGGGCCCCTATGGAACCCACCGACATCGCCATTTCGCCTATTTAAAGTATTCCTGGGGAAAACCCTAAACACCCGAGTCTCCATCCAGGAAAAGTTCCGTAACCTCCATCATCGTCAACCCTAGTTCGGGAGGGTTCTGAAGCTCTCCCCGGCACCTTGTCGGGAGGGAAAATCATCACCGGAGGGCTCTACATCACCATGCCTGCCTCCGGAGTGATGCGTGAGTAGTTCATCCTTGGACTACGGATCTGTAGCAGTAGCTAGATGGTAGTCTTCTCCTCCTTTTGTGCCACCATGTTTAGATCTTGTGAGCTGCCTAACATGATCAAGATCATCTTACTGTAATGCTACATGTTGTGTTTGCTGGGATACGATAAATATTGAATGCTATGTCAAGTTTATTATAGATCTATCATTTATGTAATTTGTGATCTTGCATGCTCTCCGTTACTAGTATATGCTCTAACCAAGTTGATGCTTGTAACTCCAAGAGGGAGTATTTATGCTAGATAGTGGATTCATGCCTCCAGTATTCTGGGAGAGTGACAATAACTTTTAATATTGTGGATGTGTTGTTGCCACTAGGGATAAAACAACCATGCTTTTTATAAGGATAATTCTATTGTTTACATTAGCACTTTACTTAATGCAATAATCTGTCGTTTGCAACTTAATACCCAAAGTTTCTCGGATGACGTCCTGAGGGTGGATTATTAATCATAGATGAAGTTGGATTACGGTCTATGTATCATATTGTAATTCCCAAATGAATCTCATAGTAATCATCATGTCATTTATGTGCACTTCGGTGCAACCTCTATTTTGTCAATTGCCCAGCTGTAATTTGTTCATCGAGCATGTTATTTATCTATTATGGAGAGACACCACTAGTGAACTATGGACCCCTGCCCATTCTTTTACACTGATAATACAACCTATTGCAAACATTGTTCTCATTTCATTCACTTCAAACAAATATCATTTTACACACTCTACGTCAAATCCTTTGTTTTCAGCAAAACTGATGAGATTGAAAACATCACTGTTTCGTTGGGGCAAAGTATCTTGGTTGTGTTGTGTGCAGATTCCATGTTGCTACTGAGCCTGGTAGTGCACCCTGCCAACATTAGATGTCAACAACCTTCAAAGGTGATTTCTTTCTCCTACTGGTCCGATTAAATCTTGGTTTCTTACTAAGGGAAAATTATGTTGTTGTACTCATCATACCTTTCTCTTGGGGCCTCCCAACGAACGTGTGTCTACACACCATCAGTGAGCGAGCTAAAACTCCATCTCCTCCCGTCTGCTTTTCTGCATCAACACCATCAGTATTAATTTTAATCCAGCCTGGCTCCGATGGTCGCGAACATTGCTCCTTTGTGATTAAATTCAAACCTCTCCGAATTTATAGCTAGGAGAGATCATCCCTTATTTTATAGATCATAAGAGCTGGCTCGAATCTATCGTGATCATGAATCCTCTGATTTCTTGCAGTCCAGATAGAATGCATAATAATGATAATTTGTCTTCTTTCTCCGATAGAAAACATACTTTCCATGGTAATGTCCTTCGTCCAAGTGGAGCCTAAGAATATTGAGATCTAAAAACTCACTAGCTGCCTGATACGTTCATTTTGCATCACTATTTTAAATTGTAATTTGCTGTTATTCATCGATATATTTTATATTATGGTCCATTACTTATGTTATTTCATCTTATTTTGCATGTTTCATAATTATTGGAGAATAAACACCGGGACCAGAAATCTGATGGAAAAAGCACCATCAAGATACCCTATTTCAGAAGATCATAAGAAGAAGGGGGCATCGGGGATGTCTTAGAAGTCAAGAAGGGGGAGCTAGCCATGAAGGGACCTGGAGGGGGGCCACCATGGGCCCACACCATGCCTGGGCGCCCCCCTTGGCCGCGCCTGGGGGTGGTGTGGCCACCCTGGCCCACCTGTGGCCACCTCCTTTGAAGTACTTTACCCCCGGGAACCCTAAACCTCACAAAACAATTGAGGAAATATTCTGCCGCCTCCTCGGGGCGGAAAACAATAGAGAGAGAAAAGCTCTCCGGTAGGGAGAAATCTGCCGGGGAAGTTCCTCCGTGGAGAGGGGAAATCATCGGCATCGTCACTGTCATTGCTCTGGGCATCATCAAGATCGTCATCGTCATCATCATCATCACCAGCACTAGCACCCTAACCTTCCATCTCCATCCCGCTGCAACAATTAGGGTTCTATATTTTTGTTCTTCATTAGATCTCTCTCCCGGTGTGGATTACTTGTTAGTAGTTGTTGCCTACGAGATTTATCGATGTTTGCACTTTATGTCCAGATTGTTATTCATCATTATATCACCTCTGATTATGATCCATATGATGTCTTGTGAGTAGTTCGTTTAGTTCTTGAGGACATGAGAGAAGTCAAGATGTTAGTAGTGGAATTATGTTGAAGTAATATCTAGTGGTTTGATATTTAAGTTGTGGTGTTATTCTTCTAGTAGTGTTATGTGAATGTCGACTACATGACACTTCACCTTTATGGTCCTAGGAGGATGCATTGTATATTTGGCTACTAATTGTGGGGTTGACGAAGTGAGAGAAACCTAAACCCCCGCTAGGAAACCGATGCATGAGGGAGTGTAGGATCCCAGAGTTTAAGGTTGTGGTTAGATTTATCTTAATCACTTTCTTGTATTTGCGGATGCTTGCAAGGGGTTTAATCACAAGTATGTGTTAGTCCTAGTTGGGCGGTGCATTAACACAGGTTCACCCACACAACACCTATAAAAACAATAAATATTAATCAACTGTATGAAACGAAAGCGCTTGACGAAGTTCTCATGTGTCCTCGAGAACGTTTGGTAATCATAAGTAGAACAACCGGCTTGTCCTTTGCTATCAAAAGGATTGGGCCACTCGCTGGAATTATTATTACTATATTTTATCTACTCACAGTTAATTTATCTACTATATCAAAAACCACCAAAAACATGTTTGCTAGTGTTTACAGTGAATTCTCCATCCAATCTTTTTGTCAACACCTTCTCCTCCTCATTGGGCTCGACACTCTTATTTATCGAAAGTACTACGATACACCCCCTATACTTGTGGGTCATCAAGACTATTTTCTAGTACCGTTTCTGGGGAGTGAAGCGCTATTGGTAACTGGAATTGGTAAGAGAAACGTTTACTGTCAGTGTTGTTTTTATTTCCATCTGTTGTTTTATTTCATTATGGAGAATCATTTTGGTTCTCTGTTTAAAGGTACTACTACTATTACTTATAGGGTACTAGATGACCCGCTACCTGTTGAATTGGATCCTTTTAAAATACCTATGAAAATTGTTAGACGTGTTCTCGATAACTGCTATTTTTGAGATGGAACTGTCCATCTCGGTGATCATTTGCTCTTTATACATGAATTGTACGAGTTTTTCATGTGTACATGTATAACAATGAATCAAGTTAAAAGGAAATTGTTCTCTTTATTTCTGAAAGTTAGATCTGCTGAATGGTTTTAAATTTTGAAGAATGGTGAATCTATTGGATGGGAGAAAATTGTGCCTCTCTTTTAATCTAAATTTTATCCTCCCAGTGAGATTCATAAAGACCGAAATCAAATATATAATTTCTGGGCTCATGATGGAGAGAGTATTGCCCAAGCTTGAGGGAGAATGAAGTTATTAATGCTTAAATGTCCCATTCATGAGCTCCCGAGTAATATTGTTATCAATAATTTTTATGCAAGGCTTTCTCTTCATGATAACGATTTATTGGATGCTTCTTGTTTTGGATTATGCACACGTATGAAGGAAGAAGCTAAATGGGACCTTCTTGACCGTATTCAAGAAAATACTAAAGGATGGGAGAATGACAAAGGTAGAAAGTCAGATATAAATTACGATTATGGATGCATTAAATATTTTATGGGAACTGATGATTTCTATAATGTTAGTGTTGTTTGTGGTCTTGAGTCTCAAATCTTTGAAAAAAAAATTAAGGCCTATGCCTGCTATCTTGATATTCCCAAAAAGGAGTTGAGAAAGTACCATGCACCTTATAAAGATATTGTTCCTGCTAGAAATATAGAAGTGCACGCTGTTAATCCCGATGTGCCCGAGACTTATATTGAGAAAATGCCTTTCCCTACTAAGGTAAAGGAACATTCTATTGTAGCTAGCATGGTTAACAAAAGTATAAAGACATCTATTTAATTTGATGAGCAAATAACTTTTGAACCTACATTAGCTATAGTTAAAGACCTTGTCTTTGGAAATTTACAGGATGAACATATTATCTTCTGTTAGGATGCTAATATTGTCTCACATCCCAATAGACCTAAGAAACCTAGTGTTCCTGTGCTTTCTGTGACGATCGGTGATCATTGCTATTAGGGTTTGTGTGATATTGGTGCAAGTTCTAGTGCTATTCCTTATGAGCTTTATAAGGAAATCATGCATGAAATTCGTTCTTGTGAACTTGAAGATATTGATGTGGCTATTCCGCTTGCTAATACAGAAACTATCTTTCCGATTGGTATTGTTAGAGATGTGGAAGTTTTATGTGGTAAAACTAAGTATCCTGCTGATTTTCTACTACTTGGTACAACTGCTAGTAAAACTTGTCCTATCATTTTTGGTAGACCTTTCTTGAAAACTCGTGGTGTTGTTTTAGATTGTAAGAAGGGGAAGATATTGTATAAATTTTATGGAAAATCTTTTGAGTTTAATTTCTCAAAATTTGCTAGAGCTCCTTATGAATCTGAATTGTCTAATGAGAAGTTTAGAGTTGAACAACTTTGCTCTATTGCTCTTTCTCCTAACAACGCTTTGCAGCAATATATGGAGGACCATGAAAGTGAGGTCTTTATGGAAGAGAGGAATGCGATTAACGATATTCTTCTTCGTCAACCGATGATACAGAAACACAATTTACCTGTGGAAGACTTGGGTACCACATTACCACCGAAGGAGGATCATGTTTCTGATTTGAAACCTTTACCCGATGATCTTAAATATGACTATATTGATGATAAGAAAATATATCATGTTATTATTAGTTCTAAATTTTCAGGTGAGGCAAAGGAAAGGCTAATAGGAATATTGAAGAAACACCATGGAGATATTGTATATATTCTTGATGATTTGAAAGGGATTTCTCCTACTATATGTCAACATGTTATTAATATTAAACTTGATGCAAAGCTAGTAGTTGAACATCAACGCTGTTTAATTCCTAAGATGAAGGAAGTGGTAATAAATAAGGTATTAAAACTCCTTGATGCTGGTATTATTTTTCCTATTGCTGATAGTAGATGGGTAAGCCATGTGCATTGTGTCCCTAAGAATGGAGGAATGACTATTGTGCCTAATGAAAATAATGAGCTTATTCCTCAAAGAGTAGTAGTTGGTTATAGAATGTGTGTTGATTTTAGGAAAGTTAGCAAGGTTACTAAGAAAGATCATCATCCTTTTCCTTTTATTGATCAAATGCTAGAGAGGTTGTCTAAGAAAACTCATTTTTTGCTTCCTTGATGGTTATTATGGGTTTTCCCAAATTGCTGTTAGGGCAACTGATCAAGAGAAACCAACCTTTACTTGTCCTTATGGTACTTATGCTTATAGACGTATGCCTTTTGGTTTGTGTAATGCTCCTGCTACATTTCAAAGATGCATGCCTGCTATTTTTCATGGTTTTTGTGAATAAATTGTGGAAGTATTCATGGATGATTTCTCTGTCTATGGAACTT
This sequence comes from Alopecurus myosuroides, assembly GCA_028641055.1. Classification (NCBI taxonomy): domain Eukaryota; kingdom Viridiplantae; phylum Streptophyta; class Magnoliopsida; order Poales; family Poaceae; genus Alopecurus; species Alopecurus myosuroides. Next base: position 170,248,178 of record CM054059.1, on the reverse strand, counting down.
CTTTTGATAACTGTTTGCGCAATCTTGATAAAGTTTTGCAGAGATGTGAGGAAACTAATCTTGTTCTTAATTGGGAGAAATGCCACTTTATGGTGAATGAAGGAATTATTCTTGGACATAAAATTTCTGAAAGAGGTATTAAAGTTGACAGAGCTAAAGTGGAAGCAGTAGAGAAAATGCCCTGTCCCAGGGATGTTAAAGGTATTTGTAGTGTTCTTGGTCATATTGGTTTTTATAGGAGGTTTATTAAAGATTTCTCTAAAATATCAAAGCCTCTTACTAATCTTCTTCAAAACGACGTACCTTTTGTTTTTGATGATGATTGTAAGGAAGCTTTTGAATATTTAAAGAAGGCTTTAACTACCGATCCTATTGTTCAACCACCTAATTGGAATTTTCCCTTTGAAATTATGTGTGATGCTAGTGATTTTGCTGTAGGTGCTGTTCTTGGACAACGTGTAGATAAGAAGTTGAATGCTATTTATTATGCTAGTAAGACTCCTAATGCTGCTCAAAAGAATTATGCTACTACTAAAAAAGGGTTCTTAGTTGTAGTTTTTAATTATGATAAGTTTAGACCTTATATTGTTGATTCAACGGTTACTATTCACACTTATCATGCTGTTATTAGATACCTTATGGAAAAGAAAGATGTTAAGTCTAGGATTATTAGATGGGTGCTGCTTTTACAAGAGTTTGATTTGCGTATTGTGGATAGGAAGGGTGCTGAAAATCTTGTTGCTGATAACTTGTCTAGATTGGAAAACATTGCTTATGACACTATTCCTGTTGATGATAGTTTTCCAAATGAACAGTTGGTTGTAATAAAAGTAAACTCCCAGGAGAGTCCATACATCCACTTAATTCATTTGGTGTCCAACCAGCTCGTTTCTGTATGCTCATTAAAACTCTAATGTCAAAATTAACATAGCTACAAGTCTCCTGCATTTGTTTTTTCTTTGTATAATATCAGATTTTCTAGAGCGCCGTTGTCCGAATGAACCCAAGTTGTTGGCGATTTTTAGTCCCCATGAGTTTGATTGCGCTTGTTCTTCCATTGTTGGATCCATTGCTTTCTCCCGATCTAGAGCCACCATCAATGCAGAGTAAGACTAGAGAGGTTAATTATAAGGCGTCTAGGGTGTGTGAGACATGTCATTTCCGCCAGGCTCACGCTTCTCACGCCGGTGGCGGCAATATACGTTGCAGCGGCATATCGGGGTGGCGAGACAATAGGTGTATTGATGACAAGGAGGAGAAACCTCATGAAGGGTTCATGGATTCTTACGGGGAGACGGGAGGTGCAACACAAAAGGGACGATGGCGTGGATTCAAGATTAGTTTAAGGAAACAGAAAGAAATTCAGACACTATTAAGTTCATGGACTAGCCAACTCAATCAAAATCCGAACTCATGGAGAGATACCTACTATATTTTTTAAATAAAAATGTACAGGTAGATATAAGATATTAACATAACAGAAATTCATAATCGCACCCAAGCTCATATGCTCATGTCAGATTGTTTTTTTGAAAATATAGTAAAACTTTTCAAAAAATTCTGAACAAAAATTGGTGATGAACATATACAAACATATGTGCCAAATTTCGACATTAAATGACAATTTTGATGGGATGTGCAAAAATACAAATCAGTGGCTAAAATGGGATCTAATTTTTTTTTGCAGCATTGATTTTTTCATATTTTTCATAGAACACAAAACATGTCATTTCATCATAAAATTAGGCAAGCATGTATAAGATTTGTATAAGTTAATCCCCAATTTTTTCAGAATTTTCTAAAATGTTTTACTACTTTTTTTATTTTCTTAATCTATATGAGCTTTAGAGCTAAAACGCCCTCCCCACATATGCGACTTTTAAGCATATATAAATATGTTGTATTAATTTAATCCATCCATATGGCATATACATGTGATACATGTATTCATTCAAAATTTCAAAACTTTGATTAAGATTACAATTTAATTATCAATATTAAATACAAATATAATATGTATACAATTAAAGATTAATCTTGAAAGTTATTTCAAAAATATTGTAAACCTTTTGTTTTTATACATAAAGTGGTAATCTCTGCATAGGCATTCCAGGTCCACGCATGTTGAAGATAGTTGTTATAAAACTGACAGAACCTAAAATTGACGAGCTTAAACGCTCGTTTAACTACTCAAATGTGCAATCCCCTTCAAAAGATAGCAAAAGCCCCCTAGAGGCGAGATTTGATAGAAATTTGCAGTCAAAGTTGCACCTTGAAGAACGTGTCAGTGTCCAAAACACCATATAATTTTGTATATGCCAAAAATATTGTTTATTGTTACAAACCACGTCGTTCTCCAAATTTTATAGAAATCCTCCCTAACTCCTAAGTTGTTATGGAAAAAATATATGAGTTTGAGTTGCACTATTTTTTATAAACTATTATGCGTTTGCATAAGCGATACCCCAACAAGGGGTTCGGTGTTGTTTATATATGCAGAGGGTATGTGTACAAGTAGGACTCGATACAAGGTAGAACTAGGACTTGGTAGTACCGATCAGTGTAGGACTCGGTAGCACCGATTGGTGTGCGGCCTGATATTCTAGTATGGCACCTGTACAACATCTAACACCCTCCCTTAATCTAAACTTTGACGGAGATTTAGATTACGCTTAAACTCATCAAGACTCCGAACAGAGAGAGCCTTAGTGAATCCATCAGGAACTTGATCTTTGCTTGAAATAAATTTGATCTCAAGTCTTTTATCTGCCACTCGTTCTCTCACAAAGTGATAATCAATCTCAATATGTTTTCTGCGAGGATGAAATATTGGATTTGATTACAAGTAGGTAGAACCTAAGTTGTCACACCATAAAAACGGCTTGTCATTCATCTTCAATCCAAGTTCATTAAGAAGTGCCTCAACCCAGATGAGCTCTGCTGTAGCATTTCCTAACGATTTATATTCAGCTTCTGTACTAGATCTTGAGACTGTGTCTTGCTTACGAGCACTCCATGCAACAAGATTTGGTCCAACAAATATAGCAAAACCATCACTAGAACATCTATCATCAAGACAACCAGCCCAATCTGCATCTGAAAAGGCACTAAGAAGTGTAGAGGATGACTGAGTAAAAGATATACCAATATTGATTGTATTCTTTATGTATCGTAGAATCCTCTTCACAGTTGTCCAATGTGCTATAGTTGGTGCATGCAAATATTGACAAACTTTATTAACCGAAAAAGACAAGTTAGGACGAGTCAATGTCAAATATTTTAGTGCACCAGCAATGCTTATATATTGTGTACTATCTTAAGAACCAATAAGATGACCCTCATTAAGAGACAATTTTTCTGATGCTGACAATGGTGTAGGTGCTGGCTTGCATTGTTTCATACCCACTTTATCAAGAATCTCACGAGCATATTTATCTTGAGTCAAAAGTAAACCATTATGAATCTGTTTTACCTCAAATCCCAAGAATAAGTGTAGATCAACAAGATCCTTAATAGCAAAGTATTTATTTAGATCTTGTAGCAAAGCAGGAATTGCATCATTTGAAGAGGTTGTGACAATGATATCATCAACATAAATAAGAACAAATATCATCACATTAGCCTTGTTGTAGAGAAAAGGTGATGTATCAGTCTTTGATGCAATAAAACCAAGATCATATAGCTTTGTTGTGAGCCGAGAGTACCAAGCTCTTGGTGCCTGTTTCAGTCCATATATAGCTTTGTCAAGTTTGCAAACATAGCCAGGAGCATGAGAGTTTTCAAAACCTGGTGACTGTTGATACGTAAAAAATGTATCCTTAATTTCTGATGTTCCATGTTGTTTTCATGTCATATGCTAGATGTTTTCCTTACACTTTATGTCATTTTTATCGATTTCCTGGGACTAACCTATTGACAAGATGCCACAGAGCGAGTTCCTATTTTCTGTTGTTTTTAGTTTCAGAAAAGTTGTTCTGGAAATATTCTCGGAATTGGAAAATTCGAAACCCGAAAGTCTTAGAATTCCCGAAGATCCCAGGGATTCCCGAAGAGACCCGAAGGGGGGGCACAGGGGGGCCACGCTATAGGGAGGCGTGCCCCTGGGCGCGCCATGGGGTGGTGTGGGCCCCTCGGGCGCCCACCGCCATCGACCTTTCGCCTATTTATTCCCCCGAGGCGTAAACCCTAAACAGATCCCACTTTTCCATGAAAAACACTCGAGGCCGCCGTCATCGTCAACCCGAGATCGGGAGGGTTCTGGAGTTCTCCCTGGCACCCTGCCGGGAGGGGAAATCATCACCGGAGGGCTCTACACCACCATGCCCGCCTCCGGAGTGATGCGTGAGTAGTTCATCTTTGGACTACGGTTCCATAGAACTAGCTAGATGGTTGTTCTCTCCTCTTTATGCCTCATGTTTAGATCTCGTGAGCTTCCCTACATGATCGAGATCGTCTTATTGTAATGCTACATGTCGTGTTTGCTACGATCCGATGATTATTGAATGCTATGTCTCTTGATTATCAATCTATCATGTTATCTTCATGTGTATGTTATTTATGATCTTGCATCTCTCTGTTGTTAGTAGATGCTCTGGCCAAGTAGATAGTAGTAACTCCAAGAGGGAGTATTTATACTCGATAGTGGGTTCATGCCTCCTTTGCATCTGTGTTCGAGTGACAGAAATGTGACAGATGGAGGATGTGTTGTTGCCATTAGGGAGAAAACAACGATGTTTATATTGTTTACATTACACACTTTGCTTACTGCGATTATCTGTTGCTTGCAACTTGATACCCCAAGGTTTGTTCAGATGATATTCTGAGGGTGGATTATTAGTCATAGATGCAGTTGGATAACAGTCTATGAGTCTTGTTGTAATTCCCGCATGAATCACATAGTAATCATCATGTCATGCATGTTTCATTATCTATCAATTGCCCAGCTGTAATTTGTTCACCACACATGTTATCTATCTTTTATGGAGAGACACCACTAGTGAACTGTGGACCCCGGTCCATTTTCTCATACTGATAATACAACCACTGCAATTACTGTTTTCACACTGCTACTGATGTTTTCACATTGTTCTAATACTGTTTTTCACACCACATGTTTAACCTCTTTGCTATCAGCAAAACCAGTGAGATTGACAACCTCACTGCTTCGTTGGGGCAAAATGAATTGTTTGTGTTGTGTAGGTTCCACGTTGCTGCTGAACCGGTAGTGCGCCCTGCCACCTCAGCTGCATGAACCTTCGGAAGTTGCTTCTTTCTCCTACTGGTAGATTCAACCTTGGTTTCTTACTAAGGGAAAATTTGCTGTTTTGCTCATCACACCTTCCTCTTGGGGTCTCCCAACGAGTGCAACTCTTGCACCATAAAGCTTTTTATGGCGTTGTCGCCGAGGAGGAAGAGAATTTCTGCAAGGGGAGTCTCTCACTTCCAATTTATTTACTTTGTTTTAGTTTTGCTTAGTTTATTTTATTTTGTCTTGTTTGCTTCTCTTTATCAAAAACACACATAAAAAGTTCTTATTCTAGTTGTTGTTTTTATCCTGTTTTTAATCTTGCTAAAATGAGTACTCCTGAGAACACGAAGTTGTGTGACTTCGCTAGCACAAACAACAATGATTTCATTAGCACACCTGTTGCTCCACCTGCTCCTACTGCTGATTTTTATGAGATAAAGCCTGCCCTGTCAAATGTTGTTATGAGAGAGCAATTTTCTGGTGTTAGTACTGATGATGTTGCTGCCCATCTTAATAATTTTGTTGAACTATGTGAGATGCAAAAATATAAACATGTAGATGGAAATATTTTTAAACTGGAATTGTTTCCTTTCTCTTTGAGAGGAAGAGCTAAAGAATGGTTGCTATCTTTGCCTAGAAATATTATTGATTCTTGGACTAAATGTAAAGATGCTTTCATTGGAAAATATTATCCTCCTGCTAATATTATATCTTTAATAAGTAGCATTATGAATTTTAAGAAACTTGACAATGAGCATGTTGCTAAAGCTTGGGAAATATGAAATCTTTAGTAAAGAATTGTCCCACTTACGAACTGACTACTTGGATGATCATCCAAAACTTTTTTGCAGGTCTGAATTTTTCTTCAAGAAACCTTCTGGATTCAGGTGCTGGAGGAACCTTTATGTCCATAACTTTGGGGGCAGCAACAAAGCTTCTTGGTGATATGATGGTAAATTATTCGGAATGGCACAGTGAGAGAGTTACAACAGGTAAGAAAGTAAATTTTGTTGAAGAAACCTCCTTTTTGAGTGATAGACTTGATGCTATTATGTCTATGCTTGTGAATGGCCGTGCTCCTATTAATCCAAACAATGTTCCTTTAGCCTCTTTGGTTGCTCAATAAGATCATGTTGATGTGAACTTCATTAAAAATAGTAATTTCAACAACAATGCTTATAGGAATAATTTTGGCAGCAACAATTATAGGCCATATCCTCCTAATAATAACAAGTGTTATATCAATTCCTATGGTAATTCCTACAACAACAATAAAAGTGTACCCTCTGATCTTAAGAACATGCTTAAGAATTTTATTAGTACACAAACTGAAGGGAATATGCCCGAGAGGCAATAATAAACTAGTTATTATCTTATTCCTTGTTTATGATGAATGTTTATTTCTCATGCTAGAATTGTATTAACCGGAAATGTTGATACATGTGTGTTTAATAAACAAACAATGGTTCCTAGTAAAGCCTCTCTTTTAACTGGCTCGTTGATTAACAGATGATCAAGGTTTCCTGATCATGAACATTGGATGTTATTAATAACGGGGTCATGTCATTAGGAGAATGATGTGATGAACATAGACCCAAACTTGTATAACAATACGATCAAGTCATTTAGTTTACATTGGTATATCTTGCATTCGAAGTAACCTTATTCCTTAGACCATGAGATCATGTCAATCACTAATACCGAAAGACTGCTTTGATGTTATCAAACATCACGCCGTAACATGGTGACTATAAAGGTATCGTTGGGTATTCAGAAAGTATTAGTTGAGCTTCATGGATCAAGAGTGGGATTTTTCCATCCAAATGACGGAGAGATATACTCTGGGCCCTCTCGATCACATTGACACCGCTTGCAAGCATGTGACTTGGTCACAAGAATTTCATATCACAGAACGCGTAAAAGAGTACTTATCAGTAAGGAGATTGAACAAGGTATGGTTGATACCGATGATCGGATCTCAGAGAAGTAAAATATCGCGAGACAAAGGGAATTAGATACGACGTTGATGGTTCACACGATCACAAGATTCATCGTTGAATATATAGGAATCATCACGGATCTCCAGACCCTGCTGTTGATTATTGATCGGAGAGGTGTCTCGATCATGTCTGGATTATTCGTGAACCATAGGGTGATACACTTAAGGTTCAATGACGCATTTGAGAGGATATGGAATATCGGAGAATAGTTTGGACAACACCGGAATTGTTTCGGGTAAATTTGAAATAGTTCAAGGGGTTTTCCATCGAATGGATGTTAATAGAATTAACAAATTTTTCGAGGTGCTATATGCAAATGTTTGTTAATATAATTAAGAAATGCTAAAATAAAGAAATAAAAATGTTTTATTTATTTATTAAAGAAAATCCTTTGAGATTTTTGAGTGGAGATTAAGCGGAGCATGAGTGGGTGTGAGTGGAGTGTCCACTCACATGAAGAGGGAAGAGGTGGGGGCACCACCATGGGCTGGCCGCACTCCCCTTGGGCTTCCCCCTCCCCTATAAAAGGAGGGTGAGATCTCTCCCTCCTCCACACACTTGTCCCACCTCTTTTCTCTCCACCTGCTACTCCATTCCATGGTCGTTTGCTTGGCGAAGCGCTGACAGTGATTCTTCACCACACCACGCCGTCGTGCTGCTGGAGTTCTAGGGGATCATCTACTTCCGCTGCCCCGCTGGATCGAGGGAATGGAGGTCGTCATCAAGCCGTATGTGTGACCGATCACAGAGGCACCGCGAGATTGCGGTGCACATCTTCTCGGTCTTGAGCGATGTGAGTATGACTACGCCAACAACGAGATTTGATTTTTAACGCTTAGTGTCTTCGAGGGTATGTTTTCCTAAAGACTCTTTCTCCATGTTACCTTTCATCTTCTAGATTAAATCTTGGCCCTTCGGGGTTATCTCTCCTAGGAAATTTTTTGTTTTCTATGCAACGTACCCTTCAGTGGTATCAGAGCCAGGTTCTATGCGTAGATGTTTTGTACGGGTAGAACACATAGGTGTATGTGGATGTTGATGATCATGTTATTTCCTCTTTGAGTATTTTATGATCTTGGGGGCATAGTAGGATGAAGCGGCCCCGACTAACCTTACATGTCCCCGTACATGAGACTTGTTCCACAATTGACATGCAACTTGTATTGCATAAGTGGCTTGCGGGTGTCTGTTTCTCCTACTATAGTTAAGATCTAATCTACGAAGGGTTATTAAAAATATGTTTATCAACGTTGTGGTTCATGTTCGTAGGTATGAACGGTTCTATCCTTGAAAGCCCAAGTCACGTAAACATGCAAAAATAAATAAATTAGAGACGTCTAACTTGTTTTTGCAGGGCATGTGATGTGCTATGGTCAATGTTACAAATTGATGCATGAGATGATATCTTTTGTAAATTATTGACATACCGGCAGAAGCTATGTGGTTGTCTTATTATTTATGGCATGCATGTTATATATCATATCCACGTGATATGTTGTAATTTTTCTGGACAATCGGGATGGAGGTTCCATGGACCTTGGTGCCACGCCGGTGGAATGATGGAGACCATACCATGATGCACAAGATGGAGATCAAGTGCAAGAAAGACCATAACATATCACGTTATCCATGCATGTGATGTTAATCCTTTTATGCATCTTATTTTGCTTAGATCGCGACGGTAACATTATAAGATTATCCCTCTCACTTAATATCAAGATAATAATGTGTTCTTCCTTAGTATGCACCGTTAAGAAAGATCGTCGTTTCGAAACACCACGTGATGATTGGGTCTGACAGACTCAACGATCGCATACAACGGGTGCTGACAAGCCTAACATGTACAGACATGGCCTCAGAACCCACGCAATACTACGGTTCTACTTGGCAAGCCTAGCATGTACAGACATGGCCACAGAACACGTAACCGAAAGGTAAAGCATGAGTCATATGGATAATATGATGAACATGTCGATGTTCGCCTTTGCAACTACATGATTTCACGTGATGATCGGTTTTGGTGTAGTGAATTTGGTTTGTGTAATCACTAAAATGACTAAGAGGGATGTTGATTTTGAGCGGGAGGTCACGTAGTAATTTTGAATTAACTTGAACTTATTTTATCATGAACAACCAATCAAAATGAATTTGCACAAATTGTAGTATTCATTGGCATCCACAAACTACCTTACACTTAGATTGTTAATTGAGATATAACTGTAATGATCTAGTAAAACCATTTAAGATTGGTACCGTATTAGTGAAATTTAAAATTGAAACCTATTTTAGATTTTTGGTATTTCCTACCTAGGTCCATATGATTAATGATTGATTGATCTTGAGAGCAAATAATTCCTACTTAGAATCCAGTGCCATGCTTGCTTTCATAATACTTTATCTTCAAAAGAATGTTTTATTGATCAAGGTGATTTATGAACTGAAAAGAATTGTTTTCAGAAACAATCAAGTGAAAGATATATGGATATCTAGAAACTTATTTGTTGCAACATGACTGAGTACAATTTAGCATGACAACGTGTGCTTATATTATTTGAATATATGCAATGATTGAAGACGCTAGGCGTTTTGAATCATCCATGAAGTTGGGCGCTAAAAATTATCCTCTAAATTCCTTCCTTCGAGCTATAGTAGCTTAATCACAAAATTGTTATGATGGGATGGATTAAAAGTATGGGTAAAATCGTTTACCTTGCTTGGATATTGCTAAGAGTGGAATCTGGAAGAATGCTATTAATATGGTGATATTAGTAGAACAATCAAACTCAAAGTATGACTCAATGAGTGATAGTATATGACTAACACACCAAGGTAAGTTCTAGTATGACTAGCATTGTTTGATGTTGAATGATTCTTCTATAAATAAAAGGGAATATTTAAAATAGAATTACAAAAAGGTATATGGCAGAAAACAAGATAACAGGAAAAGTTCAGCTCATGAGTATATGCTTGATTTACTATGTGATTCATGCGGTCATTACAACAAGATACATGGACCGTTATCCAACTGCATCTATGACTAAAAATCCACCCTTTGAATATCATCCGAACAAACGTTGGGTATTAAGTTGCAAGCAACAGATAATCGCAGTAAGCAAAGTGTGTAAAATAAACAATAACATCATCCTTAGACTAAGCATTGTTGTTTTCTCCCTAATGGCAACAACACATCCTCCATCCATCATGTTTATGTCACTTGATCATGGATGAAAAGGAGGTAGAACCCACTATCGAGCATAAATACTCCCTCTTTGAGTTACTAGCATCTACTTGGCCAGAGCATCTACTAACAATGGAGAGCATGCAAGATCATAAATAACATAAGCATGAAGATAACATGATAGATTGATAATCAGAAGACATAGCATTTAACATTCATCAGATCCCATCAAACACAACATGTAACATTACATAAAGATGATCTTGATCATGTTAGGAAGCTCACAAGATCTAAACATGAGGCACAAAGTGGAGAGAACGACCATCTAGCTAGTGCTATGGACTCGTAATATAGGGATGAACTACTCACATATCACTTCAGAGGAGGGCATGGTGGTGTAGACCCCTCCGGTGATGATTTCCCCCTTCGACAGGGTGCTGGGGAGAGCTCTAGAACCCTCCCGATCTCGGGATGACGGTGACGGCGACCTCGGATGTTTTCTTGGGTAAGAGTGGGATATCCTTAGGGTTTATGCCTCGGGGGGAATAAATAGGCGAGAGGGCAGAGGCGGTGGAGGCTCAGGGATCCCACACCACCCCCTGGCGCGGCCAAGGGGGGGGGCGCCACCCTATGGTGTGGGCCCCCTGAGGCCCCTCTCCAGATCTCTTCGGGACTCCATGGAACCTCCGGGATTTCTAAGACTTCCGTCTTCGAATTTTCCAATTTTGAGAATATTTCTAGAACAACTTTTCTGAAACTAAAAACAACAGAAAACATGGAACTGGGTCTGTGGCATATTGTCAATAGGTTAGTCCAGAAAATCGATAAAAATGACATAAAGTGTATAGCAAACATGTGGGAAACAATAAGAAAATAACATGGAACATCCCAAATTAAGGATACGTTTATGACGTATCAAGAGACACCACTAGTGAACTGTGGACCCCGGTCCATTTTCTCATACTGATAATACAACCACTGCAATTACTGTTTTCACACTGCTACTGCTATTTTCACATTGTTCTCATACTGTTTTCCACACCATACATTTAACCTCTTTGTTAACAGCAAAACCGGTGAGATTGACAACCTCACTGCTTCGTTGGGGCAATGTGAATTGATTGTGTTGTGTAGGTGATGCGTCGAAAATGTATCTCCTTTTCCGAAACCTTTTCTTATTGTTTTCCTCTAAACTTGTGTGTTTTGGATACAACTAACACGGACTAACGCTATTTTCAGCAGAATTACTTTGGTGTCTCGTTTTTATGTAGAAAAATCAACTTTCGGGAAAATGCCCAGAAAAGAGCACATTGATGTTTTCATCCCGGAAGACCCCGGAAGCCAGAAGGGGGCCAGGAGAGGGGCCAGAGGGTGGCCACACCCCACCTGGCGCGGGTCCCCCTGGCCACGCCAGCACAGGGTGTGGGCCCCCAGGACCCCCCCCCCTCGGACTCCCCTTTCGACTACAAGTATCCTTCAACCCTAAAACACGGGGGGGGGGGGGGTACGCCATATTCCACAGAAACACAACAGAGTGCCGCCGCCATCCCAAACCTCGATTCGGGATGAGAAGTTCCTGTTCTGGCACCCTGCCAGGACGGGGAAGTGGAGGAGATCATCGCCATCGTCATCACCAACGCCTCTCCATCGACCATCCATGTTTCCCCATCCATGTGTGAGTAATTCCCCGCTGTAGGCTGAAGGGGATGGCAGGGATTGGATGAGACCGTTCATGTAATAATGACGTGATTGTTAGGGCATAGTGCCTAGTATCCTCTGTTAGTGCTATTGACATTGTTGCAACTTGTTATGCTTAATGCTTGCCACTTTAGGCCCGAGTGCCATGATCTCAGATCTGAACATGTTATTGAATGACGATAATAATTATTGTTTCTTGATCATACCTCCAAGTTGTTTACACATATCGTTGTCCGGAACCCGAGGCCCAGAAGTGACAGAAATTGGGACAACCAGAGGGGATGGCTACGATGTGAGGATCACATGTGTTCACGGAGTGTTAATGCTTTGCTTCGGTGTTCTATTAAAAGGAACACCGTAATTACCAGTAGTTCCCTTGAGGCCCCGCTGAAAACGGGCTGGTAGGACAAAAGATGTTGTGCAAGTTCTCATTGCGAGCACATACGACTATTTATGGAACATATGCCTATGGTTACTTATTGTTTGGATGCTTTATCATAAATATCTGCAGTGCCCCTGGCATGATCATTATTAGAACTTTCGTGTCCATGCAACGCCCGTTCATCCATCCCTATGCCTACAGTATTTAATCCGTTGTTTACTTCATACACTACTGTTGATGTTGTTTTCATTCCACTGCTGCTATTATTTCACTACTGCTGCTACTATAAAACTATTACTACTGATAAATCATTGTGAACAAAAGTACTTTCAGGTGCAGGTGAATTGAAAACTCACTTGTTAAGGCTCACAAATATTCTTTGGCTCCCCTTGTGTCGAATCAATAAATTTGGGTTTTACTTCCCTCGAAGACTGTTGTGATCCCCTATACTTGTGGGTCATCGGTAGGTTCCACGTTGCTGCTGAACCGGTAGTGCGCCCTACCACCTCAGCTGCATCAACCTTGGGAAGTTGCTTCTTTCTCCTATGTCGCACCCGGACTTCTAAAGGATACTCGCCGTTCCGTTGAACAGTAGTAGATTGGATTACGGGGCTTACCGGCACCCGCGTCCTCTTACGAGTAGGCCAACACACGTATGTGTGACAACCAACCCCTATCTGTTCAGCGTCGACGTAAACTATCCCATAGAAATCAGGACACTTCCATTGACGTACTTCAAACCATACACACATGGTACGTCAACGGCGTTGAACAACTGATATCACAACAGATCTCTACGACACAAAAGATTGAAATAAGTTGCAAATAGCTCTCATTAGAGCAGAAATAGCAAATACAATCATCCAGAGGACACATGTCCCAACATACATCATTACATCACAGCGGAAGCATCCAAAATGTCTGAGTACAGACAAGAACCAAATAGGCCTAAGAGGCCGGAAACGAACAGACGGAGCCCATCCACGAAGTCTCGGATCCTGCCCGGGTCCGCTATCTACTCGTCAGCAGTCTCGTCATACTCCACGTAGTAGCCACCATGTAGGTCCTTGGAAACGTAGGTCTGCGGAAACCACAGCCCCAAAGGGGTCAGTACATAAACGTACTGGCAAGCAAGACTCACAGTTCACCAAAGTGTAACCCGTCAACACCAAGCACAGATGCTTTGGGTTCAACGGAAGAAAGGGGATATAAAAGATGCTGCAACTGGCTGCTCTAACCAACTACAGAAACATGCTACAACTTCCGGCTATCAGAAAAGGGATAAGATAGCGTATCGTAACCAACTATAGCTAACCACCAAACAAACCCATCCTGGATCTCGCCCCTTATCCAAAGAAGCAATCCGAGGATAACTCACACAGTTGGATTAGTGATGGTTCAGATTGTTGTGTCAATAAGCCTATTACTAGTCAAGTTATCATCAGTTAGGTGTAAGTTGTCCTGAGTACTTGTTAGCCAGTACTTTCACCAAGTAATCCATAACCGCGGCAAACACGGCTTCTCGAGAAGATTTATCCCTGCAGGGTTGCACCAATTTGGCCGTACACGCAAGAATAACCCGCCAGATGGGATGCCTCCCACCAAGCGGGGCACTCTACACAACTCAACCCTTCTTCGCATCAAGCCCAAAGCACCACGTGCTGTGCGTGCGCGGCTAATCGAGCCGCACGAAGAAAAGGGGACCCTCATAGCACTGGACCCTAAATGCCGACTACAAAAGTTCCACCCTGGCGCCAAGGGTTCGTAGCTGCATATGCGTGCATCAAATGGAATGCCCGAACTAAGTGTGGTGATTTGGACGAGATGCGAATCGAGTCAAATTGAGGGGGGCGCCCATACTCGCTTCCCACATGCGGTTAGTGCGCTCATCATGGATCAGTAGACAAGACCCTTTTCCTATTAGGGTCGACACTAGCATGCCTCAAAACCACGCCGGGCCTCCTGCCGGTGCCTTATCAGCAAATTATTATTACCTCAAAATTAACAGGTTGTTGTTTAACATCAAGCCCCAGAACATAATGAAATAGTAACAGAAAGTAACGGGTAACAGACTCGAGCAAAACAACCCTAAGCATGCTAGTAAGACACGGGCTCAAACAACGGGGTTATGGGAGTGGAGGTGAGGCAATATCAGGGGTAAAGGATACATGTGATAGGTTCGTAACAGAAGCAACGATACATAGGGCTAGCAAAATAGACAACGGAAAGTATCGGTAACCAATGTTGAAAGGAACACAGTGGTTCATGTGAGTGATAACTTGCCTGCAAACCTAGTAGCCTGGTACTGAGCTAAATCCTTAGAAGGGGTGTCGTAAGTATCGTCGGTCTCAACGTCGTCGTTCATCCGAGAAGAAGCAAACAACCAACGCAGAGAGACAAACAATCAATATCATGGCATAATGCACAAACATGGGATGATGCATGTCAATTTAATTGATGCATCAGAAATAAACTAGTTGACAAGATAGCAACATGATTAAATGGACCCATATGAAATTGGATTGCATATGGAAAGCCCATGAATTATGGTTGAATTAATTGTTCTACAACTAATCATCATGTGTGGGTGAATTAGCATGATGCATGGATGAGGAAAACAACAAAATAACAACAATAGAACCATATGGAAATAAGGTTTATCCATTTTGAAATTTTAGTTATTAAGTTAAGGAATTTTGGTTTCTTAAAGGTGTCACACAAACATTTGTTGTTTTCATCAAGTTAAATTGTTCAAAATAGTTAACAAAGTTCATATTTGAAAAGAACACAAGATTTTGGGTGGATTACATGTTTCACTTGTTGAAAATGGATTTCAAATAAATTATTTATGAATTTAACAATTTTAAATGATTTAAACAAGATTTAAATTATTTAACCAATTTTGATTATTCAAAACATGAAACAAAATTCATATTTGAAAAGGTGGTTTAATTTTGCATGGAAATCATATTTCATTTCTTGAAATTGGATTTAAAATGAGCAAGTTATTATTTTGGCAATTTTAAATGCAATAATTAAGAAACAGTTGTTTTCAGCAATTTAAATTATTCAAAACAGCAAACAAAGTTGATATTTGAAAAGTACATGAAAAGTTGATTGGAAAACATATTTAGTTTGTTGAAATTGGAATTTTTATGCCCAAGTTATGAATTTTGCAAGTTTAGGTGAATTAAGCAAGTTTTTAAATATTTCACCAATTTGAAATATTCAAAAAAGTAAACAAAATTGATTGAAAAGGTTGAAAACATGTAGCAAATGTTTCATTGAACATTTAGAGCTATCAAACATAATTTTTGGGTGATTATTGAATTTATTATGCAATTTTCCATAATCATTCTTATTCTGCCATTTTTAGTAATCAGAGGGAAACAAGCTCAAAATTAATTAAATTGTGTCCAAATAAAATACCAATGTGACAGTTTGTTAAGACAAATTTTTAGAGACCAAGTTTGCTTAATTTGGATGAGTAGAACTAAAGTTATGAAATTCCAAAGTTCCCAAATTTTATTGCATTTTCAGTAATTAATTAATTAGGGCAAAAAGTATTACAGAAACATGTTGCAATTTTGTTACTAGTAGAAAGAGCACAAAAATTTGAATCCACAGAAACTTGAATCATTCATTTTGGAGCAAGATTCAATTTTTAATGGATTTTACAAGTAATGTTTCAGATCTGCTTTTCTGAACTGCGGGCAGAAAAAGAAAAAAAGCAGAGAATAAAAGGTGTGGGGAGGGGGAATCGAACCCTAGACCTGGGGAGTGCGCACAAGGGTTCTAGCCAGTGGGGTGGAGCTGTAAGTTGTGATAGGAGGGGGAAACTCGGGAGGTTAAGGTGCAGTAACCTGCACTTGATTAAATCGGAAAAAGGAGAGAAAATGTGGGGGAGCTGGGATTCGATCCCTGCACCTCTCGCTGCGCGCACTAGGGATGCTACCACTGGGGTGTGCTCTGTGTTGTGACAGTAGGGGGCGTGGGGGGTGGATAAGGTGTAGATGGGCGGGATTAACTGAACTTATACAGTTCAGATCGCTGCGCTTCTGTGAGCGGACAGCGACTCGCCGGCGAGGGTCGCTGGTCGCTGTGCTCGCGTGTGGCCGTAGGGGAGGAGGTAGAGGGGCGAGAGGGAGAGGGAGGAAGAAGGGAAGTAGGGTTAGGGTAACCCTAGGGCTAGGTTTATAGGGAGGGGGGCGAGCTCCTCAGCCGTTCCCTGAACTTCTCTGCAACGTGGCTATGGTGGATGTGAGCCGTACGAAGAAGACGATGGGGGAAGGGGGTATTGGGCCTAAGGGAATTGGTGGGCTGGGCCCTCTGCTGCTGCTCTCTCTCTCTCTCTCTTTCTTTTTGTTCTATTATTTTTTTTGCTGAAAAAGAAATTGGAAGGAAAAGATGGTTTTTAGGTTAGTAAAAAATTTGGAAAAATTAGGGGAAGTTCCTTAGGTCAAAAGCAAACAGATGCTAAGTTTTATTTTTCAAAAAGTTTGAAACTTTCTTGCTGTTTGAATTTAAACCAAATTTGGGTGAATTTTAATATTACATGATCATTAATAAAAACCAACTTTTAAATAGGGTAACCCCTATGTTAATTATAACCCATTGATTAAATTTGTTTTATAATTTGCATGAATTCAAATTGGTTGTTGTTTGATGCTTGATTTGAATTTTAACTATGATTTGGAATTTAAAAGATTGATTAAAACCATCATTTTAATAAGTGATCCCTATGGAATAAAATGAAACAAATTGGTTGTTCTTATTTGTGATTTTTATTTCAAATGTTGTAACAGAGCAAGTATGAAACAATCATTTGAATAAAGTTTAAATTTGAAATGTGAAAACAGGGAAAAACAGATGCATCAAATAAGAAACAAATGCAAACAACATGAAAACAATATGATGACATGATGCAATACTGTAATAAACATGAAACAAACATTCTAAGGGTAGTTTTTCATACTTGGGATGTTACACAACAACAAGATTTCAACGGACGAAAAGGATGTTGAGAAGAACAGGATATCAACATCGGGGAAAACGAGAACAAAGCTCCTGAGGTACTACGGAAAACCCATCCGGGCTTCTAAAGGATCAATATCTACTGCTTAAGGAATAGAGGATTTGCTTCCGGGGCTTACACGCCTCCGTTCTCAATCATGAGTAGGCAACATGATAAATCATGTCACAACCACCTCCATTCCTATGGTCTAGTAGATATAACCATCCTAGAGAAACCAGAATACGTGAAATCCTAACTTGAAAGTTTAGATGAGAAGGGAAAACAACGTTGCACTTCCTTACCAGAAAAGGGAGGGTGGGTGGGGAAAGAAGAAAAAGAACAGAATTCCTACTCTCACGTTTCATTTTTCCTATATAGCTACAAAATAGTTTCTAGACTCAACTGCGACCAGTAAAAAGGGATCCTACAGGCAGACAGGCTCTGATACCATTTGTCGCACCCGGACTTCTAAAGGATACTCGCCGTTCCGTTGAACAGTAGTAGATTGGATTACGGGGCTTACCGGCACCCGCGTCCTCTTACGAGTAGGCCAACACACGTATGTGTGACAACCAACCCCTATCTGTTCAGCGTCGACGTAAACTATCCCATAGAAATCAGGACACTTCCATTGACGTACTTCAAACCATACACACATGGTACGTCAACGGCGTTGAACAACTGATATCACAAAAGATCTCTACGACACAAAAGATTGAAATAAGTTGCAAATAGCTCTCATTAGAGCAGAAATAGCAAATACAATCATCCAGAGGACACATGTCCCAACATACATCATTACATCACAGCGGAAGCATCCAAAATGTCTGAGTACAGACAAGAACCAAATAGGCCTAAGAGGCCGGAAACGAACAGACGGAGCCCATCCACGAAGTCTCGGATCCTGCCCGGGTCCGCTATCTACTCGTCAGCAGTCTCGTCATACTCCACGTAGTAGCCACCATGTAGGTCCTTGGAAACGTAGGTCTGCGGAAACCACAGCCTCAAAGGGGTCAGTACATAAACGTACTGGCAAGCAAGACTCACAGTTCACCAAAGTGTAACCCGTCAACACCAAGCACAGATGCTTTGGGTTCAACGAAAGAAAGGGGATATAAAAGATGCTGCAACTGGCTGCTCTAACCAACTACAGAAACATGCTACAACTTCCGGCTATCAGAAAAGGGATAAGATAGCGTATCGTAACCAACTATAGCTAACCACCAAACAAACCCATCCTAGATCTCGCCCCTTATCCAAAGAAGCAATCCGAGGATAACTCACACAGTTGGATTAGTGATGGTTCAGATTGTTGTGTCAATAAGCCTATTACTAGTCAAGTTATCATCAGTTAGGTGTAAGTTGTCCTGAGTACTTGTTAGCCAGTACTTTCACCAAGTAATCCATAACCGCGGAAAACACGGCTTCTCGAGAAGATTTATCCCTGCAGGGTTGCACCAATTTGGCCGTACACGCAAGAATAACCCGCCAGATGGGATGCCTCCCACCAAGCGGGGCACTCTACACAACTCAACCCTTCTTCGCATCAAGCCCAAAGCACCACGTGTTGTGCGTGCGCGGCTAATCGAGCCCCACGAAGAAAAGGGGACCCTCATAGCACTGGAAGACCACGCCGCCCTAAATGCCGACTACAAAAGTTCCACCCTGGCGCCAAGGGTTCGTACCTGCATATGCGTGCATCAAATGGAAAGCCCGAACTAAGTGTGGTGATTTGGACGAGATGCGAATCGAGTCAAATTGAGGGGGGCGCCCATACTCGCTTCCCACATGCGGTTAGTGCGCTCATCATGGATCAGTAGACAAGACCCTTTTCCTATTAGGGTCGACACTAGCAGGCCTCAAAACCACGCCGGGCCTCTTGCCGGTGCCTTATCAGCAAATTATTATTACCTCAAAATTAACAGGTTGTTGTTTAACATCGAGCCCCAGAACATAATGAAATAGTAACAGAAAGTAACGGGTAACAGACTCGAGCAAAACAACCCTAAGCATGCTAGTAAGACACGGGCTCAAACAACGGGGTTATGGGAGTGGAGGTGAGGCAATATCAGGGGTAAAGGATACATGTGATAGGTTCGTAACAGAAGCAACGATACATAGGGCTAGCAAAATAGACAACGGAAAGTATCGGTAACCAATGTTGAAAGGAACACAGTGGTTCATGTGAGTGATAACTTGCCTGCAAACCCAGTAGCCTGGTACTGGGCTAAATCCTTAGAAGGGGTGTCGTAAGTATCGTCGGTCTCAACGTCGTCGTTCATCCGAGAAGAAGCAAACAACCAACGCAGAGAGACAAACAATCAATATCATGGCATAATGCACAAACATGGGATGATGCATGTCAATTTAATTGATGCATCAGAAATAAACTAGTTGACAAGATAGCAACATGATTAAATGGACCCATATGCAATTGGATTGCATATGGAAAGCCCATGAATTATGGTTGAATTAATTGTTCTACAACTAATCATCATGTGTGGGTGAATTAGCATGATGCATGGATGAGGAAAACAACAAAATAACAACAATAGAACCAAATGGAAATAAGGTTTATCCATTTTGAAATTTTAGTTATTAAGTTAAGGAATTTTGGTTTCTTAAAGGTGTCACACAAGCATTTGTTGTTTTCATCAAGTTAAATTGTTCAAAATAGTTAACAAAGTTCATATTTGAAAAGAACACAAGATTTTGGGTGGATTACATGTTTCACTTGTTGAAAATGGATTTCAAATAAATTATTTATGAATTTAACAATTTTAAATGATTTAAACAAGGTTTAAATTATTTAACCAATTTTGATTATTCAAAACATGAAACAAAATTCATATTTGAAAAGGTGGTTTAATTTTGCATGGAAATCATATTTCATTTGTTGAAATTGGATTTAAAATGAGCAAGTTATTATTTTGGCAATTTTAAATGCAATAATTAAGAAACATTTGTTTTCAGCAATTTAAATTATTCAAAACAGCAAACAAAGTTGATATTTGGAAAGTACATGAAAAGTTGATTGGAAAACATATTTAGTTTGTTGAAATTGGAATTTTTATGCCCAAGTTATGAATTTTGCAAGTTTAGGTGAATTAAGCAAGTTTTTAAATATTTCACCAATTTGAAATATTCAAAAAAGTAAACAAAATTGATCGAAAAGGTTGAAAACATGTAGCAAATTTTTCATTGAACATTTAGAGCTATCAAACATAATTTTTGGGTGATTATTGAATTTATTATGCAATTTTCCATAATCATTCTTATTCTGCCATTTTTAGTAATCAGAGGGAAACAAGCTCAAAATTAATTAAATTGTGTCCAAATAAAATACCAATGTGTACAGTTTGTTAAGACAAATTTTTAGAGACCAAGTTTGCTTAATTTGGATGAGTAGAACTAAAGTTATGAAATTCCAAAGTTCCCAAATTTTATTGCATTTTCAGTAATTAATTAATTAGGGCAAAAAGTATTACAGAAACATGTTGCAATTTTGTTACTAGTAGAAAGAGCACAAAAATTTGAATCCACAGAAACTTGAATCATTCATTTTGGAGCAAGATTCAATTTTTAATGTATTTTACAAGTAATGTTTCAGATCTGCTTTTCTGAACTGCGGGCAGAAAAAGAAAAAAAGCAGAGAATAAAAGGTGTGGGGAGGGGGAATCGAACCCTAGACCTGGGGAGTGCGCACAAGGGTTCTAGCCAGTGGGGTGGAGCTGTAAGTTGTGATAGGAGGGGGAAAATCGGGAGGTTAAGGTGCAGTAACCTGCACTTGATTAAATCGGAAAAAGGAGAGAAAATGTGGGGGAGCTGGGATTCGATCCCTGCACCTCTCGCTGCGCGCACTAGGGATGCTACCACTGGGGTGTGCTCTGTGTTGTGACAGTAGGGGGCGTGGGGGGTGGATAAGGTGTAGATGGGCGGGATTAACTGAACTTATACAGTTCAGATCGCTGCGCTTCTGTGAGCGGACAGCGACTCGCCGGCGAGGGTCGCTGGTCGCTGTGCTTGCGTGTGGCCGTAGGGGAGGAGGTAGAGGGGCGAGAGGGAGAGGGAGGAAGAAGGGAAGTAGGGTTAGGGTAACCCTAGGGCTAGGTTTATAGGGAGGGGGGCGAGCTCCTCAGCCGTTCCCTGAACTTCTCTGCAACGTGGCTATGGTGGATGTGAGCCGTACGAAGAAGACGATGGGGGAAGGGGGTATTGGGCCTAAGGGAATTGGTGGGCTGGGCCCTCTGCTGCTCTCTCTCTCTCTCTCTCTCTTTCTTTTTGTTCTATTATTTTTTTTGCTGAAAAAGAAATTGGAAGGAAAAGATGGTTTTTAGGTTAGTAAAAATTTTGGAAAAATTAGGGGAAGGTCCTTAGGTCAAAAGCAAACAGATGCTAAGTTTTATTTTTCAAAAAGTTTGAAACTTTCTTGCTGTTTGAATTTAAACCAAATTTGGGTGAATTTTAATATTACATGATCATTAATAAAAACCAACTTTTAAATAGGGTAACCCCTATGTTAATTATAACCCATTGATTAAATTTGTTTTATAATTTGCATGAATTCAAATTGGTTGTTGTTTGATGCTTGATTTGAATTTTAACTATGATTTGGAATTTAAAAGATTGATTAAAACCATCATTTTAATAAGTGATCCCTATGGAATAAAATGAAACAAATTGGTTGTTCTTATTTGTGATTTTTATTTCAAATGTTGTAACAGAGCAAGTATGAAACAATCATTTGAATAAAGTTTAAATTTGAAATGTGAAAACAGGGAAAAACAGATGCATCAAATAAGAAACAAATGCAAACAACATGAAAACAATATGATGACATGATGCAATACTGTAATAAACATGAAACAAACATTCTAAGGGTAGTTTTTCATACTTGGGATGTTACATCCTATTGGTCGATTCAACCTTGGTTTCTTACTGGGGGAAAATTTGCTGCTGTGCTCATCACACCTTCCTCTTGGGGTCTCCCAACGAGTGCAACTCTTGCACCATCAGCTGTCTCATGTAAACCTCCTCTTCTAGAACACCATGTAAGAACACGTTCTTGACATCTAGCTGCCTTAGACTCTAGCCTCGAGAAACTGAAATAACTAGCACAACTCGGATGGTTGCAGCTTTAACAACTGGACTAAAAGTTTCTTCATAGTCAATGTCATACCTGTGCTTAAAACCTTTAGCAACAAGTCTCGCCTTATATCTGTCAATAGAGCCATCTGCGTGTTTATTAATGCGGTATACCCACTTCCAATCAATCAAATTTCTGCCTTTGTCATGTGGAACAAGATGCCAGGTTTTATTTTCCATTAAGGCGTCATACTCTTCCTTCGTTGCATTATACTATTTTTCATCACTGAGTGCTTCAGTTAAAGTACTTGGCTCACCTGTGATAGCAGGCATGCCACGTCTAGTCTCATGTATTTTTGGTTGTCTTCCGTACTTTATAGTGCCATCTTTGTACTCCTTTGGTTTTTTAATACCCTTCTGAAGTCGTGACCGAGGTGCAACAACTGATGGATCAGCAACATGATGTTCAGCAGAAATATCCGTCGCAGAAGATCCGGTGTCTCCAGAACTTTCCACTGCAGAATTTCCCGCACCGTCTGCCATAGCACCGGAACTCGCAGGAGATCCTCCTCCTCCAACTGATGGAGATATGTCCACTGAAAAGCGTGTCATACTTGTGGGCTCAGTGGTCGGCTCGATGCGTGTCATAGAGGTTGGCATGGCATTATTTGATTCGTCTATTTCCTGCTCATGGGACGGAGAGACAGGAGACAAGGAATCCCTCTGCGCATCAATGTCAGAGGTTGAAAAATCAGCATCAGATTCTGCACCAGCCTCGGGATCATTTTCCGTCAGCGAATCTTCATCTGTTTCAGTGTCAATTTCGTCATTTTCTGCATTTTCTTCTCCATCAATTTGTAAGCCATTTTCTTCATCAATTTGAATGGAATTTTCAACAGCATTCTCAATAACATGTGTAGCATTAGTATTAGGTACAATAGCAGTTATATGATCATTAATGTGTGCGTCCCCATGAGTTGATAAAGGAAGCAAAAGAATATCTTGTTCGAGACGTGCACCGACATTGGGATATAAGGAGGCAAAAGGAAAAATATGTTCATCAAATACAACATCTCTGGATATGTAAACATGGCCATAAGAAATATCTAAACACTTGACCCCCTTGTGGCATGGACTATATCCCAAAAAGGCACACATCTTAGAACGAAAAGAAAGCTTGCGTTTATTACATGGTCGAAGATTGGGTCAGCAAGCACAACCAAACACTCGGAGGGCATCAAAATTAGGTATGGTATTGAGAAGACGTTGTGTAGGAGTTTCAAAATTCAACACCTTAGTGGGAAGCAAGTTTATGAGGAAGGTGGCGGTAAGGAAAGCCTCATCCCAAAATTTCAATGGCATAGAAGTATTTGCAAGCAAAGCAGAGCCAACCTCAACAATATGGCGATGTTTACGTTCATCTGAACCATTTTTTATATGCATGAGGACACGAGACATGATGTGTAATGCCAACCTTTTGGAAGAAACTATTGAGTTTCTCATATTCTCCACCCCAATCAGTTTGCATTGTGATGATTTTTCTATCAAATTTGCGTTCAACAAGTTGTTCGAAATTAAGAAAGACTTGATAAACTTCAGATCTATTCTTAAGCAAATATATCCAAGTAAACCTTCTAAAATCATCGATAAATCTTATACAATAAGAATGTTTGCCAACGGAAACAAGTGTAGGACCCCATACATCAGAAAAGACTTGTTCCAAAGGAACAGTAGAAACACTGGTGAAAATAGGATATGGCAACTTATGACTCTTAGCTAATTGACAAGAATCACACACATGAGGATTTATTTCAGGCGTATGATCTATTTTATTTTTCCTAAGAACTTGTTGAACTATAAAGGAAGAAGAATGTCCTAAACATCGATGCCATGTGGATGATGAAGCCTTTATTGTGATGAAGGCTTGCTTGTATGTCACAGTAGAAAAGGGTACTAAAGGATAGAGGCCATCATGACATGGTCCCTTAAACAACATTCTTCTTCTGGCCTGATCCTTAATCAAAAAGAAGACGGGGTGAAACTCAAGAAAAACATTTTTATCAAGGGCAAGCTTACGAACTGATAAAAGATTTTTAGATGCACTAGGGACATGAAGAATATTATTAAGATGCAATGTATCATGTGGGGTACGCAATATTGAATGACCAATGTGAATGATTCTCATACCTTTACCTTCAGCTGTTTGAACACGATCACGTCCCTTGTATTTGTCACTTGTGGAAAGTTTGCTTAATTCTCCTGTGATGTGGTATGTAGCCCCAGTGTCAGAATAACAATTTGTATCAACTCCTTATGATGCAATATTAGCTCTCTTTTCACCATGATCATCATCACCATGACTATCCTCCTCACGGCGCCACCAACAATCAGAAGCAGAGTGTCCATGGATCTTGCATATTTGACATGTCACATCAACATATGGAGTGGGGGCACGACTGTGGTACCCCTAGAGCGCCCTTGTGCTTTGTCATCACGTCGATGGTCACCTCTATCATCACGGCATGCGTCACGTCCATCATCACGACGTTGAAAACCGCGGTCATCATTTCGACGCTGATAGCCACGGTCATCATCATGATGCTGATAGCCACGGTCATAGGCACAGCGATCATCACGAAGTGTGTATTCACGGTCATCAGAACGAGGATCAGCACAACGATCCCTAAAACGCCCACGATCGGGGTTGTCACGACGTGATTGAGTGCGATTGTCATGGCCACGTTGATCCGCATTGGCAGATGAGGTGAAGGTGGCTTCGGTGATGTCCTCATTGCGCATATCATATGATGATAAGAGACCAAATAAGTCATCGAGCTTGGTTCCTGGATTGCTATCAACTGCGGTGACAAGGGCATTGTAGGAGCTGTCAAGTCCATGGAGGAGATATCCGATCAACTCATCTTCCTCAAGAGGTTTTCCAGCAGCGGCGAGCTCAGATTTGTAACCTTTCATCTTGGTAAAGTATGCTACAGCGGTGAGGTTGCCTTTCTTTGTGTCGTTGAGAGCAGATCGAAGATGTTGCACTTTCGAACTAGATGCTGATGCGAACATGGCACTGATGGCTGTCCAAACCTCGACTGTGGTCTCCAGCCCAAGCACATGGGAGAGAATATCTGAGGACAAAGAATTTAGTAAGAACTGAAGAACTTGTTGATCCCTTGCTATCCAGGATGAGTATGCAGGATTTTCAATTGTGTTCTTCTTCCATAGCAGAAAGTTCTCACGGGTCAGAAGTTGTGTTGGACGCGATCCCAGAGCGGCGGCCAACGAGGTCGTGGATCTGGAAGAGCTCATGGCGATGCCGGGAATGATCTAGGTTTTGTGTTTGTGAAGATATTGCTTATATCAGGGCAGCGGCAGCAGCTTTGAACAGCGGTGGCGGCACAATATCAAGGATATTGGGTTATAGGTTTTTTTCAAAGCGGCGACGGCGGCTAACTAGCAGCAGTGGCAGCAAGTTATCGTGGGTATTTGTTGTAGTATTTGGGTGGCAGCAGCAGCGGCTAACAAGCGGCGGCGACGGCAGTATCTCGAGGATATTTGTATGACGGCAGCTAGAGCGTGGAGAAGAGGAGCTCTGATACCATATAAACTATTATGCGTTTGCAGAAGCGATACCCAAGAAAGGGTTCGGTGCTATTTATATATGCAGATGGTATGCGTACAAGTAGGACTCGATACAAGGTAGGACTAGGACTTGTAGTACCGATCAGTGTAGGACTCGGTAGTACCCATTGGTGTACAACCTGATATTCTAGTATGGCACCTGTACAACATCTAACATTTTTAACATCTATTGTATTTTTTCCTTTATAGCACTCCTCTAAGATCATTTGTGGCACAAGCCCTCTTCGTTTTTCTAATTTCCAAAGCCATTTACTTAATAAGCATGTATTCATAACTTCCAAATGTACTACTCCTAGCCCCCTGTTATTTTATGGTGATCCAAATTCATATGAAGATAAAGGAAAATTCGGCCTCCAAACTTTCTCATCCTGGTTCCCACCTGTTGCGTGCCGTGCACGGCGGGGGTAGCCCCCCGCGGTACTGTACGAGTTGTTACCGAGTTGGAGTTGGATTCACCGTTACCGACCTAGTTAGGTCAGGACCGCCTTTATATACCTCGTGTAAGCCGTCGCACGAGATAAGCCACACATTGTAAATCCCGACGCGTTTGTGACCTCACCCGAAAATAGTGAAGTATTGCTGGCTGGCGCCCGTGGTTTTTTCTCTTTCTTGTTGGAAGGGTTTTCCACGTTAAAATCCCGTGTCCCCGTTGGTTCGATCTTGTTTCATTTTATCGTTGTTTTGCTATTGCTTGTAACACCCTCTTCAATCCTTGAGAAATAGGATGATGGCCATTAACTAAGTGGTATTTAACTATTTATGACTACCATCTCCAGCTTGGCATACCAACCTTCTTTTTTAAAATGTCCATAGTTAATATGAGGTTTGGATATTTCTAAAGGATAGGAGGAAACAAAGTTAAATCTTTGTGTAGTCCGTAGCTTTCTTCCGTGGGACTGTGTAAATCCATAGCTGAAAAACAAGCCTAGCCATCGTAATCGCTGGAAAATCATGAGAGATCACGCATGGCCTACAAGCTGCGAGAGCGTGCGTTGCATGTGGACAAGGCAAATCAAACAGTTGGCAAGCTTAAACAATAAGTTAGTTGGGGGCGCTGGCTGATTCATCGGTGACACAAACGGGAGCACAAAATAATAAGGCGCGCGCGGGACCTAAACCACCAGGCCTTGTCGACTAGTACGCGAAACCTGCCTCCTTTTTCCCGCTCTGATCTGATTTGTTTTTAGGCTCTTGATTGTGACGCCCATATGACAACCTAACAAAAAGCTTGGGACTTGGCGCATTGATCCGTAACCTTTTACGTCGACGTTACGAGCCGTGCATGCATTGCATCCTTATCGGCCACATGGGTGGAGGCCCAGCCCCTGATTTCACGTAATCTAGCACGGCCTGTCCCGTTGCTTTCTGCCGTCGATCCGCCACTTTTTGTAGCCCCCCTCGATCGATTCACAAGTCTGAGAGCCGACTGATACTCTACTGCAAGGAGCCGACTGATGCAGGCAGTGGATTGTGCTGTTGCACCCACCGAAGCAGGCGAAGAACAGCGAAAGAGCTCAGCTCGCCAGTGTCGGGGTCACTAGTGGTTCATCGGTAGTGGTCTTATTGGGTCATATACTATACAGAGCTTAATAGTACACTAGAGGCTGGGGCGCCCCTTGGGGCGCCTCCTAGCTGGTCATCTGCGGTCAAATTCTCCGCAAGCACGACAAAATTCTACCCTTGAAGTATTGTGTGTTGATATTTGGATAAACTACGAAGAAGAAAAGGCAAACTGAGCACAAAGGTAAATGGTACAGGACGTACAGGAGTACAGGAAAATAAGAGCTCTCAATTTGTTCAAAAATGAAGTCGTACATTACGACAATATCCAGCTCAGATGTTATTTACTCTGATGCACAAAAACAGGTGATATACAAAGTGTGCATCAAATATTACTCTTAGACAGATCAGAAACATATTTGCAGAAGTAGAAGGATCTGTAAGGAGAATTCTGAATGAGCCAAACTTTTATCTGCCTTACAAGAATAACCACAATGACAAAATATGAGCTGAGTACAAAATAGCTAAGACCTACACGACAAGGCCACACAACTATCAAATGAGAAGCAAGTGCAACAAACACGCTTCAGAATAAGCATGAAAAATTATAAACATGGCAGCAGAATTTTTTCGCCTTGAAGAAGCTAAGAAAAATATCTCTAACGAGAGTTAACCAAAGATACATGTTATTCCGTCCGAACGGATATACTGCATGCATAAAACCTTGGATGTAGAGCAATGAATGAGATGTATGCCTAGACAATGCCCACATGCCAATGTGGAATCCAACAATCATATTCGCCTCATCCGCTAGTTTAACCAACAATCATATTCCTCGTATCTTCAACGACCAACCTTCTTATCATGGGATGTGAGCCAACATCATGTACTAAGCATGATAGAAAGACCATAAACACAATATGCACCAATACATTAAAGTCAACTTCTAAATCAAAGGTTGTAAGATAGTACATAAATATTGGCAGGCTCATTCTAATATGTTTATGTATATACTGCTCAAGCGAAAATCTGGTTTCATACCTTCAAGGTTAGTCTACATCATGCTTCTGCTCTGGTTTTGGAACACAATTCATTTATCATCCTAATCTCACCTTACTGCCCATGTTTGCAGGAAGATATTGTCTTAACTCATAGAGGACCTCTAGCACGTTCATGGTTTTAAGCATATATTTTTTATCTTCTATCTTGTCCACAAATAAGTTAACAAGGTTTTCAGCCACACATCAAAGATAGTAGCTATCAAAGAGGGAATGCTATTCCTTGTCTGCAAAGAAGAACGTGAAAAATTTGTAAACACGTTTGACAGAATTGTTCTTATGTATCACAGTAGATAAATGTTTTGTTAACATCTTAACACACATATGTACTCGGCTAATAATCAGGTTATAACAACGTTACCAAAATATTTCTATCAAAGGACTTGAAATAGCAAAATAATAGTTTATCTGACCATGTCTGACGTTCTGGTTGCACCACGATAATGAGAAGTGATGATGGCCAGCTGAACAACTCCGCTTATCTCGATGACACGCTAGAAGAAGGTCCCCTTGCTGCCACGCCTAACCATATTCTTTCTTCCCACTCTCCCTACCAAGAACAAAAGAAACATGATCAACGGGTGAGCTAGAAACGACACATGACTCATCCTTAGAAACACCAACAAGAGTTAATGATTCAAGATAGCATTTTATATCAACAAGCGACACATTTTCCCGAAACGACTCACATGACCAAGAAGGCAGAAATCCAACAGTACTGAAATGGCCAACATACACAAAAAAATAAAGTGATTTCTTGTGGTCAATAGCTAAGTTTCAACAGTATGGTATCAGTTAAGGGCTTATGACCGTTTTCTTCTCCGTTTCTCTGCAACAAACTTTTCCCGAAACGACTCACATGACCAAGAAGGCAGAACTCCAAAAGACCTCTTCCCACATAACAAACTGACCAGCATAGAAAAAATCCAAATACCTATAGAAAAGAGCGGGGGAAATAACAGATCAATAGGCATAAGAGAATCATGGTTCTTGGAGCCAATCCACTATAATTGTTATTACTAAATGTTGTTAGCCTTCATATCTATAGTAAAAAAGTTTATATTAGAATAGGACCAGATATGATTCTTAAGGAAGATTTGTCATGGTACTTCCACACGAAGAAATTGTACTCTTCATATCATAACAGCTAAATGATAAACTAATTTAACTGTATTTCCTAGCTACATGAGTCACTGTCAATCTATATTTATTGAAATCCCAATTTCAATTATTTTTAAAGAAACCATATGGAGATTAGTTTATCCACCAGCTATTTAATATCTCACATTTTATGTTTCCAGACCCAATTTTTTAAATTTAAACGTAAGCAATGAATTTTCAAATAAATAAAAGTGTATAATGATTTGTAATGAAATTTTTCAAACAATCACCTTGCTCAACGTTCGACCCCAGCTCATGCGTAGGGGTGTCCAACAAATGTCCAAGCAAGCCGCGGTCTCCTGGTCCCGCCGTGCCACGCCTCTCAGTTGTGTCAGTGGCCAGTGCGCGGAGCCATCGTCGCAATACGTATTGGGGATCATGGACGATTCAACCCTGCATTTGGATTTCAGCCAGACTTCAAAACCCTTTAAACCCACACTACTCGCCATCTATTGAGAAAAAAAGATGAAATTGCTTGTACCTGCAGACCAGAGAAGGTGTGGTCGGCAGAGGTGTATACAGATGAGGATGGACGCGGAACTGCGTCGACGGCCATGCGCGAAGAAGAGGGTGGAGCTGCGACGGCTCGGGGTGTGGCCAAGGTCCCTGGTTGCTCTTCATCCTCTTCAACCTGCAAAGAAAGGTGACATCAGCGAAATAAACAAGAAGGCGACAAATGGTGATGCAGTATCAAATCAATGGTACATGATTAGCAAGAAACACAAACAAGATCATGCCTCAATAGTCCTTGATTTCTCCTGCCATGTATACCTAGGGTGTGGCGCAAAGTGGGTTTGATTCTTAACTAAACATAGAACCCTCATAGGTCAGCAAACTCTTACTTATCATCAAGCTACATATGTAGAAAGTAAGTATGGTATGTGTCACAAAATATTCACTTTATAACAATAAGGCGAGCTTCTTCTCACAAATAGAGTGATATGGGTGACATAAAAGATACGCTCAACCGTGGCTTGCCATACATATTGTTTCATTGTTTGTCACTTTTCGAGTTGCCGCACCCTATTCCATCTCTCAAGGAGTCAGAAGAGGACGAGATCTTCTTGGCATGTTGAATGACGACGTCCTAATGAGCAAGGATAAAGTAGTTCCGTGTGCCGCCGCCGGTTACCTGGCCCAACAACGCTACCAATCAGTGCATTTTTTTTGCATGCTCGATAAACAAACCTGAGTTACATATATGACATGCAGATCACTCAAAGGCCAATACATACCAATCATGAAAAATGAAAGACATGTGAAGTGTTGAAGAACACTCTGTTACCTCTAAGGAACAATGTATATAATTTTCATATGATTTAATTAGAAGATTAGTAGCAGGTTGTATACATGGGTCATTGGCAATGTTTCAGCCAAGAATGAAGCACAGTTCAGAGTGTCAAAATAGATATAAGACGGTCACTAAACTGAGAGTATATTCAGAAACAAATTAGCCTAAACATGCATGAGAGACAACAGCTGGAATATTTCTCTTAAAATTCTTTTTTGACCAAAGAACCTCTTTTTTTTAGCAAACAACCACAACTATCTATGGCATGACGAATTTTCTAAGCCCAGCTGAATCAGAAAACCATAATATTACCCAAGATAGGTAAACCTAAACGAGGTCAAACTCAACAAAGTAATTTTACAATTAAGTAACTTGTTCGAGTTTTGTAACAAGCTCACCCAAGTAAAGAATAGAAATATTGTCAATCCAATTCGAAGATGAGTGTGGTAAGGTAACCATATTGCTCAAATTTGTCCTGCAATAATGACAGATCATATAATTTGAGTCCAGAGTGAGATTTCAACTCGGCATACTTCTTATGCAAAGGCAGAAGCACAACAATCTGGAAAACAAGATAAATTAAAATGTCTACTTAAGAGATAATTGTAAAGCATTCCACCAGAAAAATAAATCTAACAGGTGATGCCAATGTATAACATTTTCAGACCACCGAACCTAGATAATCAATGCTGGAGAAGCAAAAAAATAATTTGAGCTTAATAATCTAGGATATGCAATGAATTTAAATTTAGCAGTCAACACCAGTAATTCATTTTCCTTCTAGACCACGGTTTGTACATGCTAATGCCATTCCTTTTCTTCGCAAAACAAAATATAAATTTACAAACTTTTAGTTAACTGATAAAAGCAGATATTTAAGGAGGAAATATGGTTCATAGAGTGAACTGCAGTATCACATCATCTAACAAGGCCATGTGTTATGGAGAATTAGAGAGTACCATAAATACATATGAATTCAAAAGGGCACAAGATAGCATGTATTGGTATTGCAATCAGTGATTACCTTCTGCTCAGTAATAGAGACCCTGTCCTTATGGTCATAGAGATAAGCCTTAGCTTGAGCTAATTCACGGAGTTTCCTTATTAAGTACCCAGTACTGCCCACTACCTCTTGCACTATAACAGTATTACGGGTGTAATCATTATAGAGGAAACATAGAAGGTGATATCTCATCAGATTAGTAGATAAAACAGCAGAAGATGCAAGATACTTGTTTTATTTTCCTATAAATCATATAGCCAGGTAACGAAAGCTAAATATTACAACAAACAAATCAACTGTCATAGCAACTTGCACTAACTTTGAATAGATGTACATGAAGAGAAACAGAAAGAGTGGAGGGGGAGAAGGATTGGACCAATAGGCCGTACCAGACATGATGCTTCCCGTGCTCCGTCGCCTCCGTTCCAGTTTCCCAAGGAAGGAGTGCGTAGATGTGGGATGGAAAAATCCAGTTGACGCTGCCATGGAGGATCTCTCCACCGGCACCATGCCGCAGCCAGTGATAAGATTTCTTCCCGGGGAGTGTCGGCACGTAGGGGAGGGGCCGGTGGAGAGCTGCGCTACAAGGTTCCTATTCAAAGAAGCCAATGCTTATAAATACTCAATGTGGCAGAGCATATTTGTATATCAGGGATCCATGTGGCAGAGTTCTATGTGAAACCTCTAAACGGTAGGAGCACTGCAATTTAATTAGCGGACTTGTTGCAGGTGATACAGGGTACACATGGATGACATCTAAAAGAAGATATAACAGCACACTGGACATTTTCTTATGTGTTAAATATAATGGTGCATCAATTACTGCATATGTTCAGGTTCACCACGATTCACAAAAACTTAAAATTAAAGGTTCAGGTTCATCACAAATCTTCTACGAACCTCAATTTGGGCATATATCAGGTTCCTAGTTGCAGGCACAGTCAGCTTGCAGGACACATTAACCCGGCACTTCAGCTGGAAAGCAAAATGCAGAGCATAAGAAAACAAAGAAGCATCAAGATGAATCCTCATCTCGCAAGTAATCCATACCTGATCGTCAAGGGAACTGACAGCCACTCTGACGCCGGCAAGTGCGGGATGGCCGCCTTAGCTACCATTGATGGTATGGTTCATCTGGACGACGGCCAGCATCCTCTTGAAGGCATCTCACCAACGCAGGCATTGGCCTCAGGTCGACACGCCCGCCAGCGGCGGCCATGGCGGTGGGGCTGCACGCGGTCGCCGTCAGTGGCAGTACCAGCCTCAGAGCCGGCGCTATCTCTCGGCACACACTGGGACGGCGCAGGGCAGAATGCGTCGAGAGACCGGCCGAGAGTTACAGGGATCCCACAACTACTGGATGCAAGCTGCGCCAAACCGTCGCTGTTAAATCCGTAGGAGCCGGCCACATAGAAAAAGAAGCACAATCTGAAGATGGGACTGGGAGGAGCTCACCTTTGCGTCTCAGCCGGGCTTGTCGTCGCTGTGTCCGCCCGCCGTGCTGGCCGGTGGTCGCCGTCTCCGACGTCGCTCGTGTGGCCAGATCAGGCGAGGGCGCGCCAGACCATCATCTGGCCGATGAGAGGACGGTCTGGGCCTTCCTCTCCTGACTATGGCGACGACACGTCGAGGTGGTGCGAGCGGATGTCTCGGTATGGCGACGCGACAAGCTCGACGAGGAGATGGCATGGTGGCGACGACTCGATCAGAAGATGGTGTGGTGGAGGACAAGTAGAGTGGACCACGAGGGGATTTTGGGAGGAGACGGCGCCATTGAGGACTGGGTGGCGGCGGCGGCATGGGAGGGATTGGATATGTGCGCACCTAGGTTTCAGGTCTCGCGTGCTCTTTTCCCGGTCCAAGCGTGCGTGGGCCTTTTTTTTCGCGGAACAAGCTACATGAAGCAAGGCGCAATGAGACAAGAAAGGGCCCAACGCGAGTGCGCCACGAGGCTGACGTGGATAGCGCCATTTGCCTCCCAAGTCCTCCGCGATTACATGTTGTAATGCAAGTTGCCACCATGCACAGATCTGCAAGTTGACCTGTGTGACCGACCTGCATTTCTTGGACGCGGATTGAGTATAAGACCGATTATTTTTCATCACCGACACACGGTTCTTGCAGCTCCGACACTAATAATCTAACAGCAGTGTGAGCTCGAGTAGCACACATGTTTATATATACTTCTTCGTCGGTGTCCATGTGTATTGAACGAGGCGGAGAGGAATTTCTCCCCAGAGCACTGACGCACATTCCCTGGTTTCCTCGTTTCCCCGCGCATTTTCCTCCTTCCTTCGTCTTTTCGCGTAAGCAAGAGCACGCTTTAGTGTATACTCCATTTAGGGTCAACACACAAGGCGATTCAAACTTATCCATTTTGACTTTTTAAAAAACTAGAACCCCAACTACCAGGAATACCGACCGATCGCTCTATCATCCCCGCCCCCACGTAACACCGGCCTAGAAAAGTTAGCAGGGGAAATCGTAATGGGACATAAACAATCGAGATTAGCTGGATGATCATCGGTGATGACAGGGAAGCCTTAACGCACCCACCCACATGCCCATATTCAATGTGCACATGCATATCTGCGCGCGAGCTGCTTTGAGGCGGGTCGGGGTCACCACCACACCACACCATCTCGCGCGCGCGCGCGGTTGGAGATGATGGATCTGGAGCCATCTGGCTGGCTGCCAGGCTCGCCACCGAACCCACGAGGCGAGATGACTCGGCGCGTCGTAGGACGCGACGCTGACTCAGGCCACCGTGGGCGGGAAGAAAAAGCTAGCGGAGACGAAACGTGGAGAGGGGAAAAAAAGGAAAAGAGGACGCAGTGACCGAACGTGTGAGTGACGGTGCATGTCTTCCATGCATGCCCGAACCTTCTTCTTCCTTCTCCCGTGCTAATCGTCAAGGGGTAGGCCGGCCCTGTTTATCCACTCTGTTGCCACGCCATCGCCGTCGTCGTCGAATCAGCCCACACGAAAGTGCGCGGTAACGTGGGGTTTACTCGTGGCATTCCGGCATTGCATCTCCTCGAAGCTTTGGCTTTCAAGTTTGAATACTACTACGACGCGAACGCATAAACTAATCGAGGGTTGAACGCAGGAAGAAAGTGGAAATTCGGTTGCGCAAACAGAGATTGATCAGCAGACTCGCTAGCTCGCCGACGACAAAGTTACGGACACCTTTCCCCCCTGCCCGGTTTTCCTTTACCGGACTACCCCAATGGCATGCACGCATGTGTAGCGGCAGCGGGTTGGGCCGAGGGAGGGACCCGATCGATCATGGTCCATGCATGGGTGACTAGATGTCACTCGTGACACGCACAAAAGCTTCCGCAGTGGACCCTTGCACATGCAGCACAACGCTAGG
This sequence comes from Alopecurus myosuroides, assembly GCA_028641055.1. NCBI lineage: Eukaryota > Viridiplantae > Streptophyta > Magnoliopsida > Poales > Poaceae > Alopecurus > Alopecurus myosuroides. Next base: position 170,212,536 of record CM054059.1, on the reverse strand, counting down.
CTAGGGGTCCGGCTCCAGATAGGAAGAACTTCTTTTTTTTATCCAGAATCCTTGTGGGCGACGATGACTGTTCCATCCAAAAGCTAATCGGATGGATAGACACCCGGCTTTTCTCAAATCGTGGGTTGAGAAGACGAGTTTTACAGGCCGGTCTCCAAACCTTATAAAAGGCGCCCCACTCCTTCCCGTTCAGAGGCACGGAGCTCGAGCAATAACCAACCCACACGCCCACACACAGAGCAAACAGGTCACCAGCAACCTCAGACAGAGGCCGGAAACTAAGGCGCAAAGGAAGGAACCGGCGCAAAGTCCTCCTCTTTCTTACGAGCAAAAACATCTGCTCATCCTAAACAGCAAATGGAGAAGGCAGGGCAGGAGCATGTGATCGGGATCCCAGTGAGCAACAGGGCTTTCGGCATCGAGGAGCCGGAATTCCCAACCGAGGCAGCTACTTGCCGCGGCGATGCCAAGTGTTCGACGAACAACACGCGTGCCAGCTTCAAATCGGGAAGGACGGGGGACAAGTTTGCTAAAGGCATCAAAGAACATGGTGAGTAGTCCTTTCTCCTGTCCATCTTTGGAAGAGAATCTTTCAATAAATTTCTTAGCTGCTCATATATAGCTTCGGTTACGAATTAGACACTCAACATGTGTTCCTTGATGATTCTGCAGTGACTCTAGGCCCAAAACTGTACGAGACCGTGAGAGGCAAGCTGTCGCTGGGCGCGAGGATCCTCCACGCGGGCGGCGTGGAGAACGTCTTCCGGCGGTGGTTCTCCGTCGAGAAGGGCGAGAAGCTCCTCAAGGCCTCGCAGTGCTACCTGTCCACCACCGCCGGCCCGATCGCCGGGATGCTCTTCGTATCCACGGAGAGGGTGGCCTTCCGCAGCGACCGGTCGCTGGCGCTGACATCCCCTAAGGGCGACACGGTGCGGGTGCCGTACAAGGTGGACATCCCGCTGAGGAGGGTGAAGACGGCCAAGCCCAGCGAGAACAAGCACCGGCCGGAGCAGAAGTACGTCCAGCTCGTCACGGAGGACGGCTTCGAGTTCTGGTTCATGGGCTTCGTCACCTACCAGGCTTCCCTGCAGCAGCTCGAGCAGGCCATCGCGCACGCGCAGCTGCAATGATCACACGCTACGATGTGCTTGTTCGGGTGTTGGGCGTTGTGTGGTCCGGTTGATCTGTTGTGCACACCATAGGTGGTAGGTTTCCGGGTGGATTGCTTGTCGTTTTTGGCACTGGAGCAAGTCCGGTATATACATGTGCTAGAAGAAATTTAATTTAGGGCTTGATTTTCTTGATGTTGGACAAGTAGTATATGTTACATTGCCTCGGCAAACGTGGCATCATATCCATGTGGTATGCACTAGTTCAGTGCGAAAATCACGAAAGTGTGTTTGTTCAACTGCTATATGGGTGCAGGTGCAGCTCGTCTCTTTCAGCATTTCTTTGAGAAACATGTCCAATGCATGAGGCCTCTAAAGTTAAAGCTTAGGCCGAAACACAGTCTGTACATATGCTTAGGTAAAGAAATGAGTTATCAAGTGGCTAAATCAATTAAAACAGTACTATGTACTAGCAACTGCCCTAAGATACATTATTTGTTGTTCAGAGAAAAACTACATTATTTGTTGAACAAGAAATTAGCAAACAAAAGGAAACCAAAGGAGAACAAATTTGTGGAATGAGCTAGCTACTATTTGAGCCTTATGCCTTGAAGAAGACACATCGACCGGACACCCCTCCCCCTCGCGCGAACCTCGCCCTCCCCCCCCTCCCCCTCTCGCCCACCTCGCCTCCCCCTCTTCGCTCTCTCCTGTCGCCGCCTTCAAAGGTTGTCGGGTCCTTCCCGGGTGGCCCCGGCGGCGCCGGTTTATCTTTCCCCGTGCCAGTTTCAGTGGAGGATGGGATTCCTCTCCTGGCGGTGGTGCTCCTCAGGCGGTGCCGGTCTGGCTCCGGCCAGGTGGTGGTAGGTTTCCGGGTGGATTGCTTGTCGTTATTGGCACTGGAGCAAGTAAGGATGGCAATGGGTAGGGTATGGGGCGGGTAGAGCAATACCATACCCATACCCGTATAGTCAACGGGTATAAAACTCTACCCATACCCGTACCCATGGGTATGAAAGTCTACCCATACCCATACCCGAAGGATACCCGTACCCATTGGATACCCAGCGGGTACACAAGTTATTATATTCATTGATAGAACATTTGACAAAAATATCAGTTTGATCAATTGTATGCCTCGTCGCTGGGAATTTGTCTTCTTCGTTTGAGTATTTAGAAGATGAGAGGATTAAGGAGTGATTGAAATTTGGGGATATTTGGGAGACGAGGGGATTACGAGGACGCTTTGACCGACCCTTCTCCTCGTCGCCTTAACCCTGGAGTCATGGCCTTGTGGGTTGCTTCCTGTTGGGCTACATATGGCCAAAGTAGCCCACATGTCAGTGTAAATGGGTAGGGTATGGGTATACCCATGGGTATAACTTGATATCCATGGCCTACCCATGACTTGATGGGTAGGATACGGGTACTACCCATGGGTATAAAAGTGTACCCATACCCTGCCCATACGGGTCGAATACCCGCGAATACCCGTACCCACGGTTAAAATTGCCATCCTTAGGAGCAAGTCTGGTATATACATGGTACTACGTGCTAGAAGAAATTTAATTTAGGGCTTGATTTTTCTTGATGTTGGACAACTATATGTTGCATTGCCACGCAAAACATGGCATCATATCCATGTGGTATGCACTACTTCGGTGCGAAAATCACGAAAGCGTGTCTGTTCAACTGCTATATGGGTGCATGTGCACCTCGTCTCTTTCAGCATTTCTTTGAGAAAATGCTTGTTTTAGGGGGACCTAACGCTGGCTAGCGTAGGTCTCCTGCGCTCCCGCTCGCTTTGCTACGTGTTTGTGGGTGTTGCACACTATGGGTCGGCCCGTTTATAGCGTATACGGGCCCAACAGGCAACAACTTGGTTTTAGCCCAATTTTCGCGTCATACTACGTGCAGTCATTTTATGCTAAGTGTTCTTCGATATTTGGACAATGTTGCGTATGTTTTTAAAATTTGTAACAATTTCGCACGGCTTTTGTTGAGAATATACAAATGAGATGTTGCAATATTTTTCTGGATGACTTTCTAGGAAATGCATATATATTTATTAAAATTCATTTGGATTGACATGTTTATGGGCTTCTTTACATGTTGTAAACATGTAATTTTTTTGTTGCTATCGATTTATGTTTTTGTTGAAATAGGTGATGATTTTTGTTGCAACTGAAACGATAACAAATTATTTTGTTGCTTACCAACTTTTTAATTGATGCAAGTTTTTTTTGTTGCAATAGGTTGTGATTTTTGTTGAATTGTTTAAATTTTTTTGTTGCAACGCAATAACATATTGTTTAACTATTATTTGTAACATTACTTATTCTTCGAAAAAGATTTGGAAAATTTTGTTGCAATACTTTTTTTTATACATGGAGCGATAATTTTTGTTGCGACACAAGTGAATTTGTTGCAATGGCAGATTTGCTGTAATTATCGAGATGACCGGGGACAACACAATATACCTTTTCGTTTTAAGTGGGCTGCTGTGGAGTGCGGGTTCTATATGCGAAAAGCAGGGGGGCTAAAATGTAAAACTGGGTTATGCTGTTTTAACCCATCGGATGAAGATCTCAGGGCTCACGAGGGGACCTAGAATTAGCAATTCTAGGGCGACCTACGCCTAGCACTCCCCATTTCTTTGAGAAACATGTACATGATGCCTCTAAAGCTAAAGCTTATGCCGAAACAGTGTACATATGATAAAGAAATGAGTTGTCAAGTGGCTAGATCAATTATTAAGTCTGTAATATGTACTCCCTCCGTTCCAAAATACTTGACTTCCATTTGTCCAAATATGGATGTATCTATATACTAAAATATGTCTAGATACATCCATAGTTAGACAAATGGAAGTCATCTAATATGGAATGGAGGGAGTACTAGCAACTGCCCTAAGATACGTTATTTGTTGTTCTAAAAAAACTACATTGTTTGTTGAATAACAAATTAGCAAACAAAAGGAAACCGAGGGAGAACAAATTTGTGGGATGAGGTAGGTACTATTTGAGCCTTGTGCCTTGAGGAAGACACGTCGAACCGGACCCCCCCCCCCTCCGTGCGAACCCCAGTGCCGTCGCCCTCCCGTCGTGGCGGCGCTCCTCCACCTCGTCTCCCTCCTTCGCTCTCTCCCGTCGCCACCGGCAAAGGCTATTGGGCCTCGCCCGGGTGGCGCCGGCGCTAGCGGTGTGTCTTTCCCTTACCGGTTTGAGTAGGTCTAGGGCTCACTCTCCTGGCGGCGGTGATTCTCAGGCGTCGGTTGTCCGGCTCCGGCCGGGTGGTAGCGTGACGACGTCAATGATCACGGGCCTACGGGGCTCCCTCTCTTGGCGGCGGTGATCCTCAGGCGGCGGATGTCCGGCTCCGACCAGGTGGTGGCGTGGCGACGTCAACGCTCGTGGGCCTGCGGGGCGACGTGGTGCGGAGGATGGAGGCGTGCATCAGGGCGGCGCCGCCTGAGCCCGTTAGGCCCCATCCGGGTCGGGGCAGGCCGGTCTGGCCAGCTATGCGATCTACAGGTGGAGACGACGGTGAGGGGGCAGCGGTTGGCCTTTTGTAGCGTGGCGACGAGCTTCACGGGCCCGTTCTAGATCCGGCCAGGCCCTATTAGGATTGGTGTGCCCCGCGGGGGATTTATGGGTCCCCTAGGCCTGGCCTGATCTAACGGGGACTGGTGTGTTGTGCGGCCGCGTCCGTCGACTACCATCCTCAGTGGTGGAGGTAGTTCCCACCTGCGTGGACACGATATTACTGACCCCGATACAAGCCGCTCCTCACCCTACATTTTGCAGACCTCGTGGCGTCTGTTTTGGGGAGACTACGATGGTGGCTTCCTCACCGTGGCGACGCATGTTGGTGGGCGGCTAGTTTGGTGGTGTCGAGGTTCTGTTAGAATTCGCACGGATTGATCACATAAAACTAGGCGAACACACGCACGCAAAAACTTGTGACCAGGGGTGTGTGTCGCACCCTCTAAATTTTCTCTTTATTTTTCTTTTCTCGGTTCTAGTTGTGCTACACGACTTGTGTATATAAAGGACCAAACCTGGCCGACTCTAAGTGGAAAATTAATCTGAACTTTCCACTCTCTTTCGGTCAGTTTAAAATTATTTCCATCATTCTCCCCCTAATCTAAACTTTCCATGTCCTTGTGCTCATTCGGTCTTGATTCGATGCAGTTTCACAACTCGATGACTCAACTCAACGGGTTCTCCGGATTACCATCCCACGTTGCCGCATCCTAGCGTGTCACATGAAGACAAAACGTATAGCCTCGGCCCTGGCCACAAGTTTTAGGTAACTCATCTTGATCGGCCCGCATTTATCTTCATGTTGGTTTTTGTCTTCTCATTGAGACACGCGGATAGCCACCCGTCATCTTGTCTCCATGCCCGCCTTCAGCCCTTGGAGATATACCTCACTAGAGCACCTCGACCGTCACGACTCATATCTTAGCCTCTTAGAGACACACCTCACTAGAGTCCCTCGGTCGTGATGCCTTCAACTGCAACGGACATCCCGTAGACCAGCACTTGGACACAACACACACTTTGCAACTCAATGGTCCAGTGGCAACACAACTTGCCATATACGCGCATCACAACTTCCCATGTACAAACACGCTGGAACTTCATTCACATCTTACGCATCTTTTACCGAACAATATTTCCCCTCCGGTGGCAGCACAGCTCGTCATGTACGAGCAACACATCTCTCTGTGCATGAACTCATCGGAACTCCCCGATCACAAGCACAAACACAAGGACACCATATCCTTTTTCCGGTCACTCCCGCACACAATTTCTCCACCAGTAAGACAACTGTCGCGGAAAAAATCACAACCACAAGCTCTTGGACGCATCTTCAAGAACTCATGTGCACATCTTGACAAATTCCTTCATACTCCCCTGGATGACGATTCTGACGAGATTTTTTGTTACCACGCCTCGGCACGACCGCTTTCACCAACAATCATCCTCTCTCTACCTCCTTGACGACGAAGCTCCCCCGCCGTCTCCTCCGTGTCATTTCCACGGACGATGATCGCCCGCACCGAGGCGCTAGTACGGGTCGCCTTCCTAGGGCAAGCGTGACCTCAAATTTTCAAACCCGCTCTGATACCAATTGTTAGAATTCCCACAGATCGATCGTATAAAACTAGGCGAACACATGCACGCAAAAACTTGTGGCCAGGGACGCGTGTCGCACCCTTCCAAATTTTCTCTTTATTTCTCGTTTCTCGGTTCTAGTTGTGTTACACGACCTGTGTATATAAATGACCAAAGTTGGCCGACTCTTAACTTTGATGGGCTAACCAAACCGAACTGGACTCAGCTAGTACCACTACCAAAACAACTCACGTTAGGATACCTATTTAGGACACGAGTAGACATGCTACAACTAGGACTAAACTCACGTATCTACAGTACCACTAGAAAATTAACCTTCCACTCTCTTTTGGTAAGTTTAAGATTATTTCCAACAAGCTCATCCTTGCGGATCTCCTATGCTAAATATGGCATGAGGTTGGGGATAGGGTTTTTTCGGGAGAAATCCTTGTCGGTTCGCTCGACACTGGTGCAGTGACGCCTCCAGATGGCATCTTTTCTTCCTGATGGTCGTCGTGGCTACCCTTTGTGTATTTCCCCCTTGTGTGCCGTGGGAAACCCTAGCACCAGTGCGCTGGTCCGGGAAGCAGTGTGGCTTTCCTTCCTGCGGGTGTTGACTCGTACTCGAAGATTTGTTTCTATGAGCATGGTGGTACTTTTTCACAGAGAACAATATACCTTTTTTTTCTTCGTTTAGTCAATCCGCCAAAGTCACAAGAGTACATATCCAAGTAATTTTTCGAGAGGACACCGAGAGCGTGCCATATTTTTATAGAAGACAAAATAAAAGTTTACAAGAGAAATAGCTCATTGCGAACAATGAATACCGCTTACATCCACACACCCACATCACACCAGATTACTCTCTCACTACAAGATTAGTTACTCCCACCTCTCCTAGATCGTTTAGATTGTGGATTTAATTAATAACACATTGATTTGTTGATGTTCTTGTGACTATGTTTGTTAGTTCTAGACTGTGTTTACACTTACTACCAAAGCGAATAATTGAGGGTTTTATCTTAGGTAGATTAGGCCTATATGGTAATAATGCCATGTGTTTGTTTTTTCGGTCTAGTACACAAATTGTTGAATTATTTGAATCTGAGTAACTTGTGGGCCTGAAGGTTGTTGAAACCAGTTATAATTTATTTATACTAAACTTAGTTACTTATTTATGACAATGTACAATCTTAACTAGATAGTATATTTTCAATTGAACTTACCAAGTTGGCCACATAATATATGTGCTTAGAATTAAGTACAACGATATTTTCTGTATACTTATAGCATATGAAGTTCCAAGTATAATCTTGTTAAATCTAAATCCCGTTTTGCAGGGAACGTTACTTCTATTTACCTTTAATACATCATCTGTAAAAAAGTTTTTTTATTACTTAGTAAAGTAGGACTTTATCGGGGGAAAAAAACACATACACCCACAAAACCCAATCGAATTACAGTGCACATACATGTCTTTTGGTACATTTTGTCTTAAATATATTGTCACCAAGCTCGTTATGTCTAAGAAATATCTCAATACTTATTTAAATAACATACCACAAGATATGAAATCTTGAGTCTATACTTGTCTATTTATGTGTAAGTAACATAGTTCTAGAGTGTATGAGATATTTGCAAAAATTTGTCCTTGTACCATTATTTATTGTCTATGTCACAGTAAAAAATGTCTTCAAGTTTTCGTGGCTTCGACCAAAAGTTTTGTACATGGCTTAAAACTAACATCCTTGTTATAAACCTGTGTGCATTGGGTTTTTTCTTGGTTTATATGTTTTCATCATAAAACCACAAGTCAACTTAATCAACAATGACTTACACTGCTTTTAGCTCAAAACTAACAAATCTCAAATAGTACCCGAGGGAGCCTCCTATGTTGATGTCGTCGAAACAAGTACAAGCTCATATGGATCATGTACGTAAAGGATAACAAAATAATGTCAATCTAATATGGGAGAGAAGCGTTTTCCCTCCCGGGTTTAAAGATATTTTCTAAAAAAAGAAAATATAAAAATAATGTTTGCGCGTACATCTTCACATCTATGTGTTCACAAGTTTGTTTAAAAAAAACTCAAACAACATTGTGTCCAATGTAAAAAGATGAAATTATGTGCTAAAATAAGATATTTACTCACTACATCACAATGGGCTTTTAGCGCATTTTGATAGGAGCATTTCTCCAATGTGCCCCTAAAAGTTCTAGTTAGGAGCACTTTGTGCAAAGTGTCTCGATAAATATGACCTATTGGGGCAATTTGTCCCCAAATATCATACCTAATGAGGTATTTTGACAAATTGGTCTTAAATGTCTAGAAATTTTGGGGCACTTTGAAAAAGTGCCCCCAAATGTCCCAGGGCTATTGGACCAGTGTCCCTAAATATCCAGAACTATTAAGGCACTTTGGCAAGTGCCCCCTAATGGCGTGCCTGTTGAGGTATTTTTCCAAAGTGTTTAGCAACATCAAGAGGTTTTGGGGGACTTTGACAACGTGTCTCCAAAGGTCATGCCTATTGTGGAACTTTGCCAAAGTGTTCCCAAATGGCTATTCAGAATCGAACTAAACCATCCAAATAAGCATCAAAATATTCAAAATAAGCATCCAAACATACAGTAAACTTGGACAGCCATCCAAAATAAGCATAACAAAAGTTGTACAATATAAATAAATAAGCATTAAAAATAATTGACATCAGTTTAAAGTATCTGTACACCAAAAGCCAACCGTAACCAGCATAGACATAGTTCTAGACTTTTTTAACCATCCAAAAGCCTAAATATACACACAACCAACCAATTTTAGAGTTTTCACCTAGCATAGCCAAACATATCGTTACAGTTTTCCATCAATTATTAAGCTCAACCAAGTCTAGCCGAATCGCATTGTACCTTGGTTGATCCTTCAGCATTAGTGTTGTGCTCCCAACTTCAATGTCCTCATCCATGATCAAATCTTGCATGCCTTGTGCAAAGACAAGGCGTCCAAGCCATCTGCGGTACTAACCTGCAATTGGTTGTTGGAGCCCTCTCTTCCACAAGAGTGAGTTGCTGTAATTAGGGTACTCATAGCCATCAAGTAGTTGATGAGGATTGAACTGACAAAAACATAAAACACATGAAGTGAGTATGTTTTAAACTGATCTGGATTTACAAATGATGCAATATAAAATTTCAATCTCACTAGGCCGAAGAAAAGCCCATTATATGGATTAATTTTGAGCACAAAGTACTTCCTACCATTGGTCTTCTGATAGAATTCACCTTCTTCAAATTCTGAAGTAGGTGTTGTACAAGCAATCTTGTACAATGCAAAGTTGATAGAGCTCATGTGTGGCTCAATTACACCAATAATGTCAGGGAACACAATATTATGAAGAACACCTCTTGCTATAGGTATCACAGGACCTATAGTTAGTACCATTGGAATAATTAGAAATAATTATGTGAAGTTGATAAAATTAAATTAACATTAGTGTCGAGGTGTTTTATATTAAATTCTGAGGAGTCAGAATAAGACGGACCAATGAAAAAGGTCTTCATTGGAAGTATATTTGTAAAACCGACTGTAGTAAACCAAAAAAAATGTCTTGATTGGAAAGAATGACTATATTATAAATAGTTAAAGGATATGTTCTATATCTATGCTATAGCCATAGTAAACAGCAGATGCAAAACTATGTTATATGTACTCGACGAAATGTGACCCATATTCTTATGAAGAATAAATCCTGGAATGAATTTGGTGAAATTTAATAAGCATCAATCTCAAGTATGTATATACATATAGAATCTAACAATTGTTATGTTAGATGGTTTTAAACATCCGCCTGAAAGATTGAAAAGGATGGGATTAAAAGGAAAAGGCATGTTGGAAACATCAGTGTGATGTAGAATAAAAGGGGTATTAAAATCTACAGTAATATAAGAGTATTTATATGCTCAAATAAAATATGTTGGTAAAGAAAGGAGTTTCTTTAGCTAAGTATGTTTTGGTGTACTTGATAAAACAATCATGGTCCGAAAAGATTTGGGAACACCAAGAAACATAAGTCTAAATGCCGACTACAAAAGTTCCACCCTGGCGCCAAGGGTTCGCACCTGCATATGCATGCATCAAATGGAAAGCCCGAACTAAGTGTGGCGATTTGGACGAGATGCGAATCGAATCAGAATTGCGGGGGGGCGCCCATACTCGCTTCCCACATGCGGTTAGTGCGCTCATCATGAATCGGAGGACAAGACCCCTTTCCTAATTAAGTTCGACACTAGCAGGCCTCAAAACCACGCCGGGCCTCCTGCCGGTGCCTTATCATCAAATTAATATTACCCAAAACATTAACATGTTGTTGATTAAGACAAGCCCAACTATCAAATTACACCGGTGATAAGACGGACAACAAGACTTGAGCGCAAACAACACTAAGCATGCAACTACGACACGAGGGCCAACAAGGTAAACAAACAACAGTTAATAGGAAGTGGAGGGAAGGCTATATCATGGCTGCAAGGTAAACATATAATAGGATCGAGACACAAGCATCGAATCATAAGGCTAGCATCAGAACAACGGAAAGAATCGGTAACAAGTGATGAAAGGCAGCCATAGGCAGCAAGTGAGTATACTTGCCTGGAATCCAGCAAGTAGCGGTACATCCGAAGAACTTGTCGTTGCTCACATCATCTCAACGTCCTATCCGCGAAGAAGCAACGAACCTCGAACAAACACCGGATGCAACAATTACTTCTACGGCAAAAGATCCAGCATGATCCTATTTTATATGCATGGCATGGCAAGATGCAACAGGGGAAACAACTTAAGCAATTTAATCGGAACCGGAGTCCGGAGAGATAGGAATTGGTTCAAATTGTTTATCCACACAGCAATTTAAATGTTGGTTAGCATGGCCAATAAGAAAAGAGGTGAGCTAGGCAATTTAAATGGAATGGGGCAACAGTTGAATTAAAATGCCCCATACATTCCATATGTTGCCATTTAGGTGATCATGCATAACAAATGCTAAAATGCACAAGGCAAGATGCAAACAGGAATATGAATGACATGAACATGTTAATGACATGAATCTGATTGGAAAACATACTTTATTGGTTGAGAAACAATTTTAAATGATTTAGTTAAGCATATTACCAATTTAAATGCATTAAATGAGAGGTGAAGCAAATATCCAATTTAAATGTTGCAACCCAGAAAACAAGGTTGATAATCAAGTGTAGCATTTCATTTTGGATGGATTTCATGTTTTGGGTTTTCAATTTGGAGCAAGCATGTGAAAATTATTAATTAGGACTTTTAATTAATTAATTAAGGCATTTTTAAATTACATCAATTTTAATTGTCCAAATGGCAAAACAAAGTTGATATTCGGAAAGGTGGTTTCATTTTGAGTGGAAAACATATTTTATTTGTTGAAGTTGGAATTAAAATGAATTAGTTATGATTTTCACAAAATTGAATGAATTAATTAAAGCATTAAGTAATTGCATTAATTTTTATTTATCCAAAACAGAAAACAAATGTTATATTTGGAAAGAGCATGAAATTTTGGATGGAAAACATATTTTATATGGGCCATTTGAAATAAAGTTGAATTTGTTATGAATTTAATCAAATTCAAAAGAGGTGTTTGAATTTGAATTTTTGAAACCATTTGGAAGGTTCAAAACAGAAAACAAATTTTGTATTTGGGTAGAGCATTTAATTTCGATTGGTGTACATATTTTATTTGTGCAAAACTGATTCAAAATGGGGGAGATATGATTTTTACAAGTTTTAGGGTTAAAAGGCATTTTCTGGAAAAGAAAACAGAGGCTGGGACTGTTGCACCGGAGGGGAGAGGACCCACACTGGCTGACAGTGGGCCAGCCACCTAGCTTGCGATGGTGTGGCGCGTGTGTGCGATGATGTGGCAGTGGGGGTGGATGACAGGTGGGCCTGGGTGGTGCGCGTGGAGAAAATGGCAAAATGCCACGGGACTGCGGCTGCTGGGGCTCGATCCCGCGTCCTCGCAGCGCGCACGGGGTGGCCTAGCCACTGGGCTATGCTCACGGTGGTGATAGGAAGCGGGCCTGCTGCGTTTTGGGACTAGACCTGGGGCCTGTACTCGAGCCTGACGAAACTGAAACTGTATTCAGTTAGCAGCGACGGCACGGAGGAAACCCGCTGCGATACGACGATGAGCACCGCGGTGGTGTGCGTGCGCTTACGTGAAGATCGTGTGGAGTCGTGCAGATACGAACGGGAGGGAGAGAGGAAGGAGGAAGGGGGAACAGGGGGGTGCTCACCACGGGTGCAGTGACTGCCGCGGCTCGGAGCGACGATGGCGACAGTCGAGCTCGTCGACGGCGCGGTGGAGCGCCTCGTGGCCCTCCCTGGAGGCGTAGGGGTAGACGGAGGTGGGGGGTTCTCGTTCCCACCGAGAAGGTCCCCTCGCCGGCGACCACCGCGACTACCCAGCCCCCTCAAACCGCGGCCACGGAGGAGAAAAATTCAGACTTTCGGAGGAAGAACAGGAGGAGGGAGGGGATCCGTGAGGGAGGAAAGGGGAACGGCGGCGGAGAGAAGGAAGGAGGGAGGAAGGTCTAGGGCTAGGGCACGGCTCGGGTTCTTGTAGGGGCACGGGAGCAGGTGGAGCAGGGGGGTCCATGGTGGGGGGATGACAGCGACATGAGGTTCTCCTCTGCGTCCGTACGAGGGAGAAGGTCAAGGTGGGCTGGATGTTGGGCCAGAGAGGGGTGGGCTTGGCCAGGAGGTGGGAAAAAGAAAGGGGGGTGTAGGTGGGCTAGAGGGCCTGCCTCTCCCCCTTTGGTTTTTTTTTGTTTTATATATTTCCTGTTTACACATTTTTTGTAGAAAGAAAGAGAGAGATTTTGGGGTTTCCATTTTATGAATTAATTTTTTATTGAAATACCTAACAGCAAGATTCAAAGATATTTTAACATTATTTCCAAAAATTTGAAATGGCCAAAACATTTAAAAGTGCTATTTGAATTTCAAATAGGGTTTCATAAGGATTTGATTTTTGAAATAAACAATTCTTTTATTCCATAAACTCAACCCATTATGGAGACTCATTGAAGTTAATTGTTTGCAAGATTTTAATTTTTTAAACCCACATTTGGAACATGCCAAGTATGAAGGATTTTGATTTGAATTTGAATTTACCATTTGGGTGTTAGTAAAAGGGAATTTTATTAACAAGCAATTTAAAGAAATCAACTTCAAGACTATTGGAAACAATTTGAGTTGTTTAGTTTGCAATTTTTAAATTGGAAACTTTGGACATGTTTGAAAGTTTAAATTGGTTTGAATTTTTGAGTTGTTTTGAAAACAAGGTGCAATGCACATGATGCATGTGATGCAAAGCAAAAAAGAAAAACAACCAACTTTCTAACTGAGGGAAAACACCCCAGGTGTTACACCTTAGTCAGGTTAACCATACAATCCTCATCTCACCACTTCATCATATCATACTAGGTTATCGCAGCTCTGATTCATCAACCGGATGGAGCAGAGGTAAACAAACATGTATGACTAAGCGAAGCAGATATGAGGCTCTAGCGATGCGCACAAGCAATTCTATGGCGGCTAGGAGCAGTGGATCAGGATATTGAGGCAATGCAGCATATAGGTGAACTATGTCTACTAGCATCAAATACTTTGGAATCGAAATGCAAAGTACGAGATCAGATGTTGTTGGAAAACGTATATGAGCAGATAAGAGGTTATGCTTGCCTTGGTTATAAGAAAACCAGATAAAGTCTTCATGAATAAGTGCCCGACTTGTCGGTTAAGATCAAGTATTCGTCATTGGACTGCTGGCCTTCACTTCGGAGTCGGATTCTACCGAGGGGAAAAACAACACCGAAAAGAGGAACAACAATCAACACATGGCATCAATGCAATGCACAACATGTATGCATGAGAAAGTTAATGCACTGAAATAAAGCCCTAGACATTAAGATAGGGTTTCTAGGGTTCATATGTTAATTAAGTATTTTTACTGAAATTTGCCCGAAATAGACCCCGGAGGGGGTTTCGGGCGATTCTAAAAGTGAGTACAATTTTAAAAGCTCAAATGAGTTTGAAAACACCATAACTAGATTGGATTTGTCATTTTGAGCATTTTGGTATATAACTTTTAATTTTCTAATTTTATTGAATAAAAACTTATTTTTCTATTTTAAATGATTAAACAACATTAAATAAATGCTCATTTTTGGACTTTCTCAAACATGTGTGAAAATTACATATTTGGATAGAGAATATTTTTATGATCAAAACCATACTTTCATTTTATTTTCTCAGTAACATTTTGGAAGATATTAATTAATCAATTTTATTCATTTTCTAGAATTTAATAGAATTACTAAAAAGAGGGAGTTATGACATCACAAAGATGTCACTGTGACATCATGCGGAGGCAAATCCCTCTGTTGAACTCGAAATCGAACGAATTGTGGTTTAATTTTCAAATTAAACTGGACTATGATGTGGAGGAGGACGAGACGAATGCATTGGTGGTGGCGCCGCTCGCGTTGGTTCACCGGAGGCTCGCCGGCTTCCATGGCCGCGGCGGCCGGCGGCGGAGGCGGTACGGAGCGAGAGGGAGGGCATGGAGAGTACCGGGAGGTCCAGGAGCTCACCGTGGAGCTTGTGGTGTGGACGGAGATGGAAGGGGCGGCCGAAATCCTCGCCGGCGTGAGGTTCCCGCGGCGGCCGGAGCTCGGGAACGGCGGCCCGATTGCGGCGATGTAGGCCTCCTAGGCTCGCAGGAACTACGAAGGAGGGAGAGGAGACCACGGTGGAGTTGATGGCGTGCCCGGCGTGGCGTGGGGGTGGCCAGAACTACGGCGACGAGCGGCGAACCGTGAGCTAGGGTTTCGGCCCGCAGAGAGAAATACAGAGCGAGAGAGAGAGGAGGGTTCGAGGGGGGGTTCTGAGGGAGGAGGCTTCGATCTAGACGCCTCCTGGGAGTCCTTACCCTCGCGGTGACGTAGAGCAGGAGGTGGCACGGCGCCGTCCGCGGCCGGCTCTCCTACTGGCAAGAGGTAGAAGACGATAAAACAACAAGTTTATGAAAACCCCCTAGAACTTTGGGAAAACCACAAAGAGGTCCTTTTCCATTTAAAAACAGAACTTAAAACCAACTTTTGAGGGCCTTTTTGAACTCAGAAAAAATGGCAAAAATAACTTTTGGAAATTTTTTGAAATTTCCAACCTAACCATGTGTTTCTTTGGTGTAATTGAAATATTTTTCAAAACAAGATTTTGGGAACCAAAATAAGTACCATTTGTTGGATTTTTCTCAAACCATTTAAATTCATAACTTAAATTGGTTTAAATTGGTTTCAATTTTTTGTTTCCATGCATGTATGGAATGAACACACACCACACACCCTAGTTTAGCAAAATTGGGATGTTACAAATCTACCCCCCTTACAAGAATCTCGTCCCGAGATTCCTGAAGGAGAAAGAAAGAAGGAACACCGGTTTTGAACAATCTTCTTGAACCTTATTGTTCTTTTCTCGAAGAGGTTGATCCGTAGCATCTTGAAGTATTGAACGGATACACCTTAGGTAAGAGGGAAACTCTTAGGAAATGATCTTCACGAAGATCGAGTATCCCATGGGTAACTCATGACAGGATGTTCATAAAGAACTTTTGAGTTATCAGGCATGAAACACATCAAGGTAACGGAGTGAATAGAAGATGGTTTCAAGTTTGCGGACGATTGGTCCTTGAAAGGATTTAGAATATGAGCTTTGCACAAGACTTTAAATCCCTTTGGAAAAGAAAGGTTGGACAACTTATGAAACCGAGGTTTCTTCAAATAGAAAACCAAAATTGAATAAGATGGTCTTGGATACCACAGCGTAATATCCGTAGATGAGGGGAAACACGAGAAAACACTGTAATCGTGCGTCAGAGAAGATTTGATACAGGATCATGTTCACTCTTCGGAGTGGACACGGAAGATAACGAACTTTCATTCCGTAAAATTTTGTCGAGATCGTTGTCAAAGGTCATGATGTTACTTCACAACAGAGGATGAGTAACCAAGATAAGTTGGAACACCGTAATGAAGCAGGAACTCGTGGTCACACCATAAGGCAGGTTAACCAACCATGATTGAAACACCGGAAGGAATAGGGACTCTTTTTTCTTATTGTGGTTTGGACGTAGCAATACATCTACCACCTGGTTAAGATCCCATGGCTGAAGTAACTTACAAATTCACACAATGTGTGAGATGAATAGAACTTCAAGTACAAACCACTTGAAAAAGGAAGCTGATCAACGGCGGTTACAAAACACCACGAGATGATTCTCATGATGAACTTGTTTCCACTGAAAGAGAGGTTTGGAGGATTTGGTAGAGAGACATTGGACATAGTAAGTTCC
Source organism: Alopecurus myosuroides (assembly GCA_028641055.1). Lineage (NCBI taxonomy): Eukaryota > Viridiplantae > Streptophyta > Magnoliopsida > Poales > Poaceae > Alopecurus > Alopecurus myosuroides. The sequence goes on along the minus strand of CM054059.1, from coordinate 170,195,867 downwards.
AAGGTCTTCTTGACGTTCCCGACACCAATATCCAGCTTACATAAGCCTTCAATAGGTCATCAAGTGGAAGTTAAACTTCGGTCAAAAAAACGGTGAGGAAAACTTGTTAGGATGAGCCACACAAGAATTCTCACGGAGAATGGCTGTTCTTACGGATTCAAAGAGATATGACGTTAGGCCTTCCGGCTAATTGTGTCAACCACAACATCAACCATGCCGGATTCTGAAAAAAAAAACCTAACTCAATACTCCTGAGGAAACACCAACCATCGTTTCTGCTTGAGATTCAGCTCTGGTTAGTGGATTGATAACTTAGACTCAACATGTTTGACCAAAGGGGTTGCACCGGTTACAGTTGAGATACATTTACTAGATTCTCAAGATAAGGACTACGATGTCAAGCTCAAGAAGATGAGTGAGATTATGGAGCTCACGTATTAGCAACTTGCGAAATATGGTTGCACCTCCATGACTTACTTACAAAAGAACACATCGGAGTCCTTGTTGGGGAGACGATACAAAGATAACGAAGTTTTTAGACTTCTTCTCTTTCACGAACAATCAGTCAGTGGCTTGGGGTGGATGCAAACTTCTTCAACTAAATGGAGGTAACAACCTACCATCTCAAGAGTAGTCCACACATGCATGACTGACATGGGATTATTCCCGAAGGAACAAGAAAACTCTTCTCGAATCCATGGCGACAACTTTCACCAAATGCACATGAACTCGAGAAAGTCACTTCGAACACCGAGAGCACAATCTTCGTAATGGAACAAAGATGGTTCTCTAAAGTTTCCAACATTAGTGCCAAGTGTTCAACATTAACCTCTTGCAACTTGGGTAAATAGGAATGTCATCGATGGGCTCGAAAACACACTTATCAACACTCCAAGATGAGGGATTCATATAATCTATGAACAAGGCAAAACATTGGTCTGACCAAATGACATGAAGGTGTACCCGGCAAAACACCATGAGTGAAATCACCATCAAAATAGTCCCTGGATCTTTTCTCAATATGACGATAGCCCAAATCAAATCAAGGTAGGATGATAGCATGTCCACTAAAGAGATACTATCTTGCTTCAACACAGAGGAAACTGGACATCCCATAACGAAGGATCTAGTTAGGACGAGCTTTTGTCTTTCAACTCTCCAAGTTATTGTTTAAACTCAACCAATTAGTCCAGGATATCCAGCATAGATACTTGGAGAAAGGAGTAGTTCAACTTACCCCTTGTTTAGACATCACGGTCAGGTAACCACCTGGTGATACTTCTAGAAAGACAACCAGAATATCACAACCTACCGGTATGTCTCGGAATTTTGCTTTGCAAAGCAACTGATATGATCTTGAGAGCTTCAGCATGAACCTAACTCTCTGACCAATAATGTGCACCGGAATGAACGGATTTGGTAACATAGTCAACTTTTAGTTAAAGACCGTTTGACCAGTAGTGCTAAGAAGGATACAGATGTTTCTTAGATTTTTCGACGCAATAAGAGTTGCTAAGAATATCTGATACACACATCAATGCACATACCCACCATTCTAAAGCATTCAAGCTTGGAGGAAAGGTGGTTAAAGATGTGTAAGAGCATCACTTCATCAATAAGGACATGAAACTCAGCACAGCCTCTGGATATGAAAGAGTGTGATACTCGAAGGTGGAACAGAACAGAAGCTTAAGAAACTTCTCTAATATGTGGATTACAAAACTTTAACCTGGTCCTAGAAATGAACGAGGTACTGGAGTTTGTTTATCTCGACATCCCAAGGTGGAATGTTTTGACGGAACACAAGAGAGAATACATTGGAAGACTCCAACACACGTATGCAACTTGATGTCCAAAACAACAGATGGAGGTTTGAGAGCAACTGGAAGGTAGGAACATGCTCAGGGAAGATCCTAAGATCATGTTGGTTGCACAGGGTAATACTCATTTGTAAAACCCATGCTGAAAGAGAGGTATAGCTAAATCAAGAACAAAGATGTGTAATTCAAGATGACCACTCTTTTTGTGATCCCTTTTGGTTCCAAAAGAAAAGCCTACAGCTATGAGAGTTGGAATTTCCTAGCCACCCCGAGGTAAAACAGATTCCTCAGGATCCAAAGAAACATAACTTGGGTTAAAGGTCAGCATCCTGTACTGATGTCATGAGCATCACATGGTTATGAAACCACATGACTCAACTCACCGCAATTCAGCACATTTCGGGACCTTCGGTTCAAGTCCAAGGGTTAAAAACATTAGGAAAGGAGTAATTACTACCTTAGTGTCTTCAAGGACACTACGAATAGTAATCACGAGGTATCTTTCAAAAGAAAACATAGCTCCGGAAGAATTTGCACAGAGGATAACGGATACATTCGAGATGAAAATGAAATCTCGAGGTTCAGGATTTTGAGACTTAGAACATGTAAGAATGTGGAATCCACCCAACTCAGAGAGACTAGGATGGAAGGGAAATCTCCCAGTTTGAGTCGAGAGATAACGGAACATGGAACACACACGACTCCAGAAACTAAACACTAGGTCAACTTGGGTGAAAGACGACGTCCTTGCCAAAGAAGGCACCTAAGTTTTGAATGACTAGAAGATATAGCAAAACCGTTTCAAACCAAAACTGGTAAGGTGACCCAGAGTTAGAGCGATACCAGATAAGGAGTAAAAAGAATCCTAAGAAGGTTTTTCACAATCCATTTGGAGTTTTCAAATAGTTTTCTCAAACACTAGACTCAACATCGACCAAGCAATAAGGTTTTCCTACAGACAGTCCTGCTCTGATACCATGACTTGTCACGACCCCGCACCCAGAGATATACATACTGTTATGTGCTCCTAGACATGAACTCACAAGGGCTTCAGGGTTACCAGCCCCGGCCGCAACAAACAACGGCAGGCAGACTGGATTCATCAGCACGTAGTCCGGATCCCCAGTCTACTACTCCTTGTATCCAAGCTAGTCATAAGCAACTATGCATATCAAAGCGTCCGTGAATCGAACGAAACTGAAGGAAACGGGACCAAAGATATACAGAGATGTTATGTGTCCAGAAAGTGCAACAACAATCGAGGGTTACTGGGGTTACCTCGCCCCTGGCCGAATCACATCGGCAGGCGGGCTCGGACATGGATCATCGGCTCCACAACCCCTCGAATGCGACAACTATGCAGGCATAGCCAAAACTGTATAACAATGAGCTCAAAACCAACAACCGATCAAAGCAGCACTCTAGACATGAAGCTTTATTAAACAGGTGTTACTAGAGTAGCTTTACAAATAGAGGCCACACGACCCAACATTACATCAGACAACGGAAGGAAAATTATGTTGCTAATCAACAAGAACCAAAAGGCCTAAGAGGCCGCAACATAAGGCGACGTCCCAGCCCATAGATTCTAGGCTGCTACCTGGGAACCCCAAACTACTCGTCGATGTCCACGTTGAATCACCACCGATGAAAGATCTTCACCTGAACCAGAATTAAGCAAACCTGAGTACGGGAGGTACTCAACAAGACTTAATTAACCTATTATATATCTGCTATTTCCAGAAAGGGTTTTATGGAGGCTGATTTGCGTGAAGCAATCTTTGTTTTTCAAATCGAGGAAGAATAGCACGTCTCATAGAATATTTTCAAAACAGATGAGAAAGCTACTCAGCTACTGAGATCAACATCTTCTTGTATTCCACCAAGTCCTTCTCATACCCACACTATCTCATGCTACAAGGATCACCCCTCTCGGCATCTCCGAGGAGGCACCCTTCAAACATTGCCAACATTTTTTCACGTCACGTTCAAGTTATCTATGGCCACACGACATTCACCAAGTCGTCCTTAACCGTGGACACGGCTTTCGAAAGATTTATCCCTACAGGGTGGTACACTTTACCCACACGTACCCTCCGACTCTTAGCGCCACATGTACGCTCTTCCATGGAGCGCGGCAGAGGGTGGATGGCTCCGACCTTTACCTTGCTCGACCCTATCCATGATTCAACCCAAACAGGGCCACCCCGTCAACAGGGAGTTGGCCACCTCCTAACGACACCTGTTCTGTGAGTCGGGATCAAGATCCGTGTACGTCCATCACTTGTCCCGGTCACGCCCTAGTTTTTCTCCAAATTGTTTTCTGACTCACACGCAGATGGAAATAATAAACTACGTGACTCATGGATGTGGCCAAACAAGTTAGTTGGTCAGGCGAGGTTCATTGGCTCGCGCGTGTGGTTGCACGCTCAGTCTTGGTTTCCGCGGCAAGACCTTAATCCTAGGGTTAGCAAGTACAGGACAAAGAACCACTTCCCAAGTGGCCTCCCGTCCTCGCCTTAGTCAGGTTAACCACACAATCCTCATCTCACCACTTCATCATATCATACTAGGTTATCGCAGCTCTGATTCATCAACCGGATGGAGCAGAGGTAAACAAACATGTATGACTAAGCGAAGCAGATATGAGGCTCTAGCGATGCGCACAAGCAATTCTATGGCGGCTAGGAGCAGTGGATCAGGATATTGAGGCAATGCAGCATATAGGTGAACTATGTCTACTAGCATCAAATACTTTGGAATCGAAATGCAAAGTACGAGATCAGATGTTGTTGGAAAACGTATATGAGCAGATAAGAGGTTATGCTTGCCTTGGTTATAAGAAAACCAGATATTATCTTCAGGAATAAGTGCTTGACTTGTCGGTTAAGATCAAGTATTCTTCATTGGACTGCTGGCCTTCACTTCGGAGTCGGATTGTACCGGGGGAAAAACAACACCGAAAAGAGGAACAACAATCAACACATGGCATCGATGCAATGCACAACATGTATGCATGAGCAAGTTAATGCACTGAAATAAATCCCTAGACATGAAGATAGGGTTGCTAGGGTTCATATGTTAATTAAGTATTTTTACTGAAATTTGCCCGAAATAGACCCCGGAGGGGGTTTCGGGCGATTCTGAAAGTGAGTACAATTTTAAAAGCTCAAATGGGTTTGAAAACACCATAACTAGATTGCATTTGTCATTTTGAGCATTTTGGTATATAACTTTTAATTTTCTAATTTTATTGAATAAAAACTTATTTTTCTATTTTAAATGATTAAACAACATTAAATAAATGCTCATTTTTGGACTTTCTCAAACATGTGTGAAAATTACATATTTGGATAGAGAATATTTTTATGATCAAAACCATACTTTAATTTTATTTTTCTAAGTAACATTTTGGAAGATATTAATTAATCAATTTTATTCATTTTCTGGAATTTAATAGAATTACTAAAAAGAGGGAGTTATGACATCACAAAGATGTCACTGTGACATCATGCGGAGGCAAATCCCTCTGTTGAACTCGAAATCGAACGAATTGTGGTTTAATTTTCAAATTAAACTGGACTATGATGTGGAGGAGGACGAGACGCTCGCGTTGGTTCACCGGAGGCTCGCCGGCTTCCATGGCCGCGGCGGCCGGCGGCGGAGCTCGTTGCGAAGGCGGTACGGAGCGATAGGGAGGGCATGGAGGGTACCGGGAGGCCCGGGAGCTCACCGTGGAGCTTGTGGTGTGGACGGAGATGGAAGGGGCGACCGAAATCCTCGCCGACGAGAGGTTCCCGCGGCGGCCGAAGCTCGGGAACGGCGGCCCGATTGCGGCGATGTAGGCCTCCTAGGCTCGCAGGAATTGTGGAGGAGGGATAAGAGACCACGGTGGAGTTGATGGCGTGCCCGGCGGCGCGGGGGTGGCCAGAACGACGGCGACGAGCGGCGGCCCGTGAGCTAGGTTTTCGGCCGGCAGAGAGAAATACAGAGCAAGAGAGAGAGAGAGGAGGGTTCGAGGGGGGGTTCTGAGGGAGGAGGCTTCGATCTAGACGCCTCCTGGGAGTCCTTACCCTCGCGGTGACGTAGAGCAGGAGGTGGCACGGCGCCGTCCGCGGCCGGCTCTCCGACTGGCAAGAGGTAGAAGACGATAAAACAGCATGTTTATGAAAACCCCCGTGGAACTTTGGGAAAAACACAAAGAGGTCCTTTTCCATTTAAAAACAGAACTGAAAACCAACTTTTGAGGGCCTTTTTGAACTCAGAAAAATTGGCAAAAATAACTTTTGGAAAGCTTATGAAATTTCCAACCTAACCATGTGTTTCTTTGGTGTAATTGAAATATTTTTCAAAACAAGATTTTGGGAACCAAAATAAGTACCATTTGTGGGATTTTTCTCAAACCATTTAAATTCATAACTTAAATTGGTTTAAATTGGTTTCAATTTTTGTTTCCATGCATGTATGGAATGAATACACACCACACACCCTAGTTTAGCAAAATTGGGATGTTACAATAGTCATGAAATGCATCGATTCATATTTTAATTTATTAATTAGATTTTTATGCATTTTTTAATAAGTTTTACTCCTTTTATTAAAGGAATTGGATAAAATCTAATACGCGATTTATTTTTTATTGGTCCAAGAAACCTTGGTCCAACCGAACTGGCTGAGTTGACTAGCCTACCAGGGCCCATGAGGTAGGGGAAGTATTGAAGGGGACCATCCCCTTCTAGTCCTATTTATTAAGGATTGAAGGGGCATAGGAGTAGTACATTTGGAAGTCATGAATATCTGCTTATTTAGTAAATGTCTTTGGAAATTAGAAAATGAAGATGTTTTGTGCCAGAAATGATCTTAGAAGAATACTATAAATGAAATTTTCAATAAATGTTAAGAATAGTTCAACTCAATCTCATATTTTCCATAACATCTTAGGAGTTAGGGAGGATTTCTATAGAATTTCGAGAACAATGCGGTTTGTGATGATAAACAATATTTCTTTGCATATAAAAAATATATGGTGTTTTGGACACTGACACGATCTTCATGGTGAAATTCCGACTCCAAATTTCTATTAAAGATGTATAAAAAAAGGTATACAATATTTTCCATAACATCTTAGGAGTTAGGGAGGATTTTCCATGTTTTCCATACCATCTTAGGAGTTAGGGAGGATTTTCCATAGTATCTTAGGAGTTAGGAAGAATTTCTATAAAATTAGGAGAACAATGTGGTTTGTGATGATAAACAATATTTCTTGGCACATAAAAAACATATGGTGTTGTTGGACACTGACACGGTTTTCAAGGTGCAACTTTAATTTAAATTTCTATCAAAGATGTATAAAAACAAAAGGTATACAATATTTTCGAAATAATTTTCAAGAAAAATCTATAATTATATATATATATATATTATGTGTATTTCTAATATTGATAATTAAAATGGTAATCTTAGTCAAAGTTTTAGAATTTTGAATGAATACATGTCCAAAATGACATGTATATGCCATATGGATGGAGTAAATTAATACAAAATATTTATATATGCTTAAAAGTCGCATGTTAATATATTTTACGTGTCCATGCATTTTTATTAAAAATATATATTGGGTATCTCTTCATCAGTTCGTACTTTTTATTGAGTTTTTTTTGCGGGTACTTTTGATTGAGTTGGTTGGTGCATGAATTCAATAGTCTCTGAAGTTCTTTCTCTCTCCTTAACCCAATAATGAATCCACACCATCAACCCTCTTGTGTTGCACCTCTCGCCGACACCTAAGAATCCACGAACCATTCATGAGGTTTCTCCTCCTCGTCGTCCAGACACCTATTGTCTCGCCGCATGAGCGTGACAGAAATGACATGTCTCCGTGCACCCTGGACGCCTTAAAACTAATCTCTCCGGGCTTTGCATTGATGGCGGCTCTAGATCGGGAGAAAACAGCGGATTCAAAATTGGAAGAACAAGCAATCAAACTCGCGGGGACTTAAAGTCGTCTACAACTTGAGTTCATTCGGATAACGGTGCTATATCAAATCCGATATTATACAAACAAACATCAAATGTAGGAGACTTGTGGCTATGTTAATTTTGACATTAGAATTTTAAAGAGCATTCGAAAACAAGTTGGCTGACACCAAATGAATTAAGTGGATGTATATATAGTTGATGGGGTTGCAGACTAAGGCATAGTCTAGTGGTTGGGAGGGGTTGATGTCTCCTCATCCACCCGAGTTCGAGTCCTCGTACCAGTAATTTCGGTGATGTTGCACCATTCTACTTAATTAAATGCGATATGTTCCTCCCTTGTCGCCATCATTTTTTATAGAGTTGATGGGACCTAACTTTGACACCCAACTAAACCAGCTTTTATCGGACAGTTGGCCGTTGGCACATATCGATATTCTCTATATTGGAGCTCTGTCCGCAATGATCAGATGTGTAGAATCAGGTCAGTAGTAATAATGTAGTACTCCAAGAACATATTCCCAAAAATAAATACCAAGACGATATATATACATATCATGCAACTTTCTGCAAGGAGCAGTTTTTCTCCTACTCTTTCTCTTTATTTTCAGGTAGAAATTCTCCTACCCGTTCTTCCATTATTGTTTTCTTTGCGAAGGATATGGGACGGTACTGATAAAGATCAGCAGGACAGCAAAATGCCACCTACAAAGGACCCTCTTCCTCATACTTTGGAGTACAAAAAACATAAGGGCCAACCAAGCTCCACACGGAAAAACAGGACCAATCAATCAGTTCGCGCGTCGAGCTGTCCAGAGATATGCTAAATTTTTCTCTAAAACATAAACAAAGGTATGCTAAATCGACGCAAAGCAGGACTTAATGGGTGCATACACGCACCCGCCGACTGGAGTGGACGTACTGACTGACGATCACGCGGGAAGCAAAGCAGCTGGGTCAGAGACTCAGAGTCATGGCCAGTGAGTACGTAGAAATAAGAAAAGCTTCGAGCCACCATGCCATGCCACCCCCATGCACGCGTGTTCCCCTTTGCGTCGGCCGGTGGTCGGTCATGGGACTCGCGGCGCACCAGCACTGGTGACACTTGTGCCGCTCCCCGGCGTTGCTGGTCGAGGTGGAAGAAAGCCGGATCTTCCCGCGGTTCAGGATCTTCGCTCCATTCGCAGGAATCTGCTCTGTTCGTTCCTACTTCAGTTCAGTTGTTGTTGATGTCAGGTGGTAGGTCAGAAGAATTTCGATGCAGCTTGGATGCTTCGTTGCTCTGATTTGGTTGTTATTGGCAAATCGTTGCTTTTCCAACGGGAAGCATTGGCGAATCATCAGGCCATTCTTCGCAAAAAAAAAAAAAAAAAAAAAAAAAAAAAAAAATCATCAAGTCCTTGTTTGTGTTGACATCTGAAGTGATGTCAGGCCTACTGTCAAAAGGCACTCGATGGACTGCGTTATGAACTCTCTTGTGGCTACCATGGGCCTTCAGAGTCACTGGCAAGCCTCATAAGGCCCACATCACTTGCTTATTGGACAGGTAGCCTAGTGAAGCATTATTCTCAATTCTCAAAAAAAAGATAGTAGCATTATTCTAAAAATAAAACGTGGGCTTCCATGTTCTCTATTTAATTTAATTTTTCTTCCAAATAAGTTGTTTTGGTTGATTAAGTGTGTAACTGGAGGTTAGATTACTTATTTTCTGAGCTTTGGTGGTACAACAATGGGGATGTAGCTCAAATGGTAGAGCGCCCGCTTTGCATGCGGGAGGCACGGGGTTCGATCCCCCGCATCTCCAAATTTTATATTTGTTCTCCAGATATGTATTTTGCTCCAAACAGGAACAACTCACGCTGTGAAGTTTTTTCCCTTCCCTCTTCTCTCTTGCACCTCTATTGTTCCTGCCAGCAAACAGAGTGTACCACAAAAGTGAAAGGTAAAGATCAGATTTACCAGGCGGATTTTGGCCTTTTGGCTTTCTCTGGATCCAACTGCCACCAAATCTTTGCCCGCGCCCCAAAAAGATCACGATTCTCCGTTCGTCACCCTTTGACTCTGATGTGATCGAAGAAGGGCAACATTGCTGTACCCTTTCTGCTCTGCAATGTCATTTCCCTGCAGAGAGAAATGGCTGCTCGGCACTGTCCACTGAAAGAACAAACCTGGCACTGGCAGCACCCATCATGACGAGTAGTACTACACTAGTACTCCCTCCGTTCAATAATAGATGACTTCCACTTATCTATATATGGATGTATCTAGACATGTTTTAGTGTATAGATGCATCCATATATAGACAAATGCAAGTCATCTATTGTTGAACGGAGGGAGTAGTTCGTAGTATGCTTCCAAAGTTCAATCATCCTCTACGACTAGTGTCCTTTTGCACTCATTGCCAAATCCTCTGCTTGTATGATTGTATCCTGCTTCCTATGCTCTCGCTTCATGTCAGTGTTTTCTTCAGACAATCTTTGATTCATGTGATAATGCTGGATTCTTCGGTTTTAAGGTTGGATTCAGGGCTAGCATTCGAAGACAAGTTCTTTTTTCGCATATAATTCTGTGCAGGTTCTCTTAAGTAATCGTTCAGATAAAATAAACATTGCTGGCCAGAGAGCAGTGTACCTAGGTCAGTGTGTTCTCTGAAACAATGAAAAGACCAGGAAAAACAACACGTCCCTGTTACACTACATAGATCAGCTGAACAGATGCATCATTTTACATTCTTCGATTCCCGACATAAGATATGAAAACAAGGATCCTAACAAAGATAAACACGGCGCCCATGGCAGCTAACGAAAACCGGCACGGAGGTGCCACACATGCAGCCGACCGTCCGTTATCGATCGCTAGCCTGCCGTCACCGTGCGAAACCGGTGGAGTCAGCTCAGCCGCCGTGGCCGTCGTCGAAGTTGAGCGCGTAGCTCAAGGCGTCGTAGTGGAAGCTGAACCTCTGCCTGCGCCACCTGCCACGGTCCGAGTGCAGCCGCCGGACGGCAGCCCGCAGCCGCCAGTAGAGGCTCCTCGTAAAGCACATGCTCCTGCCTCTGGTCACCGCGGCAACACAGGCGGCCTCCACGGCAGGTACCACAGCAGCCATTCTTGAGCTAGAGATGGGAGAGTCGGATCGAGGCTGCGCGGTTGGGCGACCTGTCTCTGATGTCTCAACTCGATTTTGCGGTTTTGCCGAGCATTGGGCTTGGCCTGGGTTGAGGGGTTTGCGAGGGAGTCCAAGGGAGTGAGACTGTGACAGTGCTCGCTGCTGGGGTATCCTCTAAGAGATCTAAGCCTAGGGCTATTTGAGGCCTCTCCTTGCCTCAAGACATGGGACCCACTGTACAGCGACCTAGGGATAGGGATAAGAGAGACTCGTGAAATAAAACTTGCACATGGTCGCCTCTGCCTACCTCCTCCACCTCGAACTGTCTCCTATCCCTCTCGAATCTCCCCCCCCCCCCCCCCCCCAAATCGCCTCGCCCCCAGCCACACCTTCCTTTCCACTCCGCTCCCAATCCACGTACATGTTCCCTGACCGTCTGGTTGTTGGCGAGTTCGGCAACGCCGCCATGGAGCTCGCGGGCGACACGTCCCGTCCCCGTTGAAGCTCCAAGCCGTCCGTGAGTTATGCATGACCATGGGATCTGCAGGCCGTGTTCCTTCCCGAGCTGCACTTGGTCTCCTCCTCCCTGATCTGACGCCGGCGTCCACCCGGACATTAGGTCGCATACGGCCAGAGGTATGGTCTCCTGTGTCTTCACTTTTTTTGTTGCTTTCTTTGTGATAATTACTATGGGCAAGTACAAACACGGTGAGATAGTTGGATGGATGGAGGATCTGAATATTATTTTGGATGAATTGTCCGTGTAATGGCATGATTTAGTACCCACGCCCATGTTTCCTTGCTGAATCATGCATCTCCACATGTCATATATTTCGGTGACAGATTGTGTTGCTAATGTTCCATTGTCGGTCAACTACTTCTGATTGTATATTCGAATGGTTTGCTTAGTCATTGTAGAAACTAGGAAGCATCTCAATTTAGTATGGACATCATACTGCCTTGGTTATTAATTTTTACAATTATCGTTTAACTGGTGAAGGGGTTAGTAATTATCTTTATTAGTCGAAATAGGTTGTCTACTTATTTTTCCTTTTTTTTTGGTCAGCACACCAGCTCACCCAAATCGGCTATGTCAGATTGGGTCTGTACTAATTTTGAGATCTTAAATTGTTCATCGGAGATGTTTTTAAGGCATGTCTTCTTCTCAAAGTCAAAATTCCAGCAGCACATGTTGATTGCATAGGCAGACTAATGATTTATTGCTAATAATTTAATTCTTTCTGGTTGTAATTTAACTGCTCATTCCTGAATATATATATTGGCATGATTCTATATTAAGTATCAGCCCAAACCAGGAAAAATATGCTTCTTTGATGAGGACACTAAGTAGCTTATGCCTCGATTCCCTCGACCCCCCATCCGAGCCGCGCAGTCACAGCCCTATGACGAGCGACATCGAGCAGGTTAATGGTTACATGCCAGGACAGGATGCCAGAGCAGCGGTCATGACCATGGGCACAACTTGAGGAGAGACGCCTCCTTCGACTTACGACAGGCTTTCCTAATGACAACGTGAGCTTCCCTTTGTCCTTCTTCCCCTGATCTCTCTCTCTCTCCCCTCCGTTGCCATGTGTGCTGGTTCTTTAGTCACATCCCTTCTCTTGTTGGAGGGAAATATTGGTCAACCAAATGGTACATATCTGAAATTTTCAGAATATTGATGATACCACAGTAGTTTTTTTTTTGCAACTATAAGAGACCAATGGAAGCTATAATTTTGGTAGGTTATTTAGGATGATAGATTGTCTAAAACGATTAATATTCAGTGTTTTATTATAACATATATGTGCTAAAAAAATATCCTTTTCTGCTTGAATGATTTGCATATGTTGAGGAATGACTTGGAAGCCTTAGATTGGGGTACAAGCACCAGGTGGCAAAATGGATTCTAACTTTAGTTTATGTGCAATTTTATTAAGTTCAAATATGCTTCTCAATGACTGTTTAGTCAATTAGTTTCGTTTTTGGAACATGCTTCAGTTAACTTTGGCACGAACTTGATGAAAAATATTTATATTGTTCTTAATCATTCGGTTCAATCCTTTGAATCTTTATGATGTTGTTTTAGAGATCTTAAAGAAGAAAAATGAAAAAGTTGATATGCTTATTAAGACTGGTTGGTGTTTACAAAAACATTGTTTGTTTATCCAATCAAAGATTGCCAATTTTTATCAGGTACCATCTTCCAAAAGCTTTAGCGTCCTCTCTTTGATGAGAAATCACATCATGGAACACTATATGCCAAATATGATTAACCTTTGCATTTTGCAAAAGTAAATTATGAGATTTTATTCCCTAAAATGGTTTATAAGATTTTGCAATCCATACACCATGAATGTCGGTTTCCTGGAGAGAGTGGAGTGGCATATTAGGCAGGTTACCTTCCATCTCTCATTTCTTTTTCCCCGGCCCCAGTTTGGTAATTGACTTTTTTTTTGGGGGTGACATAGGTCAGACTTTATGCTTCAGCTCATTAATTGCGCTGCTCTATGATTAGCGGTGCTAATTTATGTTGTAACAGGTGTATATTTACTGATTGTTTTAACTAGGACTTCCTATGATGCTACATAAACTGATTTTGGCACTTCTGGACGCTTCACATCAGGAATATCAGCCAGAAGTTGCTCAACAATTGAAACAAACACATCATGCTCAACTCCCGATGTTGCAAGGATCATCCTTTGTATAGTTTTGCGGAATGACTCGATGCATGCTAATGTCAAGGATTTCCTTTTTAACTAAATAACAGTATAGATGACAGGTTGATAAATTTTATAAAACAAAGATCTAAGGAGTGTCTCTGCCCAGCCTATCCCTACTGATGTTTTGTATCTCCAGTTGGTGGTTAGCTCATGGGTAATGCTGATTATTATAAGGGGAAGTACTTCATGTATAGTATCAGTTTTCAGTAGATTTAATGACAATATCAAAGAACGGCGCGGCAAAGCGCGCTAGGTTCATCTAGTATAAACAACTTGTCATCTGATTCTTTTTTTCGTTTTTTGTTCTTCCTCTGCCCGCCACCGGCGTCCGGCTGCGTGCGTGTCAAACACCACCGTCCGTGGCCGTATGTCTGTGCCTACAGCATCTCTACCGGCCTGCCTAAGTTTTGTCCGGGGGCGTCCTAAACTGTCCTAACTGTCTGTGGACACGGCCCGCGCCACCCTCAAATAGACGGTGCTCCAACCATCCCCTCAAAATCGACCCTCAAGCCCATACAAACCATGCAACCTAGATCAATAACACATAGATTCGATCGACATAACACGTAGAACACAGAGTAGTTTAGTTCATACAGACAGAATGTACAAACAAAAGTAGAAAAACCATAGTTTCGCCGGCTCCACACTTCGCCGGCTCCTTCCCCTTGCCATCGCTTGAAATGCTTGGAGAACACGGCGCAGGGGTCCTCGTCCTCGGAGTCGACATCGACGGCCTCTTGCCGGAAAGTAGCATGAGAGCGCAGGTCTGGTCGTCTGCGTGGCGGCGGGCGTTGTCCGGATGCTTCCTTTTCTTCTCCCCTCCACCATCGACAGCGTGATGCCGTCGTCCAGCTCCTCCTGTTTCTTTCTGAGGCAGCGACGACAGTCCGTCTCTGCGGACTTGAGGGTGGACTGGAGTACGTCAGGGTGTGATTGGGGTCAGCCCCAGCGATGGCCGCCGCCTCTTGGATGTTGTGGCCCGACTTCATCGCCGCTCGGAATGCCTTACCTATGGACTCCGGCATCCGCGACCGTGGAGGTGAAGCCGCCATCCGAATCAGTCGCTATTTGACCCCATCCGTTACGAATCTCCATCCTGCTGGAGTCTGTACCAGCGGGGTCGCCTGAATCGGATCCTGGCTCGAAGCTGCCCGTCGGCGTCGCGGAAGAGTCGATAATAGGGTGGACCTCCTGCTCGCCGGAGAAGGCGCATACCTCCTGCTCGCGACGGTGCTGGACCCGCCCCTTACCGGAGCTGACCACCGGCTACATGGGCCGCCGCCACTTGCCACGCCAGAGCTGGAGCCTCCACTATCCTCCAGCGGGCGAAGGATGCCGAGACGGAGCGCCAGCTCCTCGTCGGGGTCCTCGGGATTCTTAGGGTCGGGGTCCTCGGGATTCTTAGGGTCGGGATTCTTAGGGTGGGATTCTTAGGGAGCGGGAGAAGGCGCTCTCCACCGCAGGCTCGTCGTTCGCGGATCACTCGAACTGGAAGGAGGAAGTCATGGCGGAAAGGATATAGATTGGCGGGAGGAGCGGAGGAGAGAGAGGATTTAGGGTTCGGAGGAGAGGACTTGAGGTTTTGCGAGGCTTTTAATGGCCAAAACCGACGAGCGGTGCGTGGACGGCACCGCTCCGGCTGCCTCTGTGAATGGGACCGGCTGTCATGCTCAGCGTGTCGGCACCGCCCGGGCGCTCAGGTGCACTGGACAACCAGGAAGATGGGGTTGCGCTTGGGGGTTATGACTGGGTGGACTATTTTGGCTATTTTAGCCATTAATTCCTCAGCTTCTTCTGTAGTTCTTTCCCTGAAAACACAACAAGCACAACTATCTAGGTATGTCCTAAATGCAACAGTTAGTCCATTATAAAATATATCTTGGAGCTCATTTTTAGGTAGAGGGTATCCAGGGCTAGCTCTTATCAAAAAACAAAACCTTGTCCAAGATTCAGGCATTTTTTCTCTTTTAATTTGTTTAAAGTTAAAGATGTCCTGCACATCAACATGTTGGGCACTAGCAGAAAAATATTTTTGAAAGAAAGCATTAACCAAATTCATAGGATCAGTAATACACCCAGGTGATAGATTATTAAATCAAATTTTAGCTTCATCTTTCAATGATAAAGGGAAAATCTTGGTAACAAAATAAGTACGCAACTTAGTGTCATCAGAAAATAAACTACTCAAAGATGAAAGCTCATTCATGTGTTCCATAGCACTTTTACTTTCAGTTCCACAAAAAGGTTTCTTCTCAACAATAGATATATAAGATAAATCTAAAGAGAAATCATAATCATCGTCTAATATATGTATGGGAGATGTGGCAAATTTAGTATCAAGAGAAGATTTATATTTCACAGCATGTCTTGCAAGAAGACTCTTAAGAGCTTCTTCAATAAAATCATCACTCAGTTCAATATACGTTTCATCAATATCATCAATAAGCTCATTTGAATTAACAGGTGTACCAATATTTTCAACAGAAATTTTAGCATTTTTTAATTGTTTGGATCTAGCAATAGTAGCATCTAGAAAATGACCTAGAGAACCAGTATCATTAAGCACAGTAGAAGCATCATCAAAAGTATCAAAAGCATTCTCAGGCTCAGCATAAGTAATAGTACGTGTAACATGTGGTGGAGTAAGAAACTTACTCATAACAGACGGTGAATCAAGAGCAGCAGAGGTGTTCAGAGTTGTATCTCTTCTTGTAGTGGATGGTAATATAGGAACTTTTCTATCACGAGTCTTGCCCATGATGAATGGTTTGCAGCAAACAATATCACGATCAAATGATCACAATAAAATTTATCATCAATAGTAGGTGGAACTAGAATACCACAATCATTATAATCATCATATATTGGGGGCAAAGTATCATCAAAGAAAATTTGCTCCTCAAAACTTGGGGGACTAAAAACATCATATTCATCAAAATAAGCTTCTCCAAGCTTAAACTTTTCCATAGCATTACAATAATGGTGTTCAAAGAATTCATACTAATAGCATTACTACTAGCATGCAAATAAAGCTCCATAGGTTTTTAATTTTCTCTTCAAAACATCATGTCCTAATTCAAGATAAAGATTATAAAGCTCTCTCATGTTTTTGTTGTTTTTCATTAAGTCTAACTAGTAAACATAAAAACAAGGAACAAGTAAAAATAAGTCCAAACTAGTGAAAATAAAAACAAGTAACAAAATGATATAATTGCAGAATCTAAAGGAAATACTTCGAGCACTCACAGAGGATGTGAGTACCTTTTACCTTACCTCCCCGGCAACGACGCCAGGAAATGTCTACGCGTTCTTCTATTCTTGTAGACAGTGTTGGGCCTCCAAGTGCAGAGGTTTGTAGAACAGCAGTAAGTTTCCCTTAAGTAGATCACCCAAGGTTTATCGAACTCAGGGAGTAGAGGTCAAAGATATCCCTCTCAAGCAACCCTGTAATTACGATATAAGAAGTCTCTTGTGTCCCCAACACACCTAATACAATTGTTAGTTTATAGGTGCACTAGTTCGGCGAAGAGAGAGAGAGAGAGAGAGAGAGAGAGAGAGAGAGAGAGAGAGAGAGAGAGTAAAATACAAGTAATATGGATGATTATAAGTGATAATAGCAATCTGAAATAAAAATGGCAGCAAGTAAACATGTAGCAGAACTGAATGTAAACGGTGTTTCAATGCTTAGAAACACGTCCTAGGAATCATACTTTCACTAGTGGACACTCTCAACAATAATAACATAATTGAATGCATAATCCTTCTCGCACAGCCATAGACTCCAGCGTTTCGGGATCAGTAATCCCCTCGTAAACTACTACAGATGCTCCTAGATATGAGCCATCCTCACCTCTTGCAACCGCAGCAACGGCACCTTTCTCCCGTTTTCGTGCCACTCCCGCGTCCACATTGATCTTAGCCGCTCCAGCCCTAGGTGGACACCAGCTAATATTGCCCGGTACTTCCATTGCCCTTGTGCTCCTCGCGGCAACCATCTGTTGTGATTGTTCCAGCTCAGAGATAAAGTTGATCACAAAACTATGTGTACTCAGCGGGCTCTGAAATACACCCTCGTGGATTGCCTTTCGTCGCGCATACCACAACGCCCAAAGAGTTACGCACATCCTCACAAGCTGGTCATGCGGTAATGAGTCCATCATTGTGAATAACCATCTTCTAGCCCCCGGTTCCTGCACTTGACTCATATGCTCAGTCATCTCCTCATCTGCCAGTGCCCAAACGCATCGGGCCATCGTACAATCTAGCAGAGAATGCCTCCATGAGTCCTCTGCTCCGCAAATTCCACACACACTCGAGGGTGCAATGTGTTGGTAGTGAAGAATATCCCCTGTCGGCAACGATTGCTTGGCCAAACGCCACAAGAAATTCTTCAGTTTCGCAGGGATCCGAATACTCCATAATGTAGTCCAGCTCTGGGCTATTCCTGTTGTGTCCGAACTCGATGCTGCACTATCCAACCAGGCCTCCCGTGTATCCTTGGTAGTCGCCAGCATTCGGTAAGCCGAGCGCACGCTAAAAACTCCCCGCTTCTCATAGTGCCATGCCCAAAAGTCTGGCTGGGGTCTTGTGCTGATCGGTATATTTTGTATCACCTGAGCATCCATTGGAAGAAAGAATGTCAGTAACTTGTTTGTGTCCCATCTCTTCTCGGCCTGGTTGATGAATTCCGCTACCTGTATCGGGTGTTCGTCCAGTAAACAAGAAAACGGCCGCAGTGCGCCATCTCGGGGCATCCATTGATCATTCCATGGGTGCGTATCCTCTCCCGTCCCAATACGACGGATGTGTCCCTGGTTCAAGACCCCCTCCCTTCCATGATCGATCTCCATATTTTGGAGGGGTGAGATCCCAGCTCGGCATTCAGAAAACTTGACTGAGGGAAATAAACCGCCTTAAGAACCTTTGCACTTAGTGTCTCCGGGTTCATAAGTAATCACCACCCCTGCCGAGCCAGAAGTGCCAAGTTGAACAACTCTATATCGCGGAATCCGATACCTCCCGCATATTTTGGTTTCGTCATCTCTTCCCATGAAACCCAAGACATTTTCCGTTTCCCATCCTTGCTACCCCACCAAAACTTCCGAATCAAGGTATTGATATGCTCACACAAACCTTTAGGTAATTTGAAGCATGCCATCGAGAAGGTGGGTATGGCCTGTACCGATTTGATGAGTATCTCCTTTCCTCCAGCCGAAAGGCACTGTTTTATCCATCCCTGGATCCTCTTCCATATTCTGTCTTTCAAAAATTTGAAAGCTCCGTTTGTGGCTTGCCCCACCGAAGACGGCATCCCCAGGTATCTCTCGCTCAACGCCTCCTTCTGCACGTTGAGTATGATTTTCAGAGCATCCCGTATCGTTGTTGGACATCTTTTGCTAAAGAAAATAGAGGATTTGTCCAAATTGACACGCTGACCAGATGCTTTACAGTAGGCTTCCATTGCATCCCTTGCTTCTCCCGCGCTCGCTTCATTTGCTTTGAAAAACAGCAGGCTATCATCTGCGAAGAGGAGGTGATTTACTGTTGGGCAGTAGCGGCCACCTGTAATCCTTGGAGGTTTGATGATTGACTTCTGAATTTTAAGAGGCACGAAAGGCTCTCCGCTGCTAACAAGAACAAATACGGCGAGATTGGATCACCCTGGCGAATTCCCCTTGAGGGCGTGAACTCCTCGAGGCGTTCCCCATTAAACAAAACTGAGAATGTTACTGTACTCACCATCCTCATCACTGTATCAACCCATGTGTTGTGGAAACCAAGCTTGCACATGATGGCCCTCAGATACGCCCACTCCACACGGTCATACGCCTTCCTCATATCGAGTTTAAGTGCACAGAATCTATGCTTCACCGCCTTGTTTCTTTTCATAAAATGCAGGCATTCATATGCAGCAATAATGTTATCTGTTATTAGTCTACCTGGCACGAATGCTGACTGCTCCTCTGAAATAATCTCTGGAAGAATCTGTTTCAATCTGTTGGCAAGAACCTTCGACGCTATCTTGTATACCACATTACACAGACTGATAGGACGAAACTGACCCAAATCTTCAGGTTTATCCACTTTCGGAATGAGAACTATGCATGTTTTATTGAAGATGGTCGGATCATCCTCACCTCGCAGCACTCGCAGCACCACTTGGGTAACCTCGCCACCACATAACTCCCAATTACGCTGGAAAAAGTGTGCTGGCAACCCGTCAGGCCCCGGGGCCTTGGTAGGAAACATCTGAAACAAGGCGTCTTTAACTTCTTTATCCTTTATAGTTGCTATGAGACCCTCATTCATCTGATTTGTAACACGGACAGGGACTGTATTGAGTACGTCGTCCATGTTCTCCGTTCCCTCGGACCTGTAGAGATCACAATAAAAACGGTTAGTAATTTCCGCCATCTCCCTTGGATCCTCCGTCACCTCTCATGTAGTTTTAGTCGGGCGAGTAATTTTGTTTCTTTTCTTCCGCTGACTAGCACGCAAATGAAAGAATCTCGTATTCTTATCTCCCTCCGCTAGCCATTGGACACGGGATCGTTGTCGCCACATAATCTCCTCTCGCTGATCAAGCTCAATTAGCCGCTCCACCACCTTCAGCTCAGCGTGCGTCGGCCCCGTACGCGACGGTTCTTCTCGCATTCTCTTCAGATCATCCCGCAAGCTTTGTATTTCCATCCGCACACTACCAAAAGTGTTCTTTCCCCACCTTTGTAACGCTCCAGTGACTGCAGTAAGTTTTTCCTGCAATTCTACGAGGGTTCCCGCACGCCCATGTTGATTCCACTCCTGCTCGAGTGTTTGTTGTAGGTTCTCATGCCGCTCCCACATGATCTCATACCGAAAGACTGCGCCATCAGCTCCCCTACGTCCAACTCGTGCCAGGCTATCCCATGTAAGCAGAATGGGACAGTGGTCCGAGGACGCTGCCGTTAGGTGGCGCAGTGTTGCCATCGGGTATCGCGTGCACCATCCAGAAGAAACAAGCGCGCGATCAAGCCGCACTCTGCAGAAGGAGCCTCCAGCGACTCTCTTCTCGTAAGTCCAACTATTTCCTTGGTAACCCAAGTCCTGTAATCCGCATACATCTATCATATCTCTGAAGCCTTCAATTTGTGCATAACTTCTCTCCTGCACACCCACATGCTGATGACGGTGCAGGACTTCATTAAAATCCCCTAGGCAAACCCAGGGTAAATCAGACGAGGAACGAATATATTTCAGCATGTTCCACGTTTTGTGGCATTCGCTCGTTTGAGCCTCTCCATAAACCCCCGTGATACGCCACGGTTCTTTCCCTCCCTCTATAATGATTGCATCAATGTGATACTGGGAGTACGGTAAAATTTCTATTGATATATTGTTGTTCCAGAACAAGCCAAATTCCACCACTACGACCTGAGATGCTAACAGCAAAAGCTTTATCAAAGCCTAAAGACGGTGCTAGACGTTCAACACGAGTTCTATGAAGTTGAGTCTCGAAAACAAAAAGCACCGTGGGGGCATGCCTCCGTGCAAGGTCACGGATCTCCTTCACTATCGCCGCGCCTCCCAAACCGCGACAGTTGTGTGCCATTGCACTCATTGGTCCCGGCGGTCCCCTTCGAGAGAGGCCGCCGATTTTGTACCCTTAGTTGAGTTTCCCATCTTATGTTGTGCTACACCTTTTGCCTCTTCCTCCGCCTGTTTCAGTTTCTTCCTCTCCTTGGGAGTTGCATAATGCGGTGGTGGGGGAGGGACAGGTGTGCTCCCAACCACCCCGACATCATCCATGTTCAGCTTCTTACAAGCCCCCGGCGGTGCCGACGAACTACCACTCTCCTCATTTGCTGCATGTTTCAACGGGCTTGCTGCTGTGTCATTGAGATCATCTGAGTCCCCCAAACCAGCCTCGGTTGAGTTCCTCTTCTGGCCCTTTGCTCCACCTCGCGGCACCCACTTACGACGTTCCCGCTCTCCAGCACCATCTCGTCCATAAAAACTCCCACGGCCACCTCGATTGTTTCTTCCATTCTCACTGTGCATGCCATAGCCTCGCTGTCCCTGGCCTCTACCAAAACCCCCCGGTTTCATACCCGGTGTACCCTGCTTCCAGTGCGATTCTTCAGAGATCATCCATGCTCCAAATTGTCTGTCCTCCTCGCCATGCTCACCGGATCCACACTCCATGTACGTGTGACCCATAAGTCCACAGTGCTCACAGTATTTGGGTAGTTTCTCATACTTCACTTCTAAAAACATACGCTCACAGCCCTCCGGTGTCAGCGGCACAAACCTCGCCAATGGTTTGGTCGAGTCCAGGTTCACTCGAGCCCGGTGGAAAACTCCCATCCTCGTATGTACCGCCACCATCTCCATCTTGACCACTTCCCCCACCCTGCTCGCCAACTGAGTAAGAATTTCAATCTTGCGAAACAACGGTGGTACCTTATGAATCTGTATCCATGCCTGAACCTTAGACGGGGTGATCGTCGATCCATCAAAAGGCTCAAGCATCACCGCACTCCCGTGGAACAACCACGGGCCCTCCTCCATCATCCTTTTCCAATCACCCAAGCAATGCGCCTGCAACACAAACAGATTTGGCTCGATCTCGCTGAAGTTGATCTCATGTGCAGGACTCCATGCCGCCAGCATGGTTCTCTTGAGGGTTTCCAAGCCGAAAGCCTTCTTTGTCAGAACCCTCGCGGCCGCAAGCCACTTCACCTCCGGCCATAGCCCGATCTCCTCCTTGCCAAGGACCACGTCGTTCAGTTCCTCCCCATGAAGTTTCAGATTCCTCAGCAACGCATCCACCTCGTGGTACTGCGCCCTGCCATCGCTCGCCCGATTGCTTTCCGCCATGACGATCGCCCCTTCTCCTATCCGCGCGCCCCCGGAAAACCAAAACCCTCCCCGAGAACCAAGGCCGGGTAGTCAAGCGCGGTTGACCCCTAGATCAGCCCGAGCTTCCGAGGGAGTTTGGGAAACGGGTTGGACGTAGAAACGGAGATGATTACCGGCAGGTTTGGTGATCGCCGCCGTCCTCGCTTCAAACCCTAATCGCCTTGAGCGAAGAGGTTTGGTGATCAGATAGAGTATTTCTTGTTTGGTTCTAGAAATGCGGCCCGGCAGTAAAAGCGAATTGGGCCATTTTTGGTTGGCACGATCGCATCTCACACTGCTTATCATAGCGCCATTTGTATGTGGACTTGGCCCGCGTTCTAAAGTCTTCATATTGAATTTAGCACGTCACATTTTTTTTTCTTCTTCTTTCCGCACAAGGGCAGCACCGATTGCTGCTCCAGGAAACTGAATTGGCTCCATCGGTTCATCCTCCAATTCTTTCAGTCTTTACCGGGCTGAATTGCCCCTCCACGAGAATGGAGAAGCTAATTAAAACCGGGGATTCATCACTCATGTTTCGACGGATACTACCAGCCGTCCAGCAGACACTGATGCGTGAAGAAGGGGCTAAGAAAAAACTTTTTATGTGCCCATGCCTGAGGGTGAGACGGACGAACATGCATGGACGACGAACATTTTTTCGATTGTCATAAGATTCATCGTGAGTTCTTGGTGCACATGTACTAACGGGGACCTTAGGATAATTTCAGTGTCCAATGCGCACTCATCTGGATGGCATATAGCACGCGCGCGGCAGGTTCGTCATGAATCTTCATCCCCACCTCCCCCTTGTGTGTGCATGGCGAGCACCGATGCACGCATGACAACATGTTCACGTCATCATTCCCGCGGTTCCATGCATGAGCCAAGCTATCCAAGTGTAAACCCGTGAATGCCTGGACCAGCACCGGACAATAACGATGATTTCCAACGATGCAGCCATTGCAGTAACCGGCGCATCGCGCTCACGGCTCACCGTCCCGATTCGATCCACCCTGTCTTTCTCGCGGAGAAAACGTCGCGGCGGGCCGGCGGCCCTTCCGACGAGGCAGGGCCGATCGAGCCACCCAGCAACAGGGGATCGGAGGTATAGTACCGAGTCTGTGTCTGCGTCTTCGTGCACGTGAGAGCGAGCGGCGTCTCGTCTCGCGCGCGGCCACGGTGTCCAGCCAACACATCAATCAGCACATCCTGGCCGTGACCGCTCGCACGCACGCACGCATGCGTCAATCAACGGGCGATGGTCACTGCTCGTCGCGGCTACGTACGTGGCCGGCGGGCGCGGCAGCCGAGCCGTCGACGGCAGCAGAGGCCTCACAAACTTTTGGGTGGCAACGACCCTGAGGGCCAGGCACGGCCCACGGCGCTGCCCTGCCCTGCCGCCGAGGGAAGGAAGGCGGACCAGACAGCGACGAGCGCCCCGCCTACGCGCACACGTGTCGTCGCTGCGCAGACTAGCTGCCAAACCATGGCTTTTTGGGGATATTTCCACCGTTTTAGTCGGCCGGGACCTGGTCCGTCGGAAAGCTACTGTGCTGTTTTGGTCTCGTGGGGTTTTGACTGAACGCGTGTGTGAGGGTGCGACATGGCGCGCTGTGGTTGCTCCGGCGGCGGCCTCTTCGTATTTTTCTGACCGCTAATTTGACCGTGCCTCGAAACGCCCCTCTTGTTTCTAGTACTCCCTCCGATCCATATTAATAGGTGCTGAAGTGGATATATTTAGACATATTTTATTGCTAGATACATCCACTTCACCACCTATTAATATGGATCGGAGGGAGTACAAGTTTCGTCCGGTAAGATAAGTTCAATAGTAGAGCTAGCATTCCGACTACAAGAAATTGAAATGTGACCTATAACCAACTATACAGCTAACGTGTACAACAGTGAGCTATAAAAATGTGTTATTTTATTAATACATGACTCATTTTCCACTCTCACAACATGTCTAGGAGCACGTGCTGCAGCTATCTCTTGCATGCGAGCACACTCATCTTCTCTCTTTTCCATGTCATCACAAAAATATTATTCTAATCCTTATAGCCCGCTTACATAAACTTATTGTACTTGCTCTATGGACGTTTTTAAAAGCTTGTTGGTTAGGTTGTTGGTAAAATTAGACATGTAATCAACCAATAACACATCTTACAACCACTCCAATGGGTTATATGTAGTGTGCTCAATAAAATGTGAGAGAATGTGTAAAACACTAAGACATCTCTCTTATTCTACCTTGGAGCATGTGCAAGGGTTGGTTCTTCATGAACATACACCCTCAATCTCTCATCTCATTTATTTTATTCCATACCATCAAAAATATGACAAAATCTACCAACACATATCTTACAACTATTGGAGATGCTATAACATGCATCGGACGACGATCGAATTAGTCTACTCCCATGTAACCGTTGTACGTACTATTTCTTTTATTTACAAAATTAAACTGTTGTGCTCCAGCTCTTTGAGTTGGATAACGGAATACCCACACCCAACAGCACCAGGCAACTCAAAGCTCATCTAGGAGTTGGCAAAGCTACATTTCCACTGAAAACGAGACCCGAATCTCCGATCAAGCTTAACTTCCAAACTGGCCCCACCAATCAAAAAAAGATCACACACTACTGGCGTGGCTGTCCTCGCATCCACGATCCCACCAGATATTTCCGCACGCGTAGGTTGTGTCGCCGTACCAGAGTTCGCCACCTGGGATCATATCTTCAGCTCGCAAGTCAACATACGGCCGGGCCCCCGATTGCAAGAGTTTGCCACCTGTGCGGACAAAACCACCGGTTCCGCATTCTCTACGCACATGAACGTGCACGTATGAGGAGGGCGCTGCCACCTGTTGGGCGAATTTCTCATTCGCAATTATGCAACTGTTCACCACCTGCTTTTTAAAATCAATTATTGGCAAAGCCGAAATCCTCGACCATGGAGTACGTACTACTGTGGAGCGTTGCTTAATTTAGGAAGGAAGCCATGCCCGGCGTTGCTTTTGGTAGCCGCTTGACGCTTGTGGTGGCCAAGACGAGCGGAACGGGAAAGTCGGGCGGAGACGACTTGCTGGAAGGAGAAAGGAGGCGGCCGGTGTCATCAGCATTCTTAAGGACCCGGATCGGCCGCGTAGAGAAGATGATCAGATGACCTTTTATCATCCATGCTGGGAAAACAAAAGGTCGCGAAAAGGCTAGCTCTAGTAACATGCATCCGTTGGATTTATGATATCTCTGCTTTTTTTTTCTCCCTTTTCGCGAGGATTTGGTAGCAGCGTGAGACCTCGATCACATATTCACACATGTATCTCATGCTAGCTAGCCCCATGTCCGTCGCCCATCGGTATATGGTCCTGCCGGCCTTTGCTTCACAGGCTCTTGCGTACGTAAGCTGCTAGCTAGCACTGTTCATTACCTTGCACTGCACACGTTCTTGCGTCAGCTGCCATGCATGAGATTAGCGGACACTAAGCACGCTTAGTTTCTTCTCCTCATCTCTGTTCACCGTCGTAGCTGCAAGCCTGCGCTAGTGTTTCAGTGTTTATGCATACCGGCCGGTGAAGTATTGCTACAACTACGGACGGAAACTTACGGATTGGCTTACGGAATCACAAGGTGGTTATCAGGGTGTGGGCCCGATTAAAAATCATGGGGTTAGTAAACTAATGAGGAGTGGACACGTACGTCCGTAACAAACTATCCGTAAGTTAGTTTTTCATCCGTAGCTCTAGCATTTCCGGGCCGGTAATGTCGTCTGTCGACCACGGACCGATCGACGTACGTGTCCAATTAATACAGTTTCTTTTTAGAGCTCCAATTAATACATTCTGTGCCTCTGCGTGGCCTAATTGATCGCATAGTCACATGTGCTGCATGCGGTTTCTAGATTCTTAGGCCTATACTTTGTTTGGAAGCTAAGCGTGAGGGGCCGGTGTGCTTATCCACAACAAGGAAGAAAGTTGTTACAGCACTCAAGCGGCAGCGTGCCTTTCCCCTTTCGGCACCAAGACGACGCACACACAGGCTGTTGAATTCGCTAAGCGATTTGGTGCGAGAAAAATGCAGATTGAGCGAGCGAGGAACAGAGGGTATATTGCTCCATGCACTGGACTGGATGTATACCGGCATCAAGAGCATCTCCAACTCTCGTTGTAAAGTTCGGCGCGCTAAAATGACTTTTACGGCGTCCAATTTGGCACGTAAGGAAGGTCGGAGCATTTCCACGCGTGCCATAGTTGGGCGCTAAGTTTTCTGGAGAAATTCCAATTTAGAGCGCCGCAAACAGAAAAGGCACATGATTTTAACTTAAATTTTAAATTTATACATAATTCGACCATACAACTGAAATTTAAAACAGAAATTTGAACTACAGTTAAAACTAATAGTCCGAGAAGTCGCCGTCCGAGGTCGAGGTGGTGTGGTCCGACATGGTCCAAACGTCGTCCCACCTCGGGTCGTCGGAGTCCCAGTCGGGGGCGTTGGGGTAGACGGACGCGGCGTCTAGATCCCCCACGGCGGCATCGTGCCGGGCACGCTCCATCTGCCGCTGCGTGAAGAAGAACGTCTCGACGGCGACGTCCTTATGGTAGCGGGTGCGCCACTCGGCAATCACCCGCTCTTCTTCCTCCTCACGGTTGAATGCGGTCGCGACGCTTCTCCTCCTCGGTGACTAGGCGCGGTGGCGGCGCCAGATCCTGCGCCTACTTACGCGTGTGGACGTCGTGGAACTTCATGCTGGAGTGTGGCCTCCCGAGGCGCCACTCGCAGTGTCCCAGGCGCGGGTGTAGTCTCGAACGTGCCAAGGCCGAGGCGCATAGCTCCGCTCCGAATCTCTGTGTAGAATGTCCCTTTCGGGCGCTCGCGGACGCCATAGTAGCTGGAGCTGTTACGGTCTTACGGAGGCATGGCCGCGTCGACGCTTGCGAGGAGAGGAGAGGGCGCGGGAGAGGAGGGGAGAAGGAGCGGAGAGAGGAGAAGACGCGGACTTTTCGCGCGAATCACCGCCCGCGCCGCTCTTTTTCCCGCGTTCGCTGGAGCGGGCCGCTCAGGCTCCCATGCGGCATTTCGGCGGTTTTTCCCGCGCGGCGTTTATATGACGGCCGGAGATGCTCTAAGAGGATCTAATCCACTCTGCTGGGGTCTCCAAAGTGCAAATTAAGAGGATCTAATCCAATCCACCAATACGATTAACCGGTGATTGTCTATGGTTGCTTAGCAAAAATGGGCGCCACCAGTAGGCCTTTAAGCACTTGATATGGCAAGTCCACCCGGTGAATACTCCAAAGGCGCAACGTAGCGATCCGAGCCCGAGTATAGAATGGCTAGCGGTGGCAGCCAGAGCATTATTAAATCTGATCCTGTGGATTAAACAACTGGTGTTCATGTCATGCCGTGATCCAATGCCGGTGCTGCTTATGTCGTGACGTTGGCTAGATGCCTAGGCCTGCGACGATTACTATAGGTCATGTGTAGCTTCTCGTACAGCAACAGCATATCTACCTCCGTATACTATAGACCACAGTGGACGTACGTTTCGAAATAAATGAATATATAGCCGAGTTAGCTTGTAGAACACGTACCCCTGGCCTGCATACGTCTAAGCAAATTCATGACTTCTCGTTATGGTCCCTAAAGGGGCGGCTCGGGCGAAACCCTATCCGCCGTCGTATCCCCTCTGTCCCACCCACTCACCGCCGTCGAAGGAAGCCATAGAGAGTACAACCCCTCCTATGGATGGCGGCCAGCGGGTCCTCAACTCCTCGTACAGACGCGACAGGAGGCCTTCGACCAAGCCTTGGACGGTTGGCGCGGGCGGCGGAGCATGGACGTCAGGGCGTCCTGGGTTCCTCCAGTGGTGGCTGGTCAACAGTGCCGACATCGTGGCAGTGTGTTTCTCGGACCGACGGGTTTGTGGAGGAGTCTGACTACGGCGTGCGGCAGGTTCAAGAGTGGCCTGGATCGTCATCGAAGACGACAGGTAAAGCGTGGCTAACCAGGTGGCGGTGTGCGAGGGATTCGGGTCCTCGTGCCAGAATCCTATGGTCGTAGCGGCGGCTGCCATTGTATGGGTGACGACAACGGCTGACACGGCGGTGGGTGCTCCTCGTAGCGCTCAGAATCAGCACGGCGGCCCCTCTTCTTCGACGGTGGCGGCCTCCAGAGTCGTGTGGGTGACTCAGAGACTGGTTCTCGATATGGGACAACCTCCGGTATGGGATGTCCCCTCCATCAATGGATTGGGTTCGATGATGCGGCTCGGCAGATGACACGTGTCCCTTTTGGAGATGTCAAGCAATGTTGTTACCTACCGGCTGGTGAAGCTTCTGGTAGATGCGCCGCCGGAGGAAGCTACGCACGACGCCTCATACAGAGGCATCAAGTCATGCATGTTACCAGCATGTGTTACACGGTGGCTCTCGCAGAGGTGTCATGTTTAACATGTTGATGTTGAATCAAAGGTGGTGCGACAGTGGCGAGAGACGAGCAGTATGGGACATCTATTTCTCGATGTCTTCTGTATAGGTATCTGTTTATCGTGGCGTCGGTAGCCGGATAAAAGGAGGATGATACATACGGCCTGAAAGACGGATTTATTCACACCGGTGGAAACAACCTTGCTGAATGTGGTGGATTCAAGTTTGGGGGGATGAGAATCCAGAGTTCAACCTTGTGTTGGAATCTTCACCATCGGCGTACAAACGACGGTTCCTTCTTCAAGGTGTATCCTAGGAGTTGTGTATTTTTTGTTTTATTTTCGTCTTGTATCATAGGGTTAGTGGGTTTTTTTGTGGAGTTGCTGTCGCGAGGCATGTGGTCTTGGGTTTTCTTTCCATGTCGATGTTGTTCGGCTGCTGGATTTTACATTCTTGAACTTATTTTTAATATATTGGATGTGTGCATCGTTTCGATGCAGAGCCTGGGGACTCGCTCCCATCTCGAAAAACTCACTTTCGTGCATATATTGGCTTGATCAATAGATGTGAGATTTTCTTTTACAAGAAGAGTATCCACAAACAACCCTGGTCCGTGGGTGGTTCAACTCTCGTTATGTGATCCGCGAATTTGGTCTCATTCCGTCCACTATGAGGTTTTGATGACCCATGATTCTTTTGTCAATTTTAGGGAGAAGAATCAATCTGAGAACCAATCACTCGCTAAGGTTAGCTCTCCGCGTGTGGAGCCAGCGTATCCCGGGTTCGAGTCCTAGATGTTCGCGCTCAAGGAAAATCGAGTCCCAATTGCGTGTGCTCGAATAATCCGGGTGTCTTACCTATCTAACAACGTACATTTAAGGGAAGGATTCTTCTCCTGTTGGTCAACGTTTTAGGGAGAAGAATCAACTTAAATCATAATTAATGAAATGTGCAAAATTAACCAAAATTACTTTATAAAATTAATGGCCAGTTCTAAATAGTACTCCCTCCGTATCGTAATGTAAGATTTTTAGCGTTTTCTAGACAACTCGTACATAGATATGTTTTAATGCAAGATACATATGAATCCACACACTAAACCATGTCTAGATATGTTTTGTTTAGAAAACGATACAGAGAGAGTATGTCTTAATACTCTCTCTGTTTCAAAATAATTGTCATTGAGATGGATGTATCTAGATGTATTCAAATCTAGCTACATACATTTTAACGACAATTATTTTGATACGGAGGGAATACGAAAAGTCAATTTTGCTCTTGAGCTCCAATGATCCCTTTGTTTTATAAAATTCAAAACTATATCTACAATTAAAAAAAACTGAAAATAAAATCTAGATGTAGTTAATGATGCATTCTATAAGCATGTAAAATCACAATGTGAAATTCTTTGTATTATTGGCCACACAAAAATGACAAATTCTTGTAATATGTTTAGATATTTGAAAGTGTGTATACTCAGATCCACGCATTTATCATTTTTATGTAGCTCGAAATATTAAGTATTTCGTTTGAGATTTTTTGCACTTTTGTGGAATAAATCATCGACAACATGTGGTTTTTTTCTTCAGATTTTTTGAAACTTCTAAATATGAATTTTGATTTATTTTTTTTAAGAAAAGGTACCGGATGATGGATGTCAGGAACCGGAAATCTCCACTCGTTTTATAATACCTAAAGAGAGTGCAAGGTATCGTAAAATTTCTCATAGATCAATACATGCTTTTGTAGCACAATAAACACATGTTTTAAAAGAATAGTTTAAAATTTTCTTGAAGGCCATTTCCTTTCCCAGTCTAGGACCACTTTGGTGCAAATAAATTTAACAAATTTTTAGGGCCTATTTGATTCATAGGGTAGAAAAAAATATGGAAATAGGAAAAATATAGGATTGCAACGTCATGCCTACTCCAATCTTATAGGATTTTTTATACATCAAAGTTTGTTTGATCTCATTAAAGGGATTGTAAAAAGAGACTGGAGTGAATGTTAGATTTCCTATAGAAAGTAATACAAAATTCCTATGAAAAAAAATTCTATAGGATCCGATCCTACAAATCAAATAATCAATTTAAGAAAAATTTCTATAGGATTGAATCCTCAAAAAAGAAATCCAACACAATTCCTCGTCTATTTCTTAGGCTGGTGCCAGTGCGGGAGATAAGGGGGCGATATCGCCCCCCAGCGGGCGAGAGAGGGGCGACAAGGGGGCGAGAGGCTTGCGGCGGGCGATGGCCGCGTCGCCCGGTGGTAGCGCCGCTGCCGCCCGGCTATCGCCCGCACTGGCCGGGAGAGAGGGGGCGAGAGGGGGAGGCGATAGGCGAGAGCGGGGCGAGAGGGGGAGGCGATAGGCGAGAGCGGGGCGAGAGGGAGGCGATAGCGGTGCTAGTGGGGGCGGTAGGGAGGCGGTAGGGAGGAGAGAGAGGTGAGAGCTAGCACTATAGCCCGTGCACTGGCACCGTG
This sequence comes from Alopecurus myosuroides, assembly GCA_028641055.1. Classification (NCBI taxonomy): domain Eukaryota; kingdom Viridiplantae; phylum Streptophyta; class Magnoliopsida; order Poales; family Poaceae; genus Alopecurus; species Alopecurus myosuroides. Next base: position 170,164,454 of record CM054059.1, on the reverse strand, counting down.
GCGTGACAGTGGGGTGAGAGTGAGAGGAAAAACTGACGTGGCGGGGCTATAGCCCGTGATAAGCCGTGATGCACTGGCACCAGCCTTAGGATTCTTCCCATGGAGCTTCTTTGGTCTATTTCTCGTGACACCTAGCTTCTATGTCTCTGTTTTGAGTTGATGAGACACAGAGAGACACAGAGAGACAGACGAGTAGCAGACGGTGTAACCGTTGAGATAGTTTTACTAAAAGAATACTTTCACTACACTCTGGCGACTAAGTTTGTCGCCTATGTTTTTTCAGGAGACTACCAACTAACGAATGAACTCCAGGCAGGTATTCGTGGTGGCTCATATAGCTGGAGACGAGCACACACTACTCTATTCCGTCGACCGGAGACAGCCTCACAGGTGTCTCATTAGATTATCTCGCACCTAGCCAGGAATCAATCCCCTGCAGGTAGCCAGTTCACGTGACAATTTACCGTTTCTGAACCGAGGAGCGGGAGAAGAGAGAGATCACAGATTGATTTGTCTCGCACACGTTTACACGTCGGACTAAGCTCCGGAGATCTTTTCGCTCAAGCTGCTGGTTTGGTTGGTGTCCGTGTCGCTGACCGGCCGCGCTGGCTGTGGGCGTAATAATTGAGGGCTTAGATTACACTCCCATCACCGCAAAACGCTCCCCTTTAAATAGACCGGTCGCACGTCCTCTACCTCATCTCTCTCATTCTCTCTCCGTCTGACTTCCTCCTCCAGCTCGCCCGCCCGCCCGCGGCAACGGTCTCTCCGCGCTCGAACAGTTGAGTTTCTTCTTCTTCTTCTCCCTCTGCTTTCGTCCTAGCTAGCTAGCTAGCCAAGAATGGTACTGTAGCTAGTTCGCATCCACAAGCAACGTACGTTTCGCCGTCGAGATTAGGTAGAAAGCTTTTGAACAGTTCCCGTCGTCGTACTTTATCATTTTTCTAAACGCCCAGCACAGTCATCAGAGGCTAAACATCAGGTGATGCATTGCTCTCCGACGTAGGAGTACGAGCACGAGCACGGAGCACCCACAGAATAATCCTTCTTTTTTTTCCCATGGCAAAAGTACGACGGAGTTGGAGTATATGCCAATTGGGCCGCGCATTACGCCAATTTGCGCTCTCTTGTTCTGATGTCGATTGGTCCCCCCTACGCTACGTACGGACGAACGAACGAACTTGTTGTGGGCGAAGGGATAAGCTTTGCTTTGCTTTGCTTACTCGAGTTCGGCTTCTGGTGCGTGCAGAGAGAAGCAGCAGGCAGGATCCGGAGGCGCAAGGCTTGCGTTGCGTGTGGTCTGAAGAGACCCCAAGAAAAAGTTGCAGGATAAAGGTACGAGCTTTAAGCTTTTTATTGTGCATCGCTTTTTCTCTGGGATCTTGTTCCACGGAATCCTCTCCGATCGCCGTGCTCGCTTGTTGCAAGTTCTGAAGAATTTTCCCTTTCCCCGTTCCCATCAGTTTTTTCTTTTCTTCGATAGAAAAATATCTCACGATTTGCCTTCCGGATCGCTTCTTCGAGTTCTGACCGTGTTCGATTGCTGGTGTTCCTGCCGTGATTCCTGCAGGTGATTGATCGATTGGTTGGTTAAGCGGTCTGTCACGCATCCATGGGCTGCGGGTTGTCGAAGCCGGACGACGGCGGGGGCGGGCCGCGGAGAAAGCAGGGGGGAGTCGGCGACGTCGTCGTCTTCCTTCCGGGGCTCCGGACGCCGAGGGGCGTCGACTTCTCCTCCCAGGCGCTCGACGGGCGCCTGGACAAGAGCGCGGTGGAGAGGCTGTCAGCCCTGAGAGCGCGGGTCGTCGACTTGGCAATGCAAGAATCGGCGGCGGCGCTGAAGCCGAGGCGGAAGGCCGCGGCGCGGCACGGTGTGTGTAGATCACCTGAATTCCTGCCTGAATTAACTGCTGGCTGGTTTTGACTTGCCAACTGACACTGGGTTGGGATTTCCTTTCGCTGCTCTGTGCAGGATCCAGCACTGCCAACCTCCTGCAGGCTCTGGAAGACTACTTGCCGGTTCTGCTAGGATTGGTCAAGGAAGGTGAGTGACCTGTTTTCCCTTCTGTTAGTTCACAATCCTGTTAGTTTTCTTGGTTCACTGAGCCTGCAAAATTGTTGTTTGCAGGTAGCGAGTTGAGGCACAGTGTGCAGTTTGTCTGGACTAACCAAGAGGACAATGCTGAGGTATGTGCTTGCTTATCCGGCATAATCTATACCTGCCAGCTCTTATACGATAACATTATTAGCTGTTAGTTCTTTGGCCTAACATGAGATTTTCAATTGCAGGAAACGGCGATGACGGACGCGTGGTACGAGGTGCTGTCCGTGCTGCATTTGATGGCCATGGTCTGCCTGTTGCAGGCCAACTCCCTGCTTCTTCCAAGGGCTTATGGCGACGGTTACGGGCCGCGGGTCTCTGAAGGTAGTACCTATAAACTGAACTGCATCTGAAATCAGGGTCGGGCAAGTTTTTAGGCATTTATGTATTGCAGAATGTTAATTGTCTGTTGCGCATTGAGGTTTTCCTGTCCATAGCGCTCCATGCTGATAAGGCATCATTTCTTTGGCAATGTACACAGAGAGCAGACGTGCCACTGTAGACGTTTTCTTGAAGGCAGCTGGCTACTTGGACTGCGCAATTCGACAAGTACTCCCACAGATACCATCAGAACTAAGGTTCTGTAACCAGCTCATCATTTAAATAAAAAATTGTATCTAATAAAATGACTTTAAGATTTCAAGTTGAAAATTTCTATTGAGATTCCCTTTCAATGTACTTAATTCAGGAGACAACTTCCAGTAGACCTGGCTGAAGGAAATCTCAAAGCTCTTAGCCTGCAAGCTCTCGGTCAGGTACTGTATTCTTGCTCAGCTTATTTCAACTGAATTTTGGTTCAAATGAAGATGACTGTGTTTGTAGTCTGATGGTGTTCTTTTGGGGTCACTCTGACGGGGCCGATTGGTCTGTTTGTGGAAGTGATGCAGAGGATGCAAACATGAACAGGATTTATACTCTTCAGAGTTTTTCTCTAAAATTTACAATCTAAGTTAATTCAGTAAAATAAACCCAAAGGGCGTCTCTGAGTGATGGTGATCTGCTTCTCAAACCATCCCGGGACAGCAGAAAATCCCGAGGAAATTTCACTCATTAATCACCCCCACAAAGCTATTATTATGAATACCCCTGAAGCAGCATACTCCTAGATATGTTGTGTTTTTTAATAGCACTTGGAACTTTAATTTCAATCACTTCTCTGTATTGCAGAATGAAATCTAGTACCATTGCAAAAATATACATTTTGTGCATTTTTTACTTATATGCCTATCTATGCTTTTGCAAGTTTGTCTCATATGATTCTGCTTTATCGTCAGTTGGTCACTAACATTGGTAGCATTCACCCTACAGGGTGTCGACATGCAGCTTGGGCTAGCAGTTGATAGCCCTAAGGCCACTCTAGCAGTAAAAAGACGCTTAGCTTGCGAGATGGTCAAATACTGGCACCAGGTTCAGGAGAACATTCCTGAGCTTCCTGTGTCTGACGGATGGGGCAAGAAGCACCTACTATTTGTCAAGTGGAAGTTCGTCGAAGCAAAGGTGTGTAATGATACATCGACCATTGTATCCCTAATGTTAACTATCTAAGTTCCAAATTCGAAATGTGCATCCCAAATTCAAATAGAACAACTGTTATTCAGATTATGGTATTTTGCTTGCAATAGAGTACTAATCCTGCAACCATCTAAACTGACGTTTCTATATGTTTTTTTTTTAATCAGGCTGCAGCATACTATTTCCACGGTTTGATTCTTGATGAAGGAAACAGTGAGAAATCTCACGGAATGGCAATAGCAGCCTTGCAGGCTTCAGAAGAATTTCTGAAAGAAAGCAAAAGGGCTTCTGAAGCCTTCCATGCAACTCCTCCGACGTCTCGGTAAGACATTTGCTCCTAGTGTGCTACTTTAATTAGCGCATACTTAGTGTTTTTCCTTTGTATTTTACACTTGTCTACCCATAGTATGGAAAAACTGGTTCAAGGAACATCTATTACAGTGCGTCGCACCAAATCTTTTTTGAACATGTAAAATGAAGACAGTACCTGTAACTTTGCAGGGGCCCCAATCCATTCGGAACAGCTAAGTATATGTTTGACAAGATCCCGAAAGATGCTTCAAGCAAGGTCCGATCAACCAGGACCTGTATACTCAAGAAAGGTAACAATTAGTGGCAAAACAAGCTCGTGCCAAAACTGCTCAAATTGTGAATCTAAAGTACTGACGAGACATCTGTTTTGGGCACCTGCAGGGTCATCGGAGCACCACCCCCGTTGCCGGATTTCTCGTTGGCACTAACACCTGAAGACTATGATCTTCCTCCATTAGACCCACTTTGGAACAAAGAGGACGGCCATCAGTAAGTGTATATTCAGCAAGAGTGTCTTCGGACAGAGGGCTCTGGCACTAGTGAGAAAGCAAGAACCAGGATTCTGCCATGTTGAAGCCAAATGGCGCAAATGAAGTGTACAAAAACATGTTCCAACCAAATTGATGTCGACAAATGGAAGCAAATTTTAGAAAGGCCTGAAGATATGTGAAGAGCATTTTACAGTTCAATTTTCTTCTGACAATGGAAATGCATTGTCAAAAGCTTTCCAACGATTCCTGAAAAAAAAAAATCCAAACGAGTGTCATGGTTCCTTTTAACTAGGATCTGACCATGGCTTGGTTTTGGGGCTATTCTGAGCCTATTCATGTGATAGATTTACGAAATATCATCCTGATTTTCAGTGTTTGAGACAGAAGCGGCCAGGAAGAAATTGAAACTACTTAACACATACATAAGCTATGAACCCATGTTCAAATTTCAAGATAGCAGCCACCAGGGGGTTAACCATGCATATATAATTTGTCATCAGGCTATTCTACTCCTGTGGGCACACACCCCAAGCAAACACCACCTTTTTATATCAGCTACAAGACCAAGCACATACAATATCTTCTGAGAGTCATGAAACATTTAAAAAATTAGATAACCAAAAAAATGTACAACAGATTCCGAAGCATCAGGATCGATCTATCGTCTTCCAAATATATAATACTATGATAACTTTGAGCAATACTTCATGGCATATTTTAGGAGGATCATCGAATAGAGTACACACAAACAACAGGCTGCATTGCAAATTACCATTTCCATAAATAATTAAGGCTTTCCTCCCAAGCAATTATCATTTCCATATAAAAACAATTATCTCTTCAACAGAAGCCACAACCAAAGTATCAGCCTTCAATTCTGTCTATTATGAACATTTACATTAGTAGCAAAAATTCTACCTTGGAGCATGCAACTCCAATCAAGTTTAGATGAAACGGTGATGGCCACATAGTTACTTCTTCTATTGCTGTTCAGCAGACATACAATGCCATAGCGTTTGACGTTCACTTAACGGTGTATCGGCATGCCATCTACAAAAGCTGATCTATGACAAAATAGTAGGACCCAACAAGTACAAAGGATGCAATTCCACTGCGCGCCATCCGTAGTCCAATGCCACGGAAAAGAACATTCCTATCAGCAGGCGAAATTCCTGTCATTCGCTCTATCCATATTCCTGGTGCTCTCCATTTAAGAAACCTCCTCTCCATTGCTATATACTGAAAAGAAAATGCGAGAACAAATAATGTGCATTTGCAAACAGAGAAGGATGCAGATCTAAGTTTGAAACCAGTCAAAGTATAAAAATACCTTAGGTGTCACAGTGCACTGTGATCGACTTTTGGCAGTATCAAACGTATGTGAAGCAGCAGCTGCTACAACACCAGAGAAGCCTGCAGCAAGACTAGAAGCTATAGGGGATACAGGCCCCGCTTCGTCTAAATTCCTGAGAGGTGCAAAAGGTTAGACCAGACCAAAAATGGGAAGACACAGCGAAAATCAATCATCGCATTGCCCCTATCTTGACTTTGCAAATCGAATAAACTAATATGAATCCATTACCTGGGTTCAGGGTTCATATTAACAGACCTCCAAGTAAGCATCGCTGTGTGTATGAATTGCCAAGATGAAAAAAACATTCCACTAAAGACACAGTCTCGGGCGATCGTTGGTCTAAGTCCTCTCCATAGAGCACCCCATCCTTCAAGTGCTATCACTCTAGAAGGCACCTGGACATCAGAGGGTAACGGGGGCTTCCCAGAGCCCGTCAGCATCCATGGATGCTGTTTCAGGGCACCCATCATGTCAGGATGCTTTGGGGAAAGACTGGACAACAGACTGACACTGCCGTTCCATACTCTGATGTCAGGGATATAACCAGGTAATAGTTTGGAAAGCAGTGGAAATGACTCTTGTACAACATTGACAGGGTTCGTAGCTTTCAAAGGTATGGCAGAACCAACTTGGGACCGAAGTTTGAGAAGTTCAAATGGTGTGCTAAGAAATGCCTCTATAGCACCAGCAGTTATGCCAGCCAACATAGCCTCAGAATAATAAACATGGTTGTCCTCCCTTCCATCTGCCAATAGACAAAAAGATCATATATCATTATGGCGTTCCATAGACCGACCAGCATATGTCAGTGCACATTACATCGTTAAAAAGAACATTGGGTATGGTCTACCGGAAAATGGTAGTCAAGCATAGTACAGAATGATATGCATATTGTTCTGTTGCACAGAAGCAAAAGCTCCAACCACAACAGTTCTTCAGAGGTAGCAATGTCAAACCTTGATGCAAATTATTCTTTAAACAGAAAGTACTCTAGTATGAGAACAAGGAAACATATGGGAGAATATGACCAAGAAGTTCAACACACTACATGTCTAAACTGCTAATAAAAGGTGCCAACAAGATTGATATAAAACAGATAACATTAAGCAATGAACTGTGGCACAAAAACAAAGTATTTACCTTTATAGAAGGCTGTTAAAAGCTCATAGGTCCCAAAACGTGCTCCAACACCAGGCAGTTTACCTAATATTGACCATCCAATACCACTGTAGAGACCTAAAATACATGCGATGATTAAGTTATCAATTTTGTGTGGGGGATAAAGTAACATATGGGTGATAAGAAGCCATCATACAGGAACTAGAAATCCCTATATATCTCAAATAAGGAAGATTACATGAAAGAGGCAACACAACAGATTCAGGTGAAATCATGCTACAATCGCATGTATTTCAGTATGAAGCAGCACCGTACGGGTCAAAATCAAGCTTTTTAGATCTTTCAATATTTGGAAAATGAAATATTGCACAAGCTGAGTTATCTGAAGGAACAATTGAAGCCTTAAGCTCCTGGTGGATATACTCTTAATGTAGAAAGTGTGCAGAACCACTTTGAACACAATTGCAGTAAGTGCTTGCTTATCTAGTGTAGATTCACTGATTCAGTACAGGCTCCCAAGCTACCTATTATTGATGGATTGTCACTAGTATCCGGACAGGTAACCGGAGAAGTCAGCCAAAACTAAACAGCAAAGCCAAACTAACTATGAACCTGGGTAGACACTACCAGTACTAGCCTGCAATTCAAACAATCATCATCATAATTCTCTCAAGTACACTACTTATTAAGGTATTGGTAGCGATGCAGATCGAAGATTAAAAATTCTAATCGCAGCTCACAGTAGAACCACCGAACAAAGGAAGATCTCTACTCATCTAGTCGCAAGCAGGCAAGGAACCAAACCTGCAGGACCGGAGACGGACATGAGCCGGTCCACCGCCTGGCGGAGCCCCATCTTCTGCTTCGGCCCCGTCGCGCTCAGCTGCACACGCAGAAGCAAATCAAACCCTGACAGAGAGAAGAGCAGTACATCCACGGGAGAATCTGAGGGCGGGGGGCGTCGGGCGCTCGCCTGGAGGAGGCTCTTGACGGTGTCGAGGGGGTGGACGGAGACCGCGGAAGCGCTGATCGCTGCGGCGCCGGCGGCCGCGTGGCCGGCGAACACGTTGTCCCCGAACGGCTTGCCGCCTCCGACCATCGCGCCGGACTGGGAGCGGAAATGGCGACGAGGAGGTTTAGGGGAGACGTCGTGGGTGAAACACTCACGAAGGTCGGCCTGTCTCGGCCCAGCCCATGAAGCGGCGAGCGAACTCCGCACGAATCTCAACGCGATCGGACGGATGAGAAGTACTGACGAGAGTCGCACTCCGGTCCAAGTTGCGCGCCGCCCAGCTTGACCACGTTCTCGCTCGCCCAGGAAGAGCGAGACGTCCCTCAAAAAAAAGGAAGAAAGTGGCCGACGCCGTCGCCGCCTGCGCGAGCTAGAACTTAAGCCTCGATGGGCCAAGACCAGAGCCGGGCCGCCTCGGCGGCGGAAGCTCCGCCGCCCGCCGAGCCGGCGCCGGCGCCGTCACAATCTCCTGCCCCGGCGCCTTCCTCCCTTGAGGAGCTAGCCGCAGGTACATGCCGAACTCTGAATCTTATGCGCCAGAGGCCGAGGCGGTTCCCATCGTAATCTCGGTTTCCATGTAGACAGACGGCCGCTTCGAGGGTCAGTTCTCCTTGAGTCGCGCTACCCTCTACAGTAGGTCGTAGCGTTGCTTGGACTTGGGAGCATTGGCAATTGGCGCTACGATTGCGAATAGTTGTGTGTAGTGGATAGACTACATAGTTCCTGTGATTCTCCAGTATGTGGCTATGCAGTGCAGCCTTGTACCGGATGGTGAACTCGTGAGTGGCGACACGTACGAATCCTGGTAGAACGTGCGAGTATATGTGTTATGCCGAAATTGATGTAGTCCTTAGGGCGTTTTTTGTTCAGATTTGTTATCGTATAAACGGTATTGAAAGAAATTGATTCACGGGGGTCATACTTACAGAATGGGAAAATTCCAATTGTGTTTGGTGCATAGGGTGATACGGGTCACCGAAACTGATATGTTAGCACAGATACGAAGGGAGAGTAGGTGGATAGCCTGGAAGAGGAGCATCAGGCCGGTGAGCAAAGGAGAATGCAGGCGTTTAGGATCTGGAGAAGGGCACTGCCTCATGTTAACGTATACCTTTTGTATAGATGACCTGTATAGGCATGTATAGCTGACCTGATTAGCTACGATTCGGTCATGATCCCGTTGGGATCTTCCTTGCTTGCCAAGGCATGTAACCGGCTTGTACTTCTATATAATCATAACGTGAGATCGCCCCTGGTGTGGCGTTTCCCAAACTCATACGTTCTCTTGGTATCAGAGCAACGATCCCATCTCCCAAAACCCTACTCCCGATCCAATCTCCAGCCGGCCGCCTCCCATGGCCTCCGCCAGCGCCCTCACCTCCGCCACCCTGCCGTCCACCAACAGCTCCACGTCCGGCGCGATCGTCAACACCGTCACGCCTGCTGCATCCTCGGCGGTGAACGTGGCCAGCGTCCGCACCCACGTGCCGGTCACCCTCGACTTGAAAACCTCCAACTTCACGAAGTGGAGGATGCTGATCCGCGTCCTTCTCGGGAAGTATGATCTACTCGGCCACGTCAACTCCATCACCGCCGCTGAAGCTCGCACGCCGGACTGGACTCGCGAGGACTACATTGTCCGGTCGTGGCTCTACGGCTCCATCTCCGATGAGATCCTCGACATCATTATGGCAGAGGATCAGACGGCTCAGGAGGCGTGGACGCTCATCACCAACCTCTTCCTCGACAACCAGATGACTCGCGCCGTGTACCTCGAGGCGGAGTTCCGCGGATTCGTGCAAGGCGACCTCTCCATCACCGCCTACTGCCACCGCCTCAAGGCCCTCTCGGACGCCCTCCGCGACGTCGGCACTCCCGTCAGCGATCAGACGCTCGTCCTCAACTGTCTTCGCGGCCTCAACCCTCGCTTCGCCGACATCACCACGATCGTCACCATGCAGAACCCGCTGCCCTCCTTCGCCCAGACGCGCTCCCTTCTCACCTTGCGTGAGACCCAGCTCGCCAACTCCAAGGCCGTGGCGAATCAGACCGCCCTCTACAGCTCCAACGGCGCCGGGAGCTCCGGCACCAACCGTGGCGATGGCAGCGGCAACTCCAGTGGCAACAAGAACGGTGGAGGCAACTTCTACGGCAAGAAGAAGAAGAACGGTGGGAACCGCAATGGCGGCAATGGTGGTGGCGCGCCTACGCCTGTCGGACCCTGGGTCTGCTTCAACCCGTATACGGGTCAGGCCCAGCAGATGCAGGGACCCCCCGCCATGCGACCCAACCCCGGTCCCGGCCTCCTTGGATCGCGGCCACCTGCACTCCCTCCCGCGCAGGCCTTCACCTCCCTGGCGCCTCTGCATGGACAGGCTTTCGGCACCAACCCGCCTCCGATCCCAGGCTTCGTCAGCGCGCCGTCCCCGGGCTACAACACCTCCCCAGCTCCTAGCTACACCAGCGCACCTGCTCCCGTCTACAACAACTCCCAGGCTTGGGACTGCTCCGCGCTCATGGCTGCCTTGAACAATGCGGCCACCCCACCCCACGTCGGTGAATGGGTCATGGACTCCGGGGCAACCGCACACATGGCCTCCGATGCTGGTATGCTACAAAGTCTAGCACCTTCCTCTCCTTCTTCTCTTGTCACCGTCGGCAATGGTTCTACCTTGCCTATTTCTCATGTCGGCCATACATCTATACCTGCTTCCGCACGCACACTCTTTCTTCACAATGTTTTAGTTGTTCCTCACCTTGTCAAAAATCTTCTCTCCATCCGCCGTTTTACTATTGATAATCGTTGCTCTATTGAATTTGACCCGGTTGGTTTTTCTGTGAAGGATCTTCGCACCAAGGCCGTGATTCTTCGCTGCAATAGCCGTGGAGAACTCTACGTCTTCCCTTCATCCATCCTCCACCATCATGCCCATGGACTCCTCGCCACCACCTCCACCGAGCTATGGCACCGTCGTTTAGGTCATCCGGGTCGCGACACCATGTCGCATCTTCATAAGCAGTCGTTTATTCCATGTAATAAAGCACTCTCACATGTTTGCCACGCCTGTCAACTTGGCAAACATGTGCGCTTGCCCTTCGCTAGGTCAACTTCTATGAGTGTGGAACCGTTTCAATTAATCCATTGTGATCTTTGGACATCTCCTGTCTTGAGTAATTCCGGTTTGAAATATTATCTGATTATCGTCGATGATTTTTCTCACTTTATGTGGACCTATCCTCTCCAACGGAAATCGGATACCGCCACGATACTCATCGATTTTATATCCTATGCCCGTACACAGTTTTCTCGGCCACTGGTTGCTATGCAAGCTGATAACGGGACCGAGTTCCTCAACTCTACTGTCACCTCGTTTTTTACCTCTCACGGCATCCGCCTCCGTCTCTCGTGCCCCTACACTTCCGCTCAAAACGGAAAGGCCGAGCGCGCCATACGTACAATCAACGACGTCACGCGCACGCTTCTCTTCCAGTCATCTATGCCACCGTCGTATTGGGCGGAAGCACTGGCCACGGCGACACACCTTGTCAACGTGCGCCCGTCCCAACCCATTGGGTTTGCCATACCCTACATTCGCCTTCACGACACCACACCTGACTACGGTGCACTTCGTGTATTCGGATGCTTATGCTATCCCAACCAATCCGCCACAGCCAAACACAAACTATCTCCACGCTCAGTTGCTTGTGTTTTCATCGGCTATCCTAATAATCATAAAGGATATCGATGTTTGGATCTCCAAACTCGACGGGTCATCGTCTCGCGCCATGTCGTCTTCGATGAATCCGTCTTTCCCTTCTCTCACATCCCTAATCAGCCACCAAATGACGTCGCGGCCCTCGACTTTCTCCTCGATCTTGCCGCCACGCACACCACCCCTACGCCTGTCGTAATCTCTCACGCACCCGCTATGCATGCGCACCCGCAGCCCGCTATGCATGGTACCATCACCTCCACCCCGGGCCTGCTATCGCCCATCGGCACGCGTGGGCCTCCCTCTGGATTGCCCGACTCGCCCATTGGGTCTCCCGGCCCATCCAGCTCACCCCTGTCTGACTCGCCCGGCGCATCGAGCTCTCCTGCATCCGTGTCTCCCGACACATCGCCTCCGATCGTCGTCCATCGGCCACCCTCTCCATCTAACACCCATACGATGGCCACTAGAGCAAAACAAGGCATTTTTCAGCCTATCGATCGCCTTAATCTCACTGCCTCTCACTCCGTTCCCTCTCCTGTTCCTAAGACTTACCGGGGTGCCCTAAACGACCAGCACTGGCGTCGCGCCATGAACGAGGAATATGAGGCTCTTGTTAACAACGGGACTTGGTCACTTGTTCCACGTCCCGCTCGTGCTAATGTTGTTTCAGGAAAGTGGATCTTCAAGCATAAATTTCACTCGGACGGCTCTCTTGCTCGCTACAAGGCTCGCTGGGTGGTACGCGGCTTCTCTCAACAGCCGGGTATCGATTTCGATGAGACGTTCAGCCCCGTCGTCAAGCCGGCCACGATCCGCATCGTCCTCAGCCTTGCGGTCTCCCGTTCGTGGCCGATTCACCAGCTCGACGTCAAGAACGCCTTCCTCCATGGCAATCTTGACGAGGAGGTTTATTGCCAGCAACCGCCTGGTTTCGTTGATGCTCGCTGCCCCGACTACGTCTGCCGTCTTCATAAGTCCCTCTATGGAAGCAGGGAAGGGTAGGCGTGAGAGAAGATCTGGGCGGTTGGAATCGGGGCTGGATTGCTCACTCACCCCGGCTCGCTCGCGGGCGGTAATGCAATCTGTTTCTGCTGGGGCCTTGCCGGTATCAGCTTTGACTTATGGCAGAATTCGTTTATACAGGACTTGTTTCTGGGCAAAGTGAACCAAACAAAATTAACGGTATCAGGTTGCGGTGTAATGCAATAATGGGATAAAATAAGTGAACCAAACCTGTTCTTAATGTTAATGTACCTGTCCAAAACGACTAGATTGACTTCCTAGATCTCCAAAAAAATACACCAATGTCCTGACAGTTTATGTGGTGTTTTAATTTTTAATGGCATGCTTTACTTCTTTTGGGGGTTCATGTTCCTTAACAGACTGCTCTTAGTGTCCGTTCTTTGTGAATCAGGAGCTTTCATTCAGTTAAAAAATGGAGCTTTCATTTACTAAATAGTAGCAGACTTACAACATTTTTTACGCAAGAATCTAGACTGATATTAGTTATCTGATGTTGGTTTTTTTCCGCCGAGCTTTAAACTTTGCTCTTTTGCATGGGATATGCTGTTTCTTTTGAAGGCTCGTTAATCTATCCTCTGATTACTGATGATTGATTTTTAATGCACAGAGGCTATGTCGTTTAGTGAGGATGAAAATGAGGTAAGATCCTCTCTTGCTTCTGGATAGTTGATACTCCTAGATACCTGTATATCACTATGGTATCCTTTATGGCACTCTGGATATCGGTGAAACTGTTATTTGCTTGTGCAGTCAATCGACGTGAAGGTACAAAAAGCTCTGGAATGTCCATGCATTGCTGATCTGAAAACTGGACCTTGTGGCAGCGGATTTATTGATGCATTTTCCTGCTTTCTGAGGAGCACAGAAGTAGAGAAGGTTGTATTTTTATTTCAAGTTACTCAGTTGCTTTCAGTGAAAGTTATCATGTGCAAGTTGCATCTTTCCTACTTATAGTCCGTTCACCTCTTTCCTAGCCTTCCTTGTCTCAGCACTGACAAATGGGATCATACAAACCTACGAGCATAGCAGTATGCTACCGTATCATCTGCTGACCTGATAAATGGGGGCATCGAAGTTAATTAATTTGACATAAAACTGTAGTGAACTATGTTCTACATCGTCTTATTTGGTTATGTAGCATAGTACGGGTATCTTGGTAGTTACTTAAATATATGGCATGATAATCAAAGCAAACTGCTCTTTGTTCTAAACTTAGCTAAATATGACCAAACTAGTGTCTAGCAGATATCTTGTTAATTGATACCATTTCGCATGTGCAGCCTTGATAATGAGTGGTGTGATCCTTTTTATTGCCATCATTTTTGTTATGTTTATTTCAATCCATATTTATGATAGGTCCCTTACTCCCTTTTTAGTTTAATAATACAAACACGCTACATTTGCTACTGCACATTGCAGCAGACAGAGATCAAAAGTACTTGTTCAGGTTACCTATTACTTTCATACAAATAAAACCTCGAGAATTCGCCTGTTGCCTGTTTACAGTTGAAAGAATTAAGAAATTTAGGTGCTATAACTGGACTGGACAAACACAGTCTTTTTGTTTCTTTTCTAAATGTATGTATTTGCAGTCTTTGTAATATTTCATAGTGTTTGAACCACTGTCACGTACAATGATAGAAATATGTTCTGCATGCTGCCATTGACTGTTTGATTCCTGTCTATTTCTTTCTCAATATCTACTTATATTGAACTACCTTCCTTTTCCTTGCCAGGGATCAGATTGTGTGATGCCCTTTATCGCATTGCAGAACTGCATCAAGGAAAATCCAGAGGCATTTTCTAAGGAGGTTTTGGAAGAGGAGGAGAATGATGAGGAGGCTGAGAAGTCCAACCTGAAAGTTAGACCTCCGGCATGGTCTAGAGAAGCCAAGCCAAAGCTTTGAGATCGTGTGGTATTAAAGCTGACAGCCTGATACAGAGAATCCTCTGAGTACCACGCTACACCCTGTTTCTCCTATAAATTCTTCCATTATAGGCTAGATTTCAGCAGAAATAAGCACAGTTGGTGCGGTAGAAATATTCCACATCTTTTTGTAGAACATACTTGATATTGCTATGAGAAACTGAAGAAACATATGTTCTAAGACTTCTATTTCTAAATGGCTTAAAGTGCTGATAAATATTGGAAGGAACTAATATTCCGTGGTTATAGATGGCTCATTTGATCTATTGTTTTAGTGTGGCTCGGAACAGTTAAAGATTATCACTTAACTCTGAATTGTACTAATGATGCTAGGTTTTTTGCAATTTATCACTTTGGTGGGGAATCTTTTGTGTTTAGGAACTATTGGGAACAGTTGAATTTTTTAATCTATTTTCTTCTCTCTTTTTTGTTTTTGTTTTTGTTTTGAGGGTCCTTTTTTTTCCTTTGAGGTTATTATTTCTGAAGAACCTACACCTAGAGTTTTTAAATTGAGAAAAAAAATGATTTTCTCTTTTTTTACTAACTACTCAAACAAAAAAACATCCCCTAACAAGCTTCTGGTGCTATGTCAAATGTGTGTGAAAAAGAATTGAATAGATTATAAAGACAGTGTGCGGAAAAAAAAACGAGTCGATCAAAGTCATGTTATAAGAGTAAGATTTTTGCAAGTCCTTTTCGCTCTAGTCAGATAAAAGGGTTGGACATTGAAAACAGTCCAAAGATCTTTGATAAAAATCAAAAGTTGTATGGTGAAGGAACTCGAAGAACTAGCCTAGCTACACAAGTTGAACTAATCTCCATGTTTTTCAAAAGCCACATGAGTTGCTTAGATTGTTGAACATACTTTGGTTGAGGACACCCTTTGTTCGTTTGAGAAAGTGGGATAAAGAAAGAACAAAAACAGAAGAACGATTGACAAAATAAAAATCGTACCACTTCCTCGAAACATCCTCCTTCAGCGCCGACAAGATCCCCTTAACCCTAACCTCCATCGTGTACGAGCTCCCCCCTCCCCCGCCCCCCTACACCCACCTTCCCCTAAGTGTCATTCTCAGCTCCGTCAGCTACGTCACCAACTGTGTCGTTCTCGTCTCCGACGGGGTCTGTCGTTATTGACAATGACCGTGGTTGGCCAACCCAGTTGTGGATAATCAAATATGATTTGGCTGGATCCACAAATGATGTACCATTACTACTGTTGGAACGCGTAGAGATAAACAAAACTTTTTCCTACGCGGTACTTCTAAGATCTAGCCGAGGTAGAAGGCCACGATGATTACCACTAGACGCGCGGTTGCGGATTATCGATGAATCGCGTCGGGGCAGTGCAGTCCACGATCCGATCCAGCCGATCCGATCCCACGAACGTCGAAGTGTTGAACGTACATCACCTCTGCCGGTATCCACACGTACGAGGAGGAGCTCCGACGGCAGACTGCTAGGTCTGGTGCGACGGCTGGACTGAGTGGGGCTAGGGTTCCCAACGCATGGGAGTGGACTAACGTGCCCGCTGGGCAACCTGCGCCTCTCTTTATATAGCGAATGGTTGTGGGCTTCACAACACTTGTGGCCCATTCCCTCTGTGAGTCCGACTCACAAAACCAGTCCCTTTCCGGTTCGGGTCCAACCCGACCAATACATTTGCTCCCGCTCTTAAGGGCATCTCTAGTCGTTCGGCCCCCCAGGTTTCAGATCGGCGCTTTTTAGCGATAGCGCCGGGCCGCACCAAAACCTGGGGGGGCGATTTCACCAGCCGTTCGGCCGCCCAGAAAAGAAACCGGCGATATCATTTGAAAGTTCATCTTCCCGCCCCAAAAAATAGAGCCCTAGTTCGTCGATCAGCAGCCATAGTTTCGGGCGATCATATTTCAAAAAACGCCACAGGTGGGCGATCAAATATAGTCCAGATCGAATCACACAGACGGGCGCGCGCGGCGTGGGCAAACGTAGGCGATCAGGCAGAAGCGTCGGCCGGCGTCGGAGCAGGCGGCGAGCTCGGCCCAGCATCCTCCAGGTCGATGACGGCGTCGGAGTGGACGGCGGGCGCGTCATCCTTGTCGACGACGGGCGCGTCATTCTCCAGGTCGACGACGGGCTCGGCATCCTTGTCGACGATGGTCGCGGCATCCTGCAGGTCGGCGTGCGGGCTTGTCGGCGCGGTGGTGTAGCTGGTGCCACCAGACGACGTAGTCGGGGCCGGGGGCGTGCTGATGTCGGTCAGGATGAGGTTGCACTGCGCCAGGAACCAAGCTCTCACCTTGGGGGTCATCGCGGCCGGGTCGCCGCCCGTGAGGAAGGCGAGGTCATTGTTCCTCTTCTTCGCCGTGGTGTCAGTCCTGAGGAGGTCGATCTTGACCTGCGAGTTGGCCATGAGCGCCGCCCACCGCTGTTTGGAGACCTGGTCCCTCTTGACGGCCTGGGCCTGAGCGTCGGCGATGCAGGTCTCGATCGACGCCTGGAGCTTTGCCGCTGCCGGCGCGCCGTCCCTCGCCAACTTGGCTTTCTTGTGGCCCATCGGCGGACGCCCTTCGGACGCACCTGCAACCACAGCGTCGGGAACGTACTCCTTGCCCTTGCCGATCGACCGCCGCACCTCCGCCCACTTCTCGCACTTCTCGATGAGGACGAAGACGTGGAGGAACTTGAAGTCGGAGCCCTCGTCGTTCTTGTACGCCTCCAGCATCCGGACGATCTCCATCTCGCGGTTGGCGCCGCTCTGCGGCCTCATCGAGATCTCCTCCTGGATGTCGTGTCATTTGTTGCAGGACGCCTGGATGTTCGCCCAATGGTTCGCCATGGCCTTCTGGCCGCGCTCGGTGATGCAGCAGGCGTAGTAGGGGTCGATCATGCGGCGCTCGTCGTACGCCGTTTTCACCCGCTTCCAGTAGTTGTCGACGTGCTGGTTCGCGCCGACGATCGGGTCCAAGCTGATCGTCTTCCACGCCTCGGCGAGGAGTGCGTCCTCCCTGTTCAGCCACTTGATGCGAGGCTCGGCGGGGGGCAGGGGCACCTTGGGTTCCTTGCGGGGACGGCCAGGACCCCGGCGCTTTCGGCTATCGCCGGTCTGATAAGTCCCCTCTGGCACCACCGGTGTCTCGTCCACCTCGTCGTCTTTGCCCTGCTCCTCCGTCGCCTGCGTGCCGGAGCCTTCACCGTAGTCGCCACCGCCCTGCGCGAAGAACTCCCCGTTGTGCTCGAGGAAGCCCGGGCTCGCCGTCGCCGCCATCGAGCCCGACGAAAATCGCACGGCGGTGGGATGGGGAAGCTGCGTAGCCCGGCGCGGCACCATACATCATCGACGGCGGGTGGTAGGGGAAGGTGAGGTTGGGGTTGAAACCTCCCAGGGAGTCGCCTTCCACGAACCAGGCAGGCGGCGGGTGCGGTGACATGCGTGGTGATGGCGACGGCGACTGCTTCCAGCCGGCGAACCTGGGGCCGAGAGGGCTCTTCTTCTTGGCGAGCGACGCCGCGGAGGCGACCGGCGTAGGTGGCTCGTCCGGCGCGGTCTCCTCCTCCTCGTCCTCCAGCTCGTCTTCCTCGGCGGCGGCCTGCTCCTCCGCCTGCAGCTGCGCCATCAGCTGCCTCTGCCGCTGCGCTGCCTCCCTCCCCCGGCGCTTGATGTTGGCCGTTTCCAGGCGCGACCTCTCGGCGATCCACTCCTTGTTCGACATGCCGGGCGGCCGCTCCTTCGGCGCCCTCGGCTTGCGCGGTTTCTTGGCCGGTTCGGAGGCCGCGGGAATGGATACGGCGGTGGCGACGGCGCGGGGACCTGTAAATCGGGCGGGAGCCGTGGCGTCTAGATCTCGGGGGCGGAGGGAAATGGCGGGAATGGACCGGGGGAGAGGTACATGTGGGGGGAAAGTGGAGGGAAGCGTCGAAAAAAGGGAGGGAAATCGTCTTCCGTCGCCGACAGGCGTGGCCCACGCGCGCATTTCGCCCCCCCCCAAGCCGAACCCAGCGCGCTGGGTTCGGCCTGGGTTTGGCGGCGCCAAACGGCGCGAAAAACGGCGGAAAGCGGCGCTAAATCGGTTCCTGGGGGCGACTGGTGCGAAACGGCGCGAAAAACGCCTCTTGGGGGGGCTCTGGGGGGACGGCTGGAGATGCCCTAAGTGTGCGACCCTGCGGGCTCATGGCGACTTGCACACGATTGGAGTCCGACTCCCAATCGATCAATCGGTAGCGGCTCCTAGCAGAACGTGCCGACTCCCAAGTCCCATTGAGACATGACGACATACCTTCCAATGTGACTTTCATCTTAGTCCCTTTTGCCTCACGATATACCTTGTCGAACTATGGGCGATGTATCGTCATCCCTTAAATAGTTCGACTCTCTTCTCGATCCGTGATATGTGATTCATCTGACTAACTCTTAGTCAACAGACACAGTTAACACTTAACTGAGTCGCGCATGGCCATGCTTCCTGAATCATATCACTCGAGAGGGCCCAGAGAATATCTCTCCATTCGGAGGGGCAAAATCTCATCTTGATTATCCACATCACGCAGATTGTTTCTCATTCGACCCGAACTCTGCCTTTATAACTGCCTTGTCATAGAGCAGCGTTTAATAGAACCTAAGTCGGTGATCCACAACTCGGATTGTGCGACAACCTCAGGTCTAAGGATTACATTGATTGAGACATGCAAATGACGACTTGATCGTTGCATCTCACTGTGGGTCAGTCCGACTTGCTAAACTCTTTAGCCAAGTCCGTGAATGTTGGAATGGCATCACCATGCTAATGAAAAGTGGAACCGTGTCATCAGCCAACACCCACATTAGTCTAGGGTGTGTGTCCAGCACAACCTAAATGACCAAGGACAATCTAGTATGAACAACATGAATACATAGTTCCACAATCGAATCACATATTCAATGACATATATCAGATGTTCAAAACAAGGACAACTTAATAACTTTATGAATACATTGGGAATTACATCATCCATGATTGCTTCTAGGGCATATTCCCAACAGTCAGAGTGATCTCGGGCCTAATACCAGAAGCTACCGCTCTGACTGTTGGGAATATGCCCTAGAAGCAATCATGGATGATGTAATTCCCAATGTATTCATAAATTTATTAAGTTGTCCTTGTTTTGAACATCTGATATATGTCATTGAATATGTGATTCCATTGTGGAACTATGTATTCATGTTGTTCATACTAGATTGTCCTTGGTCATTTAGGTTGTGCTGGACACACACCCTAGACTAATGTGCGTGTTGCCTGATGACACGGTTCCACTTGTCATGGGCATGGTGATGCCATTCCAACATTCACGGACTTGGCTAAAGAGTTTAGCAAGTCGGACTGACCCACATTGAGATGCAACGATCAAGTCGTCATTTGCATGTCTCAATCAATGTAATCCTTAGACCTGAGGTTGTCGCACAATCCGAGTTGTGGATCACCGACTTAGGTTCTGTTAAACGCTGCTCTATGACAAGGCAGTTATAAAGGCAGAGTTCGGGTTGAATGAGAAACAAGCTGCGTGATGTGGATAATCAAGATGGGATTTTGCCCCTCCGAATGGAGAGATATTCTCTGGGCCCTCTCGAGTGATATGATTCAGGAAGCATGGCCATGCGCGACTCAGTTAAGTGTTAACTGTGTCTGTTGACTAAGAGTTAGTCAGATGAATCACATATCACGGATTGAGAAGAGAGTCGAACTATTTAAGGGATGACGATACATCGCCCATAGTTCGACAAGGTATATCGTGAGGCAAAAGGGAATAAGATGAAAGTCACATTGGAAGGTATGTCGTCATGACTCAATGGGACTTGAGAGTCGGCACGTTCTGCTAGGAGCCGCTACCGATTGATCGATTGGGAGTCGGACTCCAATCGTGTCCAAGTCGCCATGAGCCCGCAGGGTCGCACACTTAAGAGCGGGAGCAAATGTATTGGTCGGGTTGGACCCGAACCGGAAAGGGACTGGTTTTGTGAGTCGGACTCACAGAGGGAATGGGCCACAAGTGTTGTGAAGCCCACAACCATTCGCTATATAAAGAGGGGCGCAGGTTGCCCAGCGGGCACGTTAGTCCACTCCCATGCGTTGGGAACCCTAGCCCCACTCAGTCCAGCCGTCGCACCAGACCTAGCAGTCTGCCGTCGGAGCTCCTCCTCGTACGTGTGGATACCGGCAGAGGTGATGTACGTTCAGCACTTCGACGTTCGTGGGATCGGATCGGCTGGATCGGATCGTGGACTGCACTGCCCCGACGCGCTTCATCGATAATCCGCAACCGCGCGTCTAGTGGTAATCATCGTGGCCTTCTATCTCGGCTAGATCTTAGAAGTACCGCGTAGGAAAAAGTTTTGTTTATCTCTACGCGTTCCAACAACTACTCCCTCAATTCTGAATTATAAGGTGATTTAGCTTTTTCTGAATGGCATGTACGCATTTTAGTGCATGTTCACTTATTTCAATCATATGTAGTCCACATTAAAATAGATAATCCAAATTATTTTATAACTAGAAAAATAGCTCGCGTTTTGCGGCATGAATTCTTTTAAGAGCCCTATATGTAAGGTACAAAACACTTCACACCGAAAATTGTTTACCAGAAGATAAAAACATTCTATTGGTCTCAATAGTCCCAAATTTAATGCGAAATTGTTATATATTTGATGGCTAAAAATTGCTGATGTGGACAATTAGATGTTTGAAAGAAGAGTTGACGTGGATAGTTTGCATGTATAGATAGACGACCATTAATAATATTAGTGAGGTGATATGGAAAAAAAATTGAGGGACAACCATCATGGTGCAGTTAGTTAATTTAATGCATCATATATTAGTGGATTCTTTTGAGCGAATATATTCGTTTTTTTAGAACTCCCTCATTTATTACTCATTAATAATGTTTGTACAAATACCAGCTGGTGGATCATGGAGCCAAACATGGCGTCCAATTGAAAGATACAAAGAGCTTCTAGCTAGATCATGGGCGTCGACATTTAACAGCCGATTTTCATGAACATAGTCTACACTTTAGAAATCTGTCGATGAAAGATTGATCTCTCTAATTATCTGACCATACACACCTAAGATATCCCTTGCGTTGATGCTTCGGATGGCATTAGCATAGTCACTTGCTAACCTGATCTTCAGTAGATACAACTCTTTAGCCAGATTTAAACCCTCCCTGCAGCTGCAACTTCCAGGCACTCCGAATCATTCGCTCCTTCGACCACCACAACAGATGCACCAAGAAAATGCCCTGTGTCATCTCTCACAGTCGCTGCCACTGCCGCCACCGTTTGATTCTTCTTCGGGGCTGCATCAACATTTATTTTAGCCATATGAGAAGGTGGTGGACACCACCGTGGCTGTCTCACAACACCCTGGGTGCGAGCCACTGGCTTCTTTGGGGTTCCCAGGTTCGAGATGAACCTGTCAATTAAACATAGAGTTGACAACGGGCTCTGAAAAACCTCCTCGTATATAGACTTTCGCCTCGCATACCAAATAGCCCATAGAGTTACCAAAGTTTTTGTCAGTTCTTCGTGTGAAAGAGCACCAATTACCGCAGCTAACCAGCTTTGAACATCTGGTTCTTGCATATTGACTACTGATGTCTACGCACGTTTCTATTCTTGTAGACAGTGTTGGGCCTCCAAGTGCAGAGGTTTGTAGAACAGCAACAAGTTTCCCTTAAGTGGATCACCCAAGGTTTATCGAACTCAGGGAGGTAGAGGCAAAAATAACCCTCTCAAGCAACCCTGCAATTAAGATACAAGAAGTCTCTTGTGTCCCCAGCACACCCAATATACTTGTCAGGTATATAGGTGCACTAGTTCGGCGAAGAGAGAGTAAAATGCAAGTAATATGGATGATAATAAGTGATAATAGCAATCTGAAATAAAAATGGCAGCAAGCAAACATGTAGCAGAACAGGCGGAAAACGATGTTTCAATGCTTGGAAATAAGGCCTAGGGCTCCTACTTTCACTAGAGGACACTCTCAACAATGATCACATAAATGAATGCATAAATATCATTTCTTCACTATGCTACTCCGAACCACCATCCGGTCGAATAACAAACATCAATCATTGCATAGGGCTGTAAGAGCACTCCTCAAGTCTATATTCCCTCTCTAGGGAACCCCACGCTATCACTATGAGCGCCCTAAATTAGTACTAAACAAACGCCACAATTTCATAGGTTCATCTTCCAACACAAGATATAAATATCATACTAAACCACATGGTGCACACACTATCACCTTTACACCGTGGTCAAAGTGTTTACGGAGATAACAAAACCACTTGAGTAGCATAACAAATAAAGATCACATCTACATATTCAACTAGATTACAAAGCTCATGATCACATAAAGATCACACCAAGGGAGAGAGAGATGAACCACATAGCTATCGGTAGAGCTCTCAGCCCCGGGGGAGAACTACTCCCTCCTCATCATAGGAGACAGCAACGACGATGGAGATGGCGGTGGAGTCGAAGGAGATGGCTTCCGGGGGCACTTTCCCGTCCCGACAGGGTGCCAGAACAGAGATCTGTCCCCCGAAACTTGTCGGCGACGGAGCTACGAATGTATTTTGTGGAAAAGATCGATGTTTTTAGGGTTTTCCCTCGGGGAAGTATAAATAGGCGAAAGGGCGATGCCGGGGTTGTCCAAGGAGACCACACCCCTAGGTGGCGCGGCCAGGGCGGACCCGTTCAACCCCATGGTGTGGCAACCCTGTGGCCCCCCTCCGGGGCTCTTCGGGACTTCTGGAAGCTTCCGGGACTTCTAAGACTTCTGGCTTTCGAATTTCCAATTCCGAGAATATTTCCAGAACAACTTTTCTGAAACTAAAAACAACAGAAAACTGGAAACTGGCTCTATGACATCTTGTTAATAGGTTACTCCCGAAAAACGTGTAAAAATGACATAAAGTGTAAGTAAAACATGTGGGAAACAACATGAAAACAACATGGAACATCAGAAATTAAGGATACATATATGACGTATAAAGCATCCCCAAGCTTAGTTCCTACTCGTCCTCGAGTAGGTAAACGATAAAACAAAATAATTTCTGAGGTGACATGCTACTATCATAAACTTGACCATTATAATGTAAAAGCATATGTACGCTGAGATCATAGAACTTCAAACACAAACATGATAAATAGAACTTTAATAATAAAAGCATAGCAATCACTTTGCACCATGAAGAGTATCTTAAATAAAGGATCATGGATAATAATGCAAAGAAAGATAAACGTTTGTTTCAGGTATATAGAAAGAATGACAAAGTGGTATTTCGCTAGTCCTTAAGAGTGGGACAAAACATAAGTGCCATAACACTTTCAAAGTTCATGAGGAAAACTAGAACAAATAATATCACATCATGAAGTAATTATTGATGTTTATGGGACAAATGCACATAAAACTCAGAATGGCAAAAATGCTCTCTCTCAACTGTGCATAAAGTTAGAAGATGAAGACTCAAAATAAAAGTAAAAGAAAAGCCCTTCGTAGAGGAAAGTAGGGATCACTCATGTGCTAGAGCTTTTTATTTTATTAAACAAAGCTATTAAAGTTTGACACTCCTCCCATCCATCTTTCATAAACCATGGCTAACTGAATCCTCGGGTGACTGCCAACAATCACATACCGTGGAGGAGTGTCTATATTTTAGGAAAGGTGTATGTTAATGTCAACGAATGGTAAACAGACAATACAGCACGTCACAAGCCAACTGGATTCACAAGAGCGGCTCCCATAGTGAAGTACGCAACTGGTGTAGAAGGTCATCGCTCTTTCTCTTTTGTTCACACAATTATGCTTTGACTGATAAATCAGGGTAAAAATAGTGAAGATAATTTGTTTGTATTAATTTGGGGCTGGGCACCCCGCTGCCAGCTCTTCTATCATTTGGATAAGCGGATGAGGCCACTAGTCCAGGGTGTGAAATCCAATCAAGAAGTGAGATAAAGAGTCTCTATTGACGCTCTCATGAGCAAAAACAAGAACACAAAACATGAGTAATTTTGAAAGTTTTTAAAGGTAACACATGAGCAATTTACTTGGAGTGGCAGTGAAATAACACATGTAGGTAGGTATGGTGTACACAACGGGAAAACTTTGGTTTAACGAGTTTGGATGCACGAGTAGAATTCCATACTCAGTACAGGTGGAGGCTTAGCAAAAGACTGTGAGCGACAAATCATGCACAGCGACATAAGCATCATTAATTAAAACATAAGCGGTATCATGAGTTAAAAAACTAAGTGTTCATGGAGGCTATTCGTGACTTGTTCATAGTCATAAACATGGTGTGATCAAGCGCCAAGTTAACCAAATAAAACATTCGAAAGAGAATACCATATATTGATGCTTTATTATGACAAGAACAACTCATGAATCTTTCAAGACATATTAAACGCTCTCAGCTATTTAAGGCTATTCATGCTACTCAATAACCACAAGGGTTTAAAACTAAAATAACATTTAGCATGGCATGAAAAAATTCTAGCCACAGTCTATACAAGTTTCTACTTGCACTGTTATAAATTCTTCATCAAGCAGCAGTTTCTTTTCCCAACAAAAACCATACAAGATATGTTTTAACAAAAATACTCTTTGTCGAGACATCGTAGTAGAATTCATAGACGGGGGTGCCATGAGACTACTGATAGACACGTGGGGTGACGTGGTTGTGCGAAGGACAATGACAAAGGTTTTTACCCAGGTTCGGTACGGCGCAATAATGCGACGTTTCTACTCCTACAAACTCACTATTCAGGATTAAAACCTAGAAATACAGAGTACAATGTGAGGTTCTATTGGCTGCTCGTCAAGGATCAACCTCTCGACGAGTTAGCCTGTAGCTTCTTGTCTATCTATCATATCTCCCGTCCGGCTTTATATAATAGCCGGGTTAGGGCATACAGAGTAGGAAACCTAGAAGACTACGGTAACTATTAACTTGGAAAGTAAGGAATCCGCCTTCTACTCCAAGTAAGATCACATGGGCCGTGATCCGGGTTCTTCTAGAATCCGGCTTCTATGCGTCAGCTTACTGGGCCGCCTAACGGACCATAGCCCATCACCATTTAGGTCACCCTGGTAATCCGGCACTTTAGACTACCATCTGATATACCCCTAGTTGGTATATATCCGACAGTAGCCCCCAAGAAGGATTAAGACTCGGATTCGCCGTCTTTCGCCAAATGCACATTTTCCAAGAAATATCGGCCTGCAGTCTTGATTCTTCTTTTTCTCCTCAAAGGATGTTACAACGCAAAAACTCGGAATCTGGAAAATACGGCTTTTATTCCATGAATCTTCGCGGAGAAGGAACTTCCTACGTCAGCGCTTTAATCTTGCTGACGTAAGGGACGTTTGGGTTACAGGTGGAAAACCCAGAAACATATCTCTGATAGATTCTCGCAGGAAACGAGGCGATAGCAATAATCACCCGTCGTTTCATTTCCCGGAAATTCCGGCGAGTGACACGCGTTGATCATCCAACGGTCAAAAGATCCGTTAGCACGCATCGTGACGAGATTCCGGCTATAAATAGCCATCTTCGTCCTCCTCAGAAACCTTCCGCACTCACTCAGCACCATTCCCAGCGCCAAGCCCTCGCAGAGCCCTTTCCCGAGTGCACGAACGCACCCAGGACCTCACCGGAGCGACCGAGCGCTGCCACTCGATGGCATCTCCGGCATCTTCCCCAGCCCGCGCCGTCACCAAGGACATAGACGAGATCATCGAAACGATGGACCCGCAGCTGGACTCGCCCGTGCGTGCCTCCGGCGACGAGCCGGTGAAGACCACGGGCGGCGCGGAGGGCGAGGAAATCCCTCTCGCCTCCGCGGATCTTGCGGGTTCCTCGTCCGCGCCTCCCCCACCGTTCGCGCCCGAGACGGTGGAGGAAAAAATCGCGCTCGTCGGAGACGAGCTCGCGGCCGCGGAGGCCGCTGCGTCCGCCGCCGCCGGAGCCGAAGAAGAGGCGGAAACTGCCGGCAACTGGAGTGCCAGCAGTATTCCGCCATCCCTCCTTCCGACAATGGAGAAGGAGGGACTCGTACTGAAGGGAAAATGGCGGCTCCCGGAGGACGAGACCGAGCCCATGCCGAATGACGGAGAACGGGTTCTCCTCTCCTCCCACATTCTCAGAGGTATGGGTCTTCCGCCATCTGCCTTCTTCCTCGAGATCTTGTCCCACTACAACATCCAACCACATAATCTGCCGCCAAATTCCATCCTCTATTTAGCCGGATTTCAAGCCCTTTTTGAGGGATATCTAGGTATAGCGCCTAGGTTAGATTTCTGGCTTTATTGTTTCGGGGTTAAGCGGAACTCTTCGGAGGGCGCACTCCCAACTTGCGGAACCATTTCCTTCACTCTTCGGAGATTCCGAGAGGATTGGTTCCCCAAGATAAAAACATCGGAATCCGTCAAATTTTGGACAGGTTCCTTCTTTTATCACCCCGATGTTCCCTTTCCTGGGAAAACCACCTGGGTTCCACCTTTCTCAAACACTGCCGCTGTTCCCCAAGAAAACTGGGGAACTGAAGCAGTTCAAACCCTACCGCCGGATCTTCTCAGGATCAAGCGGCGCATCGCAAAGCTCGTCGCCTCTGATCCGCCTCTAACCGGCATGGACACAGTCCTTTGCTGGTTGGAAAGGCGGATTCAGCCTTTGGCGAATCACGGCGCTCGCCTTCTCTGCGAATATTCGGGAGATGGCGATGCGATGCGGACAACCGACAAGGTTTGGTCGGCAAAAGATTTACGGAAACGCGTAAATCAATTGGTCGCATCCCGCGACCAATACGAAGAAAGCCGGCCAATGTACACGGCCGAGAATCCGGCTCCCAAGGTACATTTTTCGCCTTTTGGGTTTAACTCCTTGTCGTTTACTTGGTTTTCATGCTTTCAACTCATTTTTTGTCTTTTTGACAGATTGCCGAACTTCCTGAGACGGATCTTGCTTCCGACGCCGATTTGGAGGCATTGCGCTCCACCTTTGCCGGTGGACGTAAGCGCAAGAAGATTTCCGCTTCCCAGGAAGTCATTGACCTTGACAGGGTCCCCGTCGTCACCTCCAGGTTTGAACATCTGGGTTTGTTCTATTTTGTCGGGATTTTCTTCCTTTACCTCGGAGTTTAACTTTCCGGCTTTTTCTCTCTTTTTAGCCTGGCCCCCTCTACTCTGAAGCCGAAAAAGCAGAAGAGGCACAAGGCTGTGGCCAGCAGAGGCCCACACCCTTCTCCTGCTACCGCTCCAACTATACCAATCGCAACAACAGAGGATCATGCTGCAGCCCCCAACACCGAGTCCCAGACCAGCCAGCCCATTGTGCCGGAGACGGACACGAGGGAAAGGGCGGTCCCAGAGGTGGGAGGTCCTTCTCGGATAACTGAGGAGGAGATTCCCACCTTTGATAAGGAATTCAAAGATATCAACGAGGGCCTTAGCACAGTTGGGACTCTTTTTGCCGACTACGCAAAAGAGTTTTCACTGAAAACTTGGCAGGTTTACAGCGGATGAGCCAGGTATTATCTCTAGCCCCCAAGCAATAAGTCGAATGTATGATTTTCACTTAATGCTTTTTATCCTTATCATGCTTGTTTCTAACTTAAGCGTTCTGGTTTGTTTCCTTATTTCAGCAAACCGCTGAAACCATAAACATGGAAGTTTTCAACAAGCTAACTGTCAAGAATAAGGAGGTTAGAAACCTCCTCTCTATTCTTGAAGTGAAGGAAACGGAGCTGGCATCATCTCAGCTGGCGCTGAAGGAAACAACAGGTATACTTTTAGTTCTCTGTAGTTCCTTGTCCACAATTTTAGCTAAGTACTTCTCTGAGTTTTCTTATCCCGGATATTTTTCCTTACTTTCGAGCTGCTTTGGCAAAAGCCAAGCAAATTGCTGATGCCGGCAACGCCGAGAATCTCCGCCGGGAGAACTTTGACCTTCACAAGGAACTTGTGAAGGCTCAAAAAGATCTGGAGGCCAGCAATATGGCCCTTGGAATTGCTCAATCCAAGGCCTCCCAACAGGCGGACAAAGACAAGGCCACTATCCAAGATTTGGAAAATGCCTTGAACCTGTGCCTGGAGGAAGGCTCCGAGATGGACAAGATTCTCGGTAAGTTATCAACTTTTACCGGATTTTCCATGTCTTAACTTTTTTTCTCTGTTTTTTCACTAACTCTTTGGTTATTTTGTCTTGAAAAAACAGGAGATGACCCAGATCTTACTCGGATTGAGAAAATCCGAGCTTTTGGGAAGGTATGGACTGCGATCAGAGCTGCAGGTATGCAGTTGGTCAACAAGTTCCTTCCCGCAAGAACTGGGGAGTTCTCGGAAGTTGAGAAACTTCCGGAAGCTATCCTGGAGGTGGCGGAGTCTAAGGAATCCACCTTGCGCTCCGTGGCACGGGGTGGTGCACGCATGGCCTTAGGCCTTATGCGTATGCATTATCCTAGTGCCAAATCTTGGCGCGTGGCGTCCGGTATCCCTATTGGATACACGGAGACCCAGCGGACCACCATCTTTGACGAGATCAAGGGTCACGCCACCAAGATCGCCTCTATGGTGAACATCTCCATCACCTACCCAGAAGAGGAGATTCCCGAAGCCCCCGAGAATGACAGCAGTGACGAAGACTCGGATGCTTGAAGGATTCTTCATAACCTGGATGGTGGAAATAGAAAATAGGAGCATTACTGCAGTTTACAATGTAACTTATATTGTAATGCTTCTATTCTTTTGTATAAACAAGTACTCCGTCTTTTGCAGTTAATATTTATGAAATCCTTTGCAAGTTTTCTGGGTTTTATATTGCTTTATCTTCCAAGTTCTCTGGTTTGTGTGCTTTAACTGTCCTTAGCGTTTGAAATGGCTCAGTAGTACTGTAATCTTCACGCCAAGTTACTGGGTAGAACCAATCAGTTTAAACTTGGAAACATGAATCACACTAAAGGCATTTTTACTTACTAGCTCCAGTGACCCAGCACATAAACAATCAGATAATGCTTAGAGAAAAGTAAGGAATTTTTTGAATGAAACTCGGGCACGCAGGTACAATCCGAGTTTCCTTTAACCTTTAGTAGGCTGAAAATCATTCAGTTTTTAAACACCGAGCACGCAGGCACAATTCGGGTTAATATTGAGTATTTTGTAAGATCATTGGGGAATAGATGAGACGAAATCATGCTTTGTACTATAATAAACTTGTAAAAACATGGATGTAAGAATTCCGACAACTTTATTTCATGATCTCAAAGATGTTTACATAGAAATTGAACTAAGTATAGAAGGGACGTAACTGCTGGATACTCCAGGGCCTCTTTATCTCCCCTAGTTCATCATCTATCTTTCTCTTTCTTTTGCGATTCGGCTTCTCGGGATCATCTTCCGTATCGCGAATATCTACAAGATAATACGATCCATTCTTCATGGCTTTACTGATGACAAATGGTCCTTCCCATACTGGGGCCAGTTTGTGCTTTCTTTGCTGCACCAATCTTAGCACTAGGTCACCTTCTTTAAAAGAACGATGCCTGATTTTCCGACTATGATAACATCGTAAACCTTGCTGATAGATGGCGGATCTTTGTAGCACAAGTTCTCGTTCTTCTTCTAAGAGATCGACGACATCCTGACGTGCATTTTCGGCATCTGATTCATCGAAATCCTGCACTCTTGGGCTGTCATGGAGCATGTTTGTTGGGAGAAATGTTTCCGCACCATAAACTAGGAAAAAGGGGGTTTGCCCAGTTGACCTATTTGGTGTTGTTCGGATACTCCAAAGCACGGAAGGTAGCTCTTCTACCCATGCTCCAGCTGCTCTATGAAGAGGAGATTCGAGTCTTGGACGTATTCCTTGCAGGATTGAGCTATTCATTCTTTCAACCTGTCCATTAGATTGCGGGTGTGCCACAGATGCGAGATCTAGGCGAATTCCCGTTTGTCGGCAATATTTTGCCAACTCTCCAATGGAGGAATTTGTCCCGTTGTCGGTTATTATGCTGTGTGGAACGCCGTATCTCATGACTAAGTCAATGATGAAATTTCTGGCAGTTGCACCGACAAGCTTTTTGATGGGTTTAGCCTCCACCCACTTGGTATGTTTGTCCACAGCTACTAGTAGATGTGTAAGTCCACCTCGTGCAGTTTTGAATGGTCCCATCATATCTAGCCCCCAGACCGCAAACGGCCATGTAATGGGTATAGTTTTGAGTGCTTAGGCCGGCATATTTGTCTGCTTGGCGTAATATTGGCACCCTGCACATGTGTTTACTATGTGCTCAACGTCCGTCTTGGCTGTTAGCCAGAAAAACCCGGCACGAAATGCTTTTTTGACTATGCTTTTTGATTGAGCATGGTGTCCGCAATCTCCGGCATGGATTTCTTGCAAGATTTCTCGTCCTTCTTCTGGTGAAATACATCGCAGAAAAATTCCGGTAGTGCTGCGTTTATACAGGCAATTATTAATTACCGTGTATCCTTTGCATCGACGCTGAATCTGTCTTTGCAAGACTTCGTCTGCTCCATCCGGGTACTTCTGATTAACTAAGAAGTTTAGATACGGGATTGTCCAATCCGGGTTAACGAGCATGACTTCAATTGACTCGGAAGCCAGAGGACAATCAACATCTCCACCTTTTACCGATGGTTCGTACAAATGTTGGACGAATACACCTGGTGGTAGGATTTTTACTCTTTCTGATCCCATGCGGGCTAATGCATCCGTGTTCCAATTTTCTTCCCTTTTAACATGGAGTACTTCGAATCCAAAGAAACAGATGGCAAACTCGTCCACCGTTCTCCGATATTCGGCCATTATAGGGCTTTTGGCGTCCCAAGTTTGGTTGAGCTGGTGCTGTACCAAATCTGAGTCGCCATAGCATAGGATGCGTTTGACGCCTATTTCCTTTGCAATATGCAAGCCGTGAAGCAAAGCTTCATATTCTTCCATGTTATTGCTGGCGTTGAAGTGTATTTGTAATACATACTCCATTGTTTCTCCTTTAGGGGATTTTAGAACTACACCAGCTCCAGCGCCCTCCTTCATCTTGGATCCGTCAAAGTGCATGATCCAGTACTCGGACTCCGGCATTGGTGTTTTTTCCATTGCTTCCGTCCAGTCGGCGACAAAATCTGCCAGAACCTAGGATTTTATTGCCGTCCTAGGCTGATACTTAATGTCGAATGCTGCTAGCTCGATGCCCCATTTGGCTACTTGGCCTGTTCCCTCCGCATTGTTTATTATATCCCCTAGTGGCGCTTTGCATACCACTGTTATGGGATGTCCTTGGAAGTAATGGCGAAGTTTTCTAGATGCGAAAAATACGCCATATGCCAGTTTTTGATAGTGTGGATACCTTTGTTTGGACTCGGAGAAAACTTCACTTATGTAATATACCGGATGCTGGTCTGGTATGCTTTGTTCGTCTTTCTTCCTTTCCACAACGATTACTGCACTAATAACCCGATTTGTAGCCGTAAGGTACAATAACATAGGTTCTTCGTCTTTTGGGGATGCCAAAATCGGAGCTTTCATCAAAGTTTCCTTCAACTGGGTTAGCGCTGCATCTACCTCCTCTGTCCATTCAAATTTGTCGGATTTCTTCAACAATTTGTATAGTGGCGAGGCTTTATCCCCCAGCCGGCTAATAAACCTGCTGACGGCTGCAGCGGAACCCGTCAATCTTTGTACATCTTTTACGCACGTAGGCTTGGAGATGTTTAGGATTGCTTTGATCTTTTCCGGGTTTACTTCTATTCCTCTATGAGAAACGATAAAACCCAGAAGCTTCCCTGAGGGAACCCCGAATACGCACTTTAATGGATTTAACTTCATTTTATAAGTGCGCAAATTTTCGAAGGTTTCTTGCAAATCTTCAAGGAGTGTTTCTTTTTACTTGGTTACGACAGCAATGTCGTCCACGTAAACGTGGACATTTTTGCCAATATGACTATGCAAACACCGTTGCATGCAACGTTGGTAGGTTGCACCTGCGTTTTTTAGGCCAAATGGCATGGTTATGTAATAGTACGTCCCATAAGGGGTTATGAACGAGGTTTTGATTTGATCCTCCTTGTTCATGCGTATTTGATGATACCCGGAATATGCATCCAAAAAGCACAAAAGCTCAGAGCCTGCAGTGGTGTCTATTATTTGATCGATTTGCGGTAATGCAAACCTATCTTTTGGACACAGTTTGTTCAGGCCGGTGTAATATATACACATTCTAAGGGAAGTAGTATCTTTCTTCGGGACTAATACTGGGTTTGCAGACCATTCAGTATGTATAACTTCCCGGATAAAATCTGCTGCTAAAAGCCGGATGATCTCCTTGCCAATAGCCTTCCGTCTTCTTTCGTCAAATCGACGGAGACCTTGCTTGACGGGTTTCGATCCTGGAATTACCTTGAGTTGATGCTCAGCAAACTCCCTGGGTACGCCTGGCATGTCCGCTGGACACCAAGCAAAAATATCCCAGTTCTCACGGAGGAACTTGATGACCTCGTCTTCCTATTTGTCGGTCATCCCAGTTCCCACTACAACAAATTTTGTCGGATCTTTGGGATCTAGGATTACATGTCTTGTATTCTCGGAAGCCTTGAAGCTATCTGCTGGTTTCCGGCTTTCTTTTCCTGCCGGCATTTCTATCGGCGATACCTCTTTTGCCAGCTCTTTCAATTCTTCCTTTGCTATGACTTTTTCAGCGCAAAGGGCGTTTTCTTTTTCTAGCTCGTTTGCCCATTTGAAGTCTCCAGAAATGGTGATTACTCCTCCTTTGGGTCATGGCATCTTCAGCTTGTTATAGATATAACACGATCTTGCCATGAATTTGGCGAAAGCTGGACGTCCGAGTATCGCGTGATACACGCTTTCGAACGGCACAACCTCGAAGGATACTTTTTCCTGCCGGAAGTGATCTTTGTCTCCAAAGGTTACATCTAGGGAAATTTCTCCTAGGGATCGTGCTTGTCTGCTAGGGACGATGCCGTGAAAACGTATGTTGCTGTGATTGAGTTGGGTCTCGAAAATTTTCAGATGCTTCAGTGTATCCAGGTACATTATGTTAATGTTGGATCCTCCATCCATCAACACTCTTTTTAGCCTAATGTTTTGAACAATAGGACTTACGATTAGAGCTTGTGTGCCGGGTTCAGGGATATTCCCGGGATGATCAGACTGATCCCAGGTAATTGGTGTGTTTGAGTACTTCAAGAATTTCGGGGTCGCAGGGACAACCACGTTTATTTCTCGAAGCGTTCTCTTTGCCACCTTTGCTGAGGGAGTTGCCAGGAAAGTTGGTTGCATTCTTCATCAACTCTCGGAAACTTAGGCTCGCCTTTTCGCTGTTGTTCCTGGTTTTTTTCGTCAGTGTCCGATTCACTGTCTTCTTTCTCAGCTTCTGGCTTTTGCTTGGAAAACTTCCTCTTGGAATTCTTCCCTTTGTTTCCGGATCCTGCACTGCCTTTCATATGCTTATTCAAGCGGCATTGTGCGTTAGTATGAGTAGGCTTCCCAAATTGGGAGTGGTGAACACAGTTTTCCGACTTTATTTTCTCCCATTCTTCTTTGGTGTAGTTTATCGGCTCGGTACTGCGTCCTTTCCACCTATTGCCATTTTCCCTTCCAAAGGCTATGTTTACCTCTTTGGGTTTTTGTGTTGCATCTGGAGTTCCTTTTTTCTCAGGGCGAGGGTTCTTTTTGGCTTGTATCAGTGTATCGATATTGCCTCCTCTTGCCCTGATGTCGTCCTCGGCTGCAGCGTGTTCATTGGCAGTTGTAAGCATAGATCCGAGATCTTTGTGCTTTTTGGAGCCAATCATGAACGGTACAAGTCCGGGTTTTAGGCCATTGACGAAAGCATGCATTGCTTGAACGTCAGTTACTCCAGAGAAACTATTCTTCATTGCCGTCCATCTTGAGATGAAATCCACGTATGGCTCGTCCTCAAATTGGGTGCAACGGTTTAGCTGGTTGATGCTGTTCGGGCGTTTGTAGGTTCCCCGGAAATGCTGAGTAAATACTCGAGCCATATCATCCCAGTTGTCGACAGTTCTGGAGGGTAATCCATTGATCCAATCTCTGGCTCCATCCAGTAACATTAGGGGAAGAAACTTTACAGCTTCCAGGTCTGTCCCATTGTTGATCTGGACGGCTGTATGATAGTCTGAGAGCCAGGTATCCGGGTTTGTACTACCGGTATATTTTTGGTACGTTGGACCAACTTTGGCGAAGCCAGCGTGTAGGGTTATCCTTCGGATCCTATCTGTGAAGCACTTAGTTCCAAAGTATAACTCGTCTCTTTCCGCTCTATCCATGTGTGTGGAGTACCTGCCGCCTGAATGGACAGAAGGGGATCTACTCCTTTCTTTTCCATTGTGGCGCGAACGCACTTTTCCGGGATTCTCTCTATTTCTTCCGAGATCTTCCCCCTTTGGATAAGGTGGAGTTCTACTCCTGTTTCTTTCCTTGTTTCTGGGGGGTGTCCGGGATCTCTCCCGCGTGTGAGGTATATCCTGCCTTCCAGGTTTTTCAGCTGGGCGTCTCGGAGGCGGCATTGCTTTTCCGTCATTCCGGAGTTTTTCTTCCCGATCGCGAGGATTAAGTACGTTTTTCGGGAGATGGGATCCAGTTATAGACGCTTCATCCCTGTTGTCGGGATTTTTCTTGTCTTTTCTCGGATCTGCTTTCTTCTCTTTTGAGTTGCTTGAATCTCCAGGTTCTTCCGGTCCAGGTGCTCCAGCGGCGCATGTAGCTGTTTTACATAGGGCCGAGTCGTCATGCAACTTCCCTGATCGCTGTTGCCCTCGCTGTTGTTGTTGCAATGCTTTTCCTAAGAAAGCATACACCCCTTGAAGTTTTTCGCCATTGGAGTACAAATCATTGTTGAGGATGGCGAACGCTGCCTCCGCATTCTCTGCTGCGGTTTTGTATATTGGTTCGCCTCTGGCATCTTTGTCGTTTACCTGCTTTTGCCAAGATGGGTTATGAAACCTTTCTTTTGGCGGCAGTACTTTCGGTCTTACAATTCCGGGTAACCTTGTAGGTTTGATTCCAGATCTATTCTTTCTCTCGTATTCCTCGATTTCTTCCTTCATGAGTTTGATGTCATCCTGGGTTTTTTCGAGGTGTTCACGAGTTCTGAATAGATGTTGTTGTTGCCTCTGGAGAGCTTGTCTCCTAGCTTCCAGCACTTTAGGGGGTTCATGCAATCCCACTGGTGTTTGGAGTAACTCCTGTTCTTCTTGTTCTGTCATTGGTGGAACAAGGATTTCTTTTGTTTTCTTCTTCGACGTTTTCACACCGCTTGCGCCTCCGACTTCTGGGCTTTCATTGGCTGGATCAGCCAATTTCTTCTTCTGGAGTTTATATTGGAGCTTTTTAGCAGTTTTGTGCTTTTTCTTGGAAGAGGGAGGTTTTTTGATTGGTTCTTCCTCTGTCAATTCTTTGACATCGGGGAATTTCGGAGAGGTTTCTCCTTCTTCTCTCTCTTCCTCTGGCGGAGGAGTTCTAGGGCTTTCCTGACTGTCGGCATCCGTGTTTTCGACCGGTTTTGCCATCAGTACTTCGTGGAATCCCTCTTGGAAGGATTTGACCTTTCTTTCGAAAGCGTCTTCATCTTCGTCTTCGGTATCGAAGTGATCCGATCCGGTTTCCGACTCTAATCTTGCCTCAATGGCGGCTAGTACTGAGTCAGCTTCCGAGTTCGCCGCGATGCTGACGGATGTCGGATCTTCCACCTCTGTCGTGGGAGTGTTGTTTTCTGCCTCTTGCACGGGATTACTTTCATCCGTGTTTTCGGCAATGTCGGATTGCACCATGCCGATAAAGTGTGATTCACTTGTATGTCGGCGATCTGAGCAAAACCCGGTGTCGTAGTCATCTTCGACTGGGTATAGGGCGGGTGGGATAAATTTACTTCCACCGCAAAACCCCATGGCCTCTGCGGTTAATCCGATAAAGATGTTCGCAGATCCGATCGGTAGCACGCAGGCACTTACCAGATGATTTTGCGCCGGTATGTAAGATCCGTTGTTGAGGAAGCGCCCAACGTCGTTGTCGAACTCCAAGCTCCCGACAGTTATTGAACTGCCGATCCCGCCGAGTATCCCAGATCGAAACTTAACGCCTGACGTAGCTGGCCCCACGGTGGGCGCCAACTGTCGAGACATCATAGTAGAATTCATAGACGGGGGTGCCAAGAGACTACTGATAGAGATGTGGGGTGCGAAGGACAATGACACAGGGTTTTTACCCAGGTTCGGTACGGCGCAATAATGCGACGTTCCTACTCCTGCAAACTCACTATTCAGGATTAAAACCTGGAAATACATAGTACAATGTCAGGTTCTATTGGCTGCTCGTCAAGGATCAACCTCTCGACGAGTTAGCCTGTAGCTTCTTGTATATCTATCATATCTCCCGTCCGGCTTTATATAATAGTCGGGTTAGGGCATACAGAGTAGGAAACCTAGAAGACTACGGTAACTATTAACTTGGAAAGTAAGGAATCCGCCTTCTACTCCAAGTCAGATCACATGGGCCGTGATCCGGGTTCTTCTAGAATCCGGCTTCTGTGCGTCAGCTTACTGGGCCGCCTAACGGACCATAGCCCATCACCATTTAGGCCACCCTGGTAATCCGACACTTTAGACTACCATCTGATATACCCCTAGTTGGTATATATCCGACACTCTTTATGATACAACAAGCAAGCATTAGAGTAATAACACAACTCTACTAAAACTAACAACTCTGAATAAGACATGCATAAAAACAAAGGCTAAACGCAGTACTAGCAAAAAGTGAACACTCACAGAACAATAAGAATAAAAACTAGAGTGTTCTAAGCAATGAAAACGGAGCGTGTCTCTCTCCCACACAAGTATGATAGGATAAAACTATTTATTACAACAAATAAAATGAAATAAACTGAAAACAAAAATAAAAGACGCTCCAAGTAAAGCACATAAGATGTGACTGAATAAAAATACAGTCTCACTAGAAGTGGCCTGATAATTTATCAATGAAGAAGGGGATGCCTTGGGCATCCCCAAGCTTAGATGCTTGAGTCTTCTTGGAATTTGCTGGGATGTACCACCGGGGCATGCCCGAGCTTAGTCTCTTCACTCTTCTTGATCACGTCATATCATCCTCTTCTCTTGACCCTTGAAACTTCCTTCACACCAAACTTCTCACAATCTTCATTAGCAACATTAGTGCAATCGAAAGAATAAATTCACATGGTTCAGTTTCAAAAAAAGTCTAACACTCATAAACACATTATCTATTGTCACAACTTCTTTTAAAACTCTTTTTCTCAAAAGAACACCAAAAGAAAGAGATTAAGAGGCAAATGCAATTATTAGCAGAAATCTGTCAAAACAGAACAAGTAAAGATTATTTTTTTAGAAAATCTTCTGTTGCTCAAATCAAAAAGTGGTCAACTAAGAAAAGTTTCGTAGTTAGATGAGGAATAAGCAAAAAAAATTCAGATCATTCCGAACTTCCAGAATTTTATACAATGTTTTACGGTGGACAGAAGAAATTTGTTTTCTGCGCAGAAATCCGAAAACCAACTCCAACTTTCGTCAGAAACTTTACTTGGCACTACTAAAACATGAAAATAAAGATACAAGGGAGTTTCTATAGAAGTATACAACCCCTTGACTCAAACAAAACAGAGAGAAACAATGCAAAAAATAAAAACATGGGTTATCTCCCAAAAAGTGCTTTTCTTTAAAGACTTTTAGCTAGGCTTGATAATTTGAGAAGATGCTCACATTAGAAATATGAATTGAAGTAAAAGAGAGCATCAAGAAGCAAATGTAAAAAAAATTAAGTCTAGCCCACTTCCTATGAAAAAAAATCTTGTGGAAAAACAAGTCATGAAAACACAAAGCAACAAGCATATGAAAGAAAAATAAGTGCAACTTCAAAATTTTAAACATAAAGAGGGGAAACTTAATACTGTTGATATGCATAAAATTATTTTTCCCTCTCTCATAATAACTTTCAGTAGAATCATGGATAAAATTAACAATATAACTATCACAAGAAACATTCTTATCATGAGCCACATGCATAAAAGAATTATTACTCTCCACATAAGCATAGTCATTCTCATTAATAGTAGTGGGAGTAAAATCAACAAAATAGCTATCATTATTGTTCCCATCACCATAATCATGAAATATAGGAGGAATAGTATCATCAAAATAAATTTTCTCCTCAATGGTAGGTGGACTGAAAATATCATATTCATCATTGTAATCATCATATATAGGAAGAATAATATCATCATAAGCAATAGAATAGTTATCCTCCAAAATGTGTTCATTTGTAAACATATCATCATTTTTACTAGGAGGAGATATATCAAGCATATTATCATCAGTAGCAAAAGGATTTTCAAACACGTCATCCAAAAGTTTAGAGCTTTCTATATCATCATTTTCAATATCAAAACTAGTGTGCTCTTCCCAATCATGATCACTACTATGTAACAGGCATAGACTCATCATCAAAGCAAATTTTCTCCTTCGTACTTGGGGAACTAAAAATACCATTTTCATATAAACTAGCTTCCCCAAGCTTAGACTTTTCCATAGCATTAGAAGTAATAGTGTTCAAAGCATTCATACTAATAACATTGCTATTAGCATGCCAATAAAGTTCCATAGGTTTTTTTAATTTTCTCTTCAAACACTTCATGTCCTAACTCAAGATAAACATTATAAATCTCTCTCATAATTTTGTTGTTTTCCATTAAGCCTAACTAGTGAAAATAAAAAAAAGAAAAAAAAGATATAATTGCAGAATCTAAAGGAAATAACTCCGAGCACTCACACCCGAGGATGTGAGTACCTTTTACCTTACCTCCCCGGCAACGGCACCAGAAAAGAGCTTGATGTCTACGCACGCTTCTATTCTTATAGACAGTGTTGGGCCTTCAAGTGCAGAGGTTTGTAGAACAGCAGCAAGTTTCCCTTAAGTGGATCACCCAAGGTTTATCGAACTCAGGGAGGTAGAGGTCAAAGATATCCCTCTCAAGCAACCCTGCAATTAAGATACACGAAGTCTCTTGTGTCCCCAACACACCCAATATACTTGTCAGGTATATAGGTGCACTAGTTCGGCGAAGAGAGAGTAAAATGCAAGTAATATGGATGATAACAAGTGATAACAGCAATCTGAAATAAAAATGGAAGCAAGCAAACATGTAGCAGAACAGGCGGAAAATGGTTTTTCAATGCTTGGAAATAAGGCCTAGGGCTCCTACTTTCACTAGAGGACACTCTCAACAATGATCACATAATTGAATGCATAAATATCATTTCTTCACTATGCTACTCCGAACCACTCTCCGGTCGAATAACAAACACCAATCATTGTGTAGGGCTGTAACAACACTCCTCAGGTCTATATTCCCTCTCTAGGGAACCCCACGCTATCACTATGAGCACCCTAAATTAGTACTAAACAAACACCACAATTTCATATGTTCATCTTCCAACACAAGATATAAATATCATGATAAACCACACGGTGCACACACTATCACCTTCACACCGTGGTCAAAGTGTTTACGGAGATAACAAAACCACTTGAGTAGCATAACAGATGAAGATCACATCTACATATTCAACTAGATTACAAAGCTCATGATCACATAAAGATCACACCAAGGGAAAGAGAGATGAACCACATAGATACCGGTAGAGCCCTCAGCCCCGGGGGAAAACTACTCCCTCCTCATCATAGGAGACATCAACGGCGATGGAGATGGCGGTGGAGTCGAAGGAGATGGCTTCCGGGGGCACTTTCCCGTCCCGACAGGGTGGCAGAACAGAGATCTGTCCCCTGAAACTTGTCGTCGGCGGCGGCATAGCTACGGATGTATTTTGTGGAAAAGGTCGATGTTTTTAGGGTTTTCCCTCGGGGAAGTATAAATAGGCGAAAGGGCGATGTCGGGGGGTGTACATGGAGCCCACACCCCTAGGTGGCGCGGCCCGGGGGGGGCACCATCCCATGGTGTGGCCACCCGGTGCCCCCCCTCTGGGGCTCTTCGGGACTTCTGGAAGCTTCCGGGACTTCTAAGACTTCTGGCTTTCGAATTTTCCAATTCCGAGAATATTTCCAGAACAACTTTTCTGAAACTAAAAACTGTAGAAAACAGGGAACTGGCTTTGTGGCATCTTGTTAATAGGTTAGTCCCGGAAAACATGTAAAAATGACATAAAGTGTAAGGAAAACATGCGGAAACAACATGAAAACAATATGGAACATCAGAAATTAAGGATACGTTTATGACGTATCAACTACCACCTCCGTCATCTCCTCGGGTAGTAGCGCCCACACACTCCGTTCCATATTACACTCAAAGAGCGCATTGTTACACGCAATAGCAAAACAACGATGAAATTAAACAAGATCG
The DNA here is from genome assembly GCA_028641055.1 of Alopecurus myosuroides. Classification (NCBI taxonomy): domain Eukaryota; kingdom Viridiplantae; phylum Streptophyta; class Magnoliopsida; order Poales; family Poaceae; genus Alopecurus; species Alopecurus myosuroides. The sequence continues at coordinate 170,123,429 of CM054059.1, read as the reverse complement.
AACCAACGAGGACACGCGATTTTAACGTGGAAAACCCTTCCAACAAGGAAGAAAAAAAATCACGGGCGGCATCCAGCAATACTTTACTATTTCAGGTGAGGTTACAAATGCGTCGGGATTTATAATGTGTGGCTTATCCCGAACGGCAGCGTACGCGAGGTATATAAAGGCGGTCTTGACCTAACTAGGTCGGTAACGGTGAATCCAACTCCAACACCAACACCAGCTCTGTCCGAACTTTCCTTTATCTTTATATGAATTTGGATCACCACAAAATAACACTCCACCTTGAGACAAAATCCTTCATATAGCATAAACAAAACCTTCACCCTGAAACAAACAAAGAAAACACCTTCGGCGCCAAAAATAGCCTCTTGGGCTAAACAATGATACCAACTAAGTTTGAGCATGAACTGGCTTTGTCATCATATTAGCATGGTTATCATGAGTACTAATCTTGCATACCTTCAGGTTACCTTGTGCAACAACATCACGCATATAATGGTACTTGACATCAATGTGCTTTGTTCTCTCATAGAACATCTGGTCCTTATTAAGGTAAATAGCAACCTGACTGTGAGAAAACACGTTAATGCAAGCATCTCCACAAAGCTCAGCAAACATACCTTTCAACCAAACTGACTCTTTGCATGCTTCAGCAATAGCCATGTACTCGGCCTCAATATTAGATTGTGCAACAACACCCTGTAAGGTAGACTTTCAACTAACACCACATCCACTAAAAGTTAACACATAACCTGTGAGGGACCTCCTCTTATCCAAGTCGACAGCAAAATCTAAATCCACATAGCTTGCGAGTCCCTCAACAGTCTTGCCGAACTTCAAGCAAGCTTTGGATGTGCCTCGAAGGTACCTGAAGATCCACTGAACAACTTTCCAATTTCTTTACCAGGACAAGCCATGTATCGACTGACGAAACTCATAGCATAAGATAAATCAGGTCGAGAACACACCATGGCATACATTAAGGAACCAACAACACTAGAATAAGGAACTCGTGACATGTACTCCATATCTTTTTCAGTAGTAGGACATTGCAATGCTGACAACTTTAAGTGTGAAGCAATAGGAGTACTAACAGACTTTGTATCATGCATATTAAAACGATGAAGAACTTTCTTAATGTAATTTTCCTGACTAAGAAATAGCAATCTAGATTTTCTGTCTCTTGAAATTTCCATACCTAGAATTTTCTTAGCAGGACCAAGATCCTTCATCTCAAACTCACTACTCAACTGTTTATTCAGTGTAGTGATTTTTTTCATGCTCTTGGCAGCAATCAACATATAGCAACAGGTATATAGGTGATTCATAAACAAATTTAATGTACACACAACTATCATATTCATACCTCTTAAAGCCATGTGACATCATAAAAGAATCAAACCCTTTATACCATTGTAGAGGAGACTGTTTCAAACCGTAAAGAGCCTTCGTCAGCTTGCACACGAAATCTTTCTTACCAGGCACTATGGACCCTTCAGGTTGGTCCATGTATATCTCCTCCTCAAATTCTCCATGCAAAAACACAGTCTTCACATCTAACTGCTCAAGCTCAAGATCATGCATAACAACAATACTAAAGAAAGTACGAATAGAACTATGCTTGACAACTAGGGAGAACACATCATTATAATCCACTCCTGGAATCTGGCTGAAAGCTTTTTCTACTAACCTTTCCTTAAACCTTGGAGCCTCACTTGGAGATAAACCCTCCTTTCTCTTGAAGATCCACTTACAGCGGACAACCTTCTTTTGTTTAGGCAAGCGCACAACATCCCATGTGTCATTCTTCTCAAGTGATTGCATCTCCTCGTGCATTGCACCAATCCACTTGTCACGATCAACCAAAGTAATAGTTTCATTGTATGTAGCTGGTTCAGCATCATTCTCCACCTGTTTAGCACAACTTAGAGCAAAATAAATAGCATCACATTCTTCAATCAAACGAGTATGAGATCCTTTATTCCTCTCTCTCTATGCTCTGCAATAGACAAATTTTCTTGCTGCACAATAGGAGGTGAGGGTGGCACAATATCCTCCTCGTGAATTTCAGTTTTCTCCTCATCCAGGTGTTCTAGCTCACCTGCAAACGAACTCGTGGTTTGTCTCATCAGAAGAATCTGACATAGCATCCGTTGACAAACTGTCCTTATACATAACAGATTCATTGAACGCAACACTCCTGCTAAAGAAAGTCTTTTTGGTTTCCGGATTCCACAACTTATATCCTTTTACTCCAGAACCATAACCAAGAAATAAGCATTTAATAGCTCTAGGCTCCAACTTTCCATTATCAACATGAGCATAGGCGGTGCAACCAAAAACTTTCAGTTCTGAATAATCAGCGACTCACCGGACCATACCTCAATAGGAGTTTTTCGTCAAGAGGGATGAACGGTGACCTGTTGATCAAGTAGCAGGCAGTGTTGACAGCCTTAGCCCCAAAACGCATGTTCATATGGGCATTAGACAACATGTAGCGAGCCTTGGAGATGATCGTCATGTTCATCCGCTCGGCTATACCATTCTGCTGAGGTGTGTACGAGATGGTGTGATGCCTGACAATGCCTTCCTGCACACAATAATCATCAAAAGTATGCGAAAAAAATTCGCCACCATTGTCAGTACGAATCAACTTCACCTTTCCCTCAGTTTGCTTTTCAATCATAACTTTCCACTCTTTAAAAGTAGCAAAAGTACCATCCTTAGTTTTCAGGAAATAAGGCCAGACTCTTCTAGAGTAATCATCAATGATAGTAAGCATATAACGAGCAACACCATAAGAGGGCTCACGTGAAGTCCCTCACAAATCAACATGTACATAATCCAACGTACCTTTAGTGGTATGAACAGAAGCATTGAACTTAACTCTTTTATGCTTACCAAACACGCAGTGTTCACAGAACAACAACTTACTCATATTGCAGTTCTTCAGAAGTTCTCTCTTCACCAATTCTGCCATACCATGTTAACTCATGTGTCTAAGTCGCTTATGCCAAAGGTTAGTTGTACTTGGATCATCATTAGTAATAATAGCAGCAGTACCAGACAAAGTACTACCTCTAAGAATATATAACTTGGCAGAATTCATATCACCAATCATAACAATGAGAGAACCTTTTGATACCTTCAGGTGTTTATCCCCTCCGACATATTTGTACCCGTCACAGTCAAGGGTACTCAACAAGATCAAATTTCTCGCCATGGATGGTATGTGTTTCACTCCCGTAAGCGTACGTGTCATCCCACCATGGGTCTTGATCTGAACAGATTCAACGCCAACAATGTGACATTTGTTGTCGTTCCCCACACGCACAAAATCTCCAGTCTGCACAGTCTCCAGTATGCAAATATAAAACGAACAAGCAGTATCAAGAATCCACTCATCATCACGGGTAACACATACCGCAAAAACAGCTAAGCATTCACCATCCGAACTATTATCACCAGCAACAACAGCAGCCTTACCATTACCATTACCGTCAGATTTATTTTTCGGTTGGTAAGTACCGTTCCTTTTCTCCTTGTTCTGCACCTCCAAGCAATCCTCAAATTGTGTGATTGGTTTTCTTACAGTACCTGCAGAACTTGTCTCGTCCTATGGACTTTGAATGGTCTCTACCCTTATTTTTGTTGTTTCTATTGTAGTTGTTGTCTCGCTTCTCAGGCCTGACTCGTACCTGCAATGCATCGTCTTTGGAGGACGATGTGTTAGATTGCACCATAACTTTCATATTTTCCCTGGTCTGCAGGGCCTCACAAACTTCCGCGAGGGTTAGTTCATAGCGGCTTAATAGTATGGTATCCTGCAGGTTTTTAAAAGAACTAGGCAGCGAACATAACAACAGAAGAGCTAAATCTTCATCCTCATATTTCACCTCCATCGACACTAGTTCGGACACGATCTCCTAAAAGATCGACAAGTGATTCATCACAGAACCACCATCTTGCAACTTGAGCGAGAAGAACTTCATCTTAACGTGCATCTTGCTGGTTAGATCCTTTGACATGCAGATCGATTCCAGCTTGAGCCACAATGCTGCCGCGAATTTCTCCTGCAACACCGCTTGCAAGATATCATTAGATAGATGAAGTTGAATCAACAAAAAATCCTTACGATCTTTGCGCTTCTCCTCAGGAGTCCACTCCCTCGCTTTCTTATTCCCGAAAGCATACATCATCTTATCAAGATCGGATGCTTGCAACAGAACCGCACGCATCTTGACTTGCCACAGAGAAAAGCTCGTCTTGTAGTCCAGCAACGGTAGATCAAACTTCATCGATGCCATCGCGAATCCCTAATCTTAAACAGGGCTCTGGTACCACTTTTTACATGCAATAGCAAAACAACGATGAAATTAAACAAGATCAAACAAACGGGGACACGAGATTTTAACGTGGGAAACCCTTCCAACAAGGAAGAGAAAAAAAAACCACGGGCGCGAGCCAACAATACTTCACTATTTCGGGTGAGGTTACAAACGCGTCGAGATTTACAATGTGTGGCTTATCCCGATTGGCAGCTTACACGAGGTATATAAAAGCGGTCCTGGCCTAACTAGGTCGGTAACGGTGAATCCAACTCCAACTCGGCCCTAAGCCTCCGGCGACGGGCCTCGCTCCGCTCTGTCCGAAATTTTCTTTATCTTTATATGAATTTGGATCACCACAAATAAACACGCATGTCTCCATGAGTCTGGAGCTCCACAGAGCCTGCAACCATTGTGCGATGCTATGTGACGATGGAAGAGCAGATCCGCAGTCAGCATTGTTTGTTTTGCTAATCTTAAAAGAAATACTTTAATCTTGAATGGAACATTTACCTTCCACAGATCAGCCCACTCCCGTTCCTTCCTCCTTACTTCTGATGTCCATGCACTGTCCTCCAGCCACGTCGTTCTCCTCTCGCGCATGTGCACCAACATTCGATACGCCGATCATACCGAAAATATACCTCGCATGTCATAGTGCCAGGACCAAACATCGTCTTGCTGTCTGGATGGGAGTGGAATGTTGAGTATAATATCCGCATCCATCGGTACCAAGTACGCGCATACCTTCTCCGCGTCCCATGATTTTGTGTGCAAATTGATGAGCTCCCTCACCAAATAGGGAGGATCATCCTCTAGACAGTACAATGGCCGCAACATGCCATCTCTTGGGAGCCAGTTTGTGTTCCAAATATTAGTTCCTTCCCCGTTTCCGATTCTTCGAATTAATCCCTGCTTCAATACTTCTTTGCCTTCCACAATCTCTCTCCACACCCGAGAAGGGGAGGATCCCACCTCGGCCTCCAAAAGCTCACTATTCGGGTAGTAGACAACTTTAAGTATACATGCACTGAGGGTATTCGGATCTTGTAGCATCCTCCATGCTAGCCTTGCAAGAAGTGCAAGATTAAATAGTTCAATGTCTCTAAACCCTAAGCCTCCCATGTGCTTAGGTTTAGTCATCTCTTGCCATGCAACCCAGCATGTCTTCCTCTTGCCCGCTTTGCTACCCCACCAAAAATTTCAAAGCAAACCATTTATATGTTTGCATAAGCCCTGCGGTATCCTGAAACATGACATGGAGTAAGTTGGAATCACTTGCGCGCCTGACTTTATCAATACCTCTTTCCCGCCAGCCGATAGAAGCATCTCCATCCAGCCCTGCACTTTTTTCCACACTCTATCTTTGAGGTATTTGAATGCATTGTTCGTCGCAGCACCCACATCCATGGCATGCCTAATTACTTATCACTTAACGCTTCATTGTGCACATCCAATAGATCCATAATTTCTATTTTCATAACCCCATTGCATCCTTTTGCAAAGTGAATAGAGGATTTGTCCATGTTCACCTGCTGGCCCGATGCCCGACAGTAAATTCCTAGCACATCTTTGATTGCTCCGCATTCTCCAAATTTGCGCTAAAAAACATCAGGTTATCATCTGCAAAGAGTAGGTGGCTAACCATTGGTGCTGCCGTTGCCACTTTCATACCATTTAAGATTGATGACTCATTTCTGGATTTTAAAAGGCACGGAAGTCCCTCTGCTGCCAAAAGGAAAAGATAGGGAATCGGATCACCCTGCCGAATACCCTTTGATGGGGTGAAACTCTTGGTACATTCTCCATTAATCAAAACCGAGAAGGAGACTGAGGTGAACAACCTCATAATCATCTCAACCCATATCCTATAAAAACCGAGCTTCAACATGATAGTCCGCAGGTAGCTGCACTCCACCCGGTCGTAAGCTTTTTTCATGTCCAACTTCAGAGCTACAGCTGGCCAATCGTGCCGCCCGACACGACACGATACGGGCCGGAAAAGGCCCGGCACGAATGCGGCCCGGGTCAATCGTGTCGTGCCGTGCCAGCCCGTGGGCTGGATTTCTGAGCAGAGCACGGCCCACGAGCACGTTTATGGCCCGACGGGACAAGTTTAGGCACGATGGCCCAGTTAGAGCCCGACACAGTTGGCCCAATTGTCTGGGCAGGAAATTCGATTTTTTAAATTTTGGCGGGCCAGGGAGGATGGGGGGAAACGTGGGAGGCCATTTTCGAAAATTTTGGGCCAGAATGTGCGGGAGGGGGAAGGGTGGGGGCAGTTTTTCCTTGTTAGGGGATACTTAGGGGCGTAATTAGCCATTTTAACTGTGATTTGTGTCGGTTTTGAGGGATTTAGCCATATTTAATCATTAGAGGGCTAATTTAGCCAGAAAAAATGCATTATTTCCCTATAAAATTGGATGCCCACCCCTCTAATCGTGCCCGTGCCGGGCCGCGTGCCGGTCCATTTATATCGTGCCGTGCCGTGCCGGCCCACCTACTTCAAATCGAGGAGCGGTCCAACCACTAACGGGCTCGTGCCGTGCCGCGGCCCATCTAAATCGTGGCGTGTCGTGCCCGTGCCGTGCCAAAAAAAAGCCGTGCTTCGGGTCAGCCCATTTGGCCCGGCCCGTTTGGCCAGCTATATTGAGAGCACAGCAACGAAGAATATATTAGTGTATACTCCCTCCGTTCAACAATAGATGACTTCCACATATCTATATATGCTTGTATCTAGACATATTTTAGTGTGTAGATATATCCATATATAGATATGTGGAAGTCATCTATTGTTGAACGGAGGGAGTACATGGGAGGGACTGCCAAAAAACATTTCTCTGTGGTGGGCTCTTGGCCCATATTTCTACTCTTACCCTCCTTCTCTCTCCAACCCATCGATTCACAGGGTTTTGTTGAGCTACTCTGGCTTGGTCTCCTCTCCGCACCCCGGCCCGGAGGAGTCCCACCCACCTCCGCCGCGATAAGCCCTAACCTCTACCTCCATGGCGACCACCACCTTCTTCCATCCGCTCTCCGTCCCCGTCGCCGGCGGCCGCCTCCGCCGCTGCCCCCTCACTCTGCCCGTTCCCGCTCGCACAACTCCCCGGCGGCCGGCGCCGCTCCTCGTCGCCCGCGCCAAGCGCACCAATAGCCGGACCCCCGCCGCCTCCCGTCAGCCGGCTAACTCTAACGCCGCACCGAAGAAGGAGACGGATGAGGAGGTGGAGGTCGAGGAGGAGCTGCCGTGGATCCAGGACAAGGCTCTGGACCTCGTGGAGTTTACCGGCACCGTCACGCAGGCCATACCTGGGCCCCGCGTCGGCTCCAGCCCCGTCCCGTGGCTCCTCGCCGTGCCACTTGCCTACGTCGGCGTCTCCTTCGCGCTCGCCGTGGTCCGCACCTACCGCAAGTTCACCTCCCCGCGCACTCAGAAGAAGAAGAGGGTAAGCCTTACCGTCTACAAATCGGTGTGTAGTTTGATGCTTAGTGGGAGACTGGGGACTGATACGGTTAGGATTTTAGTTACAGTTGGGTGATTCCACTCTTGGATTGGACACTTTGCTTGTGCTTCGTTTTTTTAGGTGGTGGCAGCTGATTCCACTCTTGGATTGGACACTTTCCAATATTGGGTGTATAAGTAACTGTTGGCAAATTGGCATAGTTCTCTTCTCTTACAATAGACTTTGAGCCATGTAAAAATGTAGGTACATTGTGCGGAACAGTAGTTTATCTGTTCAATCTAGACTTCAATAGTAGTTCATTATGTGTTAAACTTCGTTGAAGGACTCAGGATGATTTGAGATTAGCTTGTCTTTTATCAGCTGGGAATTCTCTATACAAGTTTACCTCTGTTCATAAAATATCAGGGAACCGACAGTCCACACTATACTGAATTGTATGGTTGAATTAGATGTTGCTACCAAGTGAGAAATAATCAACATGACTTTGTTTCACTATGTGTTTTATGTACTTTTTGAGCACTTCATTCAATCTTAGCATATTTAATATGTCATGAACTTGCAAGGTCAGCTCCATGACAGTTCATAAATTTGGTACGAGTACTTTGTTTCAAATAGATAGCTCTGTGAAGATGCACACCATTCTGTGTTTACATCTTTTTGTTGACATAAGCTTTCCCTTGGGCTTTAATTTGTCATTTTCTTGTTGATATTCTCAATGAAACCATATATGCTATAGCTCATATAATCTATAAGCATTATGCAGACACTTCTGGCACTATATATGCTTGGTGTTTTATGACGAACCGGTGTTTTTTTTGCAGGTGACTAAGAATATATTCTTGTTGAAGTCACTAGATGAGTTGTTTCAGAAGGGCAGGGAATCAGTGGATTTCCCAGCTCTCCAAGAACTAATGCAAAAGGTGTGCCTTCGATTCAACCATTATTGATGAGAAACAGAACATATACTGGACTATTGTCCTGACCTATCTGCTTTATTTTCTCAACAAATGAATCTACTTTGAACAGTGTTACTCAGATATCTTATTGTGGAAGACTGGAATAAGATCTTAACCACACATTTTGCTGATCATAATAGATTTAGGCCCATATAACATTCTAACTAACCAATGCACCCATTTGTACTGCTGCTTGAGGAACGGCTTATTTATTATATTGTTGATTGCAAAGCTATCTGCCCATAGTGAGGAACACAGATACACATGTAACTTTTTTCCATTTATTCAGACAGGATTTGACATGGATGATGTAGTAAGGAAGTACATCCGATACACACTGAACGAAAAACAATTCAATCCTGATGTGGTTGTGGATCTCATACATCTTAGGAAAGCATCCATGTTAGAAGATGCTGAAGTTGCTGAAATTCTGAATGAGATATCAAGAAGAATTGTTCGGGAAAAAGGTATTTTTGTTCTTCTGATTCTAGTACTCTTATGCGACACCCGACACATAGTATTTCCTGAATTCAAAAGTCAGGATGTTCAGCTCTATAACACGAAGGTGTTTTTGTTTTCTCTTGCCTTCCTATAAAATTTATGAATCTCCGCGATGAATCCTCTGTAAAACTTGGTGATGATCGAGTGTCAATTAATTTACTAGTTTTATACTTTGATGCACTGCAAACTTTAGAAGGTTATTTTCCAACGGTTATTGAACATATAATGTAGGCGTTTGTATGTTTGTTGCATTGTTTTCAAATTCACTCATTACTTGTTCTGTTATTTCTAGCTTCTGAGCGCTGAAATGATGTCTACATTGTGCTTGTAAACCCAACTCGATATTGATATTTTTCATGCTTTACCAAACATCAACGTGATGTATATTGTGTGTGGCGGCAATATTCAATTAGTAATAAGAAGAGTTCTAGCAATGCTTTGTCATTTGTTGATACCATGTGTCCATTAGCTGGTGAATATTAGTATTGAAATCTTAAGATGTTGTCAAGACCAAAGCACTGTATTTATATGCTTCATTTGGTAAAGTTCAATTTGACACCTTTAAACTATGTTGTTGTACTTCAAACTGATCTAGTTTACTTTTAAGGTTGCTACGATTGTATAACTTGCATTGCAAATAGGAAACCAATTGTCTTTCTCGAAAAGGATCAATAGCTGTGGCCTCTGCGATATCGTTTTAAATATTATACATGTTTTCTGTGAAGTGTGATTGCTTTCCTGTAAGTATTCGGTGATGATTTTGTTTAGTTCCCAACTTAACTTGACTTGTAAGATTATGCTTGCATATTGCTACATCGCTGAGGAGATTTTGTGTGTGTTCTTGCAGGTCCAATAGTTATGGACTTAACTGGATTTACGGAACAAGGTTTTAAGCGGAAGCTTGCTGTGCAAACACTCTTTGGCAAAATCATGTACTTATCAGAGGTAAGCTGCTTGCATCTGCTTCACTGACGCGAAATGGCATTCGAAATTTTTCTTGACTTCCAAAATGGAGTTAAAAATGTTTTAGATGTCAGGACATTGTAATATAATATAGTATGTTCCCTACTTTCTCCTGACATAACTGAATATTTGTGAAATCATACAGCTCCCAGAGTTCTGTTCTCGCGACGGCTCGCTTGTTGTCAAAGAAATCTTTGGAGTTACAGAGTATGGCAATCTTTGTTATGGATGATCCTCACAGTTCTATAGCGCCACTGGTGCTTTTAATTGCTACCATCATAACCGCTATTTCTCGTTCTGTTTTCATGTGAGCAGTGAGGACGCAGACAGCCTTCGCAGCCACACCCTCTCTGAAGCCGGTGATATCGAGTCATTAGAAAGGATGATCGATGATTCTGACTTTGAACATGGTGGTAGCCCACCATCATCTTGAAGAATGTTGATGGAAGGATACTGAGCAGCTTTTAAGATAGAGGCTTGGCATGAGTTTTTTTAACTGTTAAAGAAGAGAGGGGATGCCCTGGATAGTCGGCTGCAAGTTTTGTAAATCTACCTTCTATTAGGATTGTAGCTTCTGGCAGTGTCTCAGACCTGTCTGCCACCTGACTAAACAAGGAAGCTGTTGAGAGATGGTGCCGATGATGAGTTTATATAAAGTGGTAATCTGTTAGCTGTGTTTGTATTGTTCCTTCTTCTCCGGTTTTGTGTCCATTGATTGAAAGAATGAACCACATTTATACCCGTTAAATATTAGAATTGCAAATCCAGCCAGCGTTTGTGCACGTGAAACCAGAATATATCTGGATGGTGCCTTCATGTTTCTGATGAACGGATTCTTCTGGTTGGCTGAAACATAACCATTGTGAACCATGAGAAATCACTGAAGTCTGTACAACAGACAGGAAAGTTTCCATGGGATTTTCGACAGGCAACTGGAAGAAGGGGGCCAATAAGCAGAGTTGCCTTGCTGGCTTTTATAACTGACAGGAGTATCATCTGAAACATCGACGGTGGACTTCACAATGATGTTCCAGGTCCATGAAAAGAAGAATAAAACACTTTCCAGTGCACAACGATCGTAGTAAGCATATTGATGCTGAATTTCACTATATTCGTGAGTGCATTGAGAAGGGAAAACTGGATGTTGATCGTATTGGAACAGCTGGTAGTTGGCTGATATTCTCAGCAAGGCCTGGAGATGAGACCGAAGGTCGAGGAAGTGAATTCAGTGCAACAGTATTAAGGGGGATGAAGAACTGTTAGGAAATTGAATCCCGCTGTCAGTTTTTCAGGTAGTTTCCGCCTGAATAATTGCCACGTAACGTGTGACGGCGTGTACGTACGTGTCTTGGCGTCAGTAGTTTGCCGATTCAGTATAGACTTGAGGTTTGGCTCGGTTTTTATTTCCGAGTCCCTGCCGGAAACGGTTTAGTTCGCCATTGTATAAATAGGATCCAATCAAACAAGTCTGGGATATTGCTTTTTGATATGGCGCCACCGCAGGAGCACGCGCCGAGGTCGTGGTGTGCACTCCAGACGGATCTTGGCGACATCATCCTCCGCCGCCTGGAGCAGCATGCCGACCGCGTCCGCTTCGGCGCCGTGTGCCGCCAGTGGCGCTCCTGCGCACGGCGGAACGCCCCGCCAGCGCGATTCCCGTGGCTCGCCTTGCCCGATCGGACCTTCTACAGCCTGCCCGACTCCGCCTTCCAGCCGCCAGTGCCACGGCTCCATCTCGAGCGCCACCGCCAGCTGCCACACGCGCAGAGCTCCTGCGGCGAGTGGCTGGTCTTCGAGCGCATGGACGGCGCCTACACGCTGGTGCGCCCCTTCTCCGTGTCCACAACCATGGTGCTCCCCCGGCTGCCCACGGACACGGAGCCGCCGACGATAATGAAGCTAGTGGTGTGCTCGCCTAACCTCGTCGCCGCGGTCGTTTGGGCGGGAGAGGGGTGGCCTCACAAGCTCGCCTTGTGCCGGCTAGGTGCAGCTTCGTCTTCTTCGTGGGTGGTGGTCGCCCACGACCAACTCGAGTTGCTTGACGACATGATCTGGTACCGAGGCAAGCTCTACGCCCTCCAAGGAACCCTCGCAGGAGGCAGCCTCCTCCGCGTTTCCATCGCGCTCGGCGAGGACGGTGAGCCAACCGTGTCCCGAGTCGACGACGTCATCGCGGAGGGCCCCAGATGGCGCTTCTTCGCGGCGTCGCCGCTGCAGTACCTGCTCGAATCCGAGTCCGACGGCGCGCTGCTGATGGTCCGCAGGGAAGATCCTAACGTACAAGGTCACCGCTCGCATTTTCTGGGGTTAGGCCTGGAGAAGGTGACCAAGTTCAAGGTTTTCGAGGCCGATTTGGCGCGGTCGCGGTGGAGGGAGCTGAGCAGCGTTGGGGAAGACCAGGTGGTGTTCGTCCAGAGATGGTGCTCCCGGGCTGTTCGTGTCCCCGACCAGTGCAAGGAATACGTTGCGGGGGACCGTATCTTCTTCGTGGATGATTTTGCCGCTCGTAGCTACAACTTCTCCTATTTCCGGAAGAGTGTGTTCTTCTATTGCAGCATCTACGACATGAGGAAACGGCGGTCGCAAACGTACCTAGCGACCAAGGTACGGCCACTCAAAGACTTCCCCGTCGCCTGGCTCTTTCGTGGATCAGAGCCTGCGCATGCATGAACAACTAGCCCCTCCACGGCTTTGCAAAATTTGCAAACACAAAGAGATGTGTTTCTGAGAAAACACTGAAGAATGTACAATGGGACTGAAAGAAGGGGTCACTAAGCAGAGCAGAGTACGCCTTGCTGGAACCACTGGCTTGTTATAACTGACAGGAGTATCATCTGAAACATCAAAGGGTTGGTACTCACGGAGAAATTTATAGCTCTGTTCCAGGTCCATGAAAAGAAGAATGGAAAGTATGAAATATACATTATTGCATCTAGCAGACCAGATGAATTTACAGATTGTTTCCAGAAGATCCCGAGTGCATCAGCAAAGGATTTCAGGCTTCCCCAAAGATTTGTCCCACCCGAGCCCAACCCTTCATGCGCATGCTTAACTTAAGGCTGCATTAGGAGAAAGGAAAGCCGTGAGGAACATAAGGAGTATGTACCAAAAACATCTGAGTTGAAAGAGGGATTTCTCACATCACTCTTTCAGTCTTGAATTGTACTCCAATTCCTGGAGTAACGCCAGTGCTACGTAGTAGGATCCTCCAACCTGCTGACGAACATACGTTGCACATGGAAACTTCCCGTCATGCGCTGCCCTGTAACTGCGTTAAATGGTAGAGCCAGAGACAAATAATGAATGTAAGATTTACAAGCACAAGCAAATCCTTATTGGGCGCGAACACATATAATACAGTTCAACAGTTTGATCAAGCACTTACTTGGCTACTTTGATTCCTAGAGCACATTTATATGTGGCTATAATGGTACTATATCTCTGCTGGTAACAGCGAAAATCAGTATAAAACTGGTGATTTCGAAATATAAATTTGACCAGGGTTGTTTTGAAGCCATCACTCGGTTTTCATCAAGGCCAATTCAGACTGTGGCTGAGTATCTTAATCCCATAAATCACTCACTTTTCAAGTCATCCGCAGTTTGCTGGATCCTACCTAAAAGTCTGTGAGGCATTCACCGGCTGCTTAACTACGGCATGTTTCTTTAGCCTAAGAAAATGACATTTTTTTATCAAGCATTATCTCCAGCAGTACAAAACTTGCATCTGATTCTGAACAAAGTTGATAAATTTGCTCTTGGCTGTCAGACGTTTCTAGTAAACCTGCAAATATGGTATGACATAATCCTACAGGACTAAAGCTGGTAATTTGTTCCACCTTCATCCAAGATTAAAATTAGATTTAAGGAAGCACAAACAGAGTGTTACAAATGCTGATCACAATAATAAAATCAGAAATGCTGTCTGGGCAAGTTGCCTTACCTTTCAACTAATTCCTCTACCCTGGCCCTTCTTTCTTCTTTTGTTACTGTTACTCTCTTCTGGACTTCGGGTAGATCCTAAGTAGACAAAGAAGCCTGTTCATATTCTCACCTTGCGTCTAATCTGACACAGTTTGGCCATTAGTATTCCTAAAACATCCCGGGTGCTTAAATGTAAAGCTATTGAGAGCAGACAGTCATGATACTATACCACTGGAACCATATTAACAGCCACTTATGATTTAGTATATACAAATATTAAAGTAAAACCATATATTGGAACCTTGTAATAGCTTTGTGAGATCTGATCTTAAATTACGACAGTACTAACATATGCCCTGATAGTAAACTAGGAGGTCAAATCAACAATCCACTAACACAAGCACAAATCAAACGGACAAAGAGCAAAACTAGGTTATCTGTAATAACATACTGTCGCTTCCTTGGTCCTAGCATCTTTGGTCGAGAATTCAATGTTGTTGAGCCCATATTTTTCCCCCTCAAAGTAGGCGTCTCTGACATCGCTCTTCAATCTTGAATTATACTCCAATTCCTGGATTAATTCCCACAATACGTAGTAGGACCCTCCAATCTGCTGACGAACAGATGTAGCAGATGGAAATTTTCCTTCATGTGATGCCCTGTAACTGTGTTGAACAATAAAGTCATGCATAACTAAGGGATGTAAGGTTTAAAGACAAATAATTCCTTACTGGGTGCAAATAAAGATATATGGCGCTAGAATTTCATCAGGCACCTTAGAAGAATCAGTGTATAATTGGTTGATTCAAAATTTAAAGGTGTGATGAGCGCTGTTTTGAAGCTAGCACTTGGTTTTCATGCACAAAATGCAAATTATGGTCGAGCAGATAATCCCATAAGTCATGTAATCACTCATTCTCAAGTTTTCATAAGCCCAACCAACAGTTTGCTTGTATCCAATCCTAGATAAGATTGTGAGCCGCGGCTGCTTACACAGTATGTTTCCCTGAACCTTTGCCATTGGGCCAACACGTCTGATTCTGAAAAGAGTCGATCAAATTGCTCGGGTGTTTACACATTGCTAGTATACGACGCGATTCTACAAGACGAAGGGTAATAACTTGTGCCACCTCAATCCAAGATTGAAACAAGATTCTAATTCGGTATATATGTAGGACAAGCAAACTGCAACCCATGCTGATCACAATAAACAATCAGAAATTTGCCTTACTTTTCAACAAATTCCTCCACCCTGGCCCTCCTTTCTTGTTTCGATGGTCTCTTCTGAACTTTTGGTGGATCCTCGGGAGAAAGGGAAGCCACAAGCGTCCTCCCACAGAGAGGCCGATAGGATGACCGAACAACGGCGTCAGAAATGTAAGCGATGACTGTAAAAGGGGTAACATAGCAGAATTTAAACCCATAAGACAATCAAACTAAATCCACGGAGATCAACGCCTCATTTAAAAACCTTAGAAACAGATCTCTAACTAGTGTAAAAACATTTCTCGTTAAAAAGCAACGGTGGTCTTGGCACTTTGGGGGAGGCTAAAATCGTCATGCTTAAACCAAATATTAATGGGAGAAACTTGCGGGGCAGAGTGCCCAACCTTTCTTGGAGGAGGCGGAGGAGGAGCAGAAGCGCGCGGACGCTTGCATGATTGCATCGGAGAGGCCGCTCAGGGTATCGCATCCTCTGTTCTGCGCAGAGGAGTAGAGAAGTAGACGAGGCCGAGGAGGAAGACGTGTGCCGACTAGGAAAGCGAGCTCGGCTGTCAGGTTGGTGGTGGTGGCTGGCCGATGTCGACGGGTACCAAAATATGGGTATCCAAATCAGTTTTGGGTAGGGGTAGGCCAATCATTTTTCTTCTTTTGCAGCATATCCAAATTCAAATAAAAGTGCACATCGGATCCACCTGTCATTGAGTTTTCCTTTTTTTACCCGGCTGCATATGCTCCAACTTACGTGCACACATATAACCTACTTTTCCTTGTCATACAAAAAAACACATTTAAATATATTGTAAAATTCTAAACAAACATATTGAACATACATCTCCATTTTATGTGTGCACGTAAAGTGTCACGAAAAACCGACAGACATTTTTTTTTTGTCTTTTTACACATTCCATAAAAAAGTAAGGGTGCGTTTGGGAGTTCAGTTGTTTTGAAGTATTTTGAGAATACTTCCGTTTCTAAAAATACCAAAGTATTAAATACTTCAACCTGTTTGACATCAATGAATAATGTGTTTTTATATACTTCGATATCGCAAGAAACTGTACTAATTTTGAAGTATGTAAAAAAAAGGTCTGGACTTCTTTTTTCAAAACTGAAGTATTTGTTTGCCAGGCAGGTAAATACTTTATTATTTGAATACTTCGATTTTAGAAAAACTTTGTTGCCAAACTAGGCCTAAGTTTTTCGTAAAACAACTTTGTGCATACATAGGATGTGAAGATGTACGCGCAATTTTTTTTGGAGTTTTTTTTATCTGAAAATGCATTTTAAATAAAGGGTACGGCCCCGTTTGGGAGCTCAATATTTTTGAAGTATTGCAAGAATACTTCACTTTCCAGAAATACTAAAGTATTGAATACTATAAGGTGTTTGGTTCTAGCAAAAACTAAGTTTTATATACTTCAGTTTTGAGGAAAACTACACTATTTTTTAAGTATGTGAAAAAGAGGGTTGAACCTCTTTTTTCAAAATTGAAGTATTAGTTTGCTCGGCATAAGAATACTTTAGTTTTATAAAGACCTCACTGCCAAACTAAGCCTATATTGTATCTGTGAGCCAAACTCTCTTCTTCTCTTCTTCTTCCCCAAACTGTCGGTTTGATTCAGCTGCCCAGTCATGTTCGTCGTCGACCCATCGTCCTCTTCTGCCGTGGTCGTCGTCGTCCCTTCCCAGTCGAAGAGGGCGCACACCGCCATGTCAAATCGGTGGGGGTGGAGCAACATGAGGTCAATGAGGGGGCCGAGCTCCGACGGAAGGTTACATGTGATGTTAGCGTGGTTCAAGTCAACGCCTGCGACGGCGAGGATGCGTGGATCGGATGGTAGAAGACGTTTGTGTAGTTGGAAACACCTGTCGTTACTAGGACACACGCGTACGAGAACATGGTGTGACGCTTCCAAGACATGTAGGTGTACCGAATGTGGCGGCTCGGACCGCTAGGACGGATCGGCATCCACCACTGTATTTTGTGCCCCTTCCTCGCCCCCGCTGGCAGACTGTCGCCGGAGAAAACCACGGGCATGATACGTCTCACGCTTATCTATAATTATTATACCATTGCTACATGGTTTTGTTACGATTTTATATTATTTTGCTGAATTTTCATTGGACTAACCTATTAACTAAGTGCCAAGTGCTAGTTGATGTTTTATGCGTGTTTTTGCATCGCAGTTTATACCACAAATATATCGGGAAAAATGGAAAACGCGATAATTTTTCGAGAAGAAGACGAACATCACCAGACGGGGCCCACACCTCTTGCATGGCCACGTGGCACATGCAGGGGGGCGCGCCATTGACACGTGGGCCACCCCCTCGTTCCCTCGCGTCGACCATTCGCCTATAAAAAGCCTTCGACCTAAAAACCCTAGATCAAGAGTCGTTTCAAGAGTTTTTTTATACAGGGTCGTTGTCGTTGCAAAGATAAATCTGGAGCCCTATTCTTGTACTCTGTCGAAGGGGGAATTCGTCACGGAAGGCATCTACACCACCATTGTTGGCTCCATGATGATGCGTGAGTAGTACACCCTTCAACTATGAGTCCATAGCAGTAACTATATGAGTCTCGTGACCTTCCCTAAATGATCGAGATCTGTATAATGTAATTGCTATACTATGTTGTGTTTTTTAAGATATGATGAATTACCACTATATGATCAGTTTGTGTATGTTATAATATGTTTCTATTATTAACATGATTGCTTTGCTTTATATTTGCAGTGACCCCGCACACCACTACATGTGTAGTGCACAAGTCGTTGACATAACACTCATGGAAGGACTTATCCGTAAATATTACACCCCTCGGAGTAGTACAACAGAAACATGGAGGTCCAAATATCACACACTGCTTAATATTACAAGACAAAGTGAATAAAGAGTCCAACATCATCCTCGTCTAAGGGGAGAAGTTCGAGTAGTGCGGTGTTGACGCGTGTCAAAGATAAAAGCAAACTTAGAACCATTGGAGCTCAGCATCCTAAGTAGTACTAGTCTAGCATTGCTCGGCTCGGTTCTATATCTGGCTAGGGTCTAATTCTCCTCCTTTAGGTCTTCAGCTCCATAGGCTATCAGGTAGTCGACTCCTTCGACGGCACCTGACAGGTATGTCTCCTCGTAGTAGATCTCATCATCATGGTAAACTCCGTCGTGATCCTCCGGTATGTCTTTAAAGTCTAAGCATGAGATTCAAATGAAGAAGGTGAGTAACGAGCGTTACTCAGCAAATTCCTGTATATAATAGTGGTATAGTGTATGATGCTCTAGCTACCACCTAAGACCGTTGGTCTTTAATGTAATGCAGGTTTTGTAAAACATTTCTTCATATGTCAAGTTTTACTTCTGGAAACTATGTCTGTCAGTCCCGTCGGGTGCCAGAATCTAATAGGATTCCTTTCCGGCTGTGAACGTAGCCCCCTCCTGAGACAAGGATGTAACTGCCATAATTTGTTGTTTTTCCTCTACGGAGGTGTGCCACTTTATCCGATAGCAGTCTCGGCCTTTTTGCTCTCTCCGTACACCATTTGTGCCCTAGCCCAATCAGAGCCACCAAGTTATGCTAAGTACTTTCCCGCTCTCCGCACATCCGCCCAATATGACGCAGCCGGTACGTCAACCAATAGCGCGCCACCACTTCCGAGCTCCTGACCCTCGCCCAATGTCTAGGTGGTAAATTATATGCACTTACCCGCTGTTGGCCGAAAAGCGCCGGACCCAATGGGGTCAGTCTCCCGAGGATATGTGAACGTGGAAAGTACCTCTGATTTGCTCATCCATAGTAAGTTTGTTGGTTGAAACTGTCTATACTGCACGAAGAACACTGACGCCATTTGTGAAATTAAGTCCTAGGATAACACTTTCCCGTACGATGGAACATCCACCACATCATTCATTTTTCGGTTCCATCGCCCGCCAAATTAGTATATAGAAATTCACATCATTCGAAAGTAGCAAGTTATTTGAATGCAAGTAATGAACGATATAAATTGCAAATACTTTGATAAAGATACTTCAAGTAGTCATGCAAGTGTGAACTTGCCTTGAGACTGATAAGTAGTGCAATCTAAATCTCCCGGTAAAATCGTGAGTTCGTGAACCTCGTGTTCTGCAGAAAGCATCATTGTCTATATAAGACAATTTTTAAAATCCAATTAATGCTATTATGCATAGTGATATGCTTTTTTTTTTGGGAAATCCCTCATTTTTGAATATTTTAAGTTAGGATTTTTGTTGAACTGGATTTTTGGTATGATTCAAGTTTTATTTCAATTCTTGGATTATTCCATTTAGGAATTGTGAATCAAAATAATCAACCAATTGATTTTGAATTTTCAAGAAAATATTTGGTTTTATTTTTCCTTAGGAAAATAATTCTCTTATTATTTGAAATTTTCAAATACTTTCCTTAAAAATAACTCTTTTAGGAATTTTTATTTTTCCTTGAAATATTTTGGAACTATTTTAAAACTCAAATCCTTAATTAAAAGGATTTATTCCAATTTTTTAGAATATTATTTCAATTAGGGTTTTAGGTCATTCCTAAAGCCTTTATTGAAAATAATATTTAATCCATTTTTACCAAGTGGCAAAATCAAATAAAATTCATTCTTGAAATCTATAAGAAATGTAGATAGGGGTACATTTTTTTATTTTATTCATTGGGTTTGGTTTAGGGCTTAAATGATTACTTGAATTTTAGTTAAATTTCTATTTTTGGTGAAATTACCAAAATGCCCCCGGCTTGGTCGGTTTGACCCACTAGGTCTGACCCAACCAAATCGCGTGGGATAAATATATTTGGTTGAGTCCGAGCCACTCCACTCCTCACTCGGTCGCTCCCCTCCTCTCTCCTCTTTGCGATTTCCCTTTCTCTCTCAGGTGCGACCACAGTCGCCGTCACCGTCGCCTCGCTGCCCCAGCGTGCTCCGGGCGAATTGGTCGCCGCCGTGTAGCGCAATCGCTTCCTCTCCTCTCTCTCCACCTTTCATTCCCGCTCAATTTATTTTCTCTCGACACACAAACCCCATAGGCAACCCCATAGGGTTAGGGTTTGGATGGCGTGGGTGCTTGGTGTGATTCTCGTTGCTGATCTTCGTCTGCGAGCTTACCGTGGGTGGTTTGTAGGTTATGGGGCTTGCCGTGATGCTCTCCATATACGGTGCGGGTGCGAGCTACGTCTGCTCGTGCCGCCATGGGCACGTGTGACGCCCCCAGATCGGGCACTATGCAGATTTCGGCATTTCCACCCAAATCCGCATAATAACCGATTTCAGGTTGCCACTTGTGATAACATTACAACATTTCACGAATAATCCACAACAACAACAGAGGAGGTATATACAAGACGACTCAAACGAGTCAAGGATACAACTGATACAATACAAAGATCCAAATGACAGCGGAAGAAACAACATAGCGTCCGACTACGGACAAGATACAAATTGGACTAAGAGTCCTGAAGATAACCGATGGCGTCCAATCCCTGCCCAGGCCAAGCCGGAGGGATTCCCAAGCTAACGTCGTCAGACTTCAAACCTGTTGACTGCAATGTGGAATATGCAGCCACGAAATGGATTCGTGGGTCAGTACTATTAAGTACTGGCAAGTGGATAAACCATACTCACAAGATACCAGCGTAACCAATCATCACAAGATACAAATACTTTGGATACAACGGAAGGAAGGGATTATTGCAACGAAGCGGCAGCGGGCTGCACTAACTAACTACAGAGACGCGCTACAACATCCGGCTAAAAGAAAGGGATAAGATAGCGCGACAAAACCAACTATAACTACTCACCAAACAATACCCATCCAGTGTTACCCCCTACTAAGGAAGCAACCCAAGGAAACTCACACGGTTGATTAAGGTGACATTCATTTTTATGGTGGAGGTAATCTATATTACTAGTCAAGTTATCATTGTTAAGTGTAAGTTGTCTGAGTACTTGTTAGCCAGCACTTTCACCAAGTCATCCATAACCGCGGACATTTGGCCGTACACGTAAGAATGACCCGCCAGATGGAAATGCACTTCCACCAAGCGAGGCACTCAACACAACCCAACTCTTCTTCGCATCAAGCCCAAAGAACCACGTGATGTGCGTGCGCGGCTAATCGAGCCCCCACGAAGAAAAGGGGGACCCTCATAGCACTCTAAGACCACGCCGCCCTAAATGCCGACTACAAAAGTTCCACCCTGGCGCCAAGGGTTCGCACCTGCATATGCATGCATCAAATGGAAAGCCCGAACTAAGTGTGGCTATTTGGACGAGATGCGAATCGAATCAGAATTGCGGGGGGCGCCCATACACGCTTCCCACATGCGGTTAGTGCGCTTATCATGGATCGGAGGACAAGACCCTTTTCCTAATTAAGGTCGACACTAGCAGGCCTCAAAACCACGCCGGGCCTCCTGCCAGTGTCTTATCATCAAATTATTTTTACCCAAAACATTAACATGTTGTTGATTAAGTGGAAACCCAACTATCGAACTAAACAGGTGATAAGACGGACAACAAGACTTGAGCGCAAACAACACTAAGCATGCAACTACGACACGAGGGCCAACAAGGTAAAGAAACAACAGTTAATAGGAAGTGGAAGGAAGGCTATATCATGGTTGCAAGGTAAACATATGATAGGATCGAGACACAAGCACCGAATCATAAGGCTAGTATAAAGACAACGGAAAGAATCGGTAACAAGTGAGGAAAGACAACATGGGTAGCAAGTGAGTATACTTGCCTGGAATCCAGTTTGGAGAGGTAGCAGAACTTGTCATTGCTCACATCATCTCAGCGTCCTATACGCGAAGAAGCAACGAACTAGAACAAACACCGGATGCAACAATTACTACTACGGCAAAAGATCCAGCATGATCCTATTTTATATGCATGACAAGTTAAAGGGTGCATCAAAATAAATACAAGGCATGATGAAACATTTTAAATGGGCCCAAATGCAAAGATAAGGTTGCATTTGGAAAATCTCAGGTGCATGCATAGTTATTTAAGTGAATTACAAACAAACATTAGGTTGAAGTGATTAAATGGCATGGTGGATTATGAAAACAGAATGTATACACCATTAGCTTCAATGTGATATCTCATTTGCCAAATTTGGAATTTTAAATATTTAATTATGAATTTTTGCAATTTAAAAGGTTTAATTAAATCATTGAATTATTGCATCACTTTTAATTAGGAAAAACAGTAAACAAATTGTATATTTGAAAAGTACAGAGAATTTTGATTGGAAAACATATTTTACTTTTCAAATTTGGAGTTAAAATGAATTAATTATGTGCATTTGAATTTCAGGGACCTATTGGGAGGAAAAACAGAGAGTGTGAGGGCTTTGGTGCGAAAACAGGAAGAGCAGGGGCCTTGGTGTGAAATTCCAGATCCAGATCTGGATCTGGGCATTTTCCACCGCGGCCAAAGCTACCCCCGCTGGCTGACTTGCGGGGCCTGCGCCCGCGTGGCGCTGATTGTGCGCGCGTGGAGGCTGACAGGGCATCTAGGGTCACCGACAGGTGGGCCCTGCCCCTTGCGCGAAATAAAGGAGAAAAAGGGGAGGCATTGCCTCGGGAGGGAATCGAACCCGCGCCTCCCAGGGGTGCGGATCGGGCGCTAGCCACTGGGCTGGACCGCTCTTGCTGTACAGAGGTGGATCTGATTGTTTAAGAGATAAAAGTGGCGCCTTGTTATCTGACGAAACTGAAGGTGTGTCGCCGTCTGACAGAGAGCAGTACCACGGCGATCTCACGAGGCCGACGACGACTGGTAGTGGGCGTGTGCGATTCTGGGGTGCAAGGCGCAGTGTGAGCGCTGCTGCGTGGTGCAGCTCGTGTGTACGTGCGTGGTGAAGTGAGCTCACACATGTGTGTGCACCGTGCGCGTGCTGCACCTTCAAGTACAGCTCGATGGAGGCCGGCCATGGCAGGTGGAAGAAGAACTGATGCTCGCGACGTCCATAGCAACCATAGAAATAGGGAAACAGAGGAAATCGGAGCAGGAGCTCACCGGGAGGAGTTCGGAGTAGTCGATCGTGCTCGAAGGAGGTCGCGGCGCCGGAATTTCGCCGGAGAAACTCGCGTACCGGAGTGAAAGAAGAGGACGCCGGCGACGACCTGGGCGCTTACGGCTTGATTCCTTCGGTGTAGACGAAGAGGACGGTGAGGCGCAGCTACTGGCGTGCTCATAATGACTCAAGGAGGTCGGTGATTGCGGGGCGGCAGCAAGGTCCTTCCGGTTCTCTCTCTCTGTAGAAAAACTTCAGAGAATGAACAGAGAGAACAGAGGTAGGTATGGTGGCGGCGGAAGCATTGCGGAAGGAGGAAGAAGCTAGGGTTCTGAGGGAGATCCGAAGGCGGCTTTATGGATGGGGAGGAGGTCGGTACATCGCCCGTCGAATGGAGGCAGGATGTGATGGACGGCGTGGCGGTGGTTCGTACAAGAGGTGACATACTCTCCAGGAAGAAGACAAAGAGGAGTCGGGCCTGGTTGATGGGCTGGGCCAAAAGATCAGTGACTGGTTGAGCATCTCTCTCCCTTTCTCTCAAAACGTTTTTTTTATTCTGGGTTTTTTTGTTATTTTTTTAGAGATTGCTTGGCACTAGTGAAAAATAGTTTTGAGGCCACAAACTCAACTTAGGTTTCATGAAAAAAAGGATTGGCAAAATTTAAAGATTTGGTGAGTTTTTAATGCAGATGACATGATGGCATGATGCATGATGATGCACAAAAGAAAAACAAACAAAGATAATTGGGGGAAAATCCCCGGGCGTTACAGCCGACACCACTAACAAGGGATTGCGCCCTCGCAATCCACCCTAGGCAAGGGGAAGAGAGGTGTCAACTACGGAGTCTTCGTGCTGCGGTTGATTTCCCGGGTCAGTGGGCGGATCTCTTCTTCTCGACACCACTAACAAAAGTTTCTCGACACCACTAACAAGGGAATCTTGCTCGGGTTGATGACGATCTTCTCCCACCAGGAATCTTCCGATGATCGAACCTATTAGGTTAACGGCTCAGAAAACGTCCACCCACGTAGGATCCTAAAACTTTGAAAGATTGAGAGGAAGAGAGACTCCAAAACAAATAAGATGAGAGGAGAAATAGAATAGAGATAAGGAGAAAACAAGAATCCTATTGAGATGTTTCCAAAATAGTTTAGCAGAAATAGTTTTTGACACTCTAGAAACAACGACTGTTAGCGAGGTTATCCTATAGGCTTTGCGGACCCGTTGCTTCGATAACCATTCGTATCGAAACAACTTTGGGAATCGGAACCATGCTCTGATACCATTTGTGACGCCCCCAGATCGGGCACTATGCAGATTTCGGCATTTCCACCCAAATCCGCATAATAACCGATTTCAGGTTGCCACTTGTGATAACATTACAACATTTCACGAATAATCCACAACAACAACAGAGGAGGTATATACAAGCCGACTCAAACGAGTCAAGGATACAACTGATACAATACAAAGATCCAAATGACAGCGGAAGAAACAACATAGCGTCCGACTACGGACAAGATACAAATTGGACTAAGAGTCCTGAAGATAACCGATGGCGTCCAATCCCTGCCCAGGCCAAGCCGGAGGGATTCCCAAGCTAACGTCGTCAGACTTCAAACCTGTTGACTGCAATGTGGAATATGCAGCCACGAAATGGATTCGTGGGTCAGTACTATTAAGTACTGGCAAGTGGATAAACCATACTCACAAGATACCAGCGTAACCAATCATCACAAGATACAAATACTTTGGGTACAACGGAAGGAAGTGATTATTACAACGAAGCGGCAGCGGACTGCACTAACTAACTACAGAGACGCGCTACAACATCCGGCTAAAAGAAAGGGATAAGATAGCGCGACAAAACCAACTATAACTACTCACCAAACAATACCCATCCAGTGTTACCCCCTACTAAGGAAGCAACCCAAGGAAACTCACACGGTTGATTAAGGTGACATTCATTTTTATGGTGGAGGTAATCTATATTACTGGTCAAGTTATCATCGTTAAGTGTAAGTTGTCTGAGTACTTGTTAGCCAGCACTTTCACCAAGTCATCCATAACCGCGGACAATACGGCTTCTCGAGAAGATTAACCCTGCAGGGATGCACCAATTTGGCCGTACACGTAAGAATGACCCGCCAGATGGAAATGCACTTCCACCAAGCGAGGCACTCAACACAACCCAACTCTTCTTCGCATCAAGCCCAAAGAACCACGTGCTGTGCGTGCGCGGCTAATCGAGCCCCCACGAAGAAAAGGGGGACCCTCATAGCACTCTAAGACCACGCCGCCCTAAATGCCGACTACAAAAGTTCCACCCTGGCGCCAAGGGTTCGCACCTGTATATGCATGCATCAAATGGAAAGCCCGAACTAAGTGTGGCGATTTGGACGAGATGCGAATCGAATCAGAATTGCGGGGGGCGCCCATACACGCTTCCCACATGCGGTTAGTGCGCTCATCATGGATCGGAGGACAAGACCCTTTTCCTAATTAAGGTCGACACTAGCAGGCCTCAAAACCACGCCGGGCCTCCTGCCGGTGTCTTATCATCAAATTATTATTACCCAAAACATTAACATGTTGTTGATTAAGTGGAAACCCAACTATCGAACTAAACAGGTGATAAGACGGACAACAAGACTTGAGCGCACATGCAACTACGACACGAGGGTCAACAAGGTAAACAAACAACAGTTAATAGGAAGTGGAAGGAAGGCTATATCATGGTTGCAAGGTAAACATATGATAGGATCGAGACACAAGCATCGAATCATAAGGCTAGCATAAAGACAACGGAAAGAATCGGTAACAAGTGAGGAAAGGCAACATGGGTAGCAAGTGAGTATACTTGCCTGGAATCCAGTTTGGAGAGGTAGCAGAACTTGTCGTTGCTCACATCATCTCAGCGTCCTATCCGCGAAGAAGCAACAAACTAGAACAAACACCGGATGCAACAATTACTACTATGGCAAAAGATCCAGCATGATCCTATTTTATATGCATGACAAGTTAAAGGGTGCATCAAAATAAATACAAGGCATGATGAAACATTTTAAATGGGCCAAAATGCAAAGATAAGGTTGCATTTGGAAAATCCGAGGTGCATGCATAGTTATTTAAGTGAATTACAAACAAACATTAGGTTGAAGTGATTAAATGGCATGGTGGATGATGAAATCAGAATGTATACACCATTAGCTTCAATGTGATATCTCATTTGCCAATTTTGGAATTTTAAATATTTAATTATGAATTTTTGCAATTTAAAAGGTTTAATTAAAGCACTGAATTATTGCACCACTTTTCATTAGGAAAAACAGTAAACAAATTGTATTTTTGAAAAGTACAGAGAATTTTGATTGGAAAACATATTTTACTTTTCAAATTTGGAGTTAAAATGAATTAGTTATGTGCATTTGAATTTCAGGGACCTATTGGGAGGAAAAACAGAGAGTGTGAGGGCTTTGGTGCGAAAACAGGAAGAGCAGGGGCCTTGGTGCGAAATTCCAGATCCAGATCTGGATCTGGGCATTTTCCACCGCGGCCAAAGCTACCCCCGCTGGCTGACTTGCGGGGCCCGCGCCCGCGTGGCGCTGATTGTGCGCGCGTGGAGGCTGACAGGGCATCTAGGGTCACCGACAGGTGGGCCCTGTCCCTTGGGCGAAATAAAGGAGAAAAAGGGGAGGCATTGCCTCGGGAGGGAATCGAACCCGCGCCTCCCAGGGGTGCGGATCGGGCTCTAGCCACTGGGCTGGACCGCTCTTGCTGTACAGAGGTGGATCTGATTGTTTAAGAGATAAAAGTGGCGCCTTGTTATCTGACGAAACTGAAGGTGTGTCGCCGTCTGACAGAGAGCAGTACCACGGCGATCTCACGAGGCCGCCGACGACTGGTAGTGGGCGTGTGCGATTCTGGGGTGCAAGGCGCAGTGTGAGCGCTGCTGCGTGGTGCAGCTCGTGTGTACGTGTGTGGTGCAGTGAGCTCACACATGTGTGTGCACCGTGCGCGTGCTGCACCTTCAAGTACAACTCGATGGAGGCCGGCCATGGCAGGTGGAAGAAGAACTGATGCTCGCGACGTCCATAGAAACCATAGAAATAGGGAAACAAAGGAAATCAGAGCGGGAGCTCACCGGGAGGAGTTCGGAGTAGTCGATCGTGCTCGAAGGAGGCCGCGGCGCCGGAATTTCGCCGGAGAAACTCGCGTACCGGAGTGAAAGAAGAGGACGCCGGCGACGACCTGGGCGCTTACGGCTTGATTCCTTCGGTGTAGACGAAGAGGACGGTGAGGCGCAGCTACTGGCGTGCTCATAATGACTCAAGAAGGTCGGTGATTGCGGGGCGGCAGCAAGGTCCTTCCGGTTCTCTCTCTCCGTAGAAAAACTTCAGAGAATGAACAGAGAGAACGGAGGTAGGTATGGTGGCGGCGGAAGCATTGCGGAAGGAGGAAGAAGCTAGGGTTCTGAGGGAGATCCGGAGGCGGCTTTATGGATGGGGAGGAGGTCGGTACATCGCCCGTCGAATGGAGGCAGGATGTGATGGACGGCGTGGCGGTGGTTCGTACAAGAGGTGACGTACTCTCCAGGAAGAAGACAAAGAGGAGTCGGGCCTGGTTGATGGGCTGGGCAAATGTTGTAGATCTTTTGTGACCATCTTGTCCGTCTAGAATGACTTCTGGTATCCATGTTGATACAGACTATGTGATCTCTTTTTTAGGAGGCTATTCCTTAGCTTTGTTCGGTTCATTTTGTGTTTTAAATACCTTGTTCTACGTGTTAGCATGTGTGTGCATGCACTGTGATGTATTATATGCACTTGTGCATTAGGTTATGGATTTAGAATACTGTGATGCCTCTATGAGTGTGCACAATGAGGCTAAACCATGTCTTAATGCTTTCATGTGCTTCTTCCTTGTTGTAAAGCTTGTATTCTTGCAGGTTTAAATATCCTCGATGAAATTAATCACTTGTGTGTGATTTGTTGTATAAGAACGATGCTTACACACCTTCCCTGATTTCCCAGTGATCCATATGTTAACATGTTTTGTAGAGTACAGGCTGTGTGGATCTGTACTTATCATTTCCCCCTTGTGCTCTGTGATCTTGTATAGATCATGGATACATGCTAAACATAGTTAGCAGTGTCCAGACCATGTGCTATGTGATTCCTACATGCTTGGAATTAACCTGCTGCAGTTGTAGTGCTGCTTTAGCTTCAGGAGGAAGAACAACCTTCTTCTTGTGGTTTTGCCTGCTCCTTCTACCTGCTTCAGTTTTCCTAGTGCGTATATTTCTAGATACAGGTGATACCACGTGTTCTTGGTGTGTTTCTTGTGAAGAACAATGTCTTTTGGTTCTAGTTTGTGCACTGGAGCTATATTTGTATACTGTCTCGGGATGTCTTGAGGTGGTGACACCTCCTTGTAAGCTGGGGTCCTGGTTCAAATTTCAACTTGTGGCGGCTGTCCTTGTGAAATATCTTGGTAGGTGAAAATATCTAGCTTGCTTGGTGATGAAGTTGCTCGGTTGGGCTGAGATTGCTTCCCTGGTCCAAGTAGGTATGGACTAGAAGGTAGCATCAGCCAAACATGTGTTGGGCTACTTGTTGCTTCCAGTTTGTGCTTACTAGGACTTTTGATGCCTTAATCATGGGTGTTTCCTTGTAATTCTAAGTTTTTCTTAGGATTATTAGTCATGTTGGTTCTTTATACCAGTAGAGACTTATATTGGTGTTTTTTCTCTTATATGGATGCAATGCAGTGCATGTATCTTGGTTGGCTTGTTATCTGTAGGCTTTACTTATGAATTATGCTTAAATTTCAAATTGTGGCCTCATTTTGACCTTGTGGTTGGAATCCACGACTGTCCCTGTGGTTTATGTACTGTAATTGCACACTGGTGCTTGTTGGCTTGTTTCCCTATTTGCTATGCCCTTTGATCACTTCACTTGAGCTTGCTGGATTGCTTTCTTGACCCATTATTGAGAAATTGTCCTTGTTGCTCCATATATCATTTGGTTTCTCACTGATTTGAGTACCTGTCTAAGAATTTATCTTAGTCAGGTCTCCATAGCATCCAAACCATGAAAATTGCCCCACCATTGGTGAGGGAAAACATTTTAACATAGTTAAAACTCTTTCCTTGTGTTTTATGTTTTGCAGGTTCAAGATTCCATTGGAAAGAAGATCAGAAGAGGTAGTCTTTTAGAATTTTAGCTTAGGTTAGATTTGTATAATTTTAGAACTTGTAATTCTAGCATTTTTTCCTCCCGTAACACTTTGTAATATACTTTATATTATGGTTTGAAATTTTGAATAATGTTTGAGTTCCATTCTTTAAATTCGGCTTCAAATACTCGTGTTGAGTGGTTATCTTATATTTTAATTTCAATCTTGTGAGTTGAGTTGAATTCAAACACTGGTGTGATAATCTAAATTTTAATGATTTGAATTTAACCATGCATTAAACATGGTCAACTCAATTTGAGTAATATTAAGAATGAGATGAGGTGAATGATTAAGCATTAGCTTAATTCATGAGAATTATATCCAAATGAGTTTCCACACTCCAAATGCCTTTTGAAAATAGATCTGATTCCTAAATAGGTAATTCAAGGATAACTCAGATATTATCAACACTTTTCGATGACTTGTTGCCGGATCATGGATAGTATCTCAACTTTACCTCGTAAACTACTTCTTTCACAAAAGCGCGAAATTTACCCTGATTTTGGAAAGATCCATGAATGAAAGAATGCATAATTCTATATCTATCCTCACGTATCTTATAACTACGGGGTATTACAATATTCCAACATGCTCTATATTTACTCTGACCAAGTTTATTTTAATATGTCCATAGTGATTTTTGTGTTCGATAGTGGATCGAGCCATACATATGTCTATGCTCCAGTGATAGAATACAATGGTAAATTGTATTGTTTTGTTTCCACTGCGGATAAAACAATGGTTTCTTTAATCATATTTGGATGATTTTTTTACCGTTTACATTATGTACTAATTTTAAGGCAATACTATGTTTTTAATTTAATACGTAGATATGGATGATGGATAGCGGTCTCCAAGTGGAGTATTATTTATAGATGTGATTCAGTAATGTTCCATATACCATGGCGTAATGACTATATGAAATACTTTCATGAACATCATATCATAATTATTTCCAAGTACATTTCTTTCCATTGCGCAACCGGAATTTATTTATCAAACTATGTTCTATCTTTATGGAGAGATGACTCTAGTGAACTTATGGCCTCCGATCCATCTTTTTTACATTGTTTACAACAACTTTACTTGCTTTCCATAGTCACTTTCTAACTGGTCCTATCCTTCTTTATTCGTTTTTCACCAATTCCATCCACACTATACATTTATTTCTTGTAATTACCGGGACATGAAGCTTGGCAACCTTTACAAACGGTGGGGAAAAGTCGGTTTGTGTTTTGTGTATATGTTCCATTAACTTGGATGAGGAGGTGATATTCATACTGATTCGATAAACCTTGATTCTCTACCTAGAGAAATACTTGTTATCTGCATCATCCCTTCCACTTGGAGGTTCCCAACAATAACATCATGTCACACCAACGTCGGCATGCAAATAATTACCATGGAGATTATTGGTCACCTCCCCTCCCCTTGTTTTTTTGGGTGGGAATACCCATGTTTGCATATTTGGGTGGAAAATATGGGTATGCGACTATTTATAGATATATTGTTGGAGCTACTAGGCCAAAATACCCCAAAATTGTGTTTTGGGGTATCCAACCAGAATATGGTATATGATATTGGAGATATTGTAAGGGCAGGGTACAATTATGAGACTTGGCTTGTTTTTTACATTTATATGGGATTTATTTATCCGTGGAATGCCTTATACTCTGTGGGCCTGTAGATGTAAGATGGAAGGAAACTAGGGTTAGCAGACTATGTAAGAGACCACCACCGATGGTGATCGTAGCATCTGAATGATCGGTATCTCACCTCCTTTCTCTGGTAGGGTGTAGAGGATGATCAAGGGTTGTCTATCTTGGCTCCCCAGTCTTGGAACTCCCGTTGGCGAGAGCACATATCAGATCGACTAGGTGGAGCTTCGAATTATGGCTAGTTCGTGGAGGAACTATCTATGAATTTAGATCTGATGGACAACAAACTAAACTATTTGTTCATCGGAGGAGAACATATGGTTGACCTGATAGGGTAGGCTAATTGGATGGCGTAGCGTTTTGTAACTACCATTAAAAAATTATTACATTATTTCCTTGAATATTTTCCATAATTGAAATGTTTCCTTCACCGTTTTCCATGATTATTGGAATTTTCTAGCAAATATCATTTATTTTGTAATCTAATACTGCAAGACAGATAAATGCATTTTAAAATTTTACAAACCTTTTGAGCACAACATAATTTGGGGGAGGGGGGGATTCGGCGTCCATATGTGAAGAGTATCAGCACTCGACCAGCCCAAGGAGGCCCACCAAGGACTAGGAGGCTACTCGGTGCAGTCTAGGTGGAAACCCACGCCCAAGGAGGGTTACTTCCCCGAGAGTGTCTGCCACTGCCGAATCTTTCGCCCACACATTTTTTTGGCCTAAAAACTTCTATATTACCCTCGAAGATTTTTCTTTTTCGCTCGGGGGGGCACCCTTATGAGGTTGCGCACGTCGCCGTTGGAGAAGATTTGGGGGTGTCCAAAATTGCCTCATGTGGCATCTTTCTCTCCCATCACTATCTTATCAATCTTCATCATCATCTCCATCAACTTCTCTATCATCTCCCCGCTATATCCTCTTGGAAAACATGATGGTGCAATATATTGTTTCCCCATGATTTATTGTATCTCCCTATCTAGTTTTGAGTAGTAACTTGTTCATGGTAATGATAAAATAATTACATAAAGGTTGAACTATGGTGTGTTGAAGGATTGAGGGGTGGTTGGAGATGAAAGTGATTGTACATGATTCTTGGATGCATGACATAGGGAACACGTGAGGATCCCAAAGTCTAAAACAATCGTTGAATACTTGTGTATTAATAATTCTCGTGCTTGCTCACGTATACGTCCTTGAGATCAACCATTACAGGTGTAGTAGCGCATGGATATGGTTGCACCTAGTTATGGCTCCGTCCTGGAAAAGGTTGGACTTTCTTCAAATGCTTAATGCAATGGTTAGGCTTAGCGGTAATATTTTCATTGATGGTGCATGTATATGGCCTCGGAATATAATCACCAAAGTTTCATGTTCTTAATTCCTTGTCTACCCACATTATGATATGCTTACACGTAAAGTATAGGTTGATGACGAGTTGCACTGACCATGTGCATCACTTATTGACTTTACCATTTAGCCTTTATATTGAGCTTCACTTAAAGACGACCACATCTTACAAAATTGTTCATTGACTAGAATATTTGCTACGTTTGGTTACTAACTCTCTAGTTTAATTATCTTAAGTTATTTCTTTGTGTTGCATATTAGTTTCTCTTGTTCCATCTATAAGTAGAAGGTAACTTTTTTTTTATCTTTCCTCTTATTTAATTGCATAAACGGTTGTATAAGTGAGTTATATAGCTTTAAAGAATAGAGAATTTACCTTCAGCTCCTCGTGGATTCGACACTCAATACTTACTGAAACTATGGTACAACTATCCCTTACACTTGAGTGCTACGAAGCACTTTTTTAGCGGCCTTTCCGGAGAGCGTTATGTTGATAATGATACCTTATTGTTCGTGCAACCGGTAGGACTTCGGATGGCTAAGCTGTTTTGGTGCCCGAGTGAAAGCATATCTTGACGGTGGTCGGCTCTAGCGACATTCTTTGATGTTCTTTTCTCCCTGGAGGCATTGTATGAGATCACATGCTCATCTTCCTCGGCTTATAGGTGAAATTCCCCGGTACGGCTTGTCAACAGGCAGAGGTGTTACGACGTCGTTAGCTTGCTCGAGGTATCAACCCTTGAAACCTTTGATCCTCCTCGGCTGGTCACTGCATGTTTGTTAGGCCAATGTTGCTGGTTGGCGACTCTAATGTATTCCAACTTTGGTGTCCGGGACACTGCCCTTTGTATTTGTCCCCTTGACAGTACTACTATCATGGTGTTGTCACGGCAAGTGTCCTCATGTGAGAACTAGATTGCGAGGCCATTGCTACTGAGCGGAACTTTGAAAGGGTTAAGACAGAAACGATAGACGCGAGTTTACCCAGGTTGGGCCCCTCGATTAAGGGTAAACCTACTCCTACCTTCTTACTATCAGGAAACAAGGTACCGATTACAAAAGGCGATGCCGGCTCTCGATGTCTCGAGTTACCTTGCTATTGACCTAGAGCTTAGCTTTCTACGTCCCAGGGGCTCGCCTTATATAGTGGCCAAGTCCCCCGGGTTACAAAGGATCCGGGTTATACCCGTTATCGGAGTCCTAGTCAGATCCGGTTCTAGGTCATCATGTGCCGGTTCTGCCGTGACTTGGCCGTCTCTGTCCGGCCTTGGGCTGACCTCCAGGCCTTGGGCCCTTACGCCTCCCCACTAGGATTCTGAGCCAGTCCTCTGTTTTCTCCGGGTTACGGGCTAGG
This sequence comes from Alopecurus myosuroides, assembly GCA_028641055.1. Taxonomy (NCBI): domain Eukaryota; kingdom Viridiplantae; phylum Streptophyta; class Magnoliopsida; order Poales; family Poaceae; genus Alopecurus; species Alopecurus myosuroides. The sequence goes on along the minus strand of CM054059.1, from coordinate 170,089,418 downwards.
TAACCCGGGCCTTCTTTCTTCAGAATGACCATCATGATCCGGACTTCCTTACTATAAACTGGACCAACCATCTTGAGCCCCACAAAGTGGATTCCGGTTTATATGAAGGGTAGGTGAGGCCCCCCCTCGCATATTACCCCAACATTAGCCCCCGGGTTAACGTGAACACTTAAGTCGAAACTTACGATGTTCACGTTAAACTTCTTGGAGCGCAAGCCAGGCAAAAATCATTTGTCTTTATAAGATAACCTTCAAAAAATATCCGATCCGGATTTCCCGGGTTAAGCTCTTTATCTTCAGGATCATATCTTTCCGTTTCTTGAAAAGATAACTCCTGCATCTTCATCTCCCAGATCTCCGGAACCAGAAGATATCTCCATTTAACCCGGATTTTTCTCCACGCAATTAATTTATTTTCCTCAGAAAAAATCTCCTCCTATAGATCCAATCTGCCTATGTTTTTCTTGTAAAATGAGTAATCTTGAGGGGCCTCTGTGCAAAATTACAACCTAACCCTAGGGTTTAGGCCTCCGCCTATAAATACTCCACCGTACGGTCCTCAGGGTTCCTTCCTCCCCCCCCCCCCCCCCGAGCCTCCACTTCGTCTTCTTCCTCCGATCAAGAGCTCGAGAGCTTCACTCCTCCCCTCGCGCCGCCGCAGCCGGAGCATCGCCGGCGTTCGCCGCGACCATGGTGAAGGAGAAGAGCCAGGCGTCCAATCCCGGAGGAGCCGGAAAAAAGAGAAAGTCCGGAGGCGCTTTCGGTTATGCCGCGGCTAAGCCTGGCCGGTCTGTGATGCAAGTTAACTGGCGCAAGCCAGAAATGACTCAAGGCCGGTTGACTGAGATGGAGGACTCCGGCTTACTCCCGAAGAATTTGAAGTGGAGGGCCCCAGGAGACGAGACCCGGTCTAAACCAGGGCCGGGCGAGGTAATTGTCTTTGAAGCATAGATTCTCCGTGGGTTTCGCCCACCGGGCTCTCACTTTTTCCGCCGGCTCCTAAATTACTATGGTCTCCACCTTTAGGATCTTCCACCAAACTCTATCCTCAACGTTAGTAACTTCGTAGTTCTCTGCGAAAATTGTCTCCAAGTAGAACCTAATTTAGATCTCTTCCTCGAGTATTTTTATTGCAATAAACACCCGGACGTAGCCGGGGGTGAGCTTATCCATTGTGGTGGTGTCTCCTTTCATAGACGGAAAGACATCGCCTACTCGGGCTTTCCCCTCGCTATTCATCCTAAGTTATGGAAAAAATCCTTCTTCTACATAAAAGACACTTCTCCCAAAGGTGAACCGGTGCTTCCGGGTTATCGCCCTGAACGTCTGGTTTATACCAGCACCATGAACTCCTACGCCAAACCCTCTGATCGAGTCAAAATCAGGCCCCTCTTGAAGCGCGTAACTTCCTTGATAGTTCACGGGGTTACCGGTTTACACTTAACCAAAACCATGGTGGACTGGCGCATTCAACCTCTGAGCATCAGGAACCGACTGTTTTATGAATACACCGGTTTAGCAGATCCCATGCAGTATTCCGAGTCTCTAGTATCTAAGTCTGATATGGTGACTTCCCTCAAGCTCCTGGTTGGAATAAAACAAGATAGGTTCTTTGACGTTGGCCTGGAGCCCTTTCTTTTAAACTGTGTAGGTTCTAACTTCGACGTTTTCCGGTTCACAGGTCACGGACCCCATCTGGGTTACCACAGAAGAGCCGGCTTCTCCTCCTGAGGACGAAGAATCATAGGAGCAAAGTGACGAAGAGGAAGAGGTTTCTAAATTTGACTCCCTCGGTCACTTGCACAATCAATTTGCTGACGCTGATTACTCGCAGGATGAACAGGCAGAACAAGAGGGCGCCAGGTTAGGCGAAGGACAGGTTGGTGAAGAAGCGTCGGGTCAGGAATCTCCGGATCAGATTAGGCTGGATCTCAACCCATCTACTCTGATCACTGGTTCCAACATGGTGGCTGAGAAGGAGTCTCCTGCTTGCCAAAAGAGGACCCGGCAAGCTGTCGCAAAGGTGCCTATCTCTAGACTGTCAAAAAATCCCTTGAAACCATCCTCACACACAGAGAAAACGCAGGATGATGAAGAAGGTAGCAAAAGAAGAAGGACCGGGAGCTCCGGGTCAAGTGAACTGGAAGTAGGTTTGCCTGAGAAAACTCCTCTATGTCGGGTTTCGAAGGCTCGACTTTCACCTACTGGTTCACATCCTTTGGATGGAAAAATCAGGCCTGAGATGAGTTGTCCCTTTCATTCAGATTCTCCAAACTCCGACTCATCCCATTTCAGCGGGGCCAGTGAGTTTTCCATTAACTCCGGTTAAGCTAAACTTTCTACTTTTTGTGCGTCACTTACTAATGTTTAGTCACTCAATCCGGCTTATAACTCTATTTTCCTTGCAGAGCTCAAGCTATGCTAAAGGTGAACCCTATTTCATCTGTTGCTCCTGCTGCAAACCTCGAGGAGAGGGTTCTTGGAGAAGAAGAAGACGAACCGGCTGCTCAATCGCCGGGTCATGCTGATGCCATGATTGAAGAGACTGAAGAGGAGGTGAATCCGGTTGATAACACGCCGGCTAATGATCCTCCAGTTAAAGATATACACGTTGATGATCCGGATGTAGTTATAACCGGGTCTCAAGTTTCCCAGGTTACTGGGACTTCCACTGTGCTTTCTAAAATCACAGAGGACCTAAAGGTTAAACCGGAAGAAAATAGGGCTCCCTCTAACCTCAACATTGAAGGCCAGGATTTTGATACCCTGGCGCAGGAACTTTCTGAGAACCGGCGCCGCACCGATGGAATTATAGAGTTTCTGGAGAAGAAATATGAGGTAACCTTGATATCCATAACCTGTATTCCTCAATCTTCCAGTTTATATTTTAAATATATACTTGAAGATTTACCATTGAATATTTTAAACTGAATAGGTGTAGCCCCCAAGTGTCGGTTTACAATATTATTGTAAACCAGGACTTGTTCTGCTTGTACTTTTAACCACCACAATTTAGGCTGAAATAGTGTAGCCCCCAAGTGCCAGGTTGCAAGCCTGCAGCAACCTGGGACTTAATCATAACCTATAATCCAATGCTTGAATCTTAAATAGTGTAGCCCCCAAGTGCCGGGTTTGCCAGCCTGCGGCTACTCTGGACTTATCCATATGTTGGGATATACTGCTATAAACCGGAATTTCTTCAAGTTATGACTGAAAACTTATGATAACTCGTTCTGATGTAACCACTAATTTTCATAATCTTGAGTTCTCCTTGCAAAAGGAAGTTTCAAATTTGAAGAGTCTGCTAGCACAAGAGTCTAAGAAAACTGAGGAGGCCAGGACCCGGCAGAAGGAGCTAGAAGATCAAATCACTGAGGCAGCCAAAACTTGGTCTGTTCTCCAGCAGGATTTTGAAAACCGGGAAAGGGCTCTTATAACTAGAGCAGAAAATGCTGAGAAAGACTTGGAGGAAACCCGGACCAGCTTCACCAAGGTCAAAGATCTGCTAAGAGATATCACCTGCAGTGTGTTTGGTAAGTTTTTCTGGTTCATTATCCCTTTGTCAATGCATTGTTTTCTAGTTCAATATCTCTTGTGCCTTGTTATCAATAGCTTGGTTCTGATCAGAAATTTTCTTATAACCTGTAGGCAGAATGCATGGCAATAACCTCCAGCTTCCTGACCTGAAACTGAAGGCTTTGTTCACCTTGATCCGGCAGTTGTATGTTGGAGGTGGAGAATGTATTAAAGCCGTCAGGAACTGGGACAATCCTCCTAAGAGGCTTCGTGACATGCTGGTGGAGTTGACTCAAGTCCTTCAATGGATAGAAGAGCACAAAGTGTCATCCTGCCGCCGCGGAGCCATCGAGGTTATGTCCCTGGCTAAAGCCTATCACCCGGAACTGGATTCGGATCTTCTTGTGAAGGGCTTCCCAGAGTATAAAGCGGACATGTCCAAGTACGACAGGAAAGACTTCGCCTGAATCGAGAAGGAGTGCCGGTTCCAGGCTTGCACCATTGCAGAGGAAGTGAAACTGAAGGATCTATGCCCGGGTTATGTTTCTCCGGGTGAGCGTAGGATGTCATTTTGCCCTCAAGTTGTAACTGCAGTCCGCCAAGTTCCGCAGAAGAGCCGGCTTTCTGTAGCCTCTTCATCTGGTGCACCTCAATCCATTACTCGTTCCGTTCCTGCTCCACCTCGCCCTTTATATGAACCGAAGAACATCAATGATGCTCTGGCTCAGCTGGAGTGAAAGTACGTTTCGTCCGATGAAGTTGAAGGAATGGAGGACGTCCAAGTGATGGTGAGGATAACCCAAAAACTCAAGACCCGGAGCCTGAAAACCCGGCGACTCAAGATGCTGCCCAGCAGAAGGGAAAATCTGTTGCGGAGTAAACATTTGATTCCTGTAAAAAACAATAATTCGACCCTGATGGGTCTGTATAGGCTAGATAAACTGCTTTATTTCTAGCTCAATTTTTTGAAAGTGCGCATGCACACTTATGCTACAATCTGGTTTGTAATAACTCGGTTTCTCTGCAATGGTTATACAAAGTATTTCCGGGTTATATATTTGGGCAACATATTTTATTTGCATGCAAAGTTTTTCTTGACTTGGTTTTTCTTTGCTTTCTAGCTCAGGCGGTTTTTCGCATGACATACTCTAGTGTGTACAACTCTGGTGAGTTCAGTGTCATAGTAACCCGATTTTGCTGGGTTATAACATGACTGGCTCAGCCAGGTTTAAACATCTAGGTCACAAAATTGCGTGTAACCACTAAATGGCAGGCAAGTATAACCAATATATTTTGGCTTAGGCTAGATTCTTGAGATATAGACTGTGCTCTAGCATCAGCCCCCAAGTAATCATATGGAAAAAAATGTTTGAATTTCTGTCACAGTGATACAAAACTCAATAAGTCAGATATTGTCAAGTCTGCTTTTTATTACCAAAATAACATAGTGATTACAATGATTCTATGTATAATATGGCCTCAACTGGCTATGTTCCATGGTCTTCCAGTTTCTTCCTCAAATATTCGTGATTTATCAGTATCACGCATATCAATGAGGTAATACGATCCATTATGTAGTTTCTTTCTTACCACAAACGGTCCTTCCCATGGAGGACTTAGCTTGTGCATCCCGTCCTTTTTCCGAATCAGGCGTAAAACCAAGTCCCCTTCCTGGAAACTTCGAGTCTTAACCCTGTGGCCATGATAGCGACGCAGGTCCTGCTGATATATAGCTGACCTAGATGTTGCAAGGTCACGTGCTTCCTCTAAAGCATCTAGCAAGTCTTGACGAGCTATCTCATTCTGGGTTTCCACATAAGCAGTCACTCGTGGTGAATCGTGATAGATATCACTTGGCAAAACCGCCTCAGCTCCATAGACCAGAAAAAAGGGTGTGTAACCTGTTGACCTGTTTGGGGTAGTTCTTATACTCCATAAAACAGCAGGTAACTCTTCAGCCCAACATTCAGCAGTTTTTTCTAATGGAACCTGGAGCCTAGGTTTGATACCTTTAAGTAATTCCTGGTTAGCTCGCTCTGCATGTCCGTTAGACTGTGGATGTGCCACTGAAGCAAGGTCTAGCCGTATATGGTTCTGTTCACAAAACTTCTGCATTGCTCCTTCTGACAAATTTGTCTTATTATCTGTTATAATGCTATGTGGGTAGCCAAATCTGAAAATCAGTTTTTTTAAGATCTTGACTGTTGTAGCCGCATCACATCTACTGATTGGTTCTGCTTCTACCCACTTTGTAAACTTGTCAACTGCCACCAGTAGATGAGTCTTTTTATCAGCTGACCTTTTGAAAGGTCCTACCATGTCAAGTCCCCAAACTGCAAAAGGCCAAGTTATGGAAATCATGCGTAAATCCTGAGCTGGCACGTGATCCTGCCTTGCATATCTTTGACACCCTTCGCACGTCCTTACTATATGTTCTGCATCAGCATTTGCAGTTAACCAGAAAAATCCATGTCTGAAAGCTTTATTGGCCAAAGATCTGGAACTTCATTGGTGGCCGCAATCTCTTGAGTGGATTTCTCTTAAAACTTGGCTCCCTTCTTCCGGAGAGCCACATATCTGAAAAATTCCAGCTGCACTTCGCTTGTGTAACTCACCATTGATAATTGTATATGACTTGGACCTTCTTGTAACCTGACGAGCGATAACCTCGTTCTGCGGGAGCTCACCTCTCATAAGGTATGCCAGGTATGGTTCAGTCCAATCTGGGATTATATGCAGGAAGACTACCAATTCTAACTCTGGGTCAGGATTTGCTAGGTCTTCCTCTGTTGGGACTTTAACTGATGGGCTATGAATTTCATCCAGAAAAACATTTGGTGGAACTTGCTTTTTCTGGGAACCTAAATGAGCCAGTGCGTCAGCTGCTTCATTGAGACGTCGGTCAATATGATCTACTTGATATCCTTGGAAATGTCCAGCCAGCTGGGTAACCGCCCGTCTATATGCTGCCATAACTGGGTCTTTAGAATCCCAGGTTCCTGTAACTTGTTGAGAAACAAGATCAAAATCACCCAGACATCGAATCCGGGTTATGCTCATCTCTTTCGCAATTCGAACCCCATGGAGCAAAGCTTCATAATCTGCTGCATTATTAGTGCATTTGAATGAAATTTGTAAGACATAGCGAAACTTATCTCCTCTTAGGGATGTTAACACCACACCAGCTCCTGAACCTTCCAGTTGTCGAGACCCATCAAAATGCATAGTCCAGTATTTAGTATCTCGCTTATCCGGTGGACCCTGTAATTGTGTCCAGTCATTTATGAACTCGATCAAGGCCTGGGATTTTATTGCAGTCCTTGGCTCATATTTGATATGATATGGCCCCATATCAATATCCCACCTGGCAACTCTCCCTGTTGCTTCTCTGTTTTGAATAATATCGTACAAAGGCGCTGAACTAACCACGGTAATAGGATGTTCCTGAAAATAATGTTTCAACTTACGACTAGCCATGAACACTCTAAAGACCAGCTTCTGCCAATGTGGGTAACGTTGTTTAGACTCTGTCAGGACTTCGCTCACATAGTAAACCGGATGTTGGACAAGGCCTTCTTTTCCTTCCAGCTTACGTTCCACAACTACCACCGCACTGACCGTCCTGTTATTTGTCGCTATGTATAGTAACATGGGCTCTTTCTTCTCAGGTGTAGCCAATATAGGTGCGTTGGAAAGTTGTTTTCTCAGGGCCTCTAATGCCTCATCAGCCTCTTGATTCCACACAAAGGTGTCAGTTTTCTTCAACAGTCGGTATATGGGTATAGTCTTTTCGCCTAGTCTGCTTATAAACCGGCTCAAGGCAGCCACGCAACCTGTCAGCTTCTGAACGTCCTTCAGGCAAACTGGCTTTTTCAGGTTATGTATGGCCTGAATTTTTTCTGGGTTTGCTTCAATACCTCTCTCTGAAATAATGAAACCCAGTAACTTTCCAGCCGGTACTCCAAAGACACATTTTGTTGGATTGAGTTTCATCTGGTACTTGCGTAAGCTGGCAAACGTCTCTTCTAGGTCTGAAATCAAAGTGTCACCTTTTTGGGATTTGACTACTATGTCATCCACATAAGCGTGCACGTTTCACCCAATCTGACTTTCCAAACAAGTCTAGATACACCTTTGATAAGTTGCCACTGCATTTTTCAAACCAAAAGGCATTGATGTATAACAAAATGCTCCAAAAGGAGTAATGAATGAGGTCTTATCTTGATCCTCTTCCTTCATTTTGATTTGATGACAACCTGAGTAAGCATCTAGGAAGCATAGCAATTCACAATCAGCCGTAGAGTCTATAATCTGATCGATACGGGGTAAAGCGAACGGGTCTTTAGGACATGCTTTGTTCAAATCTGGGTAATCTATGCACATTCTCCAGGTTCCGTTCTTCTTGAGGACGAGAACTGGATTGGCTAACCACTTTGGGTATAATACTTCTACTATGAACCCTACTGTGAGTAACCTGGCTATCTCTTCTCCAGTTGCTTTCCTTCTTTCATCATTGAAACGACGAAGGAACTGACGAATAGGTTTTAGGTTAGGATCCACATTTAAACTATGCTCAGCAAGTTCCCTTGGGACACCTGGCATATCTAAAGGTTTCCATGCAAAGATGTCCCAATTCTCACGGAGGAACTTGATGAGCGCGCTTTCCTATTTGTCTTTCATGTGATCCCCCACGCTGAACTGCTTAGATAAGTCACCGGGGGTAAAGTCCACCAGCTTGGTGTCTTGAGCAGACTTAAATTTTAACTTAGACTCAACTGATGGCTTTTTGAGCATGGTCACGTCTTCTGGATCAACTTGCAGTTTATACAATTTCAACTCCTCTTCTGCACAAGCAATCTCTGCGTATGTGGCATCACCTTCCTCACACTCCAAAGCTATGTATCTGTCACCATTGATAGTAATATTTCCATTGGGACCTAGCATCTTCAGTTTGAGGTAAACGTAGCAGGGTCTAGCCATAAATTTGGTATAAGTTGGCCGTCCAAGCAAAGCATGGTACGGACTTTTGAACTTCACCACTTCAAATGCTAACATCTCTATCGTGTAATTTTCAAATACCCCAAAAGCAACTTCAAGGAATATTTTTTCAATAGGTTGTGCAGACTTACAGGCACAATCCCATGAAACACACTTGATGATGGCTGAAGTTGTTTCTCTTGCAGGTTCATTCTTTTGAACGTGTCGTAGTAAAGTATGTTAATACTGCTTCCTCCATCCATCAATACTTTGTTCAACTTGTATCCTCCAACTTGTGGAGCCACAACTAGAGCCACTCCTCCTGGATTATCAACTCGTGGAGGATGATTAGCCCGACTCCAGGTTATGAGTTGTTCTGACCAGTTAAGCCACCTAGGAACATCAGGATCCACTGTATTGACTATTAGTGAATACATGATACTGGTCTGAGCTTAACTGCTTTGGATTTTTTTGAAAACCAGAATTTCCTCCTTGGTGACTACCACCTGGGTTAGTTCCTTGGTTACCCTGGCCATGATGACCCGGATTATGATTTCCAGGTCCAGAGTTGCCAGCTCTCGAGTGTCCACTTCCCATATTTCCTGGGTTGCCACCTCCATTGTTTCCTGGTCCATAGTTGTTGCTTCCGCTAGGTCTAAAACCCTGCATGATGAGACAATTTTCCCAAGAATGATTTGCTAACTTTCCGTTTTTGCTATGTCGAGGACATGGGCCCTTTAGAGCTTGCTGAGCCTGCGCAAAGCTGTTTGATCGAAAATTTTGATTTCGTCTGAAGTTGTTGCCCTGACGTTGGTTTCTGTAACCTGTATTCGTGTTTGCCACTAGGTCCGAAGTCCCTTCTCCGTTTTTACGCTTGTTATTATTCTAGTTTTGAGGGTTGCTGTTGCTCTGGTTCAGGTTCTGGCTACCCTTGGTCCCAGTTTTCTTTCCCTTCGTAGATTTCTCGTCATCCGAGTATGTGTCCTTTGTTTTGCCAGATTCCGCATAATTAGTCATGACATCCATCAACTTGCTCATATCAGTTACGTATCGCTTGATGCGCCCTAGCTTATGCTTCAACGGGTCAAATCTGCAATTTCTTTTCAATGCTATGACTACCTGCTGAGCGGTGAGTCCAACAGATGAATGTATAATTTCCGCGACGCGCCGAGACCAATGCTGGGCAGACTCCACTTCCTTCTAAACACAGTTTTCCAGGTCTGTAATAGTCGTCGTTCGCTTACATGTTCCCTGAATTTTTTTGATGAATTGGTCCTTCAGCTTCTTCCAGCTATTAATTGAATTTGCGGGCAAGTTCTTTAACGAGGACTTCGCAGGTCCTTCCAACATCACGCTGGGGTACCGCGCGCATACTGCGTCATTTACTTCCAATATTTTCATGGCCATCTCATAACCTTCTATCCAATCCGCGGGCTCCATATATGGCGTATAGTTTACAACTTTGCGAGGTCCTTTAAAATCAGCCGGTATTCTCTCGTTCCTGATTGCCGGACCAAGACACTGGATGCCAATCCTGCGAGACATGGTTGGGGCAAGGTTAGAGACTGCGTTCTAAACTGGGGGTTGAACATGACCCGGATTTCTGTTTTCTGGTTCCACAACTCTGTGTCCTGTATTTATAACTCTGGGCGCATAAGATACTGTATGCCTGGGTGGGTTTGGTTGCTGCCGGTTTGCGTTGCTAAGAGCCAACCGGAACTGGTGAATTTCCATGGTGACTTCTTGGTAAGGAGTTCCCGCTGTTATAAGGAGTTGAGTGTATCATGTCCTGGTTACTGTAATTCATCTGCTGAACCACCGCTGTTTGCAACATCTTGATTGCCCTCCGAGGTTCAATTCCAATAGGATCATTGGGGTTGACTGGAATCCATGCCAAACTATTTGTTGCTGCCCAAATGTTATCCATTAGATTGTTGAAATGACCTGGTGGCGTATGAAACCTTTCCTGTAGGGGTTGTTCTAGGACGGAACAGGATTCGGGTTACCATGCAACTGGATAGGTGGCTAGAAACTCGCCGGATGAACTGGAACTGGAGCAACTAGCGGGTTCATAACGTGAACCGGCTGAGCTGGGTTAGGTGCCCCGGGCGTCCCAGCCGGGGATGCGAACAGGTTCTGAAGGTTGGTAGGTCCCAATCCTGCGCCGAATTCGTTGTTCAACCTGGTGTGATAACGTCTGTTCTGTATTGAAGCTAACCCCCTCTGTCTGAAGTTTAGATGAATCCCCTCTCTCTCTAGACTTGTTGCTTCCTCCAAGACTTCTGACCGAGCTTTGTTTATACATGTTACCTCTTTCTCAATCTCCCGACGGGCAAGAGTTATTTCCTGTCGAAGCCTCTCGATCTCTGTGTTACGCTATACCATGTTCTCCGAGGTAATCGGAGTAGCCAAGACTTCGTTTAGTGAATCCATCGCAACCATCAACTCGGGCCTTGGGTTATATGACGGGGGCGCTATTAAGTCAATAACTGTCTCGGTCGGCCTAGAGTTAGTTGGGCCGGGTCCTGTTGAACGCGGTTTTGTTGGTCCAACTGGAGCTACCGTTGGGCCCGTTGATGTTGTTCATGCGCCTCCCGGTCCTCCTGGAACTGGATTCGAAGTTGAAACAATGTCTGTAATTAAATTGCCACTAGCGTCATACCTGGGCTCCGTAGGTCGTGCTGGTCCAGACATGTAAACAGTTGCATGATGAGTTGTTTCTGCTAGACTCTGCAGATCTGGTTCAAGGTCTCCTCCCAACCTGTCTTCAAAGAGCTGGTGGATGGATCCCGTGTCATCATGGTCATCATTATTTCCAACTGAAGATTCACCATCAGAGTATATCATCGTAGCCTCCTCCGAGACTGAGTCTGACTGTTGGTCTGGGTCCGTTCCTCCTACGAAGGCAACAAAGACATGGATGCCACCGAAGGGGACTCGAAATCCTGACTCTACTGATGCAAACTCTGGACCCCATGTGTCATGGTTGTAGTAGTTTCCACGCTGGCTCCTTCTGAGCCGGCCTATCGCGTGCTTCTCGATCCCTGGTAAGGCTCCTTCCGAAAAGACGACGCTTCCGCGAGGTTGCCCAACGGTGGGCGCCAACTGTCGTGGTGTTGTCACGGCAAATGTCCTCATGTGAGAACTAGATTGTGAGGCCATTGCAACTGAGCGAAACTTCGAAAGGGTTAAGGCGGAAACGAGAGACGCGGGTTTACTCAGGTTCGGCCCCTCGATTGAGGGTAAACCTACTCCTGTCTTCTTACTATCAGGAAACAAGGTCTCGATTACAAAAGGCGATTCCGGCACTCGATGTCTCGAGTTACCTTGCTATTGACCTAGAGCATAGCTTTCTACGTCCCAGGGGCTCGCCTTATATAGTGGCTAAGTCTCCCGGGTTACAAAGGATCCGGGTTATACCCGTTATCGGAGTCCTAGTCAGATACGGTTCTAGGCCATCCTGTGCCGGTTCTGCCGTGACTTGGTCGTCTCTGTCCAGCCTTGGGCTGACCTCCAGGCCTTGGGCCCCTACGCCTCCCCACTAGGATTTTGAGCCAGTCCTTTGTCTTCTCCGGGTTACGGGCTAGGTAACCCGGGTCTTCTTTCTTCAGAATGATCATCATGATCCGGACTTCCTTACTATAAACCGGACCAACCATCTTGAGCCCCACAAAGTGGATTCCGGTTTATATGAAGGGTAGGTGAGGCTCCCCCTCACCTATTCCCCCAACAACTACCATCTTTCCTCATGGTATGCCCGGGTAAGCTTGGTATCTACGGAGGCAAGGCACCCTTCAAACCAATGTGAGAGGACAGGGGCCTTCTTCCACGGTGAAGATACGTGAGTATGCAATCGAGACCCAACCTTCTTTGACGCTATGTTTTGAGTTTAATAAAAATAAAAATAATTTATAAAATATGACCAACAATAAATATAACTACGGACAAAAACATATAGTACCCATGATATTGTGTCACTAAGCAAGTTTAAGACTCCTAAGCGTGGCATTCTTGGGAGAGGTGTTTTGGCTCCGGTGAATGTGTACCCTTTATTTTAAATATATTTTAAAATATCAAAAAATTGCAAAAAAGTTCATGCATAGATCTTGGCATCCTATATGTTCACAAAGTCGTTTCACAAAAAAAATATTTATGGCTTGTATAAAAAATTGACGCTAAATAAGCCTTCTCACTGGATATTTTTTTTGCCTTTTTACACTGGTTACAAAAGTTTGTCGGGTTTTGGCCAAACAAGTTTGTAAACACTATACTATCCGAAATCGCTCTTTGTCGAGCGCGCGAGCGCTCGCTCGGTGGTAACTTCCGCGCGTCCGAATCGTTTTTGTCCTGACGTCCGCGTGGTGGGACCCCTTCTATTCCCTTTTTTTCGTTTCCTTTCTCTTGTTCAAATTAATTCGAAACGGTTCTATCCCGTAAATGCCTTGCCCTCCCCCTTCGACCGGCAGAGACTGCCCGTAATCGACGGCGATGAGCGTCGTCTCGATTTGTCCGCCGCCGGCCGGACTCCGCGCGTAGCACAGGTCACTGGAGGGCGGGGCGGCGCAGTATCGTTGCCTGTTTTCATCCTCTCCCTTCTCCTCTGTCTCCGGCACTGCAGACTTCACCTTCGACGGCGACGAGCGTCGTCTCGATTTATCCGCCGCCTGCCGGACTCTGCCGTATCACAGGTTACCGGAGGGCGGGGCGGTGCAGTATCGTTGCCGGTTTTTCATCCTCGTCTTTTCTTCTCTGTCTTCTGCACTGCAGAGTCCACCATCGACAGCGGGGCACCGTCTTTTTGAGCTGGGCGTCCCGGTCTGACCGCGGCGCACCCTTTGGTGCATTGCAGGAGACGGCGAGGGGGCGGGGGCTCAGCATCAGCGGCGTTTTCTGTTCTTGCTTCCCCTTCTCCTTCGTCTGCGGTCACCTTCTTCCACTCTGTTCTCAAATCCGCGCCAGATCTGAGTAATAAGAAGCCGTCGTCCAGTCTTCGGGCATATCTTGTCGGAGAACCATCTCTCGCCGGTGAGTGTCATGTCATATTCTTCAATTTTCCCTCGCAGTGTCTGTTGTTTACTGTAATTTAAGTGCTCCTATGTCCACCGTCGAATGTTGTGGTAGATTTTTGGTTTGGCAGAATAGTCTCTGTGTGTGCCGTCGCCGCCGAGCTCCGGACATTTGTGGTAGTCCCCGTGATCATGTCTGGTAGCCCGGTTTTTTCCCTCATGTAGTAAGGGATACTGCCAGGTTTTGTTGCCTGCCATTGTTGTTTTTATTGAGCTTTCTGGATTTTGCTACTGAGAGGGGAATTTGGCTTGTTGGCTCTGATGCGAAATCGATGCCTGTAACACTTAGCTTGTAGTTAGCTTTTTGTTGTTCATGATGAGTGTAGGTATCCATGTTTGGTATCTGTTTCTTTTTTGTCCTTAAATTCAGGTTTGTTGTTTACTAGAAGTCAAGAAGTGTTGAATTATCACCAGTCCGCAGTACTCTGCACCCAGGTGGCCATGTACTGATATGTGATGCGCTCATGTTCGGGTACCTAGAGGTGTACTCGTTAAGGACGCTCTTATTGATGGTCGTCTTTGTGAAGGAGGCGACTATCGTGTTGTGGATGCAACAGAGTTCTATTTTTAGGATTGGAGGCAGAGGAACCATGCCGATCCTTGCCGTCGTTGATTGCACATTTTTTGCTTGATTTCGTTATAGTGTCAGAGCTAAGACAATGGCAGTTTTTGGGATATGTGAGTAAATGGTCATCATTTGGTGAATGAGTTCGATAATTGGAGTTGTAGTTGTACACGACATTTTTTTTATGTAGTAATGTTTTTGTGATGTTTGCAGCTTTAGTTTGTTGACTATATATAGTTGTTGATGTACATGGCATGGTTTGATTTTGTGTTTTTATCTTTTTGTTTTAATTTTTTTTTGTTTAAAACGAGTATATAAGTCTGAAAATTTGTGTGTATGCTGGTCAACTGTAAGTCTGTATTTTCGATTAGCAGTTACAGTAGTTAGCTTGAGAAAATAGTTTACTGGTAAACAATGCAACAAACGTTACCTAGCGACTACTTTTTGAATTATTTTGTCCTCTGTTTTTCGTTTTTTTATGGGTTATATCATTTACTTTTTGTATTTTTTTGTTTAGTAATTGCAGTATATTTTCTTTTTGGTCTTATTCTAGGTTGTGTCCCAATGGCTGGAAAGCGGAAGGCAGTAGGTGGTCATGTAGATGGTTATTTGCCAGTTGCTAGTAAGCGTGTTAGGAACAGGGCGTCCCCATCTTCTCTAGTCGAGCTGTACGAACACCTAACTGATGAACAAAAGATTGTTATTGGTGAAATGGACTTGGGATGTATGCTCGACATCAAATGCCATACTCTGCATAATCCTGTCATCAACTGGTTAGCTCCTAAGTACGACAGGTTCTCGCGTCAGTTTGTAATCCCAGGGCGGGGTACTATCCCATTGACCGCTGCTTTTGTTTATCGCTCGATGGGTCTTCCACGTGGTGAATTGCCTGTTAGATATTGTCTGGATTCATCCATTGAGAATCGTCTTCGGCCTATTCTGTTTCCGGATTGTGCAAATGCTCCACAGACTACCAAAGTATTCAACATACTGAAAGAGATGACCACTGCAGATAAAAAGTTCCAACAGATTTGGATCATGTATTTGACTTCGACCGTCCTCGCTCCAACGTCTCTAAACAAAATTAGCAGCAGATGTTACCCAATCATGGTAATAAACTGCAATTCTTTTTTAGGCTTATTATCTGATCTTTTTTTTTGTACATTTTCTTTTTTCAATCATCTTCTTTATTAAATGTGCTAGTGGTTTCTTTTGTTTTCTTTAACTTTTATTTTACTGTTATTTTTTTGTTTGCAATTTACCATTTGCTTGCAAAAACCAGCACGTAGTCTATTCCCAATAATGTGATCAAGGCAGATGAATGAAAATTACCAACCCTTCAAAAACTTATATATAATTTTTCCCAAGAATGTTATCAATGGAGATGAATGGAAATTACCTAATTTTAAGAACCAATATATATTTTATTTTTCTAAAGAAATTATCAAGGGAGATGAATGGAAATTACCAACCCTTTTTTTTAGAAACCAGTGTATAGTCTATTCCCACGAATGTTATCAAGGGTGGTGAATGAATATTACCAACCCTCTAAAACCATATATATAATTTCCCAAGAAATGTTATCAACGGAGATGAATGGAAATTACCAACCCTTTGAAAACATATATATATTTCTTTCGAAAACAAAGTAATCAATGGAGACGAATGGAAATTACCAACCCTTTGAAAACATATATTTTTATAACTTCCCCCAAGAATGTTATCAAGGTAGTTAATGGAAATCACCAACCCTTTTTACAAACCAATATATATTTTTATTTCCCAAGAAATTTATAAGTGGCAATGAATTAAAATTAACAACCTTTTTCAAAAACCAATATATAGTCTATTCCCAACAATGCTATCAAGGGATATGAATGAAAATTACCAACCTTTTTTACAAACTAGCATATAGTCTATTCCCAATAATTTTTAACAAGGGTGATGATGAATATTACTAACTTTTATTTTACTGTTATTTTTTTGTTTGCAATTTACCATTTACTTGCTTATGCCACTGCAATAATTTGGTATTTTTATATCAGGACAATGTTGAGGAAGTAAGAAATATGAACTTATGCCAGTTCGTTTGCGACAAACTTCATGAAGAATTATCAGCTGGCAAAGTTTCTGGCGCTTGCTTGCTTGACATGATGGTATAAATAATTTTGTTGAAACAGTCAACATCGAATTTTTGTGCTATGATTTTTCGGTATTATTCTGGTTATTACAATGTCTCCTTTATGCCTTTTTTTGTAGCTTATGTATGTTGACTCATTAGATATCAGTGGACTGAATATTGATCTGCCAGATGGTCAATTCCTTGTCAATATATGGTCAAAAAATAACACAGACATTGTGCTAGATTCAGACATGAAAAGAGACCTTTCAGGATTTGGAAACTTGGAGGCAAGTTATTGTTTATTGCTTTTTATCTTTTTTTTTCCTGTTTTTTCAGTAGCAATGTGTTTATGAGTCTAGTCCAGTTTTCTCCTCTTTTTTCAACTTTATTGTGTGTCTCATGCATTCATTTGTTTTATTGTTCTGTTTTTTTTACAGCCGAAGCCTCTATTTGCTACAGATCATAGATTCTTTGGTGGTTCAGATGGTTTCCAAGCTTTCATTGACACAAACACTGCCCGTAATTGTCCCAAACCGGTGAGTGTTAGTTGCTTCTTTTAAGTATTTTTGTATACATTTCAACTTCTCTTTATATCATGCAAGAAATTTAATTATTATCTATGTGACAGTTATTCCAATCCTTTTTTAATATAATTCTATATGTTCTTTTTAAATCACAACGCAAAGAGAAAGTTGCTAGATTGGTTGGAGAGTTCTCAGCAGGCATTACCCGTTTGCTCGGTACATTGGTTCAGGGTTGGACTGAAGTGGACGATAATGATGCTGTTCTGGTCGAAGAATCTATCAAGAAAATTGGTGAACAGTTTGTTGCTGGTAGTACATCAAAGACAGATAAACATACTCAAGTCAATACTGCAATCAGTATTGGCGGAACGGTGTATCCAAGTGGTACCAGCAAAGTCAAAGATGTTGAAAATCCATTGGCTCCCCACGTTGTTTCACCTCATCGTCACGGTGAATTTTCTTTTACTCCTCGTGTGACTCGTTCCGCTTCAGCTGCAGCTAGAGTGAGACACAGCGATGATGGGAATGTTGATCTGAATGTCAGTCAGCCAGAACATAATAGTTCAGCTCTAGATGACAGTGACAACAATGAAGACAACGAGGCTGATCGTTTCTTCATAAGAAGCAGAGTTACTGGTCCTGGGAAAATTGATTCGGTTACTTGTTTTAGTCCTGTGAGTCACGATTCTACTCTGCCTACACATGATGCTGTTGTTGATGCATCAATTTCTTGTGGTGCTGCAACTCACGATGATTTACATCTCGGCAATGAATCCACTGATAGAGATGTATGCAATGATCTTGACATTCTAGCTGATGCGGTACTTCTTCAGAAAGAAGGTTATCCACGTGATGACGAGGAGTCAGATAGGATGGTTGTGAGAAATAAATTTGAAGACAAGCCAGCCATACCATCACCTTCTTCCGATGGAGAAGTTATTGGAAATAATCTCTCTAGGCCTGAGTGTAAAGTGGATTATTTAGTCAGTAATGCAGTGCCCGATGTTATTGTTGAAAATGCGCTGTATAAATCTCATGATCTTAAGAGGAAAAGTAATGATGTTTCAACTGAATGTGGAGCAAGCACCATCGTCTCTGATCTTATAGGACACAGCCCAGAAGATAATATCGCTGTCAAACTTGATAAGAATCGAAGAAAGGCTTCACCGAAAAGGTATTTATTACCATTTTATTTGTTTTGAGACACTAGTAGAAGATGTTGAAGGCAGGTCCCTTTTTTTTTATTGTTTTTGCTCCATTTTTCTATATGACTATCGCATCTAAGTCGGTAACATTTATATGATAAGCAATATAATCCACTTTTGTCTTTTCTTTTTTATTTTTGGTTCAATGAATCGCAGATGTAAACATTTTTTTAGTTTCTTACCATTTCTATTTTTTTATTTACCTTTTATATAGTAAAACAAATCATTCACCAGAACTATGTAATTAAGATCAGCATGATAATTGAAAATGAAGATACTGTTTCTGTAGATATAAGTTTTCTTTTACACAATCATAATAGTTCTTTTTCTGTATTTTTTTCCTCTGGTAAAAGTGTTTTTCTTGTAGCCTCTTTTTCTGTTCTTTTCAATAAATAATATGTAGTTTTTTTTCAATGCAGTATAATACGAAATGCCAACGCGCAAGCAACAAGATCGTCACCACATTTTATGGCAAAACTGATCTCAACAACAGGTGCCAATGCGCAGTCTGAAGCAGACACATCTAAAGAAGCTTCTGTTCAGGAAATAGTTGACAGTCGCGTGGATTCTTCAGCTAGTAGTCCTACTGTACTCATTGGGAAATCAGCACCTGCTAAAGTCCAACCTTCTCCTCTAACAAATCGCCGATCTTCACCCAGATTTCGTATTACAACTATTGTGGCAGATGCACAAAGTTTAGATGGCGAAAACCCAGTTTGCGTAGCAGGTAATTTTCTTATCAGTATTTGTTTTGTTTTCAGCGCGGTCCCTTGCTGGATGCTTGTTTATAACTTGGTATATTCTTGGTACATATCTCAGGTTTGCCCTCTCCTGTTATTTGCTATATTTTTTGTGGGTGGTTGTCTTTTTTTTATGAAAGATGAGCATTGCCGTCTCCACCAATTGTGATTTTGGTCGTTTTTGTTTGCTGGTCGATGTGTATTCTGACAGCAGGATGTGTTCATGGCTAGCCCATACCAGTGAGGCTACTAAGAGAATTTGTAGTTTCCTAAAGCAATAATACCTGAAGATTTTTTATCTGTTTTCTGAAAAGTTTTTTATCAGTTGTTTTTCTTTGTTTTGTGCTTGATCAGTGTCATTTTACTACCATGTATTTATTTTCTCTTTGTAGCCTTGTTTTTGGCATGTGTATACTTTTTATCCTTTTTTAATTTGTATGCATGTTTATATTTTTTGTTTCTTTTCTGCACGAAGCGAAAGTTCATACATCGAAAGAATACATTGTAGAGAGCATCCCTCTAGTTCAACAACCTAAATCTGGCATTCAAGATCGTGGTCCTGATGAAGGTATGTAGTTGTTGTTGATTATCATTTCTGTTTCAAGGTAGCTTCCGTTTGAATGCGATTGTTTATATTTTTGTTTCTTTTTTGTACAAAGCCAAAGTTCATACATCCAAAGAAGACATTGTAGAGAGCATCCCTCTAGTTGAACAACCTAAATCTGGTATTCAAGATTGCGGTCCTGATGAAGGTATGTAGTTGTTGTAGATTATCATTTCTGTAGCAAGGTAGTTTCTGTTTGAATCCGATCTAATTTCTTTTTTTAGTATAGTTTGGTTTAATTTCAGATATGTTTTTTGTTTTTACTTTCTTGTTTAGATGATGTACAGATCATATATGTAACTCCAGCGGTGGAGCAAGTTACTGCTGTTTCGCCTCCCACTATAACTCCACGTACCAGGCTCAGAGTTGGGAGAGTTATTCAACCATCAAAGTTTTTGCTGCCACCTTATGTTAACATCTCAAGTACTCCGGAGCAAGATGAGCTATACCAGAAGGTTATAAAACACAGAAGCGACTCGAAAGATTCAAAGATAAAAGGGTAATAGATCATTTTTTGTTGTTGTGCCTTTTTCCATTTTCAGCTTGTGAGCCCACTTTTTCTTCTTTTGCATACGTATTATTTGGGTTTTTTCTTTTTCTGAATTAGGTAGTAAGATAATTTACCAATTTATGTTACCATTTTATATTAAGTTCAATGTTCCTTCAAATCAAGCCGATGTGGGTCACAACTAGCGACTTGGCTGACAGCATAACTGGTCAACTGTCGAACACTGTGGCAGAAATTGGCATATCTGTCCTCCAAGATTCTTGCGATAATAAGAAGATAATTTTCCCATGGATATTAAGTGTATATCTTCTTGACCACAAATTCAGTTCCAGAATTGTTCAACAACATTTTAGGAGAGATGCCAAGTATAAACTTAGTCACAAAAATGTGGTATGTTTTGTCTCCGTCCTTTTTCTGTTATCATTATTTTTTGTATGCCCTGTATATAGTAGATCCACCTAATTTTTATTTTTGTTGTTGTTTTTGCATCTACTTTTTTGTTCTCTTCCACGCAGCTTTTGTTTCCTGTGTTACAAGATATTGGCACTGTTCATAAACGATGTGGTCATTGGTATGTGTTGTCATTGAATTTCAATGCAAAGAGGTTTGAAGTGCTTGACTCTGCTCGCGGACCACGGAATCTCTCGCTCATTGAACATGATACCTCCTTAGTGGATTCTATAAAATGTGCATACAGAGTCAATTATTCCAATTCAGCAAAACAAATTGATGACTATCAGCTTGAATACATTGATGTGCCAAAACAGAACAACTCGTGAGTCCTCGTTTACTATTTCTTGTGTGCATTTTATTTCTTCATTGTTTTCATTGTGGAGCTTTTCTGTTTGGTTCATGATATATCATTATGTACATTTTTATTACAGGATTGATTGTGGGTCTTTCATGATGAAATTTCTTGAGCTCTGAGATGGACGGGTTGTCCCCGCAATTACATGTGACCAAATACCAGAATATAGGAAGATTTTAACGTGGACTTGGCTTCACCATCCAAGGAATAAGTTCACAAACTGGAAGTTCTACTTAGAGGCAAACAAAATATAAGGTTCATTTTCTTCATAACTTTTGTACCTCCATAATCTCTCAATTTTTTCCTAGCATGCTAATAATAGGAATAATTGAAGAAGTAATAGTAACGCAATATACTGATATATACAAAGTACTTAATCGTCAAATCATCTTTTTTGTAACTGCTGTTATTTCTTGCATGTCTTCAAGCGTTGATCGTTGTTTGCTGCATGCTTTTTGCTGTCATTCGTCTGAGCATATTTGTTGTTCCTCAATTCACTGCTTTTTACATTGTCTGCACTTGATCTTATTATATCGCTTTCTGAACTTTTTGCTGTCACTCATTGCTTGATTGCTGAGTATTGCTCTTACCAACCTTAAAATATTTTTGTAGAGAGCAATTATTGTTAATAGACCAATCTTTTTTTTGCCATAATAATATATATGGGAACAAGAAGTAAAATGTATGCAAAAATCTTTTATAGTAAATTATTTTTTTTGCTACAAACCTTGTCTCTGTCAGGACACTCCGGTCTTCTGTGTCCTTCTACTCTGCACAGACTGCATTTTCTTATCTTTTTTTGTTTCTTCAGAGCAGCTTGCTCATAGTGATTCTTTGGCCTTTCACCCATGTTGAATCCTTGGCTAGTTGAATGTGGAGGATCTTTGTAGGTTGTTTCCTTTGTGTATTCATCATGTTCTTGACCACCTGGAACTTCTTCAGATGTTCGTTCTTTGTTAAGGTCTTCATTGATTTTGTTTGATGTGTCGTTATCCTCTGTATCATTCTCCTGTTTAGTCACCGGATCATCGACAACCCTTCTCTTTCTTTGTCTTGTTTCTTTTTCATTTAATCTCTGAATCTTATCATCAATGATTGCCTTCTTGAGTTGAACGATCCCAGCACCAAACAAGTCATATGACCTATCATCCGTGCAAACTGTGGATAGTACGTGTGATACTTTGCTCATTTCAATTGCATGCCTCACAGCTAAGTGTGTCTTTTCACTCCTTGTCAAGTCTGAAGTTGCAGTCATGTTTGCAACCTCTATTCCAGCTGCTGTTGTCCATCTTGCATTTATGAAGCTCAGAGGCAATTCTGTTATTCCATTATGCATAGCAACTCGTAGTACGTGGGACCATTGTATGCCATCCCTTGACATCTTATAACATGAACAGCTGTACACGCTTCCGTCAGCTGATATGTGCACCGTGTATTCTGTTCTAGGAAATTCAGCGTTCCAGTAATTTCCTAATCTTTTCACTATATAAGTTCTGTTTGGTTCAACATTTTCAACATTGTAAGCAGTTGTTTTCTTCATCTCCTCTGCAAATTTTGCATATATAGGGTCCGTGTAGATTTTAGTTGCTTCTCTCTCCAATGGATTATATCCCCAGTGTCCTGTCTCCTTTATTTCTGTTTTCTCCCGTAGCCTGTCAAGATCAGCTTGTTTCTTCTCTTGTATAATGAGATGTTGTTTGAAGAATGCGGAAATAGAGTCCTTCCGTTTCACGTAATGCTTTAAAAGTGAGTTAGTGCTCTCACTTCTTCCAGTTGATGATGTGAAGGGGAAGAAATGGTTCATGAAGTAGGTCGGTACCCATTCGTTTCTTATCTCATATATCCTCTCTAGGTGGGCCTCCCCTTCAGCATTGTGTTGCCTAAGTAGTGAACTCCAGCCAGTCTCAAACTCTTCCGGTGTGAAGGAGTTTCTAATTAATGCCCTCAATAGTTCATGTAACGGCACACGGGCTGCAAAGAAAGTGACTAATTTTTCTTTCATCTTTTTCCCAACATGGAAGTTGCAGTAGCGGTGAATCGTGAAAGGTAGCACTGCTTTTATTGCATTCCCCATTGCTACACATTGGTCTGTGATTATTGTTTCTGGATATTTATTCCCCATGACCGAGATGAATTCAGTGAACAGCCACCTAAAGGTCTCTTCTGTTTCATCTTTCAGCAAAGCAGCGCCAAATAGCACTATTTTTCCATAGTTGTCGACCCCAACTATAGGTGCAAACGTCAAACCATACTGGTTTGTTGAAAAGGTTGTGTCAAAAGATACAAACTGGCCAAATTGCTTGTAGTTTGCTTTGCCAATGCTATCTGTCCAGAATACACTCCTGACAACGCTATCCTCCACCTGCATTCTGTGTGAGAATCCTGGCCTGTTGTGACATTCATTTTTAAAGCATTCTAATAGTTCGTCAACATCTCTGTTCCTTAGTTTTTCTTTCTCTTTTGCTGCTTGGTTGCTCAGATACTTTGTATCGAAAGGCACAGCCCGGAAACTGCCTCTTGTTTTCCTGAATATCTTCATTATGTTTCGTGGGGGCACCCTTGTTTCCTGGAGCATGTCAATCAAAGTCCTGTCTGATTCTGACATGTGCCGGTGACATTTCATGAACCTTGTAAGCCATAGAGATGGAGCCAATGGATGGTTGTGCTCGAGATTTACATGTTTGATCGCCCATTTTCCTTGTTCCTCTTTTACAGTCATTTTAACTTTGCACCTTGTCTGCACGATTTTGTTTGTTCTTCTCCTCTTCAGTGCACTGTCTTTGCACTCAGTAGACCTACTCCTATTGCACGTGAACGACTGCTTGTTGATTACATTGCTAATTTTTGATTCATAGCTTGTATCTTTCCTTATTGCGGACCCCATTTTCCTAGCATAAAATGCAAAGAAGAAAAATGCTTCGTCCCTTGTGTCAAACTCCATACCATGTTCTGGTTTAGATGCTTGCGATATTTCAGATATAGTGGGGTAGTTGTTCTCTGTGAACATTTTATCCATTTCCTTCTCCTCAACAGATGGCTCTTCTGGATTTATTGCTTTCTGAATTTCATCGTCAGGTATGTCCTCATGGTTGACATCCTCATTTCCCAACTGGATATGTTCAGCTTCTTCTTCTTGACACTGAAGTGACTGTCCTTCTCCACGCATATGTAACTTGGCATCATCATCTTCATCTTCCATGTTTATTTCCTGTTTGAAAAAATATATTAAAACTTCCTACTATACAATTATTACTGAGGCCAACTTTTCACTGTTTGTGTTAAATTCTTTTTCGATCTAAATTGGTTTTGTAGTTAACAGTAGCAGTATCCATATTCTTTTTTCTTCTATTGATTTTTAACTCACCTCATTCAGGTCGATATGTAACATTTTGGATTTGGATGCCTCATTTTCTGCGTTTGACATCGACGAGTAGTTAGGAGAGGTCGGCAGAGCAAGGATCATTTCTTCTAGTTTTCTTAACTCATCATTTTGGTCACTCTCTGCTTTATCTCTTCGTCGCTGAAGAAAAACCTGTTGGAAAAAACAAAACATGCACATTTGTTAATTCTAACCATTCCAATTGTTATCAAGTAACAAAATGTTTTTTTAATGCGTTTATCTTCAGTACCTGCATAAACCTGTCCAGAAATTTCCTCGTGTCCACTGGCTGTTTTAAGTTCATTGACTGAATAATCTCCTGGGCTGTTGGTGATTCCAGCCCTGCTTTGGCCTTGTCATCATCTCGCTGGGACTTGTTTTCCATCTGAAATCAGTAGAAATACTATCATTTATGCTGTCACGACAAGGTTTAATTTTTACTCATATTTTGTTAATGTGTTTTTATTAATTTTCCAGGTGTTGACATGATTACATCTCCCCACTGGATCATCATATGCAGCTTAAAGGAATTTTGGATTTATTTTCAAGGCTACATGAAGATAGAAGTTTTTAGTTGTGCTTTGTGTGATAAAGTTTTTTTTATGCTTCTATGGTGTTTGGCTACAAATCTATGCAGATTTTCTGTGTTTTTATGTGCTTAATGATATGTAAGACAATGTAATGAATATTACATTCCCCTGTCCATGATGCATCTTGTTGAATGTATAGCAATGTAAGGTTACTGTTTTGTTTTGCTTAATATGTAAAGATGGCAATGGTGGATTTATCTAAGCATGGGATGCATATAATCTATGAAAAAACAAGGTATGTACATGCTGATTTTTTACCTTTTGCTTCTCCTCTGTTGCCTTTCTTCTCAACCTCCTCTATCTTCGACCTAATGCGCAAGCTTGAATCTCCCAGTCCCTTCTGCTTGGCATTGATGGCGGCGCTGTAGGGTTTAGGGAGCAGGAAGGGGGCAGGAAGAGTTCCTCCTCGATCTCTTCTTTGGGCCGTAGCCAGGTGGAAGAAATAGGACAGCTGTAATGCTTGGAACTTTTTTTCAGTCGTGTCCTTGTGTGCATTAATTTTTACAGAAGTGGGCACATGGTTTTTTCCTTCACATATGTCTTGCTTCTTTGCTCGCACACTTTTGTACTTGAACTATTTTTATGTTACTCTGGGGGGGGTTTGTAATATGGAAAAGGTACCTACCACGAGCTGCCCATCTTTTTGCCATGGAGTTGTTTATTCATTTGCTGTTCTCCCCATCTCGTGAGGCTCCTTCTCTGCTCCCCTAACCTCTGCAGATCCTGCACGCAAACTCCCCCCAAATCTAGATCCAAATTATTCTTGTGTGGACAATTCAAAAGAAGCTGGACATTATGCAGAGAAGATTTTTTTTGATTGAGTTATACTGCTTCTTCATCTAGGTACTGGCTTCTTTCTTCCCTTCCCATCTCGAGTTTGATTTTATTTTTTTGTTGAAGATTCTAATCTTTGTAGCACTCCCCATGTTGTAACTTGCTAGATCTTTTCTACTTTTTTTAATCTCACGGTTTTGTGTGCTAACTCCCTTCTTCTTAACTTGCTTCTACAGCTATCATGAATCTCTTCTCAAGTCCAGTACGAGATTCATTTTTTTTGTACTTACTTGGCCTGTATTTTACTTTTTTCCTTTTTGTTTTGGTGATATGCAGGCAACAATATAAGCATAACTGTTATTTTGGCTATCTACAATCTTTGACAGCATGTTTCATTGCTCTCATGTGCAGTTGGCATCATTTAATTTTATGTTGAACAACGGAGTCTGATTCCTATTCATAGCTCCAGAACAGAAGGAAAAATGGATGGTCAGAATCATGATCAAGCTGTAAGTTTGTGACACAACTATATGCAATAGGTGGATCTCTGTAGTGTAGTTTTTTCTTCTTCCAGGTTGGCAACAATGCCAAAATCTTTTTTCATAGTTCGTCTGACAGCAATAATGTTTTTTAAGCTTCTTCTTTGCTCACGCCCTGCATGCACTGTTGGCACTTATACAAATTTGATGTTGTTTGTGCAAAGTAAGATCCATCTTTTTTAATAGGTTTTGATTTATGTTGTTTCTATTGTTGCAGGAATTTTACACAAAGTTATCATTGCCAAAATTCACGGCATTGGTTCGTCGTTTAACACCGGTTCAGAGGGATTTAGTTTGCAGCATTGGACTTGGATTTCTCTTACAAATAGGTTGTGAAGTTCTTCCTCGCCGTTTGATTCGTCATATTGTATCAATTTTCGACGCACGCTCAAGAACATTGAATATACCCAAAGGCCCAGCATTTGTTATCACTGCTTTAGTTGTTCATCAAGTCCTTGGTACACCAATTGGGGGTAGGCGAATTGGCGAGAAGGTTGATGCAGATTTAAGGCTGCACATTTGCAATGTGACAAGTTGTAAGGGCAGATATCCAAAAATCAGTGAGCTTGATTGCTTGATCACTGCTGATCTGGTTGGCGATCTCTTCAAAGTTGTGTTCGGAATGTATGCAATGACAGCGTTTCTTTGCCCTTCCAGCCATGATGCTGCCAGTCCTGACTATATTCATATTTTCAAAGAACCAGATAGTATAGGATCATTTGATTTCTCAGCTGCCGTCTTGGAGAAACTTGTGTCTTCTGTTGAAGCATACAATGACGGCCTTACAACTGTTCTTGGTGGCAATCTGCTATGCCTATTGGTATTAATGTTATATCCTTTTTATTTGTTGTTTTTGCTTATCAATTTTTACTTAACCCTTTTTGTTTTTGTAAGTTTAGCATGCCTCTCGAATCACATATCTTAGTTAAAACATATTTTTTGCTAGATAATATACTTGGACTTCAAGGATAGTACCATCATGCCAATTCCATTAAAGTGGAAGTTACCTCGTGTAGCTGTATGGTCAACCTCAATGATAAATGCGGTTGAGATGAAGGATTGCATATCATGGGACTCTGCTATGTATGGAAAGTTGCCGGTAAGGTTTTTCTGTTGGCATTTTCTGTGTTTGTAATCTGATTTTCTTATTATTGTCATGTATGCTATTTTTTCCAGTGTTCTATTGTTCTAAATTTATCTCATAGCTTACTGCCAATCTATTTTTTCTTTTTTTTCACAGGTAAAAGCTGTATCAGATACCCCATTCACATGCAATCCAATAACAGTCTCTCTCACTGCCAAGAAATCATATGATGATCTTCTGAACTTTGTGTTATCAATTTGTCCTGAGGTTCACCACAAATTGGTATAGCCTAAATATTTTTCTTTTGTACGTCTTGTATTTAACTGTATTATTGTTTTTTTCCCTATGCATGTTGTTATTAGTCTGTTACCAAAACCTATTTTGCATACTCTACATTCCCACAAAATTGTTTTCATGTCTTATATTGGGAATACTATTCTTTAATTTGATTAGTTTGTCTTGCAAAATATTTACAAGATTTTTATCACTCACTGCGTGTTTCTTTTTATTTTCTTGGTTTGGATAGGTAATTGACCAACTACCTGTCATTATGTCCAGCATGGAGAAAGATATCTTTGAATCAATTCAGCCTATAATTTGTCAGAACATAATCAATGTTTTAAAGATAATACCTTCCATGCAACAATCACCTCATTTGAATGAAATGCACAATTTTCAAATTGTGTCTCCTCGGTTCAAGGTCCCTCTGGTTGGTTCCACTTACAAGGAAGAATGTGTTGACAAAGTTTTCTCGATCAATGCCGTTACAACTACTGGAGCTATAAGTTCAATTGCACAACACAGTGGCAATGTTAACGATGCTGAGACAACTGAGTCCAATCTTGCCAGTTCTGGAAAACAAACTTCAGTAGGTAATATTACAGAAATGCTCATTCTGCCTGTCCCAGATGAACATATGATCAAGAGACTTGACGACGAAGCTTGCAGTAATGGTATTTTCAACATGGAGAGGCTTATTGATTCCTTAAACAGCATACCGCAAAAAATGTCTTTCGATGTTCCATACCCTTACGTAGCTGAAGAATCATTGTATCCACAGAGAGTTGATACCAGCCATGTTGAGGTAGTTGTGCCAATAGTTGTTGAATTGGTAGCATACATTGTGCAAGAAATAGAGTCTGATGCCAAAATTCGCAAGTTAATGGCTGGTAAGATTTGCACAGACAATGAAAAGGTTGAGGTTTTTAATGAGCTGTTTGAACCATCGCAACATGACTTAGCTTCTAAAGAAAAGAAAAGGCCGTCCTGGATAACAACCAGCGATCAAGCTCTTCATTGCATCGCTCTTAAAAAAAGAGCAAAATTGTTCGCCACAAATGAAACTGATACAAGTACTCTTCAAGTCCCTGAACCAGAGAAAGTTCTTGTTGGAGTTCAGTTCAATATGTGTGACAGCCCAGGTGGTGTCTATGTAGGCGAAAGCTCACCCAATAACAGTGGCAAAGCGGCGAACAATGATTCCAAAATGACTGATGAAGAGTTTGACAAAGAGTTTGTGAACTCAGCAATAAAAGTTGAGCAGGAGTATTATGCAAGAAAGGCTAATCAAGACCTTCCATCTATCCATTCTCACAATGTCTGTGTTTCGGAAATTAGTTATGAAAAAGTGATTTCATCGTTTCAGTCAACACTTGTTGAGCAGGAGGTTTTCAACAATGTTGTATCTGGTATTCCGAAGACTGCAAGATCAAAAACGTAAGACTAAGTTCTGATTATACAAGTTCATTTGTTCTGTTCATTTTTACATCCTTTTACTCATTCTCTCTTATCGCCTACTTTTTTTTGATGTTTTTCTGTTTTTGTTTTTGTGTTTTTACATGGCCCAAATATAGCATCCAGATTGTAGTCATGGGATCTACCTGGGTTGAGCACAGGGTTTTTGGATTAAGCATGCAAGTATATGGCAAGGTTCACAGTTACGTGATTAATATGCTTGGCAAGGCAGTAATGGTTGAAGATATTGAGAGGAAGAATCTTGGCATGATGTGGGGAAATCAGTGGAAGAGATACGTTTTCGAGTGCAAAATAGCTGTTAGTACTTATTCGACACAGTCTTTTTTTTTTGTTGATTAGTAAAACGGATGTGTTTTTCTTATTATTTTTTGCATGTTACCCATTTTTGTTTCCATGATGATAAAGAAATTGATTTGTTCCATTTTTACATGTCAACATAAAAATGTAGGCCCTTTTCCAGCTGGAACATGAAATGCCAGGAAAATTAGCAAAACTATTGTCTAATGGAATGCTAGGTTTCATGCTCGACTCTATGGACTTGGTGAGCTTTGTTTTATATAATTATATTTTTTTTTCTTTTACGCATGATAACTCATTGTTTTCAACATTGTAAATTATCTGGTCACATCTAATTTTCTTTTTTCTTTCCTTTTTGCTTCTTATGTTTATTAGATTCATCTGCCACTATTCACATCAGGTTTTTACTACCTTCTGGTTGTGAATTTGAAGAGGAAACGATTTGAGGTGCTAATTCCAAATAACAAGCTGCATCTTGTCCAAAAAGAGGCTTCTGTTGCAATCAAAAACTTTAAAATGTCATTCACCTTGGCATATAAGAACTCATTGGTCAATGTAAATGATATGAAAACAGTTTTCCGAAGTGTCTGCGCATCTGAGAGAGAGTAAGAATGCACTGCACTAATATTTTTTTCTCATTCGGTTAAATTTACTAGATTAATTTTATTAGCTAGTTTAAATTTTCACATTCGGTTTCCTGTCTCTTTTTATCATCTCAATTTTTTTTGCAGGGGCGATAGTGGGATTTTTGTGATGAAACTGATTTGCGATTTTGATGGTGACAACACACTTTGTTTCCAACCTGTGAGTTATTTTTTCGCAGTTGATTTTTTTCATACTCTATGTACTACCTGTTTTGATTTTTGTTTTTGATATAAGAGAAGTACACACCGTTTTTAGTAGTTTACAGTTTTTCTGTAACCCAATAGCACTTTTTTTTCCCAACAGGAGCATGCGAAGCCTCTTCGCGAGAGTTTGACTTATTATATGGTTGCTCACCCATTCAACGAAAAAATTCCTTTGGAAACAAAGAAAATTCTACAGAAGCATGTTAGTTTCCAACTTGTTTTACTTATATTTTTTTTGCATGTTTTTTAATTACAACACAGTGTCTATGTGTTCACTCTCTCTAACTGTTTTACAAATGGTTTTCCATTTTTTCATGTATAATCTTGCGCAGAACATTCCGCATGACTTCAAGGTAAACATTATACATATTCCATCGTCTTTTTTTTGTTGTTGACTGGATGTGATTCTAATTTCTATATTGTTTTAGTCATCTTTACTGTTTTCCGATTCTTTAAATTAATTGTACCTTTTTTTTCGTGTTTTTGTTCTCAAAAGACACCAGGGTACTTCCCATGGATGCACGAGATCAGCGTTTTGAACCAAGAAGATCCTCTGGAGGCATTTCTCAAGTTCTGAACTTGTTTAAGTCATTGATTATGGAAATCTTACTCATTAGTTCGAGGAGGCTACGATTAATACCAATAATTTTTGTAGTCAAAGATTAATAACGGTTGTGGATTTTTATAACTGTACTGCGTTTTTACATTTACTTCTTTTTTTATTTTGCTATTTCGCATGTTTTGAGTGTTTTTATTGTCTCCTTTTTCTTTTTTTGCAACATATGAACTGATCGTTAAGTATGTTCCCCCATACATCGAATACAGATCACTCAAATTATCATGTAGTACAGTTCTTTACCACAACACACCCCTGGTTTTTTTACAGTTTGTTTATAACTAGGGGTTAGGGGGAGGGTTCTAGAAGCTGTGTGGAAATTTTAATGTTTTTCCAACTTGTACTGATGGTGTTTTTGAATGTTTTTATTGAATCCAAATGGGTTATAAATAAAAAGTAGAAAAATAATTTTACGTTTTTTTAGGAATGTTATCAAGGGTGGTGAATGAAAATTACCAACCCTTCAAAAACTTATATATAATTTTTCCCAAGAATGTTATCAATGGAGATGAATGGAAATTACCTACTTTTAAGAACCAATATATATTTTTATTTCCAAAGAAATTGTCAAGGGTGATGAATGGAAAGTACCAACCCTTTTTTTTAGAAACCAATGTATAGTCTATTCCCACAAATGTTATCAAGGGTGGTGAATGAAAATTACCAACCCTCTAAAAACCTATATATAATTTCCCAAGAATGTTATCAACGGAGATGAATGGAAATCACCAACCCTTTGAAAACATATATATTTTTCTTTCAAAAACAAAGTAATCATTGGAGACGAATGGAAATTATCAACCCTTCAAAAACGTATATATAATTTCCCCCAAGAATGTTATCAATGGAGATGAATCGAAATTACCAACTTTTAAGAACCAGTATATATTTTTATTTCCAAAGAAATTATCAAGGGAGATGAATGGAAATTACCAACATTTTTTTTTAGAAACCAATGCATAGTCTATTCCCAAGAATGGTTATCAAGTGTGTTGTTTGTTATTTTGGTTGTGGAAGTATGCATTTCAGTTTGAACAATTGTCAGCTTAAAATGTGGTTATGGAAGTATGCGTTTGAACTGTTTTTATGGTTGTTTGGACTGAGTATTTACTGTACTGAATTTTGTTGACCATAGGCCTTGTAAGCCACTTGTCAGCGCTATGGATATAGCAAGTTGAGGTGCACCCACTTGTCAGCGAAATAGAAGGCCAACCGGCTACCCACGCACTCCTCTCCCCTCTTAACTGCACCCACCCACTCTCTCTAACACACACCCGTTTCTCCTCAGTCACTTCACTTCTCTGTCCCCTTCTCAGTTTTTCACCGGAGAAACCAAGAAACAACGCCAGATCGAGTTGCCAAGAAGCATCCAGGTAATGTGCAATTGTAGTATGATTCATTTCCTTGATGTTGAGCCCTTTTCTTCTTCTCTAAAGGATGCTCCTCTTCTGAATCATTTTCTTGATTTGTTTTGTCCGAATATTGTTTCTGTTCTAGATCGATGGACCCCAATGTGGATGTTGTGGACCTTTCATCCTCTTCAGATGATGGCAGTGCAGAGAGCACTGACCTTTCATGTTCAGTCTGCGAGATGGAGAGGGATCTGAACATTACTATCAAAGGTACTGTTCTGACTGAGAGAATTTTTTGTACTTCTGCATGTTGTTTGTACTGAAAGATGTAGGGCCAGACCCCTATTTGTGTTCATGTGGTGCTGTTTTATGTGTGCTGTAGGGCCAGAGTGGGAAGTGCAGGACCCTTATGATGAGTATTGCGTGTACTCCAACCGTGTTGGTTTGGAGCCACGTCAGGTAGTGCTTCTGGAGGACATGTGTGATCTGCAGAAGCCTAGAATCCCTTTCTATGTTAGCACAATGAGAGAGGGACATATATCTGTAGACAGGAACAAGGGAAAAATGGTTGGTTGGTTATGCATTGAATTTTATTTGATGCTTTCTTCAGTTACTCAGCCTAGAATTTACTTGTTATTTACTGTTTAATTTGCAGTACTTCAACAAGGATTTCACCAATACCTACCTAAAGCAATACCTGACCAGGAGTGGATATGAAATGAGGGTCTACTATGACCATGCACAGAAAATGACTCCAGTAAAGATAAAGATGGACAAGGCTAGGAAGTGTGCCATCATGACATCTAAGTGGATGGAAGTTGTTGCTGATCAGGGCTATGGTGAGGGTGAGGTGCTCATGTTTTGGTTTAGGAGGACCCATGAAGAGAAGAAGCTGAAGCTGTATATTGACAGGATTGAGCCTGGAAGATTTGGGTTTGACATCCAGTACCACTATGCTCTCATTGCAAGTGCTGGAGTCTGAAAGATGCCTTAGGAACCTGCTATGCTACATGTAGTATCAGTCTGCTATGCTACTTGTTGTTCTTTGTAGTTTGTGTGTAATGGTTGAACCTGTTATATAAGGCACCAGTGCTAGTATCTACATGTTATGTAATGAACCTGAACCAGTACTTGAAGTACTATTATCTATATAATGCTTTCTCTTAAATTACTTGTCTTGCATTGCATAAATTCGGTACAGAAATTTTTGGGTCTGCCAAAATTTGCATAAATTCAGTACAAAATTTGTGGGTCTGCCAAAATTTGCAAAAATTCAGTACAAAGGCTCAGCACTCTCTGCATCTAAACATCATGTGGAGGTGCATTTTGTATGTGCCCACTCCATCGACAAACTGCTGACTAGACCTTGGTGCTTGCAACCAAGTCTTATCGATTCTAGATTTTGTTGCACTATCTACATCATAGCAGATGTACCTCATGTCAGCAGACAGCATATGATAAGCAATGTAGCATTTGTAACTAAAAACACTTGTACTGAATAACACACTTTATTTCACAATGATAGTAAAAACAAAATGGAAATAAACAAACACTCCCTAGCACACT
The DNA here is from genome assembly GCA_028641055.1 of Alopecurus myosuroides. Lineage (NCBI taxonomy): Eukaryota > Viridiplantae > Streptophyta > Magnoliopsida > Poales > Poaceae > Alopecurus > Alopecurus myosuroides. The sequence goes on along the minus strand of CM054059.1, from coordinate 170,055,983 downwards.
TCAGGAAATAAACAAACAACATAAAAACTTATTGTGATTCCCAACGCCCACTATCTCAATGCCTACCACTCCCTAGCACGCTTCTTAACTGAGTTGCAGTACAGAGAGAAGAAACCCCTCTCGTACACATCTAGACACCTATAAATCTCGTAAGCAGCATACGCATCCCTAGCAGCATATTCTATGCGTTTCTGTGACAGGGGTGTATTCTTCCACATTTCGTGCTCCTTTTCGCCAAACCCCTCCTTCATGTTCCTGTAGTACTCATCTATCACAGCTGCAGCAACATCCTTCAGTCCTTGCTTCTTGGTTCTTGGCTTCTCGTTGTCAGGGTCTCTCCAGATGCGCTGAATGTCCTTGTATACCATAATACTAAATCCAGATCTACCCATGACTTTTTTATCATGAACAATGTCAAAACCAGCAAAAGTTAAACGCCAATTGTGCAAGAAGCCATGAAGCAGATCACTATGTTTATCAGCGTGGCACGCGTGATAAACCAAACACTCATTGCCCACACATAACTGGAGGACAACAACCTTCTGAGGAAAGACATAAGATCCGCGGCAACTGGTGTACTCGACATCAACTCCTACGATCTTCCTCTGGGCAGCATCAAGCAGAGCGTGAACCTTCTCGGGCCACTCATCAACGCTGTCAGCTTTGTTGGTGTAGACCACGTTAAGCTCCGTGGTTCCATGACAAGGAACCTTGTGTTCATGGCAGAAGGCCATGATGTTGGAGCTCTGCATAGTGGGGAGGGAGGAAGGGGAAGAGGAAGAGCGATACAAGAGCGGAAGAGCAATACGTGAGATGCAAACGCCCTGTTTATTTATAAGAGGGAAGCAGGGGAGTCGCTTGGAGATAAGATAACGACAATTTAATTTTTGCAACAGCACTAACAGTAATGATAACAACCCTATAAAAACGGTAACAAGCAGGGTAGTCGATGGGATATAAGATAATGACAACTTAATTTTTGCAAGAGCACTAACAGTAATGATAACAACCCCATAAGCACGCACTTGTTTTACATAATTCCTTAACAATGCTTATTTTACAGCAAATATTTTTAATTAAAAAACTAACAAACACTTGCAAGCAAATAAAGAAATCAACTAATTGTACAAATAATTGTGAGCACTTGCAAGTAAAGCACTTACAAGCACTTGGAATTAACACAAAATATATCTGAAACAATGCATTAGTTCAGAAATAAAGCAATCATCAGTGAAATTTATATGTCAGAGCAAATTCTATGTCAGTGCAATTTTTACCATAGAGCAAATCATATTAAGTTTATATAAGACCAATTTTTATGACAGAGCAAATTATGTAGGACCAATTTTCCTGTCAGAGCAACTTTTCCCAAAGAATGTTATCAATGGAGATGAATCGAAATTACCAACTTTTAAGAACAAGAATATATTTTTATTTCCAAAGAAATTATCAAGGGAGATGAATGGAAATTACCTACATTTTTTTTAGAAACCAATGCATAGTCTATTCCCAAGAATGTTATCAAGGGTGGTGAATGAAAATTACCAACCCTTCAAAAACTTATATATATTTTTTCCCAAGAATGTTATCAACGGAGATGAATGGAAATTACCTACTTTTAAGAACCAATATATATTTTTATTTCCCAAGAAATTGTCAAGGGAGATGAATAGAAAGTACCAACCCTTTTTTTTAGGAACCAATGTATAGTCTATTCCCACACAATGTTATCAAGGGTGGTGAATGAAAATTACCAACTCTCTAAAAACCTATATATAATTTCCCAAGAATGTTATTAACGGAGATGAATGGAAATTACCAACCCTTTGAAAACATATATATTTTTTCCCAAGAATGTTATCAATGGAGATGAATCGAAATTACCAACTTTTAAGAACTAGTATATATTTTTATTTCCAAAGAAATTATCAAGGGAGATGAATGGAAATTACCAACATTTTTTTTAGAAACCAATGCATAGTCTATTCCCAAGAATGTTATCAAAGGGTGGTGAATGAAAATTTAGGGGAAACCTATATATAATTTTCCAAACAAAGTAATCAGGGGAGATGAATGGAAATTACCAACCCTTTGAAAACCTATATATATTTTCTTTTCCAAACAAAGTAATCAGGGGAGATGAATGGAAACTACCAACCCTTTGAAAACATATTTTATAACTTCCCCAAGAATTTTATCAAGGGAGATAATGGAAATTACCAACCTTATTTAGAAACCACTATATATATTTATTTCCCAAGAATTTCATAAGGGACAATGAATTAAAATTAACAACCTTTTTCAAAAACCAGTATATAGTCTATTCCCAAGGATGTTATCAAGGGCGATGAAAGCAAATTACCAACCCTTTGAAAACATACATATAATTTTCCCAAGAATGTTATCAAGGGACATGAATGGAAACTACCAACCTTTTTTAAGAACCATTATAAATTTTTATTTCCAAAGAAAGTTATCAAGGGCAATGAATGGATATTACCAGCCCTTTTTTTTAGGAACCTATGTATAGTCTATTCCCAAGGATGTTATCAAGGGCGATGAATGCAAATTACCAACCCTTTGAAAACATATATATAATTTTCCCAAGAATGTTATCAAGGGACATGAATGGAAACTACCAACCTTTTGTAAGAATCATTATAAATTTTTATTTCCAAAGAAAGTTATCAAGGGCAATGAATGGAAATTACCAACCTTTTTTTTTAGGAACCTATGTATAGTCTATTCCCAAGAATGTTATCAAGGGTGTTGAATGAAAATTACCAACCCTTCAAAAACTTATATATAATTTTTCCCTGGAATGTTATCAATGGAGATGAATGGAAACTACCAACCCTTGGAAAACATATTTTATAACTTCCCCAAGAATGTTATCAAGGGAGATAATGGAAATTACCAACCTTATTTAGAAACCACTATATATATTTATTTCCCAAGAATTTCATAATGGACAATGAATTAAAATTAACAACCTTTTTCAAAAACCAGTATATAGTCTATTCCCAAGGATGTTATCAAGGGCGATGAATGCAAATTACCAACCCTTTTGAAAACATATATATAATTTTCCCAAGAATGTTATCAAGGGACATGAATGGAAACTACCAACATTTTTTAAGAACCATTATAAATTTTTATTTCCAAAGAAAGTTATCAAGGGCAATGAATGAAAATTACCAACCCTTTTTTTTAGGAACCTATGTATAGTCTATTCCCAAGAATGTTATCAAGGGTGTTGAATGAAAATTTCCAACCCTTCAAAAACATATATATTTTTTTCCTGGAATGTTATCAATGGAGATGAATGGTAATTACCAACCCTTAAGAACCAATATATATTAATATATCCAAAGAAAGTTGTCAAGGGCAATGAATGGAAATTACCAACCCTTTTTTTTAGGAACCTATGTATAGTCTGTTCCCAAGAATGTTATCAAGGGTGGTGAACGAAAAATACCAACCCTTTGAAAACATATTTTTTATAACAAAGTTATCAAGGGAGATGAATGAAAACTACCAACCCTTTGAAAACATAAGTTTTTATAACTCCCCCAAGAATGTTATCAATGGAGATGAATGGAAATTACCAACCTTTTTTAGAAAGCAATATATATTTTTATTTCCCAAGAAATTCATAAAGGACAATGAATTAAAGTTAACAACCTTTTTCAAAAACCAGTTTATAGTCTTTTTCCCAAGAATGTTATCAAGGGGTGGTGAATGAAAATTACCAACCCTTTTAAAAACTTATATATAATTTTTCCCAAGAATGTTATCAATGGAGATGAATCGAAATTACCAACTTTTAAGAAACAATATATATTTTTATTTCCAAAGAAATTATCAAGGGAGATGAATGGAAATTACCAACATTTTTTTTAGAAACAGATGCATAGTATATTCCCAAGAATGTTATCAAGGGTGGTGAATGAAAATTTAGGGGAAACCTATATATAATTTTCCAAACAAAGTAATCAGGGGAGATGAATGGAAATTACCAACCCTTTGAAAACCTATATATATTTTCTTTCCAAAACAAAGTAATCAGGGGGAGATGAATGGAAACTATCAACCCTTTGAAAACATATCTTATAACTTCCTCAAGAATGTTATCAAGGGAGATAATGGAAATTACCAACCTTATTTAGAAACCACTATATATTTTTATTTCCCAAGAATTTCATAAGGGACAATGAATTAAAATTAACAACCTTTTTCAAAAACCAGTATATAGTCTATCCCCAAGGATGTTTTTATCAAGGGCGATGAATGAAAATTACCAACCCTTTTGAAATCATATATATAATTTTCCCAAGAATGCTATCAAGGGGAGATGAATGGAAACTACCAACCTTTTTTAAGAGCCATTATAAATTTTTATTTCCAAAGAAAGTTATCAAGGGACATGAATGCAAATTACCAACCTTTTTTTTTAGAAACCAATGTTTAGTCTATTCCCAAGAATGTTATCAAGGGTGTTGAATGAAAATTACCAACCCTTCAAAAACTTATATATAATTTTCCCTGTAATGTTATCAATGGAGATGAATGGAAATTACCAACCTTAAAGAAACCAATATATATTTATATATCCAAAGAAAGTTATCAAGGGCAATGAATGGAAATTACCAACCCTCCTTTTTTAGGAACCTATGTATAGTCTATTCCCAAGAATGTTATCAAGGGTGGTGAATGAAAACTACCAACCCTTCGAAAACATTTTTTTTATAACAAAGTGATCATGGCTTAAGCTGAGTTCAAGAGGGAAGGCTATTATCTCAAGTGGGTGGTCAGCAATCGTAGAAGAATTCAGGCTGGAGGAAGGAAGCATCTGTACATTCAGCTTCAAAGATGATAGATTTTCTGAAGAAAGAGATCCCATCGCTTGGCTTAAGCTAGTGATCACTCCACTTGAAGATTTAGCCAACTACTTGTGCCAAGTAATAGACTATTTGTATCAGTGATGTAACTGTCTACTTTCTGCTTCCCTATTTTTTGACAAATATCCTAATGTATGTAAAAGAAGTTAAAGTGCCAATTTTTTGTCCAGTTCTAATTTTTACTGATAGGTATATTACTTTAGTCTGACTGTCATGCCTTATTTGTTCTAGAATGATAAACATCCAGAACATTGGCTAGCAGTCTACATTGTTTTTTTTAATCTGACTGTCATGCTTTATTTGTTCTAGACCAACAATATGTTGTAGCGTACATTTATTTGCAGCACAGTAATGAGCCCACCACGAAGAAAGCCTCAACTGCAAGCAGTTGTGGCCCAGTAACGAGCCAACCACGAAAAAAGCCTCAACTGCAAGAAGTTGCAGAGGCGCGCATGACCCCACTCTGTTCCCCCCACTACCTCCTTCATATTAGCAGAGGCGCTTTGGAGACTGCGCCTGTACGACTAGACCGAGAACGGTGAGTTCATCTTTGTTTTCCTCTTCCTCTTCCTCTTTTCTTTCAGTTCCCTAAAACTATTCTCTCGATCTATCTTTGTATTGATTCTTGTTTTCATTTCTCTTCGTCTTTTCTTCGAGGCAAACCAGAAGGTTCATCTCTGCTCCTTGGAGTCGTTCATCTCTGCTTCTTGGACGCGTTCATCTCTGATTCTTCGCCACCAAGGAGGCAAACGGTTAGTTCTTCAATCCCTTCTATGCATTGTCCTTACTGCTTCGATGGCATCTCTTTGCTCTCCGCTCTCTTTCTGCATGTATTGTCAGTGTTGTTAGGGTTTTTTCTTGTTAGGGTCTTTTTATCTCATCTTGTACCCAATGTTCTTTGCTTGAATCTTTGTACTCACTGTTGTTGAATACTGTGTTTTTGGTAGTATCTTCAGTCGATTTGTTAGGGTTTGCTTGAATCTTATCTTGTACCCAATTTTCTTTTTGCTTGAATCTTGCATGTGCTTGAATCATGTGTTTCCCTGCCTGAATCCTATGTTTTTTCTGCCTGAACAATTATAGGTTGGTTATTGTTCATATTTTACACTTATTCCTACTTCGAACTGAGTTATATGTTATTGTATTTTGACAAGGGCAGAAGGCATGGAGTGTCGTTTCTGTGACCAAGGGGTCAACAGATGTGGATACTCGAACAGGCGTGCGAAGGTTTTTGAGTTGCACATGAAGGAAGGATTCAAGGAGGGTGTGGTAAGCAAGAAAATTGTAGATATTTTTCAATTCTGAATCCAAGCAGCAGTACTTATGCATGTTGTAGTAGCATTTGTGTAGCAGTATTTATGTAGTAGCAGCAGTACTTAGCGCTCCAGGCAGCAGCAGTACTTATGTAGTTGCAGTACATAATGTACTTAACAGGAAATCGAGCATTTTGACACTTAAATATAGACAAATTCCATAGTGAAAATCTGATGAAGCCAAATATCTGAACAATACAAGTATAATTTCTCCATACATGACAGGTTTTAAAGAAAAAAATGGTTGACCACCAACATCATCAACATTCCATTGGTTGGTCTAGTTACTTCATCCTCAACATTTCATTGTTTGGTCTACTTACTTCATGACCTTTCCTGCAAGAAGAACATTGACTTTGTTCAAAACTGTAGAGAAAGATCCTATTTATGCGATCATAGAAAGATAAAGTATTTCTCATTTCATAAACATCAAATTGCTCCAGTCATACACAAGTAATCTTGTTAGATTACATACCCATGTGTGTCCTGGGAGTGCTACAAGGACAAGAGAGCATGCTGCTGCTGCTGTAGTGAACTATTTATTATGCTAGACAAGTACAAGAGAGTCTCACTTCTGTAAGGAGAACATGAAGATGGAAGGAGTAACCAGATACAAGGAACCTAAATCGATCTATGGTTGTTATAAGAAACCACATGTTGTAGAGCTATGGGCAGGAGCAGAAACAGGGGAGGCAGTTCTGCATGTTGTAGTAGTGTACTTAATACAAATTGTAGTAGTAGCACTTCAAGCAGCAGTACTCTGCAATAATTTTTAAATTCACATCCTCTTCCTGACTGAATTATAACTATTTTTTACATGTTATGCAGGCCGTGCCTTGTTTCTTCAAGGAAAAGCTAAACAGTCTCTGTGAGAATTGGCTTCATGCCAAATGCATGAATGGCCATACATACCACATGTTCTTGCAGAGAACTGGGAAGAAGATAAAGGTAGCTGGTCCATACTGGAAGTCAGCTATCAGGGTGTATAACATTCAGGTTGGAGATGTTGTGTCATTCACCTATGTGGGTGATGACGAGGATTTCGATGTTGATAGGGACGAGTACTTTGAGCTCACTGTTTACCATGTTGGTGAACATGGGAAGGAAGTCAAACTTCCAGTTCAACTCCCTCGTAAGATTACCAAATATTCACTCTTGTATCTGACCTTCCAGTTGAACTTCCAGTTGAAAACATTATAAGGCTTGGTAACTAACATTGTTGTTTTCATTGTGAACAGTGGTGAATGAAATGGAACAGAAAGTTAGAGAGGCCTGTGAGAACATGCTTTTCACAAATGCGAATGACATTTGTGAAAATGCAATGGCCGAAATAAACTATGCAATCAGCAAGGCCATTATGGCACATCTGAGAGAGGACATAGAGGATGGTGACTTCTACAAATATGTCCATGACATGAGGTTCTGGGTTCACATGGTGAACAATGATGAAGTACACTTCGACTACCTGGTAAGTTTTGCTGTTACTTGCATATGTTGAATCCCTTGTAGAATCGTGCTTACGAAATATCTGTTCTTTGCAGAATGTTCCTGCCAAAACAGTGGATCCATACAAGTTCCCTAAACAAGGGACAGTACTTTTCTGGAGGCAGGGTATGGAAGAAGCCATTGAAGGGTCCTACACCCTGCAAGGTGCTGACATTGTGCTGTCTCAAGGATGGGCTGAATTCAGGGCTGCAGCCAACATAGAAGCTTATTCGATGTTGCTGGTCAGAGTGGAAGCTAGAGCCGAAGCCATTGGTCTCTACTTTGTAGAGGTCTACTAAGCCATTGGTTTGAAGCTAGCTGAAGAAGTGTTTAGTTGTAAAGCAGGCACCCTTAAGGTGCATCTTTTGTCTATTATGTCTGAACCTAATATCTATCTGTTTGGAAGGCTTGTAGCCTCGTATGTCTGAAACTAAGTTGTATCTTTTATCTACCATGTGAGAACCTAAGTTGTATCTTTTGTCTACTATGTCAGAACGTAAGTTGTAACTTTCTGTATATAATGTCACTTGGTTGTTAAATTGTTTAAGTTGTTCTCCTTGATTTTGACTAGTATGCCAACACAGTTAGGAAGTCCTAACCCTTCCTGACACTGGCAAATAGTCAACATTTTCTCAATTTGTTTAAGTTGTTCTCTTTGATTTTAAACTACAGTATTGTAAAATTGTAGTTTTTAAAACTACATTATTCACTGCATCCAAACACGTCAAAGTATTGAATACTTTAATATTTTTTAAAACTGAAGTATCCTGAGAATACTTCAAAAAAAAAAGATGACCCCAAACGGGCCCTTACTCAATTTGGTTTTATTTGTTTGACGCTGCCAAATTAATAACACATTTAGGAAGGCTTGACACATTTTATGATCTTTTTGCTAATAGACTACTGGCCCCTTTGACATCTGTAGCGGGCCTCGGTTTCAACTGGGCCACTGTTAACATGTGCACGATTAGAAGCGCCTCATGGGAACGGTTAGAATTGACATATGCGCACGGTTAGAATTGACACATGCGCACGGTTACACATTTTGCTCTCTGCCTCCTTTTTCTCCTTCTCTTTCTTGCTTCTATCGTTTTCTCCTCTGTCTTCATTCTGTGCCATGGATGCCAAGGGGAAAGACACCATGGATGCCATGGATGCCAAGGGGAAAGGCACCATGGACGCCATGGACAACGAGGTAAAGGTCATTCTCCGCACCATGAGGAAGACGTACATAGCCCATGGCACGACGGAGATAGAGGTGGTCTACACGAACGACATTGCAACTGTCGAGGAAACCCTCAATGCGCTCATCAGGAAGCAACTGAAGATGCCCTATGAGGAGTTCATGGGATTGGATTTCGAGTATACCAATGAAGAGAAGGACAAGCAAGAGTTGGCGGTTGTTCAACTATGTGTGGATCGAACTGTATTGGTCTGGCAACTGGCTAGGTACTGTAAGTTTTTATTACTGCAAATTCTCCAAAATTCTATTCTATTTATCTGCTTATGGTCTGGCAATTGGATTTGTACTATAAGTTTCTATTGCTACTAACAAATTCTATAAGTTTGCAGTCTTACATTCTTACTAATACAGGCCGAAAGAACGTTGCGAGGCGCTATTCAGTTGGTTTCAGGAAGGATTAAGTAACTTTGCTAGCGTGGACATAAGGGGGGACAGACAGGTGATGGAAAGAACTTGGGGGTTTAAAATCCCATTGAAGTTTCATAAGGATATCCAAGATGTTTACCACATTCCTGGGCGTGGCCCCAGGACTGGAATGGCTGCCCTCGCTGGTGAACTAATCGACGACTCCTATGAAGAAATGAAGAACAAATTTCCAGAAAATGGTCACAAGGTCTGGGAGAAGCAGCCACTCGACGAGGTTAACTTGAAATATGCTGCTGTCGATGGATTTGTTTCCTTTGAGCTGTATAGGAAAGTGCAGTGCATCCTCAGGGGGCTACGAGTGCTCCGTACTCCAAAAAGAACGCATACTCAAACCTTCACCGAAATACCGACAGCAGTGTATACTCAAGATGGAGAGGGGTGGGACAGGTGGAACTAGGGCAATGAAGGGGTGGAACCAGGGCAACTAGGCAAGATAAATATTAGTACTGTGTACTGTTGTATTCAGGAGTACTGTACATAGAAGTTTACTATACGCGTCGCTTGTGTATAAGTAGTGTTGTGTGAACTATGTTGTTCAACGTTGAACCATATGATCTGAGGCCAATCTATTATGTAGATTTAATTTTTTTTGTCATGACCAGCAGTTGTGTTGGTAGTGAAGAGTGCATTGTACTGATTTTTTCTGAATGAAATGCAAGAGGAAGAGGAGCCAGCTCAGTTGCAGGGGCAAGAGGAGGAGGAGGAGCCATCTCAAGAGGAGGAGGAGGCAGGGGAAATACAGGTACTGAATTTGTACTACTTCTACTGCATAACTTAGTTGGTTCATTACATAACATAGAAATTCAGAGACTTAGTTCATTACATAATATAAGATAGCATCTGACAGACTTTGTTCATTACATAATATAAGATAGCATCTGACAGACTAGGTTCATTACATAAATATAGCACCTAGAAACATAAACTACTTCATTCAGTTCTTGGCATATATCAAGCCATATCAACAAGCTTCATGGAACTTCACAGTCCCAGTTCCTCATCAAGGAGGTGAAGGTGCTTGTGAGTACCTAGTCCAAATGCACCTGGCATAATCCTGTCAACTAACAGCTTAAGGCTGCCCTCAGAATTCCTCCTGAACCAGAACATCAGCACATTCCCTTCTCCATACTCCTCAGCATCAACAACAGACATCCAATATGATGTCAGTATAGCACGCTTCTTGGCCTTGTCCATCTTTATCCTCACCTCTTCCATCTTCTTGGATTTGTTGTAGTACACCCTGATGAGATATCCAGTCCTTGTCAAGTACTTCTTCAGATAGGCTGTGGTGAACTCCTTGTTGAAGTACTGCAACAATACAAACATGGAACTTCTAAGAATAAGTAGTGAAGCAGATTAATGAAAGTACTACAGCTAAGAAAACAAGGGACTGAAACATACCATTTTGCCTCTTCCCCCACATGCCACCATTCCAGAAGTGATGGTGCACACATACAGTGGAATTCTTGGAGTTTTCTCTTCACAGATGTTGTTCAGAATGCATTCTTGGTCACGGAACAGTGACACACGGTTCGGGTAGACACAATACTCATCATAACTGTCCTGACAAGCATACTTAGGTCCTACAAAATTGACTTATAAAGATCAGACGTGGACATATGTTTCCTAATTGGGACCAGCACCAATCTGAACATGTACATGCATGTGCAAACCTGCATGTCATATATGACACTATATTTTGTCAGTACCTTTCAGTTTGCATTGGCTGTCAACCTCAAACTGGCAGTCCTCACAAGATACCTCACTGTCAGTGCCATTAGAGGAGCTACCAGAAGAAATGAGCACCACACGAGACATCCTACCATAGATCAAAAACACCTTATCAAACAAACTAATGTATGCAAATTACCAACCCTTTTTTTTAGAAACCAATGTATAGTCTATTCCCACGAATGTTATCAAGGGAGGTGAATGAAAATTACCAACCCTCTTAAAACCTATATATAATTTGCCAAGAATGTTATTAACGGAGATTAATGGAAATTACCAACCCTTTGGAAACATATATATATTTCTTTCGAAAACAAACTAATCAATGGAGATGCATGGAAATTACCAACCCTTTGAAAACATATATTTTTATAACTCCCCCCAAGAATGTTACCAAGGGAGTTAATGGAAATTACCAACCTTTTTTACAAACCAATATATATTTTTATTTCCCAAGAAATTTATAAGTGGCAATGAATTAAAATTAACAACCTTTTTTCAATAACCAGTATATAGTCTATTCCCAACAATGTTACCAAGGGGATATGAATGAAAATTACCAAACTTTTTTACAAACCAGCATATAGTCTATCCCCAATAATTTTTGAAAATAATTTTTGATGCAAACTCATCATTCTAAATACACCAATTTTAGTAGTTTTCACTGCCTGTTACTTATGCATTGTTTTACAAATTGTTTTGCAGGAATTTGAACAGGATTTCACCCAAAGTTTCTTATTGGGATTCCTTCTCGTAGAACTTAATGTAGTTGTTACTAGTGGCTTAAGCTGGTTGAAAACATCTGCTAAATATGCTAGGCTTAAGCTGAGTTCAAGAGGGAAGGCTATTATCTCAAGTGGGTGGTCAGCAATCGTAGAAGAATTCAGGCTGATTCATGCATTCCACATCAAACATCCAAACAGTAAAACTGTCAAAACCCTAGTTCATGTAGATTCGCAGAACACAAAGAAACAGAGGAAGATATAGAAGGAAATCAGAGAAGAAGAACATAGATACATAGATTGGGAGGATGTCTACCTGGTTGGCCTGGAGAGGTACGGTGAAGTAATCAATCCAATGCGTCTTGGAGAGCTCCGGTGAGATGAGCAGAGGAACAGGCGAAGGTGTGAGAGGGTGGGGACAATGACTGCAGAGAGTGGAGGACCGTGGCTTAAATGCATTGTAGTGGGTGAGGGTGCGTTATGTACTTTTTTACCACCGATTGGAACTTAAAAGTGACACACTAGTGGGCCATTTCTTAGAAATATACATACCATTTGTCTATTTTTTCATCTAGAAATAAAACAGCGGTTACTCATATAAGTAGGAACGACGCTTTCACTGTACTCACTTGTACTCCTCTCTGACTAGGGTTTCACCAAGATCCACAAGCGAATCCAAATCCGCCGACGGACAGTAAGTCCCATCCTCAAACCGGCGATTACGTCGTTCGCCGTTGTCTTGCAAGGTAAGCTCCAACGTGCATCTTATTGGATCTGTTTCTTGCTCTGTTTCTTGCTATGTTTCTATTGGAACTACAAGTTGGATCTGTTTCTTGCTATGTTTCTATTGGATCTAATTCTCTTGAATCTGTTCCTCTTTTGGATAAGTATGGATCTAAATTCCTAGGGCTTGATTTGTCAATGTTTGTTGATCTTTATATGAACCTAGATCTAATCTTACTATTCTGTCATTGTTGTAGTGCTAGATTTTTAAGTGTTGTATGTCCTTCATCTGAACTTACTTTTCTTTCATAGTTGTAGGGCTAGATTTTGAGTTTCAGTTTGATGCAGACATGAGTTCCTTCATGTTCTTGATATTTGCTGCATATGTATGGTTCGTATATGTTGGAATATGACGAATTAATACTAATGCAAGATGGTTTACAAAAATGTAGGATGGGCAGCGACTCAGAAGATGCGCAGGACATTGACCCATCATATGCCATGTTTCTTGACATTTGTGTAAAGAATAAAGACAAAATGCCTATACAAGTTCATGTATCTGAGGGACCATCAAAAAAGCAGAAGATGGTTCCTACTGAAGCAGCTTATGAGGGTCCATCAAAAAGTCTGTACAAGAGAGGTATTAACAGAAACACCAGAAAATAGCGAAACATTTATGATTTTCACAACTTTGTATGCAATGCATGAATTGGCTGTCATATATTAACTTACTGTATGCAGGACCTCAGCATGGAGGAACTTGCTACTTTGATGACCAATGCTATTTTGCAAACTACATGGAGCTTGATGACAATCAGTGTGAACATCTGCAAGATTATACCATGGAATTCCCAGGAAAACCATTCAAGTACTATGTGTACAAGATGACTTATTCTTCTGTGGTAAAGGACAAGGCCAAGATGGTAAGAAAAGTTGTGAAGCTGAGGAAAAATTTGCTTCTTAATATTAGAAGTTACTTGCATAAGATTAATGAATTGGTAATGCAGGAAGTTTAGTTCAATAAATAAGTTTAGCTGTATACTTTTATTTATTTTTGGTTTAGTGATGTTGCAAACTTGGATTTTGATCAGGAATTTGGACTTGACTACACAAATGAGTATCTGAAGCAGTATCTGAAGAATCCATTGGAGGTGCATGTTACTTGCACCAGCAGGGACAAGCATCGCATGGTGAAGATGAAGATTGGAGAAGGATCTGGGAAGGCCATGCTATATGGTGGATGGGCAAAAGCTGCTGAGTACTTTAGGCTGAAAGAAGGAGAAATCTACATCATCTGCTTCTGCAAATCTAAGCGTTATGTGCTCGAAATCATGCTTGTGCATGTGTGAATGGTGTTGCTATGGACTCCATCAGTGTTAAATTAGGTGCACTGATGGAGAAGTCGGTATATGAACTAGTACTGTGTGAACTGATGGAGTAGTCTTCCATGTTTAAGTGAACTTTGAGGAGTTGTAGTAAGTTTTATTTGAACCAAGTATTAGCTATCTTTCGTATGTTTGATCCTACACTCATGACTAGCATGTTTCTCAATTTTTTTTTTATTTCGTGGCTCCATTTTGACTATATACTTCCATGACTAGCATGTCGACACAGTTAGGAAGGTTTAACCCTTCCTGACAACGGCAAATAGTCAACAGTTTCTCAATTTGTATTTTTTGTGGCTTCATTTTGACTATACTTTCATGAATAGCATGCCACCACAGTTAGGAAGGTTCAACCCTACATGATCATGAAGGAAATTGTAAATACTTAATAACTAGCACAGTAAAATGAGGAAGGTTCAACCCTTCATGATCGTGTCAAATCGAGCCGTTTTGTACCGTAGAAGAATAATTAATCAAGAAGGCAGTTGTAGGTTTTTTACTGCGTATTTTCTAAATGTTAAAGAAAAAAAATTGGAAGTGGCGTAGTGGGGAACTGTCATTTCGGGGTGGAACTGTCATTTCGTGGGGCCCCCTTTAAAGTGGCCAACGACTGCGAAGTGGCAGTTCCTTTTCTATTCAGGGGAGTTCTCTTTTCCTATTTGCTGTTGTCATTACTGGAAGGTGAGCGTGCGAGTTCATTCTACTCCTATTCTCTTCTGTGATTTCTCCATCAGCGTTTGCATTTTGCCTAACATTCATTTGCAGTTTTTCGTAAGGCTCATTGAAGATCTCCTGTTGAAGTTTGCTAGTAAGTTATCTAGATATTGGAGTCATCCTCTGTGATAAGATTGTACATCAATCCTTTATCTCAGGCTTATAACTGTTACCTTGTTACTTGATAATTCATAGGGATGGATTGTCAGTTCTGTATGCAGACAGCAGCCTACTGTGGTCGTTCTGCGAGGCATGCAGACTCATTTGACATTGTGATCAAGGGTGGGCAGCAACAAAGTGTGGTAAGTAGCATGTATTTTCAATTCTGGGCCGGTTGTTTCTATGCAAATCTGTCTGATGCATTCATGATGATTTTGTATTTAATTTGCAGTTCATTCCCTGCTACTTCATGGAAAGGTTGAACCACTTTGTTCAAGGGGAGTGGATGGTTGCCAGGAGCCCGGGGTTTCGCAAGTTTGATTTCCTACTTAAAAAGGAGCCATTGAGGACTGCATTAACTGGCCCTACCGGCTCTCTCTGACTAGGGTTTACAATGTTGTCGTTGGAGACATCATTCGTTTTCAGTTTAACAGCACTGAAAACTTATTCGAGTTCACTGTCTACAATAGTCTTGGGGGTGTGAAAGATGCAGATATTAATGATTTTGGTAAGTTGATAGTTCCATTGGCCATTGTTTTGAAAGATGCAGATAATAATGATTCGACTAGGTGAAGTAGTAGCAATGCAGGCAGTTTTCTTGCATTGCATTGCATTGTTCAGTGTAATGATCTTGAAGTAGGTGCAGTAATTGGGTAGTGTGTCTGTTACTGACTAACTGTTTTCTTATTTTTGGACAGTTCTGGCTGATGTGCCATCAAGCATTCGCAACATTCTACACAGGACCCTTTTCTCTGATATTGGAGATATCACTGAAGTGCACATGGCAGACATCCTGTTTGGCATATACAAATATGTGCACTACCCAGCAGAAGATTCTTTCTATGAACCAATTGCACAGAAGCAGTTTGTTGTGCACATGATGAATGAGGAGAATGAACACTTTGATGCACTGATTAGTTCTTCAGTGAAAACACAAATATTATTACCTGTTGTACTATGTTGCTAGAATCCACAAAAAACTAACACATCCAATTGTTCTTCTCAAATATCAGTACATATCTGCAATGGCAGTCCAGGGCTATGGGTACAATGTCAATGGGGCAGCCCTACTCTATGAAGACAGAGATGAAGTTGAAGACAACATTGACTGCTCATACCATATTGAAGGCGACGACTACATTGTAATCACTGAAGGGTGGACTGACTTCAGGGATGCTGCGCATATAGGCGCAAGGTCTGTTCTGCTAGTCAAGGTGGAACCTCTTGCGCAGGAAATTGGTCTTAAGTTCATTGAAATCATCAACTAGGATGTGTTGTAGTAGTATCGGATTTAGGTATGATTCAAGATCATTTTACCACAGTTTTAATGTTGAAGAATCAGCTTTGTTCTATGTAGTTTAATTCGTGCACAAAACTAAGTTTATGAGGTTGATTTGTCTAATTATGTTGCCATTAGGAAATTCTGTTGTTTTCGGTAGTAGAAATTATATTTCTTGTGCAACAACCATTTAGTGGCACTTTGACAAAGCGCCACTAAATGTCTAACCTATAGTGGCACTTTGGCAAACTGCCACTAAATGGCATGGCCTATAGAGGCACTTTCTCAATATTTTATATAACTGCCCCAAGAATGTTATCACTGGAGATGAATGGAAATTACCAACCTTTTAAGAACCAATATATATTTTTATTTCCAAACAAAGTTACGAGGGCAATGAATGGAAATTACCAACCTTTTTTTTTTAGAAACCAATGTATAGTCTATTCCCAAGAATGTTATCAAGGGTGATGAATTAAAATTACCAACCCTTTAAAAACCTATATATAATTTCCCAAGAATGTTATCAACAGAGATGAATGGAAATTACCAACCTTTTTGAAAACCTATATATATTTCTTTTCCAAAACAAAGTAATCAAGGGAGATGAATGGAAACTACCAACCCTTTGAAAACATTTTTATAACTTCCCCAATAATGTTTAGCAAGGGAGATAATTGAAATTACCACCTCTTTTTAGAAACCAATATACATTTTTATTTTCCCAAGAAATTCATAAGGGACAATGAAATAAAATTAACAACATTTTTGCAAAAACCAGTACGTAGTCTATTCCCAATAATGTGATCAAGGGGAGAT
Organism: Alopecurus myosuroides; assembly: GCA_028641055.1. NCBI lineage: Eukaryota > Viridiplantae > Streptophyta > Magnoliopsida > Poales > Poaceae > Alopecurus > Alopecurus myosuroides. The sequence goes on along the minus strand of CM054059.1, from coordinate 170,039,083 downwards.
GAATGAAAATTACCAAAACTTCAAAAACTTTTATATAATTTTTCCCAAGAATGTTATGAATGGAGATGAATGGAAATTACCTACTTTTTAGAACCAATATATATTTTATTTTTCTAAAGAAATGATCAAGGGAGAATGGAAATACCAACCTTTTTTTTTAGAAACCAATGTATAGTCTATTCCCACGAATGTTATCAAGGGTGGTGAATGAATATTACCAACCCTCTAAAAACCTATATATAATTTCCCAAGAAATGTTATCAACGGAGATGAATGGAAATTACCAACCCTTTGAAAACATATATATATATCTTTTTTCGAAAACAAAGTAATCAATGGAGATGAATGGAAACTACCAACCCTTTGAAAACATATATTTTTATAACTTCCCCCAAGAATGTTATCAAGGGAGTTAATGGAAATTACCAACCCATTTTTACAAACCAATATATATTTTTATTTCCCAAGAAATTTATAAGTGGCAATGAATTAAAATTAACAACCTTTTTTCAAAAACTAGTATATAGTCTATTCCCAACAATGTTATCAAGGGATATGAATGAAAATTACCAAGCTTTTTTACAAACCAGCATATAGTTTATTCCCAATAATTTTTAACAAGGGTGATGAATGAATAATACCAACTTTTTCAAAACTTTTATATAATTTTCCCAATAATATTATCAAGGGGGATGAATGGAAATTACCACTATTTTTGAAAACCTATATATATTTCATTCCAAAGAAAGTTATCAAGGGAGATGAATGGAAACTACCAACCTTTTTGAAAACATATTTAACCGCGTCCATCCCAACGTATCACTGGTGTCCGCTAGAAGTTTGCGTTTACGAATTTTTTTTAATTCATTTTTAAGTTGTACTCCGTTATGAGTTTTTTGTTTGCCGTTTTCTTTTTAAAGCGGAATTAATAAACTTTGTGTTTTTGTTATGGCTCTATGAATTAAATGTATTTTTCATCTTCAAGGAGATCTCGTCCATGAACCCATATATGCCTTTTTATCAAAAGCGGGATGAATTAAATATATGAACTATCATTTTTTTTAAGAATGTGTTTATCAAGTATTTTTGTGGGGAAGATGAAACTTTTATACATCGGGATTCTTCAGTTTTTGTTTCAATCGGGCTGCGCACTTATCAGAGGAAACAAATATTTTTTTATACATCTGGATTGTTCAGTGTTGTTTTCAATCGGGCTGCGCACTTATCATAGAAAACAAATATTTTTTTATGATAGTTTGAAGTGTTTTTTTTGTACTAGTCGGAATGTAATTTTTTTATTTTGTTAGAAAGCTAAAACAAATTATACTAGTTGGAAGTGGAATTTTTTATATTAGATATCTCCCACCCTTTTATTCTTACCCTAAAAATCCACTAGCCCAAAAAGGAATTTAATTTTTCTATGAAAAATTGATTTTCTGTAAACAAATAGCTACAGTCGGTAAAAGGGAATAGAAAATTAAAAATAGAACGGACCCCGTCCGTGCTTTTTACGTGTTCACGTTACCAGTCTGCCGCGCGCGCGTTGTCTCGGTAAAAATCACGTTGCGTGTTCCGTTTGTGCGCTTGCGCGTTGACGTACGTAACCAAAAAAGGGAATACGCGCGTAAGGAGTACTTTCTTAATATAGCAAGTCCTGGTTGTCGGAAACCGATCCTAACATAGCCCTATACTATCTTATGATCTATGTATGGATAATTTTTTTTTCAAATTTTTCGTATTCTAATTTTTTTTAAATACCGGTGCATAGGCACGCGGGTGCCAAATTGAATTTCACGTCAATCTTGGTCTACAATCCAAAGACCATTTAGAAACTCTTAGCACCGTCGATCTCTAGACCACACGTGTCCTCTCCCACAGACCACCTGTCCCCTGCGGCAGCACCGCCTAGTGCTGAAGCGCTTGCAACGAGAAGCCTCAGAATCACCAGCCGGACAGAGCAAATAGAGAGGAAGCGCTTTCCAGTCTAGCATCGTGAACCATGCTGCCAACTCGTCTCGCAGCCCGTCGTGCCGGCGACGCCGGGCCGGAGCCCCTGCTGCCGGGCGCTTCCCGCGCCGTGCTGTCCGAGTTCGTAGCCACCGCCGTGTTCGTCTTCGCCGCCGAAGGTTCCGTCTACGGCCTCTGTACGTGAAACTGCCAACACCCAGTTTGACTGCTGTAGCTCATACACGTACATGGACATTTCGCGGTGCTATGTCTGAACTCTGACGAGTTTGGTTTGTTTTGGTTGGCAGGGAAGATGTACACGGACACCGGGACGCTGGGGGGGCTGCTCGTGGTGGCGGTGGCGCACGCGCTCGCGCTGGCCGCTGCGGTGTCGCTGGCTATCGACGCGTCGGGCGGGCACGTCAACCCGGCCGTCACGTTCGGCCTGCTCGTCGGCCGGCGCATCTCGTTCGCGCGCGCCGTGCTCTACTGGGCGGCGCAGCTTCTCGGCGCCGTGCTCGCCGCCGCTCTGCTGAGGCTCGTCTCGGGCGGCGTGGTAATTCAGCTGTTTTACTCGGCTGCATTTTATTTTTTTCTCCGGCCTACCAAACAAAAATGGCTTGCGTCCTTGCGTTTGGCGTGATTTATCTGCACAAATGTACACGTCATCACGTTCGCCACGTCTCACTTCTGCATGCCGTATGCGTCTTGTCCTGCAGCGCCCTATGGGGTTCACGCTCGGCCACGGCATCCATGAGCGGCACGCCCTGCTGCTCGAGGTCGTCATGACGTTCGGCCTCATGTACACCGTCTACGCCACCGCGGTTGACCGGAACCGCGCAGGTGGCAACGTCGGCGCCGTAGCGCCCATTGCCATCGGCTTCGTCCTGGGCGCAAACATCCTCACCGGCGGCCCGTTTGACGGCGCGGCGATGAATCCGGCAAGGGCGTTCGGTCCCGCGCTCGTCGGCTGGAGCTGGCGCCACCACTGGGTTTACTGGGTCGGGCCGCTGATCGGCGCCGGGCTGGCCGGCGCGCTTTATGAGTTTGTCATGGCTGAGCAACCTGAGGCGCCGGCAGCTGCGGCCACACGGCTGCCCGTGCCCGCTGAGGATTACTGAAAACCTGGTTGTATGTAAGTACCGTGTATTAAGGAAAACGCAAATAATTCGAAGCAAAGAAAATAAGTCCGACTCGAGCCAATCTGTAACCGGATTTTTGTTTGAGTTCGGCACGGTATTTAGATCATTAGTTCATCAGTTTCAAAAAAAAAAAAAAAATCATTAGTTCATCGTTTTAGAGATTCGTGGATAAACCCAGGTTGCAGTCTACCCACCTTCTAAAAGTTTATAAGAAATGTACTCCTCCTTATCAAAATGTAGGAGCCGTTGGGAAAAGCCGGGCGGTGCCGGGGGCGGCGGCCTTCCTCTACCTGGTCGCGCCCTCTATGCGGGGCAGGTTGGTCGACGGCGGTGCAATCTGGACGGGCCTGACATCAACCTCTAGTGGCGGTTCGATACGGCGGCGGTTGTCTGGCGGCAGGGCGAGCTTTCTGTGCGGGGCAGGTTGGTCGGCGGCGGTGCAATCTGGACGGGCCTAACATCAACCTCCGGTGGCGGTTCGATACGGCGGCAGTTGTCTAGCGGCAGAGTGAGCTTCGGGGAATGTGCTGCTGGCCGCGCGACGGCGGCATGCGTCGAGGTGGTGGACGACGCGCCTTGCTCCAAGGAGGGCCCGATCTGGGCCTGATGGGCGGTGGTTCCCTTCCGTGGCTCGTGCCGGGGCGGACTGGTTCCTGGCCGGTGTGGTTGGGGGCGTCGACGTCGTGCCTCTCCTACTCGCCTAGGTGCGTCGCGGGCTCCGGGCGATTTCGGCCCTCGTCGACGAACATCGGATGCCCGGTGAGGGTGGCGACGACAGGGGTGACCGGTGGACCTGCAGGTGCAGGTGGATAGTGACTGCATGTGCAGGTGGATAGTGATGGCGGCCTTGGCGCTGCAGCGCATCAGCGGGGCTAGTCGGGCATGATCTGGCAGATCTTGGGCCTAATAGGCCCTGCTGCTGTGTCCAATGGACGATCGTCCTTGGTGGTGGAGGTCGACGGATCGCCTCCGATTGGCTACTGGCACCGTCGACGAGGGTTTCGATTGGTTGCCTTTCTACCTCGCCCGATTTGTTGGCCTCACGATGTTGTGTTTCCATCACCGCGGGTTGAGGTCATGGAAGCCGGGGCGACGACCCTGGAAGGTGGACGGAGAGTGACGTGGCGGTGGTGATGGTCTTCTTCCTTGGCTGTGTGGATGGCGAGGAGCGGGCAACGGGGATTCCTGGCGTTGCGGGTGAAAGTGCAAATGCACTGAAATCATCTTGTTTTGGATATATGTTAACAACACACGTATCATTTTAAGTGTGTTGATGTTTTTCAGGGTCTAATGATAATATTTGATATGGTGGTAATGAGTATCAAAAAGGACAAAGATCAGAGGGATACTTCTACTGGAATTTCATTCTAGGCCGGAGTCTCCGGTATTGTACTCACTCGTGGATCAATCCTGTGTTGTGAGTCTGGTGTCACCCGCTGGACTCACTCCGGAGACTTACCGGAGATACACCGGAGTCTCCGGTGTGGGTGTATTTCTGAGAAGAAATCATGCTGCACTTCTGGTGTCACCCGCTGGACTCTGTCCGGAGATTTGCCGGACACAGACCGGAGTCTCCAGACCTACTTGCACCTGTGCTGCACGCTTAACCACAGACAGGGTCTGCGCGATGGAGAGAAGGCCAAGCAAAGGGTACACCGGATTCTCCGGTATGGCGCACCGGAGTCTCCGGACTGGTTGATTCCAAGAAGAAACTAAAGCTAGAAGGTGTGGTGTCGCCCGCTGGATCCACACCGGAGACAGACCAGATTTTGTCCGGGGTCTCCGGTATAGAGGCTACGCGAATTTCTCAGACCAGAGTCTCCGGACTTACATCGGAGTCTCCGGTGTGACTCTCGTCCATAATAGATCTCACCATTTCTAGAGTTCACCTACCTTGCTAGATCTCCCAATCCCTTCACCCAAAAGTGTTGATCTTCATAGGATTGAAGGATAAGGCCCCGATCTACGTCTTCACCAACCGGATTTCATTTCCCCTTCATTTTCTTGAGGGGAACTAGTCTAGGGTTTCCTCTTGTGGAGAACCTAGACATCTTGTCTCTCTTGGTGATTCTTGTGATTGTTGAGAGCCCCCAATTAGGTTGTGGGTGTGTGCCCCAAACTTGTTTGTAAAGGACTCGATTCCTGCCTCAAAGGGGATCAATAGTGGAAGGTGGACTAGGCCTTTGTGGCGGGGTTCATCGGAGAATAGGGTGAGGCCTTTGTGGCATTGAGTAGTCCTTTATGGCGAAGCTCACACCCCTCCAACGAGACGTACTCCCTTAACAAGAAGGAACTCAGGATTACATCGTGTCTCCGCGTGCTTCCTATCGGTTATCTCGTTTCCTTATCATTTACTCGTGTTTGTATTGCATTTATTGTTGTACTTGCCATATAGGTAAATTCATCTTAGTGTCATTATCTAGAGAATTTACCTTTGTGTCAAGCCTAATCTTGAAGAAAAATTAAAATTGGTCCTAGCACGTATTCACCCCCCTCTAGGTGCCCTTAATATCCGTTCAATTGGTATCAGAGCCTTGGCTCTTTTATCGGGCTTAACCGCCTAAGAGTTTAGTATGGACGATGATCCGGATGTCACCGGTTCCGTGGTGCAAGTCACTATGGATGATCTCAAGGAGTTGAAAAATTCCTTGACCTCATCCATGGAGGGAAAAATTGATGAGTTGCGAACACTCTTGTTGGAACTCATGAAACCCAAGGAACCGGAGACCTCCACTTCATATCCTTCGGTTAAACCTCCGGAGGGTGCCAAGAATGGGGCAAATGGTGAACCACTTAAAATGCTTCCGCTAAGAACTCCACCGATAAGGGTACGGGAGGAAAAGGAGAATTCCACGCCGTCGAAGGACACTATTCTCCCGATCCTCCTGTACCACACCCCCATATAATTCCTAGAGGAGAACCTCCTAAAATTGATGCACGTTCTTTTGGTGAGTGGCAATATTACATGGAAACTCACTTGAACTCTTATTGTATTGAACTTTGGAGGGTCACTCGAGATGGATACAAGCCACATGACTCCATGAAATTGACAAGAAGAGAAGTCGTAGATTGTCAACTCAACTACACCGCCTTGTCCATCATTTAACAAACCGTGGGTCCTAACCACATGACTCATCTTCAACAATATTCCACCGCCAAGGAAACATAGGACGCTCTTGTCGTCATGTTTGTGGGCAATGAGAGTATGCAAAGTAATAGGTATGATGCCTTGAGAAATGAGGCCAAAGAATTCTATATGAATGATGGTGAGAACCATGAAGACATGTACCGAAGGCTCAAAACTCTTGCCACCGCATTCAACAATGTTGGTTCCAAGTATATTGATGATGCATGGATCAAGATGAAGTACATGATTTCTCTTATGCCTTTTGAGCCCACGGACTTGAAGAGCATTCAAGGAAGACATGACTTTTCCTCCATGACCTCAACCCAAGTGATGCAAGAAGTGTGTTCCTATCAATTGCAAACCAAAAATACTCTTGACAACCATGCTAGAGCCATAGGAATGCACAAAGGAGCATCGGTTTCTTTGAAGGCCAAGGTTTTGTCAAGGGAGGTTGAGTATGAAGAAGCTTGCATTGAGGACTTGGATCCTTTGAAGGATCAAGAATATGACCCCGTGCTCAAGAATGTCATTGCTCTTGCGATGCAAAAGTTTTGGAAGAATCCATCCAAGGCCAAGGCATATGTAGAAGAGAAGACCAAGTCTAGCTATGGAAAAGAAGGGAATCAAAGGGTGAGGTCTTACTTCAATGGTCAAGATAAGCACCACTTCATTGCGGAGTGCCCCTATGAGAATAGAGAACTTCATGGTGGCAAGCTCATTCGCAAGGACAAGTCCAAGGTTGCTTAGAAGAAACCTCACTTCAAGAAGAAACCTTTCAACAAGAAGCCCCCCACCAAGTTTGTGCTAGTGACTCAAGAGGAATATGATTCCGGAAGTGATGAGGAAGAAGAGGAAACCACAAGTGAAGTGGCTGCTCTAGCTATTGCTTCAACTCCATCATCTTCATCTCTCTTTGAATCCCCTAATGAAAATTTTCCTCAAACTAATGCCAAGTGGTTCATGTCTAAGGCCACGGAGGTAGCATATTCTATCATCTCTAAGACTACTAATGACATGAATAACATTGTTAGCCATAGTGTAGAAGATGAAATTGCCTCTTTGGAACATTTTATTGTTAAGGAGTGTTAGTATAGGACTAGGAGTACGTATTAGTCTAGGTTTCCTTGCTTCCATCGCAAGTCATATGTAATATATATATGCCCCATGGGCCTCCTAATAATACAAGCTGTATATCCATAACATGGTATCACAGCAAGTTTGTTTCTCGGCCTAGGTTTAGCCACCCTTCCGCATCGCCGCCCCCGGGGAGGTTGATACTCCGCTGGGGGCTGCGCTTCAATTCGATATTTTTTCCCCGGTGTCTCGTGCTCCCGATCTGCATCGTCCGTATCAAGTCACCGTTGGACTACAGGTCGTCCAGGGCCACCCATGCTATCCACGATTGGATCGGATTCCAGAGACGCTCCTGATTGGTCTCCGGCCGGCCAGCGCGACTCCTCGCTAGACCATGGTTCTTCGTTCGCTGGCCGCTGCCCACAAGAAGTTCCGCCGGGCCGCGTACAGGGAGGCGCTCGCTCGATCTGGTCCGTCCTCAAGAAGTTCCGTCGGGCCGCCCACATGCAGGCGCTCGCTCAATCTGGTCCGCCCGCCAGGGTCGCACTTTCTCCGTTTGGCCGCCTCTACCGCCGGATTCCGTTGCTGCTCCGCTGGCTGCTGCGCTGCTGCCAAGATGGTCCCGTTGCTGCCCCGCCGGCTGCTGCCCTCTTGTCGACCGCCTGTCTCGAGTCTCCTCTCTCCTACGTCTCCGATGCGTGCATCACGGTTGAATGGCTGCGAGGCATACCTGTGCAGTTGTTTTCTGATCGGTTCCGTTCCGTGCGTGCATAAACTCGCAGCCTCTTTGATTTTTTTTCTTCCTTTTTTTTGTCTCGTCTAAGTTGATCGTGAGTAAAAAAAAAGAGCATGTCTCGCCATCGTCTTTTCTCTCGTCCTCCGGCGGTTTTCGACGGTGTCCGTTTCGAGCCTATCTCGCACATGCGCCTTCTTGGTGCTCTATCTATATTTCCGATGTGTCCACCAATTTCGTTGTTCTTCGTGTTTTCGATGTCATGAGAGTCCAGTTGTAACATCCCAGTGTTTGGGAAGTTCTGAGGATCTAAATATAATATGTGCATTTGCAATGCATGCATCTAAAAGTACGGGAAATTTTGGCGCGGAAGTTTAAACAAAGCAAAGTGACCAAAGTTTCACTTGACATGATGAAATAGGTCTAGTTCATCTAGTCAGGAGTACATTTGGAGTGATCTTTATAACATAGTATCTCTACAAAACCCAAATCATCTGGTTACACAAACCATAATGGGTTGTGACCAACACAAACTCTCACCAACCTTAACCACAAGTCTATAAGTGACTTGGGATAATCACTAGGTATCTAGAACTCAAAGAGGGGTGAGTATCCAGAGCACATAACTGATGATCATACTTTCACAAATGAGTAATGCATAATTGAACCATCTCATCAACAGAGATGTGATCTTCTGTAAAACAACAACTCTCTAAGTTATCAACCATTCACACTACACCTTTATAAATTATCTCATAACTATTAAGTGCATCTTCACAATCAAATAACAAAGGTTTAATAGAAAACAAATGATACCCACAAGTCTTAACTCAAAACCCACCAATGTGACATGATATAATAATTGTATTAACACATTTATCGAATAAGTACATATCTCATCAACTATAAAAGAAGTATCTTAAAGAACAAATAAATCTTCTTAAACTACTGTTAAACCCTGATCATTACATATAATAATCCCAAACCCCTATATCTGAATTATGGATGACAAGGTAACTAAGAGAAGAATATAAAGTAAAATAATGACACCAGAGAAAACAAATAACAACTTTGACATAAGTCATTAGAACACAAAAAGCTTTACTTGTTCATTGTCTCAATCATCTTATACAAGTGCGTATAGGAAAACTCAACACATCAGTGAACCATTTGATCAACTTACTATTAAGTCATCATTCCACAAACACTCCATATTTCTATCCAAATCATCATTCAACAATTAAAGTATCTCTGGATACAACTAAGGAATAATAACAAGTATTTCTAAGAAGAATAAAAGTTTACCTAAGTCTTAATCAATATCTATCTACCTTGTCTAGATTATCTTGTTTTCCAATCTTCTCTAAATCCTTCTCCAAGAGAAGCACCCACAAGAGAAGAGGAACTACCACAGGAAGATCTTCAAGAAGATTATTTAGAGTATTCTAGAAGTGCAACTTCACTCTAATATAAGGGTATTTGGAAACTCTTATATTTTGATCTGATCTTATTAACACTCTTGAAATTGTGTGATACTCCAATGTTAGTGTTATATAGAAGTAGTTTGGTAACAAGACTAATTACCTTGTTAACAGATCACTTTTGTATACTCAAACACTTGAGTGTCTTACACAAATAAACATAAGATCATATAACCTAGTACATCTCGTCCAATTGTATATGAGTAGTAATTTGGAGGCAAGTCTGGCCCACTTGTTAACAAATTCTTCTTATATGCATATGGAAACTTGATGTCATAAACTACATCCACATTTATTTTGCAATCAACTATAAGAAAGAATAGAGCTAAGGAAACAAGAAGCCACATTATGATCATCTAAGTAAAATCTTTGCTTGGAGTAATTGGTTGTTTTCACCACAAGGGTGAGACAATGAAGGTGGAATCCAAGAGATGAATTCACTTGTTATTGAACAAGGAAATATCTGAAAACAAGTGGAAACTAGAGAGAAGAACATCAAGCAACAGAAGACCACTAGAAGCAACACTGCCTCAGTAAGGGATCATAAGAATTTATCCAGTGAATCATTAGGATATAATATAGAATCGTTAACCTCTGTCAAGCTCATCAGAGATGAGGAACTCATAATAATATCTTTAATGGAAACAACTATCAAGTATGGGATAATAACAAGCCATTACATCCACATGTATTGATATGTGGAGGTAGATGAAAACAAGTTTAAAACCTTGTTTTTCAAATCCTTTTCACATGTAAGACTTACAGATGATAACAAAAACTCATCTATTTATAACCATGTAAATGATTTCGGCATCTTGTTCGACTCCGGCCGCCGGAGAAATCGGCATGTCGCCGTCGATTGTGGTGCCGCCTTGCCTCATCGACATCCTCACCGCGTTCCTGGTGAGCATAGGCTCCTCGTAGTGCCTCTCGATTTGAAGATTGACGACGAATTTCATGTTTTCACCATGGACCACCGCCGGACGCCGCGCCGTTGATCGCCGGTGATACTCCGGTGACCATATGGTCCAATGGCCACCACCTTCTGGTTCTCTATGACGTCCTCTAGCTAGTAGAACTAGTTAATCGGAGAAATTCGGAGCGGATTGTGGGATTGTATCAAGTAGAGAGGGATTTCATCCGTGTCTGACGTCATCATGACGTCAGGAGGATTTTTCCTTTTATTTCTAATTTAATTTAAAACCAAACTGACAGGTGGACCCCACATGTCAATTTAAATAAAACAGAAAATCAAATAAACTTAATAAACCAATATCTTTTAAATTATTTACCAGGAAAAAATAAATTAAATATGCTTGTGTTCAGAAAAATTAAACCTATCTAATCATGAACTTTTTAAAAATATTTGATAAAGTATAAAATTTAATATTTTCTTTAATGAAATTAAATCATTTAAAATAAATAAAAATATGAAATAATTCATAAAATCAGAAAAATGCAAATTATATACCAAAATGCTCAAAATGATAGATGCAAATCATCTATGATGTTTACAAAGTCATTTGACCAAGTTTTATGTGTGCAATGTTTTGCCTAATCATTTAAGTTCATTTAAAATGGATAAATTAATAACTTATTCAAATATTTTCAGAAAACATCAATTGATATACCAAATTAAAGAGAACAACATTTCCAACTCAAATGTTTCAATTGTAAAACATTTTACTTAACTTCTAAAGTTGTTTTTATAAGTATACTGAAAGTCTATAAATGTCTATTAAAAAACCAGAGATGACTATCACATCATTATTTTCCTTATTGATAAAACTCTCATGTTTTCACACCTACTAAGCCTATCATTACAAGACACTAGCAAGTTATGTGATGATAGAATAGTTGTAATCGTTCATCATTTTCAACTAAACTCATTGTCATTAACTCTACACTTTTGGAACATAAAATCAAACAAGTGTGTTACCTTTACAATAACTGTTTTCCATGTGCTATTGTCTTGTTACCCACCAAGTAATCAAAACTTCTACTAAAACATGATAACATTTGTTTGCTAAGTAAAAGTGAAACACATATAAGTCTAAAACAATTAATAACCACATCACCACAAGTAATGAAACCATTCACCTAAAACCTGTGTGATTAAATTATCGTATCGATCATAGGCTACACTTGTAAGATGGGGTGTTTTCTAGGGTAATTCACGATGCATCTCATTACTATGCATGTATCATCTTGCTAGTGTTTTCTGTAGTCCTTACCGGGACTACTTTGCTATCTTTCAGATATCGGGATTTCATACGAGGCCCTTGAACCCGAAGACATTGATTATTATGGTTATTTCAATCTCAGGCAAGTTCATCACTTGCTCATATCCTTTGCAGTACTTCATAACAAACTATTTGCAAAAACCCTATCGTATTACCACCTGTTCTCAAAAGAATGCATGATCCTATTTTTATAATAATATGACTAAATGAATGACTACCCGAGTGGTAGTGTTCTGTTTGGTGGGCGGATGGAACCATGGTAAGATGAATAGGTCAAAGGAAGATTCCATCTGCACGGGAACGTATTACCTAGGATTAACCACAACTGCCGTCAGGATTCTTGCGCCGTAAATTTGCGTTGACCATGGATCTTCTATGGGGGGAGTAAGTCAGCCGTGATACTTTTCTCGTTCGCATGTCAACGGGCTGCCAGAGACGTACGTTGTAGGTTCTGCGGGACTACATGCACATGGGTGGGATCCCTTAATTCCCACGGACTCTGCGGGTCTATGATGGTCTGCCAGGGGCGCGTAGATATCCATCATGAGGGGTGGAATCAGGCGTTCAACCTGCTGGCAGAAATGGGTGGGCATGCGTTGTGCGGAGAAGCACGGTTTGGCTTGGACCAACAACCGGGCCCCACACCTGAGTGGGAGTGGACAGGATCTCGAGCCTGGTTGTGCAACATGGTCTTGGTCGTCCATGGGTAAAGTAACGCACCTCTGCAGAGTGTAAAAGGATGTGACATGTTACCCCTTGTTCCGGGAAGGAGCTGCGAACGCCGCAGGAAAGGCAACTCCATGAAAGTTCTAGTCCTGTGAAGATCTGGCGGGCATAGTTTTCAGAATTAAAAGCAACCTCTTGAAGAAAGATTTACAAAAACCTTGCATTAGCTTATGACTCTTTTGAGTCTAAAGATGTAGTTAGTGCATCAAACTATCCCCTATATATCATGAACTTGCTGAGTAACGCTCGTTACTCATTCGTTCCCGTTTGATCCCCTGCTTAGAGTTGAAACCTGAGGGAAGTCGTCATTGTGAAGCCATCACTACCTCATGAAGGCAGATGGAGTCATCTCTTACTTAGTCAGGAAAGCATCGTCATCAACAACGCTGATGGAGGAGAAGCTATCAAGGTGTTGGTGGAGTCCATTCTCGGACTTAGTTGTTCAAGCCATAGATTAGGGCTGACATCAACCGTAGTGAATTTAGTTTTGAGCTAAAGTTCTTCTCCAGCTTGGATCTTCGCATTGCTTCTTCTGATGTTCATTTGTATGAGATCTTCTTGATTCATCAACGAGATTCTCAAGATTTTGTAATGAAGTTTGTATCCTATAGTTATGCCTGGACCCGCTGTGTTTCTGTTGTACTACTCTGAGGGATGTAATATTCACAGGTAAGTCCTTCTGTGAGTATTATGTCATCGACTTGCGCACTACACATGCAGTGGTGTGCTGGGTACCCACAGATGGTATCAGAGCGAAGCGACCTTAGGTTTAAAACCTTTTAGGAGATCTGTAGGTTGGTAAAGATTATAGGAAGCCATCTTATCTAAACCACACTTCCTACAACTATGATGATCATTCACTTGAGAATGATATGATCATACTTGTATAGAATATTCTGACTCAACTTGAGTGAATATACTTGTCTACTTTCTTTATGCCTAGGTATGAATAGTTAGAAGTCTATCATGTAGGAGTGTAATTGAGAAAACGTGAGTTCTGACATAGCCAGAGATGATTAACTCATAGTGAGGATTACCCCATTCTATGAATGAATAGGATGGAGTATAACATGATATGGAGTAAGTAGAGGAGTCAACAAGAAGGGATAAATTGAGAATCATGAAGAGTCATTAGACCATGGTAACCATGGGGTAAATACCATATCCTTAGTTATCAAGTCTAGAGGTGAACCATTATAGTATAGAACTAGGAGAAGGCTTGAGTAATGATGGAAGATATACTACTACTCTTACGATGTGATCAACACCATGAAGGATCAAGAGATGCTATGAGAAGTTTATCGTAATCAAGATGAAGGAGTTTAGTTGTCCTGGTACTCTTAGTCCTACATATGGAAATAAGTTAAACAACAACTACTATAGGATAATTTTGTCTTGATTTATTCCATTGCAGTAAGGCATGCAATTGGAGTAATTACCGAGGCAAAGAGTGGTTGTGTAGACTAGGATTACAAGGTACTATATACCTACTTGTAGTGTATAGAATTTAAGAGCCTTGGGTATTTTGAGATGTTTTACTCTAAGTACTTTTATTTCACAGGCTTTTGATGCATGAGTGATAACTGCATTTGGGATTTATTGGATTTTATTTGGATCTTTGATTGACTAGATCTGTACATGAAGATTGAACTTGATGTGCAAATGCATGTGCAAACACTGAGTTCTATCTTGATGTTACTGGTCTAGAGGGTATAGGATTAGTATGAGAGCGGTCTGAATTATCAGCAGATGGAAGCATTTACCAAAGCTCTAGATGTCTTTGAAGTCAAGAAGGCAGAAATTAATAAAGCCACTGATGGGAATGGACCACATTCCACATCTTGTTTGGAGTTGGAGATATACTTCATCAAATCATGGAGATATACCACAAGTGATGCCAAGATGAAAACATGAGTAATTGTATCCTAGAAATAAATATGTAGAAGTCCAAACCCAAAGATATAAAAGGACCATAGGAAGTCACCAGTGGAATAGGTTATAGTCACCAATAGGAAATAGTTAAAACTCGAGGAAACTCGAAGATATTTTCACTAATAATTGAGTCTAAGTCAATGTACACTATGTTGTACAAGTTTCTTTGAGCAGTATTCCTCTTGAGACCATTATATTAAACCAAATGGAGTCCTAACCCTAGACAATATCTAGTTTACCGAAAGAATCTTTTTGGTTATTCACCACATGGTGGATATACCAAATGTTCTTCAGAAAGTTGTGAGAGATAGGAAACCATACCTATTCACCGGAGAATGAAACTTGGTATCCACTATATGGTGGAAATACCACGTGTTCTTCATGAGACCATTAGGTAGGTATAGCAATAAAACAGAGTTGTCCTAACAACATGCATAGTATTTGATCAACATCCAAGACAGTGGAAGGTGAACAATCCAGACAAGAGGATGCTCATGCCAAGGTCAACACAAGAAAACAGACGTGAAGATTCAAAGGTCTACAGAAGTTCTCTCTACTATTTTTTTTACGTGAGAGAGGTTGAACTTCGGGACGAAGTTCTTGTTAAGGGGGAGATACTGTAACATCCCAGTGTTTGGGAAGTTATAAGGATCTAAATATAATATGTGCATTTGCAATGCATGCATCTAAAAGTACGGGAAATTTTGGCACGGAAGTTTAAACAAAGCAAAGTGACCAAAGTTTCACTTGACATGATGAAATAGGTCTAGTTCATCTAGTCAGGAGTACATTTGGAGTGATCTTTATAACATAGTATCTCTACAAAACCCAAATCATCTGGTTACACAAACCATAATGGGTTGTGACCAACACAAACTCTCACCAACCTTAACCACAAGTCTATAAGTGACTTGGGATAATCACTAGGTATCTAGAACTCAAAGAGGGGTGAGTATCCAGAGCACATAACTGATGATCATACTTTCACAAATGAGTAATGCATAATTGAACCATCTCATCAACAGAGATGTGATCTTCTGTAAAACAACAACTCTCTAAGTTATCAACCATTCACACTACACCTTTATAAATTATCTCATAACTATTAAGTGCATCTTCACAATCAAATAACAAAGGTTTAATAGAAAACAAATGATACCCACAAGTCTTAACTCAAAACCCACCAATGTGACATGATATAATAATTGTATTAACACATTTATCGAATAAGTGCATATCTCATCAACTATAAAAGAAGTATCTTATAGAAGAAATAAATCTTCTTAAACTACTGTTAAACCCTGATCATTACATATAATAATCCCAAACCCCTATATCTGAATTATGGATGACAAGGTAACTAAGCGAAGAATATAAAGTAAAATAATGACACCAGAGAAAACAAATAACAACTTTGACATAAGTCATTAGAACACAAAAAGCTTTACTTGTTCATTGTCTCAATCATCTTATACAAGTGAGTATAGGAAAACTCAACACATCAGTGAACCATTTGATCAACTTACTATTAAGTCATCATTCCACAAACACTCCATATTTCTATCCAAATCATCATTCAACAATTAAAGTATCTCTGGATACAACTAAGGAATAATAACAAGTATTTCTAAGAAGAATAAAAGTTTACCTAAGTCTTAATCAATATCTATCTACCTTGTCTAGATTATCTTGTTTTCCAATCTTCTCTAAATCCTTCTGCAAGAGAAGCACCAACAAGAGAAGAGGAACTACCACAGGAAGATCTTCAAGAAGATTATTTAGAGTATTCTAGAAGTGCAACTTCACTCTAATATAAGGGTATTTGGAAACTCTTATATTTTGATCTGATCTTATTAACACTCTTGAAATTGTGCGATACTCCAATGTTAGTGTTATATAGAAGTAGTTTGGTAACAAGACTAATTACCTTGTTAACAGATCACTTTTATATACTCAAACACTTGAGTGTCTTAAACAAATAAACATAAGATCATATAACCTAGTACATCTCATCCAATTGTATATGAGTAGTAATTTGGAGGCAAGTCTGGCCCACTTGTTAACAAATTCTTCTTATATGCATATGGAAACTTGATGTCATAAACTACATCCACATTTATTTTGCAATCAACTATAAGAAAGAATAGAGCTAAGGAAACAAGAAACCACATTATGATCATCTAAGTAAAATCTTTGCTTGGAGTAATTGGTTGTTTTCACCACAAGGGTGAGACAATGAAGGTGGAATCCAAGAGATGAATTCACTTGTTATTGAACAAGGAAATATCTGAAAACAAGTGGAAAGTAGAGAGAAGAATATCAAGCAACAGAAGACCACTGGAAGCAACACTGCCTCAGTAAGGGATCATAAGAATTTATCCATTGAATCATTAGGATATAATAGAGAATCATTAACCTCTGTCAAGCTCATCAGAGATGAGGAACTCATAATAATATCTTTAATGGAAACAACTATCAAGTATGGGATAATAACAAGTCATTACATCCACATGTATTGATATGTGGAGGTAGATGAAAACAAGTTTAAAACCTTGTTTTCCAAATCCTTTTCACATGTAAGACTTACAGATGATAACAAAAACTCATCTATTTATAACCATGTAAATGATTACATGATTTAAAACAACATTAGATATTGTCCACAATTAGAACCTATGTGGAAAACAAGTAAATAAGATTCCAAAACCACACATGTTTTCCATTTGATCAAGTACTGAAAACAGCAAACATAGAATACACATATCTCAGTAAAATGTCAACCAAACTTGAGTTACAACTATGAAAATAACAAAGCCTCATAAAGAGAAAACAAATCCATTCATTAACCAACACCATTTGGTTTGACAGGGAATACAATTCTCTATTAAGTGATTCTCATAACAGTGCATAGAAACATTACCAAGTAGTTTTACCAAATTACTTTCTATAAGGAATTATATCTAAAATTGTCCAATTAAGCTATATCACCTTGTTAAATCACATATTTGTTGAGTGCTCATGATAATAATGTCTATGATACTTTTAAAGCTATTTAATAAATTAAATAGAGTGAAAATAATAAAATCACTTAATCTAGCACCCAAGTAAAAAATTCAAACCTTGTCCAAATTCACTAAAACAAAACACGGCGGTGTTGCATTTTTAGCAAGGATTCCAAATATCATTTTTACTAATTTTTCTAGTTACAAAAACACCCTGAAAACATAGGTTTTCCTCTCATTTTAGTAACAGAAGGACCAGAATGTAATTTGTAAAACCTTTAGGGGGTTATCAAAAGAGTGTACTTTCTTTTCCCTTTCTTCTTCCTCTGCCAGAAGGCAGAGGAGAAGATCCTCGTTCCATCGCGGTGGCAACACCGTGGCTGCCACCTCCTGCTACCTCTTCGTCGCAGATAAGGGCTGGAGGAAGCCGTGACATCCTCGCTTACTCTCACTCTCTCGCTGCCTCTCTCTCTCTCTGTGTAAACTGAACACAACCCGAAACCCTAGTCTCCCAAGAATCCGTCGTCGCCGTCGACACCGGCCACGCCGGGAGAAACCGAGACGACCCAGAGCTCCGCCTCAACGTACTGTATCTCTCCACCGAGCCTCGTTTGCTCGGAAGCTCGGAGTCAGGGGAATTTCGGCATCTTATTCGACTCCGGCCGCCGGAGAAATCGGCATGTCGCCGTCGATTGTGGTGCCGCCTTGCCTCATCGACATCCTCACCGCGTTCCTGGTGAGCATAGGCTCCTCGTAGTGCCTCTCGATTTGAAGATTGACGACGAATTTCATGTTTTCACCATGGACCACCGCCGGACGCCGCGCCGTTGATCGTCGGTGATACTCCGGTGACCATATGGTCCAATGGCCACCACCTTCTGGTTCTCTATGACGTCCTCTAGCTAGTAGAACTAGTTAATCGGAGAAATTCGGAGCGGATTGTGAGATTGTATCAAGTAGAGAGGGATTTCATCCGTGTCTGACGTCATCATGACGTCAGGAGGATTTTTCCTTTTATTTCTAATTTAATTTAAAACCAAACTGACAGGTGGACCCCACATGTCAATTTAAATAAAACAGAAAATCAAATAAACTTAATAAACCAATATCTTTTAAATTATTTACCAGAAAAAAATAAATTAAATATGCTTGTGTTCAGAAAAATTAAACCTATCTAATCATGAACTTTTTAAAAATATTTGATAAAGTATAAAATTTAATATTTTCTTTAATGAAATTAAATCATTTAAAATAAATAAAAATATGAAATAATTCATAAAATCAGGAAAATACAAATTATATACCAAAATGCTCAAAATGATAGATGCAACTCATCTATGATGTTTACAAAGTCATTTGACCAAGTTTTATGTGTGCAATGTTTTGCCTAATCATTTAAATTCATTTAAAATGGATAAATTAATAACTTATTCAAATATTTTCAGAAAACATCAATTGATATACCAAATTAAAGAGAACAAAATTTCCAACTCAAATATTTCAATTGTAAAACATTTTACTTAACTTCTAAAGTTGCTTTTATAAGTATACTGAAAGTCTATAACTGTCTATTAAAAAACCAGAGATGACTATCACATCATTATTTTCCTTATTGATAAAACTCTCATGTTTTCACACCTACTAAGCCTATCATTACAAGACACTAGCAAGTTATGTGATGATAGAATAGTTGTAATCGTTCATCATTTTCAACTAAACTCATTGTCATTAACTCTACACTTTTGGAACATAAAATCAAACAAGTGTTTTACCTTTACAATAACTGTTTTCCATGTGCTATTGTCTTGTTACCCACCAAGTAATCAAAACTTCTACTAAAACATGATAACATTTGTTTGCTAAGTAAAAGTGAAACACATATAAGTCTAAAACAATTAATAACCACATCACCACAAGTAATGAAACCATTCACCTAAAACCTGTGTGATTAAATTATCGTATCGATCATAGCTTACACTTGTAAGCTGGGGTGTTTCTAGGGTAATTCACGATGCATCTCATTACTATGCATGTATCATCTTGCTAGTGTTTTCTGTAGTCCTTACCGGGACTACTTTGCTATCTTTCAGATATCGGGATTTCATACGAGGCCCTTGAACCCGAAGACATTGATTATTATGGTTATTTCAATCTCAGGCAAATTCATCACTTGCTCATATCCTTTGCAGTACTTCATAACAAACTATTTGCAAAAACCCTATCGTATTACCACCTGTTCTCAAAAGAATGCATGATCCTATTTTTATAATAATATGACTAAATGAATGACTACCCGAGTGGTAGTGTTCTGTTTGGTGGGCGGATGGAACCATGGTAAGATGAATAGGTCAAAGGAAGGTTCCATCTGCACGGGAACGTATTACCTAGGATTAACCACAACTGCCGTCAGGATTCTTGCGCCGTAAATTCGCGTTGACCATGGATCTTCTATGGGGGGAGTAAGTCAGCCGTGATACTTTTCTCGTTCGCATGTCAACGGGCTGCCAGAGACGCACGCTGTAGGTTCTGCGGGACTACATGCACATGGGTGGGATCCCTTAATTCCCACAGACTCTGCGGGTCTATGATGGTCTGCTAGGGGCGCGTAGATATCCATCGTGAGGGGTGGAATCAGGCGTTCAACCTGCTGGCAGAAATGGGTGGGCATGCGTTGTGCGGAGAAGCACGGTTTGGCTTGGACCAACAACCGGGCCCCACACCTGAGTGGGAGTGGACAGGATCTCGAGCCTGGTTGTGCAACATGGTCTTGGTCGTCCATGGGTAAGGTAACGCACCTCCGCAGAGTGTAAAAGGATGTGACATGTTACCCCTTGTTCCGGGAAGGAGCTGCAAACGCCGCAGGAAAGGCAACTCCATGAAAGTTCTAGTCCTGTGAAGATCTGGCGGGCATAGTTTTCAGAATTAAAAGCAACCTCTTGAAGAAAGATTTACAAAAACCTTGCATTAGCTTATGACTCTTTTGAGTCTAAAGTTGTAGTTAGTGCATCAAACTATCCCCTATATATCATGAACTTGCTGAGTAATGCTCGTTACTCATTCGTTCCCGTTTGATCCCCTGCTTAGAGTTGAAGCCTGAGGGAAGTCGTCATCGTGAAGCCATCACTACCTCATGAAGCCAGATGGAGTCATCTCTTACTTAGTCAGGAAAGCATCGTCATCAACAACGCTGATGGAGGAGAAGCTATCAAGGTGTAGGTGGAGTCCATTCTCGGACTTATTTGTTCAAGCCATAGATTAGGGCTGACATCAGCCGTAGTGAATTTAGTTTTGAGCTAGAGTTCTTCTCCAGCTTGGATCTTCGCATTGCTTCTTCTGATGTTCATTTGTATGAGATCTTCTTGATTCATCAACGAGATTCTCAAGATTTTGTAATGAAGTTTGTATCCTATAGTTATGCCTGGACCCGTTGTGTTTCTGTTATACTACTCTGAGGGATGTAATATTCACAGGTAAGTCCTTATGTGAGTATTATGTCATCGACTTGCGCACTACACATGCAGTGGTGTGCTGGGTACTCACACCAGTATACCTTCATTTGTCAGCCTATATTCTCGATCCGTTTGTGGCCTCCTATTCTCGATCGGTTTGTGGCCTCGGTCCTTTTGTGGCCTCAGTCCTTTTGTGGCCTCCTATTCTCGGTCCTTTTGTGGCCTCCTTTTCTCGGTCCTGGTCCTTCTATGGGATTTTTGTGGCCTTATTTCGCGTTGTCATTGATCTACGCACATTCTTTCGCCGTTGGATTTCTTATGTCGTTGGCCTTCTTATGCTATGATCGTTTGTGACATGCTCTTCTTTTGATTGAATATCGGTCTCTGGCTTGGCTCTACAGGTTTTGAAGACTCTTCATGCTACAACGACACTCTCAAGACGCGGATATTGGATTATCGTTTCTTTTAGTGTTACACTTCTTCAAATGCAATGCTATTGCATACGCTTTGCATTTGAGGGGGGGGTGTTAAGGAGTGTTAGTATAGGACTAGGAGTCCGTATTAGTCTAGGTTTCCTTGCTTCTATCTCAAGTCATATGTAATATATATATGCCCCATGGGCCTCCTAATAATACAAGTTGTATATCCATAACATTTATGTCTAACATGCAAGGTGAGACCAAGAAGTACTTTGATCTCCTCATGAGCCAATTTGGAGAGGCCCATGAAGCTCTTGAGAAGAAATGTGAGATTGAAATAAGAGACGCGGATGAAAACGCATCTCTCGCTATGACCCTTGAGGAAGAGCACGAGGGTCGAGTTTCTCTTGAGGAGGAACTTGGATCTATTGAAGAGTCACATAATGAACTTGTTGCTAATATCACTAAAGAACATGACCATGCAATTGCAAAATATAAAAAGGCTAAAAAGGATAAGGTTGAGTTTGAGTTTGGTCATGATAAATTAACCGAGAGTTTGAAAAGCTCACCAAGGCCCACAAGGCCTTGGAGAGTCAACACTCTACCCTCAAAGAGTTACATGAACAACTTCAAACTCAACTTAATAAATTTAACACTCCTAGCACCTCTACTTCTTCTTGTGATCATGCAAATATTATTGAGGAAAATGCTAGGTTGAAGGATGAGCTAGCAAGGCTCAAGGACAAGAGCTCTCAAGTTGAGAAGGTTGTGGCCTCAAGTCCACAAGTGGTTGCTTCTAGACCACAAGTGAGTGATCCTAGTCCACAAGTTGGCAAACAAGGTCTTGGCTATGTTTCCAAAATCAACAAGAAGAAATCCATAAATGGTGCTTCGGGTGGTATTGTCATTAGGTACAACACTACTCGTAGCATTCCCGCACAAGCCAACAATGTTGCTTCGAGTGGTAGTGTCATGAGGGACAACACTACTCGTAGCATTTCCGCGGGAAATAACAATCCACACCATTTCTTATATGTTGATTATTATGGTGTTGTGCAAGCTAAATATGTTGGTTCTATTGAAGGTTTCATTGAATATACTATTTGGCCAAAGACCCTTGTTGCTAACATGAGGGGACCCTCCTCGGGTCCTAACTCTAGTCAATGATCTCTTGCAGGAGTATGCTTCTGGTGGGTCTAAATGGATAATTGATAGTGGATGCACTAGTCATATGACCGGAAGCAAAGAATTTGTGACGGAGTTGCGGCCAAACACTATTGATGCAACCGTCACGACAAGTCCAAGTCTAAGGTATCGGGGTTTGGCAAGGTTGTGATTGCTCCCGATATCAGTATCGTGGACGTCATGCTTGTTGAATCCCTTGCTTAAATTTACTTTCAGTTCGTGCTTTAGGGTGGATGGGTTTCTCCATCTTCTTTGATCCTGATATTGTGGTCCTTTTGAGGAGTAAGACCCTTGACGTCGCATATGTGGGACATGTTGAAAATGATTTGTTCGTGGTAGACTTTTCGAAGTCTACCAACTCTCAATCGATTTGTCTTTTCAGAAAGGCGGACGTGGGGTGGTTGTGGCATCGACGCTTATCCCATGTCAACATGAGAACTTTGCAAAGTCTTCAGAAAGGTGACCTTATCCTTAGACTAAAAGAAAATGTTTCCTTTTCCAAAGATCGCATTTGTAGGTCGTGTGTTGAAGGAAAGATGCATGATGTCGCCCACAAGGCCAAGATTATTATCTCATCAAACAGGAGATCTTCTCCATGTTGATATCTTTGGTGCCATACCCGAGGCAAGTCTTGGAGGCAAGACGTATTGCTTGGTGATTGTCGATGACTATTCAAGATACACTTGGGTTTATTTCTTCAAGTGCAAGAGTGAGACACAACAAACTATCATCGACTTCACCAACCAAGTGCAACATCAACACAATGTTCAAATCATGGCTATTAGGAGTGATAATGGCTCCGAGTTCAAGAACTACACTTTGAATGAATTCCTTAGTGAAGAGGGGATTTGTCATCAATATTCCGCCACCTACACCCCTCAAAAAAATGGTGTAGCTGAGCGGAAGAATAGAACTCTATTGGATATGGCAATGACCATGTTGGTGGAGTATTTTTCTCCCTAATATTTATGGGCCGAGGCCATATCCACCTCATGTCACTCCTCCAACCGCCTCTACATCCGCAAGGGCTTGGACAAGACTCCATATGAGATCCTCACCGGCAACAAACCAATGTCTCCTACTTCTGTGTATTCGGTTGTAAGTGTTTCTATTTGATCAAGGGTGTTCGGTTAAATAAATTCCAGTCTAAAACTATTGAGGGTATATTTGTTGCTTACGGTGCCGAATCCACACTTAGAGTCTTTGACAAAGCCTCAAAGATTGTCATAGAATCTTGTAGTGTAGTTTTCGAGGAAAATGATGGCTCCCAAGTGGTACAATTTCATGTTTCTAATGTAGATGTTGAAATGCATCAAGAATCCATAGGAAGGATGAATGTTGTCGGGGGGATGATCCCCGGGTGTCTCGAGCAAGCGGAAAGAAGAGGCCTGATGACCGCGTTCCGTACCCACACGGGGCTGGGCACGCATGGGCTAGTTTCCTACCTCCATCCGCCTGCCGGTTGGGGACTGCCTCCCCACTGCCGGCTGCCCACCGACCGAAGGTACCAACCGGCTAGATAGCCGGTTGAAAGCGCCAGTCGACTGTTCAACAAGTCAACCAATATGGAGAAGGTATGGCGAGGCACGCCAACTCCCTAGGCTCGCGCAAGCCACATGACCTCTCTACGCCGCGAAGTACACCTACTCCCCGGTTACCCGGGGTACTCCGGCATGGGCTCAGCCGTACCCGCGTACGACCGACGATACATCTATTCAAGATAGCTGGTACCAGCCTACTCCACCCAGTACCCACCGCATGGGCTCGGGGTACTCGGTGTACGGCCTGGGTACGGTCGCATGGGCGCCAGGGCAACCGGGAGAGATTGCCGGGTACGCAGGGATGGACTCAGCCCTGTAGCGGTACGTCATCGAGTACGGCCCCATCCGGGTTTGAAGGAAGCAAGGACGAGGAATGCCTGTCCGAGAATCTCCCCGGCTGATCTAGAATCAGCCGGGGCCCACCTGTAAGCTGGCCAATCCGATAGTATATAAGGACTGGCCCAGCCTCCAATAGAGGGGAGGAATCGACCCTTCTACACATTTCCCACATACGAACAGCTCGAGGAGCAATCTTGTAACCCGTGCATCGATAGAAAAGAGAGATAAGCAGGAGTTGGAGTTTTACCTCAACGTGAGGGCCCTGAACCTGGGTACTTCGTGTGTCTGCACGCTTGCTACCCAATCCCACGCCAACGCTACTGTTTGCTAGCCTGTCCCCTCTTTAAATACCATTGGGAACACCTTTTGGTGCTGTCGTAATCTATACCACGACAGTTGGCGCCAACCGTGGGGTAGATGGCGACGGATGGGTCTGTGTTCTGCGTGGGACCACCTTCGTCCGAGACCAGGGAGCGCGTCGTCACCGGCCTCGTGGTGACTTTCGGTACCGTTGATTGCGTGATCAACAACACCGGAGCCATCAAAGGTCCCACTCTCCCGGACAACGGCTCCGTTGTCCAGTTCGGCGAACATCGCGTCTTCGTCGTCCCCAAGTTTCCCGCTAGGGTACAGGCCTGCACGGACCGCCTCTGCAAAGAGGTGGTCGACGAGGAAGGCGGAAAGTCGCGAGACAATGCAGAATGCATGGTTACTCATCACCCGGACGATGTTCCGGAGGCAAGTCGAAACGCCACTGCACGCGGCTCCGTAGAGGGCGTCCTCGAGAACCTCGTCGCGCACGTCAGCTCGGACGTGGATCCCGAGGAAGTGGCCGCAGCACTCGACCTGATGCGCTAGCGCCTCATCGACAACTCCAAGAACGTGGCCTCTACCCAACGTCGGCTAAAGTCCCAGGTACGCGAGTTTAACGTCGTGCACAACTTCACTCTCATACCGGTTGAGCCCAGCCGTATGGGGGCGATGCGCCAGCGCGGGTGAAAGATCATCTTCCGTTTTGATAATTTAATGAAAACATACCTATTGGACTAATGTTTATTTGTTATATATGAAAATGCCCAGGTTCATCAAAGATACAACCTCTATGGGTTACAAATTTGTTTGGAATGAAAAGAGCTAGAAGTAACAAAGCTGGGAAGCTATTTTTGTATGCAGCGAAGGCTCCGGTGAAACCACCGGAACCTTCACCCCAGTCTTTTTCCAGCACAGCCCAGGCGCGGGCCTCCGGTGCGGGCTCTGGTGTGGGCTCCGCCAAAATGGTGTTCGGGAGGATAAGATCGGAGGTCAGGGCGGAGCCTCCGGTGAAACCACCGGAGTCTCCGCTTGCTCCACCACGCCCACTTTGGGGCTGGCCTCCGGTGCTGGCTCAGGTGTGGGCTCCGCCAAAATGGCGTTCGGGTGGATAAGAGCGGAGGTCCTAGCGGAGTCTCCGGTGACCTCCGGTGGGCGGAGCGTCCGCCAAAACCATCGAAGCCTCCGCCCTACAGGATACAACGCGGAGGAAATGGACTGCGCGTGTGCGCGCATATGAAGACCACCGGAGCCTCCGGTGCTGCGTGGATCTGCCCAACGGCCACTTGGGGGAAGGGGTATTTAAAGCCTCCCTCTACCTCATAAATGCTTAAGCTTTTCCCATTCTCTCTCCTAGACATTAGTGAAAGCTTCAACCTCCTAGATCTCCCTCTCCAACCACCCAAACACTCCGAAACTTTGTGGAGAGCTAGACGAGACCTAGATCCGTGATTCCACCAAAGGAATTTCAAATCCATCCACCACATCCAGGAAAAGAAGAAAAATTGGTAGTCAACCTATTCACCCCCCTTCTAGTTGACCATAGTGCACTTTCAATTGGTATCAGAGCCTCGGCTCTTGCTAAGGTCTTAACCGCCTAAGAGTATAATGGTCAATGAAAATGAGACCAACGGTTCTAGTGCAGAATTCGCCAAAATGGCCGACACTATAACTAACCTACAAGAAAAGGTTGGAACCCTCCAAACCGAATTGTCCAAGGTTAGGTCTAGTGTTGGCTCGGAGGTTTCTAGCATAAATAAAATGTTGGAGGCCATGATGGGGAAAACCAAGGAGCTCGAGGAACCACCTCTCACCGCCGATGATGTTTGCTCGGATGATGAGTCCATTCCGGACATCGCCAAAATGGAAGCTAACATTGTTTTAGCCAAGGCGAAAGCCAAGGCTAAAGCTGATAAAAAGGGTAAGAGCAGTGGGAGCTCTGAAGGCTCCAAGTCTCATTCGGCTAATGGTTCGGGGTCTAACTCAAAAGTACCACCACCTCCAAATTATGACACTATCCATCCTATTGCCACAATGCCACACATTCTAAATGTTGTACTTCCTCCCATGCTTAACACTAACGAATTCTCTTCTTGGAAGTTCGATATGGAGTCTCATATTTCAGGGTCTTGCACCGCTTTGTGGAGAAGTGTTCTCCATGGATTTCATCCTCATGATGCAAGAAACTTGACTCCAAGAGAAGACGTGGAATTTCAACTCAACAAGACCGCTCTTGTCACTATCCAGAAGGCTCACCCAAGAGAACATCTTGAACACATCCGCGGTATTAAGACCGCCAAGGAGGCTTGGGATAAACTTGACACCTTGTTTCAAGGCAATGCTAGCATTCAATCCTCCAAGTATGATGTGGCTCTTGAAAAGTCCGAGAACTTCGTTATGCTTGAAGATGAGAGTCCCGAAGAACTATATAGAAGGGTTGTCACTCTTGGCAACCAATTGAGGGACTTTGGGAAAGAAGAGATCTCCGATGAGTGGATCAAGAGGAAGTTTGTCAAGGCCACAACTCCTTTCGAGAAGAGCCTCTCCACTAGCATTCGAACAAGATCGGACTACAACTCCCTCAACTCGATTGGTGTTCTTAGTGAGTTCATAGCCATATCCCTATCTCACAAGAGCGCGGATGATGCTCTCGCTCGCTCAAGAGGAGTTGGAAAGTCTCCCAACCTCGCCTTGAAGTCTAAGGCGGTTGCTCGGATAGAAGAAGTGGATGAGGATGATGAAAATACATACAAGGGTGCTCACAAGTGCATCGCTCTTGCCATGCACGGCTATTAGAAGAGATGGGAGGCTCACAAGGCCGGTGCTCCTAGAACTTCAAGAAACAAGATCTACAAGAAGAAGGGGGAGCGGCCAAGGACATGCTTCAATTGTGGAAGTGCAAATCACTTCGTCAAGGAGTGTCCCTTTGAGCTAAGAGAAGAGAATGACGGGAAGTTTGTTCGCAAAGACAAGAACAAAGCTCCACAAAACAATAATCTCACGAGAAGAGTCCCAAGGGCTCTATATGTTCAATAAGGCCCCACATTGGAAACATACTACTCCGGAGATGAAGGAGAAGATGAAGTCGTAGGTGTGGCCCACGCCGCCATAGCTATGACTTCCTCTTCATCGGTCTCTCTATTCAAATCCCCCAATGAGAAGGTCTTAGTCCGACCTACATGTCTCATGGCAAAATTCACCGCGGTAATATCTTCCACCTCCAAGTCTATTGCTACTAGTTCTCCCTCATTATTGGATTGTGTTGAAAACATTGTGGATGATGAGGAGACCAAGAATCTTAGGTCTTGGCTATGTAGTCTTGAAGGTGAAACCAAGGAAAAGGTAAAGGCCCTCTTGAGGCAACTTGATGATGCTAACTCTCTCATAGATGAGAAGGAAGAGATCATCACGACCTTGGAGAACTATGGTGGTGGTCATGAGAATCATGACAATGAGCTTGTAGAAGATCTTGAGAAAGAAATATCCTTGAGAGCCTCTCTTGAAGAGAGACTATATAGTCTAGAAGAGACTTATGCTATTAGTGTTTCCAAAATTAGGAAGGATAATGAAAAATCTTGTGCTTTACTTAAAATCTTTGAAGAAGAAGAGTTGAAGCTAGTGGTAGCTCATGAGGAACTTGTTGAGCGTCATGGAAAACTAGAAAAGGAGTTCACGTCTCTTAAAGAAATCCATGACAAACTCACCATATCCCGAAATAAGCTCCTAGCTCAACAATCTAATAAGCAAGTGACTTCCTCCTCTAATAGTATTGTTATCATGCCTACCTCTTGTACTACTACTAACATTGTAGGAAGAGAGAAAATTCTCAATGGCGCCATAAGCTCTCAAGGAGCCAAGAAGGGAAAGGAAGGACTTGGCTTCGTTGCCAAGTCAAAGAAGAAAACCAAGAATGTCACCTCTCCCTCAACGAATGTTGTCTTTGTGAAAGAGGGAGAGGTGACCAAGGAGAAGGATACCAACACCGTGGTGGGTGATGATACCTCTAGGGGGAGCATCACTCACAACGACTTTGCCGGAAAATATAACCCCTCTTATGTTCTTATGAAATCTAGAGATGGTCATGTTTATGTTAAATACGTTGATACTTCTTATGGTGATGATTATCATTGGACTATTTGCGTTCCTAAGACCCTTGTTACTAACAAAAGAGGACCCATTGAAGGATGGGTACCTAAATCAAGAAATTGATCTCTTGTAGGGAAGTGCTTCCGGGTCGGGTAGATGGGCGGTGGATAGTGGCGCATCCCAACATATGACCGGAAGCAATGACGCAATGAGCAATATTGAACCTCCATTATCTCATCTCAATTGAGTCACTATTGGTGACAATTCCGAATTTAAGGTATTGGGACGAGGCAAGGTCGCTATCTCAAATTATGTATCAATTGAGAATGTTCTCCTTGTTGAGTCCCTTAGTTATAACTTGATGTCCGTTCTTCAACTTGCAAATTGTGGTTTTACCTCTTTCTTTAATAAAGAGAATGTGATTGTTACTTGGGAAACAACTCTTAAAGTAGCCATTGTTGGGTTTGTCGAGAACGGCATGTATGTAGTGGACTTCTCTAAAGGAGACATGTGTGCCGCGACATGCCTAATGGCTAAAGTTGATGTGGGATTCCTTTGGCATCGCCGGTTAGCCCACACCAATATGAGAATGTTGCATGACCTTCAAAGTGGAAATCATGTTCTAGGACTAACCAATGCTAAATTTGCTAAAGATCGTGTGTGTAGTTCTTGCACCTTTGGAAAGCAACATGGAGAATTCCATCCAACCAAGACTAATATCTCCACCACAAGAATCCTTGAGCTCATTCAGTTAGATCTCTTTGGTCCACTATCTTATGATAGTCTTGGAGGAAAGAAGTATTGCTTGGTGATTGTGGATGATTATTCAAGATATTTTTGGGTGTATTTCTTCAAGAGGGAGAGTGAGACTCCAAAGAGAGTCATCGAGTTTATCACTCTAGTGGAGCGCCAACACAATGCTTCCATATTGTCCATTCGGAGTGATAATAGTATGAAGTTCAAGAACTATACCGTTGGGTGATTTCTTAGTGAAGAGGGCATTGCTCATCAATACTCCTCTCCCTACACCCCTCAAAATAATGGTGTTGCGGAAAGGAAGAACCGGACTTTGATGGATGCGGCTAGGACAATGATTGCGGAGTTCTCTTCTCCTTATAACTTTTGGGCCGAAGCCGTCTCCACCACTTGTCATGCTACCAACCGGTTATATCTCTGCAAGATCTTGAACAAGACTCCCTATGAGATTCTCACGAGCAAGAAATCGGACATATCTTACTTCAAGGTCTTTGGTTGCAAGTGCTTCATTCGCAAGAAAGGTAAACGTTTGCCAAAATTTGAGGCCAAATCCTATGAGGGTATTTTTGTTGGCTATGCCACAAATGCTCACGCCTATAGAGTCTACAACAAGTCCACCAGACAAGTTGAATAAGCTATAGACGTGGTGTTTGATGAGGATAACGACTCCCAAGGGGGGGGGGCGTATAGATCATGGTGTTGTAGGAGATGCAATTCCTCCCATCGTCATAAGAAGAATGGGGATTGGTGAAATAATTCCCATTGAGGGTTACCGGATGACGGAGGGAGAAGGACTATGCCCCACTCAAGTGTAGCCATTGACTACACCCATTGATACACAAGCTACCCAACAAGATGCACCAAGCTCTCAAGCTAATGATCAAGGTCAAGCAAGTAATCAGGGCCAAGATAATGATCAAGGCCAAACTTCTCATCAAAGTCATGATCAAAGTCCCATCATTGTTGAGAGAGCTCAACCTAGTGGTGATCCTTCACCCACTAATGATCAAGGCCGAGATGAAGATGTACATGTCACCGATGAAGAAGGTGATTCTCAAGCAATATCCAAAGAATCTTTGGAGGAGATACTAGCTCGTAGAGCAAAGAGAAGGCTAGAGAATCTTGAACGAGCGGGTCACACGGAGGACAAGATACTTGGGCAAGTTCGTGGAAGGGTTGTCACTCGGAAGCAATTGGAGGATTGTAACAAGGCTCATGCTTTTGTCTCTTTCATTGAACCCAAGAAGGTTTATGAAGCTCTCGAAGATCAAGATTGGCTTGAAGCCATGCATGATGAACTCAATAACTTCGAGCACAACAAAGTGTAGAAGTTAGTGCCAAGGCCCAAGGATTGCAAGAATGTTATTGGCACCAGATGGGTGTTCAAGAACAAGCAAGACAAAGATGGTATTGTCATTCGCAACAAGGCAAGATTGGTGTCTCAAGGGTTTTCTCAAGTCGAAGGTGTTGATTTCGGTGAAACCTTTGCCCCCGTAGCTTGTCTTGAATCCATTCACGTCTTACTTGCTTATTCATCTCATCATAATTTTAAGTTGCAACAAATGGATGTTAAGAGTGCTTTCCTAAATGGTCCCATTAGTGAGTTAGTATATGTTAAGCAACCTCCTGGTTTCGAGGATCCCAACCACCCCGATCACGTCTATAAACTCGATAAGGCACTCTATGGACTTAAACAAGCTCCACGTGCGTGGTACGAGCACCTTAAAGAGTTTCTAGTGGATTGTGGGTTTAATGTTGGTTTAATCGATCCCACCCTCTTTACTAACACGGTTGGAGGTGACTTATTCATATGCCAACTATATGTGGATGACATCATTTTTGGGTCTACTAACATTTTGTTGAATGAAGAGTTTTGCAAGCTTATGACCGATGGGTTTGAGATGTCTATGATGGGAGAATTGGAGTTTTTCCTTGGCTTTGAAGTGAATCAATATCATTAAGGAACCTTCATCAAACAAGACAAATACACTCAATACATGCTCAAGAGATTCAACATGCATGACGCCAAGCCTATGAAGACTCCCATGTCCACAACCACTGACTTGAAACCCGACTCCAATGGTAAAGAGGTAGACCAAAAGGTATACCGCTCCATGATTGGCTCTTTACTCTACCTTTGTGCATCTAGACTGGATATCATGTATAGTGTAGGTAAATGTGCAAGGTTTCAAGCCTCTCTGAGGCAAAGTCATTTGGAAGCGGTGAAACGAATCTTTCGATATTTAGTTCATAACCCAAATTTTGGTCTTTGGTATCCCAAGGGTTTAAGCTTTTAGCTCATTGGGTATTCGGATGCGGATTATGCGGGAGAGAAGACGGATAGGAAGTCCACTTTCGGGGGTTGCCAATTCCTTGGCCGCTCCTTAGTATGTTGGTCTTCAAAGAAGCAAAACTACATTGCTCTCTCCACCAATGAGGCCGAGTATATCTCCGCGGCGAGTTGTTGTTCCCAATTGCTTTGGATGAGGCAGACCTTGAAGGATTATGGTATTCATTTTGACAAGGTGCCTCTTCTTTGTGACAATGAGTGTGCCATCAAGATCGCCTACAACCCCGTTCTCCACTCCAAGACGAAGCACATTGAGATTCGTCATCATTTTATTCGGGATTTTGTTGGGAAGGGTGATATTGATCTCTCATATGTTTCCACCAAGGATCAACTTGCCGATATCTTCACAAAGGCCCTTGAAGAACCAAGATTTCGATCTTTGAGAAATGAACTAAATGTCATCGATTCTTCCAACTTCACTTGAGACCTTGCATATGTACCTTCATTATATGTGTTATTAGGTTTGGATGTAGGCATGGACATAGGGGGTGCGTCACTCAACTCATGAGTGTACACTCCTCTTATTATGCAAAAATCAATTAATCATTGCATATCTAGTCAATTTGTGACTTATTGTGCTTAATTGTGAGTAGTACTCTTGGACCCAAGATATATCTTCGCGGTGCCAAAGTACACACTCAAACATGGTGGCTTCAGCCACCAACCTCCTCCTCTCAGAGTTGTTTTTATGTTTCTTTTTGGATTTTCCCGAATATCATATTCCCCCTTGACAACTTGTGCGGGTTCGGCTTTTATCTTTTTGCATCTTGCGAACCCCATCGAGTAATGTCTCTCGTACAACAGTTACCATCTTCCAACCCAAGCTCCCTTTTCCCAAAACACCATTACAATCTTAATGCTCTCGTTTTTCTGTTTTTGGCGCGCGAAAACTTGGTCTGGCGGAGGCTCCGGTGAAACCACCGTAGGCTCCACTGCTCCTATCCACCGGAGCCCACCGGTACCCCTGCTGGTGCAAATTTGCCCAGCGGATCCGTATCGCGCTGTGCTGTGTGGACAGGGGGCGGAGGCTCATGTGAAACCACCGGAGGCTCCGCTGCGCCTGCCCACCGGAGCCCACCGGTATCTCCGCTGGTGCGAAATTTGCCCAGCGGATCCATATCGCGCTGTGCTACGTGGACAGGGGGCGGAGGCTCCGGTGAAACCATCGGAGGCTCCGCCCGTTACGGTTCTGTGGAATAAGGCCTAGGGAGAGCGGGGGTCAACAAGATCCAATCTCATTTTCCCCCACTCGCCCTCCCTCTTCTTCCTCACAACCGCCGCCGCCCCCCAAGTCTCCGCCACCGGAAAGGGTGCTCCACCGCCGGGAGCCCTCCTCCTTTCCTTGGACCACCCCGGGATCTTCTTCCTCCTCTCCCTCCACCATGGATGCGGGTATGTTTGCTCTCTCTCTCTCTCTCTCTCTCTCTCATCTAGTTGATGGATGGGGAAGCACTAGGAGCTACATGTTCTTCACATCTAGATGCGTGGATTTGGATTTTGGAAGTAGGAAATCACGAGTACAAAACCTAGAAACTTAGATTGTGAGTATTAGGCTTGAATCACTTTGGTTCTTAGGGTTGATTTGTTCATATGCCCTACCCCTTGTTATTCAACCCTAATGTTCTTCATCTCTTTGTTTCTTGGATTTGTGCGTCACATAAACTTGAGCATTACCTTTTCTTCATGCTCTTCTTGCTATTTCTTTCATAGATGCATCCGGTTCCAAGGGCAAGGGCACTCGCACCAAGAGCATGGCTGGTCGGAAGGCTCCTAGGGTTGATGAAATCGAGGAAACATTGGACCCATCTCAGCCCAAGCGTCGGCCGATATTCCCGGCTCCCGAGAAGATATTGCCTCGCAAGGAAAAATCAGCCTCTTAGATGTCCGAGGGAGTGTTCTTGCAACAACGTCGGGAGAACCCATTATTATTGAACGCAACCGTCTGATGCCACAGTTCTGGGGTAAGGACCCTCGATTCCACACCGTCTTTCAAAGCCAAATCTATCATGAGATCTTGATGAGGAAGCCCAAGGAGAATGTTGCCCCTCAACATGCTATTAATTTTGGGCATATGGAGAGAAATTCCAAGTACTTTGGAGAGGCACTAGAGCTTGTTGATGCACTTGGACTTGCTCCCATTATGCAAGTTCAACAAGATTATGATGAAGGCTTGGTCTGTGAGTTCTTGGTCACTGTGCACCTCGCCAATGAGACAGAGCGTCATCTTATTTGGATGACCAAGGGACAACAGCTGACTATCAACTGGTCTGAAGTGGGGACTCTTCTTGGTGGATACCCGGATCATGGAACTTTTGCCGGTGGCGAGGAGTTTGGAAGTGGATGGTTACGTGTTCATGCCACAATACTCAATCTCTCTCCAAGGATCAACTCACCCCTCTGTATCACTGGAAGAAATTTGCTGTTGGATTTGTCAAAGGTCTCTACCCCACTTATGATGTTATGCTCCGCATCTATTAAGAGACCATCAACCCAAAGGCGCGGAACATCGATGAGATCCAAGGTTTTCTCAAGAATCTCATGCTTCTTACTCATGAGAAGCGGCTTGCCGGTTCAACTCAGAAGCTTGATGTGCTCGATTATCTGTGGAATGAGTTGTGGCACGTTATTGTCAATATGAAGAATGCTTGATTTGGGCCCTTTATCATGAAGATCATCTTGCATGTGTGGGCGAACAAGTTCCCGAAAAATCCTATTGATGATGATAATTGGATCCCACACACGAAGAAGAGACTTCTCATCAAGGACCACACCAAGCCCGTTGTGCATCCTACCCCTGCTCCTCTCAAAGGCAAGGCCAAACCACATGTCATCGTTGATGAGGAGGAAGAAGAAGATGCAGGTCCCTCTTGCCCTCCTCCTTCTGACAGTGCCTTCAAGTGGATGGCAAGGGCCCTCAAGAAGGTTTTCAAAGTGAACAAGATGATTGAGCAGCATAAATGGGAAGTTCACGATGATAAGGAGCTCAAGCACCACAAGGCAGCAAAGGCAGAGCGTCAGCTTCGTCGTGATGGTGGCGAATTTGTGGAGTCCACGGTGCTACCTAGCATCACCAACTGGGACAAATGGCAGGCCAAGGATTCCGTCGGGAAGCTCATTGCGTGGTATGACAAGGAAGAAGGAGAAGAGGTCACCATCTCTCGCCGCCGCGCCCGCCCAACGAGCCTGGATAACTCCTCCGAGTGATCTTCGGGACGTTAGCATCGGTCTCCTCCCTCTTTTGGTATCTTGATGCCAAAGGGGGAGAGATATCTATTAGGAGCAGGCATTTGCATGGGTCTCTCTCGAGCATGTTTTCGAGTTGCATCTTTCTTCTTGCTTGAGAGAGTTGGTGTTATATTTGGGAACTTTGTTTGTTTAATTATTATGCGTTGTGAACCTCGTTATATGCATTTTGTGAGCTCGTGAACTTATTAACTTAATTCTATCACTTGGTGTGCTCACTATTACATATGTGTTTAGATATCCATTGTGTTTAAAATATCTCAACATGAAGGGAGCATATCTCTAGGGGGAGCTCCGTCCATGTTGTGTGTTTTAAATTATGCAAATAGGGATGTTGTCATCAATGACCGAAAAGGGGGAGAATGAAAGATCATCTTCCGTTTTGATAATTTAATGACAACATACCTATTGGACTAATGTTTATTTGTTATATATGAAAATGCCCACGTTCATCAAAGATACAACCTCTATGGGTTACAAATTTTCTTGGAATGAAAAGAGCTAGAAGTAACAAAGTTGGGAAGCTATTTTTGTCTGCAGCGGAGGCTCCGGTGAAACCACCGGAACCTCCGCCCCAGTCTTTTTCCAGCACAGCCCAGGCGCGGGCCTCCGGTGCGGGCTCTGGTGTGGGCTCCGCCAAAATGGTGTTCGGGAGGATAAGAGCGGAGGTCAGGGCAGAGCCTCCGGTGCACATCCGGTGGGCGGAGCCTCCGGTGAA
Source organism: Alopecurus myosuroides (assembly GCA_028641055.1). Lineage (NCBI taxonomy): Eukaryota > Viridiplantae > Streptophyta > Magnoliopsida > Poales > Poaceae > Alopecurus > Alopecurus myosuroides. The sequence continues at coordinate 170,003,281 of CM054059.1, read as the reverse complement.
ACCACCGGAGTCTCCGCTTGCTCCACCACCCCCACTGTGGGGCTGGCCTCCGGTGCTGGCTCCGGTGTGGGCTCCGCCAAAATGGCGTTCGGGTGGATAAGAGCGGAGGTCCTAGCGGAGTCTCCGGTGACCTCCGGTGGGCGGAGCCTCCGCCAAAACCACTGGAGCCTCCGCCCTACAGGATACAGCGCGGAGGAAATGGACTGCGCGTGTGCGCGCATATGAAGACCACCGGAGCCTCCGGTGGAAACACCGGAGCCTCCGGTGCTGTGTGGAGCTTCCCAACGGCCACTTGGGGGAAGGGGTATTTAAAGCCTTCCCCTACCTCATAAATGCTTAAGCTTTTCCTATTCTCTCTTCTATCCATTAATGAAAGCTTCAACCTCCTAGATCTCCCTCTCCAACCACCCAAACACTCCGAAACTTTGAGGAGAGCTAGAGGAGACCTAGATCCGTGATTCCACCAAAGGAATTTCAAATCCATCCACCACATACTAGTAGATCTAGAATCCTACTTGAGGCCTTGAAACCTTAGTAGATCCTGTGCTTGTAGCTTCCACCTTGTTGCAAGAAGCTTCAGATCCATTGAGAGCCTCCATCCATCTTGTGGAGTGTCCTCAACCTTGTGTAAAGGTTTGGTCAACGCCTTCAAGTCGACCTCATAGTGGAAACGAGAATCTCCCTCACCGGAGAAGCTCAAGGAGAATAAGGTGTGCACAACCGTGCTATTGAGGAGCGCCTAGGTGGCTCCCCACCTCTCCAACGTAGACGTAGTTCTCTTGAGAAGGAACTACGGGAAACATATCCTTGTCTCCTTGTTTACACTTGTGGTTTATCGTGTTGCCTTTTGTTTTACTTCCGTTGTGTATCTTATCTTGTATCACTTAGGTTGCTCACCTAGTTGCAACCTCGTGCACGAGTTGGGGATCACATCTGACCCGACCGTTCCGCCCGGCTTCCGCCATCCGGTGTATAGCACCCCGGCCAAGAACACGAGAGCCGCGGAAGCCGCCGCGGCCGAACTACCCGGTCTCCAAGGGGAGGACCTGCAGCGTCAGCAACGTCGCCTGCAGGACCTCCTCATCGCTGTTAACCAGCAGTAGGCGACGCAAAGCCGCCATGCCGCATCCAAGACTCCCAGCCAGCCAAACCGGGAGGCGCCACCTAGCCGGAAGCGCGAGACCCCGAGCAGCGAGCAGCCGGAGCCACGTACGCCGGCCGATAGGCGTCTTCGCCAAATCCAGACCGTGTGCCGCCGCGTGGTGACGACAGCGTCAACTCCAGCTACCAGTCAAGACGTCCCACCGAACCGGCTGCAGGGGGCAGCCGGTACCGCGGCAACGACAACTGGCAGCCGAGCTACTACGGCTCGCAACCGGCTGCCTCGGCAGGTCGCTATTGCCAACCGCCTCCCCCTGGAGGCTACCAGATGGCTACCCGAGGCGGACACCTGCCCTACATCGGCGAGTATCAGCCGGCGTGTGCCGCCTCACATGTCGTTTACCGGAAGGCGGAGCCGAGAGCCCAGGTCCCCCTCACCAACGTCCGCGACCGCCTGGGTGCCTTCGGCCCAACAACCGGCATCGACGCCCGGCAGCGCATCAACACCCTGGAAGCCTCCAGAATCCTCGAGGAGAAGGACATGGCCGGACACCAGTGCCTCGGGCCGTGCATCACGACGGAACCTTTCCCTAGAGGGTTCCAGCTCCCGAGGGACACTCCCAAGTACGATGGCACGACCAAGACGGAAGACTGGCTCGTCGACTATGTCACCCAGGTGGGCATAGCCGGCGGCAACCGGAGAGTGGCGGTGCGTTACGCACCGCTCATGATGAAGGACACGGCGCGTACATGGGTAAACAACCTGCCCGCCGCGAGTATCCACTGCTGGCTAGACTTCGAAAAGGTCTTCCTCACCAACTTCGCCAGCACCTACAAGCGGCTCGGCCGGCCGCAACACCTAGCCATCCGTGTCCAGCGCAAGGCGGAGAAGGATCATGACTACCTGACGCGATGGTCCAACCTGCGCAACACGTGCGAAGGGGTGTAGGAACATCAGGCCATCACCTACATCATCAACGGGTGCCTAGACGCATGCACAAGCACAAGCTCTTCCGAGCAGAGCCCAAATTGATGGAGCACCTCATGCTCGTCGCGGACAAGTACGCCACGGCGGACTCGTTCATGAAGATCCCGATCCGGTTAGACGCGAACGGCGCGTTAATCGCGGGTGACCCGTACTGGGCAGACGGAGCCGGTCCAAGCCACCCATCCGGCAGACCGAACGGTCGCGACAGACGCGACCACCCCTACCACGATAACCGCGATAACTGGAAGCGGAGCGGGGCAATGGCGGAAGAGCGGTACGGCACGACGCAAGCCGTGAACACCGTGGAAACAAACCAGCCGGCTCCGGCTGGAGAAGGGCGATACCCTCGCCCCCGACAAGACGACGGCTAGTGGGGCGAGAAGCCCAAATACACGATGGAGGCCATGCTCAGCCAACCCTGCAAGTATCGCTCCACCTCCCGCAAGCCGACCACGCACACAACAGCCGAGTGCAGCTGGACCACCCGGCTGGCAAAGGGCGAAGGACTGCCGCCCAGGAGAGCTCCACCACCACCCCCGCCACCAGCCGGCGCGCCGGCTAACGCCGCCAACAACAGCAACCGCTCAGAACGACCTCGACCGCCTCCGGCCGATGTAGCCGAAGGATCACGCGACAACTTCCCGCGTAACCAGGCGACCTACTTCATCAATCTCATTGAGCATTTTGACAAAAATAACGACCGCGCCAATGATCTGCCAGCCCATGGACTGATCCATGACCTACGTGACATACGACCCGGTTGACCAGCTGGACATACTACCACCCCTGGGCTCGTACGCCATCCTCCTTGTCACCATCATCGTCACCGAGAAGACGGCTTGCACCTTCTCCCGGGTGCTGATCGACGGGGGAAGCAGCATCAACATCCTGTACAAGGATACGACTGACAAGCTCAACATCACTGAGCACCAGCTCGAGCCAAGCTGTACAACCTTCCACGACATCGTCCCCGGCCTAAGCTGCGTCCCCCTCGGGACGATCCGACTCGGCATCGTATTCGGCGATGTCACCAACTACCGCCGGGAGACCATCACCTTCGAGGTGGTGGACCACAGCAGCGCGTACCATGCCATCCTTGGGAGCCCAACCCTTGCCAAACTCATGGCGGTACCGCACTACGGCTACCTCAAGATGAAGATGCCGAGACCCTTTGGCATCATCACGGCCGTGGGAGACTACCGGCTCTCGATCGACTGCGCTGCAGTCAGCTCGCGCATGGCGCAAGCCCTGATGGTGGCGCAGGTGTTGAAGGAGATCAAGCGGCAGATAGCAGCCGAGCAGCCGGAGATCCCGGAAGGGAAAAGGCCTATGGGTGGGGCACAATTCCAGCCGGCCCGCGATACCAAGAAGGTTCCGCTAAACCCAAACCAGCTGGACGACAAGTTCCTCACCCTTGGAGGAGCTCTCAGCCGAAAATAGGAAGAAGAGCTCACCGACTTCCTCCGTGAGAATCGGGACATCTTCGCATGGGAACCAAGAGACATGCCGGGTGTACCGAGGGAGCTGGCTGAGCACTCTCTCCACGTCAAGACAGACGCCAAGCCGGTCAGGAAGTCGCTCCGAACATTCGGAGAAGAATGAAGAAGAATCATCGGGGAGGAATTGGCCCGGATACTAGCAGCCGGATTCATCACTGAAATCTCATTCATTCTCCTCTCCCCAATTTTCCGTGTGTCTCATCTGCAGCTCTCCTCTGCCTTCCCATAGATTGCTTCCATGTCCTCCCCTCGTCATCCCAAGGTGCAGCTGACCTTCTTGTGTGGGTGGGTTTCAGCAAAAGTTGGGCAAGGTCTCACCTCTGTCGGCGGTGACGACGCCCATGGGCATCGTTTCCTCTTTAGGCATCGTATAAAAACTTCTCCCCTCGGTTGTTGTTGCACTGACTTTTGTCATGTCTTGCCTTGCCGCCCTTCCTCACGAGGTTCTCTTGGCCTAATCTCGACACCGGTTGCCTCCTCAGGACCCTGCCGGTGGTGTCCTTATCTGCGGTCGTCTTGACCTCTTTTAGATGGTGGTCTGCCCAGTTTGTGTGGCCAATTTTGAACCCAGCGTGGGTTGTCGGGGTTGTTGCTTGGCCTTGGTCACCAAGGGTGTTTTCATCCATGTCAAGTTCGTCTCTAGTTGGGTTGTTTATCGGTTTAGCGGTGCTTTGAGGTTGGTGGAGTGGACGCTAACAAATGTTGTGCAAGGCCTTTGCGGCGGCGACGACGTCTTTGGACGTCGTTTCCCTTCTTGAAGGTGCCGTCTTTGTTGTCCCTATTATAGTTTTGTTTGTTTGTTTGTTTTTTTAGATAATTTTGTTTATTTGTTTTTTTAACAGATAAGGCCCCGAAGGACCTGGAAGCTATATATTGAGCGGTGGGCACAAATACCCCCACAAAGGGGTAATTACAAGGAGGGCCTCACATTTTGCAAGCCAACCCCTAAAAAGAAGGTGGAAAAAGCAATCAAGTCTCGGGGTCGGGCCGCCGCCGCATCTTGAGGATCTCCACGCACGGGCATGTGCGCCGCCGCCGGGAAACATGCCACTTGGGGCTGCGCCGATGATGGAACCCATACTGAGATCAGAGTTGATCCTCCCAATGAGGAAGAAAGGCTGGGGAAGAACTCCTCTTCCCAGCGAGGAGTGACTTCAGTTGCCATGGATAACTCTGGCGCCTTGCGACCGGCGTTGACGAACTCCTCCAGTTGAACTAGCTTCCATCGCGTGCACTGAAGCGTGCGCACACCTTCGCAGTCGAGCTTCAAAGCCAGGAACCCACGAAGCCCCTTCTCTCTCCCGTCCATCACCACGACCACAAGGAGAGAGGAAGAGCATCGGTAGCACTTGCAGCTCAGAATCCCCACGAACGAGCTTTATTGAAACGGTTGCCGTGGGCGCGCTGTTGCTCGCCATCTCCTTCCTCTGGAGCTTGGCGAACCACCGCACCACCTCTGCCGTACACCAGGAGCAGATCGGGAGCTCCGGCGACTGAAACCCTTGCGGCATAACGTCAGACCGACACTTAGGCACGAAACTACAACTAATACTAGACGTTTAAGCGGGTCGGCACCCTATTCCATCACGGCAACCACCAGTGTAGGCGCCGGCGGCCAGGGAGGCCGAAACTCGTATAGGACGGTGGACTCTCAAAGCACTCGGGAGAGGAGACCTTGTAACCACTGGTGGTATTTTTGTTTATTTGTTGAGGAAAGTGTTTCATCGATCCACACCTCTGCTCTTGTCGCCCGTGTACATAGTATGGGCCTTGCTAGGCCGCATGTGAACTCCCTCGTAAGTGGCCTGTTGAGAGTCTGACTAGGCCGGGCCCTGGGCAACCCCTCCACCAGACCACCACTGCGTTCGCCCGCTGGTCCAGAAAAAATCCCCTCCTCCTCCGTCTCCAGGCAAGCCAACAAGGCAGCTCACATTTCGCCGCTCTCCCAGCGCTCGAGGGAGGCGCGCTCTTATCCATGGCCACCTATAGTCCTTCCGGTGCTTCTGCTGTCCACCTCCGCCACCCGAGAACTTCCGCCACCGTAAATTCCACCGCCTAGCACAGAAGCCGCTCGACTGCTCAAGACCGACTTCGCCGCGCCGTACTGATCTGATTTTGGTAGTTTCTGCAGAGGTTTCCCGGTCCGGCTTCCAGGAGGAGCTCTCCCTGCGCAGCTGTTCGGCCGGAGAGGAGGCGGAGAAGGGGAGCCGTGCGGGCGTGCTTCAATCCTCTCGGGGACGAGCGCATCCTCCGGGAGGCCTTGAAGGTAAATTCTGTCTCAGCTGTTTCAGTCTGTTTTACTTGCCGATCTAGTGTTGGGGTAGCTGAGTTAGTTTCTTCAGGTTGAGGGTGATGTAGGATACGGTTCATCGCGGTGCATGTTAGCTCTGCGGGGTTGTTAATTCGCAATTGTACTTGAATCCATAACATCTGCTTAGGCACTCTCGTAGTTGCAGAATTGTAAAATCTCTAGTCCTCCAATAACCCCCTTGTTAGCATGCGTGTACAAAAGAGGGTAGTTTATTTATCCAAAAGTGCATAGCTATCTTGATGTTCAGTGAAGGAGCTCGGAAAAAAATTATTCATTGGCACAAATCATACTAGTTGCTAGTATCTTCTCACCTGTATAGGGGAATGGGGAAAACAGGAAAAGTTTAATTCTCAAATATAGGTGGTTATTAATACTGACGCGAGTCGTACTGTTATGTTGTACCTACTCAGCTCTTTTCCAGCGACAAATAAATCGGATCAGAGGGAGTAGTATGATTTTTTTCAATTGGTACTTTCATAGAAGCTTCTATCTAGGTAAGATTTTGGATAGAAGTTTAGCAGGGAGTGCAAAACAATGTGGAAAAAAATAGGAACACTTGCTAGAACTTTCTTTTTTGAATATGTACTGCAGGGGAAACCCCCACAGTTATTTATTAGTAAAAGGAAATTTTACAATGTACAATATATACAGAATAGAACTCAAGGTGTCAAGGGAGTTTACTTAGACAGGAAACTAAAGGATTAACATCAGAACTTTTTAACCTATGCTAGAACTTTGTGACAGTTCTCTCTGTTATAAACTGCTTGTTGTTTCTGGAACTAGGAACGCATGATGATATTTTACATGCCTTGTTTGTAGGAGCCAGTTGCATTCTTTGGTGGCGTGTTTGCTGGTCTCTTGAGGCTTGACCTGAACGAGGATCCTCTCAAGGAGTGGGTAAGTCGAACGGTAGAGGCTTCTGGAATCGCTGAGGAGAACAACAGTGAAGAATCAAATGAGGGAGCTCAAGATGATGGACCCCAACAAATCGAGATTGAGTGAGGTGCATTAGTTACCTTTTACCCTCCTTTACAAACTTACCTTGTAACTCATCTCGAATACATGTAATATCTAAGCAATGAAATGCTTGCGCCGATTTTAATGTGAAGCTTTAAGTAAAAATATTAGCACATCGTCATATCTGCAGGCTGTGCCAGATTCATAGTGGGCATAGGGGCATCTCCAACAAACCACCTAAAACCACTCCCAATCCTCACCACTCCCTAAAAACAAAAATAAAATAAAACACCAGCAGAGCCCCAAATGACCTCCAATGTCCAATCCCAGTTTTTTTTTTTTGGAGTTCCTAAAAGCACCACTCCGACCCTCTCCAAATGGGTGACCCTAGAACACACCCACAAATTTTCCTAACCCACGCTAAAAGTTCAAACATGCACTGAAAACTCCCTCCCGTCCGCCACCGCCATCGTCGGCAGGTGCTGCCGTGGAGCTCCCCGCCTATGTTGTCGTATCCTTGGCCTGGTGGTGCTTCGCAGCGTCTACCTTGACCCCTACCGACTCGACATGTGCTCCTCTCTAACCAGCCGGTCTCCCCACCTGCTCTTTCGCTAGACTACCGGTCTTTGCTGTATGTGAGCTTGTCGTTGTTGCCATGGTCTCATAGGACACCAACGAGGACGAGGCCTCCCTCAACGAAGGCAGGAACACCACCTCCGATTCCGATGAGGTATAATTTCTAGGGTTTGCTCGATTTTCTTTTGATTTAGGCATTGTCTTCTAGGAATCGACGCGAGGATGTGGTGTTTGGGGTGTGAAACCCGAGTGGAAGTATCACCCAAGCAAAATGTCGTATTTTGAAATATTGAAACTTCACGAGTGATGAGAAGAAGGTCAAAGAGAAGTCAGGGCAATCTCACAAGGCAACCTAGAAAATAGTGGAAGCGACGAGAAAGATCGTAGAAGATAAAGAGATAACTAAAAAAAGGACATATACAAATAGTTGAATAGATTTAAATTTGGTCAATATCGTCCATAAATTACAAGACCAAGGTGGATGCAACTAGATTGAAGACGAAGAAAATCAAAAGATGCCCCATAAGTGAAAAATATGTCTAGATGCATGAAGTAGTTTTGTTGTATGGTTATAGAAAAAATGGGGAGTAAGTTTTAGGGAAGCTGGTGGAGAATAGCACCCCTATCTATCAGAAGGTGTGTCTCTCGTGTCCAAGAAACGCTTTTTGAAAGTTAAAATATACGTAGGTGCTCCGTTGGAGATGTACAGAACAACTGAGAAGAATTCAGGAAGAAAAAAGAACCTGCATCCGTCACCATCCCGTTTTTTTATCCTCAAAAAGTCCAAAACCACCCACTCGCCCGCGTGCTCGGCGGCTTGCTCCCTCTCCTCCCCCGGCCCCATTCCGTCGGTCCCGGACTCGGGAGAAGTTCCCGGGCGCCCGCTCGACCTGCTCCCGCCGCCCCTGCTCCGGGCTCCCCTGCTCCGGCCGCCTCTGCTCCGGGCTCCCCTGCTCCGGCCGCCCCTGCTCCGGGCTCCCCTGCTCCGGCCGCCCCTGCTCCGGGCTCCCCTGCTCCGGCTGCACCAGCGGGCGAGCTCGATCTCCCGCGCCCGGGCCACCCCGTGTCCCGTCCGTGGCGAGCTCCTCCGCCCACGCCTCGCTCTCGGCCGCAGCTCCGGCTGCTGGACACGGGGCTGGTACGGAAGGAGGAAGAAGGTGAGCGAGAGACTGACTAGGTGGACCCACTTGTACCGTTTGTCCCTTTGTTGAATCTCCTTCCCAAATCGTCAACCCGCGCCTTTGCTCCTCTGCCGCCCCCTGATCGACGACCAAAACCACCGTATCCTCCTCCCCCCGCCCTTCTTCTCCCATGTTCCACCGTCTCCCCCTCCTCCTGTTCCTCCTCCCCGTCTGCTTCCTCCCCACCTCCCTCCACTCCCAACCCACCGCCGCCCCCACGCCGCCGCAATGCCCGCTAAACTTCACCGCGCTACGCCCCTTCCTCGCTACGCCGCTCCCCTCGGACGACACCTCCCGCTGCGACTTCGCGCTTCAGTCCGTCCGCCTCCTCCTCGCCCTCCACCTCGCCGCCACCGGTTCCTTCCTCGTGCCCGCTAACTCCTCCTGCCTCCCGCCGCTCCGGGCCTCCCTCCCCTTCCCGCTCCCTCCGCCCGACGCCTGTGGCCTCACGGACATCGACGCGATCCTATCCACTCCCGGATGCGCCAACGTCTCCACGCTCGCGGACTTCGACAACCTCGTGCCCGCCTCCGCCCGCAGTGACATGAACGCCAGCTGCGACCGCGAGCTCAGTCACGTCCCTGTCTGCACGGCCTGCACCACCTCGCTCAGCAAGGCGGCCGCGACCTACTTCCTTCCGGGGTCCGCCGACGGTGGAAACAACGTCACCGGCTGCGTCCAGTATCCCTTCATCTACGCTGGTGCCGCAGCCAGCCCACGTGGCGCCGACTACCCCGGGCACCTGCCTTCTGCCTCTACCTCCTCAAGAAGAGCTCTGGGTCCTCCAGCGGATCCGGCGCCCCTGCTTGGCTCTACGGTGTTGTCTTTGGATGCGTCGGCTTTGTACTGGTGGTTGCCGTCGCAGCTGGTTCGTGGTTCTTGGTGCGGCGGCGACGGAAGCAGGTTGCCGCCGCTGCAGTAGCTGCAGCTAGAGCAGACAGCAGGAGCAAGCGCTCTCAGGCTATGGAGTCCATCAGTGCCAGCACGACGCTGCTCAAATTCACCTACGACGAGATCAAGATGGCCACGGGGGGCTTCAGCAGAGATAACATCATCGGCCGTGGAGGGTTCGGGCAATGTGTACAAGGGGGTGTTTCCAGATGGCACAGAGGTAGCGGTGAAACGCTTCAAGAACTGCTCAGCAGCCGGGGACGCCGCGTTCGCACATGAGGTGGAGGTGGTGGCCAGTGTACGCCATGTCAATCTTGTCACACTCAGTGGATACTGCATCGCCACCACGCAGAGGGAGGGGCACCAGCGCATGATTGTGTGCGACCTCATGCACAATGGTAGCCTCCATGACCATCTGTTTGATACTGGGGAGTGCCTGATGTCTTGGCCAGTCAGGCAGAAGATTGCCATTGGGATGGCACGGGGACTGTCTTACCTGCACCGTGACACACAGCCAGCTATCATCCACAGGGATATTAAGGCAAGCAACATTTTGCTTGATGACGACTTTGAGGCAAAGGTTGCTGATTTTGGATTGGCCAAGTTTGCGCCAGAGGGAATGACACATGTAAGCACACGGGTTGCTGGGACAATGGGTTATGTCGCTCCAGAGTATGCTCTCTATGGCCAGTTAACTGAGAAGAGCGATGTCTACAGTTTTGGAGTCGTGCTTCTTGAGCTTATGAGTGGGAAGAGAGCCTTCATCTCTCTCAGTGAGGGACAGAGCTTCGTGCTTGCTGATTGGGCTTGGTCATTGGTGCGGACGGGAAAGACAATGGATGTGATCCAAGAAGGAATGGCTGAACCTGGTCCTACTAAGGTCATGGAGAAGTATGTACTTGTCGCAGCACTCTGCACGCATCCACAACTGCATGCCAGGCCAACAATGGAGCAAGTGGTGAAGATACTAGAGGCGGATTCAGCACCAGGACCGTTAATAATTCCGGACCGTCCACTCTCTGTTGTTGCAAACCTGGCTGATATTGAGAGGTCAGTCAGCGGTAGCGGCTCAGGTCAGCTGTTCAGTCCTTCTGGTTTCCGGTCTTTTATTCATAGAGATGAGGATGCTAAACTGGAATCTCCAAAAGAAACATGACATTTGCTCTGCTCAAATGCTGAGTAAAGAAAGGTTATGCTTCACAGCCTTTTGTTCAGACTTTACTATTCTTTTTTTGTGGAAGCCCTTTTGAGTTTACTTCTGTATTGTACTTTTTTTTTAAATAAAGTTCACTTCGTAGTATTGTCGGTAATGGGGTCGAGGGCAGTTGTATGTCTTAGCAGTTTAACGGGATATCTGCATGTATATGGTCTGTCTTCTTTTGCCAGTACGTGTACAGTAATTTTGGTCCTGCTTTTATGCTATTTGTCAAACTGCTGTCATTATCAGACCCACAGTACGGAACAACTTGTTCTTCAGCATAATGAGAGAGAGAGAGGAGAGAACGCATAACACTGGTTGGTGGATAACTAGATGACCAAACATAGCTGTGGCCTTTCAGTAGGTAGACATTTCCCTGTTCAATTTTGCTTGCATCAATTAAATATTATAATTATTTTTTTAAGTTTCAAAAGGTGAGCCTGAGTGCATGACTATCAGTAGTGTGTTCTTCATCAACTTGCTCTGTCCTTTGTGATCTATGTCTAATGTGACATAAGTATATAGTTGTCCTTCATGATCTTTTTCTAATATGACAGAAGTATGTTGCTGGATCATGCATCTTGTGGCTTCTAGAGAATTGTTAAAAGTTGAGCGTCTAATCATCGATTGGCATGGGTCATGTATTCTTGTTTAATTTTATATGATCAGCGCATGGATTCATTACATAGTATATGTTTTTAAGAACCATTTCTGGGCGGGTGGGTGGGTGGGTGGGGGGTGGTGGTGGTGTTCGAAACTGTATATTAAAGTATAGTAGTCTGTCATAGTCATATAACACACCAAACTGATCTTAAGGAGCATCACTGCTGGACATGGTTCTGCTGCGCGTTTAAGAATTATGACGTGTAGAAGCTTATTTCGATTTTCGAAGTTGACTGAGATAAAGGTCTTGATACCACAATCACTATCATTTGGATGATGTTTGTGGACATCGGTCCATCAGTGGCCAGATTCTTGTCAAAATAATCCAATATTCTTTGGTTGTATGTTTGATGTGCTATTTGCTATATTGAATATAACTAGGTCATTTTTCCAAGGAAGAATATTTCTGAACGATAGTACTCTCTCCATCCCATATTACTTGACGCTAAAATGGATGTATCTACTCCGTCCCATATTACTTGACGCTAAAATGGACGGTGGACCTATACGCTTGGTTTAATCCAGGATGGTGCTATTTATGTTAATAACTTCATGTTTCAACATTGATTCCTCCAGCCATCAATATTTCTCATTTATGCATTCAAAAATAATATTTGCTTGAATTTGCGAGCGTTAGATGAGTTGGTCTTGACTTTCTTAGTTCCATGGATTATTCTTACATAGAAGAAACTTATGCACATAGCACACTCTGCTAGGGCAACAGACACTGGAGTTTTGCCACCAATATTTTCGAACTAGGATAGATATATGTCTATCAGTGTACCTGCTTTCAGTGTTGGATTCAAATTTCTCAGTTGGTTCAGTTACTAAGTCTCTCAAAACACTCATGAATCTATGTGGTGCTCAAGTGACACCAACCCTAATGTTAATTTACTGTACCAAATATTGGGGTTTTCTGGGTTTGGAGCCAGCTGTTTCATCTTTTTGGGCATTGAACAAGAAATTTACCATTTACAGAACCTGTTCACAACTGTTCTCTTTGCTTCTCATATCTTAGGAACAACAAATGTGCCATTCCATATAAGGTCTGCCATTCATATTTCTCGTATTGGATTTATCTCCTTTTTCATTTTGTGTATATCTGGACCGGAAAGTAAGCGATCATATTTGCCTCTATAACATGCTGTCTGGCTATTCTCGTCAGGGATTTTGTCACCTGTACAGGAGCACTGATGTATTTGCACCATTATGCATTGACTAGTAATGTTAACTAGACTTGGTACGGTTAAGTTTGTTGTTGGGAGATTTTTTTGGCTTCTAATAAAATGTGTCATGCCTTGTGATCTGGTGACACTTAACATGAGGATTAGGCCGGTTGCCTTTAATGTATAGATGACCCACATGAAACACTCTTCTGCAATGTCTATTTAATTAGTTAGTATTAGACTTTTCTTTCATATTTGGGGGCCTCTGTTCAGGTCCAAACTTTACCTAATTTGACTTTGACACAATCTGAACCGTGTTGTGAATGTTCTTCCTTCCAGAAAAAGAAAATTCGACTTTTCATTATTGCTGCTGCTATGGGGCTATACTTTTGCCTTTTGGTTTAATCGGGGATGGTCCTATTTATGCTTCAACAGTAATCCCTCCAATGATCCATTGTTCTCATTTATCCATTCCAGAACAACATAAGCTTGAAGTTGTGAAGCCTTAGCCGAGGTGGTCTGTTTTTTTCTTAGTTCCATAGAATATTGTTACTAGAAGAAACTTATGCCCACTTCTATTTTTCTAGGGCAACGAACACAAGATTCTTGCCACCGATATTTTCAAACAAGGAGAAACATATACGATAGTGATGTTAACATGCTAATGCACACAATAACTGTCCTATTTATAGGTCTTAACGCTTCATGTTTCTTCACAACTGTACCTGCTTTCAGTGTTCGATTCAAATTTCTCAGTTTGTTCAGTTGCTAAGGCAACCCAAAACAATCATGCAGTATGCAGTGCTCATGTGGCCCTAACTCTAATGTTAATGGACTAGATTTCTGGGTTTGGAGATTTTCTAGGGCATAGAACAAGAAGTTTACCAATTACAAAAACCTGTTCAAAATGGCTCTCTTTTGTTCTTGTCTCTTAGAAGCAACAAAATGTATCTTTCCATACAAGGTCTTGACATTCATATTTCTAGTACTGGGTTTGTCTCCTTCTATTATATGTATATCTGAACTGGGGAAGTAACTGGGGAAGTAGGTGATAAACTTTGCCTCTATAATATGCTGTTTGGCTATTCTGTCAGTAGTTCTGTCACACTTGTACAGGAGCACTGATGTATTTTCTAATTGCTATCCGAATATATTTTCTTTTCTTTTTTGCAAAGAAGAATAGAACTATGTTTTGGATGATAGAACTATCTACTGAGCTGCTGAGGACCTATGCTCTTGGTTTAATATAGGCTGGTGCTATTTACGTAAATAACTTTTATGACCCAACATTGATTTCTCAAATGATCAATAGTTGTCATTTATCCATTACAAAACAACATACGCATTAATTTTGTGAAGCCTTAACTGAGTTGGTCTGTTTCTTCTTAGTTCCATGGAATATTGTTACTAGAATAAACTCATGTACATTTTCAAACTAGGACAAATATATAAAATACCAATCTTAACTTGATAATGCACACACAGTGAAGTCATAATTATAAGTCTTCACAATTCATGTTTTTTCATCAGTCTACCAGCTTTCAGTGTTCGTTTCAACTTTCTCAGTTGGTTCAGTTACTAAGTCTACTCACAACACTCATGCAGTTATGTGGTGCTCAAGTGACACTAACACTAATGTTAATGTACTGTACCAAATATTGGGGATTTCTGGGTTTGGAGACGACCGTTTCATCTTTTGGGGAGTTGAACAAGAAATTTACCATCTACAAAACCTGGTCACAACTGTTCTCTTTCCTTGTCGTATCTTAGGAGCAACAAATTTTCCATTCCATATAAGGTCTGCCATTCATATTTCTGGTACTGGATTTATCTCCTTTTTATTTTGTGTATATCTGGACTGGGAATTAAGTGATCATACTTGCCTCTGTAACATGCTTTCTGGCTATTTTCGTCAGGAATTTTGTCACTTGTACAGGAGCACTGATGTATTTGCACCATTATGCATTGACTAGTAGTGCTAACTAGACTTGGTCGGGTTAAATTTGCTCTGTGTCTGTTGGGAGATTTTTGGCTTCTACTAAAGTGCGTCATGCCTTGTGATCTGGCGACACTTAACATGAGAATTAGGCTGGTAGCCGTTACTGTATGGATGACCCACATGAAACACTCTTATGCGATTTCTATTTAATTAGCTGTTAATAGACTTGGGACTCTGTTCAGGTCCAAACTTTTCTTAATTTGACTTTGACGCAATCTGAACCGTGTTGTGAGTGTTTCTGGCTGTTCATTCCATTTAGGTTTTTTTTTTCTTGCTTCTGATTTGCAGAGTTAAGCAGGTTGTAGTGGCGGTGCTTTCTTTCTTTCCTTCTCTTCCCATCTCTTAGTTTTATTTTTGAATCATTGAATCCATTGATCAATTGGCTTGAGATAAGTATCCTGTATTGGATTTGACTTGGATATGATTTCGATAAACACTAGTTCAGAGTTTAATGTGTTGCATTGTGCATGACTTAATAGAAATAGTATTTACTAGTTGGAGCATTGTATTGTTACATATATGTTTTGAAGAATCATTTCACACTGCTCTTGTGGAGTATCGTTGCTGGACATGATTCTATTGTGCATTTAAGAAATATATTTCTAGAAGTTCATTTCTGATTTTTTTTTTATTTGGCTGAGATAAAAGTCTTGAATCTTGACGATGTTTTCTGAAATATTGGTCGATTCAGTGGTTCTTAGGCTGATCTTGTTGAAATATTTTTTTTGGCAAGGCTGTCAAAATAATTCTATTTTACGTCAGTAGTAATTTGAGTGTCTGATGTGCTAATTACTATTTTGAATACAACTGTTTTTTTTTCAAGGAAGAACATAGCTGTTTTTTAACGATTTTTTCTATTTACTAGGTTTCTGCTATGGGGCTATACTTTTGGTTTAATCTGGGATGGTACTATTTATGCTTCAACAGTAATTCATCCAATGATCACATGTTTCATTATCCATTCCAGAATAATATACGCTTGAAGTTGTTAAGCCTTAGCCAAGTTGGTCTGTTTTGTCTTCCTTCCACGGAATATTATTACGAGAAGAACATGAACACTTTTATCTTTCTAGGGCAACCAACACGAGAGTCTGGCCACCGATATTTTCAAACTAGGAGAAACATATACAATAATAATTTTAACATGATAATGCACACAATAACTGTCGTATTTACAGGTCTTATCAATTCATGTTTCTTCGCAATTGTGCATGCTTTCAGTGTTCAATTCAAATTTCTCAGTTGGTTCAGTTGCTAAGGCTACCTAAAACAATCATGCAATTATGCAGTGCTCATGTGGCCCTAACACTGATGTTAATGGACTGGATTTCTGGGTTTGGAGACGGCCTCCTCATTTTCTAGGGCATGTAACAAGAAGTTTACCAATTACAAAAACCTGTTCAAAACGGTTCTCTTTTGTTCTCGTCTCTTAGGAGTAACAAATTGTATCATTCCATACTTGACATCCATATTTCTAGTACTGGGTTTATCCCCTTTCTGAATGTGCCTCTTTAACATGCTGTTTGGCTATTCTCGTCAGTAGTCCTGTCACACTTGCACAGGAGCACTGATGTACTTTCTAATCGCTATTTGAATATATTTTCTTTTATTTTTTCTAAGAAGAATAGAACTATGTTTTGAATGATAGCACTATCTACTGAGCTACTGTGGTCTATGCTCTTGGTTTAATATGTGCTGGTGCTATTTACGTAAATAACTTATACGCTCCAACATTGATTTCTTGAATGATCAGTAGTTCTCATTTATCCGTTAAAGAACAACATACTCATAAATTTGTGAATCCTTAGCTGAGTTGGTCTATTTCCTCTTAGTTCCATGGTATATTGTTACAAGAAGAAACTCATGGACATTTTTAAACTAGGAAAAATATATACAATAACAGTCTTAACTTGATAATGCAAACAGTAATGTCATATATAAGTCTTAACAATTTATGTTTCTTCAGCAGTGTACCTTCTTTCAGTATTCGATTCAAATTTCTCAGTTGGTCAGTTGCTAAGTGTCCTCATGCATTTATGTGGTGCTCAAGTGACACTAACACTAAGGCCCTGCTTGGAAAGTTGGGTTTGTTTTCCGCACGGAATAATTACCTCCGTAACTGTAGGGTGCACATAGAAACGGGCGGAATTTTTCCAGGACCATCGATGGTCCGTGAGGTTTCACGGGGGTAATGCGCTGGAAACTAGCTAGCCAGGAAATAAAAACAACAAACCAAGCACCCATACTGGCCTCCGTTGGAGAAATTCTCGGATCCAGAAAAAACCTCCGTTTTGGGATCAAATCCGACGAACCAAGCGAGTCCTAATGTTAGTGTACTGTACCAAATATTGGGGATTTCTGGGTTTGGAGACGACCATTTCATCTTTATGGGCGGTGAACAAGAATTTTTACTAATTACAAAACCTGTTCTCTTTGCTTCTCATATCTTAGGAGCAACAAATGTGCCATTCCATATAAAGTCTGCCATTCATATTTCTGGTACTGGATTTATCTCCTTTTTATTTTGTGTATATCTGACCGGAAAGTAAGTGATCATATGCCTCTCTAACATGCTGTCTGGCTATTCTCATCAGGGATTTTGTCACTTGTACAGGAGCACTGATGTATTTGCACCATTATGCCTTGACTAGTAGTGCTAACTAGACTTGGTACGGTTAAGTTTGTTCTGTGTCTGTCGGGAGATTTTTGGCCTCTAATAAAATGCGTCATGCCTTTTGATCTGGTGACACTTAACACTTAACATGAGAATTAGGCTGGTTGCCATTAATGTATAGATGACCCACATGAAACACTCTTATGCAATGTCTATTTAATTAGCTATTAGACTTCTCTTTCATATTTGGGGGCCTCTGTTAAGGTCCAAACTTTTCTTAATTTGACATTGACGCAATCTGAACCGTGTTGTGAGTGTTTCTGGTTATTCATTCCATTTAATTGATTTCTTTCCTTGCTCCCGATCCGCAGGGTTAGGCAGGTTGTAGCGGCGGCACTTTATTTCTTTCTTTCCTTCTCTAACCATGAATTGGCTTTAGATAAGTATCCTGTATTGAATTTAGCTTGGATATGATTTCGATAAACACTAGTTCAGAGTTTAATATGTTGCATTGTGCATGACTTAATAGAAATGGTTTTTGCTAGTTGGAGCATTGTATCGTCACGTATACGTTCTGAAGAATCATTTCAAACTGCTCTTGAGGAGCATCGCTGCTGGACATGGTTTTGCTGTGCATTTAAGAAAGATTTCTAGAAGTTAATTTCTGATTTTTATAGTTGGCTGAGATAAAGGTCTGGAGTCTTGATACCACGATTTCTTCATTTGGATGATGTTTTTTGTGAAATATTGGTCGATCTGTGGTACTTAGGCTGATTCTTGTTGATTATTTTTTTGGCAAGGTTGCCAAAATAATTCTATTTTACTTCGGTAGTATGTTGAATGTCTGATGTGCTAATTGCTATTTTGAATGCAACTGTTTTTTCTTTCTGGAAGGAAGAACATAGCGTTTTTTCTAACTATAGTAACTGCTTACGAGGTTGCTGCTATGGGGCTATACTTTTGGTTTAATCTGGGATGGTGCTATTTATGGTTCAACAGTAATTCCTCCAATGATCAAATGTTCTCATTTATCCATTCCAGAATAGTATACGCTTGACGTTGTGAAGCCCTAGCCGAGTTGGTCTGTTTTGTCTTAGTTCCATGGAATATTGTTACAAGAAGAAACTTATGCACACTTCTATTTTTCTAGGGCAACGAACACAAGAGTCTTGCCACCGATATTTCCAAGCTAGGAGAAACTTATACGATAGTAAATTTAACACGATAATGCGCACAATACTGGTCTTGACAATACATGTTTCTCCCAGTGTACCTGCTTTCAGTGTTCGATTCAGATTCCTTAGTTGGTTCAGTTGCTAAGGCTACCCAAAACAATCATGCAGTGCTCATGTTGCCCTAACACTAATGTTAATGTACTGAATTTTCTGGGTTTGGAGACAGGCCTCTTCATTTTCTAGGGCACGGAACAAGAAGTTCTCATCTCTTTGGAGCAACAAATGTGTCATTGCATACAAGGTATTGACATCCATATTTCTAGTACTGGGTTTATCTCCTTTGTATTGTATTGTGGAGTATATCTGAACTGGAAAGTAGGCGATCATGTTTGCCTCTTTATCTTGCTGTTCGGCTATTCTCGTCAGCAGTTCTGTCACTCGTACAGGAACACCGATGTACCACTATGCATTGACTAATACTCATCAGCCTTGGTACCGTGGAGTCTGTACCGTGGAGATTCTTGGCATCTAATTAAATGTGACATGCCATGTCTGCTGACACTTAACAGGAGGGTTAGGCTTCCCTTTTCATATCTGGGGGCCCATGTTAAGGCTCAAAATTTTCTTTAATCTGATTTTGACATAATCTGAACCCGCTGCCGTGATTGCTTCCGGCCGATCATTCCATTTAGTTTCTTCTTTCCATCTCATACCGTGCAGGGTCAAGCTGGCTGTCGTGCCGGCTGTGCTTTCCAACTAATCAATCTAATGATGGGACAATGATCTGTCAGGATTGGTTGGCTTGAAGGATATCCTTCGCCTGTAAGTCTCCGGCAGCAACTTGCGAGCTGTGTAGTCATGGTGTGGAATGGAATGGTTGGCACTCCAGATTCCAGAACCAGAAGCCGTTATTGTTTGATTTGAACCTGAAGCCAATGGCGTGAACTCGAGTGATAAATCGTCGCAACCGCTAACTACTTGACGATGACTTGGTTTGTTGTGCTTCTATAGTTGGAAAAGGATCGCCTTTGAATGCTGACACCTACCAGAAACGTTGTGAGCTCGATCACGTCCAGGAATTCCGTTTCTTCAAAATAGGAATACGAGTGTGTGTGAACTCCAGTTAGTAGTACCAGGAGTCGAGTTGGAGAATTTTGTGGACTCGAGCGCTGCAAACATCAGTATTATGCATGTCGTACAGGCACGCACGACACGAGTGCGCACATCGGTTCCGATCGACGCCGCAACCAAAGAGGTTATCCATCATTTTCGTCGTTCAGTTTCTCTCCAGCTTAGTGACTTAGTCTCGTCGACACGTGGTCATAGTTCACTGTGCGTGCACTCGCCATATGACAAACGCCTGTCAGTACGATGGACATTATTACGAGCTTCCTACTCCTACAGTAGCAATTAAAAACATTAGAGTATGTAGACAGTGAAAGACGTAGCGTGAGACGGCCACTGTCAGGCTGTCTTCTCGCTCGGTCGATCTCCCTGTGGAGAAAGAAGTTGCACCACAATCATGCAAGTGACCTGACCTATCGATCTTGCCGCGCTGCAATGCACCATTGTCGTGCTCAACTGAAGCCTACGAGTCACGCTAGCTCCATTTGCAGTTCCGTCCATGGCTCACGATTCACACCCCATGTACCTTGCTCATCGCCATGCTTGTGATGCTCACTGCAGTTAGGTAGCTCATGCAGATGGTTTCCATGCCACCCTTACCGATGAGTTCATCGGCTATTTAAGAGCAGTGTTACCGTGACCTCGTCTGCACTGGTAACTTGTATACTGTAACATCACTGAGTGACAGACAGTGCGGCGCACGCTGCGACAGCCAGCATGAAGACGACGTCCTGCTTCCTGGTGGTGCTCCTGCTCGCCGTGGCCACGGGGAGCAGGCTCTCGCTGGCCGCACGCGAGGGCAGCAGCCTGGGCCGCGAGCTCGGCGGGTTCTTCGCCAAGGCCGGCGACTTCCTCACCTCGGCGGGCCACGCGAGCGCGGCTGGGTGGCACTCCGCCGCGGCGACGGAAGTGGACGCCTCGTCGAGCTCCCTGATGAGGCATCATGGGGGCGGCGGCAAGAAGGCGGGCGCGCGGAAGCGGCTGAAGAAGGCGTCGGTGAACTGCATCCCCGCGGACATGTGCCGGAGGAAGAAGGTGCTGTGCGGCAAGCGGTGCTACAGGACGTCGTCGTCGCACGCCGGCGTCGACCACATCCCCTCCAACCGGTGCGTCGTCCGGTGCAAGAAGTGCGTGCCCACCTGCTAGATGCATTCCGGCCCTGGATGCATGCATGCATGGTTCACGTACGGTTCTCTTTCCTTTTCCTGTTCGATCGGGGTTCCATGTCGTGTCGTGTCGTCGTGATCGATGCATGTTAGCTTCTTTTCCTTTCCTTTCCCTGGGGTTCATGCATCAGTTGAATAAACAGGCAAGCCTCCTGCCCTCATGCATGGTAGTGAATGGATTCTTAAAAAAAACCTAGTGATACTGTCGTTTTGTAAGTTTGGTTGTGATCTCCCAGCTGGTTACTACTTCTTCTCGGACTAAATAATATATCAAGTTGATATATCAGATAAACATAGCAAGTACTTCAATGTATATATGCATGTTCCTGCACGTGACAACGACACAATTTTACGTGGAGAAATTAAACCGCCAGCTGAAAAAAAATGTTCTGATCTGCGGCTTTCCGACACGCAAAAGTGATGCATGTGCCCATGCGGTTGTACGTGCTAGCTTTTCCGCTTCGTACGTGACGACTGTAGGGAGGGAGAGAGACCCGATCGAACGAAGGAACGAACTGTTGTAGCGTACTAATCTTCACGTGTCATGGATGGTGCATCCGTGCATGTACAATACTAGTTCGTTCTCCAGTTTGACCGATCTTGCCATTTTTAGCGCCGTTTTCCTCACGCTGGATACTGTACACTGTACTATAAGCTTGTGTGCCCATGATTCATCAACATGTAAAACGCTTCTGGTGCCAGGACAAAGGACCTTTTTGCTGTTACCGTCGTTGTACCTCAATAACTATATGCGGTTGAGGGTTTGAGCGTTGAATGTCACTCTGTTTCCAAGGTGGCGTGCAGGCAGCCTGAGTCGATCGGCCTCCATACCATGAATTTTTCCTCTTTTCGTCGCGGAATCCCGGGGCTTGATCCACGGACGAGATCCTCCACGTGAACGTCTCTACCGAACCTCCACGCCGCTCCCACGCTGGCCCTGACGTTCGAACAACGGACGACAGAAATATCTATCGCTCGCACGTCCATCCCGGCCGGCGTGTATGTGTTCTACTCCGTATTATTTTTGTTGATGGGATTGGTCACTACTCACTCACTCCCTGTAAAGGAAAAAGTCCAAACAAAAAAAATCTGAATTCATAGAGGTTCGGCGAACTGAACCAAATCTGCAAATCCCTGTTGTCCGTGCCCTAAACTTTGCATTCGGTCGGAAGTGATGCCCTGGGTGCGTGGCTGTCTGCTTAGACAGCGTTCTGTACATATCCCCTTTCTTTCCTTCTATAAAAGTTAGGTACGATCGTACCTTGAAAAAAAAAAAACTTTGCATTCGGTGTCTAAATCGAACCTTGGACTCGTTTCAGGCTTAAAAATGGTGACGTGGCAATTGTTAACTGGGATTATTTTGACTGGTGGGCCCGTGAGCGTTTTCCTTCACCGCCTCACGCGGGTTCGGTCGGACGGGGTGGGCAACGAAATGTGAAATAAATCCTATATGACCGCCCTGTGTACGACCTATGGGTGGACCAAATCTGGCGCCGTCAATTAAATTTCAAAGCAACTCGGAAAGTCTCTCCTAATTCTCGTAATGAAATATAACTGTTAATTTGCAACGTGTAAGCGGCAGGATTGGGTCCACCCAGGTGGTCGTACAAGGAAGGTCGTACAGGATTAATTTCCAACGAAATTAGGGTTATAAAGCAGAGGAGATTTGAGCCGAGCGGGATGGAGGTGGTTGGCGTCGAAGCAGAGGATATTTCTGAGCGGGGCGGAGGTGGTTGACGTCGACGACGGACAGAAGTATGGCGTGGTCTTCTACTGGCTCTTCCGCTCCCGGTTTCCATCGACAGGTGTGGACCTTCACCTAAGACACATACTCTCTTTCATCCCCAAATTTTTAGGAATGTTGTCAAGGTTCCCATCTTGTTGTTAACGAAAGAATTAAACATACAGTGAGTTTGGAAGTACTGAAAGAAAAAAGTAGCAACGAGCAAGTAATAAGTAAAGCAAGTAAACAAGGTTGTAAAAAATGTAAAAGAATGTACCGGAGGGCATAGTTTCACTAGTGGCGTCTCTCCAGAAAATAGTAAAGATGGTGAACAAATTACAGTTGCGCAATTGACACATGAGGACATAACAATTCTATTATGACAATATAAAGTTCACTACACTAATCTTGTAGGCATTTGATGGCATGAATAACACACACCCGCTGGGGAACCCCAAGTGAAGGTATGTTGCAGCGCATCATTAAATTTCACTCAGTTAGAAACCAAGATTATCAATTCATTAGGACTTAAACGTCTTTCAGTGAGGCGCCAGGAATTTACTTGCGTGTTTGACGGGCATGGACCTGCACAGAAGACACAAACTCTCTTTCGTCCCCAACTTTTCAGGAAGATTGTAAAGCTTACCGTCTTGTGGTTAACAAGAGAATTAAACGTATGGTGTATTTGGAACTAGTGAAAACAAAAAAGAACAACAATCAAGTATGATTAAAAGAAAGTAAATGAGGTTGTAAACAATATAAAAGAATGGACTGGGTCATAGTTTCATTAGTGGTGTCTCTTCATAAAACAGTAAATATTTTGGGTGAACAAATTATAGCTGGAAAATTGACAAATCATGAGGGCATAACAATGTTATTATGACAAGAGAAAGTTTATTGCACTAATTATATAAACATCATGTCAAACATATATAGACCGTATCCAGTTGCATCTATAACTAATAATCCATCTTGAGAAAGCTATTCAGCAAATCTCGTTGGTATTACTAAGTTGAAAAGCAACATAAAATTGTATTAAGAACAATACATAATGTAAGCAATATCTATGATCAATAAGTAGACATAAACACCGTTGTTTTACCCTTACTAGCAACATCACAACCCCGCCCTTAGACATTTTTGTCACTCGTGCCCAGGATCGGAGGAGGCATGAACCTGCTATCTAGCACTAAACTCTCTCTTAGAGATGCATGTGATCACTTGTCCAAAGAAACCACACACACTAGATAGCATGCAAGAACACAATAGAACATTAACACAAAGAAATTATCAAGATCGTATAAGAAACATGAACAATCTGATCCTAACTTCACAATTTATCGGATCCTAACAAAAACAACACGTAGCAATTAAATAACGTGATCTTGACCTTATTAGGCAGCTCACAAGATCTAAACATGGCAGCACAAGGAGGAGACACAACCATCTAGCTAATGATATGAACTCGTAGTCTAAGGATGAACTACTCACGCATCACTCTGGGGGCACATGCTTGTAGAGCTGAGTTTGAATGAAACATTGTAAGGAAAAATGCAAGGAACATTGTATATAAATGAAAGGAGATATGCAAGGAACATCGTAAAGACCTCAGATGCATTTTTCTTGAGATGAGCATTCTTCTTCTTGCCTTTTTCTGGATTCTTCTTGCAACATGTCATGTTGTGTCCATAATTACCACAAAGTGAGCACTTGATAACTATGTCATGTTTGCTCATCTTCTTCGCTTTAGGTTCCTCATGTTCTTCTCTCTTCATGTTACTGTTTTTAGGCCTTCCTAGCATCCTCACATATTCAGAAGGTTGAGGCCTAGGATTTGGTGACACTTGCCACATCTCTCTCCTTCAACTGGTTGTAAGCAGTGGTCATATATTTTGTTGAACACTTCAACAGTGTAGCAAGGTGCAACATAATCATCAAGTTGTTTCTTAGGTTTATATATGTCACTATTTGTTAGATTTATAGATGGTACTAATTGCATGGTGGCAAGGAAGCCATGCCAACTGGAAGTAACCACATGAACATGTCCTTTTAACAAGATCAACTTTACTATATGCCTATCCCATTGATTTGCTTCACCTTGCAATGCTTTTCTTGAGATTCCTAAAAATGGCAGGGCATATCTTTCTTTGAAACTTGGAACCCTTATCCTTCTGTTCTTGAATTCTCACTAGCATTTTCTATTGGGTTACATAGCAGAATTTAAAATTTTCTGTCCTGCGTAACACATAGGATCTACTATGAAGGTACGGGTCAGGATAAATCTGATCATTACCGACACAAAGCGAGCAAGGAGTGTCAATGACGACGTCGGTGAAGCCCGATGAAGAGTCCCACGACTAAGGCTAGTGGTGGGACTGTTGTCGATTCCCTGTATCTCACCTTTTGGATCCAATAGAGTGAGGGTATCACGTGTTACCGCTCTGAGAGCTCGCACACATACGTCCGCCAAAGTTCTGCAACGCTTCTCCATCCAGGACTAGGCACTGCAGGTTCACAATGAAGTGGATAGATCCCAACACATTGAAGAGAGATTAGATCTAGGTCTAATCGAGAGATGGCCATCATCTCCCAATTATAAGAAGCTCTATACCAATTAGAATGTCTCTAATAAAAATCTCTAATTCAATTAGAGGCGTTCTAATTAGAGGTTCTAATCCAATAAGAGAGGTTCTAATTTGAGGCTCTAATTCAATAGAGGGTCTCTAATTAGAATCTCTAATTCTAGGAGAGAGAGGAAGAGAGAGAGTAGCCCGAGAGCCAATTGGATGTCCTCATAATGAGGGAGGGGTGAGATTATATAGCGTGACAAAGGGCACCTGCCTTGGGGGTCGTTTTGGCCTCCCCTCCCTTGGCACCATTCTGAACGACCCCCCTCCTTTGGCACCATTCTGATCGCCTCTTTCATGATCTTTTCTATGGGTAGAACTACTGTGAGCGGTCTAAACTTCGACCCTTCTTTATTTCTTCATTTTTAAAAGGGGGGAAAAGGCTGTTTTTTGCTCCCTCAATTGATAGATCAGGGACCCTCCTGCCGGCCTGAACGAAAGGCTCTTTAAATAAGTAGTCCCATCACTCTCGGGCCCGGAACCAACCAAGAGGAGGTGGGGCTCTCTCCAATCATTCTGAAGAGCCGAGATCTCGTAAAGGAAAATTAGCTAGCTTAGCAGGTTTGGATCCGGGTAAATCAGTTCGGTGAAGGAAGGGAGCCTAAACTTAAGGCTTTTCCAAGCCTTGCCGATAGGCGCCTCCTGGCTCGCTCGCGGAGTTCTTAGATAGTAGATCTGGATAGAGTCTCGCTCATAAAGGAACAGTAGCGCGCTAGCGCGGCTCACTTCGCTTTTCGACGCGGAGCTCGCTGCTGTCGAAGCCTGCTTCAAAGCTACAGGGCGTGTGTTAGCACTATGGCTTTTCAGCCTCCCTTTGCTGGTTCCGAACTATCACTAACCCTAGAGATCAACCTTCAAACCTTTTTGTTTGAATCTCAGGAAGCTGGTTGGGGAACTGCTAAACAACCTAATAAAAGAAAGAGGAGACTAACTCTGACCTTTCAAAGCCCTATCTCATCTGGTTGATAGTAGAAGGTATGTACGATGGTACCATGGACATAAACGAGGTCGAGCATATCTTCAATGATTTCAAACTAAAGCGTACCTAAAGCTTGTCCTGGATATGAAAAAAGGGATTTGAGCCAGAAG
Source organism: Alopecurus myosuroides (assembly GCA_028641055.1). Taxonomy (NCBI): domain Eukaryota; kingdom Viridiplantae; phylum Streptophyta; class Magnoliopsida; order Poales; family Poaceae; genus Alopecurus; species Alopecurus myosuroides. Next base: position 169,977,232 of record CM054059.1, on the reverse strand, counting down.
AAGATGAGGATCTATCACCAGATGAGGAAATGGAAACAACTAAGTATTAGTTAGGTTTAGGTTCCAGAAATGGAAATGGTAACAGCGACCCAAAAATGGTAAGGTTTTCTTTGAAAAGAAAAAGGAATGGGATGGGGTATTAATACTTAACTACAAAAGTAAGAACCTCTCCTAACTAATTAGTTAGTATCGAGAGACTAGGCTTTTCATTAAAGTTGAAGGAGAGAAACAAAGGTACTCTTGCCGATGGAAGAAATTACATCGCTGTAAGGGAAGGCCTTGGTCAATCAACTCACCGCTGTTGACCAGGGGAGGGGGAACAATATGATGAGCAACAAACCATATCGATAGGTTGATAGTTTTTTGTTGGTACAGGCTTGTGGTCACAGGAACAATCAGCTGTCGTAGCATGAACTCAAGAGTACCTTCATTTTACAGCATATAGAGGTGTACCAATCCCACCATGATCGACAGAGCAAGATTCATTCTTTAATCGCTACCAGATAAAACATGAGACCAACATCCTAAAAAAGAACGCAATTTTTTTTAGAAATCCTTATCTTTCGGCTTTTTAAAGAAGATAGGCCATTACAAAAAAAAAAGGTATAACAGTCTACTTTCCTATCAGGATTTTACAACCTGAATACCAAGGGACCACTATTAGAAGAGAGCATAATAAGTAAATGCCGACGCCATCTTTTACTTTTTGGATGGTCGGCATCGCCATAAACTCGATAACCAGCACCGCGGAGAAATTCAAATAAATAGAATCCTAAGAATATCTTATTTGAGCACACACGGGACCACAACAATGAAATTCACACAAGCGGCAATCATCCGAGCAGAGAATGGAGAAGGGAAATATACTTGAAATTGTTTTTCCGTATGAGAAAGCCTTTGGCAAACTCCTAGCAAATCTGCTTTTTCTGGGCACAGTAGACATATTTGCTTAGTCACAACATAAGGAACCCCCAATGTTCCTTAAAGCCTACCCGGCCTGACAGCTTTAGTTGAATGATCTGATCCCGAAGCAAGCTTTCTACTAAAATTGTGATGACTGGCCAACTAATGACCGGACTGCCTATCTTGATGCTTTTAATCTGTATTCAGAGCCTTTTTTCCAACTACCGGGACTACTAATTTAAAATACAAAGCTCTCCTATGAATATGCTACTTCTCTTACTTTCTACCCGAATCCGAGCATTGAAGCAATCTCTTTATCGCACCATAACCGAGTCTCTCCTTGCATCTCTGACCAATCCACCCGTCATTGCAAATAACTGCTCCTTACTCTTTCATTATATGTCTATTTTTGTTTGATGTCTGGTTCATTTTGCTTGATGTCTGGCTCACCGGATTTGGTACATGAAAAATCCATTCCTTTTCGCTTTCCTTCAAGCACTCGGTATACTTTTTTACTAGAAGAGTCAAGCGAAAGCAATTAGTTTAGAAGGAAGAGGAAGACCTAGGTCTAGGGGGCTTACGTACTCATTTCACTCTTTTTGCTCCTGCGAGACACGACTCAACTACTTTTTACAATTGACAGGGTAGCTCGGAGGTCAGATGAAGGGTCTTTCCCATAAAGATAGATTAGTACTAGAAGGTTCAGATGAAGGAAGGGCTGAAACAAGGCAAAAACTATTCAATGGGGTAGAAAAATATGAACAATTCGTGAGAATAGCAAACCCCTATCTCTGAAAAATAAGATAGATAGGTATAGGTTCATGAGTTGAGACAGAGAAGTTCTGATTAATCAAGTAGGAGTTTACCCACGAGAGTCAGAGGCTGCATCATCAAAGGGAATAATTTAGAAGCACTATGTCCTGAAGCGAAGGGAAGGAACGAACGGAATCAATATGTTCCAATTTATCCGGAGTAAGGACAGCAACTAAGAAGGGACAAAAAAAATAGCGTAGAAAAAAGGTAGGACCAGATCATGCGAAGAGCTCTTCGCCCTATTGATTAAAAATCTTGATCAGAAACCACCAGGCCATGTCTCCCGATAAAAGATGATCCCCACAATGGATGTCAGACCTTGGCTTTAGAAAATCTGATTGGATCCGCATTAGAGGATAAGAATATAGATAGGCTGACTAAGAAGATCTTAAAATTGTCTTACCTGAAAAGATGAGTTATTCAAAGGAATACCTTAAGAATAGAATAGAATAAACAAATGGCACAGCTGTGTGCTAGAATAGTAGTTGATAGAAGTTCTAGTCACTTAAAAAATAACCACGGGGCTATATTTTTTATAAACATATGGTCTTTCTCATTTCCCATCAAGGAATGGAGATTGGGTTGGTGTTTGAAAGGGATTCAGTAAACTGACCTTGGCCAGCAAGCAGAAAAGGGACTGGCATCTTGGGGGGCGCTAGCGCGCGTACTCTTCTTCTGCGAGACTCCATCCAAATCCACCACTTACTTGTTGGTTGGTGTTCCATTCTGTTATCTTAGACCATGTTGCCTTCTTCAATTCTATTCTTCGTCTCTCTAGTCAAAGTCTTCTTGCTGGCCCAACCCAACATGCATTTTAGAGTGTCGTGTCAGGGCGACAGGCGCTCCGCAGTCACGCATGATCGCCAGAGCCTTTCTTGGCTATGTAAATATAGGGTCCTATAATAACCGGGTTTATATAGGGCCAAAGTAGGAAACGTGTTAAACCCAACGATCGTCCTCTTCTCCGACCGGCTTCCTCCACACCCGGCGGCGCCATCTATCGCTAACCCCTCGCTAGGACGACGGCGCCTCGTGCCTCTTCTCTCCGATTTTACGCACCAAGTCCCCTAGGGGGTTTGGATTGGACTCCTAGATGGAGTCCAACTCCCCTCCTTTTTTCCCTTTTTCCGTTTCCTATTTTCCACCTCATTTATTTATTAAATGAATTAGGGAAAAATCCCAGGAGATGGTGGTGCGCAATGTGCGGCCAGGGGGTCACCTGAAATCCCCAAAAATTGGGTTCCACCATAGGAGGACATCTGCCCCCTCCGTCACTCCCCCTTTATGGAAAGTCCTCCAAAACTCTTCCGGAACCATATAATCCCTATAGATAAAATTATCGACTATATCTAACAATGTTATAAATATATTATAACATCTCCTGGACATCTCATGCCCCTCTACACTTGCTCCGTAAATTGTGCATAGTATTTCTCTCTCATAGTAACTTCTCTGAAACGACTCTGATTGATACTGGACTTGTTTCTGTGATATCGTAACGACATTGACCATTACTTATTGATGTCATAAACATATTTTCGACATCCCGGGACATCCCATGTCCTCCATAATCTCTCTTGAATATTAATTCTATCACGTCGGAATTACCCGAATGACACCCGCTCTCCTCCAGACCAACCAATGGCAACAACAAACTTTGACGCTTTAAGTGTGTGACCCCTACAAGTTCGATAACTAGTAGAAATGATTGGAAAACCATTTTCTAATCCATAATCAACATCAGGAACGTGGACATCCATATTGATTCTTACAAGTTATACGAAGAAAACTGCTGAACCTGTTGGTTGTTAAGTAAGTTCCTATTACTTCGCGATACCAATCAATCCCTCGAGATGAGATGAATGATAAGGCCATGATTAAACTCTTTAATTACCATATCACTTATTCTCGATTTACAGTATGATTCCTTCTACTCATTATCGTGTTATAGTATCACCATGACTAGTGTCATGTCTTTGTCTGCGCAGACTTATTTATCGATACTATTCCACCGAGTCGATCCTAGATGAATCTCTCTATTATCTAGAGGAGTAATTCCCAGTCTTGAACTATCACAACGATAAGAAAACTTTCGATAACACCTAGTGTTAGCCTTTTTGATTACCTAGTCTACGGTGTGATACTTGACTATACCAAAATGATCTGTACGGTGAACATCATTGTATATTCGCATGGTCTAAGGAAGAAAACAAAATAACCATCTTGTGACGATACTATTTAGAAAAACTAATATCGTACTATCTCAATTACTTGGGTCTACCTAGCCACAATGTTGAAACAACATTGAGCTCCCATTAATACTGACATAACAAATGTCTATGACTAGAAAAACGTGGTCATCTAATATCAACTGGTTTGCCTGTGAGACATGAAAAAGGGTTATAACGATGTGTTTATATTTCTACACATGTGTATGGGTTTTCCTCTAAATATCATATTCAGTGACCATAGAAGTTATAGTATAAAAACATAATACATTAATCATGAAACTGATGTATTTTATTGTCTCTTGGGCATATATCCAACATTTTCTTACTAAGTTTCTCTTGCATAGAAATAATAGGATAAAACCTAGCATCAACCATTTCATGATTGAAGCTCTAACAGATGTTGTTGTAAACTGACCCACAGTTATCACCAACTGGGAAGAATGCCCTTGCCCAGTGCATAGAATCTGTTCTCGTAATATCCCAAGCCCCTTCAGGTCTATCATGTGCAAGTTTGGCTTTGTAGTAGTTAAAACCTTCCAGGTTTGATGCTTTGGCAACTGGCCAATATTTCTTCTGCCATTCATGAGCTATGTGCTTCTTTCTCTAGTTACTAGAACACATCATATGCTCTGTAGCAGGTAGATAATCCTTCATCGCTTTAATCAAACTCTTATGTTGATCAAAAAAAAAATACCCAACCAACTCCGTTGTTGTTAATTTCCAAGACCTTAATGAGCACCCCAACAAACCACTTCCAAGTTGCATTTGTTTCTTGCTCAACTACATCCCAAGCTAAAAGATACATCTAGTTGTTGGCATATCTTCCTATTGCACACCAGATCTCACCCTTCATTGCATCTTTGAAAAAACAACCATCGAGGTCTATGACTTTTCTGGAACCTCTCTTGAATTCTTGCTTCATTGCATTGAAATACACATATAAACTTTGAAAGATGCTTTGCTCCATGTTTGTTGGATCCATCCAAAAAAGAAACTGTGCTACCGGGGTTTCTCCTTAGCATCTCGAGTTGATAGTCAAACACCCTGGTATACTCATTATTCATTCCTGACATTAATTTGTCCATTACATTTTTTGCATGCTGGCACTTTGAAGGTTAAACATCAGCAAACGTGCCTTGTAGTATAGTTGTCTTCATGCTAGAAATTTTCCACATTGTATTAGCCAAGATGAAATGCTCATATGTCTACGCAATCACTCTTACTGTGACTAGTTTGTTGCATCTGTTTTAGGCACATTGGTGCTCATCATTAAATATTATGACTTGGAATCTTGATGTCCTAGATATTTTGGCTACATGGATAAGCCAAGGGCATCCATTCCATCCACATTTCTCCCTCACTCTGTCACTCTCCGATTTAAAAAACTTGATGCTCCTCTTTGTAACTAGTCCATATTTGTTAACGGCCTTGCACAACTGATTTTTGCTTGTGAAAACCACGCTGAGCTCAAAGTGTGGTACTTTAGCCTCGGGTATCTTGGAATCTACTCTTCCTCCTAAACAATTTCCCATATGAATCTTCACCATAACTGTAGTCTTTATCAGATGAATCATAATTCCAATCCATCTCCTTTTCTGCAATCTGTTCTTCTTTGCAATCAAATCAATTGGCACAGGACCTCTGGCATCCATTCCTACCCAGCTCTTGGAGTCTCTCGGCCTTCTATTAAATTTCCTTGCATGTTTCCTAAGCTCAATCACTTCTGAATCCTCTCCACTTTCATCAGTAAATGTAACATATTCAGTTCCACTATCTGAATCAAAGTCAAAAACTGCAGTGTCCACACCTTGCCTTAAACCTGATACATGCCCTTGCCCTTAACTAAATGCACCTTGGCTTGGATTCACCACTTGGGAAAATGTTTCTTGAGTTTTTGTTCCGATAACTTGCACTTCATCGTGATCAACAACTACTGGCATTGTATTGATTTATCTCCGCTTAACTGGGTTGCTAACAACATGTGTGATCACACCAGCTTCATCATTTATGAGCACATCATTGTTTGTTTCGGCAATAATGACAACTACAAGTTCCTCATCATCATTCAGTGCAACAATCTCATCCTCAAGGTCACTCCCATTGCTACTATGATCAGTATCTTCTTCTCCATGATACTCCACAAATACATCAACAATTCCTCCACTTATTACGTATTCTGCCATCTGCATACACTTGGTCTCAACATTCAGGAATACTAGCCCATTGATCAGTTGTTGTCCATGAATAAGAAAATACAGCTTCATCGATTCCTTGAGTTTAATTTGATCCTTCATAAAGCCTTTAACCTCCTGCAACGATAATGTATCCCTCTCTACGTATGACATTGCATTCTCTCCCCCAACATAGTCCAAATTCGGACCAACTCGAATGAATTCGCCACCCAAAGGAACCCACGTTGTCAAAATCTCAGTAGGGACCATGATTAAAATGAAATAACAAAACAATGTGAAAAGGATAAACCAAACTGTTCTATTTGCGAACAAAATTTAGGGAAGAATTGCATAAAGAGGAGGGCAACAAGATGATTACCTGCTATAGAATGCGTCCCCGTGTCTTCACGTTGGTCGCCGTCCCCCTCCCCCCCCGATCAACCACCAGTCGCAATTGTTGCAGTCCCACGCGCGAGAGAGAGTGGTGGAAGGCAAGAAGACACGGAGCGATTGAACTGGACACCCATGCGGATCTGCTCGAGGTGGACAATGACGTGGTCCTAGACTACCACATAGGCTAGACTAGGCCGACCCAGTCTTTTCCGCGCGTGCCTCGCAGCCCAACCTCATCCTTCTCCACGTCAGCAATCCCCGTTTGGACAGTGATCCAGGATTCGATTTAGACCGGGAATGCAAAATTTGGGGTACGAACTGACATGGATTTGGAGATTGGGGTTCAGTTTGCCGAACCTCTACGAAATGAAAAGAGTAAAATGCATTGGCGGTACCTATACTTGTTGACGGAGCACAATACGGTACCTGAACTTTAGGATACGCTCAATACGGTACCTAAAGTTGGTGAGTGGTGAATGTACGGTCACTGTTCATCGTACATGCGTTGTAGCGCGAGCGGGGAAGGTGTTGTGCGAGAGGGAGCGATGCATTTTTTCGGAAAACCCCCTGGGTCTCGGACATATATGCCCAGAAGGCCGACCAGGTGGCGCTTGGTCTCTTCATCTCCACCGCCCGCGAAACAGAACGGAGGCGCTGCGTCGGCGTCTCCGCCACCGCCATCATCACTGATTTTTTCTCCGGTTCGAGTTGATTTCGCTTGAGGAAGGAGAGGCGCCGCTGGTCTTCATCTATGTCGTCCTGAATAGTGGCGGCGATGGCTCCGGTGCGCCGTCCTGAAGGAGACCCGCCACCTGCTTACGGTGAGTCCCGCCATTGATCTCTATCTGCATCGTCGTCTTGAAAATCAAAGCGTTTGTAGGTATCTCTTAGTTGTGTTTGATAATTTCTTCAGTTTAGGCTGATTGTCTTAGGTTTTTCGGTAGCAATTAAGGGTTTGTTGGTTGGGGCTTAGGGTTTATGATCTGAAAAAGGCATGACCTTTCTGTGTGTTTAATCTGTCAGGTCGTCGTAGCAGTCACTTCTCAGCTCAGTTTCACCATGGAGGGTTTTTTGTTGGGCATGGAGCTAATCGAGGTTATGTGAATGGGCGGTCAGTTTGGTATGATCACATCGACTCTATTACTTGGTCGCCGATAATGCTGGAGCATATTGTTGAGGATATTGGTTGGGAGATGGCAGGCAGAGTGAAGGCTTACTATTGCATCCCTCTACTGACAATTAGCAGAAATGGTTTGAGGGAGCTGACAAGTGGAAAGAATGATGCAATTTCAGGGAGCAGGGTATCATTTTTTTGAGATATATTTAGACCATGATGATAGCTTCAATGCTAACCTGGATAGTGAAGATGATGTGGTGTACAATCCAAGAGCTGTACTTACATCAGTAATCAGCCCTATGAAGCATGTTCAGACTGAAGAACACATGGAAGTTGAAGGTGGAGCAGAGCAAGGTGGATCACATGATGGTGGAGCAGTGCAAGGTGGAGCACAACATGCTGATGCAGAGCATGTTTCAATACAAATAATTTATCCTGAAGATGTAGTTGAGGATAATGAGCCAATACCAATGCACAAAAAGAACTTAAGGGTGAGAAACAGGGTTGCCAGGGTGGAGAGTTGCTTGGAAGATGAGAAAGCATATTCAGATGACTCAGATGATTCAGACTTTGAGCCTGGTTCTATGGTGGATAGTGATAATGACATAGGTGACGAAGATGATGACTTGTATGCAGGCAATGTAGATGAGGATGACTTTGAGGTTGCAACTGTATGCCAACAAAATGAACCAGCAACAGACAGGAGGGCTTCAAAATGTAAAGGTGAAGATGAATACATGGAAGAAGGTGAAGATTTGTGGGGACCTGATTTAGATGATGAAAATGCTAAGATGAGGTTCAAACAATTTAGAGAGGATGATATGAAATGTCCTAAGTTTGAAGTTGGTCAGGTGTTTCAGAATGTAGCTATGGTTAGGCAAGCCATCAGAGAGTATTCATGTCAAAACAGAGTGGATTTGAAGACGACAATCAATGATAAGAGGAGAGTGAAAGCTAGCTGTGATGAAAATTGCGCTTGGTTCTTGTGGGTCTCACTGGATAGCAGAACCAAATCTTTTATGGTTAAGAGGCATGTTAGTGAGCACACATGCAACAAGAAGTGGAAGGTTAAGGCCTTAACGGCTAAATTTCTTGCAGATAAATACATTGATAGCTTTAGGGCTGATCAAGGTATGAGTTTAAGGAATTTCTCAAGGATTGTGCAAAAAGAATGGCACATGACTCCTGGACGAATGAAGCTTCAGAGGGCTAGGAGAGAGGCAATGGTAACCATCCATGGTGATGAGGAAGGGCAGTACAAACTACTGTGGGATTATGCCAATGAAATCAGGAGGAGCAACCCTGGTTCTTCTTTCTATGTGTCCCTTGATCCTACAGCCAAATTCAGTAAGTTGTACATGTGCTTGGATGCTTGTAGAAGAGATTTCTTACAGGGTTGTAGACCTGTTATTTTCCTGGATGGTTGTCATATTAAGACTAGATACAGGGGACAGTTGCTGGCTGCTGTAGGGATGGATCCTAATGATTGTATCTTCCCCATAGCTATAGTTGTAGTTGAAGTGGAGGATACATCTAGTTGGCTATGGTTTCTTGATACATTGAAGAGGGATCTTTGCATACAGAACACTGAGCCATGGACAATCATGTCTGGCAAACAAAATGTGAGCAAATGCAAGTACTGTACTTAGTTGTTATTTCAAATGCAAGTACTGTATTTAGTTTTTATTTCAAATGGAAGCAATGTATAGTTGATCATTGAGTGCTAGTACTGTACTGTATAGTTGATCACTGAGTGCTATCTGATGCAGGGTTTAATCAATGCTGTAAGTAGCTTGCATAGAATTCAACATACTTCACAGCTAACATATAACAGAAACAACATCACATTGATAGACTGACATATAACAAACAACATCACTTAGATGTTCATTCATTACATAGCATCACATCATCACAACTAACATAAGATTGTTACACACATTTCACAGCTCAAACAGACATCATACCAAACAACTAACATCAGAAACACCCTAGATGATCCAACAGACTTGGAAGCAACTTCACTTTTCCTTCTTCAGTAAGACCAGCAGACCTAAAACACACAGAACCATCACACTTGCAACAATGCACTTCATGATCATCAAAGCTTCTCTCCCAACAGCAATGAGCACATCAGCTTGGCTCCTGCTGATTGGTTTCTTTCCACTCGATTGATTCGAAGCAACCCATCCATCCCCTTCACCTGCAGCAGTCAACTCCTCCCTCCTCTCCTGCGCAGCAACTATGGCATCCACAGCAACATCACCCCTGTGTATGTTGTGATCAACTAGGAGGTCAACATACTCTACCTCCCAATGCCAAAAATCACATGTTCTCTGTATCAAAAACAAAAACCCCAGTCAGCTCAAACTTGCAGAAAATCCATTTTTTTTCCACCAAAACAACAATGCGACCAAATCAAGAAGAGAAACACTAACCCCATGACTCTGGGACCCGTAGAAGATCCACCCATTGTGCAGGACTGTCGTGGACTCGATCCACTTGACACGCTTGCCGCAGTCAGGGCATGGGATGCAGGGGATCAGAGGCAACAGACGAGAACCAGAGCGGCGAACACCTGAGCGGGATGATCTGTTGATCGACATGGCGACGGGCGACCGCGATGGGCAACAACAGCGACGGCGAGCTCCGGATTTGGTTGAGGGCGACGGGGACGGGGGAGAAGAGAGCCAGGGATTTGAGAAGGGAAATGAGGATTTCACCGCCGCTCGCCACTTTACAAATAAACCCACATGCAACTTCCCACCGACGCGTAGCTCCCTCGCCAGCTCAGCACAGCACCTGCCCCGCTCGCGCTACGACACGTGTACGACGAACAGTGACCGTACATTCACCGCTCATCAAGTTTAGGTAACGTATTGAGCGTATCCAAAAGTTCGGGTACCGTACTGTGCTGCGTCAACAAGTACAGGTACCGCCAATGCATTTTACTCAAATGAAAAGGCGTGTCGCACCGATGATCGGAGGCAGAGTGCGCTGTGAACACGGTAGACGGACCGAGGCTGCGAACGTTCTCTGTCAGTAGCTGTTAGTACGACACAGGGTTCTCGCAGAGGTCGCCGCATTGATGCTTCCTCCAACAAATTATTTCTCTGACAGTGCTGCGCAGCTATTCAGTCAATTGGCGTGGCCGCGCCTGGCAAGTTGATCAAGGGGCCCTGCGACGTACTAGTACTACTACTACTACTCATGGAGACAGGAACCAAACAATGTAAAACACGATGTTGTGGTTGTCTCGATACCCAATAGGGTCGGACGGTTGCATATATATATGGGTGTATAAGTTACAACAAAGCCCTAGATATACAAGGTATATACAGTCTAATACTCTCCCTCAATCTTAACCGTTCTCCGAATTCAGAAGGTTAAGATTGTGTCTACAGCCCTCAAACTGAGGTTGAGATAACGGCTTTGTAAATATATCAGCAAGCTGATCCTTTGAAGGAATAAACTTGATCTGCAACTGCTTCTGAGAGACACGTTCTCTGACAAAGTGATAGTCTACCTCGATGTGTTTTGTTCGGGCATGAAAGACAGGATTTGATGACAAATATGTAGCACCGATGTTATCACACCAAAGAACAGGTGGCTGATCTTGAGAGACTCCCAACTCTCGAAGCAAAGACTGAACCCAAATAAGCTCAGCTGTGGCATTGGCAACTGCTTTGTACTCAGCTTCAGTACTACTACGAGACACTGTAGCTTGTTTACGAGCACTCCAGGCGATCAGATTAGGACCATGAAACACTGCATATCCCCCCGTGGATCGCCGATCATCCGGACTCCCTGCCCAATCAGCATCTGAAAAAGCTGAGAGAACACCAGAAGAAGTAGGCCGAATGAGCATGCCAAAAGACAGAGTGTACTGAACATAACGCAAGATGCGTTTAACCGCAGTCATGTGCAAATCTCGAGGAGCATGGAGATACTGACAGACACGGTTGACAGCATATGAGATATCCGGACGTGTGATCGTCAAATACTGCAAACCACCAACAATACTGCGGTACTCAGTGACATCATCCGCAGACAGAAGAACACCAGCAAATGCAGACAGTTTGTCAGTAGCAGACATGGGAATGTGAGCAGGTTTGCACTGAAGCATACCAGCGCGTCGCAGCAAATCCTGGGAATACTTCTTCTGAGAGAGAAGCAAGCCAGCATCCGAGTGAGAGACCTCCAGTCCAAGAAAGAAATGAAGACGACCAAGATCTTTAACAGCAAAATCACCACTCAGAGCAGAGACCAACCTATCAGCAGCAGGAACAGAAGAGCTAACCAGGATGATATCGTCCACATAGACCAGCAGATACATAGTGACAGTAGGACGCTGCAGCAGAAACAATGATGTATCGGCTGTGGATGGAATAAACCCATGGGCACGGAGAGCAGTGCCAAGTCGTGCATGCCACGCACGAGGTGCCTGTTTCAGGCCATAGAGTGCCTTGACCAGACGACACAGATGCTGAGGACGAGCTGGATCAACAAAACCAGGAGGTTGGCGCATATATACCTCCTCCTCAAGAACACCATGAAGAAAGGCATTCTGAACATCAAGCTGACGAAGAGACCACCCTCTAGTGACAGCTAGCGAGAGCAACAAGCGAATAGTGGTGGGCTTCACCACAGGACTGAAAGTATCCTCATAATCAAGCCCATGACGTTGCTTAAAACCACGAGCAACCAGACGAGCCTTGTATCTCTCAATAGAACCATCTGCATGTCGTTTGACCTTAAAGACCCACTTGGAGTCAATAATATTGACACCAGACTTTGGAGGAACAAGGCGCCATGTATCATTTTTCAGCAGAGCTTGATATTCCTGTTCCATCGCAGATCGCCAATGTGGAATACTCATAGCAGCCTGAAAGTGACGAGGTTCGGCAGTAGGGTCAGACTGAGAATAGGCCATACATGCCGCAATCCACGCAACTGTACCATCAGTGCGACGCAGCGGCTTATGAATACCACTCTTACTGCGTGTATGAGGACGGCGATCAACAGGTGCAGCAGGTGCAGACGACGATGGCGAGTCTTGGGGCGGAACAGAGACAGTAGTCGGTGTCGCAGAGGCAGCCAGCCCACGAGCAGAAGCACGGGCGGGCGTTAGCAACCGCGCGGGCGACCGTGATGGTGACGGGCCAGGAGATGGCGGCCCAGCTGGAGACGGCGGCCCAGCTGGAGACGGCGGCCCAGCTGGGGAGGGCGGGCCAGGAGACGCCAGCCCAGGCGAAGGCGCTGCTGGTGACGCGGTGGGCGAGCGTGGCGATGACGTCGGGGCCCGATCCGCGTCGGGCTGGTGCGCAACCACGCGCAGGGGAGCAGGCGGCCCTGCATGGGACATGCAGGGGGCGACGACGCCATGATCGACGTCCAGACCAGGGGCTGCAGCAGGTGCAGCGCCGGATGACACAGCAGTGTCATCAACAGGGGCATCATCCAAGAGTTGTAGTCGGGCTCCTCTACCAGTTCCTGCACCATGGTTAGACAACAAAAACGGCGAGTGTGCAGCATCTACAAATTGATCAGGCAATAAAGGAGATGAATGCAATGATGGTGTAGATGGAGTCACAGGAGATGGTAGAGCTGAGAAAGGGAAAACATGCTCATCAAAGATGACATCACGTGAGATATACACACGATTAGTCGGAACGTGGAGACATTTATACCCTTTGTGCACAGAACTATACCCAAGGAAGACACATTTTTTAGACCGATACTCAAGCTTGCGACTGTTATAGGGACGGAGGTGTGGCCAGCATGCACAACCGAACACTTTAAGAAAAGTGTAGTCCGGGGTCTCATGAAGTAAGAGTTCTAGTGGGGTCTTCATATGAAGGAGTCGAGACGGAAGCCTGTTAATAAGAAAACAAGCAGTGGTGAAAGCATCACTCCAGAAACGAAACGGAACCGAAGCGTGAGCTAGCAAAGTTAATCCTGTTTCGACAATGTGACGATGCTTACGTTCGGCAGAACCATTTTGCTGATGTGTATGTGGACACGACACACGATGAGAAATCCCAAATTTTTCAAAGAAGGAGCTTAGATTGCGGTACTCACCCCCCCAATCCGACTGAACATGAATGATTTTGCGATTGAGAAGACGCTCAACATGAGTTTGGAACTTTAAGAACACATCGAACACATCAGACTTGCGTTTAAGAAGATAAATCCAAGTAAACCGACTGTAAGCATCAATAAAACTGACATAATATTCATGACCACTAACAGAAATTTGAGCAGGACCCCAAACATCAGAAAACACAAGCTCTAGTGGAGTTTTGACTACATGAGTGGACACAGAAAAAGGTAACTGGTGGCTTTTGCCTTGTTGACACGCATCACAAACTGCAGTATCATTATTACTAGAAAGCGAGGGAAGCTCATGGCGATGAAGAACATGACGAACAATGGGTAACGCCGGATGACCAAGACGAGAGTGCCACTGTGACGGGGACACACGAACACCACTGAAGACTTGAGACACAGCTGGAGAGACAGGAGGCAACACATCAAGCGCGTAGAGGCCATTGCAGCACCGACCGCTAAGCAGTACGTCCCGTGTGACTCGATCCTTAATGAAAAAATGAGAGCGATGAAATTCACAAAACACATTATTGTCTCTAGTGAGTCTAGGAACAGAGAGCAAATTACGTGTAACAGAAGGGACGCACAGAATATGTCGAAGATGCAATGGTGTAGAAATATGATTGGAAAGAAGAGATGCCTGACCAACATGAGAGATGTGCATACCTGCCCCGTTTGCCGTATGAACCTTGTCGTGGCCCTGATAGGTCTCGCGAACAGTGAGCTTGTTCAGCTCATTCGTCACATGATCCGTAGCACCAGTGTCCATGTACCAGGTGGGATCAACAGAATATGACTGTGTTTGCCCTTGCTGCGCCATATGAACTTGGCGCTCATTGCCTTTTCCGTTATTGCCGAGACCCAGGAAATCAGTCTTGAAACGGCGGTGGCAGCGAGATGAAACGTGGCCAGGGAGACCACAAGTCTGACAGGGCTGTGCAGCGCCACATGCAACACAACAGCCACGTGGGCGACCATCCTGGATGATCACGGAGGAGCGCGAGGTCGGCGGCGAAGTAGTTGCCGCGGCAGGTTTGCCCCCCCCCAGGGGACGATGCAGGGGGAGGGGCACGAGGAGCTCCTTTGCCACGGTATGCTCCGTGGACGGAGGAGCCGTCAGGCAGTACGTCGGAACGGCGAGCGGAGAGCCGTTGCTCCGTTCCAAGAAGACGAGCATAGAGCTCCTGTGGGCGAATAGGAACCTCCCGTTCCTTGATCACTTCCACGAGAGAGTCGTAGTCCCCGTCGAGACCATTAAGAATATAGCCAGCAAACTCAGCATCACGAAGGGGCTCACCAATAGCAGCGAGCGTGTCAGCGAGGCCTTTAACAATGTTAAAGTAGGCAGTGATGGTCTTGTTCTCCTTCCTGGTTTCACCGAGCTTGTTGCGGATAGCCATGGACTGAGCCGTGGATTGCGAAGAGAAGCTCGAGCCCAAGATGTCCCACGCTTCACGAGACGTAGCCGCAAACAGCACCAGACCCGCGACACCCTCTCCAAGAGAGGACTGAATCGCGGAAAGAATGGCTTGGTCTTGCGCCACCCACGGGCGATACTGCGGATGATACGGCGGAGGACACGGGAGGGAGCCATCAACAAATCCTTCGATGTAGTGACTACGAAGAAGGGGGAGGATCTGCGCACGCCAATAGAGATAGTTGTCCGGTTTCAATTGCACCGGAAGCTGATGAGCAAAATAGAACGGCGGCGACGGGATCAGCTCAAGTGGAGACGGCGCCGGTACATAGGCCGCAGCATGAGCCATATCCTGATGCGACGGCGCGTTATACGAAGGGTAGCCCGGCGGCGCAGATGGAGACGGCGGCAGGACGGGCATCCGTGGGGCACCGTACGTAGGGTAGCCCAGGGCGGAGTAGGCCGCATACGGCGGTGGCGACGCAGTCGTGGCAGTCGGTGGCGGGTGATAGGGCGCCAAGGCATGATTCGGCGGCCCGTACGACGGCGGCGGCCGAACAGGAGCAACACCCGAGACGGGGCCACCAGCAGCAACCGGGCCATACACGGGCGCAGTAGAGACTCCAGGCGGCGGCGCGGTGGAGAGAAGCGATCCCGAGAACATGGGACCGGCCGATCGTGTAAGGAGGGAGCCGCCGGGGACATCCGACGCCTGGAACGGAGCGGTTCCTCCTTGAAGAAGATGCTGGAGGAACGACGAGACCGGCGTGGTCCAAGGCCCGGGATAGGCAGCCGAGGGAGATGCAACTGTGGTCGGCGGCGCGGAGAAGAGAGCAGCCGCCGTAGTGGAGTTGAACGATGCGGCGGCGTCGGCGGCCAGCATCAAGGCAGTATCGGCGGCGGCCGCGGCGGCGGAGGAAGCCGGCGGCGGCGGCGGCGGTGCGGAAGCCATTAGGGTTTAGGGACGCGAGGGCTCTGATACCATGTAAAACACGATGTTGTGGTTGTCTCGATACCCAATAGGGTCGGACGGTTGCATATATATATGGGTGTATAAGTTACAACAAAGCCCTAGATATACAAGGTATATACAGTCTAATAAACAACAACAGAACAGAAGCGAGCGGCGCGGTGCCAACATCAGAAGAATCCGCACGTGGACGGACGCGGGGCCAGGGCACGCGACGGAGCGCTCGTCCATCGCCGTCGCCGTCGCGCGGTTGGACGGAGCTGCATGTTGGCAGCGAGTGGATCGATACCGGGCGGGATGATGGTGCGCATCATGGTCAGGATGGGTGTGCGCGTGCAGTTGGGACAGCGCCGGGACGGGGCTCTCTTCTCATTACGCCCAAAACGCGCGCGGTTGGAGCTGCACAGCGCCTCATTACTACGAGCCAGAATCAGAATTGACGTCCACCGGTGAGCGCGATATTTCCGTCTTGCCTGCGGCGCCGGCCGAACTACTACTTCCGTATACTGCATGTTGGGCAGTAGTAGTAGGCTCGATACGGAGCTAGCTACATCCTCCCCCCGTACGTACGAACGGAACGCCTGGGTCAAGCTTTTGACCCGTCTTGTTGGGAGGATGGTAGCTGGTGCGTAGTAGCATGATGATGGCTTTATCCCATCTGCGATTTTGTACGCTTTCTTTTTTGGAAACATGGGAGGCTGAACGGAGACGAGTGAGCAAACATGGGCTCGGTGCCGCGACGGCATGGTGCGGCCGACTGGCCACGCACGCCCGCGCTCCGTTGTCGCGACGGGGGGACTGGAACCGGCTACTAAATTTGAACGGAGATTCGGTGGCAGCTAGCTATAGCCGCTGCGGCGCGCCGGCGGTGAGTGACGCTTTCGCATTCAAGCCGTTGCCCAAGGCGAAGCGAACTTGACTAGGAGTAGCTGACTAGAGTAGCTGGCTGTAGTGGCTAGGAACACCGGAAAAGAGTCAACCAGACACTGTAGCTGGCTAGCCGCCGGTTACCGATGCATGTGCAGGAGCCGGAGGCAAACTTCGAGGAGTCCTCTAGTCAACCTGCGCTTCAGAGCAAATTCAATAGTGGATTCAGAGTCAAGAATTTCTAGCTCCCGTGCTTCTTTAAACAAATAAAAATCATATATTTAAATTTTAAATAAATCCGATTTTTTTGAATGTTCTCAAAAATGTATTCCACAAACGTGCAAAGTTTTAATTTAATAATTCGTATTTTGAGCTATACAAAAATGAAAAATGTACGTATTTGAGTATAATGTTTCAAATCCCAAAAAAATGAGTATTTTGTCATTTTTTGTATAGCTAAAATACTTCATCTGTCTTAAAATAATTATCGTTCAAATGAGTTAAAAGAATTATTTTGAGGCGAAGGGAGTACAAAGAATTCCACGTTTCGATTTTGCATGTTTCTAAGCAACATCATGGACTACATCTAGAATTATTTTCAATAATTTTTGAAACTTCTGATTTATTTAAAACGAAGAAAATATTGGAGTTCGGGGAGAAAAATTACTTTCCAAGTCAAGGGCTGATTATAGGTTATTGCCATGTCATAGTATAGCCAACTTTATAATAACCAATATGTATAGTACTGGGCTATAAATTCGTGTTAATTGCCCATTTAATCACCAGAAAAACCAACCTTTCAAATGACTAAACGAAACGATTTCGATTTTCTTATTGTACTTGGTCTCGTCCCGAAAACCACCGTGGTAGATAGCATTCCCTAATTTGGCATGTCAAACAAAATTGACATTAGTACATAGGTACTTTATTCAAGTTGCATGCACTACTGCTCCGAGAATAATGCTCGAGCAAACAGCGAAGCAAAATGAAGCTTCGATTTTGGTTAAGGTGGACAATGACGGCGTCGTTACCTTGTTGAAGTCATCATTATTGCATTCATCGTCTTCTTGCTCGGGTCGTCCCAGGAAAAACCATGGATTTGGGTCTCCCGGACCGGACGTTGGGGACATTCGACGCCGTTCTCCCTATCGAGGGCATCGTTTTGACAATGTTGTGTAGCGGGTTCTTGGCGCCGGATTCGTGAGATGGACGCGTGCAGGGCGGTGGCGCTGTCCGGCGTCGCGGTGAAATCAATGGATGGCTAATACGTCATAAACGTATCCATAATTTCTGATGTTCCTTGTTGTTTTCATGTCATATGCTACATGTTTCCTTTACACTTTACGTCATTTTTATCGATTTCCTGCGACTAACCTATTGACAAGATGCCACAGATCCAGTTCCCGTTTTCATGTTGTTTTTAGTTTCAGAAAAGTTGTTCTGGAAATATTCTCGAAATTGGACGATTCGAAGCCCGGAAGTCTTAAAAAGTCGTTGATACGTCTCCAACGTATCTATAATTTCTGATGCTCCATGTTGATATTATGCCAATTGCTACATGTTTTCTGTATGTTTTCCGGAACTAACCTATCTATACTTCTTATAAAGAAAAACCCCAGCATTAAATATTTTTCTATCTCAACATGCAAGCTATCCACATCATCCATCCTATTAGTCAATCAATAGTTCATGTCATATCCACTTATATTTATTAATAATCACATGCAAGCTACCCATCGTTCATTTGTTAAAGCATCCATTTGTTCAAATAACAATTTATAATACACAACCATCATATGTCTATTAAATTTACTGTGTCGAGTTCAACTGAGTTTTACATATTTATTTAGACAACAAAATTTATCATCCATGTTTTTTGATTGTTTAACCACTTGGTCGAACTTCTCTATACTTCTTATAAAGCAAAACCCCACTATCATGCATTAATTATTTTTCTATCTCAACATGCAAGTTATCCACATCATCCATCCTATTAGCCAATCAATAGTCCATGTCATCTCCACTTATATTTATTAATCATCACATGCAAGCTACCCATCATTCATTTATTAAAGCATCCATTTGTTCAAAATAACAATTTATAATACACAGCCATCATATGCTATTAAATTTACTATGTCGAGTTCAACTGAGTTTTACATATTTATTTAGACAACAAAATTTATCATCCATGTTTTTTTATTGTTTAACCACTTGGTCGAACTTCTCATGCAGATATATGTTGGAAAAATTGATCATACATGTGTTTTTAGAAAAGGATATTGAGACCCTCTCCCTCTATTTCGAAATGATGCATATGAAATTTACTGTAGTTCCTAAATGGATCACGCCGCAACGCGCAGGGTATCCTTCTAGTTAACAAGATGTCAAGTGCCAGTTCCCTGTTTTCTGTTGTTTTTTATTTCAGAAAAGTTGTTCTGGAAATATTCTCGGAATTGGACCCCACGAATCCCGAAGTTCCTATTTTCCCCGGAAGCATCAAGAGGTCCCGAAGAGCCCCAGAGGGGGCCACAGGGTGGCCACACCATAGGGTGGCGCGGGTCCCCCCTGGCCGCGCCACCTGGTGGTGTGGGCCCCCTGGCCACCCCCGGCATCGCCCTTTTGCCTATATATACTCCCCCGAGGGAAAACCCTAAGAGAATCGACCTTTTCCACAAAATACATCCGTAGCTCCGCCGCCGCCACCGCCAAGTTTCGGGGGACAGATCTCTATTCTGACACCCTGCCGGGACGGGGACGTGCCTCTGGAAGCCATCTCCATCGACTCCACCGCCATCTCCATCGCCGTTGATGTCTCCTATGATGAGGAGGGAGTAGTTCTTCCCCGAGGCCGAGGGCTCTACCGGTAGCTATGTGGTTCATCTCTCTCTCCCATGGTGTGATCTATATGTGATTGTGAGCTTTGTAATCTAGTTGAATAAGTAGATGTTACTCTTCATCTTGTGCTACTCAAGTGTTTTACTAATATGAACTTTGGAGTCCCCTTGTCCCGCGGTGTGATGGTGACAGTGTGCATATGGTGTGTGTCTCCTCTATGAATTGTGGTGTTTGTCTAGTACCTTCTAGGGCGCTCATAGTGACAGCGTGGGGTTAACTAGACATGGGAATTCTTACTTTAAGGAATGTTTTTGCATCCCTATGCAATGATTAGTGTTCGTTATCCAACCGGAGAGGGTTAAGAGTAGCATAGTGAAGAGAAAATCTTTAGCTATTCAATTATGTGATCATTGTTGAGAGTGTCCACTAGTGAAAGTAGGATCCCTAGGCCTTGTTTCCAAGCATTGAAACACCGTTTTCTGCCTGTTCTGCTACATGTTTGCTTGCTGCCATATTTATTTCAGATTTCTATTATTACTTATAAGCATCCATATTACTCGCATTTCACTATCTCTTCGCCGAACTAGTGCATCTATATACCTGACAAGTATATTGGGTGTGTTGGGGACACATGAGACTTCTTGTATCTTAATTGCATAATTGCTTGAGAGGGATATCTTTGACCTCTACCTCTCTGAGTTCGATAAACCTTGGGTGACCCACTTAAGGGAAACTTGCTGTTGTTCTACAAACCTCTGCACTTGGAGGCCCAACACTGTCTACAAGAATATAAGCGTGCGTAGACATCAAGCTTTTTTCTGGCGTCGTTGCCGGGGAGGTAAGGTAAAAGGTACTCACATCCTCGGGTGTGAGTGCTCGGAGTTATTTCCTTTAGATTTTGCAATTTTGTCTTTTTGTTTCTTGTTTTCACTAGTTAGGCTTATTTTTACTTATTCCTTGTTTTTATATTTACTAGTTAGACTTAATGGAAAACAACAAAAATATAAGAGAGCTTTATAATACTTATCTTGAGTTAGGACATGAAGTGTTTGAAGAGAAAATTAAAAAAACCTATGGAACTTTATTTGCATGCTAGTGGCAATGTTATTAGTATGAACTCTTTAAACACCATTATTGCTAATGCTATGGAAAAATCTAAGCTTGGGGAAGCTAGTTTTGATGAATATGATATTTTTAGTCCCCCGAGTTTTGAGAAGGAAATTTTCTTTGATGATACCTTGCCTCCAATATATGATGATTATAATGATTGGGGTATTCTAGTTCCACCTGTTTACAATGATGAATATGATATTTTTAGTCCACCTACTATTGAGGAAAAAATCAATTATGATTACAATATGCGTCCTATATTTAATGATTATGGTGATGATAATAATAATCATAGCTATCTTTTTTAATTTGCTCCCACTACTATTAATAAGAATGACTATGCTTATGTGGAGAGTATTAATTATTTTATGCATATGGATCATGATAAGAATGTTTTATGTGATAGCTATAATGTTAATTTTATTCATGATGCTACTGAAGGTTATTATGAGAGAGGGAAACATGGTTTTATGCATCTCAACAATATTAAGTTTCCCCTCTTTATGTTGAAATTTTTGAAATTGCACTTATTTTGTCTTCCTATGCAAGCCACTTTGTGCTTCATTGAATTGTTTTTCTACAAGTTTCTTTTTCATAGGAAGTGGGTTAGACTTAAATGTGTTTTATATTTTCTTCTTGATGCTCTCTTATTGTGCTTCAACTCTTATTCTTATGTGAGCATCTTTTAAAAATCATTGTGCCTAGCTGAAAGGCATTAAAAGAAAAGGGCTTCCGGGAGACAACCCATTTTATTTCTCTGTTTTCAACCCGCTTTCCGTCGTTTATTTTTGTTTTCTTTGCACCTGGGTGTCTATTTCCTTAGCAATCCCACTGTATCTTTTCTTTTGTGTCTTTGTTGAGCCAAGTAAAGTCTCTAGTGAAAAGTTGAGACTATATTTCGGATTTCTGCGCAGGAAACAGATTCCTGCTGTCCATTGTTAAATTCGTATAAAATCATATAAATTCAAAATAACCTGAGTTTTTTTTTGCGTAATCCTAGGTTATATACGCAACTTTTCTTAGTTGAACACTTTTTGATTTGAGAAACATAAGATTTCCGAAAAAATCATCTTTACCTGCTGTCATGTTTTGACAGATTTCTGCCAATAATTGCATTTGCATCTTAATCTCTTTCTTTTGGTGTTCTTTTGAGAAAAACAGTTTTAAAAGTTGTGACAGTAGCTAATGTCTTTATTAGTGTTAGGATTATGTTGAAACTGAACCATGTGAATTTATTATTTCGATTGCACTAGTGTTGCTAATGAAGATTGTGAGAAGTTTGGTGTGAAGGAAGTTTTCAAGGGTCAAGAGAAGAGGGTGATATGACGTGATCAAGAAGAGTGAAGATCCTAAGCTTGGGGATGCCCGGTTGGTACATCCCAGAAAATTCCAAGAAGACTCAAGCATCTAATCTTGGGGATTCCCAAGGCATCCCCTTCTTCATCGACAAATTATCAGGTCACTTCTAGTGAAACTATATTTTTATTCGGTCACATCTTATGTGCTTTACTTGGAGCATCTTTTATTTTTGCATTCAGTTTGTTTAGTTTTCTTTGCTGTAGTTTATGGTTGGATCTTATCATACTTGTGTGGGAGAGAGACACGCTCTGTTTTCATTGCTTAGAACACTCTAGTTTTCATTCTTATTGTTCTGTGAGTGTTCACTTTTTGCTAGTACTGTGTTTAGCCTTTGTTTTCATGCATCTCTTATTCAGAGTTGTTAGCTTTTGTAGTTAGGTGGTTCTCATATTTGTGTTTGCTTGGAAATACGAATGCTATTGTGATAGTTGGTATAGTGGAAAATATTGCATGGTCGTGTAGATCACTAAACTGCTTCACTTGAATCACTGTTGTTGTTTTGAGATATTAATTTGCTTAATGGATAAACGGGAAGGACTAGTAAGTACAAACTTTTAATGGTTGGTCTAAGAAACTTGAAACTGTGCCACACTTAAAATTACCAGCTGATAGAAATAATGGTATGTGATTGCTACGAGTGATACATTTCTGATCGGCCTTTTATTACGCGCTACGGCCGGGGTAGTTAACAGTGACTTGTCACTGCCACGGACCCTCTTGGAGTGATTTGCACTTTGCCTTGAAAGATGATTTTCTTGCTGCAATCTTTTAACTTGTGAGTCTATGTTGCGGTTCCTGGCACTTCCACCATCCATATTTGCTAGCCTCTTCGGTATTGTGCATTGCCCTTTCTGACATTGAGAGTTGGTGCAAACTTCGCCAGTGCATCCAAATCCCGCGGGAGGACTTTGTTCTGCTACACATAAGACCATATATTCTTCCTCAAAACATCTACCACACCTACCTATCATGGCATTTCCATATCCATTCCGAGATATATTGCTGCACAACATCCACCTCCATTATGTTACTTGATGTTGAGCTTCATGGTTATTTATGCATACTGCTACACTGGCAGGAGCATGCAGTTGGATATATCATAGATATTCCCTTATGAGTTATGAGTACTAAAAGTGTGATGATTCATTGTAATATAGGTGTTTCCCCTACCGGTGAGGATATATAAAAAAAAGCCCAAAAGGAAAAAGAAAAAAAAGGCCAAAGAGAGAATAAAGAGAGATAGGGCGCATCACTATCCTTTATACCACACTTGTGATTCATGTTTAGCACCAATGCTTCAGTTTGGAGAAAGTTTTCATATTATCATTCATTCATA
The DNA here is from genome assembly GCA_028641055.1 of Alopecurus myosuroides. Classification (NCBI taxonomy): domain Eukaryota; kingdom Viridiplantae; phylum Streptophyta; class Magnoliopsida; order Poales; family Poaceae; genus Alopecurus; species Alopecurus myosuroides. The sequence goes on along the minus strand of CM054059.1, from coordinate 169,953,599 downwards.
ACTATGTGGGGAACTTTACATTATAGACCTTGGCTTGTATATTCCAATGATGAGCCTCCTCAAATGAGCTCTAGGTTTTCGTGAGCAAGCAAGTTGGATGCACACCCACTAGTTCCATTGGAGAGCTTTCATACACTTATAGCTCTATGTGCATCCGTTGTGTGGAAATCCCTACTCCTTCCATAGCTTCGGTTGTAAGACTTTCTCTTGTCTAATGACCACTTTCAGCTTTGTGAGACTTTCTTCCATTGACCTTCCAAACCCCCCCATAATGTTCTCTTATCCATAACATCCCGATGCCAGGGAAACTTGAGTGAAAGAATGTCACCCGACCATAAGTCCTGCCAGGTCTCTGAGGCAAATGTCACCCGACCATAAGTCCTGCCAAAACAAAACAGAAAATCCAGAGCCAACTGAGCAGGAAGAAAAAGAACACCAAGTCCAGCCAATTGCATAATTCCTCTCCACCAAAAGGAACCACAAGAAGTCACTGCATGAGGGAAAGACTCGAAATGATAAGCATTCTTGACCAAATTTACCCAAGGGATATCATCAGAGTTATAGAACCTAAACCAAAACCCCATAATGTGCTTAAAAATGATAAAACTTTTAGTGAAACTAAAAGTGATTTGCATGTTGAATCATCTTCAGGGGTCACTAAAGTGCCAATTGCTACAAGTGCTGTTTTGGAGGGCATTATTGATTTGGATGCTTCTTCACTTGAAAACACTTGATTTTCTTTTCCTATGCCTAGCTAAAAGGCGTTAAAGAAAAACACTTCTTGGGAGATAACCCATGGTTTTATTTTTGCTTTGTTTTTCTCTGTTTTCTTTGATTCAAGGTGTTGTATACTTCTGTATAAACTCCTTTGTATCTTTATTTTCATGTATTGGTTGTGCCAAATAAAATTTCTAGCAAAAGTTGGTGTTGATTTTGGATTTCTGCGCAGGAAACAAATTTCTGCTGTCCATCGTAAAAAATCGCATAATTCACAAAAAGATCAAAATGACCTGAAATGTTTTGTGCTTATTTCTCAGCTAATTATGAATTTTTTTCGTCCTTTACGTTTTTCGATTTGAGCAACATAATTGCCCCGAAGAAATTCGTCTTTATAGACTGTTCTGGTTTCGACAGATTCTGCCTTTTTACTTGCATTCTCTCTTTTACTATGCCGAGTGGATTTCTTTGCTCCACAAAACATCAGTGGTTGTATATAATGTTTAAAAAGTATTAATAACGCTTGTGTCCATGCAAAACATGTGAATTTTTTATTGTGCACTAACCCTCTAATACGAATTACAATGAGTGTGGTGTGAAGGAAGTTTTCAAGGGTCAAGAGAAGAGGGTGATATAATACGATCAAGAAGAGTATAAAACCAAAGCTTGGGGATGCCCCCGTGGTTCATCCCAGCAAATTCTAAGAAGACTCGAGCCTCTAACCTTGGGGATGCCCAAGGCATCCCCTTCTTCATCAAACAATTTATCAGGTCACTTCTATTGAAACTATATTTTTATTCGGTCACATCATATGTATTTTACTTGGAGCGTATGTTTGTTTTTCTTTTGTTTTCTTTTGTTTTCCTTGCTGTAATAATATTGTTAGAACCTAGCATTCTTTGTGGGGGAGAGAGACACACACCGCTTTTTCATATGAATACTCGTTATGCTCGTATTCTTAGTTTTTCTTCTAGCTGCTCCAAATCCATTTTAGCTCCTGTTTTTCATGCATCTCTTATTCAGAGCTGTTAGTTCTAGTAGATTTATGTTAGTACTCTCTTGTTTCATTGCTATATCTTTTGGAGAGTTTGTGTTAAAATATATATTTAATGGTGCTTGATGGAAATAGAAAATGATGCGTGTGGTAGATGGTATAACCGAAAAAACTTGCATATTCTTGTAGATCATTAAACTGTTTCACTTGATTATTTGCTGTTATTTTGAGATATTGATATGCTTAATGGTAAACTTGCTGGTTATCAGAGTAAAAACAATTAATGGTTGGTCAAAAAGCTTGAAACTGTGTCACACTTAAATAACCAGCTGATGGGATAATGGCATATGACTTCCTTTGTTGATAGCAATCGTGATGGCTTTTTGTTACGCGCTACAGTCGGGGTAGCTAACAGTGACTCACTGCCACAGTCCCTCTTGGAGTGATTTTCATTATGCCTTGTAAGATCATAATTTTAGTTGTAATCTTTTAACTTGTGAGTTTTATGTTACGGTTTTTTGGCACTTCCACCATCCATATTTGCTAGCCTTTTCGGTACTGTGTATTGCTCATTCTCACATTGAGAGTTGGTGCAAACTTCGCCAGTGCATCAAACCCCGTGGGAGAACTTTATTCTTGTACACATAATCCAAAAATTATCTTCCTCAAAATAGACACCATACCTACCTACCATGACATTTCCATAGCCATTCCGACATATATTGCCATACAACATCCATCTTCATTATGTTACTTGATGTCATGCTTCATTGTTATTTTGCATACTGCTACACTGGCAGGAGCATTTAGTTTTATATACATCAGAGATATTTCAGTTTGAATTATGAGTACTAAAAGTGTGATGATTCATTGTAAAATAGAGTGTTTCCCCTACCAGTGAGTTTATATATACAAAAAAGAGAAAAAAGCCCAAAAAAATAAAAATAAAAAAATAAAGAAAGGGCAAAAGAGTGATAATAAAGAGAGAACGGCAGCATTACTATCATTTATTTCACACTTCTGCTTCGTTAGCACCAATACTTCAGTTTGGAGAGAGTTTTCATATTATGAGTTGCATAACTATGTTTGGAACTTACATTATAGAACTTGGCTTGTATATTCCAATGATGAGCCTCCCCAAAAGTGATCTAGGTATTCGTGACCAAGCAAGTTGGATGCACCCCCACTAGTTCCATTGGAGAGCTTTCATACACTTATAGCTCTATGTGCATCCATTGTGTGGAAATCACTACTCCTTGCATAACTTCGATTATAAGACTTCCTCTTGTCTAACGATCACTTTCAGTTGTGTGAGATTTTCTTCCATTGACCATCCAAACCCCCCATAATGTTCTGTTGCCATCACATCCTGGTGCCAGGGACCAATACATAAAGCTTGCTTGTTTTGAGTGCACAAATATCTTAATGATTTTCCTACGTGCATATTGTTGTCACTTGACTTGATCCTAAGAGGAGTTGTTGTGAGAGCTTGATGTCTTGGATGATTATATTGTTGTTCCTGAAGATTAAATCATATTTAATATACTTTGCACAATTGATTGTCTTTTAGTATTGACTCATTGAAATTTTTTACTTTGTTCTTCCTAATGGTTTATATATTATTCTATTTGATATCAAATATAAACCACAACATTTATTCATTTAATCCTAGTTTACATGCTTTACATTACTATGATGATCAAGTTTATGTTGGTAGCATGTCACCTTAGAAATTATTTGTTTTTACCGCCATGAGTAGGAACTAAGCTTGGGGATGTTGAGACGTCATAAAGATATCCATAATTTCTGATGTTCCATGTTTTTTTCATGCCATATGCTACATGATTCCTTTACACTTTATGTCATTTTTAGGTATTTCATGGGATTAACCTATTGACAAGATGGCACAGAGCCAGTTCTTGTTTTCTGCTGGTTTTATTTTCGGAAAAATTGTTCTGGAAATATTCTCAGAATTGGACGATTCGAAGCCCGAAATCTTACAAAGTCGTCGCGCACACGGAGTCCGGAGGAGACCCGGAGGGGTGCCCTGGAGCCTCCACACCATGGGTGGGCGCGGACCCTCTGGCCGTGCCCAGGGGTGGTGTGCCCCCCTGGCCGTCCACCGACGTTGCCCTTAGGCCTATATATTCTCCTCGAAGGGTTAACCCTAAATACAGAAGACTTTTCCACCGAAAACATCCGCAGCCGCCGTCATCATCAACGCTAGTTCGGGAGGGTTTTGGAGCTCTCCCAGGCACCCTGTCGGGAGGGGAAATCATCACCGGAGGGCTCTACACCACCATGTCCGCCTCCGGAATGATGCGTGAGTAGTTCATCCTTGGACTACGGGTCCATAGCAGTAGCTAGATGGTTGTTCTCTCCTCTTTATGCCTCATGTTTAGATCTTGTGAGCTGCCTAACATGATCAAGATCATCTTATTGTAATGCTACATGTTGTGTTTGCTGGGATCCGATGAATATTGAATGCTATGTCCAATGATTATCAATCTATCATGTTCTTTTAATGTGTATGTTATTTACGATCTTGCATGCTCTCTGTTGTTTGCAACTTGATACCCAAAATTTGCTCGGATGACATTTTGAGGGTGGATTATTAGTCATAGATGCAGTTGGATGACGGTCTATGTATCTTGTTGTAATACCTGCATGAATCACATAGTAATCATCATGTAATGCATATGCACTACGGTGTAGCCTTTATATATGTCAATTGCCCAACTGTAATTTTTTTACCCATCATGCTATCTATCTGTTTTGGAGAGACACCACTAGTGAACAGTGGACGCTGGTCCATTTTCCTTATACTGATAATACAACCATTGCAATCTCTGTTTTCATACTGTTACTACTGTTTTTTCCTACTGCCACCCACTATACTCTTTTCATCTACTGCTAACAAGTATTGTTTTTCACACCATACGTTTAACCTCTTTGTTTTCAGCAAAACCGACATACCACTTTGATCATAGTCAGCTTCTTTATCAATCGTAGGTGCGTAAGTGTAGTGACAACTATCGCCATGATGGTGGCTTTTGGTAGATTGATGTTATTCTTCGTAAGTCATTTTTAAATAATTTGTTGCAGAGTCTGGGTTTCACAAGTCATTTCCAATTTTTTATAAGGATGTGCTATTTAGGTCATCTTACACTCGCACAAAGTGTTACAAAGCACGTGGCATAGCTGACTCTTAATCCATAGCATACCTCTCTTTTCTGGGTGCAGCGATGTGGTGCCTGGTACTATATGCTCCCAATTTGTAAATACCTTCTTTCTAATATATTTAAAATATTGAAAAGTTTGATTAAAAAAATCACGAATTTTTTTCATCGTGTACATGTTGATGGTCAGATTCCGAAATAACCTGATCATGTCAAGATTTGCCTGAAACCTGAAGATGGATGGACTGATCATGTCAAATAACCTGATCATGTCAAATTATATCAGGAGCACTGGTCTTCTCACTTGAAGCGTAACCGGCTCACCTCTCTCTCGCGTCCCCTTTCCATTTAATCTCTGACAAAGCCAACCTTTCAATTGACTAGTACAAGAAACTATGCTTCGACCCCTTTATTGTACTCCCTCTATCTCAAAATATGATGCGTATTTGTTTTGGTCAAAGTCAAACTTCACAAAGTTGAAACTACTATGCATAAAAATGTATAAACATCTAAGATATCAAATAAACGTTGGTAGAATCACTATAACCTATACTTTTAGATTATAAACATTTGGTGTGGTAAATATTGATATATTCTTCTATTTATTTGGTCAAACTTTTTATACTTTGACTTTTCCTAAAAACTATACGCAACATATTTTGGGATGGAGGGAGTACTCCCTCTCGTCCCGTAAACCATCGTGGTAGATAGCGGCGCCGCCCGGAGTTTAATTCCCTAATTTGACATGTCATTTTTTTTCATTTTGACATTAGTACCAGCACAGCTAGCGGTTGTACGTGTTGGCCGGCCGTACGCGTCCTTTTGACGACGCAGATATTATTGCGTTGGCACATATATAGGTGCTTTATTATTCAAGCTGCATGCACTCTACTCCTCCGAGAATCATGCTGAAGCAAAACACTCCTGCGTGGCGTACTCGTGTGTACGTATTTGGCATATATATCGGCATATGCTATATGGAGTTCGCAAAATTCTACTACTTCTTCTGGCTGGGTTCGTTGCATCGCGTCCCACTGGTCCAGTCCAGAGAAAGCTAGTAGCAAGGAGTGAATAATCAAAGTACCACCAAAAATTATGGAGATAATGGGCGGGGATGGACGGGCCGGGGCAGGCAACAATAATGCTGGAGCACCAACGCAGCGCCTACCAGTACTGTGTCAATTGAATGCGCCTGCATCATCTCCGTCCGGCCAGCTCTCTCTTCCTGGTGTTTCGCGCTGGATCGCGCCGTACGTAACGTCTTCTTTCTGCTCTTGCCGGGGAGTCAACCCATGCGGCTTTCTGTGCAGCCCCATGTATGACTCGTGATTCGGCATGCCTTGCGTCCACGGGGATCACTGTGCGACGGGAATACCGGAAGCGGAATTGGTTACATATCTGTCACGGCGCTTGCAATGCTGGAAATCATCATCACGAGGCTCGAGCCCCACCCGCCAACATGCGTCATGCATGCATATGTTCCGGTCTGGTGCTGTTTCTGTAGCGAGGAATCGGCTAAGATTGGAAGTACCACTTCATCCATTCAGGAACACACTCGAGCCGGATCTTTTGTTGTTGTTGTTGTTCACAGATATAGCACGCGTCTTATATGTCAGTAACGGAGTGTTCTACTACCTAAGAAAGGGGCTCTTGTCTACTGGACTTGAGACAATGTGGATGCTCTCTCAGAAACAACGGACAAATATCATGCCTCGGAGGCTCAGACCCCACTCAAATCATGTGAAAAGAAAATGGAATGGTAAAAAAAATGAAATATCGATGCCGGGTTTTTTCGACGTACCTTTCTTGATTCCTACTAATAGTATGTACCAAAGGGTAAGGAGAATCGTGTAGAATTTGGGATCCAGTTGTTTTTTCCGGCACGGTACGTATGATTTTGCTTTTTTTTTTCAATTATATACCAAGGGAAATGAAGTACCACTTGATCCATTTTTGTTGTTGTTGTAAACAGATATAGCACGCATATGTTCGTAACAGAGTGTTCTATCTCCCCAGCCCTAACCCTCTCCCCTCGACCCTGTGGCGGGGACGTCCGGGGCAGCGCGGCGCCGCCGCCAAAACCTCTTCCCCGACCCCGTGGCGGCGGAGCCGTGCCGCCATGGGCGTCCCCTCCAGCCGGCCGCCCAAACCTATCCCCCGACCTCCTCTCACCTTCCCTCGCCGTCGCTGGTAGCCTCACGCCGGGCACGTCGTCGGCGGGTCCCTGCTGGGCGCGGCCATAGATAGTGGAGTGGGCGCCATCTCGATCTTCAGGTTGCGGTGGTGTGTGGCGGCGGCGTCAAGGAGGCACTCGTCTGCGTGGCAGCGGCAGACGGAGATGCTGCGAGGCGGCGACGGCCACGGCTGAAAGTTCATGATCCCTCTAATGGTTTTGGTGATGATAACAACACAGTTATTCCCTCTACTAACAATGTTGTTTAAGTGTCTACAGCTCGCCTCTCAGATGATTAACTATAATACTCTCGCAAAAGTTCACAAAGGATTTCTGAAAATGATCTATATTGCAGCCTAATTATTCAGGTGCTGACCCCCGGAAATTCCGGTTGATATAGGCCGGAATATCCGGCCCCTGCACCGGAATATTCCGGCCCCTCTGGCCTCTTCAAACGACTAAGTGTCAAACTCCATCTGCCCGCGCACAGAATGTGGGGCGGATATTTGCCCGGAATATTCCGGGGCAAATTTCCGGCCCTCGGGTCCTTAGCAGTTTCTGGAGGTTTCGCAGGTGCCCGCGCGCAGAGATGGGAGCGGACTATTGGCCGGAAAATTCCGGCCCCGGATTATTCAAAAATCCACCCCCAGATATTTCAAATATCCGGCCTCAGTCCTTAGCAGAATTCCAGCGTGGTGCTGCTGCCCGCGCGCAGAGATGGGGGCGGACTATTGGCCGGAAATTTCCGGCTCCAGATTATTCAAAAATCCGCCCCCCGGATATTTCAAATATCCGGCCTGTCAGCCCCGGAAATTTCCGGTCCTTACCTCGGAATATTCCGGCCCTGGTTCTTCTGCAACGGTCATAAATTGGAGGAGCCTATAAATAGCTGTCTTCTTCCTCTAGACAGCTAGTTCGTCCATTCCTCTCTCTCTCCTCCACTGTTCAAGAGGTCAAAACGCTCCGATCTCCCTCCTCCTCCCACCAAACTCGATGCCCTTCAAGGATCTCATGGAGGAGGCCTAGATCTACCTTTCTACCAAGCCCAAAAGTGTTTTCCTATACCATACCTCTTGGGATCTTGTAATCTCTTGGTTGCCTTGTCATCCTAGAGAAACCCTAGTGCTTGTAGCTTCCACCTTGTAGCAAGAAGCTTCGGATTGTTGAGAGCCTCCATCTCACTTGTGGAGTAGCCTCAACCCCCTAGTAAAGGTTTGGTCAACGACTTCAAGTCGACCTCATAGTGGAAACGAGAATCTCTCTCACCGGAGAAGCTCAAGGAGAATAAGGTGTGCACAACCGTGCTATTGAGGAGTGCCTAGGTGGCTCCCCACCTCTCCAATGTAGACGTACTTCTTCAAGAAGGAACTACGGGAAACATATCCTTGTCTCCGTGTTTTCACTTGTGTTATCTTGTGCCTTGCTTTTACTTCCGTTGGATACGTGTTGCTTATCACATAGGGTGTCTACCTAGTTGCACATCTAGATAACCAAGTTATTTATTTGCTAAAGCCCATCTAAAAGTGAAAAAGGATTAAAATTTGTAGGTCACCTATTCACCCCCCCCTCTAGTTGACCATTGTGTACTTTCAATTGGTATCAGAGCATTGGCTCTTATATCGGGCTTAACCGCCTAAGAGTATCATGGCCAACAGAGATGATCCCGATTTCTCTAAGGAGGACCTCTCCAAAATGGCCGAGACTATAGCTAACCTAGAGACAACGGTTGGGACCATTCAAACCCGATTGTCCAAGGTTAGCTCTAGTGTTGGCTTAGAGGTTTCCTCCATCGAAAAGATGTTGGAGATCATGATGGGTAAATCTAAGGGGCGCATGGATTCTCCCCATGTCTCCGATGCGGAGAGTTCGGAAGAGGAAACTCCTTCGGATGATACCGAGATCGAAGACAACATTGCCAAAGCTAAGGCGAAAGCCACACAAAAGGCAAAGGAGAATACGGGAGGCTCCAAGTCTCAAACGGCTAATGGTTCGGGGTCCAACTCAAAAGTCCCACCACCTCAAAATTATGACTTCATCCATCCAATAGTATCGATGCCACACATTCTTAATGTTGGAGTTCCTCCCATGCTTAACACTAATGAATTCTCTTCTTGGAAGTTTGAAATGGAGTCACATATTTCCGGCTCTTGCACCACCTTGTGGAGGAGTGTGATTCATGGGTTCCATCCCCATGACCCAAGCAACTTGACTCCTAGGGAAGATGTGGAATCTCAACTTAACAAGATGGCCCTTGTCATCATTCAAAAGGCTCTTCCAAGGGAGCATCTCACTCACATTCGAGGTTGCAAGACCGCCAAGGAAGCATGGGACAAGATTGACACTTTGTTTCAAGGAAATGATAGCATTCAATCATCCAAGTATGATGTGGCCATTTACAAGTCCGAGAACTTTGTTATGCAAGAGGATGAGTCCCCCGAGGAGCTATATCGGAGAGTTGTGACCCTCGCCAATCAATTGAGGGACTTTGGAAAAGAAGATATCTCCGATGAGTGGATAAAGAGGAAGTTCATCAAAGCTATTACACCTTTCGAGATAAACCTCTCCACTAGCATTCGGACGAGGGCGGAATACAATTCTCTCAACTCCATTGGTGTTCTTAGTGAATTCATCGCCATATTCCTATCACACAAGAGTGTGGATGATGCTCTTGCTCGCTCAAGAGGAATGGGAAAGACACCCAATCTTTCATTGGAGTCAAAGGCAATGGCTCGAGCTGAAGAAGTTGAAGAAGAGGATGATGATGAGGAAGACTATGAGGATACTTTCACTGGCACTCATAAGTGCATTGCCCTTACTATGCACGGATATTGGAAGAGATGGGAAGCTCAGAAGGCTGGCTCTCCAAGACCTCCACGAAAAAAGAACTACAAGAAGAAGGGGGAGCAACCAAGGACTTGCTACAATTGTGGAAGTGCAAATCACTTCGTAAAGGAGTGCCCTTTTGAGCCAAGAGAACAAAACGAAGGCAAGCTAATCCGCAAGAACAAGGCCAAGGCTCCACAAAACAAGAACTTCGCTAGAAGAGTGCCAAGGGCTCTTTATATTCAAGAAGGGGCAGTGTTGGAAACCTATATCTCCGGAGATGAAGGAGAATATGAAGTTGTAAGTGTTGCCCATGTTGCCATAGCTACCGCCTCATCTCCACCGGTCTCTCTATTTGAACCCCCCAATGAGTTTGCGGCTATCCGTCCTACATGTATTATGGAAAAAGCCACTTCGGTATGCTCTCCCAACTCCAAGACCATTGTCACTAACCCTCCCTCATTATTGGATTGTGTTGAAAATGTTTGTGAGGAGGATAGTGAGGCAATGGAGCTAGGCATTTGGTTAGCTAGCCTCAAAGGTGAGACTAAGGAGAAAGTAAAAGCCCTTTTGCGGCAACTCGATGATGCTAACTCTCTTGTAGATGAAAAGGAGGAAATTATCATGACCTTGGAAAGCCATGGAGGTCACTCTTGCAATGAGAAAGAGCTTGAAAAGGCTCTTGAAAATGAGCGTTCCATTAGAGCCTCACTTGAGGAGAAATTATCAAGTCTTGAAGAGACTTTTGCTATGAGTGTCTCTAAGCTTAGGAAAGATAATGAACAATCTCTTGCTCTTGTTAAAACCCTTGAAAATGAAGAGTTGAAGATAGTAATTGCTCACGAGGAACATGTTGCTCGTCATGGAAAACTAGAAAAGGAGTTCATGTCTCTTAAAGAAATCCATGACAAGCTAACCAAATCTCGTGACAATCTTCTAGCTCAACAATCAAACAAGCAAGTCATGTCCTCTTCATCTACTTGCATTAGAACTTTGCCTAGCAATTCTTGTGGTGCAACTAATCTTGTAGGAGGTGAGAAGACTCTCAATGAAGTGGTTCCTCAAAGAGTCAAGAATGGAAAGGAGGGACTTGGCTATGTAGCTAAGTCAAAGAAGAAGTACAAGAAGGACAAGAAAAAGGTCACCTCTCCCTCACAAGGAGTGAAATTTGTGAAAGAGGGAGAGGTGGTAAAAGACAAGGAGACCAACACCATTGTGTGTGGTGACACCTCTAGGGTGAGCATCACTCATAATGACTTTGCCGGCAAATATAACCCATCTTATGTTCTTATGAAATCTAGAGATGGTCATGTGTATGCTAAATATGTTGGTACTTCTTATGGTGATGATTATCATTGGACTATTTGGGTTCCAAAGACCCTTGTTGCTAACAAAAGAGGACCCATTCAACAATGGGTACCTAAATCAAGACACTAATCTATTGTAGGGAAGTTCTTCCGGGTCGAGAAAATGGACGGTGGATAGTGGTGCATCCCAACATATGACCGGAAGCAAAGACGCAATGAGTGAACTTAATCCTCCATTACCTCATCTCAATTGCGTCACTATTAGTGATAACTCCGAGCTAAAGGTATTGGGCCGAGGCAAGGTGGCTATCTCAAATGATTTATCAATTGAGAATGTCCTCCTAGTCGAGTCCCTTGGCTACAATCTCATCTCGGTCCTTCAACTTGCAAAAAGTGGTTTTACCTCGTTCTTTAATAAAGATAATGTGATTGTCACTTGGGAGACGACTCTTAAAGTAGGCTTTGTTGGGCGTGTCGAGAATGGCATGTATGTAGTGTACTTCTCTAAAGGAGACACGTGTGCCGTGACATGCCTAATGGCTAAAGTTGATGTGGGTTGTCTATGGCATCGCCCGTTAGCCCACACCAATATGAGGACGTTGCATGACCTTCGAAGTGGCAATCATGTTCTTGGACTAACGAATGCTAAGTTTGCCAAAGATCGTGTGTGTAGCTCTTGCGTTCTTGTAAAGCAACATGGAGAAGCTCACCCCACCAAGACCAACATCACCACTTCAAGAATCCTCGAGCTCATTCATTTGGACCTTTTTGGTCCCCTATCATATCATAGTCCTGGAGGCAATAAGTATTGCTTGGTGATTGTGGATGACTATTCAAGATATTGTTGGGTGTACTTCTTCAAGAGGAAGAGTGAGACTCAAAAGAGGGTCATCGAGTTCATCACTTTGGTGGAACACCAACACAATACGAGCATTATGGCAATCCGGAGTGATAATGGCTCCGAGTTCAAGAACTACACAGTGGAGGGATTTCTTAGCGAGGAGGGGATCTCTCATCAATATTCCACTCCCTATACCCCTCAACAAAATGGTGTGGCGAAGAGGAAGAACCGGACACTAATGGACGCGGGAAGGACTATGATTGCGGAATTCTCTTCTCCATACAACTTTTGGGCCGAAGTCGTCTCCACCGCTTGCCATGCTAGCAACCGGTTGTATCTCCACAAGATCTTGAACAAGACCCCCTATGAGATTCTCACGGGCAAGAAGTCGGATGTTTCATACTTCAAGGTCTTTGGTTGCAAGTGCTTCATTCGTAAGAGAGGTAAACTCTTGTCAAAATTCGAGACCAAGTCATGTGAGGGTATTTTTGTTGGTTATGCCACAAACACTCACGCCTATAGAGTCTACAACAAGTCCACCAGACAAGTTGAAGAAGTTATAGACGTGGTGTTTGATGAGGATAATGGGTCCCAAGGGGGCCGTATAGATCATGGTGTTGTAGGAGATGCAATTCCTCCCATCTTCATAAGAAGAATGTGGATTGGTGAAATAATCCCCATTGAGGGTTACCAGATGACGGAGAGAGAAGGAATATGCTCTACTCAAGTGGAGCCATTGACTACACCCATTGATACACAAGCTACCTGTAACACCTGTGGTGTTACCTGTTTGTTTGTTTGCATCATATGCATCACATTTGCATTGCACCATTTTGCATCACCACTGAAAATTTCAAAACAATTTAAACTTTTCACCCTTGCTCAAAAATTTCCAATTTCAAACCAATATCCCAATCAATTAATTCAAATCATCAACTCCAAATCTTTTCCAATTCAAACCAAGTTTTCAAATTAGTACCCTTTGAAACCTTAAGGTTCATCACTATCTTTTGCCCTCTTAAACACCACTTTGAAAACTTAGGGATAACCCTATTCCTATACATGTTTTTATTGAGGTTTTATTAATAACAAAAATCCTTCTATTTTGGTTCCAAACACAAACTACCATTTTAAAACCAAATATTTGAAATCCCAAGTTGAAATATGGTTTCTAAATTCCTAACTAGCCTAACCTAAATTTTCTGAAATTTTTATTAAATAAAACCTTAACAATTTTATTCCAAAACTGTTTCGGCAAAAAAAAATATAACACAGGAGAAAAAAAAAAAAAAAAAAAAGGGCAGCAGCCCAACTTTCTTTCCCCAAGCCCAACTCCCCTTCTGGCCCACCCCCTTATTTCTCTGTCGTCTTCTTCCTGCCGTACGGCTGCCTGCAGAACCACAGGATCATCCCCTCCTCCGATTGATTCACTGCCGTACAAGGTCTCCCCCTGCTTAAGTACCTACCTTCCCCCTCTGCTGCTAGCTAGAAACCCTAGCTCCAGGCCCCTTCCCTTCCTGCGCCGCCGTCTTCTTTTCTCCCTCCCCTCTGCTCCCATCTTTTCTTTCTGAAACCATCGACTGAACCACCACCCAACCACCGTCAGCACGGCCACCATCCCCTCGCCACGATCCTCCTCGGGCCAAGCTAGCCACGGGAATGGAACCCCCGTGGCCTGGCCTTCAACTTTGCTGAAGACGCGGCGGCGGGAGGAGGCCCGAGCCGGCCGCGCCATCGCCGGAGATTCCCTCCGTTTCTACCCCGCCGGACTGCATCGACCACCACCTTCAGGTGAGCTCGCCCTCCCGCTTCGTTTTATCCTCTGTGCTCGTGCACGCACCCGGCGATCAACCCGTCCAGCACGCGTACGTCCCTCACATCCGCAGCCCAGCAGCACATCACGCGAGCACGTCGCCGGATATCATCGATCCTCTGTCATCGTTCAGTTCACGGAAGGATTTGGTCGTCAGGTTCAGTTAGGCTCCGTTCTGAACCTTATGTTGTTTCGCTAGCTATACCTGACAAGCAACGCTCGATAGCCGCACTGGTCTCGTTCCCTGCAGCGCAGCGCATCGATCGCGAGTTCGACTCCCCGCGGGCGCGCAAGCCCCCCCTTTTTGCTCTTTTCCTTCCAAGCGAGGCAGACCCACCTGTCATGGTCTTGCCTTGCCACGCTGGCGTTGCGCAGTGCCACAGTGGCCTGTGGCCCACTGGTTGATGGCAGTGTGTAGAGGGCCAGTGAGTAGCTTTTGTTTCTGTGCGAATTCCTTTTCCTTTTAAAATAACAGATTTGAACCCAAAAACTTTGAAATTAAATATCTTTTGTTTTATAAATCCAATGAATGCAAACTTTATATGAATCTTGATCCAAATTTCATAATCTATCCAAATATCCAATTTGTGTTCTGTTTTGAATTTTCAAAATGCAATTTAAATTCAAATTCAAATAATTCAAATGCCATTTGCAATAATTCATAACTAATTATTCCTAAGTCCAAATCATGCAAATAAAATATGTTTTCAATACCATTTTAAATAACCTATTCAAATATAATTTTTGTTTCCTGTTTTGAATAATTAAAATTGCCTAAACAATTTAAATCTTGTTTAATTCAATTAATACTTGTTTAATATTGTTTAATTCATAATTAAATAATCCTAAGTCCAATTCCAAAATGTGAAACATGTAATCCAACTAAAATTTGATGTTCTTTTCAAATATCAACTTTGTTATTTGTTTTGAACATTTTAATTGGTTGAAAACAACAAATACTTGTGTGTTCCCTTTAAGGCACCCAAAATTCCCTAAGTTAATAATAAAATTCTAAATTGCTACACCCCATTTCAATTTAATTCTAATGTTGTTATTTTGCTGTTTCCCTTTTGCATGCATCATACTAAACCACCAGCACCTGTTGATTAGTTGGAAAACAAATAACCTAACCAAAAATCCCTGTGGCTTTCATATGCAACTCAAATTGCATATGGGTCCATTTAAATCTGTTTATCTTGTCAACTAGTTTATTTCTAAGCATCAATTAAATTGTCATGCATCCATATCTTGATCATGCTGGATCTTTTGCCGTAGTAGTAATTGTTGCATTCCGGTGTTTGTTCGAGGTTCGTTGCTTCTTCCCGGATAGGACGTTGAGATGATGTGAGCAACGACAAGTTCTGCTACCTTGCGGGATCTCAGGCAAGTATACTCACTTGCATGCCATATGGCTGCCTTTCATCACTTGTTACCGATTCTTTCCGTTGATTCGTTTCTGCTAGCCTTAGTGGTAGTTGTTTCTGTTACGAACCCATCACATGAATCCCTTAACCTTGATATTGCCTCACCTCCATACCTTTAACCATTGCTTGTTGCCCGTGTCTTACTATCATGCTTAGGGTTGTTTTGCTCGAGTCTGTTACCCGTTACTTTCTGTTATTACTCCGTTATGTTCTGGGGGCTCGATGTTTAATCAATCAATCAATCATGCTAATGTTACTAGTAATAATAAATTTGATGATAAGGCACCGGCAGGAGGCCCTTTGTGGTTTTGAGGCCTGCTAGTGTCGACCCTAATAGGAAAAGGGTCTTGTCTACTGATCCATGATGAGCGCACTACCCGCATTTGGGGAGTATGGGCCCCCCCTCAGTTTGACCCGATTCGCATCTCGTCCAAATCGCCTCATTTAGTTCGGGTTTTCCTTTTGCTGCATGCATGATCTTGCGAGCCCTTGGTACCCGGGTGGAACTTTCGTAGTCGGCATATAGGGGGACACGTTCTTAGAGTGCTATGAGGGTCCATTTTCTTCTGGGCTCGATTAGCCGTGCGCCCAAGGTGCTTTGGGCTTGATGCGAAGAAGGGTTGGATTGTGTTGAGTGCCCCGCTTGGTGGAGTGGCCGCTCCATCTGGCGGGTTATTCATGAGTACGGCTAAATTGGTGCAACCCTGCAGGGATAATCTTCTCGAGAAGCCGTGTTTTCCGCGGTTATGGAATTACTTGGTGAAAGTACTGGCTAACAAGTACTCAGGACAACTTAAACCTAATCATTAACAATCTTTCACCCCATGATTAACAACTTGACTAGTAATAGGCTTATTGACACAATAATCTGGACCATCATTAATCCAACTGTGTGAGTTATCCTCGGATTGCTTCTTCGGATAAGGGGCGAGATCCAGGATGGGTTTGTTTGAAGTTATCTTTCAGTTGGTTACAATCCTCGATCTTATCCTTTTTCTGTTAGCTGGAAGTGGTAGTATCTCTCTGTAGTTGGTTAGTGCAGCCTGCTGTCAATTATTTGCAATAACCCCTTCCTCTCCGTTGATCCTAAAGTATTTGTATCTTGTGATGACTGGCTACGCCGGTAACTTGTGAGTATGGGCTTTGTCCCCCTTGCCAGTACTTAACCGTACTGACCCACGAATCTCTTTCGTGGCTGCAAATACCAAATTGCAGTCAACAGGTTTGAAGTCTGACGACGTTAGCTTGGGAATCCCTCCGGCTTGGCCTGGGCAGGGATTGGACGCCTTCGGTTATCTTCAGGACTCTTAGTCCAATTTGGATCTTGTCCGTAGACGGACGTTTGTTTCTTCCGCTGTTATTTGGATCTTTGTATTGTATCAGTTGTAACCCCGGCTCGTTTGAGTCATCTTGTATCTATCTGTTTCTGTTGTAATTGTGGATTATTCGTGAACTGTTGTAATGTTATCATAAATGGCAACCTGGAATCGGTTATTATGCGGATTTGGCGGGAATGCTGAAATCTGCATAGTGCCCGATCTCGGGGCGTCACAAATGGTATCAGAGCCTTGGTTCCGATTCCCGAGATTGTTTCGATACGAATGGTTATCGAAGCAACAGGTCCGCAAAGCCTGTAGGTTAACCTCGCTAACGGCCGTTGTTTCTAGAGCGTCAAAGACTATTTTCTGCTAAACTATTTTGGAAAAGCATCTCAATAGGATTCTTGTTTTCTCCTTACCCCTATTCTATTTCCCCTCCCATCTTATTTGTTTTGGAGTCTGCTCTCGTAATCAATCTTTCAAAGTGTTAGGATCCTACGTGGGTGGACGTTCTCTGAGCCTTAACCTAATAGGTTCGATCATCGGAAGATTCCTGTTGGAAGAACATCGTCGTCACTCCGAGCAAGAATCCCTTGTTAGTGGTGTCGAGAAGTCCTTGTTAGTGGTGTCGAGGAGATCAACTGGAAGCACGAAGAATCGATAGTCGAACTTCTTTCCCCTCCCGGGTTAGCAGGTGGATTGCGAGGGCGCAATCCCTTGTTAGTGGTGTCGTCTGTAACACCTGTGGTGTTACCTGTTTGTTTGTTTGCATCATATGCATCACATTTGCATTGCACCATTTTGCATCACCACTGAAAATTTCAAAACAATTTAAACTTTTCACCCTTGCTCAAAAATTTCCAATTTCAAACCAATATCCCAATCAATTAATTCAAATCATCAACTCCAAATCTTTTCCAATTCAAACCAAGTTTTCAAATTAGTACCCTTTTAAACCTTAAGGTTCATCACTATCTTTTGCCCTCTTAAACACCACTTTGAAAACTTAGGGATAACCCTATTCCTATACATGTTTTTATTAAGGTTTTATTAATAACAAAAATCCTTCTATTTTGGTTCCAAACACAAACTACCATTTTAAAACCAAATATTTGAAATCCCAAGTTGAAATATGGTTTCTAAATTCCTAACTAGCCTAACCTAAATTTTCTGAAATTTTTATTAAATAAAACCTTAACAATTTTATTCCAAAACTGTTTCGGCAAAAAAAAATATAACACAGGAGAAATAAAAAAAAAAAAGGGCAGCAGCCCAACTTTCTTTCCCCAAGCCCAACTCCCCTTCTGGCCCACCCCCTTATTTCTCTGTCGTCTTCTTCCTGCCGTACGGCTGCCTGCAGAACCACAGGATCATCCCCTCCTCCGATTGATTCACTGCCGTACAAGGTCTCCCCCTGCTTAAGTACCTACCTTCCCCCTCTGCTGCTAGCTAGAAACCCTAGCTCCAGGCCCCTTCCCTTCCTGCGCCGCCGTCTTCTTTTCTCCCTCCCCTCTGCTCCCATCTTTTCTTTCTGAAACCATCGACTGAACCACCACCCAACCACCGTCAGCACGGCCACCATCCCCTCGCCACGATCCTCCTCGGGCCAAGCTAGCCACGGGAATGGAACCCCCGTGGCCTGGCCTTCAACTTTGCTGAAGACGCGGCGGCGGGAGGAGGCCCGAGCCGGCCGCGCCATCGCCGGAGATTCCCTCCGTTTCTACCCCGCCGGACTGCATCGACCACCACCTTCAGGTGAGCTCGCCCTCCCGCTTCGTTTTATCCTCTGTGCTCGTGCACGCACCCGGCGATCAACCCGTCCAGCACGCGTACGTCCCTCACATCCGCAGCCCAGCAGCACATCACGCGAGCACGTCGCCGGAGATCATCGATCCTCTGTCATCGTTCAGTTCACGGAAGGATTTGGTCGTCAGGTTCAGTTAGGCTCCGTTCTGAACCTTATGTTGTTTCGCTAGCTATACCTGACAAGCAACGCTCGATAGCCGCACTGGTCTCGTTCCCTGCAGCGCAGCGCATCGATCGCGAGTTCGACTCCCCGCGGGCGCGCAAGCCCCCCCTTTTTGCTCTTTTCCTTCCAAGCGAGGCAGACCCACCTGTCATGGTCTTGCCTTGCCACGCTGGCGTTGCGCAGTGCCACAGTGGCCTGTGGCCCACTGGTTGATGGCAGTGTGTAGAGGGCCAGTGAGTAGCTTTTGTTTCTGTGCGAATTCCTTTTCCTTTTAAAATAACAGATTTGAACCCAAAACTTTGAAATTAAATATCTTTTGTTTTATAAATCCAATGAATGCAAACTTTATATGAATCTTGATCCAAATTTCATAATCTATCCAAATATCCAATTTGTGTTCTGTTTTGAATTTTCAAAATGCAATTTAAATTCAAATTCAAATAATTCAAATGCCATTTGCAATAATTCATAACTAATTATTCCTAAGTCCAAATCATGCAAATAAAATATGTTTTCAATACCATTTTAAATAACCTATTCAAATATAATTTTTGTTTCCTGTTTTGAATAATTAAAATTGCCTAAACAATTTAAATCTTGTTTAATTCAATTAATACTTGTTTAATATTGTTTAATTCATAATTAAATAATCCTAAGTCCAATTCCAAAATGTGAAACATGTAATCCAACTAAAATTTGATGTTCTTTTCAAATATCAACTTTGTTATTTGTTTTGAACATTTTAAATGGTTGAAAACAACAAATACTTGTGTGTTCCCTTTAAGGCACCCAAAATTCCCTAAGTTAATAATAAAATTCTAAATTGCTACACCCCATTTCAATTTAATTCTAATGTTGTTATTTTGCTGTTTCCCTTTTGCATGCATCATACTAAACCACCAGCACCTGTTGATTAGTTGGAAAACAAATAACCTAACCAAAAATCCCTGTGGCTTTCATATGCAACTCAAATTGCATATGGGTCCATTTAAATCTGTTTATCTTGTCAACTAGTTTATTTCTAAGCATCAATTAAATTGTCATGCATCCATATCTTGATCATGCTGGATCTTTTGCCGTAGTAGTAATTGTTGCATTCCGGTGTTTGTTCGAGGTTCGTTGCTTCTTCCCGGATAGGACGTTGAGATGATGTGAGCAACGACAAGTTCTGCTACCTTGCGGGATCTCAGGCAAGTATACTCACTTGCATGCCATATGGCTGCCTTTCATCACTTGTTACCGATTCTTTCCGTTGATTCGTTTCTGCTAGCCTTAGTGGTAGTTGTTTCTGTTACGAACCCATCACATGAATCCCTTAACCTTGATATTGCCTCACCTCCATACCTTTAACCATTGCTTGTTGCCCGTGTCTTACTATCATGCTTAGGGTTGTTTTGCTCGAGTCTGTTACCCGTTACTTTCTGTTATTACTCCGTTATGTTCTGGGGGCTCGATGTTTAATCAATCAATCAATCATGCTAATGTTACTAGTAATAATAAATTTGATGATAAGGCACCGGCAGGAGGCCCTTTGTGGTTTTGAGGCCTGCTAGTGTCGACCCTAATAGGAAAAGGGTCTTGTCTACTGATCCATGATGAGCGCACTACCCGCATTTGGGGAGTATGGGCCCCCCCTCAGTTTGACCCGATTCGCATCTCGTCCAAATCGCCTCATTTAGTTCGGGTTTTCCTTTTGCTGCATGCATGATCTTGCGAGCCCTTGGTACCCGGGTGGAACTTTCGTAGTCGGCATATAGGGGGACACGTTCTTAGAGTGCTATGAGGGTCCATTTTCTTCTGGGCTCGATTAGCCGTGCGCCCAAGGTGCTTTGGGCTTGATGCGAAGAAGGGTTGGATTGTGTTGAGTGCCCCGCTTGGTGGAGTGGCCGCTCCATCTGGCGGGTTATTCATGAGTACGGCTAAATTGGTGCAACCCTGCAGGGATAATCTTCTCGAGAAGCCGTGTTTTCCGCGGTTATGGAATTACTTGGTGAAAGTACTGGCTAACAAGTACTCAGGACAACTTAAACCTAATCATTAACAATCTTTCACCCCATGATTAACAACTTGACTAGTAATAGGCTTATTGACACAATAATCTGGACCATCATTAATCCAACTGTGTGAGTTATCCTCGGATTGCTTCTTCGGATAAGGGGCGAGATCCAGGATGGGTTTGTTTGAAGTTATCTTTCAGTTGGTTACAATCCTCGATCTTATCCTTTTTCTGTTAGCTGGAAGTGGTAGTATCTCTCTGTAGTTGGTTAGTGTAGCCTGCTGTCAATTATTTGCAATAACCCCTTCCTCTCCGTTGATCCTAAAGTATTTGTATCTTGTGATGACTGGCTACGCCGGTAACTTGTGAGTATGGGCTTTGTCCCCCTTGCCAGTACTTAACCGTACTGACCCACGAATCTCTTTCGTGGCTGCAAATACCAAATTGCAGTCAACAGGTTTGAAGTCTGACGACGTTAGCTTGGGAATCCCTCCGGCTTGGCCTGGGCAGGGATTGGACGCCTTCGGTTATCTTCAGGACTCTTAGTCCAATTTGGATCTTGTCCGTAGACGGACGTTTGTTTCTTCCGCTGTTATTTGGATCTTTGTATTGTATCAGTTGTAACCCCGGCTCGTTTGAGTCATCTTGTATCTATCTGTTTCTGTTGTAATTGTGGATTATTCGTGAACTGTTGTAATGTTATCATAAATGGCAACCTGGAATCGGTTATTATGCGGATTTGGCGGGAATGCTGAAATCTGCATAGTGCCCGATCTCGGGGCGTCACACTACCCAACAAGATGCACCAAGCCCTCAAGCTACAAATCAAGGTCAAGCTAATGATCAAGATCATTCCATCGATCAAGGCCAAGCTAATAATCAAGGCCAAGCTCATAATCAAGGCCAAGCTCATAATGAAGGACAAGGACAAGACACTCATGATGGTGATCAAACCCAACACATAAGAGATCCATCCCCCATTGAGGATCAAGATCAAGGAAGAGATGGACATGACTATGATGATGAAGGTGATGATCAATCCATATCCAAGGAGTCTTTGGAGGAGTTAATAGCTCGTAGGGCAAAGAGAAGGCTAGAAAATCTTGCTCGTGCCGGTCACACGGAGGACATGATTCTTGGACAAGTTCGTGGACGGGTAGTCACAAGAAAACAATTGGCGGACTTTAGCAAGGCTCATTCTTTCGTCTCTGACATTGAGCCCAAGAAGGTATATGAAGCGCTTGAAGATCAAGATTGGCTTGAAGCTATGCACGATGAACTCAACAATTTCGAGCACAATAAGGTGTGGAAGCTAGTACCAAGACCTAAGAATTGCAAGAACGTCATCGGCACCAAGTGGATCTTCAAGAACAAACAAGATAAAGATGGTATCGTCATTCGCAACAAGGCAAGATTGGTGGCTCAAGGCTTTTCTCAAGTCGAAGGTGTCGATTTCGGTGAAACCTTTGCTCCCGTAGCTCGTCTTGAATCTATTCGTATCTTTCTTGCATATGCTTCTCATCACAATTTCAAACCACAACAAATAGATGTGAAAAGTGCATTCTTGAATGGTCCCATCCATGAGTTGGTATATGTCAAGCAACCTCTGGGTTTCGAGGATCCCAACCACCCCGATTATGTCTACAAACTCGATAAGGCGCTCTATGGGCTTAAACAAGCTCCACGTGCGTGGTACGAGCATCTTAAAGAGTTTCTAGTAGATCGTGGGTTCAATGTTGGTTTAATCGATCCCACCCTTTCCACCAAAAAGGTTGGAGGTGACTTGTTCATATGCCAACTCTATGTGGATGATATCATTTTTGGTTCTACTAACACCACGTTCAATTATGAGTTTTGCAAGCTTATTACGGATAAGTTTGAGATGTCTATGATGGGCGAGTTGGAGTATTTCCTTGGCTTTCAGATCAAGCAACACCCCGAAGGCACCTTCATCAATCAATCCAAGTATACTCAAGACATGCTCAAGCGATTCAACATGCATGATGCCAAGCCTATGAAAACTCCCATGTCCACGACTATTGACTTAAAACCCGACCCGAATGGTAAAGAGGTAAATCAAAAGGTATATCGCTCCATGATTGGCTCGTTGCTCTACCTTTGTGCATCTAGACCCGATATCATGTATAGCGTAGGTAAATGTGCAAGGTTTCAAGCCTCTCCGAGGCAAAGTCATTTTGAAGCGGTTAAGCGCATCTTTTGCTATTTGGTTCATACCCCAAACTTCGGTCTTTGGTATCCCAAGGGTTCAAGCTTTCAGCTCATTGGATACTCGGATGCGGACTATGCGGGCGAGAATACGGATAGGAAATCTACATCCGTTGGTTGTCAATTTCTTGGTCGCTCATTGGTTTGTTGGTCTTCCAAGAAGCAAAATTGTATCGCCCTCTCCACCACCGAGGCCGAGTACATCTCCGCGGCTAGTTGTTGTGCTCAATTTCTATGGATGCGGCAAACTTTGCGAGATTATGGTATCTACTTCGACAAGTTCCCCCTCTTGTGCGACAATGATAGTGCTATCAAGATCTCCTACAACCCCGTTCTTCACTCCAAGACGAAGCACATTGAAATTCGACATCACTTCATTCGGGATCATGTTGAGAAGGCCGATATTGATATCTCCTATGTGCCGACCAAGGACCAACTTGCGGATATCTTCACGAATGCCCTTGATGAACCAAGGTTTCGGGGTTTGAGGAATGAACTAAATGTGATTGATGCGTCTAACTTCTCTTGAACCCTTGCATATGTACCCCCTCTACACATGTTATCTAGGTTTAGATGTAGGCATGGACATAGGGGGAGCGTATTTCAACTCATGAACCAACACTCCTCCTATCATGCGCAAAACAATCAAAACTTCATGCATATCTAGTCATTACGTGACTTATTGTGCTTCAACGTGAGTCATACTTTTGGGCCCAAGATATATCTTCGCGGCTCCTTGGTATACACTCCAATACGGTGGCTTCGGCTACCAACATTTTTCCTTTTTGTTTGTCTTGTTTCTTCTTTCTCGTGTTTGTGTTTGTGTTTAGCTCATTATCGTGTTTTTCTCGCTGTTTTGGTGGCTCACATCTTATCTTATTTTCCCAAAACTCGGTTTGTGCGGGAACCCCGGAAATTCCAGCCTGTGGCCCGGAAATTTCCGGCCCCTGATAATTGCCTCAGAAATTTTCCCCCATTTCCTAGTGCCTACTCACAGAAGGCACACCGGAAATTTGGGCGGAAATTTCTGGTGCAAATATTCGGGGCGCGGAATATTCTGTGTCATAGAATCCTGCGTGCCCCCTCGCAGAAGGCACACCGGAAATTTGGGGCGGAAATTCTGGCTAAATTTCCGGCCCTCAGAAATTTCCGGCCTTAACACCGGAATATTCCGTGGTAAGAGGCTGGGGGCTATAAATAGGCGACGGGAGGGGAAGTTCTAGATTCTTTCCCCCCCCTCGCCTCCACTCCGCCTCCAACCGCAGCCGCCGCCTCCGAGCCTCCCGGGAGGCCCTCTCGCCTTCCTTCTTCGTCCTCCGGTTGCCTTTTGCGGATCAAGAGACCGCACATCCGTTCCTCACCCCATGGATCCCAGTATGTGCTTGTTTTCTCCGTAATCTAGGGTTGCTAGACAATTAGATCTCGGTTCCTTTCATCTTCTTGAGTTTTGTGGTGGAACAACCATGCACTAGTTCCATGTATCTCCTCTTGTTCCTCTCATCACTCTACTTTGTTGTTTTAGATTCGTGGCAGGCCTATATTTTCAGCCCTAACACGAATTTTCGTGGGCCAGAAATTTCCGCCCCCCCCCCCCCCCCGGAAATTTCGTCAGATGCCGGAATTTCCGCCCCCCCCCCCCGGAAATTTCGCCCGTAGACGGAATATCCGGCCTGCCCTGAATCTCTAACAGAGATCCAGTTTTCCTCTCTCTAAGTTGTGAGCCCCCGTTTTGATGTTTTTCCGTGTTTCTTTGCGCTCTCTCTTGCTTTTCTCGCAGATGGTTCAAGCTCTAGGCCCCACAAGGTGACTAGCTCTCGCAAGCGATGGCGCAATTTGAGGGAGGATGATGAGGGAGTGTTTGTTGACGAAGCTGAGACTCGTCGCCGCCAGCGTGATGAGGAGCAAGCCTATGAGAGGGAGCGCAACGCTGACAGGGCTGCTCGCAGGGCCAGCAGGCAACAGGGCAAGACTGTTCTCAATGTGGCCACCATGTCTGTTGCTGAGTTCAAGGCATGGCGCGCCAAGGCCTGGTACACGGAGGGTCCTCAAGATCTGACCATTGATTCTTGCTTCTGGCATTCTGAGCAGGAAACTCTCTTCAAGCAAGTCTACACTGTGATGAGCAAGCCGTTCTGTCCAATGAAATACATCAACTTCGCCCACATGGCTGCCAACCCTGCATATTTCAATAATTCTGTCAGTCTTGCTGAGCTTCTGGGACTGCGCCATCTCATGGAGACCCAATGCTCCTACAACACCACCTTCATCCAGCAGTTCTTCGCCACCCTTGTCTTTGATGGGTATGAGGAGATTGGTATGACCTGGATGTCTGGCCCCCACTTTCTCACCACCACATTCCATGACTTTGCTGCTGAGCTTGGATACCCATTTGCTGGCCTCAACGTTCCTCAGGTTACTCGTATGCACATTCACGGGATGGAGTATGAGAAGAACGAGCTGATTGAGATGTATGGTCCTACTGGCACTGTGGGCTTTGCGAAGGGTCTCTATCCTATATATGACATCCTTCTGCATATGTTCAGGGAGACCATTGCCCCTAGTGGTAACAACAATGATGAGATCCGTGGCGGCCTGGTGAACCTCATGCACCATGCCTTTCTGACATTCATTGAGGGTAACCTTGAGGACACTGAGAGCCACAAGATTGATGTGATGGATTTCATCTTCAACGAGATCCACTTCGCTCTCTTCCACCGCAAAGTGCCACCATATGCTCCCTACATCATGAAGCTCATCAAGTCTCGGTACCATGCTCAGCTGTGTGAGGATCTAGAGATGGACTGTGAGTCACACAAGGACGTGAAGCTGTACAAGAAGAGTGCTCACACTTCCCAGGCTGCTCATGATGTCGGTGCTACCGGTCAGGGCCACCGTGATCCTCGCATGCATCGTGCTCCTCCTGGTACCAAGAAGCGCTCTTGGGTAGTTCGTGCTATTGAGAAGGCGATGTGCATGAATGTGTGCATCCACAAGAAAAACTACAATGCTTATGTCGAGCGCCGCAACATTCAGGAGAATCAGCGTGCCATCATGACCGCTCTCAATGTTCCCGATATTCCTGCTGCACTTCCTCCGAGGATTCCTTACCGCAACTGGAACAACCATGATGTTGACTGGGATCTGGATGTTGCTGATGACGAGGACATTGCCACTGACAGCGAGGAGGAGGAGGAAGACACCCAGGCTTGGAGCTTGTTCCTTGGGGCGTAGTGAATTCTTCTCTCTTTTTGGTGTCCTGATGCCAAAGGGGGAGAAGATCTAGAGATCGCGGGGATTTGCTAGGGTGGGTTTCCTCGCTTTTTATCGTTTCTTATCTCTTCGTGCGTTTTTCGAACTTTGTTTCACTCGTGCTCGTTATTCGTGGATTCGATTGTGTGAACTCATATTATTGGGAGGCATGTCTCCTATATATTCCTATCTATGATGTTTACTTTCTATCGCATTGTTACATTATCTCTATGCAAATACCCGTGTTGTCATCACTCACCAAAAAGGGGGAGATTGAAAGCTCATGATCCCTCTAATGATTTTGGTGATGATAACAACACGGTTATTCCCTCTACTAACAATATTGTTTAAGTGTCTACAGCTGGCCTCTCAGATGATTAAAGATAATACTCTCGGAAAAGTTCACAAAGGATTTCTGAAAATGATCTATATTGCAGCCGGATTATTCAGGTACTGACCCCCGGAAATTTCGGTTGATATAGGCTGGAATATCCGGCCCCTGCACCGGAATATTCCGTCCCCTCTGGCTTCTTCAAACGACTAAGTGTCGAACTCCATCTGCCCGCGCACAGAAGGTGGGCGGATATTTGCCCGGAACATTCCGGGGGAAATTTCCGGCCCTCGGGTCCTTAGCAGTTTCTGGAGGTTTCGCAGGTGCCCGCGCGCAGAGATGGGAGCGGACTATTGGCCGGAAAATTCCGGCTCCGGATTATTCAAAAATCCGCCCCCCGGATATTTCAAATATCCGTCCTCTTTCCTTAGCAGAATTCCAGCATGGTGCTGCTGCCCGCGCGGAGAGATGGGGGCAGACTATTGGCCGGAAATTTCCGGCCCCGGATTATTCAAAAATCCGCCCCCCGAATATTTCAAATATCCGGCCTGTCAGCCCCGGAAATTTCCGGTCCTTACCCCGGAATATTCCGGCCCTGGTGTTCTGCAACGGTCAGAAATTGGAGGAGCTTATAAATAGGTGTCTTCTCGCTGTAGACAGCTAGTTCGTCCATTCCTCTCTCTCCTCCATTGTTCAAGAGCTCAAAACGCCCCGATCTCCCTCCTCTTCCAACCAAACTCGATGCCCTTCAAGGATCTCATGGAGGAGGCCTAGATCTACCTTTCTACCAAGCCAAAAAAGTGTTTTCCCATACCATACCTCTTGGGATCTTGTAATCTCTTGGTTGCCTTGTCATCCTAGAGAAACCCTAGTGCTTGTAGCTTCCACCTTGTAGCAAGATGCTTCAGATTGTTGAGAACCTCCATCTCACTTGTGGAGTAGCCTCAACCCCCTTGTAAAGGTTTGGCCAACTGGTTCGTCCTGCCAGAGGTGCCCACCAGGAGTCGACATGTGGTGCGGGGACCGCTGGTTCGACATCAATAATGGTGGTTTTGACTGTGATGTTCTTCAAGTGTCAACTCATGATCAAGCAAACAAGCCTCGTCGATTGGGCCGCCGCCGAGTTCCGTTCTTCCTCCTCTCAGAATGGTGGCTTAGCGATAGTGATTGTCCTCTCAAGGTTGACAATGGCGTCATGGTGTGTTCCTGATGGTACAGGTCTTGCACTCGTTGGGAGACCCCAAGAGGAAGGTATGATGAGCACAACATCAGTTTTCCCTCACTAAGAAACCAAGGTTTAATCGACCAGTAGGAGGAAGGAGTAACTTTAGAAGGTTGAAGCAGCTGAGATGGCAGGGCGCACTACCGGTTCAGAAGCAACGTGGAACCTAGAAAACACAATCAAATCACTTTGCCCCAACGAAGCGGTGAGGTTGTCAATCTCACCGGTTTTGCTGAACACAAAGAGGTTAAACTTATGATGTGGAAAATAGTAGGAAAATAGTATGAAAGAAGTAGCAGCAGTATGAAAGCAGTAGATGTTTTATCAGTATGAGGAAAAAGGACCGGGGTCCACAGTTCACTACTGGTGTCTCTTCATGAAAGATAAATAACATGTGTGGTGAAAAAATTACAGCTGGGCAATTGGCAGAAATGAATCCTGCACCGTAGTGGATATGCAAGACATAAAGATTACTATGTGATTCATGCGGGCATTACAACAAAATAAATAGACTGTCATCCAACTACATCTATGTCTAATAATCCACCCTCTGAATATCATACGAACAAACGTTGGGTATTAAGTTGCTAGAAACAGATTATCGCCGTAAGCAAAGTGTGTAATGTAAACTAGGTAAACACCGTTGTTTTCTCCCTAATGTCAATAGCACATCATCCATTTGTCACGTTTCTGTCACTCGAGCACAGATGCAAAGGAGGCATGAATCCACTATCGACCATAAATACTCCCTCTTGGAGTTACTAGCATCTACTTGGCCAGAGCATCTACTAATAACGGAGAGCATGCAAGATCTTAAATAACATAAACATTAAGATAACATGATAGATTGATAATCAAAAGACATAGCATTCAACATTCATCAGATCCCAGCAAACACACATGTAGCATTACATAAAGATGATCTTGATCATGTTAGGAAGCTCACAAGATCTAAACATGAGGTACAAAGTGGAGAGAAGAACCATCTAGCTACTGCTATGGACCCGTAGTCCAGGGATGAACTACTCACGCATCACTTCGGAGGAGGTCATGGTGGTGTAGACCCCTCCGGTGATGAATTCCCCTCCCGGCAGGATGCCGGGGAGAGCTCCAGAATCCTCCCGATCTCGCGATGACGATGACGGTGTCCTCGGGTGTTTTTTGGGACGAAGTGGTATATCTTTACGTTTTACGTCTCGGGGGGTATAAATAGGCGAAAGGTCAAAGGTGGGGGAGGCCGAGGGGCCCCACACCACCCCATGGCGCGGCCAGGGGGCGCGCCGCCCTATGGTGTGGGCCCCCTGAGCCCCCCTCTGGGTCTCTTCGGGACTCCGTGGAACCTTCAGAATTCTAAGACTTCCGGGCTTTGAATTTTCCAATTCCGAGAATATTTCCAGAACAACTTTTCAGAAACTAAAAACAACAGAAAACAGGGAACTGGCTCTATGGCATCTTGTCAATAGGTTAGTCCGGAAATTCGATAAAAATGACATAAAGTGTATAGCAAACATGTGGGAAACAATAAGAAAACAACATGGAACATCAGAAATTAAAGATACGTTTAGGACGTATCAACATCCCCAAGATTAGTTCCTACTCGTCCTTGAGTAGGTAAACGTTAAAACGACATAATTTCTGAGGGGAAATGCTACTAACATAAACTTGATCATCAATAATGTAAAAGCATAAGTAAGCTGAGATCATAGAACTTCAACACAAGCATGATAAATATAATTTTAATAATAAAGCATAGCAATCACCTTGCATCATGAGAAGTAACTCAAATAAAAGATCATGAATAACAATGCAACGAAAGATATATGTTTGTTTCAAGTATAGAGAAAACATGTCAAAGTGATATTTCGCTAGTCCTTAAGAGTGGGACAAAACATAAATGCCAGGACACCTTCAAAGTTCTTGAGGAAGACTAGAACAAATAATTAGAGAACAAGAAATAACACATCATGAATCAATTAATAATCTTTCTGGGACAAATGCACATAAAACTCATAATGGAAACTATGCTCTCTCAACCGTGCATAAAGTTAGAAGATTGAGACTCAACATAAAAGTAAAAGAAAGGCTGTTCGCAGAGGGAAGCATGGATAACTCATGTGCTAGAGCTTTTATTTTATTAAACAGAGGTATAAAAAGCTTGACACTCCTCCCAACCATCTTACACAAACCATGGCTAACCAAATTCTCGGGTGCTTGCCAACAATCACATACCGTGGAGGAGTGTCTATATTTTGAGAGAGATGTATGCTTATGTCAATGAATGGTAAACAGAAAATACAGTATGTCACAAGCCAACTAGACTTCACAAGAGCGGCTCCCATAGAAGGACACATCTGGGTAGAAGGTCATCCCTCTTTCTATTTTCTTTACATAATTATGCTTTGACTGATAAATCAGGGGCAAAAATAGTGAAGAGAATTTGTGTTATTAATTTGGGGTTGGGCACCCCGCTGCCAGCTCTTCTATCATTGGATAAGCGGATGAAGCCACTAGTCCAGGGTGTGAAAGTCCAATCAACAAGTAAGATAAAGATTCTCTATTTACGTCCTCATGAGCTAAAACAGGAGCACAAAATGGGAGTAATTTTGAAATTTGTAAAGGTAACACATGAGCAATTTACTTTGGAGTGGAGGTTAAATACCACATATAGGTAGGTATGGTGGACACAATGGGAAAACTTTGTTTTTTGGGAGTTGGATGCACGAGTAGAGCTCATACTCAGTACAGGTGGAGGCTAGCAAAAGTCTGGGAGCGACAAATCAACAGAGCATAAGATCCACAATCATGCATAGCGACATAAACATCATTAATCAAAGCATAAGTGGTACGAAAAGTTCAAAAACTAAATGATCATGGAGGCTATTCGTGAATGGTTCATAGTCATAAACATGGTGTCAGCATGCGCCAAGTCAACCAAATAAAACATTCAAAGGTGAACACCACAAATTTATGCTCCAATATGACAAGAACAACTCATGATTCTTTCAATGGCACATTAAACACTCTCAACTATTTGAGGCTAATCATGCTACTAAATAACCAAAAGGCTTTAGAACTAAAATAAAATCTAGCATGATATGAAAAAGTCTAGCCACAGTCTATACAAGCTTCTACTTGCACCGTTAAAAATTCTACCTCAAGCAGCAGTTTCTTTTCCCAACAAGCACCATACAAAACATGCTTTAACAAAAACTATATAAATGCTACAGCAAGAAAACATGAGAGGAATCACATAACACTACTAAAACTAACAACTCTGAATAAGAGATGCAATGAAAACGAGAGCTAAACAGGATTTTTTTTGCAGCAACTAGAAGAAAAACTAAGAATACTAGCATAGCAAGTATTCAAACGAAAAAGCGGAGCGTGTCTCTCTCCCAAACAAAGAATTCTAGGGTCCAACTATATTATTGCAGAAAGGAAAACAAAAGAAAAACAAACAGACTCTCCAAGTAAACTTCATATGATGTGACCGAATAAAAATATAGTTTCACGAGAAGTGACCTGATAGATTGTTGATGAAGAAGGGGATGCCTTGGGCATCTCCAAGCTTAGATGCTTGGATGAACCAAGGGGACATCCCCAAGCTTTGACCTTGCACTCTTCTCGATCACATATATCACCTCTTCTCTTGACCCTTGAAAACTTCCTTCACACCATACTCAAACAATAATTCGCATTAGAGGGTTAGTGCAACAATTAAAAATCCATTGGTTTTGTACGTCACAAGTGATATTGATACTTTTAAAAATTAGATACAGCCACTTTTGTTTCGTGAAGCAAAGAAACCCACTTGACATCGCAAAAGAGCAAATGCAAGAAAAATGGCAGAATCTGTCAAAACCAGAACAATCTGTAAATACAAAAAATTTCGAGGCACTTTCGTTGCTCAGATCAAAAATATTAAAGATCCAAAAAGTTGTGTAATTATCCGAGGAATAAGCACAAGAAATTTCAGGTAATTTTGATTTTTCTATGATTTATACGATTTTTTACGATGGACAACAGAAATCTGTTTCCTGCGCAGAAATCCGAAAACCAACTCCAACTCTCGTCAGAAACCTTACTTGGCACTACTAAAACATGGAAAGAAAGATACAAAGGAGTTTCTGCAGAAGTATACAACCCCTTGACTCAAATAAAACATATAAAAACAAAGCAAAAAATAAAACCATGGGTAATCTCCCAAGAATTGCTTTTCTTTAACGCCTTTTAGCTAGGCCCAGAAAAGTGGAATCAAGTATTTTCGAGTGAAGAAGTATCCAAATCATTACGAGGTTTACGCTTACCTTTCTTACCCTTATTTTTACTTTTAGGAAACTGATGGTCCAAGCATGTTTTGGAAGTGAAAGTCATTGTACCTTTCCCCATATCAATAGTTGCTCCTAAGAGCTTCAGCAGAGATCTTCCAAGGGTATTTTCTCCTCCTCCTACACATTCAATAACAAGATAATTAGTGGAAACCGTTTTTCCTAGGAGTTTTGTAAACACTCCCTCCGCTATCCCAATGGGAAATATAGTGGTGTTATTAACGAGAGGAATTTCTTCTCCTCCCTCAGCAAGTCCCCAAAGGTTCAAAGATTCATAAATCTCTTTGGGCATAAGACAACATTCACACATAATATTACAACGAGCATAAAACATTTCAACATTTATAGCAACCTTTACAAAAGGAATCATATTTGAGGCTTCAGAATTTATTGGTACATAATCAAATGTTCATGAATCTGGCCATAACCTTCTTTTAAATAAGAAATATGTGACTCGAGAGTATTCAATCTAGCATAAATACTTGCAAAGGCTTTATCAGAACTACTAGGTATACTGTAGGTCGCAATTAATTTTTTTATGGCACTAAAAGCTTGCTCTCCATCACAATGAAGGAAATCTCCTCCTACCACAGTATCCAAAGCATATCTATAGCAAAGAACAAGACCAAAGTAAAAGCTACGAAGAAACAGACTTAGAGTCATTTTACGTTCAATTTTGTAATAGGAATCAAAAATTCTAGACCATGCTTCCTTGAAACTCTCATCACTCCCTTGTTTGAAAGTGAAAATCATTTCCTCATGTGACATGGTAAAAGGAACAGGAGTATTCATTTTAACTAGACTAAAAACAGTAATAAAAACTACAGCTAGAATAAGAACTATTTTTTTTGTGTTTTTTATAAAGAGAAACAAACAAGACAAAATAAAATAAACTAAGCAAAACTAAAACAAAGTAAAGAAACTGGAAGTGAGAGACTCCCCTTGCAGAAATTCTCTTCGTCCCCGGCAACGGCGCCAGAAAAATAGCTTGATGGTGCAGGTCTTGCACTCGTTGGGAGACCCCAAGAGGAAGGTATGATGAGCACAACAGTAGTTTTCCCTTAGTAAGAAAACAAGTTTTAATCGACCAGTAGGAGGAAGGAGTAACTTCAGAAGGTTGAAGCAGCTGAGATGGCAGGTGATACTTCATGAACGTATCCTTAATTTCTGATGTTCCATGTTGTTTTCTTATTGTTTCCCACATGTTTGTTATACACTTTATGTCATTTTTATCGATTTTCTGGACTAACCTATTGAAAAGATGCCACAGAGCCAGTTCCCTGTTTTCTGCTATTTTTAGTTTCGGAAAAGTTGTTCTAGAAATATTCTCGGAATTGGAAAATTTGTAGCCCGGAAGTCTTAGAATTCCTGAAGGTTCCACGGAGTCTCGAAGAGACCCGGAGGGGGTCCCCAAGGGGCCCACACCATAGGGCGGCGCCCCCCCTTGGCCGCGCCGGGGGTGGTGTGGGGCCCCCAGGCCTCCACCGCCTTTGCCTTTCGCCTATATAAACCCACCGAGACGTAAACCCTAAAGATATCCCACTTTTACCCGAGAAACACTCGAGGCCGCCGTCACTGTCATCCCGAGATTGGGAGGGTTCTGGAGCTCTCCCGGCACCCTGCCGGAGGGGAAAATCATCACCGGAGGGGTCTACACCACCATTCCCTCCTCCGAAGTGACGCGTGAGTAGTTCACCCCTGGACTACGGGTCCATAGAAGTAGCTAGATGGTTGTTCTCTCCACTTTGTACCTGATGTTTAGATCTTTTGAGCTATCTATCATGATTAGGATCATCTTTATGTAATGCTACATGTTGTGTTTGCTGGGATCTGATGAATGTTGAATGCTATGTCTTCTGATTATCAATCTATCATGTTAGCTTCATGCTTATCTTATTTATGATCTTGCATGCTCTCTGTTATTAGTAGATTCTCTGGACAAGTAGATGCTAGTAACTCCAAGAGGGAGTATTTATGCTCGATAGTGGGTTCATGCCTCCTTTTCATCTGTGCTCGAGTGACAGAAACGTGACGGATGGAGGATGTGTTGTTTCCATTAGGGAGAAAACAACAATGCTTTGTATAAGTATGATGTTATTGTTTACACTACACACTTTGCTTACTGCAATTATCTGTTGCTTGCAACTTAATACCCAACGTTTGTTCGGATGATATTCGAAGGGTGGATTTTTAGTCATAGATGCAGTTGGATAACGGTCTATGTATTTTGTTGTAATGCCCGCATGAATCACATAGTAATCTTAATGTCTTGCATATGCACTACGGAGCAGCCTTTATTTCTGTCAATTGCCCAACTGTAATTTGTTCACAACACATGTTATTTATCTTTCACGGAGAGACACCACTAGTGAACTATGGACCCTGGTCCATTTTCCTCATACTGATAAAACACCTACTGCTATCATACTGCTCTCATACTGTTCCTACTGTTTTCCACACCATACGTTTAACCTCTTCGTGTTCAGAAAAACCGGTGAGATTAACAACTTCATTGCTTCGTTGGGACAGAGTGATTTGATTATGTTGTGTAGGTTCCACGTTGCTGCTGAACCGGTAGTGCGCCCTGCCACCTCACTTGCATCAACCTTCAGAGATTGCTTGTCCTCCTACTGGTCGATTCAACCTTGGTTTATTTTCTGAGGGAAAACTTGCTGCTACACTCTTCACAACCTTTCTCTTGGGGTTTACCAACGAGGGCATTAAGGACATCAACAAAGTTTTCTGGCGTCGTTGCCGAGGAGGAAGAGAATTTCTGCAAGGGGAGTCTCTCACTTTCAATATTGTTTTTTTCTTTTGCTTTGCTTAGTTTATTTTATTTTGTCTTGTTTGCTTCTCTTTATCAAAAACACAAAAAAAAATTCTTATTCTAGTTGTTATTTTTGCTTTATTATGCTTGCTATCAATGTTTTATGTCTTTGAAACTAGATCTTATAGGCAAGGTGGGTTCACATATGAACAACAAAAATATTATAAGGAACACCGCTTTTCACAAAAAGGAATACACTTATGGGAGGAAATTAATAAATTGCATGACTATGCTAAAAACTTGTGTTCTACTTATAATGTTACTTATTGCTTTGATAAATCTTACTGCTGTAGGAGGTATAAACACCTCCCTTTTTCAAATTATGAATTATATGATGTGGAACAAACTGAAGAATGAAGGGTGCATTCGAAATTTCTTATTTGCTTGAAATTATTGATGATGCACCTTATAAATATGAGATTTATGCTATACTTGAATATTGCTTTGATAATTACAAGGATTGTAATTACTACATACTTGAATACCTTAATAGATGCTCTCCACCAAAGGGAGTAACTGATGCCTTGCAGGAACCTATGGAAGAATAAATTGCTGAACCTGGAAGCTCATTGGATGAAAAAGAGGAGGAGAGTGATGATCAAGAGGAGGAAGAGTGGAGTTACCCATGTCTACCTCCCAATGATAGTAACTCCTTAACTCATATTTGTGATGATCCTATTGATTCTTTTGAAATATGCCTTTTTGATGAATTTGATACTTGCTATACTTGTGACCTTGATACTACTATGAATGAAACTTGTGAGAATGATATTGCTACTGTTATTTTTGATAATCCATGCTGCTTTGATAATTCCTATGAGAATCCTCTATTTATTCCAACTATTGATATGCATAATAATGAGGAAGTTTGTTTAGAAAATTTATATGATAATGCTCTTGATGACGGTCCTATGTTACTTGATGTTATGAATCATAATGCTACTGAAAATAGGATTGCTATAATGTCTTCTATATCTTTTATGAGTGATCAACCATCTCGTTTTGATATTTCTAAAATTGGGAAAAAACATGAGCTGATTTTAAATTTTGACCCCACTGTTTTGGAGCTTGATATGAATTGTGTGCTTTCAGACCATGACAAACATACTTTATGTGATAATTATGTTGTTGAGTTTGTTCATGATGCTACTGAAAATTATTATGAGAGAGGAAAATATGGTTGTAGGAATTTTCATGTTACTAAAACATCTCTCTTTTTGCTGAAAGTTTTGAAGCTGCTCTTGTTTTACCTTCCCATGATTTCTAGTTTGAGCTTCTTTAAAAAAAAATTCTTTACAAGATTCCTATGCATATGATGTGGGTTAGACTTAATTGTTTTTTCATACTTTCTTCTTGATTCTCTCTTTTTCTTAATTCATATTTCTTATGTGAGCATCTACTTGATTCCACTTTTCTGGGCCTAGCTAAAAGGCATTAAAGAAAAGCACTTCTTGAGAGATAACCCATGGTTCTATTTTTGCTTTGTTTTTCTCTGTTACTTTGAGTCAAGGGGATATATACTTCTGTAGCAACTCATTTGTATCTTTCTTTTAATGTTTTAGTAGTGCCACGTAAGGTTTCTGACGAGAGTTGGAGTTGGTTTTCGGATTTCCGCACAGGAAACAGATTTCTGCTGTCCACCGTAAAAAATCGTATAAATCATAGAAAAATCAAAATGACCAGAAATTTATTGTGCTTATTCCTCGGCTGATTACACAAATTTTTCGCTCTTTAAGTTTTTCGATCTGAGCAAAGTTAGTGCCTCGAAAAAATTCGTATTTACAGATTGTTCTGGTTTTGACAGATTCTGCCATTTTTCTTGCATTTGCTCTTTTGCGATGTCAAGTGGATTTCTTTGCTTCACGAAACAAAAGTGGCTGTATCTAATTTTTAAAAGTATCAATAGAACTTGTGACGTACAAAAACAATGGATTTTTAATTGTTGCACTAACCCTCTAATGCGAATTATTGTTTGAGTATGGTGTGAAGGAAGTTTTCAAGGGTCAAGAGAAGAGGTGATATATGTGATCGAGAAGAGTGCAAGGTCAAAGCTTGGGGATGCCCCCTTGGAGATTTTTGTGAGTATTCTCATGTTTTCTTTCTGTAGCATTTAGAGAATTTTTGTTAAATCATGTTTTGTATGGTTCTTGTTGGGAAAGAAACTGTTGCTTGAGGTAGAATTTTTTAACGGTGCAAGTAGAAGCTTGTATAGACTGTGGCTAGAACTTTTTCATATCATGCTAGATGTTATTTTAGTTTTAAATCCTTGTGGTTATTGAGTAGCATGATTATCCTCAAATATATGAGAGTGTTCAATATGCCATTGAAAGAATCATGAGTTGTTCTTGTCATATTGAAGCATAAAATTGTGGTGTTCTCTTTTGAATGTTTTGTTTGGTTGACTATGAACCAGTCAGGAATAGCCTCTATGATGATTTTGTTTTTGAACTTGTTGTACCACTTATGATTTGATTAATGATGTTTATGTTGCTATGCATGATTATGGATCTTATGCTCTCTTGATTTGTCGCTCCCAGTCTTTTGCTAGCCTCCACCTGTACTGAGTATGAGCTCTACTCATGCATCCAACTCCCAAAAACCAAAGTTTTTCCATTGTGTCCACCCTACCTACCTACATGTGGTAATTAACCGCCACTCCAAAGTAAATTGCTCATGTGTTACCTTTAAAACTTTCAAAATTACTCTTGTTTTGTGCTCCTGTTTTCGCTCATGAGGACGTAAATAGAGAATCTGTATCTCACTTATTGATTGGACTTTCACACCCCATACTAGTGGCTTCATCCGCTTATCCAACGATAGAAGAGCTGGAAGCAGGGTGCCCAACCCCAAATTAATAACAAAAATTCTCTTCACTATTTTCCCCCTGATTTATCAGTCAAAGCATAATTGTGTAAACAAAAGAGAAAGGGGGATGACCTTCTACCCCGATGCGTCCTTCTATGGGAGCCGATCTTGTGAATTCTTGTTGGCTTGTGACGTACTATATTTCCTGTTTACCATTCGTTGACTTAAGCATACACCTCTCTTAAAATATAGACACTCCTCCACGGTATGTGATTGTTGGCAGGCACCCGAGGATTTGGTTAGCCATGGTTTGTGAAATATGGTTGGGAGGACTGTCAAGTTTTCAATACCTCTGTTTAATAAAATAAAATCTCTAGCACATGAGTTGATCCCTGCTTCCCTCTGCGA
Source organism: Alopecurus myosuroides (assembly GCA_028641055.1). NCBI lineage: Eukaryota > Viridiplantae > Streptophyta > Magnoliopsida > Poales > Poaceae > Alopecurus > Alopecurus myosuroides. The sequence goes on along the minus strand of CM054059.1, from coordinate 169,915,648 downwards.
AGGGTCTTTCTTTTACTTTTATGTTGAGTATCCATCTTCTAACTTTATGCACAGTTGAGAGGGCATTTTTTGCCATTCTGAGTTTTATATGCATTTGTCCTAGAAACATTATTAATTGATTCATGATGTGTTATTGTTTGTTCTCTAATTATTTGTTCTAGTCTTCCTCATGAACTTTGAAGGTGTCCTAGCATTTATGTTTTGCCCCACTCTTAAGGACTAGCGAAATATCACGTCGACATGCTTTCTCTATACTTGAAACAAACGTATATCTTTGTTTGCATTGTTATTCATGATCTTTTATTTGAGCTACTTCTAATGATGCAAAGTGATTGCTATGCTTTATTATTAAATTTTTATTTATCATGCTTGTGTTAAAGTTCTATGATCTCAGCTTACTTATGCTTTTACGTTATTGATGATCAAGTTTATGTTGGTAGCATGTCACCTTAGAAATTATTGTGTTTTATCGTTTACCTACTCGAGGACGAGTAGGAACTAAGCTTGGGAATGTTGATACGTCATAAATGTATCATTAATTTCTGATGTTCCATGTTGTTTTCTTATTGTTTCCCACATGTTTGCTATACACTTCATGTCATTTTTATCTATTTTCTGGACTAACCTATTGACAAGATACCATAGAGCCAGTTCCCCGTTTTCTGCTGTTTTTAGTTTGATAAAAATTGTTCTGGAAATATTCTTGGAATTGGAAAATTCGAAGCCCGGAAGTCCTAGAATTCCCGAAGGTTCCACGGAGTCCCAAAGAGAACCGGAGGGGGGCTCAGGGGGCCCACACCATAGGGCGGCGCCCCCCTGGCCGCGCCGGGGGGGTGGTGTAGGGCCTCCAGGCCTCCACCGCCTTTGCCCTTTCGCCTATATAATCCCCCCGAGACGTAAACCCTAAATATATCCCACTTTTACCCGAGAAACACCAGAGGCCGCCGTCATCGTCATCCCGAGATCGGGATGATTCTGGAGCTCTCCCCGGCACCCTGCCGGAGGGGAAATCATCACCGGAGGGGTCTACACCACCATGCCTGTCGTGGGATAATCACGGCAGACGTTACCGGGGGTAACTGATCTTGGGGCAAGACGACGCAGGCGTTTGGGAGAGGGTTTAGCTCAGAGGGAAACATGATGAAGAACTTTGATCAGGTAGCCGGCAATCAAGTCGCCGAGTCTCCGATCCCAAGATAATAACTCAAATTGTGTGTTACACTGGATACTCGATATTAGGCGAGATTGCTAGAACTCTTGGATCTCTGTAAACTAGACCTAGGGGTCGGTTTATAAAGCACCGTACCCCCCATGGCTTGCCCTCCAAGGCGCACCCTGAATCCTACCCGGACACCGCTTATAAACCCTTAGCTTTCCTTACCGCAACCCACAATCCGGGTTATGAGGCCTGCAAACTTTGGGCCTTCCAGAAGTTTCGTTATCCTTAGCCGGATCTTGCGCCGTGTCCCTTGGGCCGGGTTACACCTTGGAGTTGGCCTACCGGGTTATTATCCCTCCATCAGTAGTCCCCAGGATAGCTTGGGCTTCATGGATCCTTCCTTGAAGCACTGGCTATTCCCTGCAAAAATATCAAACGCACAAGTATATGGAGGCCGGGTTAAGGTGCTTTGACACATAGCTAGGCCTAACTCCATGGTGGCCATATAGTAACCCGGCCTTTCTCCAGACGCTTTGCTTAACTTTCCGGGTCTAAGCCTTGATAAAAATGCCAAAACTCTATACTTTACTCGATAATTGATCCCGATACCGCGGAGAGGATCCCCTTCTCTTTTTCGTCCGGATATCTTGCTCGGCATGTGAAGCATATCTCGTAAAATCCGCGCGGATAGCCATTACCCCAAATCTTCCGGATTCCGCCCGTTGGGATAGGTGTATCCGCCCACACCTTATAAATAGAGCCCAGAGGGTAGCTTGGACTTCCACTCATCACTCCAATCTCTCATCGGCTCCCTCACTCCCTGCGCCCCGCAACACCTCGAGAATCCCAAGCACGCCGCCGTAACAAGGCCGCCGCCAGTTACATTCAACCCTGAATCGCTCCGCGCCGCCGCCAAACTCCGCCACCGCGCCTTCGTTCCGCTCATCAAGAGCTGCAAGGGGGGATCTAGATCACGACACCGGCCGCCGCCAGGCCAAATCCCAATTTCTTCCAGTAAGTATTCGTCAATCTAGCCCCGTGATTTTTTCGATTTAATCTAGATTGGATCTGGGTCAATCCGCAGACCATGTTTCCCGCCACACCAAATTAGATGGTTTAAATGCTCGCCAACTCCTTCAATAACCTGTTGGATGATCACATACCACCCTCCTATCGTTGTTAATCATCAATTTCCCCGTAGAATCGTTCGCAAGTTTTCCAATCTAGATCCATTCCATCCAAATTTCCGCGCATATCATTAACACCCGGAAAATCCTCCCTTTCCGGCTATTTTGCTTGCAGTAGAGACATGGGCAACCATCCGTCTTCCCCAAACTCATTTCAATACGTAAGTGACCAATAATTTCCATAGTTGTACTTGATACCCGGATAATTCGCAACTTTCACTCCGTGCACAGTACCCGGATAGTTCTTAGTTTTCACACCTTCTTGATACCCCAAATAGATACTCGGATATCCCAACATTTTCGAGTCTCATTCCCTGTATCTTTTTTCCTGGTATTTCGCAGGTTGATCCCATGGCCCCTAAGAGACAAGGAAAGCAGCCGGCTCAGGCGAAGACAACCCAGACCATATCCGCCAACTGGGGGAGATCCACAGCTACGAAGGCCAAGCTAGAAGGGCTGGCCGAGTTGGGAGTCCTCCCTTCCCAGAAGGACATCCACTGGAGGGCGCCGGGTGACGAGACCCGGCCCACACCCGCTGATAACGAGGTAATCTGCTTCGTAGAACACGTGACCCGGGGATTCCGTCCTCCGGGTCACTCTTTCTTTCGGGAAGTCCTTAACCATTACGGCCTCCGGGTGGTTGATATAGGACCTAACTCTATATTGAACATAACCCACTTCATCGTCCTTTGCGAGTCCTATTTGTGCATTCCGCCAAATTTGACTCTTTTCATAGAACTTTTCCAATGCAAACCGTGCCGCGAAAGCGGTGACGGGGCACTCTTGACTTGCGGCGGGGTTTCCATCCAGCGCCGCAAGAATTCCCCTATGCCGACCCTTAACTTAAACTCTCATGTTAAGCATTGGCAACTCTCCTTTTTCTACTGTCGAGACACCTCCCTACCCGGCGAGAGAAGATTGTCGGGTTACTCGGAGGGTCTCCTAGATATCTCCGAGTCTTTCAATGCCTTTGCCCCTGAGTCGGACAGGGAGGCCATCCAGCCTTTGCTGGCTAGGCTAGCTGTTCTCTCGGCCCAAGGCCTTCTTGGGCTCAACTTGGTGAAGACGTGGGTCGATTTCCGGATCCAGCCCAACTCTACCCGTACCAAGCTGATGTGCGAGTATTCGGGGCACACCACAGACGCGCTCCGATACTCCACCAAGAACTTTGCAACCGGTGATACCAACAAAACCATCAAGAGTTTCTTGACGGAAAAATTGGAGGTGATAAAGAACATTACCGGGTTACCCCCATTCACTCGGGAAAACCCGGCTCCAGCGGTAAGATCCAATTCTCATAACCTTTTTCCACACTTTGACCTGATGCACCTTCCAATTCTTACTTTCATCTTTCTGACTTTAGGCTGATGATCCCTTCTGGAGAGTTGAAACCTCCCCCCCTCCAGAGACCCGGAAGAAGAAGACGAGCCGGCTGATGATGATGAAGGTACTTATCCGACTCTCATGTTATCTTTTACTTGCATTATTTTCCTACCATTTACCTTTTTCCCACGGATACATGCTCGATTTTCAGGGATGGAAGACGAAAAAGAAAAGGAAGAGGAAGACCCGGAGGCCACTGAATCCGATCAGGAGGTCATAGTCGGGGCCAAGAGGAAGGCCAGAGGAGTGGTTGCAAAGGTTCCTTTTTCCTTTATGTCTTCTGAGCCTTACTCCTTCGATACCATGCGTAAACTTAATCAACAACTGTCACACTCATCATTCTTGAAGGATCCTCTCCCGGCTAAGCGCAGGGTGACCCAGAGTTCCCCGGGCGAGGATCCCCTTAACCCGGGTATCTCCACTTCACCTGCTCACCGGGCCAGCACTCCTCCACCTCAGCCCTCCAAATCTCCTCAGCGCCACCCATCTCCTAGCCACCCACTCGCTGGGCAATTCCGGGTGCCGCTATCGGTGCCTTTGGCGACCTCGTCCGCATCCAGGGGCGAACTCCCGCCGGATTACGCTGTGAACACCAGGTAAGTCTCCATCGCTCGATATCCTTTTGTACCTGATAACTACCAACCTATATCGCTAACCACTTTTTTCCTCTTTCCTATTAGCGCCCAAGCTACCACTAGTGACCCGGAAATCACAGAAGCAGAAAAGCAGGGGGTGGAGGGGCCGACTATTAACACGGATGCTGTAGTTGACGATGAGGCTAAAGACGTCCAAGAACAAGACCCCTTCAATGACCCGGCTCAACAGGAAACCGTGTCTCCAAAATCCTCCGAAGAAGTGGACGAAGATATTGAGATCTTGGAGACGAAGACGGGCTCTCCTAACCTGGATACTCAGACGGTCCGGGTTTCGACCCCAAGAACCGGGAAAGTTCCCCAGCCGGAAGACCAATCTGCCGGCTCTTCTAGAGTTCGCCCTGAGGATATGACGTTCACCCAAATGCTTGATGCCCTCTACACATTAAAGGCCGATGAAGAGAATATTATAGATGCTTTGATAACAAAGCACAAGGTAAGTCCGAGTGACACCACTTGTATCCTTGTATAGTCCCCAAGTTCCAAGTGAATTACTGGTTTAATTTGCTTGGAACTTCATAATAGATCCGACTGACCCTTCCTTGTGTTTCCACCTAGGATTTCGTTGTGCAATCTAAGAGGAAGCTGGCGAAGGCTGCCAAACTCATTGTGAAGGAGACAGCTCTTCGCGAAGCAGCTGAAGCTGAAGCTCGTAGGAGTGGAAAAATCACAAGGAAGTATAGGAAAAGGGCTCACTTGGCTGAGGACAGGCTAACAACACTTTCTGTGCAGATTGCCGATACCTACCACGCAACAACTGGTATGATCTTTGAACTTTAGCAATTAAGACCCGGATTTTGCTTTGGATAAATAGCCGGATCTCCTTGTTCATTACTTTTCTTACTTTCAGCAGGTCCGGATGATGCGATCCCGGAAGAGGATGATACTGCCAAGCTGAAGCTCATTAAAGATACTGTCCGGCAGCTCAGTGCCGGCGTTGGATGGATTCTTGATGAACTACGACTACCGGGTGTTGGACCTGGTAACATGAAAAATTTGCTGGAAGTCTGCTCCACCATTCCTGAGTGGATTTGGCATTGGAAGCGCTCATCCTGTCGGTTTGGAGTAACCCGGGGTCTTGCGCTGGCTAAAGCTTATTTCCCTAAGCTAGATCCGGCCAAGCTGATGAGCAGGTTTCCAGAATTCAATCAAGACGGGTCCAAGTTCTCACCAAAGAATTTCAAAGCCATTCAGAAAGAAGTTCGTCACCCGGCCAGTGTAATCGCCGACAGTTTGGAGATTGATTCTATTCTTCCTGCATATGATGCTAGTGACAAGGTTATTAAGGCAGATCGCCCCAAGCCATACGATATGCTTGCCCGATGGAGGGAAGAAGCTGCCAAGATTAGGGAGGAAGCTGCAAAGAAGAAGGCTGAAGCCGACTCTGCGCCCGCTACCTCTACACCCATCGTCCCTCCACCCGCGCGAGCCGGCATTGCTGCTGACCCGGGTGCTGCTGCTACCACAAGTGATGGCAAAGGCAAGGCGAAGATGGACGCCGCGGCTTAGAATGCTGAGTAATACCTGCCACTTCTTATGCGTCAGTCGGCCTGATGTGCCGTTTAAACAATTATTTTTGAATGGTGCGCCTGTGCACCTTTGATACTCTTTATCGAAGTTTTGTAATGCATTCTAAGTTCCTGATACACCTTTGCCTCTTCTGGCTTTTATGTTTATCTACTTTTGAACCCATGTGATCTTGATACCCGACTTTCTTTATTCTCGATATCCAACTTTCTTTATTCTCGATATCCGACTTTCTTTATTGTTGATATTCAACTTACTTTATTGTTCCTTTTGTGAGACTCGGTTTCCGGGTTTCATGGGTGTTGACAAGCGGGATTGCTTCTAAGTCCCCAAGTCCCCAAGACTCGGATGTTTGGATTTTTTGAACCTTAACAGCTAAGCAATTTCTGCCTCTCTTAAGATCCTGAGTCTCCAGGACCCGGATTTCCGAGTCTAGGATACGTGATCTTTCAAGGAGAACGGATTGTTTGCTGCTAAGTCCACAAAAAACCCCGAGTTGTTTCACACAGGATCTGAAGTTATGCTTAATAATCGTTGAGTTTCCGGTTATTAGCCTTGTACTCTGCATAACTTGTGGTTTAGATGACCCTTTTGACTATCTTGTACTGTAAGCCGGCTTTCGCATGGATACCATGTTGTTACATCTATACGAAGACATGGTCAGGCAAGTCCCACTGGGCGTCATGGCTGACTGTAATCGTAAGCGAACAAATCATGCCACTTTATTGCGAGTCACATCGAGCTTAAGTAAGAATAGTCAAGAAAATTTGGCTCCTTCGTCTGGTTATAAGATTGCAGTCGTACTCGTTTTGCAAGTAATCGGACCTTATAACTCATAGGCATCATGGCCGGGTCTTTGAGTTTGCAACTGTGCTATTCAAGCAACCAGCCCCCAAGACCTAAATATATGCATCATACTGAGAGTACAGAACATGATAATAATCACCTCTTTTCTTGATAATCACCTCTTTACTTGATATGGAAAAATTAGGCCAGCAAGCCGCCTCATTAAAAACCCGTCCAGTCCCCAAGGGTACCCCGGATAGGAAAAGAGTGCGTCTGAAAACCTGCTGCCTGTTACATCGTTCAATTCCACATGCCAACATAATTTTTGCTAAGTGTAATATGGACGTAGCTGAGCCACGTTCCATGGTCTGTCACTTTCTTGCATAGATGAAGTGGTATGAGCGGTGTCATTAACTGTGGTCGACTCTTCCCTTGCATCTATCAAGTAATACGACCCATTATGCAAATTCCAGCTTACGATAAACGGTCCTTCCCATGGTGGTGATAACTTGTGTTTTCCTTCGTTCGACTGTACCAGGCGCAGGACCAGGTCTCCTTCCTGGAAGACCCGGGTTTTCACGCGCCGGCTATGATACCTTCGTAAATCCTGCTGATATATGGCTGATCTTTCCAGGGCTTGTTCCCTTTGTTCTTCTAACATATCCACGGCGTCTTGCCGGGTGTTTTCATTCTCCACTTCGACGTATGCTGATACTCGTGGTGAATCATGAATAATATCACTCGGTAACACTGCCTCCGCGCCATAGACCATGAAGAAGGGCGTCATTTGAGTAGACCTGTTAGGTGTAGTATTGATACCCCAAACCACGGCAGGAAGCTCTTCGACCCACGCACCAGCAGCCCTAACACAGGGAACTCGCAGTCGTGGTTTTAGTCCGCGAAGCAATTCTTGATTTGCCCTCTCCACTTGTCCATTGGCCTTTGGATGAGCCACTGATGCTACATCAAGCCGGATTCCATTGTTTCCACAGAAATTTTCCATCTCACCAAGGGACATGTTGGTTCCGTTGTCGGTAATTATGCTGTGAGGATACCCAAACCGGTAGATTATTCTTTTCAGGAACTTGACTGCTGTAGCTGCTTCACAGTTGGTAACTGGCATGACCTCTACCCACTTGGTAAACTTATCAATAGCCACTAAAAGGTGTGTCTTTTTGCAAGGTGACATATGAAAGGGGCCAACCATGTCCAAACCCCAGACAGCGAACGGCCAAGTTAACGGGACGGTCCGTAATTCCATAGCCGGCACGTGGGTTTGGCGAGTGTACCTTTGACATCCGTCACACCTTGCTACTAATCGCTCCGCATCTGCTAGAGCCGTGAGCCAGAAAAATCCATGTCGATAAGCTTTGGCCACAAGGGATCTTGTAGACGCATGATGCCCGCAATCACCTTCATGGATTTCCTTGCGAATCTGTCGGCCTTCTTCGGGTGCTACGCAGCGCAAAAAGACCCCCGTGGCACTTCTCTTGTATAACTCCCCATTGACGATAGAATACCCCTTTGCTCGCCGCAAAATTTGCCTTGCTAACACCTCCTGTTGTGGTAACTCGCCTCGTGATAGGTAGGCCAAAAACGGTTCCGTCCACTCGGGAATAGCGCGTATAGTGGCCACGAGCTCCATATCCGGGTCTTTACTTGCCAGTTCCTCCTCAGACTCGGTTTTAACTGATGGTCGCCATAATTCGTCCAGGAAAACGTTAGGTGGAACCGGCTCTCTGCGCGAGCCGAGTCTAGCGAGGGCGTCTGCTGCATCATTCTTTCTCCTGTCTATATGCTCCACCTCATACCCGGAAAAACATCCTGCAACCCTATCGACCTCCCTGCGGTATGCTGCCATAGTTGCGTCCTTTCTATCCCACGTTCCTGATACCTGCTGTACCACCAGGTCCGAATCTCCAAAGCATCGTATCCTCTTAATATTCATCTCCTTGGCTACCTTTAAGCCGTGCAATAGGGCCTCATACTCGGCCACGTTGTTGGAACAGTCAAAGTGAATCTGTAGTACATAACTCAATTTGTCTCCTTTGGGTGATGTTAGCACCACTCCAGCTCCTGACCCCTCGTATTGCTTTGACCCATCGAAGTGCATGATCCATGACTCGGAATTTGGAACTATGGTGACCATGCCTGTGTGTGTCCAATCATTAACAAAATCGATCAAAGCCTGAGATTTGATTGCTGACCTGGGCTCGTAGCTGATGTGATAATCCCCCATCTCTATCGCCCATTTGGCTATTCTTCCGGTTGCATCCGAGTTTCTGATGATATCCGACATTGGTATTGAGCTAACTACTGTTATAGGGTGTTCCTGAAAGTACGGCTTCAGTTTCCGGCTGGCCATGAAGACCCCGAAAACCAGCTTTTGCCAATGCGGATAACGCTGCTTTGCCTCTGATAATACTTCACTGACATAATAAACCGGCCTCTGGACTGGATAACCTTTCCCATCCTCTTTACGCTCCACAACCACTACTGCACTGACGGCTCGGGGGCCTGCTGCCACGTATAGCAACATAGGCTCTTTAGGACCCGGGGCCGCTAGTACTGGCGCTTCAGATAACTGCTTTTTTAGTGCCTCGAACGCCTCATCCGCCTCCTGATCCCATACGAATTTGTCGGACTTCCTCAAGAGCCGGTATAGTGGTATTGCCTTTTCTCCAAGTCTGGATATAAATCGGCTCAAGGCTGCTACGCAGCCCGTGAGTTTTTGAACGTGCTTCAAATTTTCCGGCTTTTTCAGATTTTGGATAGCTTTGATTTTATCCGGGTTTGCTTCAATTCCTCTCTCGGAGACGATAAAGCCGAGTAATTTCCCGGCTGGAACTCCAAACACGCACTTTGTCGGGTTAAGCTTCATCTGGTACCTTCTTAAATTCTTGAACGTTTCCTTTAGATCATCGATAAATGTTTCTGCCTTCCTGGTCTTGACAACCACATCATCCACGTAAGCATGGACATTGCGTCCAATTTGGTCCTCGAAGCATTTCTGAACACACCGTTGATAAGTTGTGCCAGCGTTCTTCAATCCAAACGTCATGGTTTTGTAACAAAAGGCCCCAAAAGGGGTTATGAATGATGTTTTCTCCCAATCCTCCCTCTTGAGCTTAATTTGATGGTACCCGGAATATGCGTCCAGAAAGCATAGCAGGTCACTCCCGGCTACTGCATCTACAATCTGGTCTATCCTTGGTAGTGCAAAACGGATCCTTTGGGCAATGCTTGTTGAGACTTGTGAAGTCGATGCACATCCTCCACTCGTTGGTCTTTTTCATCACTAGAACCGGATTTGCTAACCAATCCGGGTGAAATACTTCCATGATAAAGCCGGCTGTCAGTAGCCGAGCAATTTCTTCACCTATAGCTTTCCTTCTTTCCTCATTCATCTTCCTCAAGCCCTGCTTCACAGGCCTGGACTTGGGATCTACGTGCAAACTGTGCTCTGCCAATTCTGTAGGGATACCCGGCATGTCGCTAGGTGTCCAGGCGAATACGTCCGCATTTGAACGAATAAACTCCACAAGTGCCTTCTCCTGCTCTCTTCCCAAGTTAGACCCTATAGTGAATTGCTTAGTGGAATCTCCTTCAACAAAATCTATCTTCTTGGTGTCCTGTGCTGCCTTGAATTTTGCTCTTTCGTCCTCGGTATTCGGTCTTTTAAGTGTTGTTCTATCATCCGGATCTACTTGAGACCGGTAATACTTGAGTTCCTCTTTTCTGCAAGCTTGTTCGGCCATCACTGAATCTCCTTCGTCGCACTCGGCCGCTATATCCCGGCTTCCATGTATGGTGATGGTTTGCTTAGGACCCGGAATCTTTAGCTGTAAATACACATAACACGGCCTAGCCATGAATTTAGCATAAGCCGGTCTTCCGAACAGCGCGTGATAAGGACTGCGCAATTTGACCACCTCGAACGTGAGCCACTCAACTCGATAATTATCCGTTGATTCTCCGAAAGCAACCTCCAATGTGATCTTTCCCTCGGGGCACGCTGAGTGACCCGGCACAATCCCATGAAAAACTGTTGAACTTTTCTGCAGCTGGGACTCTTTGAGACTCATGCGTAAGAAGGTTTCCCAATATAAGATATTAATGCTACTTCCACCGTCCATTAGGACTCTTTTCAACTCGTAACCATTGACCTGCGGTGCAACTACCAATGCCAAGACTCCTGGGCGCTCTATTCTTTCCGGGTGATCTCTTCTGATCCACGTTACCTCTTGTTCCGCCCATCTCAGGTATCCCGGAACGGCCGAGGAAGCCGAGTTTACCGCTTGCTTTAATGTCTCTTTGTCCCTGCTAGGAGTTCCTGTAATATGCACATGATATTGTCCTTCTAAATTAGACGTACGTACCATACCGATGAAGATGTTGATCTGGCCGATCGTCACAGTAGATCCAGATTCGAGGTGATCCGACTCTGGCCCCCAGCCGGAATCGTCCACCATCTTCTCTCCTTTGCGGTCGATGTAGATCTCGCCGACAACGAGATTCTTCATGTTCCTCCGAGCTTCTCCCGTGATGTAAACACCTTTGGACGCAGGCCCCACGGTGGGCGCCAACTGTCGTGGGATAATCACGGCAGACGTTACCGGGGGTAACTGATCTTGGGGCAAGACGACGCATGCGTTTGGGAGAGGGTTTAGCTCAGAGGGAAACATGATGAAGAACTTTGATCAGGTAGCCGGCAATCAAGTCGCCGAGTCTCCAATCCCAAGATAATAACTCAAATTGCGTGTTACACTAGATACTCGATATTAGGCGAGATTGCTAGAACTCTTGGATCTCTGTAAACTAGACCTAGGGGTCGGTTTATAAAGCACCGTACCCCCCATGGCTTGCCCTCCAAGGCGCACCCTGAATCCTACCCGGACACCGCTTACAAACCCTTAGCTTTCCTTACCGCAACCCACAATCCGGGTTACGAGGCCTGCAAACTTTGGGCCTTCCAGAAGTTTCGTTATCCTTAGCCGGATCTTGCGCCGTGTCCCTTGGGCCGGGTTACACCTTGGAGTTGGCCTACCGGGTTATTATCCCTCCATCAATGCCCTCCTCCGAAGTGATGCGTGAGTAGTTCATCCCTGGACTACGGGTCCATATCAGTAGCTATATTGTTTTTCTCTCCACTTTTTACCTCATGTTTAGATCTTGTGAGCTGCCTATCATGATCAAGATCATCTTTATGCAATGCTACATGTTGTGTTTGCTGGGATCTGATGAATGTTGAATGTTATGTCTTCTACTTATCAATCTATCATGTTATCTTCATATTTATGTTATTTATGATCTTGCATGCTCTCCGTTATCAATAGATGCTCTGGCCAAGTAGATGCTAGTAACTCCAAGAGGGAGTATTTATGCTCGATAGTTGTTCATGCCTCCTTTCCATCTGTGCTCGAGTGATAGAAATGTGACGGATGGAGGATGTGTTGTTGCCATTAGGGAGAAAAAAACAATGCTTTGTCTAAGGATGATGTTATTGTTTACATTACACACTTTGCTTACTGCAATTATCTGTTGCTTGCAACTTAATACCCAACATTTGTTCGGATGCTATTCGAAGAGTGGATTTTTAGTCATAGATGTAGTTGGATAACAGTCTATGTATTTTGTTGTAATGCCCGCATGAATCACATAGTAATCTTTATGTCTTGCATATGCACTACGGTGAAGCCTTCATTTCTGTCAATTGCCCAGCTGTAATTTATTCACCACACATGTTATTTATCTTTCACGGAGAGACACCACTATTGAACTATGGACCCCAGTCCATTTTCCTCATACTGATAAAACACCTACTTCTTTCATACTGCTCTCTTACTATTCCTACTGTTTTCCACACCATACGTTTAACCTCTTTGTGTTCAGCAAAACCGGCGAGATTGACAACCTCACTACTTCGTTGGGACAGAGTGATTTGATTGTGTTGTGTAGGTTCCACGTTGCTTCTGAACCGGTAGTGCGACCTGCCACCTCAGCTGCATCAACCTTGAAAGATTGCTTGTCCTCCTACTGGTCGATTCAACCTTGGTTTCTTTTCTGAGGGAAAACTTGCTGCTACACTCTTCACAACTTTTCTCTTGGGGTTTACCAATGAGGGCATTAAGGCCGTCAGCAGGGCGCATTACCGGTTCAGAAGCAACGTGGAACCTACACAGCACAATCAAATCACTTTGCCCCAACGAAGTAGTGAGATTGTCAATCTCACCGGTTTTGCTGAACACAAAGAGGTTAAACGTATGGTGTGGAAAACGGTAGGAAAACAGTATGAAAGCAGTAGCAGCAGTATGAAAGCAGTAGATGTTTTATCAGCATGAGGAAAAAGGACCGGGGTCCACTGTTCACTAGTGGTGTCTCTCCGTGAAAGATAAATAACATTTGTGGTGAACAAATTACAACTGGGCAATTGACAGAAATGAAGACTGCATGATGACCCACAAGTATAGGGGGTGTATCGTAGTACTTTCGATAAATAAGAGTGTCGAACCCAACGAGGAGCAGAAGGTGTTGACAAGCAGTTTCGATGCAGGAATAACTGTAAATACTGGAAAACAGATTTGTAGGGGTTTTTGATATTGCAGACAAATAAAGATTGAGTAAATAAAATGCAGTAGTAATAATTGCAGCAAGTGGCCCAATCCTTCCTTCATCAATGGAAAAGCCGGTGAGTTTACTTGTGATTAACAAACGTTCTCAAGGACACACAGAAGGTTTCTGTCAGTGCTTTTGTTCCATGCAGCCGAATAATGTTTGGTGATTTGATAAGTGTTGTGTGGGTGAACCTATGCTAAAGTACCGTCCCATCCAAGACTAATACATACTTGTGATTATACCCCTTGCAAGCATCCGCAACTACAAGAAAGTAATTAATAAATAAATCTAACCACAGTTTTAAACTCCCGGATCGTACGCTCCCTCGTGTAATGGTTTCCTAATGGGGGTATAGATTTCTGTCACTCCGGAAACCCCACAATACTAGACAAATACACGATGCATTCCCCTAGGCCCATAAATGGTGAAGTATCATGTAGTCGACGTTCACATGAAACCACTAGAAGAATAACACCATAGTTTAAATATCAAACATTAAATATTATTCAACATTACTTCACTACTAACAACTTGACTTATCCCATGTCCTCAAGGACAACACGAACTACTCACAAGACATCATATGGATCATAATCAGAGGTGATATAATGGATGATAACAATCTGGTCATAAAGTGCAAACACCGATAAATCTCACAAGCATCAACTACTAACAAGTAATCCACACCGGGAGAGAGATCTAATGCAAAACAACGATAGAGGCCCCTAATTATTACAGCGGGATGAAGGTGGATGATGAGGGTGATGGTGCTGGTGGTGATGACGATGATGATGACGATCTTGATGATGCCCAGCGGGATGACGGTGACGATGGCGGTGATTTCCCCTCTCTGGAGAGGAATTTCCCCGGCCGATTTCTCCCTGTCAGAGAGCTTTTCTCTCTCGGGTGTTTTCCGCCCCGCAGCAGCGGCGGAATAATTCTTAGAGGATGGAATGAGGCTTAGGGTTCCCTCGTGGTCAGGGGGCAAAGATGACCCCCAGAGGTGGGCCAGGGTGGCCACACCCCTAGGTGGCGCGGCTAGGGGCGCGCCACCCCTAGGTGTGGGCCCCTGGTGGCCCCCCTCCGGCTCTCCTTCTGGCTGAGTTCATCCTTTGGACTTTTAGGAACCCCCGGATGTCCCCCTTCTTCTTCTGATCTTCTAAAATATGGTATCTCGCCGGTGCTTTTTTCATCATATTTCTTGTCCCAGTGTTTATTCTCCGAAAATTATAAAACATGCAAAATAAGATAAAATAACATAAGAGATGCATCATAACATGAAATATATCGATGAATAACAGAAAAATATGATATAAAATAGTGATGCAAAATGGACGTATCAACTCCCCCCAAGCTTAGACCTCGCTTGTTCCCAAGCGAAACTGAACTCAGAAAACATGACCACAGATTTATGGAGTGAAGAATCGATAAATAAATTACGGACAAGAAGCATCACATTTACCTATGCACCAATCATTACAGACAACAACTTCCTATCATATAAATTAACTTGAAACAAGTAAAGGGAGTCACAAACAAAGATACAAAAGAGAGAGTCAAAATTGGTAATGGCAAACTTCGTTCTTGGTCAGAGAACATTTAATGAAATTATACTTATCTTAGGTGAAGTCTTTATAACAAGGTTTACATTGTAGAGCTTAACATGTTTAATTATAATAACTCTTTTACAGTGATTCATAGCTTTCAAAATAATATTCATTCAGATAATAAAGCATGTGCTAAAAAAAGAAGGATGGAAAACATGATTGAATAAATCAACATATAGATGATGGGATCACAACAACTCAAATGCTTGCTGGAGACAGAAGGACATGGGTTTACTGACTCAACATAAATGTAAAAGATAGGCCCTTCGCAAAGGGAAGCATGGATCACTCATGTGCCAGAGCTTTTATTTAATAAAACAGAGTTATAAAATGCAGGACACTCCTCCCATCCATATTACACAAACCATGGCTAATCGAATCCTCGGGTGCCTGCCAACAATCACAAACCGTGGAGGAGTGTCTAAATTTGAGAGGTGTATATTTATGTCAATGAATGGCAAACAGAAAATACAGTACGTCACAAGCCAACTAGACTCACAAGAGCGGCTCCCATAGAAGGACGCAACTGGTATAGAAGGTCATCCCTCTTTCTCTTTTGTTTACACAATTATGCTTTGACTGATAAATCAGGGGAAAAACGAGTGAAGAGAATTTGTACTATTATTTGGGGCTAGGCACCCCGCTGCCAGCTCTTCTAGCATTTGGATAAGCGAATGAAGCCACTAGTCCAGGTGTGTGAGTCCAATCAACAAGTGAGATAAAGATTCTCTATTTACGTCCTCATGAGCTAAAACAGGAACACAAAACAGGAGTAATTTGAAAGTTTTAAAGGTAGCACATGAGCAATTTACTTGGAGTGGCAGTGAAATACCACATGTAGGTTGGTATGGTGGACACAAATGGAAATGATTTGGGTTTTAGGTTTGGATGCACGAGAAGCATTCCCTCTCAGTACAGGGTTTTTTGCTAGCAAGGCTGGGTAGCAAGCATAAGAATTGAAGGAAAACAAACAAATATAGATATGATGAAACCAATCATGGAATCTTCATTGAAAGCACAAGCGATCTTAACTTGTGAATACTAAGTTTATGAGTTAATAGGAAAATTCCTCTTTCTCATACTAGCAACTCAAATTATTATTTCTGTTGACCCAAGCTAAGTTTGCCAAAACCAACTGGATTAACTTGATGATCTCTAGAGTGATACCAAATACTAATAGCAAGCTCAATCATATTACAGAAGTTGAGAACTGAAATAATGCGCATAACCAACTAGGGAGAGACAATTCCATACTGCAAACCATCCTATATGATAACTTCTCTACTCATGATATGACTCTACTGAAAAAGTAAAAAAGATGAAAGATAGTGATGTGATACCGCGGCACTCTCCCCAAGCTTGGAACAAGCCGAGGGGATTCCAAAAACAATGACAAATTAATTCTTCAGTGGTCAAGGTGGAATCACTCGGAGAGGAGCCATAAATCCTTTGATGATTCTATGAAGTTCAATGTTTTCCACTTCTAGAATTGCTACCTCGGCCTTGAGAATATGATATTGTTTGCAGAATTGATCGGCAACCCGGTGTGCTTCAGCTATCACAGGGATCACATTGGGGTCTTGATCATGAGGCACGGTCCCCTGCACATTACGAGAGTAGCGACGCTGAGGGTTAATGGATCCCACAAAGGTGGGGTTAATCGTTGGTGTTGGTGCAGCCCTCCGGATCTCTTCCCTCAAACTGTTAACCATGTCTTCTCTCCTTGCATCTATCTCTTCCTCCATCGTCCATCCCGCAAAAGCACCCTCATGGATGTCTTGCTGGATTTGTCGAAGATGACGTGCAGCGTAATCCTCAATGCTAGAGCCGAAAGAGGACATCTTGACCTAGAAACTCCGAACTCCTGCCAGGAAAACAGCTCGAAACAGAAACACGAAGAGAAAACGATATACGGACCTCGGGGTATCCGAGGGATTATATAGCAAAAAGTTTTATAACGAAAGGAAAGTCCAGGTCAAAAACGAGTCGGAGAGGGGCTTCGGGGCACCCACACCATGGGCTGGCGCGGCCAGAGGTGGGCCCGCACCACCCTATGGTGTGGAGCCTCCGGGCTCTGTCTCCCTCTTGTTTCCAGCTCATAATTTTTCATATTTTCTAAAAACAGCAAAAATATAAGTTGGAAGATGTTTCGCGAACATTTTTCTTACCAAAACTGATACCTATTCGAAAACTGACTCTGCAGTTTCTGAAATATTCTTCTTAATAAATTCCTCCGGGTCATGGCTTGAATGCAATCACCATGTTCATTATAAGGATCTCTAGAGACATAATGCTTGAGTCTTTGGCCATTCACCACTTGTGAAGAGTTGTCTTCAAGGGAAACAATTTTAATTGCCCCCGAACGATATACCTCTTCAATAACAAAAGGTCCTTCCCATCTCGAGAGTTATTTTCCTGCAAAAAAACTAAGACGGGACCTATACAATAACACTTTCTCACCAACATGAAATTCTCTTTTAATAATTCTCTTATCATGCCACCTTTTAACTTTCTCTTTAAAGATCTTAGCATTTTCATATGCTTAGCTCCTCCATTCATCTAAAGGACTTAAGTCAAGCAGCCTTTTCTCACCAGCAAGTTTAAAATCTCTATTTAGGTCTTTCACTGCCCAATAAGCTTTGTGTTCTAATTCTAGGGGCAAGTGAAAAGCTTTTCCATAAACCATTTTATAAGGAGACATGCCCATGGGATTTTTGTAAGCTGTTCTATAAGCCCACAGAGCATCATTTAATTTCTTAGCCCAATTTTTTCTAGATTTGTTAACAGTCTTTGCAAGATAGATTTGATTTCTCTATCTGATTATTCTACTTGCCCACTAGTTTGAGGATGATAGGGTGCAGCAATTATATGATTAACATCATATTTAGCAAGGGTTTTTCTAAAACCACCATGAATAAAATGAGAACCCCCATCAGTCATAAGGTATCTAGGTACACCAAACCTAGGGAAAATAATATCTTTAAGCATTTTTATTGAGGTTTCACCATCAGCACTTTTAATAGGAATAGCTTCTACCCATTTAGTAACATAATCAACAACAACAAGAATATGAGTATATCCTTTTGAAGGAGGGAAAGGACCCATAAAGTCAAAACCCTAACAATCAAACGGTTCAATAACAAGAGAATAATTCATAGGCATTTCCTTACGTCTAGAAATATTTCCAACCCTTTGACATTGATCACAAGATAAAACAAATTTTCTAGCATCTTTAAAAAGAGTAGGCCAATAAAAACCTGATTGTAGAACTTTATGTGCAGTTCTATCTCCAGCGTGCTGTCCTTCATAAGCACTACTATGACATTTTATCAATATCTTTTGCTGTTCATTTTCAGGAACACATCTTCTCATAATACCATCAACACCTTCTTTATATAAGTGTGGGTTGATACGTCTCAAACGTATCTATAATTTATGTTGTTCCATGTTGATATTATGCCAATTGCTACATGTTTTCCGTATGTTTTCCTACGTTTTATTATGTTTTCCAGGACTAACCTATTAACAAGATGCCACAGAGCCAATTCCCTGTTTTCTGCTGTTTTTAGTTTCAGAAAAGTTGTTGTTGAAATATTCTCGGCATCGGAAAATTCGAAAGCCAGAAGTCCTAAAAGTCCCGGAAGCATCCAGAAGTCCTGAAGAGCCCCGGAGGGGGGCCACGGGGTGGCCACACCATGGGGTGGCGCGGGTCCCCCTGGCCGCGCCACCTAGAGGTGTGGGACCCATGGACACCTCCCGGCATCGCCCTTTAGCCCATATATACTCCCCGAGGCATAAACCCTAAAAGAATCGACCTTTTTCGCAAAATACATCCGTAGCTCCGCCGCAGCCGCCGACAAGTTTCGGGGGACATATCTCTGTTCTGGCACCCTGCCTGGATGGGGAAGTGCCCCCGGAAGTCATCTCCATCGACTCCACCGCCATCTCCATCGCCGTTGTTGTCTCCTATGATGGGGAGGGAGTAGTTCTTCCCCGGGGCTGAGGGCTCTACCGGTAGCTATGTGGTTCATCTCTCTCTCCCATGGTGTGATCTTTATGTGATCATGAGCTTTGTAATCTAGTTAAATATGTAGATTGATCTTCATCTGTTATGCTACTCAAGTGGTTTTGTTATATATGTAAACACTTTGATCACGGGGCAAAGATGACAATGTGTGCTCCGTGTGGTTTAGCATGATATTTATATCTTGTGTTGGAAGGTGAACCTATGAAATTGTGGCGTTAGTTTACTAATTTATGGTGCTCGTAGTGACATTGGGGTGCCCTAGAGAGGGAATATAGACTTGAGGAGTGATGTTGAAGCCCTACGCAATGATAAGTGTTCATTCTTCGACCGGAGAGTGGTTCAGAGTAGCATAGTGAAGAGATGATATTTATGCATTCAATTATGTGAGCATTGTTGAGAGTGTCCACTAGTGAAAGTAGTAGCCCTAGGCCTTATTTCCAAGCATTGAAACACCGTTTTCCGCCTGTTCTGCTACATGTTTGCTTACTGCCATTTTTATTTCAGATTGTTGTTATCACTTATTATCATCCGTATTACTTGCATTTTACTCTCTCTTCGCCGAACTAGTGCACCTATACAACTGACAATTGTATTAGGTGTGTTGGGTACACAAGAGACTTCTTGTATCTTAATTGCAGGGTTTCTTGAGAGGTATATCTTTTACCTCTACCTCCCTGAGTTCGATAAACCTTGGGTGATCCACTTAAGGGAAACTTGCTGCTGTTCTACAAGCATCTGCACTTGGAGGCCCAACACTATCTACAAGAATAGAAGCGTGCGTAGACATCAAGCTCTTTTCTGGCGCCGTTGCCGGGGAGGTAAGGTAAAAGGTACTCACATCCTGTGTGAGTGCTCGAAGTTATTTCCTTTAGATTCTGCAATTATATCTTTTTGTTTCTTGTTTTCACTAGTTAGTCTTATTTTTTACTTATTGCTTGTTTTTATTTTTACTAGTTAGGCTTAATGGAAAACAAAAAAATATGAGAGAGCTTTATAATATTTATCTTGAGTTAGGACATGAAGTGTTTGAAGAGAAAATTAAAAAACCTATGGAACTTTATTTGCATGCTAATAGCAATGTTATTAGTATGAATTATTTGAACACCATTATTGCTAATGCTATGGAAAATTGTAAGCTTGGGGAAGCTAGTTTTGATGAATATGATATTTTTAGTCCCCAAGTTTTGAGGAGGAAATTTTCTTTGATGATACTTTGCCTCCAATATATGATGATTATAATGATTTTGGTATTCTAGTTCCACCTGTTTACAATGATGAATATGATATTTTCAGTCCACCTACTATTGAGGAAAAAATTAATTATGATTACAATATGCCTCCTATATTTAATGATTATGGTTATGAGAATAATAATGGTAGCTATTTTGTTTAATTTGCTCCCACTACTATTAATAAGAATGACTATGCTTATGTGGAGAGTATTAATTCTTTTATGCATGTGGCTCATGATAAGAATGTTTTATGTGATAGTTATATTGTTAATTTTATTCATGATGCTACTAAAAGTTATTATGAGAGACGGAAACATGGTTTTATGCATCTGAACAATATTGAGTTTCCCCTCTTTATGTTGAAATTTTTGAAGTTGCACTTATTTTGTCTTCCTATGCTAGTCACTTTGTGCTTCGTTGACTTGTTTTTCTACAAGATTCTTTTTCATAGGAAGTGGGTTATACTTAAATGTGGTTTATATTTGATTCTTAATGCTCTCTTATTGTGCTTCAACTCTTATTCTTATGTGAGCATCTTTTAAAAAATCACTATGCCTATTTGAAAAGCGTTAAAGAAAAGCGATACCGGGAGACAACCCGTTTTATTTCTCTGTTTCCATTCAGTTTTTATTTGTTTTCTTTTGTGTGCTTTGCACCTGGGTGTTTTATATTTCCTTAGAAACGCCGTTGTATCTTTTATTTTGTGTTTTTATTGAGCCAAGTAAAGCCTCTAGTGGAAATTTGAGCCTTTATTTCAGATTTCTGCGCAGGAAACAGATTTCTGCTGTACACTGTTAATTCCGTAAAAAATCACAGCAAATTCAAAAATCACAGATCTCTGTTAGTGTTCGTTTTTCGACCGGAGAGTGGTTCAGAGTAGCATAGTGAAGAGATGATGCATTCAATTATGTGAGCATTGTTGATAGTGTCCACTAGTGAAAGTAGGAGCCCTAGGCCTTATTTCCAAGCATTGAAACACTGTTTTCAGCATGTTCTGTTACATGCTTGCTTGCTGCCATTTTTTATTTCAGATTGTTGTTATCACTTATTATCATCCATATTACTTGCATTTTACTCTCTCTTCGCCGAACTAGTGCACCTATACAACTGACAATTGTATTAGGTGTGTTGGGGACACAAGAGACTTCTTGTATCTTAATTGCATGGTTGCTTGAGAGGGATATCTTTGACCTCTACCTTCCTGAGTTCGATAAACCTTGGGTGATCCACTTAAGGGGAACTTGTTTTTGTTCTACAAACCTCTGCACTTGGAGGCCCAACACTGTCTACAAGAATAGAAGTGTGCGTAGACATCATGGGTCATCCGAAAAATAATGCCTCAAATCATAGAAGAATTTTCTTCTTTGCTGAGATGTAAAGGTAGGAGGAAAATACTTCGAAACAATAAAGTTAGCATAATCAACATACCACGGACTCTCTTGAGAGCTCACTTTTATTGCAGCTAACTGTTCATTAGGAAAACTATCACTAACAGGAATAGGGTTATCAGGGATATTTTCTAATCTAGACAGATTATCAGCAACATGATTTTTAGCACCCTTCCTATCCACAATATGTAAATCAAACTCTTGTAAGAGAAGCAACCATCTAATAAGCCTAGGCTTAGCATATTTCTTTTCCATAAGGTACTTAATAGCAGCATGATCAGTATGAATAGTAACTTTAGAATCAACAATATACTGCCTAAATTTATCACAAGCAAAAACTACAGCTAGGAATTCTTTCTCAGTGGTAGCATAATTCTTTTGAGCAGCATCAAGAGTTTTACTAGAATAATTAGTAACATTTAACTTCTTATCTACCCGCTGTCCAAGAACAACACCTACATCATAATCACTAGCATCACACATAATTTCAAATGGTAAATTCCAATCAGGTGGTTGAACAATAGGGGCAGATATTAAATCCTTCTTTAAAATTTCAAAAGCTTCTTTACAATCTTCATCAAAAATAAATGGTACATCTTTTTGAAGAAGATTATTAAGAGGTTTTGATATTTTAGAGAAATCTTTAATCAACCTTCTATAGAAACCAGCATGACCAAGAATACTACAAATACATTTAACATCCCCAGGATAGGGCATTTTCTCAATAACTTCAACTTTAGCTCTATCAACTTCAATACCTCTTTCAGAAATTTTATGTCCAAGAACAATTCCTTCATTAACCATAAAATGGAATTTCTCCCAGTTAAGAACAAGGTTAGTCTCCTCACACCTCTACACAACTTTATCAAGATTCTACAAACAATTATCAAAGGAAGTTCCATAGACGGAGAAATCATCCATGAAAACTTCCACAATTTCTTCACAAAAACCATGAAAGATAGCAGACATGCATCTTTGAAAAGTAGCAGGAGCATTACATAAACCAAAAGGCATGCGTCTATAAGCATAGGTTCCATAAGGACAAGTGAAAGTTGTTTTCTCTTGATCAAGCTTTTTAACAGCAATTTGAGAGAAACCAGAATAACCATCAAGAAAGCAAAAAATGAGTTTTCTTAGACAACCTTTCTAACATTTGAGCAATAAAAGGCAAAGGATAATGATATTTCATAGTAACTTTGTTAACCTTCCTAAAATCAATGCACATCATATAACCAACCACTACTCTTTGCCTTTCTTAGGGACACAATGCACATGACTAACCCATCTACTATCAGCAATAGGATAAATAATACCAGCATCAAGGAGTTTCAATACCTCATTTATTACCACATCCTTCATTTTAGGATTTAAATGACGTTGGTGCTCAACAACTGGCTTTGCATCAGGTTCAATATTAATAGCATGCTGACATATAGCAGGAGAAATCCCCTTCGAATCATCAAGAGTATAACCAATAGCACCTCTATGTTTCTTCAATATCCCCAGTAATCTCTCCTCTTCTTTATGAGAGAGTTGATAACTAATAATAACAGAATATAATTTCTTATCATCAATATGAGCATATTTAAGATTATCTGGCAAAGGCTTTAAATCAAAAACAGGATCTTCCTTGGGTGCTAATGTTGTACCCAAGTCTTCCACAGGTAAATTATGTTTCAGCATTGATGGCTGATGTAGGAAAATATCATCAATTTCATTCCTTTCTTCCATAAAGACATCACTTTCGTGGTCTTCCATGTATTGCTGCAAAGGATTGTTAGGAGCAAGAGCAATAGCAGCCAACTGTTCAACTTTATAATTCTCATTAGGAAGTTCAGCTTCATAGGTTGCTTTAGCAAATTTGGAGAAATTAAATTCATAAGACTCACCATCAAACTGTGTAAGAATTTTCTCGTTTTTACAATCAATAACAGCACCACAAGTGTTTAAGAAAGGTCTACCAAATATAATAGGACAAGTATCACTAGCAGAAGTGCCTAGTACTAGAAAATCAGTAGGATATTTAGTTTTACCACATAAAACCTCCACATCTCTAACAATACCAATTGGAGTAATAGTTTCCCTATTAGCAAGTTGAATAATCACATCAATGTCTTCAAGTTCACAAGAACCAATTTCATGCATAATATCTTTATAAATCTCATAAGTAATAGCACTAGAACTAGCACCAATATCACATAAACCATAATAACAATGATCACCTATCCTAACAGATAGCACAAGAACACTAGGTTTCCTAGATTTACTAGGATGAGAGACAATATTAGAAGCATCTTCACAAAATATAATGTGTCCCTCTTCTACATTTTTAGAAACAAGGTCCTTTACTATTGCTACTGTAGGTTCTACAGTTATTTGTTCCTCAGGTTCTACAGGTTTCCTTGCACTTTTATTAACCACACTAGCTAACATAGAGTGTTCTTTTACCTTAGCAGGGAAAGGCATTTTCTCAACATAAGGTTCAGGCACAATAGAATCAACAGTATAAACTTCTATATCTCTAGCCGGAACACAATTAACAGTATCTTTATAAGGAGCATGGTACTTGTCCCATTCCTTTTTAGGAATATCAAAGTAAGAAGCAAAAGCCTTATATAAGTTTGCATCAACTTGAGAATCAAGACCACAAGCAGTACTAACATTATGAAAATCATCGGATGACATAAGAGTTTGAATGCATTCATAATCATAACTTATACTGACTTTCTACCTTTGTCATTCTCCCATGCTTCAGTGTTTTCTTGAATACGGTCAAGAAGATCCCATTTATCTTCATCCTTCATACGTGTAAATGATCCAAAACAAGAAGCATCCAATAAATCCTTATCATGAAGAGGAAGCCTTGCATAGAAATTATTAATAACGATATTACTGGGGAGCTCATGAATGGGGCATTTGAGCATTAGTAAATTTAATCTCCCCCATGCTTGGGCAATGCTCTCTCCATCACGAGGCCAAAAATTATATATATAATTCCGATCTCTATGGATTTCACTTGGAGGATAGAATTTAGAATAAAAGAGAGGTATAATTTCCTCCCATTCAATAGTCTGGCTATTTTTCAGCAGTTTGAAACATTCAGCGGCTCGGCCTGTCAATGATATAGATAATAATTTCCTCTTCACTTGGCTCATTGTAATACATGCACACTTGAACAACTCGCATAATTTATGTAAAAAGAGCAAATGATCACCAGGATGGACATTTCCATCACCTGAATAGCAGTTATCCATAACATGTTCCACAATCTTTATAGGTATTTTATAAGGATCCAAATCATAATGCGGTGGGTCACTTACTACCCTAGCAGTGGCAGCAGTGCCCGCAAATAAGGACTCAAAAGGAGTTCCAAACATAGTGTAATAAAGCAGTAGACAGAAATAAAAACAACACTTACATCAGAAGCTTCCTTTATCAATTCCACTTCCCAATAGCGCTTCACTCTCCGGCAACGGCGCCATAAAATAGTCTTGATGACCCACAAGTATATGGGATGTATCATAGTACTTTCGATAAATAAGAGTGTCGAACCCAACGAGGAGCAGAAGGTGTTGACAAGCAGTTTCGATGCAGGAATAACTATAAATACTGGAAAACAGATCTGTAGGGTTTTTTGATATTGCAGATAAATAAAGTGTGAGTAAATAAAATGTAGTAGTAATAATTGCAGCAAGTGTCCCAATCCTTTCTTCAGCAAAGGACAAGCCGGTGAGTTTACTTATGATTAACAAACGTTCTCGAGGACACACGGGAGGTTTCTGTCAAGTGCTTTTGTTCCATGCAGCTGAATAATGTTTGGTGTTTTGATAAGTGTTGTGTGGGTGAACCTATGTTAATGTACCGTCCCATCCAAGACTAATACATACTTTTGATTATACCCCTTGCAAGCATCCGCAACTACAAGAAAGTAATTAAGAAATAAATCTAACCACTGCTTTAAACTCCGGGATCCTACGCTCCCTCTTGTAATGGTTTCCTAACGGGGGTTTAGGTTTATGTCACTCCGGCAACCCCACAATTAGTATCCAAATACACGATGCATTCCCCTAGGCCCATAAATGGTGAAGTATCATGTAGTCGACGTTCACATGACACGACTAGAAGAATAACACCACAACTTAAATATCAAACATTAAATATTATTCAACATTACTTCACTACTAACAACTTGACTTCTCCCATGTCCTCAAGAATAACACGAACTACTCACAAGACATCATATGGATCATAATAAGAGGTGATATAATGGGTGATAACAATCTGATCATAAAGTGCAAACACCGGTAAATCTCACAAGCATCAACTACTAACAAGTAATCCACACCGGGAGAGAGATCAAATGCAAAACAACGATAGAGGCCCCTAATTGTTACAACAGGATGACGGTTGATGATGAGGGTGATGGTGCTGGTGGTGACGATCTTGATGATGCCCAGCGGGATGACGGTGACGATGACGGTGATTTCCCCTCTCCGGAGAGGAATTTCCCCGGCAGATTTCTCCCTGCCAGAGAGCTTTTCTCTCTCGGGTGTTTTCCGCCCCGCAGCGGCGGCAAAATAATTCTTCTAGGATGGAATGAGGCTTAGTGTTCCCTCCGGATCAGGGGCCAAAGATGACCCCCAGAGGTGGGCCAGGGTGGCCACACCCATAGGTGGCGCGGCCAGGGGCGCGCCACCCCTAGGTGTGGGCCCCTGGTGGCCCCCCTCCGGCTCTCCTTCTGGCTGAGTTCCTCCTCTGGACTTTTACGAACGCCCGGATGTCCCCCTTCTTCTTCTGATCTTCTGAAATATGGTATCTCGACGGTGCTTTTTTCATCAGATTTCTGGTCCCGGTGTTTATTCTCCAAAAATTATAAAACATGCAAAATAAGATAAAATAACATAAGAGATGCATCATAACATGAAATATATCGATGAATAACAGAAATATGATATAAAATAGTGATGCAAAATGGACGTATCACTGCACCGTAGTGCATATGCAAGACATAAAGATTACTATGGTGACCCAGCACACCACTACATGTGTAGTGCACAAGTCATTGACATAATACTCACGGAAGGACTTATTCGTGAATATTACATACCTCAGAGTGGTACAACAGAAACACAGCAAGTCCAAGCAAAGTTATAGAATACAAACTTCGTTACAAAATCTTGAGAATCTATTTGATGAATCAAGAAGATCTCATGCAACTGAACATCGGAAGAAGCAATGCGAAGCTCCAAGCTGGAGAATAACTCTAGCTCAGAACCAAATCCACTACGGCTGATGTCAGCCCTAATCTATGGCTTGTAACAGCTAATTACAAGAATGATCTCCACCTACACCTTGGTAGCTTCTCCTCCTCCAGCGTTGTTGATGACGATGATTTCCTGGCTAAGTAAGAGATGACTCCACCTAGCTTCCTTAGACAGCGATGGCTTCTTGATGACGACTTCCATAGGGCTTCAACTCTAAGCAGGGGGTCAAACGGGAATGAATGAGTAACGAGCATTACTTAGTAAGTTCATGATATATAGTGGGTAGTTTGATGCACTAACTACAGCTTTAGACTAGAAAGATTGATAAGCTAATGCAAGGTTTTGTAGATCTTTCTTCAAGAGGTTGCTTTTAATTCTGAAAACTATGCCCGCTAGATCTTCACAGGACTAGAACTTCATGGAGTTGCCTTTCCTGCGGCGTTCGCAGCTCCTTCCTGGAACAGGGGGTAACATGCCACATCCTTTTACACTCTGCAAAGGTGCGCTACTTTACCCATGGGCGACCAAGACCATGATGCACAATCAGGCGCCCCATCCTGTCCACTCCCACTTAGGTGTGGGGCCGGGTTGTTGGTCCAAGCCAAAACCATGCTTCTCCGCACAATGCATGCCCACCCATTTCCACCAGCAGGTTGAACCCCTGATTCCACCCCTCATGATGGATATCTAGGAGTCCCTGGCAGACCATCATAGACCCCAGAGTCTGCGAAAATTAAGGGATCCCACCCATGTGCATGTAGTCCCGCAAGACCTACAGCGAACGTCTCTTGCAGACCATTGACATGCAAATGAGAGAAGATCACAGCTGACTTACTCGTCCCATACAAGACCCATGGTTAACGCGAATTTACGGTGCAAGAATCCTGACGACAGTTGTGATTAATCCTAGGTAATACTTTCCCATACAGATGGAACCTTCCTTTGACATATCCATCTTACCATGGTTCCATCCGCCCACCAAACAGAACACTACCACTCGGGTAGTCATTCAATTAGTCATATTATTATAAAAATATGATCATGCATTCTTTTGAGCATAAGTGGTATTACGATAGGGTTTTGAAAATAGTTATTATGAAATAATTCAGGGGACATGAGCAAGTGATGAACTTGCCTGAGATTGAAATAACCATAAATATCCATGTCTTTGGGTTCAAGGGCCGCGTAGAGAAATCCCGAGATCTGAAAGATATCAAAGTAGTCCCGGTAAGGGCCACAGAAAACACTGGCAAGATGCTTTAATTCATAGTAATGATATGTATCGCAAAATACCATGTAAAACACCCCAGCTTACAAGCGTAAGCCACGTTTGATACGATAACTTAATCACACGTGTTTTAGGTGAATTGTTTCATTACTTGTGGTGATGTGGTTATTACTTCTTTTAGACTTACATGTGTTTAGCTTTTACTTAACAAACAATTGTTATCATGTTTATATATATGTGTTTATTACTTGGTTAGGTAACAAGACAATAACACAAGGTAATATCATATTGAAAACAACTTTAAGGTAATAACAACACATGTTGTTTTTCACTGTTGAAAAGTGTGGGGCTAAGACCAAAGAATTGAACTCAAGGTGAGTACATACTACAATTATCTCTATCAACTTGTAATCCACTAATGTTTGTCAAAAGGATTAGGAAGTGCAAACTTATTTGAGTTCAATATTATAGAATATAGTGTGGTGTTGGTTAGTCCTCGATATATTGGAATCCAATAGAATTCTCTTATACTTCTTAAAATGGAATTCATGAGTTAAACAAAATAAGTTGTTGTAGACATAATGAGTTTAAAAAAAATATCTTCCATTTGGTATATTATTTGAATGTTTCTGAAAAGATTTGAATAAGTTATTAATTTATTAATTTTAAATGAATTAAATGATTAGGAAAATCTTGCACACGTAAATACTTGGTCAAATGGCTTTTAAAATATCATAGATGAGTTGCATTTGTCATTTGGAGCATTTTGGTATATAACTTGTATTTTTCTGATTTTATGAATTATTTATTATTTTTATCAATTTTAAATGATTTATTTTAATTAAAGAAATATTTAATTTTAAATTTTATCAAACATTTTTGAAAAGTTCAAAAAAAATAGATCATATTTTTATGATTAATTTGGTATATTATTTATATTTTCCTGAGTTATAGATTTAAAGTTATTGAATTATTAAGTTTAATTATTTTTCTGTTATTATTTGAATTGATAGGTGGGGTCCACCTGTCAGTTTCCTTTTTTATTCGAAAATAAATAAAAACTAAAAGGAAAAGGGCCCATGACGTCATGGTTGCATCAGCAATGGAGGCTTTCACTATAGAGGCTTCACAATCAAGCGATTCGACGTGAATCGGACTCGTTCGTTGATCCCAATCGAGAGAGAGTGAAAAGGGGATACTAGTGGTGCCAGCGCCGCTTCGAAATGGTCGCCGGAGTGTCATCGGCGACGGCGTATTGGCGGCGGCGAGGTACGGGCTCCGGTGACATTACAAATTCCGCGACGAAAATCATAACGAAAAGCACCCGTATGTTCCCCAGCTCACCCGGAAGCTCGTAGAAAAGGCGGGGAAGCAAGCAAATCCCGAAATCAATGGGAATCGGCCGCGGTGGCCGGCGATCGGAGAGAAAGGAACGACGAAATCTCGCAGCGTACGGTCGTCCCTGCTTCCATGCGTGCTCGAGGGAGTAGAGGAGGAGACGTCGCATCTCCCGGTGGCCTCAGCTGGTTCTGGAGTGGCCGGAATCGTCGGCAATGGCCGGCGCCCGTACGGCTAGGGTTTCGGGTTTTTGTTCGATTTAGACAGAGAGGGCAAACGAGCGAGAGAGTGAGAGAGAGCTCGATGCAGACGGCTCCTTGGGGTTCTTATCCCCGCAAAACGGCGGCGGCATGAGGTGGCAATGACGACAACACGACGACGGCTCTCCTCTGCCTTCTCGCAGAGGAAGAAGAAGAAGGAAAAAGAAATGCTACATTTCGATACCCCCCTGTAATTTCTAATATTTGCAACTAGGTCCTTATGTTTAAAAGAATCAGTGTTTTCAGTGCCTTTCTGTAAACATAAAAATTAATAAAAATCAGTTTTAAAATCCTTATTGAATTTCCAAGCTCACCATGTTTTCCTTTTTCAATTTTGAGCTAGATTTAAATTTTATACTTAGGGTGCTAGATTAAGTGGTTTTTGTTATTCCTCACCATTTAATTTATTTAATGGCTTTAAAACTATGTTTAGGCATGATTAATAAGAGTTCACACAACAATTATGTGGATACCAAAGTGGTGTATCACAATTGGACAAATTTGGATACAATCCCTTTTAGAAAATAATTTGGTAACACTACTTAGTAGTGTTTTTATGTGTTATGTAAAAATCACCAAATATGGAATATTCTTCCAAGTTCTACCAAATACTTTGGTTAGTAAATGTACTTGTTCTCTTTTGTAAAACTTTGTAATTTTCATAATTGAAACTCTTCACAATTTTGATTCACATTCACTTAGGAAAGAGTTTGGTAAATTACTTAGTAGTGTTTTTCTTTTATGCATTGTTCACAAAATCACCATGTAGGGAATTTTATTCTATGACATACAAAATGCTTTTGATTAGGTAATGGACATGTTTTCTCTTATAAGACTTTGTTATTTTCACATTTTAGATCCTTATCAATTTTGGTGGACATTTCTTTATATTGTGTGTAAGCCATATTTGTTATTTTATGCACTTGATCCAGGGGAAAACATGAGTTTTTGGAATCTATTTGTTTGTTTTCCACCAGGTTCCAAGTATGGATATTATGTCCTGTTGGTTTTATAACATGTAATCAGTTGCATGATTATGTATAGATGAATTTTTTCACTATACATTTGTCTTATGGATGAGAATGACCTGGAAAACAAGGTGTTAATCTTGTTACCAATAACCTCCACATATCACAGACATGTGGATGCTAGGTCTTGTTATTATTTCATACTTGCTAATTGTTTCCCTTAAAGAGGTTATCATGTATTTCTTTTCTCTGCTGAGCTTGACAAGGAATAGAGTTTATAGTTCTCTCACATTACCAAATGATTCACTGAATAATTTCTTACTGAGGCAGTGTTGCTCCTTTTTGACTTCTGTTGCTTGATGGTCTTCTCTCTAGTTGCCACTTGTCTTCAGATACTCCTTTTGTCACTTGCAAGTAATATCTCCTCTAGGATTCCATCTTCAACTATCTCACCCTTGTGGTGAAAAAAACCAATTACTCCAAGAAAATATTTTACTTAGATGATTAT
The DNA here is from genome assembly GCA_028641055.1 of Alopecurus myosuroides. Lineage (NCBI taxonomy): Eukaryota > Viridiplantae > Streptophyta > Magnoliopsida > Poales > Poaceae > Alopecurus > Alopecurus myosuroides. The sequence continues at coordinate 169,884,518 of CM054059.1, read as the reverse complement.
AAAATAATGTAGGTTTATTTTATGACATCAAGTTACCCTATGCATATAAAAAGAATTTGTTAACAATGTAGCTAGTCTTGCCTCCAAATTACTACTCATATACAATAGGCTGAGGTGTACCAGGTTATTCAATCTTCTTTTTGTTTGTGTATGACACTCAATTGTTTGAGTATACAAAAGTGATCTGTTAACAAGGTGTACAAGCTTGTTACCAAACTACTTCTACATAACACTAACATTGGAGTATCATACTATTTCAAGACGGATTAATAAGATCAGAACAGGATATAAGAGTTTCCAGGTACTCTTATGATAGATTTGAATAACACTTCTGGAACACTCTAAATAATCTTCTTGAAGATCTTCCTGTGGTAGTTCCTCCTTTCCCGTGGTTTCTTCTCTTGCAGAATGATTCAGAGAATATTGGGAAACATGATATAGTGGTCTAGCCAAAATAACAAGATCTAGATTAAAAGTTAGTTCATGCTTTTATTATCCTTCCATATACTTCTTATTTTATTTCCCAAAAGATAGATACTTGTTTCATACATGATTGGTTTTACTTAGGTATCAATTCAATTTCTCTAATAGAGATTATAACTTGTTGTTATCCATGAGTTGTATCCAGAGATACTTTAGTTGTTGAATATTGATGTGGATAGAAATGTGGAGTGTTTGTGGAATGGGAACTTACGATAATAAGTTGATCAAATGGTTCATTTATGTGTTGAGGTTTCATATGCTCCCTTGTATAAGATGAATGAGACATTGAGCATATGAATGTTGTTGGAGTTTAATGACTTATGTCATAGTTGTTAGTTGTTTTTCTCAGGGGTCTTGATTTTACTTTATATTCTTCCTTTGTAATATTTTTCATGCCTAATGTAGTCATAGAAATTTGGAAAGGTCATATGTAATGATCAAGGTTTAATAGTGGATTAAGAAGATTTATTTCTTCTTTTAGATACTTCTTTTATGGTTGAGGAGATATGTACATATTCGATAAATATGTTAATACAATTATTAAGTCATTTCCCACTTGTGGTTTTTGAGTTAACACATGTTTGTATTATTTGTGTTCTATTGAACCTTTGTTATTTACTTATGAAGGCTCACTTAATAATTATTAGATAGTTTAAAAAGATGTTGTGTGAATGGTTGATAACTCAAAGAGTTCTTGACTAGAGGATATAATATCTCTACTGATGTGAAGGTTCACTTTTGCATTACTATTTTGTGGAAGTAGGGTTATCAGCTATTTGATTGCAATACTCACCCCTCTTTGAGTTCTATATACCTAATGAATTATCTCAAGTCGCTTATAGACTTGTGGTTAAGGTTGTTGAGAGTTAATGTTGGTCATAACGAACTATGGTTTGTCTTGTCAAACGTTTTGATTTGTAGAGATACTATGTTATAAAGATCACTCTAAATGTACTCCTGACTAGATGATCTACACCTATTTCATCATATCAAGTGAAACATTGGTCGCTTTGCTTCGTTTAAACTTTTGCGCCAAAATTTCCCGTACTTTTATATGCATTCTTCGAAAATGCACATATTATACTTAGATCCTTATAACCTCCCAAACACCGGGATGTTACAATTACGATGTGATTCATGCGGGCATTACAACAAAATACATAGACTGTCATCCAACTGCATCTATGTCTAATAATCCACCCTCCGAATATCATCCGAACAAACTTTGGTTATTAAGTTTCTAGCAACATATTATCTCTGTAAGCAAAGTGTGTAATGTAAACAACGTAAACTAGGTAAACACCGTTATTTTCTCCTTAATGGCAACAACACATTCTCCATCCGTCACGTTTCTGTCACTCGAGCACAGATGCAAAGAATGCATGAACCCACTATCGAGCATAAATACTCCCTCTTGGAGTTACTAGCATCTACTTGGCCAGAGCATCTACTAATATAGGAGAGCATGCAAGATCATAAATAAGATAAACATGATGATAACATGATAGATTGATAATCAGAAGACATAGCATTCAACATTCATCAGATCCCAGTAAACACAACATGTATCATTACATAAAGATGATCTTGATCATGTTAGGCAGCTCACAAGATCTAAACATGAGGTACAAAGTGGAGAGAACAACCATCTAGATACTACTATGGACCTGTAGTCCAGGGATGAACTACTCACACATCACTTCGGAGGAGGGCATGGTGGTGTAGATCCCTCCGGTGATGAATTCCTCTCCCGGCAGGGTCCCGGGGAGAGCTCCAGAACCCTCCCGATCTCGGGATGACGATGACGGCGGCCTCGGGTGTTTTTCAGGATGAAGTGGTATATCTTTAGGGTTTATGTCTCGGGGGGTATAAATAGGCGAAAGGTAGGCGGTGGAGCCGGGGATCCCCACACCACCCCATGGTGCGGCCAGGGGGTGCGCCGCCCTATGGTGTGGGCCCCCTGAGTCCCCCCTCCAGGTCTCTTCGGGACTCCGTGGAACCTCCAGGAATTCTAAGACTTCCGGGGTTCGAATTTTCCAGTTTCAAGAATATTTCCAGAACAACTTTTCTGAAACTAAAAACAGCAGAAAACAAGGAACTGGCTCTATGGCATCTTGTCAATAGGTTAGTCCAAAAAATCGATAAAAATGACATAAAGTGTATAGCAAACATGTGGGAAACAATAAGAAAACAACATGGAACATCAGAAATTAAGGATATGTTTATGACGTATCAGTTCCTCCGGCCTTGCCTCTTCTCCGGTCGGATCGCGTCGCGGGACGAGGGTTGTGGTGTTCAAGATGTGCTTCATCTCTTTCTCTTTACTTGTTGTTTTGGGGGCTTGTAATTTTTCTTTCAGCACTTGTAATATTGCTGTTGTTGAACTTGTGGCTTTGTTAATTCAAAGTTGGGCATTATTGCCTTTTAACTAAAAAAGAGAGGGTTTCCATGATATTGTAAAGCAAAGATGAAACATTAGGACTTTTTTGCATGATATTTAAAAGTGGTAGGTGAAAGAGCATTTCATTCCCTAAATGGTTTTAGTGTTGATGATGACACAATTAGAAGATTAATTTTGTGTTGAGAATTTTAGGTGATTATTGTGATGACAAACTGATACAAATATGTCCTAGAGATAATAATACCTGGGTTATTATTCATATTTATCTATTGTAATAAATTTTATTTTTGTGTGCTATAATTATGTTAGTTTCAGATAGTGTGTATTCGTATGAAAACCCAATTGATATGTCGTTGAAACACATTGTCAATGTTTGTTAGCGGTAGTTTCTCAGTTTAAGTATTACCGTTACTATAACATCGTTTGACCATAAGACATATATAGAGCTGGGTAAGAGATCGACGTGATGGATACCTCCAAATGTTACTTCACCATTGGGTAATTATAAAGTTGGTCTCTCGTTCTTACTGGATAGTATGCTAGTATTCTATATGTCGTAGTTATGAGAATTGCTACTCTTGGCAATGGAGATATACACTTTGTGGCCTCTCAAGGTATTACAATGTTTGTCATTGTCCGGATGGACATGTGAACATGATAATGATCACAAAGAACATCGGTAATACGAAACGAGTAAAATAGAACATGGAGGGCAACAAGGATAACATGATTGTTCAACCTCGTTCAATGTAAAGTATCGAAAAGAAATGCGATAAGTAATCGATAGTAATACGTATGGTTCTCACGATAAAGATCTTCATGATACGTGTGGGGATCATTATGTACAACAAGGTACAAATGATGATCATTGTGGCAGAATGAGTTCCAGACATTTCCATTTGTATTCAAACTAATAGAGTCATACACTTAAGACTCCAGCAACGTGTAGGACGTGTGTTTGATAGAAGATATATATGAAATAACAACAAAGGAATGTTTGGAGAGTCTTGGGATATGAAGGAGGAGTCTGGAATGTTACTGAGAATGGACGGAATGGTTTCGTAAATTTTATGGAAAGTGAAGGAATGGTTTAGAAAGGTTCATGTATATTTCGGGAAGTTCCAAAATTTTCCAAACTTTGGAAAATCATGGATTGTTAAAAACCGTGGTGGGGCAACATATGTTAGTGGGGCACATGGGCCCACCAATGGTGCGGTCAAATAGGGGGAGAAACCCTGGCCGAGTTGGCCAGGGACTCCCCTGTTGATTGCTTGTTCCTTATGATTGCTACATAATTTATGATGTTCTTATAATATTTTGGGGTATTTTTTGGACTAACCTATTAACACGGTGTACAGAGCCAGCTCATGTTTTCTGTTTTCCTTTTGTTTCAAAAATATTGTACAGGAAATATTCGCAGAAAGTCTTGAAAATCCATGGAGGCCAGTTTTTACTTGAGACGAATACGGAGTCCAAAGGGAAAACCCAGAGGAGGGGGCACCCCATTAGGCGATCCGTAGGTGATGTGTACATTTTAGACATGATTTTACTTAATCAATTATTAATGAGTAGTTAGGAGTTCTATCATTGTACTGTGCCAAAGTGCACCATTTATGTTTGTGTATGCAGATAATCAAAGTTCGGAAAAGATATTTCGTACAAGACATAAATGACCAAGTTTGGGATAAATTATGGTGAAATCAAAGCATTAAAGGCCATTCCAAAAAAAACACAAATTCGTAGAAAAGGAGTCAAGGATCAACTTCTAGAAGACTTAACGAGTTGTGGTAGGGACCGACCGTATCAGCCACTATACCATGGCTTGTAGGCACTGCCTCATCAAGTATATTTATCCCTTCCATCGGACTTCCCACAAGACACGCATAGCAGCCACCAGACTCGAAACTCCACCAAACCATACCCTTCAAAGGCATTCAGAGGGTGAATTCGCAAAAGGGAATCCATCTCCATCAACACCATCAACGTGAAGGCCTCCGCATCGATCTCCATCATCATCACCACCATCTACATCCACGTGATAGAACCCCTCAACATCTCGTTGTGATAATAGAACATCTAGCTGTGGATTTACACGTGTATTCACTCATACATATCCATTTTCTATTTGCAATACAATCATTATGATGTTTACCGACTTCATGTGTGAGTAGTTCCATTAGTTTTTGGGGAGATATGAAAACCCTAATACTACTATGAATTGAGATAAATATGCATTGTTTTCCGCTGACTATTTTATGATAACAATCCTCATGGTGTTGGAGTAAAGTCGACCACTCCAATATAAGCCTACGGGATATAATATGGTTGTTAATATTGGTTTGATATGGAGTGTCTAGAGTTAGTAAGAGAGGATAGTAAGTCGCTCCTCCATTTGTTTGATCTCCTACGTGGGAGTAAAGGGGACTCAAAGTACCAATACTACATCCACGGGGAGACTCTTAACAACTAGTGCCAGTACGCGCATCGCCTATCATCTGGGCTAGTAGTGGTTGTTTTTAGTGTATTTCCAAGAGGTACTCACGGCACACTAATTTCTGGAGCTCCTCTCTCACAAAACATTCATACGTAAACACCATGCACGCCTAATCAATTCATAAATATGCTAGTGTTAGAACCATACTTCTCCAGAACGCCTTTAGCCCTATTGAAGTTCCATTCACTTCATTGTTCATTAGTTTCTCTCATTTATTGTTTTACTTAATTACTGTATTTACTGTTTTATTTCAAAATCACCACAATCAACAATTTAAACACTTTCTTGCTTGCTTGATCTAAATACAGTTTGCAGGCACAAACAAAAAGAAGCGATCAAATCTAAATACACGATACCATTTCCATAGCTCCACCCTGGATCGTTACTCTTACTTCAAAACTAGCTATAACAAACATGTGCACTTGCAGACATCAAGCTATTTTTTTGCGTTGTTGCCGGGAAGCTAAACGTCTTTAGTCTTTTGTTTTTAGCACTTTTTTTGTGTGCTAACTTATTTGTAGGTCAAAGCAGGTGCCATGGACGAGGACAACGGTCCATACATCAAACTTGCTACTTTACAAAGTATAGGATTACCACATATGGATGCTTTTATGAAGGTAGATCCGAGGGAAAATATAGAAGGGTACGAAATTAACCCTATAATTCATTATATGATGCGTACTATGCAGTATAAAGGTGTTTACTAAAGATCCATATAGTCATATTGATTTCTTTGAAGATATATATCGTACTTTCAAACTTAATGCATTTACTAATGATTAAATGTTGCTCAAAATATTTAGTCAAAATCTTACTCATAGACCCATTTCATGGTATAGGTCACACCCCGAGGTAATTTTGATAGTTGGGATAGATTATATTCTGTGTTTTTGTTTTACTTTCATACAGAGAAGAAATCCAATGAATCAAGACACATGATCACCAATTTCAAGAATAGGACTGTAGAAAGTTTACTAAACAGTAATGTAAGTTTCCTCTTTCTCATTACAGTATTATGATATCCCACGTGATGTATCATCATCATGCATTGTGTGCGGAACTTATGGATACCAAGAATACCGAGTGGGCCCATGTTTGGATCTCTCCTTTTACGGAGGAGTAATTCCCATCTTAGAGCATTGAGGCAATGTACTCCTTTAGAATTACCCAGTGGCTATCTTTATGTTCACTCATTTTCGGTGTGGCTCTTGATAGTACCAAATTAAAAGCTCCAAAATCAAAGGATGCATTCTAATATAACCGTCATGTGATATGAATCTAAGGATAAAGATGTCTTAGTGAAATCTCTTAGCATATTAACTACTAGGGTATACCCATCCATATTGTTTCATTCCAACAATATATGCTATTCACCGATGATGACATAAACAATGTCCATGACCAGGAAAACATAGTCATCAAGCATCCAATAAATTAGTCCTAAAGGCAAGACTAGGGTTTGATACTTTGTTCATGTTACTACATGTGAGCGTGAGTTTTCCTCTGAATCTCATATTCATGAACCACGTACTTAGTGCATAGTGATATGAATCATAATTATGAAACATATGTATACATATTATCGTCGTTTGTGCATACATCCAAAAATAAATGCTATGGACACTGAATGTGAGATTCAGAGGAAAATCCGTACGCACATGTAGAAATATAAACACACCATTTTAGCTCTTTGTCATGTATCTTAGACCAACTCGATAATATTAGATGACCACATTTTCCTTGTCATCGATATTTGTAATGTCAATATTAGTGGGAGCACATTGTTGTTTCAACATTGTGGCCGGGTAGACCCAAGTAGTTGAGATACTATGAGATCTCATTGTAGCATTGCTACAAATAGTATGATCACAGTATGGTTAACATGTTTTCTTACTTTGACCATGAGAATATACGTTGGTGCATCCTGAAAATTTTGCTTTGGTGTAGTCAAGTATCACAACGTAAACTGGGTGATCAAAATCGGTATTACTAGGTAAATATCAAAGGTATTTATTTCACCGTGATAGTTCAATACTAGGAATTACTCATCTAGACAATAGATAGACACTTCCAGGATTCACTCGGTGTGATAGCATACATTTATAAGTCCGCGCATACAAAGGCATGATGTAAGTCATGGGATGCTATAACACGGTAACGAGTAAAGGAATCATGTCGGATATTAAGGATAATATGACATGGTGATTAAAGAGTTTAATAATGACATATCGCCTGGAGGTATTGATTGTTATCATGAAGTAATGGGAACATACTTGATAATCAAAAGGATCAGCAGAGTTCCTTCATATAACATCTAGAAGTCAATATGGACGTCTACGGTTCCGAAGTGGATTATTGATTGGAAAATAAGTTTTCCGATCATGTCTAGTTGTTATCGAACCGGTATGGGGTCACACACTTAAGATTAATAGTGAATTGTTCACATTGGATGGTTCGGATTAGAGAGCGGGTATCACCCGGATAGTTCTGGAGTATAGAATTGTATTCGGATAGATTTTATGAGCGGGCATGAGATGTCTTAGGATGTTGGAAATGTTTATGACATCACTAGATAGAGTTGATGATTTTATCTAAAGGGTATATAGGGTTTCAGAAGAGTTTCGAGGAAAACCCGATAAGAGGGGGAGTGTCGGAGGGGGGCAGAAATGCCCCAGGGCTGCACCCCAATATTGGGGACTGCCATGTGGGCCCAAGAGTCACACACAAGACACATCACCTCCCCAGTAACTTCATTATTTGTATTTTGGAATAAAAAAAAATTGCCAAAAGGAGAAAAAAGGGGGGAAACGAGGAAGGTTTCCTGTGGGAAGGGAAATGATTCCCCAATTGGAGAGTCCAATCCGAATTGGACTTGCGGGAAGGGTGTGGACAGCCTAGGGCTTACTTGGCCACACCATGGCTTCCTTGGCCTCCAAGGAAAGTGCCCCCTCTTCCCCACTGTATATACCCATCCCTCCCTCGAGGAAAGACACACAATTGAGAAACCGATCTCTCTCTACGGGGGTTTGAGGTGTTCTCTCCCTGTATATTAGATCAAATCTCTAAATATCTCTCTTCCATGTATTGGGATCTCTCCACCTCAATGTGCACCTATGTTTCCTAGTCCTGGACGGCGACCCGCTGCAGAATTTTGACGGACGTATGTGTGCGAGCTCTCAGAGGGGTAACACATGAGACCCTCACTCTGCTGGATCCAGAAGGTTGGACAAGGGGAGACGACAACAGTCCCATTGCTACGCTTAGCCTTGGGACTCTTCATCAGGCATCACCGATATCGTCATCAACACATGTTCAACATCTCTGTGTTGGTAGCGATCAGATATATCTTCACATGTACCTTCATAGAAGATCATGTGTGTTACGTAAAAAGGAAAATCTTAAAATCCTGCAAACAACCCAATATACCCACCATGGGAAAGGTTGTCACTGAGGCGCTGCAACATGTCTGTCCAGCTTGAGACCATTGGAAGATTGTGATATTTGAAGCTTGGTTCTTGTTTGGAGCGGTGGTGCTAGATTGGAAATGAAGAGGCGAAGTAGAGGAAGCCTCTCATGCATTTCTACCCGTGGTTAAATAGAACAGGGTGGAGAGATCCTCTCACATAAGCCAGTTTCCACATGTCCCTACTACCTGCAATGCAACTGCCGCGGTTTCCGCGATAAATTTTGCGCGGGATCGAGGCATAATCATCACATGACAGGATTAAGCGCATATTCATTTCAATGTGAATGCGTTTTTGTACACGCTGTCAGATGGAGTGAATGCTCGGAAACAAATCTATGATGTCGCGGATGGCGTCATAAACGGATGTGTCGAGGAATCCGGCTGCAAGTACTCAGTTACAACAATATTCTCCATGAGAAACTATGGTCGTAGCTCCAAAGGGAGCCATTCTCAACTACGAGTCAGCAAGTTGGCTATGACAATGACTCCATAAAGTTCTTAACTTGGCAAGGTTTTCCTAACGTTAGAAAAAATCTATGATTTCAATAAGTTATAAATTCCATCAACTTTTGTTCTTTTGAAGACTTGGTATTGACAAGCACAACGGAGGTGTTGTACTTAATGCCAAAACTTGGTGGACTCGGGGGCTAACGAGGACAATTCCGACTATGGGTAGGCCCAGAGTACCGTTTCCAAGGACCCATGCCATAAGGTGAACCTGAAGAAGCCTAGGAAGCCCATCACGAGTGCGTAGAGGTCGATTGGACCAGGTCGGGTTGGTGGCTTGTTTCAGTATGTTGAATCCACGAGAAGTTAGCGAGAAGCTCAATAGTCGGAGAATGTGAATGGGCAATCTTGGAGTACCCGTCAAGACATACACTACACTTCATCAATTATGGTGTTACCGGTCGGTGTTGGATTAATTCCCATCATGTGTAGCATAGTGAGCTTTTAGTTCATTAAGGATTGTAACCCAACCCTAATAGTATATAAAGCACGCCATGGGAATAGTTTGGAGGGAGAGAGGCACGAGCGCATGCAAGTAGCAGAACATGTGATAACACCCGACACGCCAAACACACCACTAAAGCATGAGTAGGTCTTTACCTCTTCTGGAGGGGACGAACCTAGTTAAATTCTCCCGTGTCAATCTCGTACTAAAACAGCTCTTACGTCACATCCCCCCCTCCCACAATCTTTACGATCGTTCTCACGATCACCCTTTTCCTTTGAGGTCGAACCTCGACTATATGTATACCCCGTTAGCAATCCTCGAAAACCCTGTTCGGGGATGGAAAGACAATTCAATGTTGGAATGAGATTGACAGGAGAGAGAAAACCTAGACTACAAGGAAAAATTATTATACATGATACATGGCCAAAATTAGAGTGTTGTTTGTCCTAATTTACATGTTTTAAATCATGTAAAAACTACTCTAATGCATGTAGGAAACTAGTGAAATAGGCTTTAACTTGTTGGAATGAAAAATAGCAAAGGGAAACACTTGAAATCAGACGACGGGTCGTGTGCGAGCGATCGATCGCTCTTCACTCAGCGCGTTATCTCATGTTGCTCCGCCTTCTCTATGTGCGCTGCCTACTGCTTGGTCGCGCTGCCCGTTTGCCCCCCTCTATTCCCTCCGCTTCTCCACCATGGGTAGCCCCGAGAGGTCAAACTCAACAATGTCCATGGTCATGGCCTCCTACTGTGCCAAACTCAAAACGATGAGAGAAGAGCTAGAACGGCTTCTGGGTCACCAGTTCTAGCGATGACACGCCTCTTACAAGCCAGATACATGGTTGGCGGTGTCGAATCAGCGAGATTGGGATACCATGGACGATGGTACAAATAAGTATTTTTGTGATTTTTTTATATTTTCTAATTGCGTTAATTTTGTGACAAAACATGTATGAATTTTGTTGTGAAAGGACATGTGAGATGTTGGCAAAAAGAAATTGGCGTTTGTTACAAATTTGTTTCTTTTTCTCAGATTTTTCAAAGTTGCATACATGCTTCCAAATTGTAACGAACACATATGTCCTATGTTGCGAAATAACATGCCTGGTATTGCAATGTTTTCCGAGTTATTACAAGTTTGTGTGTTTTCTGTGACAAATGAGACGAATGAATCTGCAGCAAAAAAATGTGTTCAACCAAATTTTCAATTATTGCAAACATATGGTTTTTCGTTACAATCATTTATGGTTTTTGTTGGAATTGCTGATGATTTTGGTCAAATCAGTATGCAGAAAAAAAATGGTGTTCCAACTTTTTTGTAGCATTAATTTTTAGAAACATTGCAGCGATTTATTACAATGATGTGCTTTTTCATAGGACGAGGGATTTTATTGCGATACTCGTGGTTTTGTTGAATAATAGTGGTAAATCACCACGGTGATATATTTTCCATAAATATCAGGAAGTTCGAGGTCAAAGAGATATACCCTTTTCGTTTGGAGAAGTTGCTCAGAACTATTAACTGATTTTAAACGAGGGAATAAAAAGCAAAAGTTGTGTTTTCATAACTGCGAGGCCTGAGAACTGTCCGATCGGCCCGATCCGACGGTGGGGAACTAACGGGAAAAGAAAAGTCCGCCGTAACCCGTAGGTATTTCTTGGTGTATTGCAAGTTCCGTACGTATGAGATTCTTGTCGTTTCACACACACAAATCCGCTTGGACCCTAATACTAAGTCAAGTCAGCCTTGTGCATAATAAGAGTAGCAGTGTTGGAGTAGGCCATCGGCTGTCAGGCAAAGCCTAAAGAAGACATTGGCTCGGCTGTCAGTTCGTCAACACGGTGGCCTCCCGTAGCTGCTCCTGATTGCTCCATCCATCCATTAACCCCCCATCTTCATTATGCATGCATGTTTTCCTCCTTTATAACTCTCGGCTTGCTGCCCCTCACTTCCTACTGCAGCCGCTAGCTAGCCAAACACAAAGCCTCTCTCCCCATCGCACCGCGCCGACCGATCTCCCCGGCCGGCCTCTCCCTCCGAGGAGAGCGAGCTCCCGTGGAGCCATGAGAGGAGGAGGAAGAGGCGAGGAGACGCCGCGGAGGGCGGCCGCCGGGCAGGCGATGGTGGAGCTGCAGGCGAACGGGGCGACGGCGACGTCGGCCAGCGGCGCGATGGTGGTGGGGCTGAGCCCGCTGAGCGAGACGCTGTGGCGGGACAGCAAGTCGCTGCCGGGGCGCCGGCGCGGCGCTGATCGGCGACGTGTCGGCGAGGCTCACATGGAAGGACCTCTCGGTGACCGTGACGCTGGGCCCAAGCAAGACGCAGACCGTGCTGAACGAGCTGACCGGCTTCGCGGAGCCGGGGTCGCTCACCGCGCTGATGGGCCCGTCCGGGTCCGGCAAGTCCACGCTCCTGGACGCCCTCGCCGGCCGCCTCGCCGCCAACGCCTTCCTCTCCGGCAGCGTCCTCCTCAACGGCCGCAAAGCCAAGCTCTCGTTCGGCGCCGCGGTACGTACACACACACACACACACACACACACACACACACACAGCTAGCTTACCTTCCCTACTGCGTCCGTCGTTGCCTTGCTTCACTCGTTTTATCCGACCACAGAGCCACCATTTTTGGGCATTAGACCGTTACTTTCGTGTTCATCTTATTAGCCAAGTCTAGCTAGTCAGGCATCGTTCATGCCATTTCGGATGCTAGATGCTCTCTCACGCGTAATACGTTTCCGAGCAGAGGAGCAGAATTGTACCGTTGCGGCTAATAAATTTCACACCGACGAATCCACGGGGTGCCCGCGCGACAGGCCCTTGATTCGTCTCGTTTATTTCGCATCCGTCAGAGCTGTACGCATGCAGATCGACCGCTACACGCCTACGGCCTACGGCCGGAGAGATAGCGTGTCGAGTGGTTGGGTGCAGCCATTAATACCACGCTCTGGTTCCTCATCCATTTGCTTGGCGCTTTCAAGTCGATGATACTACCGTTCATACAGATCTCGTAGGAGTACACGCAAAGTTTATTTTCGCCTTTCCTTTCCGAGGGCAGAATCGTCGCTCCGTCCCTGTTTTTTCAGTGAAATTCAGGGGTAGAAAAAGGCCCTGCCTGCTGCGACCTACTCCCGTTAGTAGCATTAATACGGACAGCTGTGTAGTAGACACTGTTCCGAATTTATGATGCCGGTTTACTTGCAGTTTGGGGTGAGCGGTTTTTGTTCGCTTTTACGGTAAATTCGATTCGATCCTGTGGCCAGCATGGGAAGAAAAACATCGGCACACTAGTGGACATGCATGATTTTGTCATAGAGACGTCGGCCGGAATACTGCTGCTTTGGATTGCAACGAAACCAACAGAATACTTTTGTGCTGGTAGTGGAGGTGCAGGCAAAATGGGTGGTGTTGACATATTTGTTGGCGCGTGGGTGGGTGCATGCAGGCGTACGTGACGCAGGACGACAACCTGATCGGGACGCTGACGGTGCGGGAGACGATCGGGTACTCGGCGCTGCTGCGGCTGCCGGACAAGATGCCCCGCGACGACAAGCGCGCGCTGGTGGAGGGCACCATCGTCGAGATGGGGCTCCAGGACTGCGCCGACACCGTCATCGGCAACTGGCACCTCCGCGGCGTCAGCGGCGGCGAGAAGCGCCGCGTCAGCATCGCCCTCGAGCTCCTCATGCGGCCCCGCCTCCTCTTCCTCGACGAGCCCACCAGCGGCCTCGACAGGTAACTCCCGACCCTCCCCTACACGCGTACGTGGTGGCCGTATGGTTGGAGAATTAATGGACGGCGACTTGATGTGCGCTGCTGTGTCTGTGTGGCTGTGTGTGTGCAGCTCCTCGGCCTTCTTCGTGACGCAGACGCTGCGGGGCCTGGCCAGGGACGGCAGGACAGTGATTGCGTCCATCCACCAGCCCAGCAGCGAGGTCTTCGAGCTCTTCGACATGCTCTTCCTCCTCTCCGGGGGCAAAAACGTCTACTTCGGACAGGCCTCGCAAGCATGTGAGGTAATTTAATTCCTCCTCCGCAGCAGCAGCAGCAGACCACCACCCATTAATAACCTCCTGCTACAAAAGTGATCGAGCTGGCTACCATATGGAGCAGTAGTTAACAGTGCTCACCGTGCTTCGGTTCACTTCTGCAACACATACGGCCCTCCCTTGCAACAAGTAATAATGACCGCTTCCCCTGCTTGATCCGTATCGCAGTTCTTCGCCGAAGTTGGCTTCCCGTGCCCGCCGCTGAGGAATCCGTCGGACCATTTCCTGCGGTGCGTCAACTCCGACTTCGACAAGGTGAAGGCCACCCTGAAAGGATCAATGAAAGCGAGGGTAAGAACAGAAGGAACCGGAATGATAGATGGATTACCCGACATTCCATGAACTTTTCCAAACTCGTTCTCTGGTGAAAGTGAACCGATTTTCATGCGATAAACTTTGCAGATCGAAAGGTCTGACGACCCTCTAGATAAGATAACCACGTCGGAGGCCATCAGGAAGTTGGTTTCCTTCTACAACAGGTCGCAGTACTACTACGCTGCTAGGGAGAGAGTTAACGAGATTGCAAAAATTGTACGTTCTCTCACACATATATTTTCCCAATATGCCACAATATCCTTCTCTGCCTTTTTTTCTTGTTGCGTCCGGGACAGGAAATGACCAGAAGAAATACCTTCGCTATTTGCTGCAGAAAGGAACAGTGCTGGATTCAAGGGGCAGCCAGGCCAGCTTCCTGATGCAAGCTTGTACCCTTACCAGGCGCTCATTCATCAACATGTCACGGGACTTTGGGTATTACTGGCTCAGGCTCTTGATCTATCTCCTTGTCACCGTCTGCATCGGCACAATCTACCTCGATGTCGGCACCAAATACACATCCATCCTGGTAAGTCTTTAACAAAAATCGATCAGTTATTACCTGGATCAGAATGCTATAGTAACAAGTACTCACAATGTGCTATGACATGTTCCTTCAAATATAAAAACTGTTCCTTCATGACCAATGACATTAAACCAATAAATAGTTTTAACGCAGTGCTTCCCTCTTCTTCTTCACAGGCCAGGGCATCATGCGCGGCATTTGTCTTTGGGTTCGTCACCTTCATGTCCATTGGAGGATTCCCCTCATTCGTGGAAGAAATGAAGGTGAAATTTCAGACTATATCATGTCATGCAGGAGCTGGAACTGCTACCTGAAATCTGCTCACCCGCTTCTTAACTCGTGCACAGGTTTTCCAGCGGGAGCGGCTGAATGGGCACTATGGTGTTGTGGCATTTGTTATTGCCAACACCCTCTCGGCGCTGCCATTCCTGATCCTGATATGTTTTGCGTCAGGAACAGTATGCTATTTCATGGTGCGCCTTCATCCTGGTTTCTCACACTACATCTTCTTTGTCTTGAACCTCTACGCCAGTGTTACAGTGGTTGAGAGCTTGATGATGGCCATTGCGAGTGTCATACCCAATTTCCTCATGGGCATCATCATAGGAGCTGGAATTCAGGTACAGTTTGGCCCAGTATTTCACTTGGCAGCCTATACTCCTATTAGCTGTAGTCATGACTGTTTAGATGATGAATATCCCTTGCTACCATAGGGTGCTTACAGTAGCCAGTAAATGGAAATGATTAGTACAGATTAATGATTTGAACCTATGCACTTCTCTTTGTAATAATTATCAAGCCAGTTTTTTTGGCGTAAGATGTGTTCCATCGATGAGAGAACTCCAAACTTCAAAAATGTTCTCTGTAACCAGAATACATCAGCAGGCTTCTATTAGATGTACTGCTTCAATAAACCATCAAGCTTGAGAAAAAAAAATCAGTACAAAACAGTATTTTTACTATACACTGACCAGAGTAGCAGTCTAGACTTCCGCACATGTATAAGACAGCATCAGATCTTTCAAACATCTCACTTTGATCCACGCTATAGATACTGTAGATGTTGACTTCCTTATTATTTATCGGCGAAAGAAACGTAAATGTAGTTCCTTTGGTGTTTTTCTTCCTGGGAGCTCCACATGAAAATATTGTCTCACGGTTTTTCTTGAACAGGGAATATTTATGCTTGTATCTGGATACTTCAGACTTCCGTACGACATCCCCAAGGTTTTCTGGCGATACCCCATGCAATACATCAGCTTCCATTACTGGGCACTACAGGTAAATTTGATCTTCTTAGCAGCGTTGTGGATTCCAATATGAAATTTGACGCCAAACTCTTATCTGTCTTCAGGGCCAATGCCAGAATGACATGGATGGTCTGCTATTCGACAATCAATACCCAGACCAGCCGAAGATCCCTGGGGAGTTCATACTGAAGTACATCTTCGAAATCAATGTGAACCGGTCAAAGTGGATCGATCTATCGGTCATTTTCAGCATGATCTTCATCTACCGCATGCTGTTCTTCGCCATGATCAAGGTAAATGAGGACGTGATGCCATGGATTCGGGGTTACATCGCAAGGAAGAGGCTTCAGAAGAAGGTGCCTGCCATCGGCAAGACACCGTCTCTAAGAGGCTATGTTGTGGATCCAGAGCTCGGTCCACATGAAGGCTAGAAGATAAGCTGGTTGCTGGGTAGCACAAATAGGCAAAAATCTCGTACCGGTTCTTGGCGTAATATGTATCTATGATCAGAGAAACTGGTAATTTATACGTTTTGGAAGTGAAGCTCATTTGGGTACAGGTACATACATACATGTAATGCGTGCAAAAAATGGCATCGGCGATGCAGAGTGACACATAATTGGTTATTCACAAATTGTTGTTGACTTGAAAGTAAGGCTGTAGAGAGAGTAGGCAGAAATGGTTGGGCACTAAAAGGCCAAAAAGCAGGGCACATGGCTGTACTGTATCAGCACATTGATTCTGCCCCCGCTTGCAAATTTGCTGAAATGAGAGTATTAAAGTTACAGTAAAGATCCATATGTAGTGGACGGCAGATCAATGCCCATAACTGTGGTTAGATAGATTGACAGGTTTTCAGACATTCCACATGGATTGACAGGTTTTCAAACATTCCACATGGGATCATTCAAGCTGCGTGTACGTAATATCTAGCGTTTTCTCAAAGCTATGCCACTCTAGGAGTGACACAAGTCACTGCTGAGCAACAATAATAGTTAATGCAAGTGCAGTGAGTGGCACCACAAGCTAGAGATTTGAAGCCGAACCAGGCCCCGGCCCCGTGGACGCGTGTACAGTGTAGACGAAGACTGGTGCTAAACTGCTTCTACTACGGAGTAGCGTCTAACGATTTAGTCATTTAGGTCGGTCCCCTTGTACCAGGCTGAGGACATGGCTTAAAAGCCTGCTGTATCAATGCTAGCAATAGTCGCTCCATCTAAAATAAAGTACATATAGGCCGTAGTATCTAAAATCTGTCCTAGACAGATGGGGATATAATGCATTTTTGCATTTCCAGACAGTCAAATGGGGTAGTAATACTTACAAAGAATTCACTGTACCTGGAATGGAAGTGTCGGTCAGATAGCATTACGATCGTTAAATGTCATGGGTCTTTTATGGCTGGTGGCTTGAACTGGCTTATTTACAGTGTATTCCCTGACTGAGTTCATCTGGAACATTTGTGGTAACTTCTAAATTTTATTCATCCTGAAAATGAATGAGTGGGTCTCTACTGTCCATTTCAAAAAATAAATGGCATGCAATGAGAGAATGGTACGTGACAACAGAGAAGATGCGGGTATGTACTTGATAGGGATAATCCAACAAGAGCAGCACGGAATACAACTATGAAGTACTGATTTGAAAAGATTAGTATACTTATATGTTGAAGTGGAAAAGGGGTGCACGCAAGTGACAGTCTGGAACTAAGAAACTATCAGACCATTTTTTTGTTAAGAAATATTTAAGTATTTTTCAGTGTGAATATAAAGGTGCTCGCACAAGGATGTCACCAAGACAAGCATTCACAGTTTGCATCCATGTTTTCATATGAACTAGCAGAACAGTGCAACTAGCAATCCAGAAGCTAATATATATATTAAAGCAACGATCTGAGTCATAAGATTGGGTACATGAAAGGTACATCAGCTATGTCGATAATATTACCTAACCTTATTTACTGATATCAGAAGCAAGTATGCTATGATATGTTTTACTTTAACTGGTGCCGGGGTCAAGGACTGGAAGCCTACAGTAAAAGCTAATGGATTTATCCGTCACGCGTGTCCCCGGAATGAAATACTGGAATATCACTGTCAAGCAAGCACCATTAGGAGCAATACCTACATGAAAAGAATAAAGCAATGTTTAGCGCAAATTTTGGAATAATTTTCAAAAGAATTAAGGAAATGGTTGAAAAAACAAACCATAGAAGGTACAATCTGGCTTGGCCAAATGACATTGCAGGCTCTTAACTAGGTGCTTCATACTCACTTGCTGCGAGAAAATAGAATGACAGATATCTATGAACAGCTGACATGAAAAGAAGAAAACAGTGAATAAATAAGTAGAGGCTAGGAACAATACCACTGAGAGTGCTTCCCCTCTCTCAACCGCCATTTCCATACGAGTGGTAGCACTCACATTTTGATCGACAACCGGTGCATTTGCTGAAACACAAACCAATGGTATAAAGATGTCAACAAGTGATTTGAACAGTAATGACACCTACTTTGGAATTTAAGGCAGCTAATGATGAATGCTGATTACGAATCCCAGCAGTCATAGTTTACCACGAACACCGAGAATCCGAAGCCTTTTGAATTCTGAACCGACGGTAACAAGAGAGGTGGAAACTTGAAGATGGAGATCACCATACTGGGTAACAGTTACGGTCAGCAAATCGCCAATGTTTTTCAGACGATCCACTAAGTTCTGTAACTGTGGCAGATCCGGAACCTGGACTAGAGTCTGCAGAAAGATAAATTTCTTTTAACAAGCAGACAATAATAAAAAGATAACACCAACCAAGTATGCAATTCTACAAGGACCACTGAGTAGCTTACAATAGTAAGATAAATTTCTTCTAACTAGCAGAATTATCCAAGTTGAAGATAGCTTAAGGATCAAAATCAATGCAGACCGCTGAGAAAGCTTAGTGGTTGAGTATATATTAGTATGTCTAACATGGTGCACGACAAGCAAGACATAGATTTAAAAACCAAAAAGAGCACAGGCTGCTAATAAGAACTATCTAATAGATAGCTTTGCTACTTTTATGTTTCCTTTCATAAGCATTTATTGACTAACAGTTAGTATGAACGGCATCTTATCCTGTATATTTGCAGGCAGATGCATAGTTAGTATATTCCCAGAGCTATAAGAATACAACAGGTATATCCACCAATTACAATGGATTGCATGTCTAGATAATATTAATTGCTTCAAGTAATTGGACACAATCAAGTTTTATTGTATAACTATACAAACTAAATATCTTTGCTACCAGCAAATCATGTGAATATGTCATAGTCAGATTATTATTTTTGCTATCCCTGCATTTTAGTTATTAATTATTTTCTGACTATTGTTTATACGGATGTCATCTTGTCATGTATCTTGCTGACAGATGGAAGTCTTCCGAGGTCTCCAATATAAGATAGGTATATGTGTATCAGAATTAAACCGAGTAGACATATAGACCAGTGTTTACATAGACACGAATACACGATCGAACTTCATCATACTAAACTACTCCCCCCGTCTCATATTAATTGTCTCAAAGTTGGACAATAGTACATGTATCTAACACTAAAACATGTCTAGTTACATCCACTTTTGTCCAACTCTAAGACAATTAATATGAGACGGAGGGAGTAAATAATCTTTACCACCAGCATATTATGAGAGTATTTACTTCCTGTTTTCAAACAAAAAAAATTGTTTGTAGGATGGACTGTGGCCATTATTAATTCAATGACTGAGTTTTTTACTAGAAAGCCTGTACGCAGAGGTGCAAAATGTTGATTCCACACTCCAACAGCACGATAATGCCACCAAAAGTTGCACAGCCACAATCTACTTCAATTTGACTAATTCTTTTCGCATTTGGATAAACAGATTATATTGTAGAGAAATTCAACAACCATAGGAATTTATTCATGAACATAAGAAACTGCAAAATGCTACTCCCTCCGTTCCTAAATATAAGATGTTCTAGCTATTGTACATGTAGACTAGATACGGATTAATATGAGCGAACACATACACTAAAAGTTGTCTAGATACATATAGATATATGTGAATGTGGAAAAAGGATAAAACATCTTTATATTTAGGAACTGGGGGGGTATGTGAAAACTCCACACCTGAGGAAGCTCTTGGGCGGCGTCAAGGGCATCCTGCAAGCGTGCAACATCGGAACGTGACAGTGGCTTCGAGATGGGCACGTCCTGCACGACGGCGGAGCGAGCGCCCTTGGTCTCAAACGTGAGGAACGGAGACGCAGACCGGGACCCGGCGGTCTGCTTGTTGACGAGCTTCACCTGGATCGCTGCGGATGCGTCCCCGGCAGTCTGCGACTGCGCGTGGACGGCGAGCGCGCTGCGTAGGGCGCGAAGGAGCAGCGCGACGTCGACGGAGAAGGCGACGCGGTTGGCGTCCCGCGACGACACGCTGTACTCGCGGAAGAGGAGGTCCTTGGCGAACTGCACGACGCACTGCGGCCCGTCGCCGTCGGGCCCCGTGGAGCCGAGGAGGTTGTGCAGGAGCATGGCGTGCGTGGGGGTGAGGTAGACGTGGCAGACGCGGCCCACCTTATCCATCGCCGGAAGGAACCCTGCGGCGAAAACAGAAGGCGCACGTGAGGTGCTCGACGAATTGCGAGATGGAGGGAGGGGAATGGAGGAGTGCGCTGCGCTGGGGCTCACGCTTGTCGAGGAGGGAGATGCCGTCGTCGGTGAAGGAGGCCTTAAACTTCATGGCTTGTGCTCCTGCACGGCTGCAGCGGCGGGTTGCGGCAGCGGCTTCGTCTCCTCGGCGAGCGGCGAGAGGTCTCTGGTGGTGGGTGCGCCGCGCTGCCCTGTCTGCGACTATTTTGGGTTTTGGCGCTCCTTTGGGAGGCTTCGCGCCTAAAGAGGTTGTAGTGAGAGTTTCCTTCTGCGGCCCGTGTGACACATATGGGCTTTTTAAAACTTTTGGGCTCGGCTCTTCTGTAGAGAGCATGGTATTTTTTCATATCTCTCTCTCAGAAAAAAAGATTTTTGAATTAGTACCTTCATAAATGGACTTATTTTTTAAGAAAAATATAGACAGCAGCTTCTGAACTCGTTCTAGAGGCAAAAGAACATTCTGCAACATCAATGAAACATGTTATGGTGAAAAAAATCATTAGAAAATGGAGTTGACCTAACTTTTGCCAAAAATACAAAAAAACTGCTTTCATTGAGAGTTGAACTCAAGACCTCCCGCTTACTAAACGGGTGCTCTAACCAACTGAGCTATGAAAGCACTGTTTATTTGGGGCAGAAATATGATATTTATACATACAATAATTACTAGACCACTGGTCGACCAAAAATTCATGGGTCACATAACATGTTTTAACAAACTAGGAAATCTCCAGTCCGGTGGAGACAAAGAGATTTGGGGAGACTGCGCTCGTTTTCTAGAACAAATTTACTCCAAAAAAAATCATCGCTCATATAGGTGGTCGTCTATACGCATATCTTAAATTTTGTGCGAAGTTTTGTACTCCCTCTGTCTTGTTTTACCTGTCGAAAGAAAAAAACTAGCGTAATAGAAATTTTCTATACAGCTTACGGCATTTAAAATGGGACAGAGGGAGTATTTCTGTGGATTGTGCACAGAACACGAGCCTAAAGCACCCAAATGTGTTTTTAGCTCCTGGTTCTTTTGCCCTGTTTGTACACTATAGATCAATATATGTTCGGAGAATTGACGATACATTATTCATACTAGTATCCAAATGCAGCATTTGTTTCCCTTCATTTTTATTATACTTTTTTCATAAAGAGGGCACATGCAACAAGGAGCACAAAATCTACATCGTGGTATCGGATTGTTTTTAATCAAAACAAAAGACTTACCAATTTCATTAATTAAGGAGAAGTTTTTAGAATGTTTACAATCCAATTCATCGCCAAAAGCGGCAATAATCTCAAAAAAGCCTACTCTCACGGTATTAAAATGTTTAGACCTTTTGCCTTAGCTAGACACAATATTTAGACCTTTTGCCTCAGCTAGACACCGTGTTGTCGCCCGATCTTTGATCTTCTCCATGTGCATGGTTGGGTTCATTGATTTGTTCCAAAAAAAAACGCGGGTATTTCTTTCCTTCCACGCCTCCCATAACACAAGCATGGCAAGAATAGCAAGGGCCTTCCTATTTTCACCCTTCTTATGAATCACCATCATCCCCTACTCCTTAACGGTATGGGTTACGTGTCAATCTCTCGGGGCAAGGTCGTGGATCCCAAGCAAATTCTCCTTAGATGACCAAATTCATGAGGTGAAGCGGCATTATAATAGAAGGCGCGTCGTCGTCCCTTGCACTTGGTTACATAATTGTGAAACCTTCCCATCCTCTCTGATCAGGTATATCCACCGTCCACACACGGTTTTAGAGGATCAACCAAGCAAAAAAATTGCATTTGCTAGTGTCCAAGGTTTTCAAACCAAGGGAGGTATTATAAGTCGACGACGATGTGTATCATCCATTATTTGTGAATTTTCAAATTATTTTATCAGTAGTGTCATGAACATGATGTACATCACTAAGAATCTCCCAAAACACAAATTGGGCGATATGATAAAACGAGATCTCCCTTGAGTATTGATTTGGGACACCCAAAATCATTTTACAAAGCTTCCTAAATCATACATTTACTCCTCTTCGCAATCTCAAAAATTAGCAGAGCCCCATCCTTAGGACGAAATCCTTCTACCCAAGCAGAATCCCAAAAGAGATTCTTCTATCGGTGTCCAATGGTAGTTGTAGTAACCGTCGCAAAAAAGTCCTTCTCACTAGGAGTGCAAGGATTGTCCATCCCCATCCATTGATTGGCGTCATCACTCTATTCGAATCAAAGCCATCTGAACCGGAGAGCCGCGGAAAATTTCGGGAGGCTCGGGACCCTAAGGTCAACAATGTCTTTTGGTTTGCAAACTTTCCCAATTTACTTTACATTATCTTCCCTAAACCTTCTTACAAGCCACCCAAATAAAATCATGTTGTATGATATCAATCTTCATAAGGACTTCCTTCGGAACATCAAGCATGGTGATAAAAAATAGGTCGCAAAACTAGTTAGGACCGGCTTGATAAGGACCGAGTGGCCGACCGCATGTCTTCCAATTCATGGTATAAGCTTGTCGACAACTTTATCTTCCAGAGATTCAAAGCGGATTATTTTGAGTCGAGTCGCCGATAAAGGATGCCAAGGTACTTCATAGAAGTGTGGGTTCCCAGAAAAGCTTGAAGGATATCATCAAGATCAAAGCCCTCACATCTTATGGGGACCGCATGGATTTTTGCATAATTGGTGACAAAGCCGGTAGCATTCCCAAAGAATCTCAAAGTGTTTGACAAATAGGCAATGTCCTCTTTCTTCGGTTTCACAAAAATGGTCGTGTCATCTGCATACAGAGAGGGGTGAATGATGGGGTAATACGTCCAAAATATATATGATTTTTTATTGTGTCGTGCTTATTTTATATCATTACCTTATGTTTGTACTATAATTTTATATCATTTTATGCTATTTTCATGGACTAATCTGTTGACAAAATGCCCGGTGCTAGTTTTTGTTTTCTGTTTTTTTTCTTCAGAAAATCACTTAAGAAAAGTCCGAGGAAAACTCAATAAAAATAGGAAACCCCATAACTTTACGAAACGGAAATGGAGTTCAAAGTAGAGTCGGAGGGGGCCATCTGTTGGCCCAGCGGGTCTAGGGCGCGGCCCTAGGCCCAGCTGTGGCCCTAGGTCGCATGGCCTCCTGGCCCACCTATCGCGCCGCCTCTATTTTGTGTGTTTGTTAACAAGATAAGTGATATCTCACCGTGTGTTGCATTCTTAAGGTATAATTAATGTCTAACACAAAGCAGTTTTGATGTAATCGTGAAGGAGAAAATATCGTGGTAAAAACTCAGAGGATATCAAGTTTTGTGAGTTGTCGGATTGAATCCAGAATTTCCGGATTAATCCGACATCCCGGGTTGAATCCGGAACCAATCTGACTTGGCCGTAAAACCTCGAATAGCTGTAGAATTGATCCGAAGGAATCCGACATGTCGGATTGAATCCGGAAGTAATCCGACATGAACGTAAAAACCTCGGTTAGCTGTTGGATTGCCCCGGATTATTCTGACATGCCGGATTGAATCCGACATGGTCAATTCTGGTAGACAATCGGCTAGTTTTCAAGTGGAGTATAAAAAAGGAACCTCTTCTTCCCCAAGAGGTCACCTCGTCTAGCATTCAAGTCCACTCCTAATGAGCTCACCTAAAGCTTGAGATCTCCCAATTCCTCCACCCAAACTTTTTGCTTTTTGGAGGGTTGAAGGAGAATGCCCTGATCTACATCTTCACCAAGTCGTTCTTCATTTCCCTCTCATTCACATCAGGGATTTGCGTGTAGGATTTCCTTGTGGAAAACCTCAACCTATTGTTATTCACTTGTTCTTTGAAACTGATTCTTGGTGATTTGTGGAGCCCACAGTTCTTTTTGTGGGTGTGTGCCCCAAGCTCGTTGTAACGGCACCAGATTCCGCCTTGAAGGATTCCAATAATGGAAGGTGAACTAGACCTTTGTGGCGAGATTCATCGGAGAATAGGGTGAGGGCTTCGTGGCGTTGAGTAGGTCTTCGTGGCAAAACTCACACCCCTGCCAACGAGACGTACTCCTCTGAAAAGGAGGAACTCGGGAATACATCCTTGTCTCCACGTGCTTCCACTTCGACTCCTTCTATCCTTTACCTTTACTTTGTGTTTGTATCTTGCTTAGTATAATCCTTGTTATATAGATAAATTCACCTTAGACGCGTATCTATAGAATTTACCTTTGTGTCAAGTCTAAATCAAAAAGGTATTAAAATTTGGAGGTAGCACATATTCACACACACCCCCTCTATGCGCCCATACAATCCGTTCAATTGGTATGAGAGCCTCGGCTCTTAATTCGGGCTTAACCGCCTAAGAAAGAGTATGGCCACCGAAGGGAAAACCACTGTGTCCGGGGCTACGGCTACCAAGGATGATATCAAGAAGATGGAAACATCCTTGACTTCCTCCATAGAAGCCCAAATTAATGGGCTGCGTGAAATGATAATGTAACTCATGAATGCCAAGGACACGACTCATTCCGCCTCTATGTATCCGGAGAATATCGCTCCGGGTGAAAACAAGGATAAGGTATGGGGTGGAGAATCTAAAAATGAGGATACCCCTACATGGAGGTCCAGATCCATCAACAGGTAAATGGACATGGAGGTAAGAACCGCTTTAGTAAGTACCGATCTCCCGGGGGCTTCCAGGAGGGATCCCATCCACGAAGGCAGGCGTCTAATGAGCTTATCCACATAAGGTTGGAGGTCATGCTTGAGAATGCGCGTATGAGCGAGCGGGAGGCCCAGGTAGGTGCATGGGAATTGCACCAAAGTACAAGGAAGTGGATCTCCTCCACAATCAGATTCACACACCTAATCAGCATGGCCGAACTCTGGGCAAAATTCACCCGCACCCCGGAGGCGTCTCCAAAGAGGCCAAGGGCAAGGCTGATCTCACCCGCCACAGGCTTAATCAGCATCGCCACATCATCCGCAAATAAGGAGAGGCAATGCGTGACAGGAGCATGCTCCAGAGAGCTGAAGAGTCCACTTTGTTCAGCTGCACAAATAGTGCAGCCAACACATCCATGACGAGGAAGAAAATCAGAAGAGAAAGAGGGTCCCCCTGCCGCAGTCTATGCCTATGCCACACACTATTTATGGCGTGTCCATTCACCAAAATCTTGGATCTAGTAGAAGATAAAATCGAGATAATCCACGAACACCACCTCTCGCCGAAGCCCCATGCCCTAAGCATCTCTAGAATGAAGGGCCAGGAGACAGAGTTAAATGCTCTGGCCAGGTCCAACTTCAGGAAAATGGCAGGCACTCTCCTTCTATGGATGGCACGGATCGCTCCTTGTACAAGCATAAAATTATCCAAGATGGATGAAAGCACTTTGATTCATGTCCACAAGCTCGGGCATTCGATTGTCGAATCGCACGCCAATAGCTTGGAGAAATTTTTCCTGAAACTATGAAAGAGGCTAATGGGACGAAAGTCCCCCATATCCATTGCATCGGCTTTCTTATGGATGAACACCACAAGTGACTGATTAAGACTCTTAAGCCCATGGTCATTCATACGGTAGAGATTATTGATTGCATCCGCCACGTCGTGCTTAACTATGGACCAACACTTGTGGTATAAGTTAATGGAGAAACCATAGGGGTCGGGCGCCTTATCCACCAACATACACTTGATCACCTCCCAAATCTTCTCCACCGACCAAGGATCCTCCAGCTCAGTGAGGTCGAGACAGGGCAGGCCCAGTCCATCCAGGTCAATAGACCTAGGTCTATCCACCGGCACGCCCAACTTGTCAGCAAAGAAGTCGAATGCAATGCATTTAAGGTCATCCTAAATAGTTGAAATGTTTCCATCCATATGGATACTATGGATATAGTTGTGCTTCCTTCTCGTTGCAGCATGGATGTGAAATAAACTCGTATTTGTACCCCCCCCCCCCTCCTTGATCCAAAGGAGGCGCAACCTAGTACGAGCAATCATCCACTCGAGGGATGCCAATCCCAAGCATTTAAGGCTCAACTGCTTGCACAGCGAAGCTTCCACCGCCGATAAGGCTCTACTCTCCATGGCCACGTCGAACAGTAGGATTAACTCGTGCGCCATGAGAAATTGGAGTTTCACATTCCCAGCCTCCCTCCCCCCCCCCCAACTACGCAGACCAGCCGCAGTACGTCTCAGTCGTCGATCCAGCTCCACAAGGGGGTTAGGGTCTCTACCCATGGACGAAGCCATGCACTAGAGGTGCTTCACCTCCTCCTCGATCCCAGGCAGAGAACACCAAAAGGATTCAAACTAGAAGCGACTTTTGAGGGAGATATTGCAAGAAAGCAACATGAGCAAGGGGGCGAGGAGGAGAGGGCAGTAAGAAGGTTTTCGGGATGCGCCACTTTCCAGTACACATACCCAAACCAGCGGTCAGTACTCTCCAAGGCCGGGTTAGCACGCTCATTACTCCACGTAAAAGCCCTACCCACCAGAGTAGCTTCCTTGAGGCAAAGCTCATTGATGGTGCGGCGGAATTTGCTCATAATCCTTCTACTGAGACCACCCTGATTCTTTTTGCATGCGTCGAGAATAAGGATAAAGTCCCCCACAACCGCCCAAGAACCAGGACAGTGATGCGCGTGTAACACACGTTCGTTAGGAGACCCCAAGAGGAAGGTATGAAGAGCACAACAGTAAGTTTCCCTCGGAAAGAAACCAAGGTTGAATCGACCAGTAGGAGAAAGAAATCACTTCCGAAGGTTGATGCAGCTGAGATGGCAGGACGCACTACCGGTTCAGAAGCAACGTGGAACCTACACAACACAATCAAATCACTTTGCCCCAACGAAGAAGTGAGTTTGTCAATCTAACCGGTTTTGCTGAACACAAAGAGGTTAAACATACCATGTGGAAAATAATATTTGTTTGCAGTAGATGAAAGAGAACAGTGATGGCAGTATGAAAACAGTAGGAGCAGTGTGAAAACAAAGATTGCAGTGGTTGTATTATCAGTATGAGGAAAATGGACCGGGGTCCACACTTCACTAGAGGTGTCTCTCCCAAGACAGATAGATAGCATGTGTGGTAAACAAATTACAGCTGGGCAATTGAGAGATATAAAGGTTGCACTGTAGGTGCATATGCACGACATGATGATTACTATGTGATTCATGCGGGTATTACAACAAGATACATAGACCGACATCCAACTTTATCTATGACTAATAATCCACCCTCAGAATGTCATCCGAGCAAATCTTGGGTATTAAGTTGCAAGCAACAGATAATCGCAGTAAGAAAAATGTGTAATGTAAACAATTTAAACATCGTTACTTTCTCCCTAATGGCAACAACACATCCTCCATCTGTCACTCGAGCATAGATGCAAAGAAGGCTCTGTGGCATCTTGTCAATAGGTTATTCCCAGAAAATTGGTAAAAAGGGCATAAAGTGTAAAGGAAACATGTCGCATATAGTATGAAAACAACATGGAACATCAGAAATTATGGATACGTTTATGACGTATAAACATTCCCCAACCTTAGTTCCTACTCGTTCTCGAGTAGGTAAATGATAAAAAAACAAATAATTTCTGAGGTGACATGCTACCAACATAAACTTGATCATCTAAATTGTAAAAGCATAAGTGTAGCTGAGATCATAGTACTTTAAACACAAGCATGATAGATATAATTTTAACAATGAAACTTAGCAATCACCTTGCATCATGAAAAGTAACACAAATAAGACATCATGAATAATAATGCACTTGAAAGTTATATGTTTGTTTCGAGCATAGAGAAAACACGGAAAAGTGATATTTTCTTGTCCTTAAGAGTGGGAAAAAATTCCACGACACCTTCAAAGTTCAAGTGGATGACTAGAACAAATAATTTGGGAGCAAATAATAACACATCATGAATCAATTAATAATGTTTGTGGGACAAATGCACATTAAACTCAGAATGGCAACTATGCTCTCTCCTTGTGAGCCTTGGTGAGCTTCTCTAGGTCCTCGGTTATTGTAGCATGACCAACACCAAATTCAACCATTTTCTTTGTAGCCAATTTATATCTAGCAATGGCACGGTCACGTTCCTTAGTGAGTTTGGACATGATTTCATTATGTGACTCCTCAATAGTCTCAAATTTCTCATCAAGAGAGACTCGAAGCTCATGCTCTTCCTCAAGAGTAACGGTAGGAGAGGCTATTACGACAACATCTTCCCTCTCACATTCTCCCTTCTTCTTAATAAGTTCTTGAGCCTCTCCGTGTTGTCTCATGAGAAGCTCAAAGTGTTTTTTGGTTTCACCTCACAAGTTAGCCATAAATAAATCCAAAAAGGCAATTTCATCTTCTACATAAATACTAGCAAGATCATGCTTTTCATTTTGAGTCTTAGAGAGGGAATAAGATGATGATACCTCGGAGGCCTTGGACATGAAGCACTTTGCGGACTAGTTGGGTAGATTCTCATTGGGGGATTCAAAGAGAGATTGAGATGATGAAGACACAATTGCAATGGATGCCACTTAACTTGTGGTTTCTTCTTCATCATCATCATCACTGGATGCATACTCTTCTTGAGTCACCAACACAATCCTTGAGGTTGGCTTCTTGTTGGAGGTGTTCTTCTTGAATAAAGGATTCTTGCGCGTTAGCTTTGACTTCTCCTTGAGCACAAGCTTTCCTCCTCGGGTTTCTGTATTCTCGAAAGGACGCTCGACAAGAAGTGATATTTGTCTTGACAATTAAAGAAAGCCCTCACTCTTTGAGTTCCTTCCTTGGAACTACTAGACTTGGTATTTTCCTCAACATAGGCCTTGGGTGGGTTCTTCCAAAATTTCATGGATGCAAGAGCCATGTGATCTTTATGAACCAGGGCATACTCTTTGGCTTTAGAGGAGCCAACTCTTCTTCCGATTGAACCTCATCTTATTTATTCACAACCTTGGTCACAAATTTGGCCTTCAAATCTAGGGAGGCCCCTTTGTGCATTCCAATAGCACGAGCACGAGATTCTTGATCAAGCTTGGTTTGCACTTAAAGGATGCCATCTTTTGCATAACCTCATTGAAAGTCATGAGATGGTAGTTTTATCTTCCTTGGATACTCTTCCAGTCAACGGGATCAAATGGCGTGAGGGCACTCACATACTTCCTTTTGATCCATGCATCATTAACATAAGTGGCACCGAGGCCACTAAAGGAAGTAGCAAGGGTCTTGAGCCTTCGATAATGTTCTCATGGTTTTCACCATCAAGCATATAGAATGCTTCGGCTTTATTGCTCAAGGAATCAAATCTATTCCTCTGCATGCTCTCATTTCCCTCAAACATGGAGATAGCTCCCCATGCTTCTTTGTCGGTGGAGAATTGTTGGATGTGTGGCATGATCTTCTCTCCCGCGGCTTGTTGGATCATGTGCGAAGCCACGAAATTGAGTTGACAATCAACCACTTCTCTTATTTTCAAGTTATTTGGATCAACGGGGTTGTATCCATCTTCAATGACTCTCCATAGCTCGATGCGAGAGCTTTTCAAATGAGTTTTCATGAAATATTTCCATTGAGCAAAAGAGTGTGCATCAATTTTAGGTGGATCACCTCTATTGTTTATATGAGGGTGTGGAATAGGAGGGTTGGTTGAATACCATCTGGGAACTTCATGGTACTCATCCTTCCCATTTTTAGTTTTAAGTGGGTACTCGTTTTTGGATTCTACACCCCTTCCTTTTCCCCTTTGTCACCCGGAGCGGTATTCTCCGGAGATGTAGAGGCGGATGGAGTCGTGTCCTTGGCCTTCATGAGTTGCAATATCATTTCTCGTAACTCGTTAATTTCAGCTTCCATGGAGGAGTTCAAGGATGTTTCCATCTTGTTGAGATCATTTATGGTAGCCATAGCCCCGGACTCGGTGGTTTGTCCTTCGGTGGCCATACTTTCTCTTAGGCCGTTAAGCCCAAATTAAGAGCCGAGGTTCTGATACCAATTGAACGGATCGTATGGGCACCTAGAGGGGGGGTGAATAGGTGCTACTTCCAAATTTTCATACGTTTTCTCTTTAGGCTTGACACAAAGGTAAATTCTCTAGATATGCAACTAAGGTGAATTTACCTATATGACAAGGGATACACTAAGCAGGATACAAACACAAAGTAAAGCTAAAAAATAGAAGGAACCAAAGTGGAAGCACATGGAGATAATGATGTATTCCTGAGCTCCTCCTTGCTAGGGGAGTACATCTCGTTGGAGGGGGTGTGAGTTTTGTCACGAAGACCTACTCAACGCCACAAAGGCCTCACCCTTTTCTCCGACAAACCTCGCCACAAAGGCCTAGTTCATATTACACTATTGAAATCCTTCAAGACGTAATTCGGTGCCTTTACAATAAGCTTGGGGCAACCACCCACAACCGAATTGGGGGCTCCCAAAATCACCAAGAATCTGTTACAAGAGATGAGTAACAATAGGTCTCATTTTTTCACAAGGAAATCCTAGACACAAATCCCTCAAGTGAATAAGAGGAGAATGAAGAACGGCTTGGTGAAGATGTAGATCTCGACCTTCTCCTTCAGTCCTCTGAAGATCAACATGTTTGAGTGGAGGAAATGGGAGATCTCAAGCTTTAAGTGAGCTCATTAATGGTGGATCTGAATGCTGGACGAGCTAACCCTTTGGGGGAGAAGACCCCCCTATTTATAGTCCACTTGAAAACTAGCCGTTTTTCTGCCTGAGACGACCAAGTCAGATTCAATCCAAAAATTCCGGATTCAATCCGGCATGTATGAAAATTCCGGGGCAATCCGACATCAAATTGAGATTTCACGTTCATGTCAGATTTCATCCGGAACCAATCAGGCAAGTCGGATTCCTCGAGATTAATCCGACAGCTAACCGTAGTTTTCACGCCAAGTCGAAATTGTTCCAGATTCAATCTGGGATGTCGGATTAATCCGGAAATTCCGGATTCAATCCGACAGGTCACATAACTTGATATATCCTGAGATTTGACCTCGATCTTTTCTCCTTCGCGATAAGATCAACACCGCTTTGTACTATATATTAAATATACCTTAAGCATGCAACACATGGCGAGGTATCACTTATGTTGTTAACAAATAAACAAAACCTAAGGGATTAAGAAATACTCTTTCACATTCCACAGTAGAATGAGGTTAGAAGTAATCGACATAAGACATGCCTACTGATCCACACGACACATCCAACTAGGTGAAGGACACCTCCTCATCCGCCACGTTGATGTCGAAGAGCATGGAAAGGGCCGCCACCTCGGAGGGGGTAAGAGACTTGTTGAAGACCTCGATATAACGCTGAAGGTCGACGTCGGAGACAACCCCGGCTTCTTCCACGATCCGCATCTTCCTCATCAAGGTCGCATGTGCCTTCTGCAAAGCCGACGAGCCAGAGCGCTTATCCAGTGCATGTTGCTTGTTTCTCCTAGGCTCGAGAGACGAACATGCCTATCTCATTAGAACAATTCTAAACCTACGGGCTAAACCTACGGACAAATCTTACGGGATCAGATTCGGAAATCATGGAGTGGGCCCCAACCGGAAATTCAGAGGGGGAGGGGCACTGAAAGTAAAGTATGGTGACGAAGATATGGATCCTAGACCCTGCGGATAAGGACACCCCCTCTCAGGCCCAAGGTTAAGGCCCAAGAAGAGGAGCCCTTGGAATGCTCCAGAAGGCCCGCGTGAAGCCCACCCGCTCTAACTTGCGGGTTAAGATAGGAAACATGTAACCGACCTAGTTAGGGTTCGAGTCCTCTCCGGGTAGGATTCGAGACCTGGCCGCCTATATAAGGCCAGGAGAGCCCCCCGGGAGAGGACCAAGCAATACCGCACGACCTAAAGCCTTGAACTCGAGACCTACTCTCGATTCGAGTACCACCTTTGTAACCGATCTAATCATCAATACAGATCGACAAGAGGCAGGAGTAAGGGTTTTACCTCTACGAGGGCCCCGAACCTGGGTAAATCTCGCCCCATGTCTAGCCGACGATTCCACCAGCGCTCATGGGTTCTCCTAATCGAAACCCGATAGGTTCACCGAAGGGATTTGTGGAGTCAGGGATTCGACAATTGGCGCCGTCTGTGGGAACGGCGGGCGCTGGATCACCGGCATCTTCGGCTTCATCGACAACCAACTCCCGTTGGAAACCGACAACTACGGCTCCGAACAATCCTGTACGGATCGGATCTGTCGTGGTCACACCGCACTCGCCGGAATCGCGCCCGGTATTCGAAGATCTGGAGGAGAGCGTCAGCCTGACGTTCGGGAGCCTCAAATTCGTGACGAACAGGGACGGGATCCTCCACTTCTCGGATGAATCGGAAACTGAATCTGGAGCTGTCGACTCACGCCGTCACCTGGAGAAAAGTGGCGAGTCCATCCGCTTCAACGCCAACGACTATCACACCCTCTCGACAGAGGAACCATCAAGAATTCAAGGAAACCTTCGACCTACGCCTAGGACGCACGAGCTTCGACTAGCTCAAGTCTGCATGGCAGGATCGGAACAAGGCTCGGAAACAGAACACAACGCGACAGAGCGCAACATAATCGGCGTCTCGCGGGAATCCTGGAAACGAGCAAAGGAGGCTATGCGAACAAGCAAGCCACCCGCAGCCGGATCCTCACACGAAGACATGGTTGCCTACCACTATCACCTAGTGAGAGCAGCCACTATTATCAAAGATGCTCGGGTAGATCTGGCCCGCCGAAGAAGAGAGGCGGACGAATCAAGCCAAAGACGAGCTGGGCTGTCCGTAACACTCTCGGTCGGAACCCGACCTGCGAGGAAGGGACACGCATCCACATCCAGAAACGATGAATCCATACCCGAAACAAACAGATCAATCACTCCTTCTCTCATGCGAGTCGACGACGACGGCAACGTGTACCCGCAAACCCCCGCTGCTGCGGTTCTAGCCGCGGCAACCTACATGCAGATGAACCAACCGACGGAAAGCGACCCTCGGGCAGAGCAATACAAACAAATACGTAGAGGACTCGGATTGGCGGCCGCAAGGCTCGCCTCTCACGATCGCAAGAAGGCCGAGGAGCAGCAGGAGAAGGAGCGACGGGAGAAAGAGAAAGATAAAGAAACGCCCCGCAGGCCCAGAAGCTCTTCACCAAGGAAGGATAAGTCACCACGCCGCGGTCGAGGAAAAGAAGCTAGACGCCGCGGCGACAGTCGAAGCAGCAGTGAAGATAGCCCGAGAGACAGAAGCTCGCGGCACCATAGCAGCCGCTCGAGAAAACAAAGCAAGGAACCAAGGAAAGATGACGACCCCGACCGGCCAGAATACGACGCGCGATCAGATCTCGCTCAAAAAAGGGTGGATAAGGCAAGGGCTTCGCGATATCGCGAGCGCTCTTCGTCCGGCTCCTCGGATGACAAAACCTGCGGAGCACTCTGTTTCGCTCGCAGTATCCGCGAAGCACCTCTACCCAAAAGGTTCAAACTCAGCACGGAGGTGACGAAGTACGACGGTCCACTCGAGCCCTCTCAGTGGCTAAGCGACTACCTCACGGCAGTAAAATGCCAACGTGGGAACAAGAACACGGCTATGCAATACCTCAATTTGCATCTTACCGGCGCGGCCCGCAGTTGGCTGGAAAGAAGACCAAAATCTTGCTAAGCATCGTGGGATGATTTGCACCGCGATTTTTGCAAAAATTTCTAGTCGACTTACAAGAGGCCAGCTACCATCGAAGAACTCCGAGCATGCAAGTAGAAGAGTGGCGAGTCCACACGCGAGTACATCCAGCGATGGACCACGCTCAGGAATACCGCGGGAACTATCTCAGAAGAAGTAGCGATCGAAGCCTTCGCAAAAGGCGCCAGAAGAACTGCTTTTCGAGAGGAGCTAGGCAGAGCTGCACCCAAGACTATTGGAGAGCTAATGATCATAGCCAAAAAATGGGCTAACGGAGAAGATGCGGTGCGCAACGAAAGAGCATTGTCACCCGCACACGATGACGACCGTCATGGTCGAAGAAAAAGAAGAAAATACTACGATCATGAGTATAGAGAGGAGTTGGTCGCCGCGGAATTCACGCGAAACCGCGATTCCGGTCGCCGTGGAAATCGCGAGTGGAGACCAAAGGCTGAAGAAAAATCCCCCGAGGAAGACCTCGACGCATACTGCTCGCTACATCTATTCACAAATAAGCGCACGGGCAAAACTAAGGCAACACACCTGCTTAAGGATTGCCGAAAGTTCCATGACATCTCAGACGCACTCGCGAGGAAAAGATCTGCCTCCACTCAAAATTACCCGCCGCTTCCAGGAGGAGGGCACCAAGGATTCCAGCCGCCACCACCACCACCTCCACCCGCAAATCCAAACATGGCGCTAGCCGCAGTACCCGCACCACCGCAGAACGCTGGGGCCAACGCGTATCCGAACCCGGCAGGACAACTCGCAATGATCCAGAAGGTATGCCCCTCTCGCAGAGCTCAAAAGACTAACACAAGGCAACTATGCATGGCAGTGCATACACCGCCAACAAAGACCGAGTACCTGAAAATGGCAGACCAGCCAATCACGTTCTCGATGAAAGATCACCCACCACGAGTCTATCGACCAGGACACGCCGCCCTCGTCATCCAGGCACAAATTGACAACTACGACTTAGCCCGCGTATTCATGGATGGGGGCAGTGGCCTCAACATTATCTACGCGGATACACTCCGTCGGATGAACAAGAACTTGGACGGCCTCCCGGAATCAGAAACATGCTTCCACGGGATAGTTCCAAGCAAGGCAGTCCGTCCACTCGGAACAATCAACCTAGAAGTTGTGCTAGGCACGCAGAGCAACTACATGAGAGAGTTCCTTGACTTCGAAGTTGTCGACTGGCCTTCACAGTACCACGCCATCTTGGGTCGGACAGCGTTCGCCAGATTCATGGCAGTACCTCACTATGCCTACCTGAAGCTCAAATTACCTGGCGAACATGGCGTGATCACCATTGACGGAGACTTTCAGAAATCCAACAAATGCGACATTGAGTTCAACGAGATCGCAAAATCTTTCGGGATGCAAGAAGAACTTCAAGAGCTGGCAAAAACCACGGATCACTCTGTGATGCCCCTCACGAAGAAAAACGCGCCTGAACTAGAGTTTAGCGCCAACAGCGACACCCGAAAGCATCAAGTGCACCCGACAGACTCTGCGAAGACAGCGATGGTTTCAACAACCCTCTCGCAAGCATAGGAAAGCGCGCTCGTCAAACTCCTCCGTGAGTACTGGGAAATTTTCGCCTGGCAGCCTTCAGATATGCCAGGAATACCCAGGGAGTTTGCCGAGCACTCACTCGAAGTCTTTCCAGACGCTAAATCAAACAGACCACGCGAAGATTTTCAGAACCAAAGCAGAAGGCGCTTGGAGAAGAAGTAAACAGATTGCTAGCTGCGAAATTCATCAGGGAGATCAAGATATCCACTTGGTTAGCAAACCCGGTGTTGGTCCCCAAAAAGAACACGGATATCCTTTGGGTGTGCATCGACTACACGTCATTAAATAAGCATTGCCCCAAGGATAATTTTCCCCTCCCACGAATCGACCAGATCGTGGATTCTACAGCAGGCTGCCAACGCCTCTCCTTCCTGGACGCCTATTCGGGATACAATCAGATCCGAATGAAAAGGGAGGATTAAGAAAAAACAGCATTCATCACACCTCACGGTGTCTACTGCTACACAACAATGCCCTTTGGGCTGAAGAACGCAGGCGCAACATATCAGCGCTGCATGCAAAGATGCCTCGCCAACCTCATTGGCAAGAACGTGCAAGTATATGTTGACGACATCGTCATCAAGACTCGAGTTGAGGACACACTCCTCGAGGATATTAAAGAAACATTCGACGCCCTCAACACGTACAGGATCAAGCTCATTCCGACCAAATGTGTCTTTGGCGTTCCGGCAGGAAAACTTCTCGGGTACCTGGTATCCGCCAGAGGCATTGAAGCCAACCCGGAGAAAATACAAGCCATCTTGACCATGAAGGAGCCAACCAATCTGCGTGGAGTCCAACAGCTCGCAGGGCGATTAGCCGCCCTAAGCAGATTCATCGCACGATTGGGAGAGCCAGCATTACCCTTCTACAAGTTGTTGAAGAAGACAGACAAATTCGAGTGGACATCAGAAGCTAAGCAAGCATTCGCAGATTTGAAGCGGTCATTGCAAAGTAGGCGCGTCCTCGCAACACCGCGAGAAGGGGAGCCACTTTTCTTGTACCTAGCTTCCACAAACCAGGTCATCAACACAGCAATCGTGGTCGAACGACCTGAGGAAGGCAAAGCGTACGGAGTTCAACGTCCAATCTATTACATCAGTGAAGTGCTCTCACCATGCAAACAACGATACCCTCATTACCAGAAGCTAGCGTATGGAGTCGTTCTTACAGCCCGCAAGCTCAAACATTATTTCCAGGAACACGCCATTACAGTGGTTAATGATGCGTCACTCGGGACGATCATGAACAACCCTATGGCATCCGGAAGAATAGCAAAGTGGAACATTGAGTTGGGCGCTTGGGACATCACTTATGCAGGACGCAGCGCAATCAAATCCCAGGTACTTGTTGAATTTCTAAGCGAATAGACAGAACTGCAAACGCCAGGACCACCCGAGTACACGAGCAATTGGATAATGTACTTTGACGGGTCCAAAAGAAACGAAGGAGCAGGAGCTGGAATTGTTCTTATATCCCCTCGGGGAGACAAGCTGCAATACGTCCTACGATTGGACTTTCCACCAGATGATCCAGCATCAAACAACGACGCAGAATACGAAGCCTTGTTGCACGGAATGAAGATGGCAATCGCCCGTGGAGCTACTCGCTTAATGATCTACGGCGACTCCAATCTCATTGTGCAACAGACGATGAAAGAGTGTGACGCAATCGCCGAAAACATGATCGCGTATCGCGACATGTACAATCTACTAGAAGGAAGTTTCAAAGGATGCGAGCTAAAGCACATCGCAAGATCCAGCAATGAAGAAGCAGATCGATTGGCAAACATGGGTTCCACGAATACACCCATACCACCAGGAATATATTTCGAACGGATGATCAAGCGATCGGTCAAAATCAAGAAAGCTGCAGAAGCACTAGCAGTGCCAGAAACAGAGGTCAGCCCGCAAATCGCCCTCATCGAGCTCATTCATAACATATCACGACAGGTTTTTCTGGTCGAGCCAGTCTGGACGCAGAAATATCTCGACTACCTGACCAACAGACAGCTCCCGGCTGACCCACGCGAGGCTCGAAAAATAATTAGACGCAGCAAATCCTTTCGGGTAGTCAATGGGGAATTATACAAGCAAAGCATCTCGGGAATACTTCAGCGCTGCATCGCACCCGAAGATGGCAAAGAATTGCTCCATGACATCCACCAAGGAGACTGCGGACATCATGCCAGCTGGAAAACAATAATGGGAAAGGCCTTCCGAGCAGGATTCTACTGGTTGACAACAGTTACCGATGCAAAGAACCTGGTCGAACGATGCGATGCCTGTCAGCGATTCGCACCAAGACCACATGCACCTGCTACGGAATTGCACATGATACCCATTGCCTGGCCCTTCGCACAATAAGGGCTAGACATGGTTGGACCACTACGCAAGTCCACCCCCTGGAGGATATACACACTTGCTGGTCGCTGTCGACAAATTCACCAAATGGATCGAGGCCACGCCAGTAACTTCGGCTAGTGCCCAATGCGCCGTCAAGTTCCTCGACTCCATTGTATGCAGATTTGGTGTGCCACACGATATCATTACAGACAATGGTACAAATTTCACAGCAAAGGAAACGCAACAGTTCTGCGAGGAAAAGGGCATCAACTTCAAGTTTGACTCAGTTGCCCACCCGCAAACGAACGGACAAGTCGAGAGATCCAACGGCTTAGTTTCGGCTGGCATCAAGAAACGCCTACTCGATCGTCTACACCCCGCCGCTGGACATTGGGCAGACGAACTACCCTCCGTACTATGGAGCCTCCGCACAACTCCTAACCGATCTACAAAATACACGCCATTTTTCATGGTATACGAGGCAGAAGCAGTCCTCCCCGAGGACGTTCGATTCAGCGCCCCACGAGTTGTGGCCTACAGCGAAGAAACCTCTAACAAGGCACTCGCGGAAGATATGGACGCACTCGACGAGATGCGGGACATCGCACTCGCAAGATCCGCAGTATATCAGCAATCCCTGCGAAACTATCATAGTCGCCGCATACGCCATAGAGCATTCGCGGTTGGAGATCTAGTGCTGCGACTCAAGCAGAAGGAAGGACACAAGCTCGCATCACCCTGGGAAGGACCCTTCATCGTACACGAAGTCATCCCAGGTGGAGCCTACAGGTTGAAGAATCTATCGACTGGAGGAATCTATTCCAATCCTTGGAATATTGCACACCTCCGCAAATTTTATCCCTAGGTTTACTTGTTCTCACAACAAATAAGCCTATGCTAGCCACTCTTGTAGCTCGAATACATGGCTTTTCAGTCATCGCAATAAAAACATGGTTTCTCCATCATATTCACTCGCAACTTCCTATTTTTACACGCTCAAAAGTTACAGGAACACACCCCATAAACACACGGGGGCTACACCTACAACTAAGCATTACAGGAAAAAAAAGCATACGTACAAGGTTATACACCTTACAAACAGTTTTACAAACTATACAAGGTTACAGGATATGCACATCCGACAATCAATCAAAGCGCTGAGCATTCTCAGTCGCTAAAACTCTATCTACCTCCTCAGAGGACAATCGGATGATTTTCTCCGCTACGGGACGAACAGCATCATAGAAGGGGGAAATATCATCGATTGGATCATCTGGGAGCCTGGCTACGGAGTTAAAATCTATTTCAGGATACCATATTCGGACAAAGGATAGAGCTACAACCGCGCCGCATGTCATTTGATTGCGCACACACGCGCGAACCTCTCCCTCACGTCCAAACAACCTGAGAAGATAGCTCCAGTCTTCGGGACCCCTTTCGAGTGGGTAGAAAGCAGCATTCATCGCGATCAGGACCTCGTGAAAATAACTCACGAGAATTCTAGCTTGCAGAACACGGAACTTCAAGGTGGCCATCACAAATCCTCGACTGCGATCAGACCAGAAGTTACTCGCATGAGGTTTTGAGCTACCAGCCTCCTGAACAATGTGGTTTTCCACCCACTGCTTTTCTTCCCTGTCACCCGGTCTGACAACTGAAGAGCAAGCATGCTTGATCAGCTAAGGAAACAGAGCAAAGAGAAGACACGGGGGCTGTATTACTTACACAACAAATCCCTCGCAACCAAAGATAATTCATCCATCAGAAACTGCTCGCGTTCAGCCGCCAGTTTCTGCTTGGACTTCGCCACATCGGCTATACCGCGCAGAGCTTTAAGCTGACGCTCACCCTCCCGGACCTTATCACGAAGACCAGCATAGGTGCCAACGGCGGCAACAAGGGGATTTACTAGAGTAGCATGTCCACTTGAAGATTCTGCAACTACCCCAGTAGCCTGGAAGAATACAAGGAAAGAAGTAAGAAGCCCCATTCGAAGTATTTCTAGTCGCACATCCGACAAAAGTGCTCGGGGGCTACTCCCATCGGGAGAAAATACACAAACTACGGGAAGCAATTTCCAGAACAAACACTTCGATTAAAGACTATGAAAATACGGGAATACATCCCAAGGTTCATTACATTCACGAAGGAAAGGAAAAAGAAGAACAAAACTACGAAGCTACAGTGGTGCTCCCACTAGCGGCAGTCGCCCCTCCTTTCAGTCGAGCAAATAGCTCAGACAGCTTCCGAGCAAGAATGGTGGCCTGCTCGCCAAAACGAGAAAGCCGTACCTTTTTGCCCGTCGAGGGGTCGACTGGAAGAGCCGAGTAGGCTTCCTCCAAACCGTTGACTCCGTGTGCCAGCGCGAACTGGATCGCAGTCTTCGCGCCAGACTCCGACTGGGCGACTGCGTAAGCATCCAGGAGATTGCCCTCCGAGAAGATCTTCAGCAGGTCGTCTAGCGCGGATGGAGGTACAGCGTTGGCGAGGAAGCGATTGTGCAGTTGCGACAACACTTGGGTGGCATCGCCAACCAAGGAGCACACTCCTTCGGCGTGCCTCTTAAGTTGAGCAAGTGTGTCGGTTAGCACATCTACCCGCTGGATCCCAGGGATCTACAAAGGAACATCCAGAAGACCTGCAAAGGAAAAGAATGTCAAAATTTCGCAAGTTCACCAAGATAAAAGATACAATTGCAAGAGCCTAGGCCACTTACCCGCGAGACGCTCAGCAAGGGGACGGAGGAACGTGACAAGGTCAGAATCGGCCTTATTGCCAGCTTCCTCTTGATCCTTTAAAGCTTTTCTCGCATCCGCAAGTTGCCTATCAAGATCCTCCGACCGCATGCGGGAGGCCTCCAGCTCTTGTCGAATAGCCGCCAAATCAGTTTCCTGAGTGGTTGCCCGCTCAGAGAGCCTGACTTTCTCGGACTCCGAATATTCGAGTTGAGCTACGCAATAACATTTGTTAGACATCAAGAATGGATAAAAGAATAGAAACAAGAGAAGACAATGAGACTTACTCTTAAGGAGCTCGTTCTCGGTATGGAATCGACTGCAGTGTGACTGAAGCCTCTCGCATTCTGATTCGGCGAGAACAACGCGGCGACCAATCGCCGCAAGCGAGTCAACAAGCGACTGCAAAAGCACAGAAGAAGAAGAATTAGAAGATATAAATTAGAGCCTGTACCCGATTGAATTCAATCGACTACAGCCTCGGGGGCTACTCCCATCGGGAGCACTGTCGTGCACCCGATAAAAATCAAGACGAAGAAAATAAAACAAGATTTTGAGCCTGTAGCCAATCGCAAGCAATCGACTACAGCCTCGGGGGCTACTCCCATCGGGAGCACTGTCGTGCACCCGATAAAAATTCGAAGACAAATTACAAAGTTTACCTGACCCGTGGCGCGGGAGAGAGGATTTGCGGAGCTGTCCGTCACTTCTTCGAAGCTGAAGTCCTGGCGGCAAAGCTAGGAGCTTCACGTTCCGCAGTCGCCGCATTGGGGGCTGCGCTGGGAGAATTCTGGACGGTGCCAGCATTGGGAGTCTCACCCGCAGTTCCTGCTTTGTTCCTCTTTTCGGGAGGAACAGAAGAAGCGTACCTGCGAGGGCTGATGGCCTGCACACTACAGCAAAGAAGAACAAGGAATCAAACATAAGCGCAGAAGAAAAAACGTTCGACTAAGAACGAGGAAAATAACTTACTCGTCGTCTTCATCTTCATCCAGCAAATCCGCGTTCCAAGCGGTTGCGATTACTGGGAATGAAGGTGAAGGGGCGAGGGAACGAAGTGGAGTCGCGGAGATAGGGGCCTTCCCGGGTGATTCCTCTAAGGAATTATCCTTGGAAGTAGCCTCGTTATCGTCCTCTACCCGACGACGCTTGCAATGACGAAGGCCGCCATCCGAACCCTCCGCGCCATCCGAAGAATCGTCCTCGGAGCCCGAGGAAGCATCGGCTACACTGGTATCGGCTAAGCCGTCCAGGTGACTCGCCAATAACTCCGAGGCGTCCTCTCCCGCAACTGGAGGGTAGCAGTTCGCCACTGCTAAGCTCTACAAAGAAGGCAGAGGAAGGCAAGAAAAATTTCAGTCGACCAAAGATCAAAGCAAAGAAGAAAATAATAACAGACAGGAAGGATAAAACTAACCGCGGCTGGTGGAGGTTTCGAAGCGTCGAAGGCTTCGACTGTGCAGTCGGGGAACTTCTCCCCCACCTTCAAGCTAGTGACAACCGTGATTTTCTTCTCGAACTCAACGTTCGAAAGTTCCTCGCGGCTCACTTGGCTAGGATCTTCAGCGCCTTGGTATTCCCACATGGTGGAAGGCCTTTGCTGCAGCGGCTGGATCCTGCGCTTCAGAAAAATACTCGCCAGGTGCAGCCCGTTGAGTTCCACTCCAGCGGTTTGATCCCGGAGAGCGGACACTCTTGCGAGTAGGGGCGTGACAACCTGGGTTTCTTCGGCTGACAGCTTGTGCGCCCAGGACTTCCGCCTCTTCAAAACAGCGAACGGGTGGAATTCCACGATCCCACCCGAGCTGTTGTCGATGACGTAAAACCACTTTTTCCGCCAGCCTTGGGCGGAGTCGACGAAGTGCATGTTGAAGTAGCTGCTCTCCAGTCGCGCCTGGATCCCGAAGCCACCTGTGCGTAGCGGCTCGCCAGGCTCGGAGTCCACCCGCGATTTCTCGCGGAAGATGCGAACTTTGAAGAGGGCCTTCCAAAGCGCCCAATGAGGGCGAATGCCAAGGAAGCATTCGCAGAACACGATGAAGCACGAAATGTGCTGCACCGCGTTCGGGGGATGATCGTGAAGCTGTATGCCATAGACATACAGCAACCCGAGGAGAAAAGGATGGAGAGGGAAGGAAAGACCCCGAGACACGTGGTCTGCGAAGACCACGCGCTCGTTCGACTGCGGGTTTGGTACCTCTTCTTTCTTCCCGAGGCGCACCCGCTTCTCAGATTCAGCCGGCAGCAGCCCCTCCCGCTGCATCTCCTTGATGCTCTTCGCGGTGGTATTGGGCGAGCGCCAGTCGCCAGCTCGAGGCGCAGGTTGCGCGGAAACTTCTCCGGTTGCAGAGGTGGCAGCGCCACGTCTTTTGCCTCCAGCCATGGTTGACAGCACGAGTTCGAGCGTGACGAAGAAGATGGGCGCGAGGAAGGAGATGGATTGAAGACGAAGGCTGGGAAGTTTTTACCGCAGCGCTAAGTCCCGTATTTATACACGGAGCGAATTAGCCCCAGCCATTCGATGCGCTACGTGGCGCCTATCACAGCCACCACGTGTGAAGATGAAACGAAGGGACGGTGAACGCTGTTCCGTGCCACGATCTTAACAGAAGATCGTGCGCATTTACTGCGCAGTTCGCGTAAAAACCGGAAGCGGCGTCTCGTTTCCCGGTCAAAAAGCTGACTAAGTGGGCCAGCCCATCTGCTACCACTCCGTCACGTCCCATCGGGAGGAGAAAAGTGCGCCATGACGTCATGGCACGCGACATCAAGCTCAAGAATTGTCGAATGGAAATTCAAAACACGAAAACAACTTCGTACGAAAACTTCTTCGACTAAAAGCAATTCCTTTTGAGAAATAAATCATAACATAAGACCTCTTTAAGACAAGAGAGAAATGACCTATACACGAAAACTCTTTCGTATGGGCACAGTACTCCAAGAATGAAAACTCTTTCATGCGGACATAACTTTCCTCAGCACGGAAATTCTTTCGATTGAAACTCAAAAAGTCACTCGGGTAGATATAACCTACCTCTTTTTGACACATGATATCTTACATCATAAAAACCTGGGTTGTTCAGCCGACTAGGCACATCC
Source organism: Alopecurus myosuroides (assembly GCA_028641055.1). NCBI lineage: Eukaryota > Viridiplantae > Streptophyta > Magnoliopsida > Poales > Poaceae > Alopecurus > Alopecurus myosuroides. Next base: position 169,840,487 of record CM054059.1, on the reverse strand, counting down.
GGATGCCATATTCTTCGAATATGAAGGTAAGACCCAAAAAGATCTCTCTTAAAGGGCCTGGAATCGCACTCAAAAGCTGCGTCCTCCGGTATGTTTCCGTGTCAACAACACGAAGAAAAATCCTAGCGGACGCGCTGGGTACCCCCATAGGTTAAGTTCGACTCGATAAGTCCACAACGGCCCAGTCGCAACAATCACCTTACCAAGTTCGAGCCGGAGGTCTCGAATCTGTGTAGGCCAGGAATGTTTTTGCCCTAGTCGCAATTAATTGGCCCTGATCTTTCGGGAGAGCCAAGCTACTGTGCCGCATCCTTCTGCAAATAAAGCCGCGAAAACAGGCACTTAAGTCGCTCGACACTCGAGCATAAAGGACTCATTGCACAGGGAACACACCCTTTTGAACAGCAAGCCGCCAAGCAGCTTGTCCAAAAAAGCAAGGCCAAGAAAGGGTTGACCGTTTACTCGACTGGATAAATCCTACTCGAGCAAACGCTCGGGGGCTACTGACGAAGATATGGATCCTAAACCCTGCGGATAAGGACACCCCCTCTCAGGCCCAAGGTTAAGGCCCAAGAAGAGGAGCCCTTGGAATGCTCCAGAAGGCCCGCGTGAAGCCCACCCGCTCTAACTTGCGGGTTAAGATAGGAAACATGTAACCGACCTAGTTAGGGTTCGAGTCCTCTCCGGGTAGGATTCGAGACCTGGCCGCCTATATAAGGCCAGGAGAGCCCCCCGGGAGAGGACCAAGCAATACCGCACGACCTAAAGCCTTGAACTCGAGACCTACTCTCGATTCGAGTACCACCTTTGTAACCGATCTAATCATCAATACAGATCGACAAGAGGCAGGAGTAAGGGTTTTACCTCTACGAGGGCCCCGAACCTGGGTAAATCTCGCCCCCTGTCTAGCCGACGATTCCACCAGCGCTCATGGGTTCTCCTAATTGAAACCCGATAGGTTCACCGAAGGGATTTGTTGAGTCATGGATTCGACATATGGGCACCTAGAGGGGGGTGAATAGGTGCTACGACTAATTTTAATTTTTAACAAGGTTTAGGCTTGACTCAAAGGTAAATTCTCTAGATAGTGCAACTAATGGTGAATTTACCTATATGGCAAGGCAAGCAATTAATGCAACTAGGACAACACTTAATACAACAAGTACTACAATAAATCCTACACGTACGAGTGAGTAAAGAGTGAGGAACAAGATAACCGATGGAAGCACACGGAGACACGATGTATTCCCGAGTTCCTCCTTGTTAGGGGAGTACGTCTCGTTGGAGGGGTGTGAGCTCTCCATGAAGGCCTACTCAACGCCACAAATGCCTCACCCTATTCTCCGATGAACTTGCGCCACGAAGGCCTAGTTCACCTCTCACTATTGAACCCCTTTGAGGCGGGGATCGAATCCTTTACAAACACTTGGGGCACACACCCACAACTTAATTGGGGGCTCCCAACCCTTCTCAAATCACCAAGAGTAACAAGAAGCCTAGGTTCTCCACATGAGGAAACCCTAGGCAAGGATCCCTCAAGCTAATGAGGGGGAAATGGAAAAGCGGTTGGTGAAGATGTAGATCCGGGGCTTCTCCTTCAATCCTCAAAGAATCAACAAGTTTGGGTGGAGGAGGAGGGAGATCTAGCTTGGTGGGTGAGCTCAATCAATGGTGTCTTCAATGCTGGTGGAGCTAACCCTTGGGGAAGAAAGGGAGGCCCTATTTATAGGCCCCACCAAACTAGCCGTTTTTCTGCCCAAAATGCGACCAGGCCGGATTGGTCCGGAATATTCCGGACCCCGGAATAATCCGGAGCAATCCGGATTGCAACATAGACTTTTCCCGTTATGGCCGGAACGGCCCCGGAATGATTCCGGATGCCAACAGAGACTTTTCCCGTTGAGGCCGGAATGGCCCCGGAATATTCCGGATCCCGGAATCATCCGAAAAATTCCGGATTGTAACAGAGACTTTTCCCGTTATGGCCGGATAGTTCCGGACTGATTCTGGCACCCGGATTGGCCCGGAATATTCCGGGCTGCACTTTGAAGCTCTGTTTCAGGCCATAAAAACCAGTTGATCTTCGATTTCTTCACCATTTCTTCGACACCGTATACATGCTGATTTAAGACCAAATCCTTTGACAAAGTAGCACATACGGTTAGTAACTTCTTTATGTTGTTAACAAACACACAAAACAACGAGATATCGAGAATGCAATTTCAATCTCCCCCTTTTTGGTGTTTGATGACAACATAAAGATTCACGGGGATAAATCAATATGAACTAAAGAAATGGTGTCCAAAAACTAGACGGAGTTTTTCCTCGATGTGTGTCGTGAGGCACACACTTCATAGACTTTGCTCCCCCTATGTTTTAGACACCAAGCCGTCTAAACAAGTTCATACAACATGCATAGATAAGGATAGAAATAATAGCACGCATGATAATAGTACGTCACGAGGTTCCACACAAATAAAATGAAGTTTCAAACAAACTAAAGATAATGGAGCACAAGCCTATAAGATCGAAATCAAAAGGCAAAAGACTCATGCTCCCACCCCTGCAAATCCCATGGAATCCTAATATGGGGACTCCTTCTCCCCCTTTGGCATCAAGACGCCAAAAAGGAAAAAACGAGTCCAACTAACGTCCCAAGGGATCACTCCATGTCGTCGTCTTCTTCACGGTGCTCCTCATCATTCTCCTCTTCCTCAGCTTCAGGATCACAACCTCCAAGCCCAGCAACATCGAAGTAGTCCCCATAATCAAAATACTCCTCATCATCAACATCAGCTAGAGGCACCCCGAAGTAGAAGTCATCATCATGGATCTCAGGCATCTCAATGGGGACAAGATTAGCAGCAGCAAGAGAGGGAGGATCAGCATGCACTTGAATCCCAGCAGCCCTGCGGTCTGCGTTCTGAATACGCCTAGACTCCTTGGCCAACTCCCTAGCCTCATGAGCAATCGCCCTAGTGTCCTTGCACATGTTGAACATTTCCTTGAAGAACTTTGTAATGCCACTAGAGGGACGCTCAGAAGTACCACTCGTGGAAGCAGAAGGAGTGGCCATGGGTGATTTGGACTTAGCCTGAGCATACTACGGAATCTCATCTCCATTAATTAAGGTAGGAACCAACTTCTTGCCCTTGACCACTGCATATTGGTCATGATCTCAACCCCCACTTTGTGATTTATGAACTTCTGAATAAGTGGGCCATATGCGGGTTTCCTCTTCTCCATGACCCCGATGCAAATCTCACGGTATATGAAGTCCATCACATCAATCCTCCTTTGGTTTTTAGGCCTAGTGAGGAACATGAGGTTCACCATGAAGGCCCTAATAGCAGAGTAATCACCAGCCTTGATCACAATGGTGGCGCGGAAGATCTTGGACAACAAGTTGTAGAAGGGGTACATGTTGGAGTTGAAAGGCTTAGTTTTGCCTCTAACATTAGGAGGATAGCAAAAGTCCAGGCTTGAGATGTCATATTCTGGTCCTTCATGAATTTTGTAGCCATGATCAACATAGGTGGCAGTCCAAGTGTAACCAATCGCCTCAGCAAACTCAGTCAAGTTGCTAGTAATCTTATGCTCCCCACATATCCATGTCATAGTGCGTCGGGCATCACCCGTGGCGTGGAGAGTGCAGTAGAACTGAGCAACCAATTCAGGGCAATACTCACACTCGGTATCCAGAAGAGGTATCAAACCAAGCTTCTCCAGGCAGGCATGCACATGGCGGAGATCATCATTCTTGTGCCTATTATAGAAGTCCCAGTCAATCTGAGCCTGCTCACAGACAAGTGGCTTGTGAACAGAATAGAACTCCTCCCAACACTTGAGCTGCAGGTTCTTCCAGAAGCGAGGATCCTCACAAGTGGACTCAACAAAGCGGTATGGATTCTTCCGCTTGATGTGCTTCCACTGAGGGATAGTGCAGGCATTCAGATCACCCTCGGGCACTCTCTTAGTCTGATCATCATCACGAGAACCCCCACGAGAACCGGAAGTGCGACCCCTACTAGGGCGAGCACCCCTCCCGGCAGTGGACTTCTTTTTCACACCAGTACGAGCTCCAGGACCTGTGAATAGAGGACATAGGAACAGCAAAAGGTAAGTGCATATGCCATACGGGTCAAAGGAACTCCAAATGGTTTGGTTTAGTGCAAAATCTCAAATTTCTGGCAGCATCCGGAAAATTCCGGTTGAGCCCGGAATCATTCCGGCTGGGCCGGAATGGTCCGAAATATTCCGGGTGGGCCGGAATGGTCCGGAATATTCCGGGCTCCTCGATCTGACTCGAGAAAAAGCCCAAAAACTCGAAATTTTGACTCAAAAACTAAACCAAACATCAAGGGGTACCATAGAGATGATCCTAAAGTAGATCTACGTGCTGGAAATCATGGGAGTGACACAATCTAAGATTTGGATCTAAGTCTAGATTGGTGAGTGGTTAGACTAGATCTAAGAAACTATGGCATCTAGGTAGGGATTGGCACGAAGAATAAGTTGATAGAACTTGGAACTAGATCAAACCCTAGGTGAGATTTCATCTAGAACCAAAATCAACCAACCAAAACGAAAAAGATGAGATGCCAAACACAATACCTTCCATGGGGGAGTCCTTGTCCAAAGGAGGGATCAAACAATCCTTCTTAAGGGCAACGGGGACGAAATCGGCGAACTTTGGTGGCTAGGGCACGGGAGGAGAGAAAGAGGTGGAAGAAAATTGTCCCCCCGTGCGTGCGGGACTATTTATAAGGAAAAACGGTCCATCCGGAATAGCCCGGAAAAATCCGGCGGCCGGAATATTCCGGCCCAATCCGACCACCCGGAATGATTCCGGGCTGGCCGGAAAATTCCGGGCAGAGCAGCAAAACGCTCCAAACTTTTCCGGAAAAGACAATTTTGAATGGCTAGGAAAGATGTGGCTTTGTGTGGAGTAAGGAATATGCATAGATGAACATAGGAGGGACAAAATAGAGGAAAACACAAAGGGGTTAGATTTTCTAGTCTTACTTCTCAGGGAAAAAGCAAATAAGATCGAAATAGCAACGAGAAGTAGTATTCGAAAGGATAACACAATAACCCAAAAGATATCCAACTAAGAACCAACTCTTCAAAAGAGAAGAGGTTGGTGGCCTAAGCCACCATGTAGAGTCATGGTATGCAACCGCGAAGATATATCTTGGGAGCATTGCCATTACTCAACATTGAAGCTCACAATTCAACATTAGAAAAAGAGAGATAACAATGAATTTTTGCTTTGGGCATAATGGGGGGAGGGAGAACCCAATGTGTTAGGATAACACTCCCCCTATGTCCATGCCTACACCTAAACTCGAACACGTTTCATCTATAGGGGTGTGTGCAAGATCTTCAAATCAAACTCCTAGAATCAATCACATTTAGTTCATTCCTCAAGAATAAGAATCTTGCATCATCAAGTGGCTTTGTGAAAATATTCACAAGATTGTCCTTGGTGGGCACATAAGATAGTGCAATATCCCCTCTTGCCACATGGTCTCGGAAGAAGTGATGGCGAATCTCAATGTGTTTGGTCCTTGTGTGTTGCACGGGATTGTATGCAATCTTGATGGCACTTTCATTGTCACACAAAAGAGGCACCTTATCCAAATGAACTCCATACTCCTTGAGAGTTTGTCTCATCCATAGCAATTGAGTGCAAGCACTTGCGGCGGCTACATACTCGGCTTCGGCGGTGGAGAGAGATATGCAATTTTGCTTCTTGGAAGACCAACTCACCAAGGACCTACCAAGAAATTGGCAAGCCCCGGAAGTGGACTTCCTATCGTCTTGATCACCCGCCCAATCGGAATCCGTGTAGCCCTTGAGAGAAAATTGTGCCCCCTTTGGGTACCACAAACCAAATCTTGGGGTATGAACCAAATAACGAAAGATCCTATGGACCGCCATCAAATGGCTATCCTTAGGAGCCGCTTGATACCTTGCACACACACCTACACTCAAAATGATATCGGGCCTAGATGCACAAAGATAGAGCAAAGAACCAATCATAGAACGATACAACTTTTGATCCACATCCTTACTCCCTTTTGGATTACGAGATAGGTGGCACTTGACTTGCATAGGAGATGTCTTGATCTTATCATCTTGGAAATTAAACCTCTTGATCATATCTTGGGTATACTTGGCTTGAGAAATGAAAGTCCCACGAGCCAATTGCTTGATCTCAAAGCCAAGGAAGAATTTAAGCTCACCCATCATAGACATCTCGAACCTGTCAGTCATAATTTTAGAGAACTCATTATTGAAAGCTTGGTTAGTTGAGCCAAAGATAATATCGTCCACATAGAGTTGGCATATGAAAAGCTCTCCCTTTACTCTCTTGGTGAAGATAGTGGGGTCAATCTTCCCAACTTCGAAACCACGATCATCTAACAACTCCCTAAGGTGCTCATACCAAGCACGAGGTGCTTGTTTGAGACCATAGAGAGCCTTTTCAAGTTTGTAAACGTGGTTAGGAAAGTTGAGATTCTCGAACCCCGGAGGTTGCTTAACATATACCTCCTCTTTTAGTGGACCATTCAAGAAAGCACTTTTCACATCCATTTGTTGCAATTTGAAATTATGAGAAGATGCATAAGCAAGGAGGATACGGATGGACTCAAGGTGAGCCACATGTGCGTAGGTTTCATCAAAGTCAATGCCTTCAACTTGGGTGTAACCTTGAGCAACCAATCTTGCCTTGTTCCTAATGACAATGCCATGCTCATCTTGCTTGTTCTTGAAAATCCACTTAGTTCCAATAACATTGTGGCAATCTTTGGGCTTCTCAACCAATCTCCAAACTTTGTTGCGCTCAAAGTTATTGAGCTCATCATGCATAGCTTCAACCCAATCGGAGTCCTCAAGAGCTTCATACACTTTCTTAGGCTCCACCATAGAGATATGAGCTTGATGCTCACTAAAATGTGCCAACTGCCTTCTTGTGGATCTTCTAGCTTGAATATCCTCCAAGACCTTGTTGTCTTGGGCATCAATTTGCTTCAAATCTCTTCTTATCCTTCTGACACGACGGGCTTCGATCTCCTCATTATTGCGAGGAGGGATCACTTGATCATCTTGATCATTTGGGTCCCCATCTTGACCAATTTGGCCTTGATCATCATCATCATCATCATTAACAACAATATCTTCAACACTTGCTTCAACTTGAGGAGAGGATGAAGAGGATGGTTGATCTTGGCCTTGACCTTGACTCGCATTAGTGAGAGGAGTGGGTACGACTTGCGGAGTCACTTGGTCAATGAGAGGAGGGTCTTGAACATGTTCTTGGTTAGGTGTAACATTTGGCTCCTTGGCTTGTTCTTCTATTGTAGATGAGGGCTCCACTTGAGTAGAGCATAGTCCTTCTCGAGTCGCCATAAGGTGTCCCTCAATGGGGCGGAAAAATCCCACACCCATCCTTCCTATGGCTTCTTGAGGTATTTCAACATCTACATTAGAAACATGAAATTGCGCCACTTGGGAGCCATCATTTTCCTCGAAAGCCACACTACAAGATTCTATGACAATCCGTGAGGCTTTGTTAAAGACTCTATAAGTGTGGGATTCGGCACCGTAACCAACAAAAATACCCTCAATAGTTTTGGATTGAAATTTAGACAACCTAACACCCTTGATCAAATAAAAGCACTTACAACCGAATACACGGAAGTAGAGACGTTGGGCTTGTTGCCGGTGAGGATCTCATAGGGGGTCTTGTCAAAGCCTTTGCGGATGTAGAGGCGGTTGGAGGAGTGGCATGCGGTGGATATGGCCTCGGCCCATAAATATTGGGGAGAAGAGTACTCCGCCAACATGGTCCTTGCCATATCCAAGAGGGTGCGATTCTTCCTTTCGGCAACACCATTTTGTTGAGGAGTGTAAGTGGCGGAGTATTGATGACGAATGCCTTCTTCACTAAGAAATTCATTCAAAGTATAGTTCTTGAACTCTGAGCCATTATCACTCCTAATAGCCATGATTTGCACATTGCGTTGATGTTGCACTTCGTTGGAGAAGTCGATGATGGTTTGTTGAGTTTCACTCTTGCACTTGAAGAAATAAACCCAAGTGTATCTTGAAAAATCATCGACAATCACCAAGCAATACTTCTTGCCACCAAGACTTGCCTCGGGCACGGCACCAAAGAGATCAACATGGAGAAGCTCCAAGATCCTCTTTGGTGAGATAATATTCTTGGCCTTGTGCACCTTGTCATGCATCTTCCCTTCAACACACGACCTACAAACGCGATCCTTTGCAAAGGAAACATTTTCTTTTAGTTCGACAATAAGGCCACCTTTGTGAAGACTTTGCAAAGTTCTCATGTTGACATGGGATAGGCGGCGATGCCACAACCATCCCAAGTCCGCCTTTCCGAAAAGACACGTTGCTTGAGTGTTGGTAGACTTCGAAAAGTCCACCACAAACAACTCATTTTCAACATGTCCCACGTAAGCGACGTCAAGAGTCTTGCTCCTCAAAATGACCACAATATCAACATCAAAAAAGACGGAGAAACCCATCTTTCCAAGAGAGCGGACGGAAAGTAAATTGTAACCAAGGGATTCAACAAGCATGACGTTCACGATAGTGATATCGGGAGCGACCACAACCTTGCCAAATCTGGATACCTTAGACGAGGACGAGTCTCCATAAGTGACGGTTGCTTGAATGTCATTTGGGCGCAACTCCGTCACAAGTTCTTTGCTTCCGGTCATATGTCTAGTGCATCCACTATCAATTATCCATTTAGTCCCACCGGAAGCATAGTCCTGCAAGAGATCATTGACTAGAGTTAGGACCCAAGGAGGGTCCCTTCATGTTAGCAACAAGGGTCTTTGGAACCCAAGTAGTATAGTCAACGAAACCCTCAATAGGACCAACATATTTAGCTTGCACAACACCATAATAATCAACATATAAGAAATGGTGTGGATTGTTAGTTCCCGCGGAGGTGCTACGAGTAGTGTTGTCCCTCATGACACTACTACTTGAGGCAATGTTGTTTTTTTGAGCGGGTGCACTAAGAGTAGTGTTGTCCCTAATGACAACACCACTCGAAGCACCATTGTTGATCTTCTTCTTGCTCTTCTTCTTCTTGGCTACATAGCCTAGACCTTGCTTGCCCACTTGTTGCCTTGGAGCACTCAATTTTGGTCTAGCAATGACCACATTAGAGTTAGGGGCAACCACTTGTGGGGAAGGGGTCACAACCTTCTCAACTTGAGGGCCTTTACCCTTGAGCCTTGCAAGCTCATCCTTCAACCTAGCATTTTCCTCAATAATATCTGCATGATCACAAGAAGAAGTAGAGGTGCTAGCATTGTTAGTTTGATTAAGTTGAGTTTGAAGTTGTTCATGCAACTCTTTGAGGGATGAGTGTTGGCTTTCCAAAGCTTTGTGAGCCTCGGTTAGCTTTTCAAACTCCTAGGTTAGTTTACCATGACCAACCCCAAACTCGACCTTATCCTTTTTAGCCTTTTTGTATTTAGCAATAGCAAGATCACGTTCCTTGGTGATGTTTGAGACAAGTTCATTATGAGTTAATTAAATAGATTCAAGTTCATCCTCTAGAGAAACTCTACCATCATGCTCTTCCTCAAGAGTCATAGAGAGAGATGCAATTTCATCCGCATCCCATCTCTCAACCTCACCTTTCTTCTCAAGAGCATCTTGGGACTCTCCCAATTGCCTCATGAGATACTCAACATACTTCTTGGTCTCCCCTTGCATGTTAGACATAAAACGGTCCAAGGAGACCCTTTCTTCTTCTTCTCTAAGACTAGCAAGATGTTCAAGTTCACTAGGGGTCTTAGAGTAGGGGGAAGGTGATACCTCCGTGACCTTAGCCATGAAGCACTTGGCATTACGTTGAGGAAGATCGTCATTGGGGGATTCAAAGAGGGATGAAGATGATGGAGTAGAAGCAATAGCTAGAGCGGCCACTTCACTTGTGGTTTCTTCTTCATCACTCCCGGAATCATACTCCTCTTGAGTCAAGAGCACAAACTTGGTGGGAGACTTCTTGTTGAATGGCTTCTTCTTGAAATGAGGTTTCTTGTACTCAACCTTGGACTTATCCTTGCGAATGAGCTTGCCACTATGGGGATCTCTATTCTCATAAGGGAACTCCGCAATGAAGTGATGCTTATCTTGACAATTGAAGCAAGACCTCACTTTTTGAGCCCCATCATTTCCATAGAGAGACCTTGTCTTCTCCTCAAAAAATCTCTTGCCCTTGGGAGGATTGCTCCAAAACTTTTGCACGGTGAGAGCAATTAGATCTTTTAGGACGGGATCATAGTCTTGTTCCTTCAAAGGAGGCAACGCCTCTTCTCCTTCTTCTTCATTCTCAACCTCTCTTGACAACACCTTGGCCTTCAAAGCAACGGATGCTCCTTGGTGCATTCCAATGGCCCTAGCACGGTTGTCAAGCGCATTCTTGGTTTGCACTTTGTAGGAGCACATCTCTTGCATCACTTGAGTTGAGGTCATGGAGGAGAAATCATGTCTCCCTTGAATGCTCTTCATGTCCGCGCCCTCAAATGGCATTATGGCAATCATGTACTTCCTCTTGATCCAAGCATCATCAATGTACGTGGCACCAACATTTGAGAAGGCGGTGGCAAGAGTCTTGAGTCTTCGGTATATGTCCACATGATCCTCTCCATCATGCATATAGAACCCTTCGGCCTCATTGGTCAAGACATCATATCTATTCTTTGCATGCTATCATTGCCCACAAACATGATGACAAGAGCGTCCCATGTTTCCTTGGCGGTGGAATATTGTTGAAGATGCGGCATGTGGTTAGGACCCACGGCTTGTTGGAGAATGGACAAGGCGGTGTAGTTGAGTTGGCAATCTACGGCTTCTCTTCTTGTGAGATTCTTGGGATCAAATGGCTTGTATCCGTCACGAGTGATCCTCCAAAGATCTATACAAGAAGAGTTCAAGTGAGTCTCCATGTAGTATTGCCATTCACGAAATGAAAAAGCATCAATTTTAGGTGGATCTCCCCTAGGGATTATATGAGGATGAGGGACGGGGGGATCGGGAGAATATCGTCCTTCAACGGAGTTATATCCTTCCTCTCCACCCGCGCCTTTCTTAGCGGATTGTTCGGCGGAAGCATTTTTAGGTGGATCACCATCTACCCCTTTCTTGGTACCCTCCGGAGGAATTTCCGGAATAGAGGATTCGACTACCTCCGGACCTTTGGCTTTGAGGAGTTGTGCCATGAGTTGACGCAACTCATCAAATTTGGTGTCTATGGATGAGGTCAATGAATTTCTCAAAGCATTGAGATCATCCATGGTCACCTTGCCACCGGCCGTTTCGGTATCCAAATCATCTCCCATACTAAAACTCTTAGGCGGTTAAGCCCGATAGAAGAGCCGAGGCTCTGATACCAATTGAAAGTAAAGTATGGGCACCTAGAGGGGGGGGGTGAATAGGTGCTACGACTAATTTTAATTTTTAACAAGGTTTAGGCTTGACTCAAAGGTAAATTCTCTAGATAGTGCAACAAATGGTGAATTTACCTATATGGCAAGGCAAGCAATTAATGCAACTAGGACAACACTTAATACAACAAGTACTACAATAAATGCTACAAGTACGAGTGAGTAAAGAGTGAGGAACGAGATAACCGATGGAAGCACACGGAGACACGATGTATTCCCGAGTTCCTCCTTGTTAGGGGAGTACGTCTCGTTGGAGGGTGTGAGCTCGCCACAAAGGCCTACTCAACGCCACAAAGGCCCCACCCTATTCTCCGATGAACTTGCGCCACGAAGGCCTAGTTCACCTCTCACTATTGAACCCCTTTGAGGCGGGGATCGAATCCTTTACAAACACTTGGGGCACACACCCGCGACTTAATTGGGGGCTCCCAACCCTTCTCAAATCACCAAGAGTAACAAGAAGTCTAGGTTCTCCACATGAGGAAACCCTAGGCAAGGATCCCTCAAGCTAATGAGGGGGAAATGGAAAACCGGTTGGTAAAGATGTAGATCCGGGGCTTCTCCTTCAATCCTCAAAGAATCAACAAGTTTGGGTGGAGGAGGAGGGAGATCTAGCTTGTGGGTGAGCTCAATCAATGGTGTCTTCAATGCTGGGTGAGCTAACCCTTGGGGAAGAAAGGGAGACCCTATTTATAGGCCCCACCAAACTAGCTGTTTTTCTGCCCAAAATGCGACCAGGCCTGTCGAAGCTCTGGCTCCACAAATCCCTCAGGTGACCCTATCGGGTTTCGACTAGGAGATGTCATAGGCGCTGGTGAAATCGTCGGCTTGACAGGGAGGCGAGATTTACCCAGGTTCGGGGCCCTCGAAGAGGTAAAACCCTTACTCCTGCCTTCTGCTGATCTGTATTAGACGATTAGATCGATTACAGGGTGCTCGAATCGAGAGTAGATCTCGAGTTTCAAGGCTTTTGTGGTCGTGCGGTAATACTTGGTCCTCTCCTTTGGGGCTCTCCTGGCTTTATATAGATAGCCAGGTCTCGAGCCCAACCCGGAGAGGATACAAACCCTAGCTTGAGTCGGTTACAATCCCTAACTTAACCCGCAAGTTGACGCGGGTGGGCTTTTCATGGGCCTTCTAGAGTATTCCAAGGGCGCTTCCTGTCGGGCCTTGATCAGAAGGCTTGAGAGGGGGTGTCCTTACTCGCAGGGCCCAGGATCCGTGCCTTCGTCAGTAGCCCCCGAGCGTGTGCTCGACTGGGATTTATTTCCAGTCGGGTAGACGGTCAGACCCTTCTTTTGATCTCCTCCTGGAAGTTCAGCTCGACAATTGTTGTCTACGAAGGGTGTGTTCCCTGTTTCGCGAATTAAAATACTCGAGTATCGAGTAGCATAGGTGCCAGTTTTTGCGGCTATATTAGCAGAAGGATGTGGCGCAGTGGCTTGGCTCTCCCGAGAGATCAGGGCCAATTAATTGCGACTAGGGCAAAAACACTCCTGGCCTACACAGATTCGAGACCTCCGACTCGAACCCGATGAGGTGATCGTCACGACTGGGCCGTTGTGGACTTATCGAGTCGAACTTAACCTAAGAGGGTACCCGGCGCGTCCGCTAGGATTTTTCTTCGTGTTGTTGACACGGAACTATGCCGGAGGACGCAGCTTTCGAGTGCGATTCCAGGCCCAAAAGAAAGATCTTTTTGGGTCTTACCTTCATATTCGAAGAATATGGCATCCGGATGTGCCTAGTCGGCTGTACAATCCAGGTCCTTGTGATATATAATTATCACGCATAAGGTAGGTTCTTTCTACCCGATTAGATTGGTATGAGTTCCGTACGAAAAAGTTTCGTGTAGGAAATGTTAGTTCCGTATGAAAGAGTTTTCATGTTTTGGAAAATTGTGCCCGTACGAAAGAGTTTTCGTGTATAAGGTATGTTTCTCTTGTTCGAAGAGGCTTTGATTCATGAATTTTTTCATGAGAAAATTGTGTTTTATCCGAAGGAATTGACATTCGTGCGAAGATAATTTCGCGTTTGAACTTCCATTCGCAAAAGATTTCCCTTTTGAATGACGAACGCCATGACGTCAAGGCGTGCTCCTCTTCTCCCGATGGGACGTGACGGAATGGCAGCAGAAATTGGCCCACCTTGTCAGCTTTTTGACCGGGAAACGAGACGTCGCTCCCGTTTTTTACGCGAAACGCGCAGTAAATGCGCACGATCTTTTGTTAAGATCGTGGCACGAAACAGCGTATGCCGCCGCTTCGTTTCATCCTTACGCGTGGCAGCCGCGATAGGTGCCACGTTGCGTATCGTACGGCTGAGATTGCTTTACCCCGTATATAAATAGGGGTGTTAGCGCCGCAGTGAAATTTTCCCCGCTCTCAATCTTCATCTTCCACCTCGCGCTCGTCTTCGTCTCCCTTGCGCTCGAGCTCTCGCTGTGAACAATGGCCGGCGGAAAGAAACGTGGCGCTGGAACCTCCGCATCTGGCGAGCCTTCTGCGCCACTCGCCCCTCGCGCCGGCGACTGGCGCACCCCCAACACCACTGCTAAGAGCATCAAGGAGATGCAGCGGGAGGGTCTGCTGCCGGCGGAGGCGGAGAAGCGCGTCCGTCTTGGGAAGAGGGAAGAGGTACCAAACCCTCACTCGAACGAGCGCGTGGTCTTTGTGGACCACGTGACTCGAGGCCTCTCCTTCCCTCTTCATCCTTTCTTCATCGGGCTGCTGTGTGCATACGGCATACAGCTCCACGACCTCCCCCCTAACGCGGTGCAGCACATCTCGTGCTTTATCGCGCTTTGCGTATGCTATCTTGGCATTCGCCCGCACTGGGCGCTCTGGAAGGCGCTGTTCAAGATCCGGATCTTTCGCGAGAGATCGCGGGTGGAGTCCGAGCCTGGTGAGCCACTTCGCACGGGTGGCTTCGGGATCCAAGCGCGCCAGGAGAATGCATACTTCAACATGCACTTCATCGACTCCGCCCAAGGCTGGCGGAAGAAGTGGTTCTACGTCGCCGACAACAACTCGAGCGGGCTTGTAGAGTTCCACCCATTCGCAGTTCTGGCGAGGCGCAAGTCTTGGAACCACAAGATGTCAGCCGAAGAAATCCAGACAGTCACACCTCTACTCGAAAGAGTAGGTGCTCTTCGAGACCAAGCCTCGGGAGTAGTGCTCAATGGGCTTCATCTGGCAAGCCTCTTCTTGAAGCGCAGGATCCAGCCTTTGCAGCAGAGGCCTTCCGCTATGTGGGAGTATCAAGGTGCAGAAGATCCCAGCCGAGTGAGCCGCGAAGAACTTTCGAATGTGGAATTCGAGAAGAAGATCGCGGCCATCACTCGACTGAAGGTTGGGGAGCAATTCCCCGATTGCTCAGTCGAGGCTTATTCTGCTTCAAACCCTCCTCCAGCTGCGGTTAGTTTCCTGCCTTTAACTTGCTTCCATCTTCAGAATTTCGTAGTCGATAAGATCTTTATCGTCTTCTTATCTTTGTAGAGCCTAGCTGTAGCAAATTGCTACCCGCCTGTTGTTGGTGAAGATGCCTCGTGTCTCCAGTCGAGCCACCAGGACGGCGCGGTTGACACCAGCGTGGCCAACGCCTCCTCGAGTTCTGAGCATGATTCCTCAGATGATGTTGAAGACTCGAGTGGCGTCCCACCAAAGCGCCGTCGGGTGAACGAAAACGAAGTCACCTCCAAAGACAAGTCTTTGGAGGCGTCACCTGGCCAAACTCCAATTTCCGCGACTCCGCTTCGATCTCTTCCTCCTCTGGCTCCGTTCGCAACCGCCTGGAATGCGGATGACTTGGATGAAGACGACGAGGATGACGAGTAGGATTTTTCCATATTTTAATTCGATTAAACTCTATTTGTCAACGCTGACGTTTCTTTGTCCTTCACTGCAGTCTGCAGGCAATCAGCCCACGTAGGTTCGCCGCGGCTGTTCCTCCCGAAAAGAGGAACAAAGCAAAGGACGCGGGTGAAACCCCTACTGCGGGTACCGTCCAGAACTCTCCCAGGGCAGCGCCTGATGCTGCGACTGCGGAGCGGGATGTCCCTAGCTCCGCTGCTAGAACTTCGGTCTCGAAGGAGGCGACGGACAGCTCGGCGGATCCCCTCTCCCGCGCCTCTGGACAGGTAAACTTCTATCTCTTTGGCTTTCACAAACAAATTTTATCGGGTGCACGACAGTGCTCCCAATGGGAGTAGCCCCCGAGGCTGTAGTCGATTGTAAATAATCGGGTACAGGCTCAAAACCTCTTTCTGCTCTTCTTCTTTATTTTGTCTTCTTCGGGTGCACGGCAGTGCTCCCGATGGGAGTAGCCCCCGAGGCTGTAGTCGATTGTAAATAATCGGGTACAGGCTCAAGTCTTTTTTCTTCTAACTCTTTTATCTTCGTGCTTCCGCAGTCGCTCGTCGATTCCCTTGCGGCGATCGGTCGCCGCGTCGTTCTGGCCGAGACAGATTGCGAGTCGCTTCGATCAGAAGTTAACCGACTCAAATCTGAGAGCGACCTTCTTAAAGGTAAATTTCATTATCTTCTTGGCTTCCGTGTATCATCCATTCTTGATTTCTGATTAATATCCCCTTTGCAGCTCGAGCCGAATTCGCAGAGTCTGAAAAGACCAAACTTTCAGAGCAGGTAACTGCTCGGGAAGCTGAACTGGCGACTACCCGACAAGAGCTGGAAGCTTCTCGCAAGCAATCGGAGGAAGTCAGTACGAAGCTTGCGGAGGCGCGGAAGGCCGTGAAGGACTTGGAGGAGGCCGGCAGTAAGGCTGACAACGATACTGTCGCGTTCCTTCGTCCCCTCGCCAAACGCTTTGCGGGTAAGTGTCTTGGGTTTTTGAACTTTTCATTCTGCTGATTTTTGCTAAGCATTATTTTCTCTGTCTGTAGATCTTCTGAGTGTTCCTCTGGAGATTCCTGGGATTCAGCGGGTGGACGTGCTGACCGACACTCTCGCGCAGCTCAGGAAGCATTCTGAGGGAATATTTTCCCTGATTAATGATGCTTCCAAAGCGTTGGCGCGAGTGCATGGCCGTCTTGTTGCCAGCGATACTCCTGCGCCTGCACTGAGCGAGTTGTTGAAGGTCTTCTCGGAAGGCGACCTCCTGGAAGCCTTTGCGGTTGCTCAATCGGAAGCTGGCGCAAAGACTGCGATTCAGTTCGCTCTGGCGAACGGAGTCGATGGTCTGGAGGAGGCCTATTCGTCCATGCCGGTCGACCCTTCCACGGGCAAGAAGGTACGGCTATCTCGTTTTTCTGAGCAAGCCACTGTTCTTGCTCGGAAATTATCTGAGATGTTTGCTCGGAAGAAGGGAGGGTCGACCGCTGCTAGTGGCAGCACCAACGCGGCTTCGTAGGCTTTTTTTCTTTTGTTTCTGTTGCTTGGATGTAATGAATTTTGGGATGTATTCCCGTACCTTTGCTGGTCTTTTAATCGAAGCGTTTTGCATTTAGAATTTATCCTTGTTGTCTATACTTTGCCTCCCGATGGGAGTAGCCCCCGAGCGATTAGTCAGACGTGCGACTGGAAACAACTCGAGTAGGGCGTCTCACTTCTTTCCTTGTACTTCTTCCAGGCAATTGCGTCTGCCGCTGAACCTTCGAGTGGACGTGGTAGTCCAGTAAATCCACTTGTGGCTGCCGTGGGCACTCTTGCTGGCCTTCGTGATAAGGTTCAGGAGGGTGAGCGTAGGCTGAAAGCGCTGCGCGGAGTAGCTGACGTGGCGATATCCAAGCAGAAATTGGCGGCTGAGCGCGAGCAATTTCTGATTGGTGAACTGTCTTCGATTGCAAAGGAGTTACTATGTGAGTAGTGTAGCCCCCATGCTATTTTCCTCCTCTGTGTTTCTTAGCTTACTAAGTGCGTTTGCTTCTTAGTTGTGAAACCAGATGACAGGGAAGAAAAGCAGTGGGTAGAAAACCACATTCATCAAGAAGCTAACAGCACAAAGCCTCATGCGAGTAATTTCTGGTCTGATCGCAGTCGAGGTTTTGTGATGGCTACCTTGAAGTTTCGAGTCCGTCAGGCGAAAGTTCTCATGAGTTCTTTCCACGAGGTCCTGGTTGCGGTGAATGCTGCTTTTTATCAACTTGAGAGGGGCCCCGAAGACTGGAGCTATCTTCTCAGGTTATTCGGACGAGAAGGAGAGGTTCGCGCGTGCGTTCGCAATCAGATGACATGCGGCGCGGTTGTTGCTCTCTCGTTTGTCCGAATATGGCATCCTGAGATAGACTTGAACTCCGTAGCCCGGCGTCCGGATTATGAAATCGAAGATATTGCGCCGTACTATGATGCTGTTCGTCCTGCAGCCGAGAAGATTATCCGAATGACATCCGAAGAGGTAGATAGGATCTTAGCGGCTAAGAATGCTCAGCGTTTCGACTGACTTTATCGGATGTGAATATCCTGTAAGTTTATCTGTAGTTTGTAAAAACTGTAGTAAGGTGTGCAACCTTGTACTCGATAATTCTTTTCTGTGATGCTTAGTTTTAGGTGTAGCCCCCGTGTATTTTATGGGGTGTGTACCTGTAACCTTTTAGCATGTAGTAATCTTGAAAGCTGTCGAGTAAATATGATGAGAGGATCATGTCTTTATTGCTATGACTGAGAAGTCATGTGTTCGAGCTACAAGATTGGCTAGTATAGCCTTATTTGTTGCTAAATAAATAAACCTAGGGGTAGAATTTGCGCAGTTGCGCGATATTCCATGGATTGGAATAGATGCCTCCAGTCTCTGGATTCTTCAGTCGATAGGCTTGTGCCCTTCCTTTTGCTTCAGCCGCAACACCAAGTCGCCAACCACGAATGATCTGTGGCGTATGCGGCGACTGTGATAATTGCGCAGTGATTGTTGGTAGACTGCAGATCTTGCGAGTGCAATGTCCCGAATTTCGTCGAGTGCGTCCATATCTTCTGCAAGTGCTTTGTTGGAGGTTTCTTCACTGTAGGCTACAACTCGTGGGGCGCTGAATCGAACCTCTTCGGGGAGGACGGCTTCTGCCCCATATACCATGAAAAATGGTGTGTATTGCGTTGATCGATTGGGGGTTGTGCGGAGGCTCCAAAGTACGGAGGGTAACTCCTCTGCCCAATGACCTGCAACGGGATGTAGCCGATCGAGCAATCTCTTTTTGATGCCAGCCGAAACTAAGCCGTTGGATCTTTCGACTTGACCGTTTGTTTGCGGATGGGCGACCGAAGCAAACTTCAGATTAATTCCTTTCTCCTCGCAGAACTGTTGAGTTTCCTTTGCAGTGAAGTTCGTACCATTGTCTGTAATGATGTCGTGTGGCACCCCGAATCTGCATACTATGGAGTCGAGGAACTTGATTGCGCATTGGGCGCTACCCGAGGTCACTGGCATAGCCTCGATCCATTTGGTAAATTTGTCTACTGCGACCAGTAAATGTGTGTACCCTCCTGGAGTGGATTTGCGCAGTGGGCCAACCATGTCAAGCCCCCATTGGGCAAAGGGCCAGGCGATGGGTATCATGTGCAACTCTGTGGCGGGCGCGTGCGGCTTGGGTGAGAATCGCTGGCAAGCGTCACATCTGTCGACCAGGTTTTTTGCATCGTTGGCTGCTGTTAGCCAGTAGAATCCTGCTCGAAAGGCTTTTCCCAGTATTGCTCTCCAGCTAGCATGATGTCCGCAATCACCCTGGTGTATATCCCGGAGTAACTCTTTGCCGTCTTCGGGTGCGATACACCGCTGAAGGATGCCCGAGATGCTTTGCTTGTACAACTCTCCGTTGATTACTCGAAAGGATTTGCTACGCCTGATTAGCTGTCGAGCCTCGCGTGGATCGGCCGGGAGCTGTTTATTGAGCAGGTAGTCGAGATATTTCTGCGTCCAGACTGGCTCGACCAGAAAGACCTGTCGTGATATATTATGAATAAGCTCGATAAGCGCGACCTGCGGGCTGACCTCTGTTTCTGTCGCTGCCGGTGTTTCTGCAGTTTTCTTCAATTTGACCGATCGCTTGACCATCCGTTCGAAGTATATTCCTGGCGGTATGGGTGTATTCGTGGAACCCATGTTTGCCAGTCTATCCGCCTCTTCGTTGCTGGATCTTGCAATATGCTTCAACTCGCATCCTTTGAAGCTTCCTTCGAGTAGATTATACATGTCGCGGTACGCGATCATGTTTTCGGCAACGGCATCGCACTCTTTCATTGTTTGTTGTACTATGAGATTAGAATCGCCATAAATCATCAACCTGGTAGCTCCACAAGCAATTGCCATCTTCATCCCATGCAACAGTGCTTCATATTCTGCGTCGTTGTTCGATGCTGGATCATCTGGTGGAAAGTCTAGTCGCAGGACGTATTGCAGTTTGTCTCCACGAGGTGAGATAAGAACGATTCCAGCTCCTGCCCCTTCGTTTCTTTTGGACCCGTCAAAGTACATGATCCAATTGCTTGTGTACTCGGGTGGCCCGGGTGTTTGTAGCTATGTCCATTCGCTGATGAATTCCACGAGAACTTGAGATTTGACTGCATTGCGTCCTGCGTAGGTGATATCCCAAGCGCCCAACTCGATGCTCCACTTTGCTATTCTTCCGGATGCCATAGGGTTGTTCATGATTGTCCCGAGTGACGCATCATTAACCACTGTAATGGCGTGTTCCTGGAAGTAATGTTTGAGTTTTCGGGCTGTGAGGACAACTCCATATGCAAGCTTCTGGTAATGAGGATATCGCTGCTTGCATGGCGAGAGCACTTCGCTGATGTAATATATTGGGCGCTGGACTCCGTATGCCTTGCCATCTTCAGGTCGTTCGACTACGATTGCAGTGCTGATGACCTGGTTTGTGGCGGCTAAATAGAGGAAAATCGGCTCCCTTTCTTGTGGTGTTGCGAGAATGCGCCTGCTTTGCAGCGACCGTTTCAAGTCTGCGAATGCTTGTTTGGCTTCGGGGGTCCATTCGAATTTGTCCGTCTTCTTCAGTAGCTTGTAGAAGGGTAACGCCTGCTCTCCCAATCGTGCGATGAATCTGCTTAGGGCGGCCAATCGCCCTGCGAGCTGCTGGACTCCACGTAGATTGGTAGGCTCCTTCATGGTGAGGATGGCTTGTATTTTCTCCGGATTGGCCTCAATGCCTCTGGCGGATACCAGGTATCCTAGGAGTTTTCCTGCGGGGACGCCGAAAACGCATTTTGTCGGATTGAGCTTGATCCGATATGCATTAAGGGCGTCGAATGTTTCTTTAATATCTTCGAGGAGTGTGTCCTCTACTCGAGTTTTGATGACGATGTCGTCGACATATACTTGTACGTTCTTGCCAATGAGATTGGCAAGGCATCTCTGCATGCAACGTTGATATGTTGCGTCTGCGTTCTTCAGCCCGAAGGGCATTGTCGTATAGCAGTATACACCGTGTGGTGTGATGAATGCCGTATTCTCTTCGTCTTCCTTTTTCATTCGGATCTGGTTGTATCCCGAGTAGGCGTCCAGGAAAGAGAGACGTTGGCAACCTGCTGTGGAATCCACGATCTGGTCGATTCGTGGTAGAGGAAAGTTGTCCTTGGGGCAGTGCTTGTTCAGTGACGTGTAGTCGATGCACACCCGAAGGATATCCGTGTTCTTCTTGGGGACCAGCACCGGATTTGCTAACCAGGTGGATATCTTGATCTCCCTAATGAAATTTGCGGCTAGCAGCCTATTTACTTCTTCTCCCAGCGCCTTTTGCTTGGGTTCTGAAAATCGTCGAGTCGTCTGTTTGATGGGCTTTGCGTTAGGAAAGACTTCGAGTGAGTGCTCGGCAAACTCCCTGGGTATACCTGGCATATCTGAGGGCTGCCAGGCGAAAATTTCCCAGTACTCACGGAGGAGTTTGACGAGCGCGCTTTCCTATGCTGGCGAGAGGGTTGTGGAAACCATCGCGGTTTTGGCGGAATCCGTCGGGTGCACTTGGTGCTTGCGAGTGTCGCTGTTGGCGCTGAATTCCAGTTCAGGCGCGTTTTTCTTCGTGAGTGGCATGACGGAGTGATCCGTGGTTTTTGCCAGCTCTTGTAGTTCTTCTTGCATCCCGAAAGATTTCGCGATCTCATTAAATTCTATGTCGCACTTATCCGATTTCTGGAAGTCCCCGTCAATGGTGATCACACCGTATTCGCCGGGTAGCTTGAGCTTCAAGTATGAGTAATGTGGTACGGCCATGAATCTGGCGAACGCTGTTCGACCAAGAATGGCGTGGTACTGCGAGGGCCAGTCGACGACTTCAAAGTCCAGGAATTCCCTTCTGTAGTTGCGTGGGGAGCCCAGTACAACTTCAAGGTTGATTGTTCCGAGTGGACGTATTGCCTTGCCCGGAACTATCCCGTGGAAGGATGTTTCTGATTCCGTTAGGCCGTCCAGGTTTTTGTTCATTCGACGGAGTGTATCCGCGTAGATGATGTTGATGCCGCTGCCGCCGTCCATGAATACGCGGGCCAGGTCATAGTTGCCAATTTGAGCTTGAATGACAAGGGCGGCGTGTCCTGGTCGATAGACTCGTGGCGGGTGGTCTTCCTTCGAGAACGTGATTGGCTGCTCGGCCATCTTCAGGTACTCGGGCTTCGTTGGTGGCGTCTGCACTGCCATGCATATTTGTCTCGAGTTAGTTTTTTGAGCTCTGCGAGAGGGGCATACCTTCTGTATCATTCCGAGGAGTTGTCCGTGCGGAGTCGGGTATGTATTTGCTCCCGTGTTTTGCTGTCGTGGTGCTGGCAATGCGGCGAGTGCCATGTTTGGGTTGGCTGGTGAAGGTGGTGGCGGTGGTAGCTGGAATTGTTGTCCGCCTCCTGGTAGCGGTGGATAGTTTTGGGTGGAAGCGAATCTTTTCTTGGCGAGCGCGTCCGAGATTTCGATGAACTTTCGGCAATCCTTGAGAAGGTGTGTTGCCTTAGTCTTGCCCGTGCGCTTGTCTGTGAACAGATGTAGCGAGCAGTACGCATCGAGGTCCTCCTCGGGTGATTTTTCTTCTACCTTTGGCCTCCATTCGCGACTTCCACGACGACCGGAGTCGCGACTTCGCGTGAATTCTGCTGCCACTAGCTCTTCTCTATCCTCGTGGTCGTAATATTTTCTTCTCTTTCTTCACCCATGACGGTCTTCGTCGTGTGTGGGCGATGATGTTCTTTCATTGCGTACCGCATCTTCTCCATTGGCCCATTTTTCGGCTATGACCATGAGCTCCCCTATGGTTTTGGGCGCAGCTCTGCCGAGTTCTTCTCGAAATGCGGTTCTTCTTGCTCCTTTGGCGAAGGCCTCAATCGCCACTTCTTCGGAGATTGTCCCTGCGGTGTTCCTGAGTGTGTTCCACCGCTGGATGTATTCTCGCGTGGATTCGCCACTTTTCTGTTTGCAAGCTCGTAGTTCTTCGATTGTAGCTGGCCTTTTGTAGGTCGACTGGAAGTTTTTGCAGAAATCGCGATGCAAGTCGTCCCACGATGCGTAGCAAGATCGTGGTCTCCTCTCCAGCCAGCTGCGGGCCGCTCCGGCCAGGTGCAAATTGAGGTATTGCATGGCCGTGTTCTTGTTACCACGTTGGCATTTTACTGCCGTGAGGTAGTCGCTTAACCACTGGGAGGGCTCGAGAGAGCCATCGTATTTTGTCACCTCCGAGCTGAGCTTGAATCTCTTGGGTAGAGGTGCTTCGCGAATACTGCGAGCAAAGCAAAGTGCTCCGCAGGTTTCGTCGTCCGAAGACCCGGATGAGGAGCGTTCGCGATATCGTGAAGCCCTTGCTTTATCCACCTTCTTCTGGGCGAGATCGGATCGCGCGTCGTACCCGGACCGGTCGCGGTCGCTATCTTTTCTTGGTTCTTTACTTCGTTTTCTCGAGCGGCTGCTGTGGTGCCGCGAATCTTTGTCTCTCGAGCTGTCGTCGCTGCTGCTTCGGCTGTCGCCGCGGCGTCGAGCCTCTTTTCCTCGGCCGCGACGCGGCGATTTATCCTTTCTCGGAGAGGAGCTCCTGTGCCTGCGGGGCGTGTCTTTGTCTTTGTCCTTCTCCTGTCGCGCCTTTTCCAGTTGTTCCTTGCGATCGTGGGAGGCGAGCTTCGCGGCTGCCAGCCCTAGACCTTTGCGGATATGCTTGTATTGTTCCACCCGAGGATCGCTGTCCGTTGGCTGGTTCATCTGCATGTAGGTTGCCGCGGCTAGAATTGCGGCGGCTGGAGTTTGCGGGTAGACGTTGCCGTCGTCGTCAACCCTCATGAAAGAAGATGTGGTAGACCTGTTGGTCCCAGCCATAGATTCGTGGTCCCTTGTCGACGCTGCGGGTCCTTTTCCCCCGGGTCGGGTACCGACCGAAGGTGCAAGGGACAGCTCGGCTCGACGTAGGCTTGACTCATCCACCGCTCTCCTGCGACGGGCTAGATCTGCTCGGGCGTCCTTGATGTTTGAGGCCGCTCTCACTAGGTGATAGTGGTAGGCGGTTAGGTCTTCCTGCGTGGCACCTGCTGCGGGTGGCTGACTCTTTCGCATGGATTCCTTTGTTCTTTTCCAGGCTTCCCGCGAGACGCCGATTAGATCGCGCTCGGTTGCGCTATATTCAGTTTCCGAGGGCTGTTCCGATCCTGCCATGCAGACTTGGGCCAGTCGTGGCCCGTGCGTCCTAGGCGCAGATCGGGAGGCTCTTCGCACCCGAGAGGGTTCCTCTGTCGAGAGTGCGTGGTAGTCGATCGTGTTGAAGCGGATGGACTCGCCGGTTTTCTCCATAGGGAAGCGCGAGTTGACGGCTCCAGATTCGGGTTCAGATTCATCCGAGAAGTGGAGGATTCCGTCTCTGTTTGCCATGAAGTTGAAGCTTCCGAACGTCAGGGTGACGCTCTTCTCCAGATCCTCGAATACCGGGCGTGATTCCGGCGAGTGAGGCGTGACTATGACGGATCCGATCCGTACAGGATTGTTCGGAGCCGTAGTCGATGGTTTCCAACGGGAGTTGGATGTCGATGAAGCCGAAGATGCCGGTGATCCAGCGCCCGCGATCCCCACGGTCGGCGCCAATTGTCGAAGCTCTGGCTCCGCAAATCCCTCAGGTGACCCTATCGGGTTTCGACTAGGAGATGTCATAGGCGCTGGTGAAATCGTCGGCTTGACAGGGAGGCGAGATTTACCCAGGTTCGGGGCCCTCGAAGAGGTAAAACCCTTACTCATGCCTTCTGCTGATCTGTATTAGACGATTAGATCGATTACAGGGTGCTCGAATCGAGAGTAGATCTCGAGTTTCAAGGCTTTTGTGGTCGTGCGGTAATACTTGGTCCTCTCCTTTGGGGCTCTCCTGGCTTTATATAGATAGCCAGGTCTCGAGCCCAACCCGGAGAGGATACAAACCCTAGCTTGAGTCGGTTACAATCCCTAACTTAACCCGCAAGTTGACGCGGGTGGGCTTTTCATGGGCCTTCTAGAGTATTCCAAGGGCGCTTCCTGTCGGGCCTTGATCAGAAGGCTTGAGAGGGGGTGTCCTTACTCGCAGGGCCCAGGATCCGTGCCTTCGTCAAGGCCGGATTGGTCCGGATTATTCCGGACCCCGGAATAATCCGGAGCAATCCGGATTGCAACAGAGACTTTTCCCGTTATGGCCGGAACGGCTCCGGAATGATTCCGGATGCCAACAGAGACTTTTCCCGTTGAGGCCGGAATGGCCCCGGAATATTCCGGATCCCGGAATCATCCGGAAAATTCCGGATTGTAACAGAGACTTTTTCCGTTATGGCCGGATAGTTCCGGACTGATTCCGGCACCCGGATTGGCCCGGAATATTCCGGGCTGCACTTTGAAGCTCTGTTTCAGGCCATAAAAAACCCGTTGATTTTCGATTTGTTCACCATTTATTCGACACCGTATACGTGCTGATTTAAGACCAAATCCTTTGACAAAGTAGCACATACGGTTAGTAACTTCTTTATGTTGTTAACAAACACACAAAACAAGGAGATATCGAGAATGCACTTTCAGGCACGTCGGAGGGTTGGGACGTATACGGGCTGGACATGTACACGCGTAACAGACATCCGTAAGCATACTGTCCGTAAGCGTAGGTTTTCCGCTCTCATTATGGTCTTAACGACGCGTGACGACAATCTCCTTGTGGAGATATTTAGTTGATCAAACTTGGTGGCAAGATTATTCTTCATACCGGTCTCACCAATATTTCAAATAATCGACTGACAAATTTATTTTGGATCAAAATACATCCAAATAGCTAATACTCTGTCAAGTCAATGTACGCGGCATTAGTTTTCGGATATAACATTCTGAGTTAGGCAACTTTGGAAAATTAAATTTTCTCTAAAGATGATGATCTTTCGCCGAGCTTTTGAATCAAAAGTGTGGTGAGGCGGCTGTGAGGAATTTGTTTACCATTTGTTATAAATCAAAATTTTAATTTTTTGACCAATTTTATTTGGAAGAAGTAGCAGCATTTATGACACTAAATTCCGTTTTAAAATTTACTTTCATAAATATACTAATTTGATGCCATATGTGTAACTAAACTTCCTATAAACTTGGTCAACTTTTAAAAGTTTGATTTAGAACAAAGATAGAAGTACACTTATTCGTGGATAGAGGGAGCACTTCTCAAGAAGATTAGTTCTTCTGTCTATGGCTAGTTGAGTTTGCATGGACTGTGATGAAACTGAGTCTGGGATATTAACAACTTTCTGATCGAATACCTTTGCAAATATTCAATATAACTTTGCAAAGATTCAATATAATGAGACTTCGACTTCAACAAAATCAATTATCTCTGTTATTAAGCGATTTTCTTCATTATTCTACATCCAAGCACTGAAAGCTCTCGGCCAATAATCAGTAGGTTACTAATAACAACACATCGCCAAGATATCATGAGATAAAACAAAAACAACGCATCTCTGAAACAGCAACCCGTCTTGCCATTACAAGTTCAGAATCTGACTAAATTACCAACGCGAACAGAATGTCCAAAATGGCAGACGTTCTAAGCGACTGAAGAGCTCGCTGAGAAAGTACGAACATCGGATCGCGCGCTCAAGACGCTGCTGCCGCCGCGATGTGCACCGCGTCCGAGTTGAGCATTGCTGGCAGAACCCACTCTTGGATCGGTCTCCTGCTTGCTCTGCCAAGACTGATCACTGACAGTGCCGCCGCTGCACTCCTCGACATCGTCGCTGTTGGACTGCGAGGCTGTCCACGTCCGGTCGGTGGAATCGACGGAATTGGGCTCCCACGAGCACGTCCATGGATTGCCGGCGAAGCTGTTGCTCCCGGCGGACTCCAGCGGCTCGGTCTCGCGACGGATATCCCGGACGGACACGTACTTGTGCAGGCTCGGCTCCATGAGATCGTCCTTGACAACGACCTCCGACTCGACGACGTCCATGCCTGCTGCCGCCGCCGTCTTCCCGCTGTAGCTCACATTGACCGACCCCTTGTCGTCGGCAGACCGTTCCAGCTCGAAGCTCCTGTTCTCCGACGAGGAGTTGAGGTCCGCAACCGCTTCAAGGATGGAGCAGGCTTTGGACACGCACGCCGGGAGCGAGAAAGACGGCGCTGCCACGGCCGTGTCGCTGGCGTTCTGCTGGTGATAGCTCTGGATGTCCTCCAGGAGCAGGGACGCGTAAGAGTTGCCGTTGTGGTCGAAGTCCCGGGAGGACCTCCGCGACGACCTGCCCGCCGGCCCTGTCTTCGGGTTGGCGACGCTCTCGGCCACGATGCTCACCGTGTGCGTGGCGTTCATCCTGGACGACGGCGCTTTGGCGTCTGACGCCATGGCCTCATTCACGAAGGCGATGGAGTTGATACCGATGTGGTCGAAGTCGCGAGACGATCGCCTCGACGACCGGCCCACCGGCCCTGCCTTTGGGTTGGCGGCGCTCTCGGCCACGATGTTCACCGAGTGCGTCGCGTTGATCTTGGAAGAGGGTGCTCTGTTGTCTGACGCCATGGCGCCGCCCTCCAGGTCGAAGTCGCGCGAGGACCGCCTCCACGACCGGGCCCCAGGGCCGTCCCTCGAATTGACGACGCTGTCGGCCACAATGCTCATCGTGTGCGTCGCGTTCATCCTTGACGACGGTGCCTTGGTGTCTGACGCCACGGCCTCCTCCAGGATCTCGGACTTGTCCTTCGCAATCCCCAACTTGTGCGACACAGCCGCGACACTCTCAACGGGTTTCTGCGCGCAAGATATTTGAGGAATTTGAGCAATTTTGAGGTCGAAAATGATGGCTAAAATTGTCCCAAGAATGAAACTTCCATTGATCCGTACCTTTTGGGATTTGCCGTTGTTGGCCGTGTGGTGGTTGCTGACCAGAGTGTTCTCGTCGAGCTCCGACATGGGGTTGCGACGGTACGGCGAGTGATCGGCCTTCCTCGACGAGCTCCGGCTCAGCGACGGCCCGTGCGCCGCTTGCGCCCCAGCGTTCTCATTCGCCACGGCCGCGGCTCTCGCCGGGGAGTTGGACCTCAGAGTTGGGGACGCATACCTCTTCCCAGACGGCGCAGCCTTCACCGGCGACGGTGCGCGCCCTTTCTCCCGGGCAGGGACCGAGACCATCTTCCCGGGCTGCCGCGCGCCCCGCTCGGCGCCCACGGAGCTCGCCGCGGCAGGCGCGCCGTCGCCGCGCCGTCCCGGCGACCGGCTCACCCTCCTGCTCCCGCTTCCGCCACCACCGATCCTCTCGTGGCTCGCCGACCGCTTGCGCTCCGGCGTCCTCCGGCGCGGCGAGGGCCTGGACAGGCCGCCGGCGCCGTGCCTCTCCCAATCGAGCTCGTCGTCGGCGGTGCCTCCGCCCCTCCTCTCCCGGTCGAAGTCGTAGCTCCTCTTGGACCCGGAGTACCTCTGGTGGCCCTCGCCCGACGCCGCCGCCGCCTTCCCGGACGCCGAGGAGCTCCGGCTGAGCCGGCCGCACTGGATCAGAATCGCGTCCACCTCCTCCTTGGTGCAGCTCGAGGTCCGCACGGGCACCCTGCTCACAACCACCGGCTTCCCCTCGACGAGCGCAGCGGGCGCCCTCTCCGCCCCGTTCGTCTCCGCGGCCACCTCGGCAGCCGCCGCGGCGGCGGCGGCGGCAGCCTTGACCACGAACACCGTCCGCTTGTCCGCCGCCGGCTCCTCCGCCCTGGGCGCAGCCTTCCTGGACGGCGCCGGCTTCGCGTGCGGCGCCTTCTTGGCCTCGGGGGCTAGCGCGGCGGCGTCCTTGCCGCTGCCGGTGGCTCTCTTGCCGCCCCCGCTGTTCTTCTTAGCCGCATTGCACGGCTGCTCATCCTGTCGCCGGTGCTGCTTCTTGCTGAGACAGAGACCCATTGGCTCAGTCCTGATGGGGAAGACGGATTCGGGACCAAGGATTTCTGGGTAGTGGTGGGGGTGGGACGACGGGCGGAGGGTGTTTGAGCTTGAGCAGCTTTGGGGGGAGTGGATTAGAGTAAAGTGCGCGTCGGGGAGTGTGTTTTGTACTGGGCCCTCGCGAGAACCGAGGCGGAGTACCGAAGCGTGGCGAGAGCGAGAGATGGGATTTCAAATTTTCCGCTGTTCCTTTCATCGGGGACTGTGCGCGCGGCCCGAGCGGCGCACGGGTCGGACAGGAGAACAACAGGAGAATGCCGTTGAGGCGACGAATGGTTCCAACACAGCCGCACAGCTAGCTAGCACCGGCAGTAGCCGGCTCGGTTCAAATTGGAAGCCATGAGCTATTTTTTTGAACACAAAAAGTGGACCGTTGTGGGGAACCTGACCGACTGGGCCTGGGACTAGGAGCACGACCAAAGTTTTGTGTCACGCTGATTTGAGTTTGGCTGCAGCAGGCAGAGGCTGGTCATGCTTTGGCCTCGACGTAGAGAGAATCTTGTCCTCTGATCTTCACATGTCATGGAGAAGTTGCGGCGGACGGGCCTTTTTCCCCGCCACGTCTGGATAGGGTGGACGACGGATGAATTCGTCACCTTGATCGGTTGGTGAAATTTTACATAAATAACCTTTTAACGCAGAAAATTCACAATCTAACTCCTCGAGCAAAAAAAATACGGCAAATAACAATTTTTCTTAACGCTCGCCCCAAAGGCGGGGGCATTATGCTTCTTAGCGCTCTGGGTGGGGGCGTTAAGAAGCGTAACGCCCTGGCCAGGGGCGTTAAGCGGCAGAATAAGTCACATTGTCCGTCCCGCGCCCCTCCCACTTTCAAACCGTTTCCTCTCCCCACTACTCTTCTTCCTCTTCTCTTCTCCCTATTCCCTCCCAAATCGACCCCAAATCAAGTAGATCGGAGGAGTTTGGCTAGAGATTTCATTCCCCTTGGAGTTCTAAAGGTATCCCCACTTTTCCTTTTTTTTTCAAATCCATGATTTTGGTGATTTACAAGTTTCTCTCTCTTTGTTCATCCTAGTTCATCTTCTATATCCTAGTTCATCCTCTTTTCTTATGTATTTGAAAACCTAGTTCATCACACCCTACTTCTTTAAACCCTAGTTCATCAAACCTATGGAAATCACCCACCCTAGTTCTTGAAATCCTAAATGCTTTTGGTCCAATTGTAGGTCATCAATAATTTATAGTTGAAAGTTGGGCAAATTATGGTCAATTAATTTTTTTTTTTGGTAACTATGAATTTTGGATAATGAGACATTTTGGTTACTAGAGGAGTGCTTATTTAGTTACCTTAAGATGGTAAATTAATTTTCTTGTTGTTTATTTAGTTACCCTAAGATGGTAAATTAATTTTCTTGTTGTTTATTTAGTTACCAATTACAATTAAGTAGATTTAACTTGTGTTTGGTGATTGTGTAGTAATAGTACTAGTTTTAGATTGTATTTGTGATTTTTGCACTTTAAACTTGTTGTTATTATTAGGTTCCAATTTTGAAAATTTATTGTTAGTACTTACTAGTTATATTAAGATGTTCTAGTACTTACTAGTCCTAAGATGTTTACACTTAAGATTAACTAGTTACATTAACTAGGTTGCAATTTTGTAATTTTAAATATCTACTTACTGATGTTTGCAATTTTCTAATTTAAAGAGCTAGTTATATTTGCACTTAAGATGTTTGCAATTTAAATAACTAGTTATATTATGTAATTTAAATAACTAGTTGCTAAGATATTCGCACTCAACCATGTTGAGTTTTTTACTATTTATAGCCATGGCGAGAGCTCCGCGTCGACGTGAAGGGCGTGGGCTTGGGCTCCCTGTCGAAGATGAAGCTGTTGTACCACGTGGTCGTGGACGTGGAGGTGGTGGTCGCGGAGCCATCAACGAGGAGGCGGAAGCGGCACCAGCGTGTGGGCGTGGACGCGGAGGACGTGGGCGTGGAGCACGTGGACGTGGAGGGCGTGGGCGCGGCACTGGTGCTGTGGAGGAGGAGGAGGAGGGTATCGCGATACCCGAATTCTACGTCATGATCTTCGAGCCATTGCGGAACAGGCTCCGTCTACCACGGAGGATATCACAGCTACTCGACGGCAACGAGCCCGATAGGTTCCGCCTCGAGCTGGAGGGATGCGTCAACGGACCCATTGAGGTGTCTGTGGAGCGACGCGGCGAGGACCTCTACTTGTGCCCAGGGTGGGGTAGTTCTCCCGTATGCACAAGCTGGATGTGGGAAACATGCTCACCTTCAGGCACATGAACAACGATGTGGTGGACGTGCTCGAGGTCAGGATATTCGACGACACCCTAGTTCGCCCCCGTTGCTACCAGGATAGCTCGGATGAGAGCAATTTTGATTCTAACTCTGGCTCTGACGAGTCCAGCTCCGACGAGGAGTAGTATCCATGTCCCATGTTAGATCTTGTGTTCATGATATCATCGGTGTCAGACTATGTTTTTAGTTGTGTGAGATTATGTTTATGTCATCGTGTCAAACAATGCTTTTATGCGTGTCAAACTTTGTTTATGTTATTGTTTGTTTGCATCTGTGTTTATGTTCTTATCTTTGTCATCTTTCTCATTATAAATGTTTGATGTTTCAAAGATCAAAGAACTATTAGTTTTGCAATGCAAATGCGCTTCAAAAAATGGAGTGTGCCAATTGTTTTAAGACAATAGAATGACGAGTGAGCAAAAAAATGATAGCAAAATAAATAAATAAATAAAACTGGGAAACAAGACATAACGCCTTGACTGAGGGCATTACCCTGTAAGAGTATAACGCCCTAAACGGAGGCGTTAGACCGTCCAAGGCCGGAATTCCGGGCGAAGTCCGCCCTAAGTCCTCAACCAAACAGAACCAAGGAGGATTTGGGGGCGGAGTTCCGCGTGTGGGTGCCTTAACGCCTCCGCGTAGGGCGTTATGTTGTAACAGGACACGGAATTCCGCGCCAACTCCGCGCTAATTTCTCGACCCAACCGAGCCAGGGAGGATTTTGGGGCGGAATTCCGGGCCAATTCCTCGTTAGGAGCCATAACGCCCTGGGCCGAGGCGTTAAGATCTAGGTTGATTTTTTGTGAACTTTGCTATCATTTTTCTACGGAACTTTCGTAGGTTGAATTTTTTTAACTTTGCTATCATTTTCTAGGACATATTGAATAATATATTTTTCCACGTATTCATATCACGTGTTTGTTGCAAGTAATGTATCAAATAATTTGATGCAAGTAATTTTTTAAATAATTTTCTCTAAGTAATTTGATCCAAATTATCGAGGATGACTGTGGAGAATATAATTCACGATGAAAATATCAAAACATCATTTCAACTACACCACGACGATAAATTCACGACATAAGTTCACAAGATCACAAATTCATGAAACAACGACATCATCCCGACATAAGTTTATGACAAGGGTGATTATGCATCATCACCCGGGGGTTCCCCCTATGGATAGCGAGCTTCTGAGCCTCCTCTACCTTTTGTAGATGACAAGAGCCTCCTCATCATCCTCTGTCTCCCCTTTCTACTCCCTGTGTTGTTGCGACTGATTTGCTGGATTCTTCCCCTTAGCATACATATCAGGAGTAAATCTTGGCTCCCTCCTTGGGCGATTCTGCTCCCTGAACTCGAAAGGATTGCGGTAATGCTGACGAGGAGTTGGGCTTGGTGCATCCGGCATCTGCGAGGTGTTCATCTCCTCATGGTCATCCTCGTCTCCGTTATCATCGTCTTCGTCACCCTCTTCGTCATGCCCATGGCTTGAAGAGGCACCGGTGGGATGTCTTGAAGAGGCACCTCTTCCCCGTGAGCCCTGTCCGCCGCTCGCCGATGAACGATGCTCACTTGACCGAGAGGTAGACCTCGACGGAACCACGTCATCCGTGAAACGACAACCCAACGGAGCACAAAGGCCACATGTAAAATCACGAGTTTTCTGTCAAACAACAAATAAAGAGATTTGAGCTAACATATTTGGAGAATTGAAACGCGCACGCTGAGTCTCGTCATGATGTTTCCTCAACTGCTTTGTCTACGAAAACAACAATATAAGTTAGTTCACAACCGTCAAATTTATAAAATAAATTAACGATTTCACAAAATGGAATACGTCATGACGCACAATTGTTTTGACCACCGGCGCCAACTCCTGGCGTTCACAGGTGTCCCTGATGCTCTTATTGTAATCCAGTTTTGACAAATCGATGTTGTCAGGGTCTGCCGCAGCGTAGATATTTTTAGTGTTGAAACTAGGAGAGAGAAGTTTTAGACGAGACCTAGGTGCTAGCCAAGTCAGATACTTGTCGAATGTAACAGTGTTGTGAGGAGGATCATTAGATGTGACTCTTCCATTATCATGAGCCCAAGTCAAGTCATCAACGGTGTTCTTGACCTCGGTGATAAACTTGTCAAATTTCCTTGGCCAATTCCTCGTGCACCTGAATTGTTTCTTGTCCACTCTACATTGTAAATTGTAGGTACGTTAAACTAGTATAATTGACTACAATGATCATTAGGTAAGAAAAATGAGAATCACTTACTGGTGCAACGACTCGTCAGTGTCCTTATAAGGAGGAGGGGTCGTTTGCAACAGTCCAAATTGCCTCATTACGCTATTTGGCAAATGTCACTCCACTGCAAAGAAACACACCATCGAAATTTCCATCCGCCAAAGATGTTGATCGGCTAGACACCTTGGATTCAACTCGAACGAGGCATCAGGAACATACGATTCCCAGGTAACCTATACATTTTTTTTAGATTATGAGAGCCATATGGGTGGTGGTCTGAAACTATGTAGGAAAAAAATCTTACCATGTCAGCGGTAATGGTGTCGAACTGATTGGTGTAATCAAGATATAGGTTCATAGTTGAACCCCAATCACGGTTAACCCTGAACCATCTCAGAAGCCATGTAGCCCGATGTCGAATGTGCATCTCAACAAGTCCCTCGGGTGAACCCATAGGGTTTCGATTAGGAGAACGTGTAGGCGCTAGTGACAATCGTCGGCTACACAGGGGACACGATTTACCCAGGTTCAAGGCCCTCGTAGAGGTAAAAACCCTTACTCCTGCCTCTGTCGATCTGTATTCATGAATAGATCGGTTACAATGGGGAATTGCTCAAGTCGAGAGTACGATCTCGAGCTCAAGGCTTGGTGGTGCGGTATTGCTGGGTCCTCTCCCGGTGGTTCTCCTGGCCTCATATAGGTGGCCAGGTCTCAAACCATACCCGTGTAGGACTCGAACTCTAACCCTATGTCGGTTACAAGTTTTCTATCTTAACCCGCAAGGCATTACGGGTGGGCTTCAATTGGGCCTTCTAGAATAATACGCGATGCCTCCTTTAGAGCCTGGGCCGTGGGCCTGAGATCGGGTAGGCATACCCGACAGGCCTAGGATCCATCCCTTCGTCAGTAGCCCCCCCGAGCGTTTAGTCGACTGAGAATCAGTCGGGTGAGCACTCAGAGTCCGTTCTTGATTTCTTCGATTGGTTATTCAATCGTCTGGTTTTGAGGGTGTATACCCTGTGCGCGATGCGCCTATGTACTCGAGCATCGAGTAGTAAATGTGCCTTGTTGGCTGTTTTCGCAGAAGGATGCGGCTCAGTCGCTTGGCTCTCCCGAAAGTTCAGGGCCAATTAATTGCTTCTAGGGCAAAAACAGTTCTGGCCTACACAAATTCGAGACCTCCGACTCGAATGTGACGCCCCGAGATCGGGCACTATGCAGATTTCAGCATTCCCGCCAAAATCCACATAATAACCGATTCCAGGTTGCCACTTGTGATAATATTACAATAGTTCACGAATATTCCACAATTACAACAGAAACAGATAGATACAAGATGACTCAGACGAGCCAGGGATACAACTGATACAATACAAAGATCCAAATAACAGCGGAAAAGACAACATAGCGTCCGGCTACGGACAAGATCCAAATTGGACTAAGAGTCCTGAAGATAACCGAGAGCGTCCAATCCCTGCCCAGGCCAAGCCGGAGGGATTCCCAAGCTAACGTCGTCAGACTTCAAACCTGTTGACTGCAATACTGAATATGCAGCCACGAAAAAGATTCGTGGGTCAGTACGGTTAAGTACTGGCAAGGGGGATAAAACCCATACTCACAAGATACCGGCGTAGCCAGTCATCACAAGATACAAATACTTTAGGATCAACGGAAAGGAAGGGGTTATTGCAAATAAGCGACAGCAGGCTGCACTAACCAACTACAGAGAGATACTACCACTTCCGGCTAACAGAAAGAAGATAAGATCGAGTATTGTAACCAACTGAAAGATAACTTCAAACAAACCCATCCTGGATCTCGCCCCTTATCCAAAGAAGCAATCCGAGGATAACTCACACAGTTGGATTAGTGATGGTTCAGATTATTGTGTCAATAAGCCTATTACTAGTCAAGTTGTTAATCATTGGGTGAAAGGTTGTTAATCATTAGGTTTAAGTTGTCCTGAGTACTTGTTAGCCAGTACTTTCACCAAGTAATCCATAACCGCGGAAAACACGGCTTCTCGAGAAGATTATCCCTGCAGGGTTGCACCAATTTGGCCGTACACGCATGAATAACCCGCCAGATGGAAAGGCCCTTCCACCAAGCGGGGCACTCAACACAACTCAACTCTTCTTCGCATCAATCCCAAAGCACCTTAGGCGCACGGCTAATCGAGCCCAGAAGAAAATGGACCCTCATAGCACTCTAAGAACGTGTCCTCCTATATGCCGACTACGAAAGTTCCACCCGGGATCCAAGGGCTCGCAAGATCATGCATGCAGCAAATGGAAAGCTCGAACTAAATGAGGCGATTTGGACGAGATGCGAATCGAATCAAATTGAGGGGGGCGCCCATACTCACTTCCCACATGCGGGTAGTGCGCTCATCATGGATCAGTAGACAAGACCCTTTTCCTATTAGGGTCGACACTAGCAGGCATCAAAACCACAAAGGGCCTCCTGCCGGTGCCTTATCATCAAATTATTATTTAACAATAGCATTAGCATGATTGATTGATTGATTAAACATCGAGCCCCCAGAACATAAAAGCAATATAGTAACTGAAAGTAACGGGTAACAGACTCGAGCAAAACAACCTAAGCATGCTAGTAAGACACGGGCTCAAACAATGGGGTTGTAGGAGTGGAGGTGAGGCAATATCAGGGTTAAAGGATTCATGTGATGGGTTCGTAACAGAAACAACTACTACTAAGGCTAGCAGAAAAGAACAACGGAAAGTATCGGTAACAAGTGATGAAAGGCAGCCATTTGGCAGCAAGTGAGTATACTTGCCTGAGATCCCGCAAGGTAGCAGAACTTGTCGTTGCTCACATCATCTCAACGTCCTATCCGGGAAGAAGCAATGAACCTCGAACAAACACCGGATGCAACAATTACTACTACGGCAAAAGATCCAGCATGATCAAGATATGGATGCATGACAGGTTTAAAGATGCATCAAGGTAAACTAGTTGACAAGATAAACAGATTTAAATGGACCCACATGCAATTTGAGTTGCATATGAAAAGCCCATGAATTATGGTTAGATGATTTGTTTTCCAACTAATCAACAGGTGAAGGTGGATTAGCATGATGCATGGATGAGGAAAACAGCAAAATAACAACAATAGAACCAATTGGAAATAAGGTTTACCAATTTTAGAAATTTATTTATTAAGTTAGAGAATTTTAGTTCCTTAAGGGTGTCACACAAACGATTGTTGTTTTCATCAATTTAAAGTGTTCAAAACAATTAACAAAATTTGTATTTGAAGAGAACATCAAATTTTAGTTGGATTACATGTTTCAAGTATTGAAATTGGAGTTAGGACAATTTAATTATGAATTAAACAATATTAAACAGGTTTTAATTGAATTTAAAACAAGTTTGAATATTATTTGAATTTTATTTATTCAAAACATAAATTCAAATTCACATTTGAAAAGTTCACACTTTGATGGTTTGAAAACATATTTTGCATGTTCAAAAATATTTTATTTTGAGCAAGTTATGATTTTATCAAATTTAAATGAATTAAACAAGTATTAAATTATTTAGGCAATTTAAATTATTCAAACCATGAAACAAAATTTATATTTGAAAAGGTTATTCAAAATGGTATGGAAAACATATTTTATTTGCCTTATTTGGAATTGGTATGAATTATTTATGAATTGTTGCAAATTACAATTGAATTATGTGAATTCAAATTTGAATTGCATTTTGAAAGTTCAAAACAGAAAACAAAAAGCATATTTGAAAAGTACATGAAATTTGGAGTGGGATACATATTTGGGTTGTGCAAATTGGAGTTACCAATTAAAAGTTATGATTTATAGAAGATTCACTCATTTTCTGGAATTTTGGAAAATAGAAAAAGGGTTGAAAATTTGTGTCACGCAGGGCATCTGTACCCAGTGCCTATGACCAGTGGGGTCGTGCACAGGTGGCATCCACGCGGGCGTGTGCGCTGTGAGTTGGCACAGGGGCCTATGACGGGTGGGGCCGCGAGCGCGCGATGGGAAAATAAGGGAAAAGGGGTGCGCCCGCGGGGTCTCGAACCCGGGACGCCTCGCTGCACGGGAAGGAACTGAACCGCTGCGGTGTTTCTGAAGTTGTGATACGATAGGAGACTGACGAAACAAATAGCATCTCAACGCCTGATAACTGAACCTTGACAGCGCGCTGTCCTCTGAACCTGACGGAATCGGCACCGATCGGCAGATCACCGGCGTTGCCGCGACGGTGGTGGGTGTGCGGGTGCGCTGGTGCGTGCCTAGGGCGTGTGTGGGTGCGGACAGAGCGAGAGGGGAGAAGGACAGGGGGGCGCGCACCAGGTGGTCGTCGAGGCAGTCGAGGTCGCTGTCGATGCGCAGCCACGGCCGGGACTTGCCGGCGACGGCGCGGCCTCCACGGGCGCTCCCGGCAAGCGACGAGGGGACGGGGAGACACCAGGGACCGCCGCGGTTCCATTTCACTCCTCAGATGCTCCTCGAGGCGTCCATGGCTACCGGCGGTGAGGGGAGGAGGTGGTGGTTCACGGTGGTGTTCGGTGTTGATGTTCAGAAGAACAGAAGGACTCGGGTTAGGTAGAGAGGACGGCGGCGCTAGGGCTAGAGGATGGGGCTAGGGTTTGCAGCAGAGGGGTGGGGAGGTGGATACTTAAGGAGGAGGAAGCCATGGTACGGCAAGCATCCGGAGGGGGGAGGAGGTGATCGGAGGGTTCTGTGGTGGTCGTACAGCTGACGACAGGTTGAAGAAAGCGACAGATGGAGGGGGGTGGGCCAGAAAAGAATAGGTGGGCTGGGGGAGAAAGAAAAGAAAGGAGTGGGCTGCCCTTTTCTCCATTTTTTTTGTGCTTTTCTTTTACCTCTCCTTTTTGATTGATTTTTTTTTTGTAAAGAATAAAAAGGGAGAGAGAGAAAGGATAGGGGTTTTGGGGTGGTTTTTATTTTATAATTAAATTTTATTGATTTGCAAACAATGAGTAAAAGCAAGGTTAGTAATGATTTTCAAAATTTGGAAAATTAGTTTGGTTTTAAATGGTTAGTTGGATTTCAACTATTAATTTGATTTGGAAAAAAATTTGGAAAGCAACAATTTTTATTTAATAAACTCAAGCAATTATGCAAACATTAATGAATTTAATAGTTTGCAAGAATTTGATTTGTAAACCACCATTTGATCATGCCCATTATGATTGAAAATGATTTGAAATTTAATTTGCCATTAGGGTTTTGATAACAGGGAAAATTTTATTAACAAGCAATTGGATTAAAACAACTTCAAATTATTGAAAAACAATTGAGTGATTTAGTTTGCAAGTTTGAAATTGGAAATTTTTGAGCAAGGGGTGAAAGTTTAAATTGTTTTGAATTTTGATTTGTTTTGAAAACAGAATGCAATGCTCATGTGATGCATATGATGCAAGCAAAAGTAACAAACAATTTCCTATTAGGGTAACACCCCAGGTGTTACATCGAATCCGGCGAGGTGATCGTTGCGACTAGGCCGTTGAGGTCTTACCGAGTCGAAATTAACCTAAAGGGGTACCCGGCGCGTCCGCTAGGATTTTTCTTCGTGTTGTTGACACGGAATTTACCGGAGGACGCAGCTTGAGTGCGATTCCAGGCCCTCAAGAGAGATCTTTTGGGTCTTACCTTCGTATTCAAAATAATTACGGCATCCGGATGTGCCTAGTCGGCCGAACGACCCGGGAGATTGATGTGCGTACATCGTATGATCGAGTGGTAGGAGCTACGCACTAGCAGGTTTTTGTCTAGAGATATTTCGAGTGAAAATTTTTTCCCTTGATTTTGCGCACAAAGTGCTTTGTGCTTTGTAATCTTCCTTCCATACGAAAGAGTTTTCGTGTTTGGAAATTTTTTCATGCCCATTCGAAAAGAAATTTCGTATCTGGGACTTTTAAGCGAGAGAATTTTCGCGTCACAGTTTGTCCATACGAAGTTATTTTGTGTTTGGAGCTTCATGCGAAGGAGTTTTCGCGTTTTTGATTTTCCCATACGAAGTCTGTTTCGTGTTTGGGACTTTTATCCGAAGACATTCTGGGCTTGATGATATGCGCTATGATGTCACAACGCACTTTATCCTCCCGATGGGACGTGATGGAGCGAGAGCAGAGGTGCTGGCCCACCTTGTCAGCTTTTTGACCGGAAACGAGACGTCGTTTTCAGTTTTTACGCGAACTGGGCGCAGTAATTGCGCACGACCTACTGTTGGGATCGTGGCACGAAACAGCTTCTGCCGCCCTTTCGTTTCAGCTTCACGCGTGGCAGCTGCGATGGGCGCCACGTTGCTCGATGGACGGCCAGGATTGGGCGGCTCCGTGTATAAATGTGGCCCTTAGGTAAACGGTGAAAATTTCCCGTCATTCGCTTCCAGCCTTCGTCTCCCTCGCGCCCAACTCTTTCTCTGTGAGCTCGCACCAGCATCCATGGCGGGAGGCAAGAAACGCAGCGCAGCAGTTTCTTCTTCGAAGGCGACGGAGGAAATTCCCGCGTCACCTGCTCCGCGCTCGGGCGACTGGCGTTCGCCCAACACGACGAACAAAAGCATCAAGGAGATGCAGAGGGAGGGGCTGCTGCCTCCGGAGACCGAGAAGCGGGTGTGCCTCGGTAAAAAAGAAGAGGTGCCAAATCCCCGCGCGAACGAATGCGTGATCTTCGCGGATCACGTTTCGTGCGGGCTCTCCTTCCCCCTCCATCCTTTTCTTGTGGCATTGTTGTATGTCTATGGCATACAGCTCCACGACTTGCCTCCAAATGCGGTGCAGCACATCTCGTGCTTCATCGTTTTTTGCGAGTGCTTCTTGGGCATCCGCCCTCACTGGGGACTTTGGAAGGCCCTCTTCAAGGTGCGTGTCTTCCGCGAGAAATCGCGGGCAGAGATTGAGTCCAGAGAGCCGCTGCGCACCGGTGTCTTTGGAATCCAGACGAAATCGGACAACTGCTACTTCGCGATGCACTTCATCGACTCCGCGCAAGGATGGAGAAAGAAGTGGTTCTACGTCATCGACAACAACGCAGGTGGATCTCATGAGTTCCACCCGTTTGTTGTCCTGAAGCGGCGGAAGTCCTGGGCGCACAAGCTTTCAGCCCAAAAAAGTCGAGTCGTCGCCCCGCTACTCGCCAAGGTGGCCGCCCTTCGTGATCAAACCGCAGGAGTTGTGCTGAACGGCTTGCACCTGGCGAGCGTGTTCCTCAAGCGCAGGATCCAGCCTCTACAGGAGAGACCCTCCACGATGTGGGAATACCAGGGTGTTGAAGACCCCAGACGCGTGAGCCGCGAAGAACTTTCGAATGTTGAATTCGACAAGAAAATCGCGGCCGTCACCAGCTTGAAAGTGGGCGAGACCTTCCCTGACTGCTCTGTCGCAGCTTTTGAGGCTTCGAGACCTCCTCCACCCGAAGTAAGTTTAAATTTTCTCTTGTCTTAGTTCTTTTTCTAGCTTGAAAGTTTGTCGACTGAATTTCTTCTTCCTTTTCTTCTTGTAGAGTTTAGCGGTGGTCACCTGCTACCCGCCAGTTTCCGGTGAAGAAGTCTCGGACTTGTTGGCGAGCAACCTGGATGTCCCTGCCGACACCAGTGTCGCCGAAGCCGATTCGAGTTCTGAGCATGACTCCTCGGATGACGTGGAAGGATTGGGTAGTGATATCCAGCACCGCAAACGCCGCCGGACGAAGCTACTTATAAGGACAACTCCCTTGGCGGAGGGTCTGATAAGGAGCCTCTCCACGCGACCCCGCTGAGTGTGCACGCTCCTCTTGCCCTCAAGACGACAATCCAAACCGCTTGGAACGCGGATATGCTGGATGATGAGGATGATGATGAGTAAGTTTTTGCCTCTTCGTTCTAGTCGAACGTTTCTTTTTTGTTTCTTCTGACACTTGTTGTTTTCCTTCATGACAGCCTCCAATCCATCAGCCCTGGCCAGTTTGCTTCTTCACTTCCTCTCGAAAAAAGGAAAGAAGTTGCTGCTGCGGGTGGGACTCCAACAGCCGGCACCGTCCAGAACTCACCGAGTCCAGTCCCCACAGCTGCGGCTACGGACTATCAGCTCCCTAGCTTTGCGGTTAGGGGTTCGACCTCGAAAGAAGTTTCGGGCAGCTCGGCTGATCCTCTCTGCATCGCTCAAGGCCAGGTAAACTTTGTTATCTTCCTTCGCATCCTGTACTTCGTTCGTTTTAGGATTTTTATCGGGTGCACGGCAGTGCTCCCGATGGGAGTAGCCCCCGAGGCTGTACTTGATCGCGTGCGATTTGCTACAGGCTCAAGAACTTAAACTCTTTCCTTCTCTTCAATTTATCGGGTGCACGGCAGTGCTCCCGATGGGAGTAGCCCCCGAGGCTATTCATGAGTGTGTACAGTCATGAATAGGCTCAAATTTTCCTATCTTCTTTGATTTTCTTTCTTCCTTGTTTTGCAGGCTCTCCTTGACTCCCTCGTAGCTGTTGGCCGCCGTGTAATTTCGGCTGAGACGGAGTGCGTGACCCTTCGGGCAGATCGCGATCGACTTGATTCGGAAGGTCAACTCCTCCGAGGTAACTTGATCTGCTCTTTCTCTTTATCTTTTTCAGTCGTGCGAATTTCTTCGGCTCTAAAATCCATTGTTTGTGCAGCTCAAGCCGAAGTTCTAAAGGCTAAGAAGGCCGACGCTATCACTCGGGCGAACAACCTCGAGGTTGAGTTGGAGACTGCTCGAAAGGAAGTTGAGTCCCTTCGCAAGCAGTCGGCTGACTACGAGGGGAAGCTCGCGGGTGCTGAGGATGCCTTGAAGAAATTGGAGGAAGCCGGCGCCAAAAAGGACAACGATCTTGTCGACTTCCTCCGTCCTTTAGCTCAGAACTTCGTGAGTAAGTATTACTTGTCTTTGTCATTCTATGGTTAACTTGGACCGCCTTTGCAACTAATACTGCTTCTTGTAGATATCCTTGGCGTCGCGTTAGAGCTGCCTGGGGTCACTCGAGTGGATGCGGTGACGGATTCCCTCGCCCAGCTCCGGAAGCATGCGGATGGGATCGGTTCCCTCATCGGCGATGCCACTCAAGTGCTGTGGAATTTCCATGAGCGCCTTCTGGTGAACGTGGCAGTTCCGCCTACTCTGGGCGGTCTTCTGAAGGTTTTTCTGGAGGATGACATCCTTCAGGCCTACTCAGTTGCCCAGTCAGAGTGCGGAGCGAAGACCGCTATCCAGTTTGCGCTAGCGCATGGAGTTGAAGGCTTGGATGAAGCCTACTCGAGTCTCCCCGTCAATCCTTCCACGGGCAGAAAGGTATCGCATCGTCCTTTGGCGAGCTAGCTGAAGCCCTGGCTCGGAAGTTGTCCGCCTTGATTGCTAGTGCCAGTCGCAAGGGGAAACCTGCTGCGAGTGGCAGCACTTCCGCGATTCCGTAGGATAGGATTTATTTTAACTTGTTCTTCCTGATGTAATGAACCTTTGGGATGTATTCCCGTACTTTTACCTTTAATCAGAATATTCTTTTGATATCCGAGCTTTGTGATTTCCTGCAATTGATGGTCGTGAAGTTCTCCCGATGGGAGTAGCCCCCGAGCACCTGTTTGAATAGGTGGTTTTACTTTCTCGAGCGGGGTTATTCTGAAACTTTTTCTTTAACCTTTGTGTTTTCCTCCAGGAAATTGGTGATGCCGCGGAGTCTTCGAGTGGATCTGCTGCATGATTGGATCCGCTCGTTGCTACTGCTAGCACTTTTGCTGGCCTCCGTGACCGTGTTGCGGATGGTGAATGCAAACTAAAAGTTCTGCGTGGGGTGGCTGATGTAGCCAAGTACAAACAGAAACTTGCGGTTGAACGTGGGCAGTTTGTGATGGATGAATTGGCGGTCGTTGCCAAGGATTTGCTTTGTAAGTATCTCAGCACCGTAGCTTTCCATGTCTTCTTTCTTTCTTTGACTCTGTAGCTTTCTTCACAGTTGTTCAACCTGACGATCGGTGTGAAAAGCATTGGGTGGAGAACCATATTCTTCATGAAGCTGGTAGTTCAAAAACCCATGCAAATAACTTTTGGTCCGATCATGGTAGAGGCGTTGTGCTGGCTACTTTGAAGTATCGAGTAATCCAGGCGAAGATGCTCGTGAGTTCCTGCCATGATACCTTGATTGCTGTGAACTCTGCTTTCTATCCGTTGGAAAGGGGTCCAGAAGATTTGAGCCATCTCCTCAGAACTTTCGGGCGAGAAGGAGAAATTCGCGAGTGCGTCTGCAACCAGATGATCTGCGGGTCTGTAGTAGCGCTTTCCTTCGTCCGATTGTGGCATCCTGAGGTGAATTTCAACTCTGTAGCCATGCTCCCTAATGGTCGAGTCGACATGGCCCCTCATTATAGAGCTGTTTGGCCTGCAGCAGAGGAAATTATTTGATTGACCTCAGAAGAGGTGGATCGGGTATTAGCCGAGGAAAACGCTCGCCGCCGTATGTAAATATATGATGTAATGTATCCTGTTACTTTGTATAGTCGTCTTGAAACTTTAGAAGGTGCCGACCTTGTTTGTAGTCCTGTTTTTGTAAATGATGCTTTAGGCGTAGCCCCCGTGTGTTTGGGATGTATACCTGTTATTTAGCGTGTAAAGATCAATGACGTGAGAAACTATGGTTGAGAAACCGTGTAATCTATTAATATGACTGAATAGTCATGTATTGTCTTCAAGCTACAGCATGGCTAGTATAGCCTTATTTTGTCGAGTAGAATAATCTAAGGATAAAATTTGCGGAGGTGCGCAACATTCCATGGATTGAAGTAGATGCCACCGGTCTCGGGGTTCTTGTTATTTTATTGTGTTCCGAATCCCATACAATTGGTGTACTACATATGGAGTCCTACGAGACTAAGGCATGCCAACCGTGCTAGACGTGCACGAGTACAACTCTATTTCGTGTCCGCCAAGAAAGATAGTTGTTTGCCCCAATATATAGTACGAGGTAGTCATAGATTAGAGGCAGAGAGAAAGATGTGAGATCAAGAGAGATCCACCAGATAAGCACGTAGAGGGTTTGTCCTCTCGTGTATTGTAATACTCCTCCCAATTATAGTGATACGCCTTCGTGCGTGCCGTGGTTTTCTCCCGCAAGGGTTTCCACGTAAAAATTTGTGTTCTTGTTCTTGGTTGATCCGCTTTTCGCTGCGCCTATTTGTAACAAGTGGTATCAGAGCTCCGGGTTTGGAGATCGATTCGCTGTCCGGGAGACTTTCCGCTGCGCTTCCGGGCAGCATCGCGCAACGAGTTGATTGGATCAAACCGCCGCAATTTTGTGGCATGATGCAGCTGCAAGTTCAAGCATTGTTTAAGATTGGATCCCGGATCATGTCGGCGTCCGTGCGCCGCCTTTGCCGATCCGTCCG
The DNA here is from genome assembly GCA_028641055.1 of Alopecurus myosuroides. Taxonomy (NCBI): domain Eukaryota; kingdom Viridiplantae; phylum Streptophyta; class Magnoliopsida; order Poales; family Poaceae; genus Alopecurus; species Alopecurus myosuroides. The sequence goes on along the minus strand of CM054059.1, from coordinate 169,795,747 downwards.
TTTCCAGGGTCTTTGAGTCAGGTCGCGAGGCGCACAAGGTACCAAAAGCGACCAGCCTACTTCTGTCACGTGAAGTGCAGATTGATTAGCTCAAGCATGCATGGATCAAGTCCCAAGAAAAATTAAAAGGGTGTGATGCTGCCGATGCTAGTATACATCACGTGAAGGCCATGTCAAGTCTTTGATTTCCAATCTCAAATTGCTATATCCACGGGAACAACTACCAGGTGCTATCCGATTAAACTCATCTCTCCGCATAACTAATTTATGTCGGGATATTTTCTGTTTCTTTTGGCTTGTACTACTTTGTGCACAAATATATGCTCATGAGTATCATGAAGTACCAGCTTTTGCTGGAGTGTGACACAAGGATTTTCATATGGAAAGTCAAGATGCGAGCGTTGTTGGCGAAAGCCGATTATGAGGATGCACTGGATGGTTTTTGTTTAAGGTGGAGTTTTCGGGATTATAGCCCGTCAGATATAATGGATGCAAATATATTGCTGCAGTTATTTGAAGAACATAATTCAGTTATCAGAAGAAGAAATTATGGAGGAGGTAATTATTAAGCCTGTTGGTAGCCAGCATATATACTCTATACTCTCTAGAGATATTTGCTGTTATGCATGTGAAGGTTTTGTTCATATTCGTGATGAGGATCAGTTGTGATGCAAGGAGATATGTGTCTGCTAGATACTACAACATTAGTACTGTTCAGATTCAAGTACAATTTAGTTGTCTTTGCTCTTTCAAGAGAGGTCTATTGCAGAGTTTAACCCCCAATGCATGTTTAGAAGGCTCCTTTATCCGACAATTGTTTTACATGGACAGTTTTAGACCATGTCATGGATTTTTCAGACGGCAGTTTTTGGTGTACGTGATACGCTCCGTACAAAATGCTCTTGCATGAGCATTGTTTGCCGAGATTTGTGCTATGTGTTTTTTAGCATGTTCAGATTCCATGAGATGAGTTCTTCACAATGCGATGTGCATCAAGATGTTGCACTATGAGCTATGCGCTCGTTTATGCACCACAGGAGATATGATGACTTATGTCATTTGATGATATTTGAGCAGTTTCGGTTTTTGAGGTCAGTGGCACAGACTCAGACTTTTATTGGGAGTTTCCCAAGTTTCGTATGTCTGCTTTGTTGACAGCTGTGTGTTTTCTCAACGGCCTATCGATTGATTTGCTCAGTATGACTTCATGAGAAGTTTATAAGTCCTATGGACGTTTTAAGACACAAGAGTTACTTGTGATGACTTTAATTGAGGAGTTGATGCTATCTATGATTATTGTACGGGATTTCGTCTCAAGGTGGAGTGTTATTTTATTGTGTTCCGAATCCCATACAATTGGTGTACTACATATGGAGTCCTACGAGACTAAGGCATGCCAACCGTGCTAGACGTGCACGAGTACAACTCTATTTCGTGTCCGCCAAGAAAGATAGTTGTTTGCCCCAATATATAGTACGAGGTAGTCATAGATTAGAGGCAGAGAGAAAGATGTGAGATCAAGAGAGATCCACCAGATAAGCACGTAGAGGGTTTGTCCTCTCGTGTATTGTAATACTCCTCCCAATTATAGTGATACGCCTTCGTGCGTGCCGTGGTTTTCTCCCGCAAGGGTTTCCACGTAAAAATTTGTGTTCTTGTTCTTGGTTGATCCGCTTTTCGCTGCGCCTATTTGTAACAGTTCTTCAGTCGATAAGCGCCACCAGGGATAACTTCGTGTATTATGAAGGGTCCTTCCCACGGTGGTTCGAGCTTGTGTCCTTCCTTCTGCTTGAGTCGCGACACCAAATCTCCTGCCAGGAAGGCTCTGTGGCGTATACGACGGCTGTGGTAGTTGCGTAGCGACTGTTGATACACCGCGGATCTTGCGAGTGCAATGTCGCGTATTTCGTCGAGTGCATCCATGTCTTCCGCGAGTGCCCTGTTAGAGGTTTCTTCGCTGTAAGCGACGACTCGTGGGGCGCTGAACTTGACGTCTTCGGGAAGGACTGCTTCAGCTCCGTATACCATGAAAAATGGTGTATAGTTTGTTGATCGATTTGGGGTCGTGCGTAGGCTCCATAGTACGGAGGGTAACTCCTCTGCCCAATGTCCTGCTGCTGGGTGCAGTCGATCTAGTAGCCGTTTCTTTATTCCAGCCGAGACCAATCCGTTGGATCGCTCGACTTGGCCATTGGTTTGCGGGTGAGCCACAGAGGCGAAACTGAGGGTGATGCCCTTTTCCTCGCAGAACTGCTATGTTTCCTTTGCTGTGAAATTGCTTCCATTGTCGGTGATGATGTTGTGTGGTATTCCAAATATGCACACGATAGGGTCAAGGAATTTGACGGCGCATTGAGCGCTGGCTGAGGTGACTGGCATGGCCTCAATCCATTTTATAAATTTGTCGACTGCAACTAGCAAGTGCGTGTATCCTACGGGTGTTGATTTTCTCAGAGGTCCCACCATGTCTAGCCCCCATTGCGCAAAGGCCCAGGCGATTGGGATCATGTGAACCTCAGTGGCAGGGGCGTGCGGCTTGGGCGCAAATCTTTGACATGTGTTGCATCTGTCGACTAGGTCATTTGCATAACCGGCTGCTGTGAGACAGTAGAACCCTGCGCGAAAAGCTTTACCCACGATTGTCTTCCAGCTAGCATGGTGTCCACAATCTCCTTGGTGGATATCCCGTAGTAGTTCCTTGCCATCCTCAGGCGCTATGCATCTTTGTAATATTCCGGATATGCTGTATAGTTCTCCATTGAGTACTCGAAAAGCTTTGCTGCGTCGCACTATCTGTCTAGCCTCGCGAATATCTGCTTGGAGCTGTTTGTTGGACAAGTAGTCGAGGTATTTCTCCGTCCAGACTGGCTCGACCAGAAAAACTGGTCTTGAGATGTTGTGGGTAAGCTCAACCATAGCAGCTTGCGGGCTGACCTCTGTCTCCAATGTCTCGGGTGATTCTGCTGCTTTTTTGACTTTGACTGATCATTTTATCATCCTTTCGAAGTATATTCCATGCGGTATGGATGTGTTTGTAGAACCCATGTTTGCCAATTTATCCGCTTCTTCGTTGTTGGATCGCACAATGTGGTTTAGTTCGCACCCTTGGAAACTTCCTTCGAGTAGATTGTACATATCTCGATAGGCAACCATGTTTTCTGCAATGGTGTCACACTCTTTCATTGTCTGCTGCACTATGAGGTTTGAATCTCCATAGATCATCAGTCTGGTTGCTCCGCAGGCAACCGCCATCTTCATGCCGCGTAGGAGGCCTTCGTACTCTGCATCATTATTTGACGCCGGGTCGTCGGGTGGAAAGTCCAATCGGAGGAAGTATTGTAACTTGTCACCTCTCGGGGATATTAAGACTACCCCAGCTCCGGCTCCTTCGTTTCTCTTTGATCCATCGAAATACATTATCCAATTGCTTGTATACTCTTTAGGGCCTGGTGTTTGTAGTTCTGTCCACTCGCTTAGGAACTCCACGAGCACTTGTGATTTGATAGACTTGCGACCCGCATATATGATGTCCCAGGCGCCGAGCTCGATACTCCACTTTGTAATTCTTCCAGATGCCATTGGGTTATTCATGATAGTACCCAGTGATGCGTCGTTTACCACGGTGACGGTGTGTTCCTGGAAATAATGTTTGAGCTTTCGGGCTGTGAGCACCACACCGTACGCGAGCTTCTGGTAATGGGGATATCTCTGTTTGCAGGGCGAAAGCACTTCGCTGATGTAATATATTGGCCTTTGGATACCAAACGCCTTGCCGTCCTCCGGCCGTTCGACCACGATTGCTGTGCTAATGACCTGATTTGTCGCGGCTAGGTAGAGGAACAGTGGCTTCCGTTCTTGTGGCGTTGCCAGGACGCGCCTGCTCTGCAATGCTCGCTTGAGGTCTGCGAATTCTTTCTGTGCTTCGGGCGTCCACTCGAACTTATCCGTTTTCTTCAGTAACTTGTAGAAGGGTAGCGCTTGCTCGCCTAGCCTTGCAATGAATCTTCTTAGGGCGGCTAGTCGTCCCGCGAGCTGCTGCACGCCATGGAGATTGGTTGGCTCCTTCATTGTCAGCATCGCTTGGATTTTTTCCGGGTTAGCTTCGATTCCTCGAGCGGAGACCAGCACCCGAGAAGTTGTCCTGCAGGGACGCCAAAGACACACTTGGTTGGGTTGAGCTTGATTCGGTATGCGTTCAACGCATCGAATGTTTCTCTGATATCATCGAGAAGCGTATCTTCCACTCGAGTCTTGATGATGATGTCGTCAACGTACACTTGTACGTTCTTGCCAATGAGCTTGGCGAGGCATTTTTGCATGCAGCGCTGATATGTTGCGCCTGCGTTTTTTTAGCCCGAAGGGCATTGTTGTGTATCAGTAAACACCATGGGGGTTATAAACGCCGTCTTCTCCTCGTCCTCCTTCTTCATCCTGATTTGATTATAGTCTGAGTAGGGTTCCAAGAAAGAGAGGCGTTAGCAACCTGCTGTAGAGTCCACGATCTGATCGATTCGTGGCAGGGGAAAGTTATCCTTTGGGCAGTATTTATTCAACGACGTGTAGTCGATGCACACGCGAAGGATGTTGGTATTTTTCTTCGGGACCAGCACCGGGTTTGCTAACCAGGTGGAAATTTTTATCTCGCGAATAAATTTTGCTGCGAGTAGTCTGTTTACTTCTTCTCCGAGTGATTTTTGTTTGGGCTCTGAGAACCTTCGGGTAGTCTGCTTGATATGCTTGACGTCTTTAAAAACTTCGAGTGAGTGTTCGGCGAACTCCCTGGGTATCCCTGGCATATCTGAGGGTTGTCAGGCAAAAATTTCCCAGTACTCACGGAGGAGCTCGACGAGCGCGCCTTCCTATGCTGGCGAAAGGGTGGTAGACACCATCGCCGTCTTCGCAGAATCCATCGGGTATACTTGATGCTTGCGGGTGCCGCTATTTGTGTTGAACTCGAGCTCTGGAGCGTTCTTCTTTGTGAGAGGCATCACGAAGTGATCCGTAGTTTTTGCTATCTCCTCTAGTTCTTCTTGCATCCCGAAGGATTGAGCGATCTCGTTGAATTCGATGTCGCATTTATTGGACTTTTAAAAATCGCCGTCGATGGTTATTGTGACATATTCTCCAGGTAACTTGAGCTTCAGGTATGCGTAGTGTGGTACTGCCATGAATCTGGCGAACGCCGTTCGACCGAGAATGGCGTGGTACTGTGAGGGCCAATCGACAACTTCGAAATCGAGAAATTCTCGCCTGTAATTGCTTCGGTTGCCTAGAACCACCTCCAGGTTGATCGTTCCGAGTGGACGGACTGCTTTCCCTGGAACTATCCCGTGGAAGGATGTTTCTGATTCCGCGAGTCCATCCAAATTCTTGTTCATACGCCGGAGCGTGTCTGCGTAGATGATGTTAATGCCGCTGCCTTCGTCCATGAACACGCGAGCCAACTCGTAATTACCAATTTGTGCTTGTATGACAAGTGCGGCGTGTCCTGGTAGATAGACTCGCGGAGGGTGGTCTTCCTTGGAAAAAGTTATCGGTTGTTCCGCCATCTTTAGATACTCAGTTCTTGTAGGTGGAGTTTGCACAGCCATGCATAGCTGTCGCGTGTTTGTCTTCTGAGCTCTGCGTGACGGACAGACCTTTTGTATCATACCTAAGAGTCCTGCCGGGTTCGGGTACCCGTTGGCTCCCTGATTTGGGGCGGGTGGCGCTGGCAGCGCAGCTAGCACTGCGTTTTGGTTTCCTGCTGGGGGCAGGGCTTGCGGCTGTTGAAATCCTTGAGTTCCTCCTCCGGGAAGCTCCGGGTAACCCTGATTAATTGCTGCTCTGTTTTTCTTCAAGAGGGCCTCGTGGATATCGATGAACTTTCGGCAATCCTTAAGAAGGTGTGTTGCCTTAGTTTTGCCTGTGCGCTTATCTGTAAATAGATGTAGCGTGCAGTAACCGTCGAGGTCCTCCTCGGGGGTTTTGTCTTCTTGCTTTGGATTCCACTCGCGTTTTCCACGATATCCGTTGTCATGATTTTTTGTAAATTCCGCTGCCAAAAAATTCTTCTCGATCATCATGGTCGTAGTTCTTTCTTCTTTTTTCGACTATGGCGATCGTCATCGCGTGCTGGGGATGAATCTTTCTCATTGCGCACTGCGTCTTCGCCGTTTGCCCATCTATCGGCTATGCCCATCAATTCTCTCATGGTTTTAGGTGCTAGTCGCCCCAGTTCTTCCCTGAAAGAAGTTATCCGTGCTCCTTTGGCGAATGCTTCAACCGCGACTTTCTCTGATATATTTCTTGCTGTATTCCTTAGTGTGGTCCATCGCTGAATATATTCGCGAGTAGACTCGCCACTTTTCTGCTTGCAAGCTCGTAGCTCCTCGATGGTCGCATGTCTTTTGTATGTTGTCTGGAAAATTTTGCAGAAATCGAGGTTTAGGTCGTCCCAAGACCCGTAGCATGCCTTCGGCCTTGCTTCGAGCCAGCTGCGGGCAGCACCGACTAGGTGTAGGTTGAGGTACTGCATAACTGTGTTTTTGTTCCCACGTTGGCATTTTACTGCCGTGAGGTAATCTGACAACCAGGCTGAAGGCTCGTGCGAACCGTCGTATTTCTGTACTTCCGTGGATAGCTTAAATCTTTTGGGTAGCGGCGCTTCGCGGATGCTGCGGGTAAAGCATAGGGCTCCGCAGACTTCGTCATCGGAGGATGTGGATGGGGAGCGTGCACGGTTTCTGGCCGCCCGACCTTTATCAACCTTACGCTGGGCGATGTCCGACCGCGCGTTGTATCCGGTCTCATCGCGATTGACGTTTCCTCTTGGTTCTTTGTTGCGATGTCGCGAGCGGCTGCTGTCTCGATCTTTTCGCGGGCTGCGATCTTGATTTTCTCGCGGACTGCGATCTCGACCTCTTCGCGGGCTGCGGCTACGGTCTTGACCCCTTGGGCTGCTGTCGCTGCCACTCGGGCTATCTCCTCGTCGTCGAGCTTCTTTCCCCCGTGCTCGACGGGGTGATTTTTCCTTGTCAGGTGATGTGCCTCTATGTCCACGGGGTGCTTCTTTGTCCTTCTGTTCGGCTGCTTTCCTGCGATCATAGGAGGTAAGTTTTGCGGCTGCCATGCCTAGTCCTTTTTGCACTTGCTTGTATTGTTCCGCGCGGGGATCGTTTTCCCCTGGTTGATTTATCTGCATGTAGGTAGCTGCAACTAGCACCGCGGCTGCGGGAGTTTGCGGATGGATGTTTCCATCCTCGTCCACGCGCATAAGTGATTTGCTGATTCCGCTTAAGGACTCGCCGTCCATGGTCGCGGTTCTTGAGGCGCATCCCTTCTTCTGGGGGCGGTTCCCGACGGAAGGTGTCAGGGATAGCTCCGCTCGGCGTTGGCTCGATTCGTCTGCCAATCTTTTTCGCACGGCCAGATCTTCTCGAGCTTCTTTAATAGCAGTGGCCGCTCTCACTAGATGGTAGTGGTAGGCGACCATGTCTTCGTGTGGGACCCCGGCCGCAGGTGGTTTGCTTGTGCGGATGGCCTCCTTTGCTCGGAGCCAGGCGTCTCGCGAAACGTTGATCTTGGCGCGTTCCTTCGCGCTTTGTTCAGTTTCCGCGGGTGGCTGTTCCGATCCTGCCATGCAGACCTGAGCCAGACGTGGCTTGTGGGTCCTAGGCGCAACTCGAAAGGCCTTCCTGACCCGAGAGGGTTCCTCTGTAGAGAGGGTATGGAAATTGCTGGTGTTGACGCGGATGGACTCGCCACTTTTCGCCAAGTAGGGTCGTGAATCAACAGCTCCTGGGCTGGAAATTGACTCAGATCCCGATTCCTCAGGGAACTGGAGGATCCCATCTCTGTTAACTTGAAGCTCCCGAACGTCAAGGTGACGCTTTTCTCCAGATTGCTGAATTCCGGGCGTGATTCCGGCGAGTGAGGGGTGACTACGACAGATCTGATCCGAATCGGGTTGGTCGGAGTCAAAGTCGAAGGTTTCCAACGTGAGTTGGTCGTCGATGAAGCCGAAGATGCCGGAGATCCAGCGCCCGCCGTTCCCACAGACGTTGCCAATTGTCGAATCTGCATCTCAACAAGTCTCTCGGGTGAACCCATAGGGTTTCGATTAGGAGAACATGTAGACGCTGGTGACAATCGTCGGCTAGACAGGGGACACGATTTACCCAGGTTCAGGGCCCTCGTAGAGATAAAAACCCTTACTCCTGCCTCTGTCGATCTGTATTCACGAATAGATCGGTTACAATGGGGAATTGCTCAAGTCGAGAGTACGATCTCGAGCTCAAGGCTTGGTGGTGCGGTATTGCTTGGTCCTCTCCCGGTGGTTCTCTTGGCCTTATATAGGTGGTCAGGTCTCAAACCATACCCGTGTAGGACTCGAACTCTAACCCTATGTCGGTTACAAGTTTCCTATCTTAACCTGCAAGGCATTACGGGTGGGCTTCAATTGGGGCTTCTAGAATAATACGCGACGCCTCCTTTAGAGCCTGGGTCGTGGGCCTGAGACCGGGTAGGCATACCCGACAGGCCTAGGATCCATCCCTTCATCACCCGACGTTCCGGATCACCACCATCATTCCACGACATATTGATATCATACACTGGTCTGCCAATTGAGAAACGCTCCCAACTCCATACGGACAGAAGTACAATGCACCCACCCATATTGCATTCAACTTTGTTCCTACCCTGCTGGATCTTAACCTATGGGACTTTGCCCCTTCAGCACACCTCGTCCAACTGCATAAAGAATAATATAAGGTTCATATTTCATTACATCATTTCAGAATGGACTCGATACGGAAAAGTGGTTACCTGACGATATAGATAAGCCAGTGCAGCAGAACCCCGACTATATCCGTAGTCCCAAACGGCTAACAACTAGAGCCACATATATGGGGCATTCGAGCCACCGACATCTGGAAAAATAGCTCGGGACAGGACATACTCACATGTATGCCCTGGCATGCCGCTGCACAATATCATCATCTGCGTCAGCTGGGCATCTCAAAAATGTCGAGCAATCCAACCAAATCCAACCAAAGGTGGAACCAACGGCTCTATTTGGAATGCCCGGCTCCCTCCCGAGATATTCGACCATTCTCCCATACCATCCCTTACTATCAGTGCTCAGACAAACAGGTTTCCCCCTTATGGGAAGTGTTGTGATCATCACAACATCCTGCAACGTCACGGTCATCCCCCCACAAGGAAGGTGAAAAGTGTGCGTCTCCGGCCGCCAGCGGTCTACCAGCACGGTGATGACACATGGGTTGAATTTCGGCATCCCACTCTTCAGCATGTTGACAACTGGAAGCATCCTGGTCATCTCGATGTAGGGGGTATACCTCTCATCATAGTGCATGGACCATTCCCCTTCCTCGTCTTCCGGCGGACCTTCAATTTTTGCGGACCTCAAATGCAGCCTGGGTAAAATATTATCCTCTGTCATAAAGCGGCCACGGTGGTCCGCATCGTAAATCTCTTTGAGAAGAGACATAGCCCTAAGAAAGAAATAAAAAATACGATTAAAACAACGAGAGGAAATATCACAATATAATGATTCAAAAAAATTTCTATTCATAAGAAATCTATTGGACTATTTATAAGAAATCTATTTAACTAGTTATAACAAATCTATTTAACTATCATTATTATGCCTAAAGCAACAAGAAAATAATACACAACATATGAACTATAATTATAATGTACTAAAAATTTCAAATACTATCTGGTATGCCTAAAATCACAATTATACTATCCAATATTATCCACTACCTATTTACAATAAACAAAAATTCTCAAAACCACTAAATATCTCGTAATCAATTTGAAAAGAACATAGTAATAACAAAATACCACTCAATATCTAATAACAACAACATAGTAGTAATTTGAAAACTAAATCTTAAACTAGAATCTAGGGTTTACACTACAAATCTAGGGTTTTCACTAGTTCTAGGATTTCCACTACTAATAGCAACCACTAAATCATCACTAAAAAGCTAATACTAACAACCTAAATAGTTAAAAAAAAACTAGATGAACTAGGGATCGAGAATTCATAGAAAAAAAAATCAAATGTGAAGATTTGAACAAATAAAAAGAGGGGAAAAGTGGGGGAATACCTTCATAACTCAAATGCGACCAAAATCCCTAGCAAATGTGTTTCAATCTTGTGTTTAGAGGGGGGATTGAGGGGGAGAAGGGGGTGGTGGCGGGGGTGTTCTTCACAGGTTTGAGAAAGAGGAATAGATCAAAGGGCAGTTAGGGGTCGGAGGGGGAGGGGCCGTGCGCCCGTGTTAAGTTCACTGGCTTAACGCCCCCGGCGAGCGCGCTACGGGTCATAACGCCTCGGAGTCTACGTCCACGGTGGCACGGTCAATAACGCCTCAGACCTAGGGCGTTGAGCTATAAACCATAACGTATTTGAGGCGGGCGTTAAGAAAAAAGGTTATTTGTCGATTTTTTTTGGCTCGAGGAGTTAGATTGTGAATTTGCTACGCTAAAAGGTTATTTGTGTAAAATTTCTCGATCGGTTGACCCTCTCTCTCGGTATTTGACCGCGCACGCCGCTCTCCAGTATTTCACGTGCTATTCCATTGCCCTTTCGTAAGGGCATCTCCAGTCGTCCCCCCCAGAGCCCCCCCAGGGGGGTTTTTTCGCGGCGGAAGCGACCAAAAGCGCCGCTTCTTCACCACTCGGCCCCCCCAGCGGCCCAAATAGCGCCGTTTCGGCGCTAAATAGCGCCGCGGCACCCAGGCCAAACCCAGCCCGCTGGGTTCGGCCTGGGGGGGCGAAACTGCGCGGCTGCGCGCGTGGGCCAGATCGGTCAGCGACGCGGCGAGAAAGCGCGGGAACAGAAACCGCGCGTGATCGTCTTCTCGGCTTCCGCGCGGTCAAAAGGCTGCCGGCGTTTATGGCGTGGCGGCCGCCCAGTGCATGCGCCCCGCCCAAAGGCTGCCGGCGTAATGGCGTGGCGGCAGCGAGGGGACGGGTGCGCGCAGTAAATGCCCGGCCGCTCGCCGCGCTATAAAATCCCCCCCGCCGCGTGCCCCGCCCCGCATTCTTCACACCGGCGATCTCTCCCTCCCTTCTTCCCCCTTTCTTCCACGACAATGGCTGACGGCGCGGCAGCGAACGGTTTCCCACGCCACAACCTGCGCCGGGGCCAGGCGATGGCGCTATACCGCGCGGGCTACCCTTGCCCGCCGGATATGCGCCTCCCTAGCTCCGCCGCGGGGGCGAGCCGGTGGCAGCTCAGCGCCGGCGGTGTCCCAATCCCTCCCCTTCCCAACACCAACCAGGAGTTCCGCCGCGCCATCTACGACATGCGCGCCGGGATGAACAACCCCGAGAACTACCCGCTCACCGGAGCGGATGAGTTCTGGTGGCAGCGTCTGACGGCGCGCCGCAACCGGGAGCTCGAGGACGAGAACGACAACGGCCCTGTCGAGGGCCGTTTCAACTCGAAAGGGCGCCGGAACTGGTGGAGCGCCCCTGGCAGGACGCTCGAGGAGGTCCTCGAGCACATCCGCCGCGGCAACCAGCCGCGTCTCCAGATGCCGCCGCTGGAGGCCACCCAGCCGTGGGTGGCGCGGCATCCCGGCGCGTCCTCGTCGTCCGCCACGTCCTCGTCCTCCGCCGGCCATTCCCTCTCCACCACCCCCCCCTTTCTGAACGCCGGAGCGTCCTCCCGCAGGCGCAGCGGCGGCGCGCTCCGCATCGGCGAGCCACAGCGCGTGGTCCGCCCGAAGACGGAGGACGCCGGCGAAAGCGAGGACGAATGGCCCGACCAAAGGGTGGCGGAGCAGCTGTCCCTGGACACGCTGCAGCCGCTCGACGTCGACACCGCCGCCCTGTGGAGTCTGCGCGACACCACGGAGGCCGAGCTCGCCCTTCAGCGCCGCCTGCTGGCTGAAGCAGAGCAGCGCAAGGCGGCGCGCGAGCGTGAGGCCGCCGCCGCCGCGGCTCGCCTCCGCGTCCCTCCCCCGCCGCCGCAGAAGGAGAACGAGTACATCATACTCGACCCGGACTCCGACGACGAGGGCGTGATCCAGAACGCCCTCGAGGTGAGCAGGTGGGACTGCGGCGGCGGCGACGAGGGACAGGGGGGAAGCAGGCGCCCCGGCGACCCCCCCAGCGACGACGACGACGACGACGACGGCGGCGACTACAGCCAGGCGATCGCCGCCAGCCTCGGGCTAGCTTAGTTTAGGTTTAAATTTATCGTTTAGGTTCAAAATCGCGCCGAATATGTACCGAAGTTTTTTAAATTTCAATAAAATTCGTCTAGTTTTTCAAATCATTTGTTTGGGCCGATTGTTGGGCTCGGGACGCGACTGGGAAACGCGCCCCCCCAGGTTCCAGAATAGCGCCGTTTAGCGCCGCGGCGGCACCAAAACGGCGGCGTTTTGGGCCCTGGGGGGGCTCGACGACTGGAGATGCCCTAAGATTCACTTTTCTCTTTTGACGACGGCATTCGTAAGCTTCGTAGTGTCACGAGCGGAAGGCGGATTGGGATTCAAATACCAGGCCGTATTTTCCTTTCTTTCTTTTACGGCCTGGGAATCCAAAGTACCCAGCAGTCAGCAGCATCCAGGTTAACCTTTTTTTTACCACGCAAAAGCATGAGTAATTTGATCTGAGGGAGCCACCACACTGCCACAAAACCACAAAAGCTGGAGGACGAAAAGGAGAAACAACGAACAAAAGCCTGATGCTGCCTGCGGCTCTCATCAGAGAAACGAAGCAAAGCTGTCTCCGTGATCATGAGTCTGTCCCAGCCATTTCATGATTTCACCATAACTTAATTTTTGGCATTAATGGAAGTGACAAAATAAAAGAGAGCATACCGAGAGTGCGGCTAGAATTCTTTTTGGCCGGTGTGGCTAACATTTGAGAGCAACACAATGACCAAACCATAAAATCATACTCTCTTCGCCTCAAAATAATTGTCATTAAGATAGATGTATCTAGATATATTTTTGTGTTGTTTTAGAAAAAAAATACTCCCCCGATCCATATTAATAGGTGCTGAAGTGGATGTATCTAGCAATAAAACATGTCTAAATACATCCACTTCAGGACGGTGCCAACGCGGGCGGTAGCCGGGGCGGTATCGCCCCCGGCGGGCGAGAGGGGGCGAGAGGGGCGAGGCGGGCGACGGGGCCGTCGCCTGGCGAGAGGAGGCGATAGCGCGGCCTATCGCCCGCGCTGGCCGGGCGAGAGGGGCGGGAGGGGGCGAGAGGCGGGGCGAGGCGGTGGCGGCACGGGGCGAGAGGAGGAAGACGACGGTGACGTCAGCGATGACGTCACCTTTTATTTTTATTTTTATTGCTGTTTTAAAGATTAATTCATTTCTTTTGTTTTATAACCCCAAATGATCTGAAATAAATTTCTATATTTTTGAATTTTCACATACTTTCCAACAGTACCATTTTATAAACTTTTTCACATATTTATATTTTTGAAGTTTGAATAATTTCTTAATAGTGGTTTAATGTTATTTCCAAAATATAAAATAATAAAAATGTAAAACTTAGTCAATTTAAATTTTAGTGACATTCTATTAGTGGAATATTATTTTTAAAGGTCATTACCACTTATTTTCATATTTTATACATGTAAGACATAAGTGATTTATTAATAGCAGCTAATGTTATTTTTTAAATAGAAAAACTAATAAACATTAAAGTGGCTTAATAAAATAATTTCGTTGCATTATTTTGAATGTTTTCGTCTCAAAAATATATGTTGACGTGGAGGAGAGAGAAAAGCTGATGTGGCAGAGAGAGAAGTGAGAGTGAGGGCTATAGCCCGTGCACTGGCACCGTGCTGTGAGAGTGGCGTGATAGTGAGAGAAAAATCTGACGTGGCAGAGTGGGTGATGCACTGGCACCAGCCTCAGCACCTATTAATATGGATCGGAGGGAGTAGATAGATTTAGTGCTAAATACATCAATCGATTTCACCAACAAATATTTTGAGATGGAGGAAGTATGGTACTCCCTCCGATTCATAAAAAGTGTTAAAAATTTGTACCAAATCAGTACTCCCCCATCTCAAATTAATTGTCACAGAGATGGAAAACAGTTGATGTATCTAACACTAAATTATATCTAGATACATCCACTTTTGTCCATCTTTGTGACAATTAATTCGAGACAAGGGGATACAAAATGAGCGACACTTTTTTATGGACCAGATGGAGGAGATCAGATTCTCACACCAAAGCGACCGAGTAGAGTTAGGTATTCAAATGCTCTTGAAGCAATTATTACCGGGCTCTCTGTCAACAGGAAGTCAGGAATTAATGGGCATTAACTTCGTAAGTGTAAGTTGACCTGATTATATAACTAAATAATCCAAAACAACTGAAGCATGTTACCAGTAGCTACTGCTGCGAAGAACTGTAACGGTTAAAAGCTTGTACTGAATTATATACAGATAAAAACTGTTCGAAATTTGAACAGAGTTCGACACAGACTTAGATTCTAACGCAAGACAAAAATGGAGAACACACTTTTTTTTTTGCGAGGATGAAGATCAAATGCTGGGTCAACGGATTAAACATAAACGAAATATCAAGGTGAGATCTGTTGCAGATTTCTCCACCAAAGAATGTGCATATAAACAGATTCATATCACGATCCAGACAGCCAAACATGAAAAAAAGAAACACACGTTACCAAGTGTCATCTGACATTTTACCTGCACTGGAAATACCACAGAAACATGAAGAAGCAAATCAAGACAACACACAACATCAGAGATTTACAGTGCACAGGAGCACGCCTATTCTCCCCGCTAAAAAGGGGTACTCCCTCCGTTCAACAATAGATGACTTGCATTTATTTAGATATGGATGTATCTAGACACTAAAACATGTCTAGATACATCCATATATAGATAGGTGGAAGTCATCTATTGTTGAACGGAGGGAGTAATATTTACGTTTGAAGTGAAACCATGATAAACCCAAACACAAATTTTCAAGTCCATAAACACTTAAAGAAGAGAGTTTAGTTCTCAGGTCGAAACAACAGTTCATCAGCTTCTGATAAGCACACTACCTTGAAGGCTTCATGACGCACAATTTAGCTTTCAAATTCAAACATCGTTTGATAAAAACAACTTCGGACAAAGCCTTCTGAACCAACCAATTGATGAATCATAAAGAGGAGCCCATGGGTATTAAACAATATTTGTGAAACACATTGCAACCTAACTCTTAGTTGGCCTGGATTAGGAAATTATAACAACCCTTTCTCAGTTGTCCTGTACCAAAATTTATGCTATAAACCTTAGCATTTTAGTACTGAACATGACAACAATATGAATACTTTGCAGTAAAGTGCCACTTCATAATGCTATGTTTCTCAGTAATTATGTATTATGTATGCATGACGTGGGGGGGAGCCTGATTGTTCGATCGGATAAAAACAGAACCACAGTTGCACAAGCAAAAACCTAACAAACTTTCACGGTCTATTTTTCATAATTAACAAGTCTTGATAATCTCAATTCTTGATGTAACATTAGATTCCTTGTCGAAGTATGTGCTACATCACACGAAATATGTACAGTAGATGTATGTGGAAATTTTAGCCTCCAAATCACTGTCACATAGGGCAATAGGTCAGACTCGGGCCTGTGGGTTATTTCTCCAATTTCGATAGTTTAATAGTGTAAAGAAGACGGCTTATGGGTTAAGGATTGTAATTGGACAATTTTAATAGTTCAAGTGCATAATGTACACATTTTCCTTTTTCTTCCAAAAAATGCACAATATTTTGTCAAACCCTCGAATCCTAGGCAGGAACTGGAGAATAGGCACTTGTCGCTTCATGGTCTTATTTATAGGATAAAATGACAAGAAGTCTTCCTAATCCTACTCATAGATTCAAACATCATACTGTTTATTCATGAAATGAGCAGCCAGGACACTATCCTTCGATGGTTCTAAATCCAAATCTTTACTTGATACTCAAATATTATGGTTTGTTTAACAGAACAGAAACATCCACACCTTATCTTAACAAGGAGCTTGGCCTTATAGTTGCCATAACACATGAGAAACATCAGCACCCTTATGCTACCGGTACGTTGAGTATAGCAGGTAGAAAAGTAATTTAAATCAGACCCAAGTGTCGGAGGCAAGTAAATAGCAAAAATACTTTTTGTCCGGGAAGAATATTAAGAGAAACAATTGAAAACCTATATTTACTTGGAGCATAAAGTGCCCATGATGAAATTATAGGTAGGAAGTGGTATATATTGCAAACTCATGTTTGAATGTTGGCTGATTTGGGTCTACTGGATTCAGAAGGTATAAGGGTCATAGAAAGCTAAATGGCAAAGAATTCCTACCTCGCATCACATCAAATCTGAACAATGGACAGGTCAAAATGAGGAGTTGATATTAACATATTTGTTTTCACTTGATATCCCCCTGGATGGAAGGACACAGCCATAAACAACAAGAATGCCTTCGATTCATGCAAATACCCAAACTAAATACTCTGTTGTGTCTTAACATGACGAAAGTCGAACTAACAAAGCTTAAAGGAATGATTAAAATCTCTTAATGTATCGCCGGAGATTTTAACCTTGTCAAATTCAGACACAAAATCAGATCATGCAAAATCAAATTCAGAAATTTCTTAATGTGACGAAAGTTGAACTAACAAAGCTTAAACGTCTTGTATTTTGACACGGGGAAGTACATACTAAAAGAGCTGACATATACTCTTTTGTGTCTGAATTTGACAAGGTTAAAATCTCTAGAAGATTATATGCTGTAAAGATTAACATGTGTGAAGAAAGAACAAAACTTACAGTTCTCAACATATTTTTCAATGAACTCATATAAAACTCTGCCTTCCCCTAGTATGACACACTAAGCTTCATCATAAATCATAGCGAATGCTCTTGAACCATAAAGTAAAGGATCAAGGGGTTGTTTATTCAGCATATCAGCTTGGCAGTGTACCGTCCATTTTCATTGTTTTTCATTATACTTAAAATGTATATGTGTTTATGTTTACCGAGTGGGAGAGATTCCCCACCTGAATTGAAATGGCCAAAAAGTTGGATGCTAACACAACGAGATTATCAGAAAAACAGGGCAGGGTTGAGAACTGGCCGCGGGAGAACGGCATCCCCATGGCACATTCACAGAGGAGCAGCAGGGATGTCCGTCTTGTCATCGAAGACAACACCGTTTTGGTGCCTCCAGGTCCAGGGCGCTAGCAGCAGAAGAGGAAGGTGAGTGTGGTGCCAGCAGGACTTAGAATGGTTCTCAATGTTCCACAATCCCTGACTCCCTATACATTCCCTTATATAATAATTCAGGGAAGGGGTACATGTTGCATTCAGTAGACCAGTATATGATATCTTGTGTTCCTAGTAAGCCCATACTACCCATGAGACCAATCGGTTATAAGCATACTCCTCTCTGCGACATTTTTTAAAGAAAAAATCAACATAAATATTATCGAACACGTATAACAGTGCCATAAGTATAATCACTTTCATTCATAATTGTTATCATCTCGAACAATTCTCACAGCTGAAAAAATCAATGTTGAGCAGAGAAGTGAAGAAGAGCACACGACAAGTAAATACAGCTCAACTTTCTTGCCAGTATCCCCTTGCACCCTCTTCAACCTCCTCTGCTCATAGAAAGCCAAATTTTGTGAACAACTCTTAACTCACATCATTTTAAAAACAATCAACTGCTCAAATGGGTAGTTGGCATTAACATATTTGTTTTCACTCGATACTACCCGGATGGAAGGACAAAACCTTAACAAACAAGTATGCCTTCAATTCTTGCAAACACCTGAACCAAGTAAATAACAGAACAGAAGAGCACAGCATCTAGTCTTTTCATGTGTGAATTTGGCAAGGTTAATATCTCTAGAAAATTATTAGCAATAATCTGAAAAAAGATTGTCTGTGCTAAAGACTAAAATATACGAAGAAAGAACAAAAATTCCAATTCCCAACATATTCTCCGATGAGATCAGAAAAAAAACTCTGGTTTCCCATGGATAGTGACACACTAACACACTAAGCTTCATCACAAGATATCATCATAAAGAAGGCTCTTGAACCTAAAAGTAAATGATTCAGGAGCCATGTTTAGTAGCATTAGCATTCTCAGCTTGCCAGTGTACCATCCATTTTCACTGATTTTCATGATAAGTAGGAATTATAACTATTCTCAAAGTCCCAGAGTCCGTGCATATTCCGGTACATGATAATTCAGGGCAGAGGTACAAGTTGAATTCAGTAGACCAGTATATGATATCTTCTGTTCCTAATAAGCGCATACCATCAAAAGGACTAATCAGCAATTCGGTATCCATAATTAATTCAATACCACCAACGCATACTCCTCTCATCAACATTTAATCAACAGAGAAAATTACTGAACACAGATAACAACAGTGTCATAAGTATAATCACTTTCATTCATAATCGTCATCATCTCGAACAATTCTCACATCTGAAAAATTCGATGTTGAACAGAGAAGTGAGGAAGAGCGCTCGACAAGTAAATACAGGTCAACTTACTTGCCAGTATCTCCTTGCATCCTCTTCAACCTCTTCTGCTAATGTACATACGCTGCTGCATCGGTCCCCGGGGCCGCATTATTCTACAACAGAGGGTCAGTTCGTCTCAGACGAACTCGAACTCGTCCTCCCGGAGGTGGACAAAGAACCGCACCGGCTTGTCCTGTCCGTCTAGCCTGAGCTCAAACTCCACCTTGAAAGGGCGATTGGCCGTGATGCGCTTGCCCTTCCAGACACCGACATATTGCTTGACCACGCCTTCCATGCCACGGAGGCCCAGGTCCGGCGCCTTGGAGACGTGGTGGACACGAACCGGCGCCGTGACGCGCACGCGCTTCCCGATCTTGGGCAACGCCGCGGCCTCCTCTTCCGCCACGTCCGGAGATGGGGACACGTCGCTGCTAACGGCGACCTGGCGCGCGGTGCGGATGCGCGCGCGGCACCGCGGTGGCGCGAGACATCGAGCGGCCGCGGATTTTGGAGGGAGGAATCGGCGGAGGAGAGGGGAGGAGGAGGTGGATGGGGGCGCCACGGCGGTGGCGGTGGCCATCGGAGAGGTTGGCGGGCGGGCGTGTTGGGGAATTGCGTCGAGCAGGTGGTCTGCACGTGAAGGATAAGATACGCGAAGTTGGGAAGTGACGGGGGATTTTATTATTTGCCACACTTTACTTTTCACTTTTATAATTTGCCACTCCATGTGTGGCTGACAGGTGGTGGTCAGTGTGGCAAATTATAAAGGATTTGAGAAAAATGTGGCAAATTATAAATTATCCCGGGAAGTGACGGCGATTGGTGGAAGAAAATCCTATACGACCCTCTCTAGAACGACCACGTCGTGGACCCAATGGTGCACCGTTAAGCAAATCTCAAAGCAAGTCTCGCTTACCCCTTAACAACTGTTTTGCCACGTGTTGGGGGGAAAATATGGTCCACAGCATGGGTCGTCGCATAGGTGGTCGTATAGGATTTTTTTCCGCGATTGGTGAGGCGTGGAGATTATAGCGACGTGATGGTTGTTGTTGCTTTTGCAAAACTCAAAAGAAGAAAATACTCTACAACAATGGAGTACTGACCTCTGGCCATTCCAAAGGCCGTCTGATCATCCAAGAAGCTTTTCTTCTTGTTTTAGACTTGTTTTTACACGCTAGAACGGGCAGACATGATAAGTTCATCAATCTCAACATATTGATAAATGTAAGCACTCGTGTATAAAGATTGATTTTCTTTCAAAAAGTGTATAAAGATTGATTAAAAGAACTGAGCATTTTCAACTGAACTGGGCAAATTTAACTTTCTATATGCCCGCGGATAGGAGTGGTCGCCCCTGGTCTATCCGTTCGGTCAACCACACCCCACATATCTAAACTATCATTTTCATGCAAACACATGCATTTAGATCATATAGCCACAATCAATTCATCACTTATTCAATAATTCAACGTAAATCAAAATAAACCACGAATCAACAATTTAACACAAGCCAAATAAAAATTCAGCGGTTCATATATAGATGATACACAAATGAATCAATCATCACCCCACTTATCGCCCCACTTGTTGCCCTCGGTGTCATTACCAAATTTCTGTTTTGCTTTTCTCTTCTTCTTGTCATTTCCGAGGAGGCGTTAATAGATGTATGAGCTACCGTTATGGGAAGAAGAAAAGCGGGATTTCCCATTTAATTTGAGGAATAACATTCTATCAACTTGATGATACAAAGTGGCGGCCAACTCCATCTTGCAAGTAAGAATCACTCAACACAATGAAAAATCGAAGCAAATAATAGCAACTGATGTGAAGCACGCGGAACTTACATGGCTACTAATGCGCGGGTATAGATCATATTTTGCACTTGTACGTAGCAACTACAAAACTTATTTATTGAGTTTTGGATGACGACATTCTTTTAAGCTATAAACTCCATGGGCTAGGAGCGTTGTGAGCGATCCTGCCTCGTCTTGTGCCTCTGTTTGTGGGGCTCGTCCCTGTTAGGGTGGGGCTCTTTGCTGCATACCTGTGCAGCAGAGCTGCTATGTGACCTGGCTGCGTGTGGGCCGTTTCTTCTTCTACCTGCCCTGCGGTGCAGCTGGCCGATTATGGGATGGGCATGTACATGCTTTTGGATGTTGCTCTGTGGGGACGGTCAACGGACTACGGCGATCGATTTGGTTGTCCTACTTATGTAACCAATTTGTCATTGGCTTGATTTTTTTACTCTTTCCAACTGTGGATCAGTTCAGCTTGGTCAAAGCGAGCAAATCGTCCACTCCTCTGGGAATTAGATCTCGCTGGGGGTGGGGTTAACGGTGGCCTTCTCTCCATCCGCATCATGCTTCTCTCCTGGCTAGAGGTTGCCGGTATTTGATTTGGTGGCTGATGCGCCCGTCCTAGCTGTGGGACGGCACATCGTGCGAAGGAAGACACAGCGGAGCGGCATGGACGCATCGGCCAAGTCGCGGAGGGCCGCGGAGCAGTCTGACGCGTCGAACAAATTAAGCTAAGTGGCTCAGGCAGCCAAGTGCGGCCGACGGGCGGCCAACTAGCGGACGGACGGGCAGCCTGACGCGTGGCGGCTCCGACTCCGGCGGCCAGGTCACTGACGACCGCAGGTGCGTTGGACGGCTCGCGCGTGGCGGCTCCTGCGACCAAGTGCGACGGACGTCGTGGGCGCAACGGCTGCCAAGTCGGACAGCTCGCGCATAGAATATCATGTGCCCAAGTACTGCAGATGGCGTGGACGCAACGACTCGGGCCGCCAAGTCGGAGGCAGCTGGCTCGCGCACAGCGATGACCGAGTGCGGCGGACAGCGCCGGTGCAGCGACTAAATCGGCCAAGTCGCAGACGGCCGTGGACAGAGAGACAAGGTGGGTCAGCCGTAAGCAGCCAAGGTTCCAGCAGACATGTAATGGACGGTCGCTGCCGTGTTTGTTGCGAGCCACTCATGGAGTTCAATGCTGCTGTTTCTCCTCAGTTTTGGGTGATCAGCCTGGTACTAACTGCTCCTTTTCTTTGGTCGTTTGTGTGTCTTTCCACCATTTCCTGCTTCCTCACAAGGAGAAGAATTATTACATGATCCAAGTAAGCTGGAGGGGAACTCGGGCTAGGCTGCCCTTTCTCTTGGCTATAATTGTTGCTTTATATATATAGGTATATACACCTTTTGATTTAGCTTAAGAATCATCAAGAATATGTATTGCCCAATATTTAAGTTTAGATTTTCTATCCAATTGATGCTCGATGACAGAGAATGATGTTTTTCTCTACAACTGAATTTTCAATTGTGATGTGTAGGCATATGTATGACACGAGGTTGTACCATTCTATTGATACTATATTCGGTGGTGTTTTTTCCCAGGAGTAATGAATGTTATATGAAGACGGACACTAAAGATTTCAGTTGCTAGGAATATAGCAAGTTGAATTAGAGCTATTAGGTGTAGTATATTTAAATGAAGTCATCTGGACGTGTGCGTCTGCGATGACATTTCAGGGAAAAGGAAGTTCATTTATTATAGTTTCATCTCTTTCTCATTCATTCTTCTAAGTAACTGGCTTTCCTCTGATCAAGAGTATGCTTCAACTTAATCAACAAGCACTACTTTGTAATGATTACATTTATGGTTGTTTCCTTTATGGCCGATGTTTCTGTTGTTGGTAGGAATGGAATACTGATGCCACATGGTGACGGAGGCTGATCTGATTGGGAGGATGAATATTAGCTTACGTGCACTGGTATAGCGGCTCTATGTGTTCGGCTACGTGGTTGTGAACATCTCTTTAACCCGAGCTGCTTTTGGTTCTGATAAAAAAAACCCGCCCAATGATAGAATGTTTGAAGAAACTTTGCCACTATCTCATGTTATTTTCTTTAGAATGATTAAAGACAGTATTCTATTCAAATGAAATCCAATATTAAATAGTAAAGTGGTGCACAGACCATAGAGTTTGGCAAATAGGCAAGTCCCCTATATTCGAGGATTCCTCTCTTGTCTTTCTTGATCTGGATTTTCTACTGATCACTATCTTTTTCTTAGTTGTGGCTGCGGCTAAAACATCACTAATTTGTATCTCCTTTTCCTCTAAATGTTATTGCTGAAATTTTCTTGGACAATATTTGGTGCAGGAAACACAAAACACTATTGCAGTTACATGGGAATTCATGTGTGCAGTTCAAGAAGTGAACTCAAAAAAGCTATTCTCTATCTTTCTAAGCATTTCAAGGAAGAACATATTTGCATATTTTATCACTTTCTTATATCATAGTATGGTTAGTTTGGATGTACAAAGACTTAAGTTTGTTGTCCCATCTTTCCCATTTCCTTTTAATGGGATTTTTTCCTTTATAATTCAAATCGCTTGATTTGGTTACATAATTCTAAACACATAAATTTTGAATTCCTTGGTTTCATTCGATTTCCCGCAATTTAAAAACATCAAACTTGAACTCTCATATGTTGTTTTTCGGATGTAAAAAATAGTGTAGTTATATAGTCAGCAATTGCTAATATAGTGAGGGGAGCCTACTCTTCAAATTTACCACTCAATTTTCATATATCATTTCGAAACCATGGATATACTTTGATAGATGAAATTTCCCTTTATCCAGCTTTTAGCAAACTGGGTACAAGAACAAAATGGGATAGCAGTTTGACAAAGTAGAAAAGGTAATAATGAGTCACTTGTATACGGGAAAGGAACTATCAATATTGTCTATATGGAAATTTTAAATATTGCAATAGAATTACCTTATGTGCTCCTAGATTCTCTGTTCCAGTTTACTAATGCTAATATCCAATTATGAGGTAACACTATCAAAAGTCAAAAAGATCCCAGCCACAGTCAACCAGACTAGGGTTTCCAGGTCATAGTACCTCTAGATTCAGGCCTACTCCCATGTTGGTTGCTCTTTATTTTTCCTTATATGGATGAAGAGTGGACTCCAAAGTGCAATATCTATGATAGACAATGCGATTCTTAAATACATCCATATCGTGTAAAAGGCACTAATGACTAACTATTGTGGTTGCAGGTTGAATGAATGCAGAAAAAATCAAACTGGAAGCTTGAAATCTGATGTTTAGTTAGATTTATCGATCTTTCCAAGAACCTCCTCTTCTTTTTAGTGTTCTTTTGCAATGTAAAAAATAGGTTTGACTTTCCATGGACAAGGGGGCGTTGTTCCATCTAAAAAACTCATATCTTGGACATGTTTGCATAACCATTCTTTCAAGTCAACCAAGCAGTCCCCTATTCACTTGCATATACACATACGTATTGTTAAATTGTAAATTTGAGATGTCAGATTTTGTATCAATGCTCTAATGACCGCACTCAGTGGAGCGTGCTATTTTGGCGGGGACCTCGCCTGCCACATAAAGACCACATGTGGCTATTATGTCAACTGATACCCAAATCATGTCCTTGTGTTGTATCACACCGTACTGCAGCCGAGACCTTTTCAGAGCTGCTTGCCCCACTAAATGCATCAATGGAGATATGAGCATGTTGAATCCTAGCTGTATCCCAAATCAAGATGACAACTGATGCACCAAACATGACAGGTCGCGTGACAACGCCAGACAGCCGGCGCGGCGAAGCGCGCTTTTTCGTCTAGTTATCTATATTGTAGAGAGCCCTTGTTGCGCGTGGTATGGACTGGATGTGGCTCCACGTGGGTCTTATGTTCATGGTAAAATTGACGGATCCCCCCTTACTCGTCCCCATTTTTTAGCCCTTTTGCTCCATTCCACAAATAGGAACCATGGTTGTGACCAACCAAGATTTGCACAACAACTCATCTTTATGGATCGAGTAAAATTTTCTTCTTGCCATAGGCCCCTTCTTATGGGTCTAGAATTGATCCCAAACACGCATTGTAATTAAACAACTATCCCAAAATTAATCCAATAATACACGTGGCAAGAAAAAACCTTGTCACTTGGGTCCGGAATTTGGTCGATGAGTTGGTGGGAATGCCTGGCACCGCAGATGTTTGATGTTGATCGCCATAGTTGGAGCTATGTCAGTTGGACGCCACGTCTGGGACACGTCCTTGTACCGCGGAAGGGCTTCGGGCTTGGCTGCGGGCGTGGTCGAGGACACAGATCTTCTCGCGGGCGCAGATGAGGCAAACTCATCTAGACGACCTCCTTCTTTGCGGCTTCCTTCTCCATGTCACAAGAGGGCGGCGGCTAGGACGAAGGAAGTACACACATACGGAGTAAGCGCAGGGGAGGTCGATGGTGTGGTCATAAGAAATGGAGGACGGGGGCACGAGAAGGTGGTTATTTTTGAGAAATTTGGGGATGGGTCCGGCCTGCATAGCGCACACGCTCGAGCGCGGACGACAATCCGCCTGATATATGGGCTAGATATAAGGGGTCCGAGACAATCTGGACATTTGGATTATGTATATGCGGTCCGGTTGGGTGGAGTTTTTTTTTTGGTCCGGACCGTGTTCGGGTTGTTCACTTGGGCGTGGGGGCGTTGGAGATGCTCATATACTGTCGGAGAGTGGTCTGTCAACGACGGGATCTCTCAAGATGTTCGAACACTGGGGCTAAACACACTTCCTTCACCTCTCGAGGAGGCTTCATGAGGGAAGGTTGAGAACAACAACAATGGCGACACAGAGAGTTTACCCAGGTTCAGGACACAAGTGTGGTGTAAAACCCTACTCATGTTTGTCTGATGGATTGCACTGCGGTGACTACAGTACAAATGCGAGCTTGTGCTCGGGTTAGACTACTTTGGCTCTTGGGAGATATGAGCTCTCCTCCTATGAGGGCTGGAGGGGCTCTTCTTATACGGCGTTTGGACCTCCTTCCCGCGCATTTGGCGGGAAAAGGTTCCCACAATGTGCCAAAGTAGAGGACAACCTGTACCCTACGCCGCATGCGCGGTCTCGTTCATCGAGGACACCTGCACTGTCCACGGCAGAATGGTGGGGGCGCCTGGTGACGTTGTCTCCGTCTTGTAGTGTAGTCCTAGTCTCCTTGCAGCAAATAGGAAGTATTGGGGGTGCTTTGGCGCCAGTAGCGTCGATCCTCGCTTTATACACGAGAACGGAAATATGTGGCCAAAGAGGTCCTACAACTTCTGTGGGGTCATTGCGCAGAGGGGCCGGCGTCAGCAGCACATAGTATGTTCCCTCTTGAGAGAGAACATTCTTTGGAGAGGAGCGGGGGCTGAGTAGAGCTCCTCTCCGGGAACGAGCGCAGCGAATCCCCATCGCAGAGGCCTCGTCCTTAGATGGGCCTGTTCGAAGGTTGGGCCAGGGGGCGGCCCTACTGACAAGGGTAGTGCCTTCGAGGCCAAAGTTGCATGTCTGGCTGGGCCACAACAGTCGGTCCGAGATACCCTGGTATCTAGAGGACCGACAGTAGCCCTCGGGCCCACGGGGGACACGCGTCCATAGGATGTGAGAAGACGCGGGGCCAACTGCTGTGGAGCCAGTCCGTGGCATGTGGCCGCGACCCACGATCTTTTCAAGGTAATGATAATGGCTCCCTGCGTCGTGGTGGGCCCCTGTCCATAAAGATTGGACGGAGCCACCGAGAGCCTTTTCGCTTTCCCCATTCACCGTCGTCTGCCCTATTATACTTCCTCCAGATCTCCAGCTCTCCTCAGGGATTTCCTCTCAATGGCGGGTAAGAAAGGCGCGTCGGTGGCGAAAGGCAAGCTCGCGGCTGCGTCAAGCCATCTTCTTCCATGTCGAGCTCGATCTTGGAACCCTCCCGCGTCCATGAGGGGTCCTCACTCGAGAAGGCCCGCCCCTTGGTAGCCTCCGCCACCGACGAGCACGGAGCCACCTCTCTCTATGTCGGTTCAACGTGGCGCAACGCCCTTCCGGCCACTGCTTACGCGTTCTTCTTCCATACTATTTTCACAGGTTTGATACCCTCTTTCTCCACTTTCTTTCTCGCGGTCCTGGAGTGGTACCAGATCCACGCTCTGCGCCTCCACCCCAACTCTGTTCTTATCCTGGCGATTTTCTCCTTTTGGTGCGAGGCCTTCCTCGACATCAGGCCTTCCGTAGCTTTCTTCCGTTCCTTCTTCAGCCTCCATGTGACGGCCTGACGGGGAGGACCCGCTGTGCCGGATGCGTCTCCTTTCGCATCGTCTTGGGGAGAGGGGACTTGTTCCCCCACTTAGATTTTTTCCAAGAAGGTGGATGACATCACCCAGCGCTAGGTGTTCTTGGATGTGCGCACCGTCGGGAATCTTCTGGAGGTTCCTTCCTCCCGGCCCGCGAAGCACGCCGGCTGCGCCCAGGAAGTTCTTGACGGCCCATACATGGCTCCCCTGGTGCACCGGATGGAGGAGCAACGTGATCGCGGGCTCATGGCTTCAATGCTCGTCCGCGAGTTCGTTCGCCAATGGCTGGCACCCCTCCAGGAGCATCAGCGCCTCATGTGCTACTGTGGTGACACAGAGGACAACATTAGGCTGAGCGGCACCCTTCTTGAAGGAAGGGGGATCGAGGGGATGATCCAAACCCTCCTCACCAAGGATTCCCTTTTGCCTCTTCCTTCCTCGATCATCCCTCTATACAACCTCGGGGAGGCGGAGCGCGACGCCGCGCTTGCAGCCATGTTGCGCTTTGATCAACGGGGCCTCCTAGCGGAAGGCGAGGAGTCTCGACAGGACAACCCCTTTGTCCCGCGTCCTCTCGAGGGAAGTGAGGTGGATCCTGCCGAGACAGAGGATTTCGCGTCCACCGACAAGGCACCACGGCGGGCGTCGAAGAAACGCCCTCTCGAGGAGGCCGCGTCTGGTCGGGGGACTCGAGCGCCTCTCTTCCATCTCCTGCACACTCGGGCGCTCCTAGCTCCTTCGACGAGGTCGAGGTCGTTGAGAAGAGGTCGTGCTCCACGAGGGTCGATGCAGGCGTGGGGGCCTCTTCGTCAGTGTCAACCGGGGTGACACCTCATGGAAGGAAGTGTGTGCCGCGAGCTTGGGGCTACCGCACTGAGTAAGTTCCTTTGAGATGATCCTTCATGGCCTTGGTAATCTTTGCTGCCGATCTTGTCGCGATGTAGGTCTCCTAAGTGAGCGAAGACATCTGAGGCGTCCTCCCCATCCCTAGAAGAGACAGTGAAGCCTGTCGCCCCTGAAGATAGGTGGGTCCCTCCGTGCTCACCGATTGCAGAGGGGCTTGCCGACCCTTCCACGCTCTCGGCGGAAACTCGTGTGGAAGTGGATATGCCGCGTGGGGGCTCTGCTGTCGACGGTGCCCCGCCATCGAGGCCAAACGTCCTAGATGGGGGTGGCATCTTGGCTCGCCCGACGTCACCAACAGTTGCAGCCTCTGACGCGGTCCATTCGGGGCTAGCCCCCGAGCGTGGTCGTCGGGCCACCTCCCACTGCGATGGACGCTGAGGTGGAGGTGGCTACTCCTGCTGCCCCGAGGGCTGGCGCTGGACTATCCTCCCCAAGGGGCGAGGCGTGCGCTTGGCTCGACCTCGGCCTCCTTTCAAGGTTTGTCGAAGCAACACTTTGTCGCCATCGTGGATAAGTGGCTCCAGGACACGCCTCATGCGGGTCCCGATAGGTCGTTCCTCCCGAACGACTTTTTCCGCGACCTGATGGCGGAAGATCGCTGGACCGCTCACGTCCGTTCGGGGGTTCCCCCCGATCTCTATTAGGAGGGTGCCCTGCTTCAGATTGCTAAGGACATCGTGGTTGCGCTTCAAGTCAGCGCGAGGGCTCACTCCCACCTTCTTATCAAGGAGAGCGAGCTCTTGGAGAACCTGGGCGCCTGGTTCCGCCAGGCGATGCTTTCCTCCTGCGAGAGAGTGAATCCCGCGTGTGCTATGCGCCGCCAGAAGTTCAGCGAGGCCACGCGGAAGTGCGAGGCTTCCACCCGTGAGTCAGACGCGCTTCGTGAGGAAGCCAAACACGTCCTGGACGCCGCCCGAGACCTCCAGGAGAGACTCCACTTGGAGGAGGAGGAGGAGGAGCACCGCCTGAAGGTTGACGAGTGGACCCACGCAAGCCTTCGCCATTCACGAGGAGGCCTTGACCCTTCGCGAGGCTGGTGTATCGTCTTGCAATACCGTCGTGTCCCTCAGGGAGGAGAAGGCCCGCACTCTCGAGGAGGAGGTTGGGAAGCGCGAGGTGGAAGCTAACCGCCATGTGGGAGAGGTCAGCGAGGGGCGCGAGCGTCTCGAGACGCTGGAGAACGACCTTAAAGAGGAAAAGGAGCAACAACGGAAATAGGTGGAGCAGGAGATTCAGGCCGGGCGCGAGGCATACGACAAAGACTTCGACACGGACTTGGGCGGCAAGCAGGTGCGGCAGGAGGCCCCTGACGGAGCCGAGCAGGCACTGCTTTTGGAGGCCGAGAGGCTGAACACGACGCTTGGCCGGCTCCGCGCGCAGCTCGATGTGGAGAAGGGTGCGAGGGAACGTGCCATTGCTAAGGCTGCGAGGTTCCACTCGAACCTGTTTGCTCTGCGGGAGTGGCTGGCTCCTCTTGCTGAGGAGGTGCCCGATTGGGAGGAGCTGGCTGGACCCGCACTAGAGCTTCAGCGCCAGCTGGAGGAGACGTTCCAGCATGCCGTCTGTGATGCTTGCGAGGTGGGCAAACAGTTGGACCTTGAGCTGCCCTCCCCTCCTGGTAAGTGCGACGCCGTACGTGGCCTTCACTTCTTCGCCGGGCTCATAGATTTGCTACAGGAAGACATCCAAAGCCTGAACACAATTCTCGACGCGGAGTGCCGCCATCTCCTGGAGGAGGCTGCGACGCACCTGTTTTCCCGCATCTTGATAGTCCAGCCTGACTTCAATCTAGGCACCTTAGCCGGAGAGGTTCCCAGCGAGCTCGCTGCTTCTCTCTCCACCCGCGTGAAGGATGCCGCCAGCGTCTTCGTGAAGGTGTTTACTCCGTCTGCTCCTGCCGATGCGAACCCGACCCCTGGTGCTGGGAACAGCGGCCCTTCCGCCTAGTAGCCTTCTGTGTGTTCGTGTGCTCCTGTCTTTAGATGCCTGTGAACTCTTTAACTTTGTAAGGAAATATTCCGCACTTTGCTATTTTATTTTACCCCTATCTTTTAGTCCATCCTCGAATGTTTCTTCCGCGCAAGAATACTTAGCTTTTGTGTGATGGTGTCCTTCGAGACACCTCTCTTGTGTTCTTTGCGGTGGGTCTCCCGCTACTCCTTGTGGAGGACTCTCCAGACTCCGGGTGGAGGGCTATGCGCTTTCTCCTTGAGAACGAGGCTACCTGCAGTCTGTGTTCCTAAAGAGATGCGCGTTTGGTTGTTCCTTCATGAGCATCTCGCAAGGAGAACCACGCCAAGGGACTTGGCGAGGTGTTGTGTGCGGTAGCGACTCGTACACATACACTGTTCCAGCCCCCGCTCGTGGGCTGCTCTCGAGAGGAAAAGGACACTCGCACGCCTCTTGGAGAGGAAGGTATGCATGCTGAGATGAATGCTTATGGTATTGTTGGATGCAAAAATGCAAGCATGCCAGTATGCAAAAAGAGGTGTGATTGCTCGGGAAAGCAACTGGATTTTACTGCTAGGGTGATGCACTGTTTCTCTTACAAAACGCTTGGGGATGTCGTGACCTTGTGGTCCCCCAAGAAGCACTTGACGTCACCATGTGGACACGGGACTCCCATCGTCATGGGGCTGATACTCGCGCGAGTTCAGGTGCATAGCTCGAGGATGTAGTGGACTTGTGGTGCCCTCGAGTAACAAAAGTTTGCCCCGCCGGAGCGGAGCTCCCACTTGTGTGGGTAGAAGATCCCACGACCTTGTGGCCCGTCTGGCGAGAGCTCCATGAGACCCTCACGAAGAGAGGTCCTGGCCTCGTTTTTACCGTGGCGTCACAGGGTCCCTTTGTGGGTACGTCTCCACGGCCTTGTGGAGGTCATGGAGCGAGAAATTGGTGAGCGCTCCTCCTTAGTAAGGAGGCGCGCTCGCTGGAGAGTAGTGGCAGCCCTCGAGCCTCCAACGCTCTAGGGGGTCTTCATGGCGGAAGCCCCCAAGCCTCCAGTGCTCTGGGGGGTCTTCAGGGTGGCTGCTATCTCTTGAGAGGGTATCAGCCTCTTCTTGGGAGCCTCATCAAGGTGTCCCACATCGTCTTCATCCGCAGGGTGCGAGGTCGCCACCTCCTTGTAGGCTCGCTCGACGGAGCATGTCGCATCCTCCACTTCTCCATGGATGGTGATGGTCCCGGCAGGCCCAGGCAGCTTGTCGAGATTGTACGCATGGTGCATCACAGCCATGAACTTCGCGAGGGCTAGGTACCCGAGAATGACGTTGTAGGGGAGGGAGATGTGCGCTACATCGAAGTCGAGGAGGTGCGGTAGTTCTGGCGGGTCCCGAGAGTGACGATGAGGTGCACCTGTCCCAGTGGGACCGTAGTGTCGTTTGTGACGCCAGTGAACGGCCTCGTGGGGGACAGATGCTCGTAGGGCACTTGGAGCCGCTCTAACTCAGGCACCGAGATGGCGTTGAGGCCCGCGCCCCCGTCGAGCAGGGTCTTGTTGACGGTGATGTTGTTGGTGGTGGGGGTGCATACCCGGGGTAGGGCTCCCACGGTCCTTGTGGACCTGGGGTGGTCGCTGATGTCAAAGGAGACCTTGTGGTCTGACCACTTGAGTAGTTTCACCGGGACTGTGCCTAAGTGGACAACACTAATGTCACGCGATATTTTCTTGAAGTGGCGGTTGGAGAGAGGAGCTTGTGCTCCGCCAAGGATACATACTATGTAGCTTGTGGGCTCTTGGTAGCCACCCCAATATTCGTCGCCACGACCCTCGTTGCCCTCAGCGTGTTGTTGTGTGACAGTGTTCACCTGAGGCGGGGGTGGGTTGGGACGTTGCAGCAGCTAGCACCGCTGCGGCTATGGTGGTGGCTGCCGAGGGAGCAGCTGGTAGCCGTCGTCGTTGTAGCCACCCGTGTAGTAGTTTCTGTACCCGGTGTAGTGGTTTAGGCCACGCTCCTCCCATCTTCCCCCAACGCGGCCTCCACCTCGCCCAGGATAGTGCCATCCGCCACCTCGAGAGTAGCCCTCCTGGCTACCCCTCATGATGCAGTCACCCTGCATCCTCTCCAGCTGGAAACAGTCCTTTGTGGCATGTGAGTGCATTCTGTAGAACTCACAGAAGAGGTGGTTCTCCGCCACAGGTGCGGCGTCACTCCGGCCGTGCTTGTGTTCTAGCTCGGCTGCCAGAACGGCCGAAGCTTTCCATTTGGCGTCAGCATCGTCGCTTCGCTCCTTGGTCTTGGTCTTGGAGGCCATCGGCTTTGATTCATCGGCAGACGCGCTGTGTCTAAAGAGGTGTTCCTCCTCAGCATTGGCGCACCTATCGGCCATCTCCACGAGCTCGACAGCGTAGGTGAAGTCGTCCATGATGCCAAGCTCTTTGAGAATGCTCTCGTTGGTGCCTCCTTCCCAAAAGGCGAAGATGACGTTCGCATCGACGATGTGGGCAATCTTGTTGCGTGTCTGACTGAAATGTTTCAGGTACTGGTGAAGTGTTTAGCCAGGGTGCTGGCGGATGCCGCGGAGGTCGTTGTAGGAGAGTGGGCGTTCATAGGAGCCCTTGAAGTTAGCAACAAAGTGGAGGCACAACTCCTCAAATGATCTGATGGAGCCCTCCGGCAGATTCATGAGCCAGATGAGGGCGGGACCTTTGAGGCCATGGGCAGCCAGTTCGCCATGCACTTGTCGTCCCACATTGCAGCTCCTATGCTAAGGCAGTATAGCTTCAAGAAGTCGAGGGGAGGGGTAGTGCCATCGTAGCGGGATGGCAGCGTCCGGTTGAACTTCGGAGGCCAGGAGATCGTGCGAAGTTGCTTGGTGAATGCGATGGCGCCTCCGGCGTAGACCGTGGCGCGCGCGTCGAGGTCGCTGGACGGTTGGCGCGACTAGCCTTGGCGAGGTCGTGGCAGCACTCGATCTATACGCACACATCTGGAGGAGTGCGCTAGATCTGGCAGTTGTTGCCGCTTTTCTCAGGCACCTTGGTGCTTGGTGCCTTGTCATGGAACTTGGTGTGGAGATCGCCTTCACCGGTGAAGTTACACCATGAGAAGGGGGCGGCACATCATGGGATGCCATGATCCTACGCTGGTCAGCGCCGCCTCCTCGCGGCTCCCGCGGGGGGACGGTTGCGGCGGTGGCGGGCGATCCATGCAGCGTGTCCTTCCGGTGCGGGCGGGTGCGCAAGCAGCTCCTGGACCAGCAGCAGGGCTGCTGCGGGAGTGGGCTCCTCCAGGCCTCCCTGCGTTCCTCACGGAGGTGGTGGTGGTTGCTGAGACGCAGGCGCGTCTTTCTACGGCGAGTGAGAGGAAGCCTCCTCCTCAACGCCGTGTTCGCCGTCCACGCCAGTGGTGTTGCATCGCGACGCGTTGTTGTCGTTGCCGGTTGACTTGACTTTCCCCCTGCGATGAGCGCGCTAAGATCGGGTGAGACGAGGGTTGGTCCGGGTGACGGGGGCCATGGCGATGAGGAAGTAGAGGAGTACCTTAGCCCCCTACCTGGCATGCCAAATATCGGAGAATGGTCTGTTAACGACAAGATCTCTCAAGAGGTTCTAACACTAGGGGATAAAAATTCTTCACCTCTCGAGGAGGCTTCACGAGGGAAGCTTGAGAACGACAACAATGGCGACACAGAGAGTTTATGCAGGTTCAGGCCACCAGTGTGGTGTAAAACCCTACTCCTGGTTGTCTGATGGATTGAACTAAGGTGACTACATTACAAATGCAAGCTTGTGCTCGGGTCAGACTACTTGGGCTCTTGGGCGATCTGAACTCTCCTCCTACGCGGGTCGGAGGGGACCTTCTTATACCGGTGTTTGGACCTCCTTCCCGCTCATTTGGGGGGAAAGGGTTCCCACAATGTGCCAAAGTAGAGGACAACCCGTAGCCTGCGTGGTCTCGATCTTCGAGGACAACTGCATCGTCTATGGAAGATTGGCAGGGGTGCCTGGTGACGTTGCCTCCATCTTGTAGCGTAGTCCTGGTCTCCTTGCACCAAAGAGGAAATCTTGGGGGTGCTTTGGCGCCAGTAGCGTCGATCCTCGCTTTATACACGAGAACAACAATATGTGGCCAAAGAGGTCCTGCAGCTTCTTCGACACCTTCGTCATTGCGCAGAGGGGCCGTCGTTAGCATCACATGGTATGTTCCCTCTTGAGAGAGAACATTCTTTGAAGAGGAGCGGGGGCGGAGTAGAGCTCCTCTCCGGGGACGGGTGCAACGAATCCCCAGCGTGGAGGCCTCGTCCTTAGACGGGCTTGTTCGAAGGTTGGTCCAGGGGGTGGACCTACTGACACGAGTAGTGCATTCGAGGCCGAAGTCGCATGTCGGTCTAGGCCGCATCAGTCTGTCAGAGATACCCTAGTATCTAGAGGCCCGACATATACCTCCATAAATGAATGGGCGCGACTACAAATTGTGCTAGAGGGTGCACGCCCCATTAAAAAACAACAAATTTCCATAAATGGAAATGCTCCCATGACATGGCAGGGACACATCCAAAATAGCAGGTGTTCCCTAGATAACCATTTCCACGTTGTGATCTTTTCACTCAAGCACGTGAGGGAGGGAGCATGCAACATGTCAGATTCATGCCTAGATAAAATGATACATGCAACAAACTCTTCATTAATCCCCCCAAACCCTACCTTGTCTCTTGCTCCTCCATCTATCCCGGGCAGAAAATCTCATGAAGATGGAACTAACAATAGAAATTACATACAATTGAATACAAAAACAAACAAGACACACAAGATCTACAAGAGGTTAACTAAAAATATACTCCCGCGTGAAAGGGCTCAGACTCCAAGGCCAAACAAGACCTCCTATGTGCACGACTTACACCCCTTGGAAGCCTCGCCATGGATCTGAAGATGAGGAGAAATGAGGAGAGTGAAGGTAGAAGCAATAGGAAGAACCTCGCCGTTTTCCTGGAATTTAAAGGATGGATTGGCCTCTCCAACTTCTAAAATAAAAATTTAAAGTATTGCGGGAATCAAGGAGGCGTGGAGGAGCATGTGAAAGAGCATTTCCATCCCTAGAATGTTTTGATGTTTGTTTACAACACAATGAGCATCGTAACGTGTGGTAAAGTGGCATATGGATTTATATTATAAGCATAATTGAAAATGCTTTGTTTGGATGTTTGCATTGCGGGGCTAGATATTGTATTGAGTTGAATGTCCAATACCCATGATATTGATATTGAGATTGAATGCCAATATTTCTGTTTGAATGTGTTAGATATTCAGAACCAAACTAAATATTGAGGTTGAATGCCAAATGTTGTTTGGATGGTATAAGTGATGAATTGCATTTTTTCGAGACTTTGATCATCATATACTTTGTACATGCATGAAAATTGTACATAACAGCCACAAGATTCTTTTGTGTGCCAGAACAAGAGAACAACATAATATCCAATTTGATGCATTATCCATCATAAAGAGCCACTTGAAGATAATATCAAGTCTGAAGCGTACATATTACATGGTATTGTACGCAATATTACAAATTCTTACGATAGGAATCACAAATGACAAGCTCTGGACAAAGAAAACAAACGTGACAGAATCAAACCAGCAACATCAACCATTCCTTCCTAAACTGCATGGGAAGCTCCAGAAGTGCATGAAATGAACGCTCATTATGGACTAAATTCGCACAAGCTCGCAACTTGTCAGCTCGAGAGAGGTCCGATATGTCATCAAGTGTAGCAAGTATCATACAAGGAAGGGTACCTTGGGGCATATGTAATGGCTCAGTTGACTTTATTGCATCAGTGAAAGACCTCTTGACATCTCCAAGCATGCACATAATTGCTTCACCCATGTGTGGCCTCTTTAGTGATGGACCAACAAGATCAGGAGATGTATTATTGGCCTCTTTGTGCTGGATGGTGCTACCTCCATCTCAGTCTCAGCACCTATCCTAGCACCTTGACCGGTGGCATGGTCTTTTGAGTAAATGGTGCAAATCTCATTCCAACCATGGATTACCTTGTTCTTGTATATAGCTGTTTTTCATTAGCCTGCAAGCACATACAAACATATTTTCATTAGCCTGTAAGTTACAAAATAGTAGAGGCGGAAGTGGCATGTAACGTACGTCCACATATTTCCCCCACACATCATCACTATCCATGAGTAATGCATTCTTTTCCCAATCCCAACCAAATCCACTCTCAGAAAGAATTTCGATAACAATCTCATAGTGCTTGTAAAAGTTTTTGCACCTTGATAGGATTTTCTCCTTTGTGACTTCCTCCCCACACTTCTCATGAACATATTTGATAGCATGACGGTACACATGTGACTTTCATCCATTTTGGGCATGACCACCATTGTTGTGAAGCTCAACAAGCACGTCCAACAAGACACGGTCCATCTCCGGAGTCCATTGGATATAATTCCTGCTATACTTCTTTCTTTGTGATTCCTCCATGGACCTACAAAAATGAAAAAGAAGCACGAAAAATAAACATGAAAAATGTGTTAGCAACATAACCAAAAGAAGTAGAACAGAAGCAAAGATCATGTCATGTAAATATATTGATTTCTTTGTCACAATGATGCATTTACAAAAAACCAAAAAGTCATCATCAAGCATCCATCACAAAATATCCACGGTCTACTAATACTACTATTCCTCCTCCTCTAGCTAGGTAACCCACACATCTGATCACTACTCCTCTTGTTCTGCATGGGTAACAAGGTAATCAAGAAACATGTCAGCGGCTAATTGCTTCCTAAAGTTCTTCCATGCATTAGTTACTCTAACACTTCTAATATGTCCATCACCATCTTCGGGCTCAATTGGCTGGGCTACTATTTCATTATCCATGTCCTCCAACAATTTATCATCCATCATGTACTTCCTATCCCTTGCACAGTTGTGCAACACACAACAAGCACTAATAATTCGAATCTTCAAAAATATTAGTTCATAGTGAGAAATTTTCGGCTAGCTATTGCATTCTTTATTAATTCATAGTGACATATGTTACCTGGTCCTCTATGTCAAAGAAACTTGCAATACACAATGTAGCAAACCTTTTTTTTCAACAACCCAAAAGTTCTTTCTACACAATTTCTAGCATGAGAGTGACGCAAGTTATATAACTCCTCTGTTGTTTTGGGATGTTGGGAACTTGATGCCCACTCTTTCAAGTGATACCGAGTGGATATGAATGGAGTAAGAAATCCAGGTCCATTGGTGTAACCAACATCACCTAAATAATATTTTCCTATGGTAAATCATACAAGTTGGTTAGCAAGGAATGTAGAAAATTAAAAAAAATAACCAAGAGAAAAAGTAGTACCCTCAGGTACGTCAAATGCGTCTTGGCAACTTGTTTTCATTGCATCCCGTAGGACTCTTGAGCCAGAAGCTGAACGCTCCCAACTAGGCAAGACATAAAGAAATTTCATGTTCCAATCAAAAACACCGAGCATGTTAGTGGTGATGGCTTGTTTTCTATTTCTGTATTGTCCTTGGTCGGCCACATTAACACAAACATCAATATGGCAACCATCTAAAGCTCCAAGTGCATCGGGAAACCACTTCCATTTGTAATCATTGGGAGGTCGAATAGAAGGATCTGTCTTTTTAATGAACTCTCTGTGGAGACGTAAAATGGCCTTTAACACCTTAGAAAAGTGTGAACTAATAGTCCATAAGGACCTTTTGTACTTCCCTCGCAATAACCTCATTTTTAAACCATGAACAACCACAACCAAGAACATGGCAACCTTTTCTTCCACAACAACATACACATTGTCACATAAACCACACTTCTCACGCAACATAGCACACAAATCATGAAAGTTTCTTTTTGTTAGACGAAATTGATCATAGCAAGCAACTTCAGTCCTATCATACATATGTTTCAAGAATTACTTTCAAAGAGAGAGTTTATGCTCATCAACGATAAAGGTCCCCAAATCCCTCAGTATCCTTTGTGTACTTAGATATGTGATGCGCGTGAACACACGTTTGTTGGGAGAACCCAAGAGGAAGGTATGAACAGTACATCAGCGAGTTTTCCCTCGGAAAGAAACCAAGGTTTAATCGGACCAGTAGGAGAAAGAAATCACTTCTTAAGGTCGATGACAGCTGATGTTGGCAAGGCGCACTACTAGGCTCGACAGCAACATGGAATATGCACACAACACAACCAAGATACTTTGCCCCAACGAAACAGTGAGATTGTCAATCTCCACGGTTTGCCTGAACACAAAGGATTAGACGTATAGTGTGGAAAAATGATGTTTGTTTGCATTGAATGAAATGAGAACAATGTTTGCAGTAAAAGAGAACAGTGCTTGCAGTAGGTTGTATTATCAATGTAAAAGAATAAACCGGGGTCCACAGTTCACTAGTGGTGTCTCTCCAAAATAGATAAATAACATGCTGCGTAAACAAATTACAACTGGGCAATTGATAGAGATAGAGGCAACACCGTAGTGCATATGCATGACATGATGATTACTATGAGATTTATTTGGGCATTACAACATGATACATAGACCATAATCCAACAACATCTATGACTAATAATCCACCCTCAGAACGTAATCCAAGAAGACTTTGGGTATTAAGTTGCAAGTAACACATTATTGCATTAAGTAAAGCGCGTAATGTAAAAAATAGAATTATCCTTAGACAAAGCATTGTTGTTTTCTTCCTAGTGGCAACAACATATCCACAATCTTA
Organism: Alopecurus myosuroides; assembly: GCA_028641055.1. Taxonomy (NCBI): domain Eukaryota; kingdom Viridiplantae; phylum Streptophyta; class Magnoliopsida; order Poales; family Poaceae; genus Alopecurus; species Alopecurus myosuroides. The sequence continues at coordinate 169,757,455 of CM054059.1, read as the reverse complement.
GAAGTTATTATCGCTCTCCTAGATAACTGAAGTCATGAACCCACTATCGATCATAAATACTCCCTCTTGGAGTAACAAGAATCAACTTGGCCAGAGCATCTACTAGTAACGGAGAGCATGCAAGAACATAAACAACATAAACATGATAGATTCATAATCAACTTGACATAGCGTCCAATATTCATCGGATCCCAGCAAACATAACATGTAGCATTACAATAAAATGATCTTGATCATGTTAGGCAGCTCACAAGATCTAAACATGATGGCACAAAAGGAGGAGAAGACAACCATATAGGTACTGCTATGGACCCATAGTCCAAGGATGAACTAATCACGCATCACTCTGGAGGCAGGCATGGTGATGTAGAGCCCTCCGGCGATGATTTCCCCTCCCGACAGGGTGCCGGGGAGAGCTTCAGAAACCTCCCGAAATAGGGTTGACGATGACGGCGGCTACGGAACTTTTCGTGGATGGAGGCACGGGTATTTAGGGTTTTCCCGAGGAAGAGTATAAATAGGAGAAATGGCGATGTTGGTAGGCGCCCGAGGGGCCCACACCACGTGGTGGCGGCCAAGGGGGGCGCGACCCTATGGTGTGGCTGCCTCGGAGCCCCCTCTGGGTCTCCTCCGGACTCCGGGTACATGACAGAAAAGTAGGACCCTGAGATTTTTTTCGTCCAATTCCGAGAATAATTTCCAAAACAACTTTTTTGAAACCAAAATTAGCAGAAAACAGGAACTGTCGTTGTGGCATCTTGTCAACAGGTTAGTCCTAGGAAATCCATAAAAATGATATAAATTCTATAGAAAACATGTAGCAATTGGCATAATAACAACATGGAACATCAGAAATTATAGATACGTCGGAGACGTATCAAGCATCCAAAAGCTTAGTTCTACTCGTCCTCGAGTAGGTAAAACGATAAAAACAAAATAATTTCTGAGGTGACATGCTACCAACACAACCTTGATCATCATTATTATAAAGAATTCTAAGCTAAGATCATAGTACTCTAAACATAGGCATGATAGATATAATTCTAACACTGAAAATTAGCAACTATGTTGCAACATGAAAATTAACACAAAAAGATCATGAATAATAATGCACTGGAAGTTATACGTTTGTTTCGAGCATAAAGTAAACATAACAAAGTGGTATTCCGCTTGTCCTTAAAGGGATAGCAAAACATAAATGCCAGGACTTTCAAAGTTCAAGTGGATACTAGATACAAGTAATTTGAGAACAAGTAATAACATAATCATGAATCAATCAATAATAAATTTCGGGACTGATGCACATTATACTCAGAATGACAACTATGCTCTCTTAATTGGTGCATAAAGTTAGAAGATGAAGACTCAACATAAAAGTAAAAGAAAGGCCCTTCGCAGATGGAATCAGGGATTAACTCATGTGCTAGAGCTTTTTATTTGATTAAAACAGAGGTATTGAAAACAATTTTGAGAGAGGTCCATGTGTATGTCAACGAATTGTAGATAAACAATCATTACGTCACAAGTTAACTAGACTTCACAAGAGCGGCTCCCATTGAAGGATGTCCTTTCTACTGGGGTCAGTAGATCATCCCTCTTTTCTTTTGTTTACACACTTACGAATTTTGCTTAACTGATAAATCAGGGGCAAAAAGAGTGAAGAAAATTGTGAAGTAACCAAATTTGGGGTTAGGCACCCCATTGCCAGCTCTTCTATCGAATTGGATAGGCGGATGTGCCACTAGTCTTAGTGTGTAAAGTCCAATTAACAAATGAAATAAAGATCGTCTACCTACATCCTCATGAGCTAAAAAAGAGCACAAAACAAGTATAATTTTGAAGGTTTTAAAGGTAGCACATGAGAAATTTACTTTGGAGTGGCGGTTAAATACCGCATATAGGTAGGTATGGTGGACACATTTGGCAAACTTTGGTTTTTGGGAGTTGGATGCACGAGTAGAACTCATACTCAATACACGTGAAGGCTAGCAAAATACTGGGAGCGACAAATTAAGAGAGCAATAATGGCCATAATCATGCATAGCGACAAAACCTTATTAATCAAAGCATAAATGATATTAAAAGTCAAAAACTAAATGATCATAGAGGCTAGAGCTGACTGGTTTGTAGTCATAACATGGTGTAAGCATGCGCCAAGTCAACCAAATAAAGCATTCGAAGGAGAATACCACAATATTATGCTTCAATATAATAAAAACAACACATGATTTCTTTCAATGGCACATTAAGCACTCTCAGTTATTTGAGACAAGTCATGCTACATCAATAACTACTAAGCATAGAATTACAATAATATCTAACATGACATAATAAAGTCTAAGCCACGGTCTAAACAAGCTTCTTTTGCACCCTTATAAGCATAAAATATTTTATTGGTTTAGAGCACCAATCACTTTATTTAAACAAAAACTCTCCAAATAATTTATCAATGAAACAAGAGAGTACTACTCTACGAAAACTAACAGCTCTGAATAAGAGATGCACGAAAAACAGGAGCTAAAAGGATTGCAGTAGCTAGATGAAAAACGAAGAATACGAGTATTCATATGAAAAAGCGGAGCGTGTCTCTCTCCCACACAAGAATTCTAGGTTAAAACCAAGTTTATTACAAAAGATAAAAGAAAGTAAAAACAAACAGACTCTCCAAGTAAAATACATATGATGTGACCGAATAAAAATATAGTTTCACTAGAAGTGACGTGATAAGTTGCTAATGAAGAAGGGGATGCCTTGGGCATCCTCAAGCTTAGACGCTTGAGTCTTCTTAGAATTTGCTGGGATGATCCATGAGGGTATGCCCAAGCTTAGGCTTTTCACTCTTCTTGATTACATTATATCACCCTCTTCTCTTGACCCTTGAAAACTTCCTTCACACCAAACTCAAAGTAATTCTCATTAGAGGGTTAGTGCATAATCAAAATCTCACATGTTCTCCATTGACACAAGAATTACTAATACTTTCTAAACATTAGCTACAACCACTGATGTCTTGTGGAGCAAAGAAATCCACTCAACATAGTAAAAGAGAGAATGCAAAGTAAAAGGCAGAATCTGTCAAAACCAGAACAGTCTATAAAGACGATTTTTTTTGAGGCACTTACGATGCTCAGATTAGAAAAATCCGAACTAAGAAAAGTTGCGTAAATATATAAGGACCATGCATAAAACTTTCAGGATGTTTTGATTTTTCTAGAAATTATGGCAAATTAAACGATGGACAACAAAAATTTGTTCCTGTGCAGAAATCCAAATCTAGCATCAACTTTCCACTAGAGACTTTACTTGGCACAGCAATTAGAAAAAAGTAAAGATACAAAGGAGTTACTACAAAAGTAAAAAACACCTTGACTCAAAGAAAACAGAAGAAAAATTGCAATTTTTTTTTAGAAAATGGGTTATCTCCCAAGAGTGTTTTTCTTTAACGCCTTCCATCTAGGCATAGAAAGCAAGAATCAAGTATTTTCAAGTGAAGAAGCATCCAAAACAAGACCACGAGCCTTATGTTTACCTTTCTTACCCTTACTCTTAATTTTAGGGAGCACATGATTGCATCTTGGTGTAGAGGTGAAATTATGGTGCCTTTTCCCATATCTATCGTTGCTCCCAAGAGTTTTAGCAGAGACCTTCCAAGAGTAATTTGTCCTTTTCCTACACATTCAATAATAAGATAATCAGTGGATACCTTTCTGCCTAGGAGCTTTCTAAACACTCCTTCAGCTATCCCAATGGGAAATATAATGGCATTATTAGTAAGAGGTATTCCTTCTCCACCCTCAGAAAGTTCCCAAAGATTCAAAGATTCGTAAATATCTTTAGGCATAAGACAAAATTCAGACATAATATCACAACGAGCATGAAAGGTTTCACTATTTGTAGCAAATTTTACAGTAGGGATCCAATTTGAGGTTTCAAAATTTGCTGGGACATAATCATAATGTTCATGAATCTGATTATAACCTTCTTTTAAACAAGATATATGTGTCTCAAGAGTGTTTAATCCAGCATGTATGCTCACAAGGGCTGAATCAAATTTACTATGTGAGCTATAGGTTGCAATCAACTTTTTTATATCATTAAAATCTTGATCCCCATCCCAATGAAGGAAATCTCCTCCTACTACAGTATCCAAAGAATATCTATAGCAAAGAACAAGACCAAAGTAAAAGCTACGAAGAAACAGACTTAGAGTCATTTTAGGCTCAGTTTTACAATAGGAATCAAAACCTCTAGACCAACCTTTTTTAAAACTCTCCTCACTCCCTTGTTTGAAAGTTAAGATCATTTCCTCAGGTGACATGGTAAAGGGGATAGGACTAGACATAAAGGCAACTTTAAATAGGAATTTTTTTTTTGTGTTTTTGATATAAAGAAGCAAACAAGACAAAATAAAACTAAGCAAAACAATAAATAGGGTGCCGGGGAGAGCTTCAGAACCCTTCCGAACTAGGGTTGACGAGGACGGCGGCTATGAAACTTTTCGTGGATGGAGGCTTGGGTATTTAGGGTTTTCCCGAGGAAGAGAATAAATAGGAGAAATGGCGATGTCTGTGGGTGCCCGAGGGGCCCACACCACGTGGTGGCACGGCCAAGGGGGCGCCACCCTTTGGTGTGCTGCCTCGGAGCCCCCCTCCGGATCTCCTCCGGACTTCGGGTACGTGACAGAAAAATAGGACCCTGGGATTTTGTTTCGTCCAATTTCGAGAATATTTCCAAAACAACTTTTCTGAAACCAAAAACAGCAGAAAACAGGAACTGGCGCTGTGGCCTCTTATCAATAGGTTAGTCCCAGGATATCCATAAAATGATATAAATTATATAGAAAACATGTAGCAATTGGTATAATAACAACATGGAACATCAGAAATTATAGATACGTCGGAGACGTATCAATATGCCATCGCAAGAAGAGTGGATTCAAAGTATAATTTCATGAACATAGTCCTTCTCCTCTTTCTTTATTTGTTTTCTTCGGATACATAAGAAACCAAGTCTAAATCTTCTGACATCTTGCAACTACAATGTAACACAAAGTTTTATTTACACAACAAATGCACCAAAGCAATAAATGCAACACATCATAGGTACAATAAAACATCAAAAAACAGTCTACAAAGTGTTCAATCTACTCTTTTAGCCATACAACACATCAAATGCACAAAGCACATCAGATCAAAACGGAAATATAGATAGGGAAGGGCCAGGAATTGGAGACCGAACATGTCCCGATCGTCGATCACGGATTGTAGCAGCTGAGCTGGGCTCCTAGCAGTCTCCCCCAACCTGCAGTCCACAGAGAAAGAGAGATGAGAGGGGCGGAGAGCGCAGTGCACCGAGGAGGCGGAGAGAGCAGGTCAGGAAGGGAGAGAAAGCAGGGCGGGGATGGCTAGCTTGCGCCGCCGCCAGCTGCTGCAACTTGAAGGGAGGATGCCAAGAGGAGCGTGGTGCAGGGAGGGGGAGAGCAGGGCGGGATGGCCAGCTTGAACCACCGGTCGCTGCAACTCGAAGGGAGGGTGCCGATAGGAGCGCTCACTTGCAACTCCCTTTCCTAGGTCAGGCGCACGAGGAGAAGAACAGACGGGCTCTGTTCTTTGGTGAACGAGCGAGCGGGCGGGGATGCTCCCGAATGACGAGCAATGTCGAGGCTGGGGGCTCGATATTCGGTTTGGGCGTTTTTCTGCCTGCGCGGGGCTGGTTCAATATTGAGGCCCAACACATCAGGCCAATACCTAGTACATCCAAACAAGAATATTTAGTGTATTCGGGCCTGAGATTTCCCAATACCCAATGCCAAGCCCCAATGCAAACATCCAAACGAGCTGTAATTTTTTTGATCCCTAAGTTAATCCCATAAGAACAACCTTAGGGAAACAAACAGTTTCTGGGATTTCTGTCAAAGCTGGTACTAACGAGTGCCGTCCGCTGATACGTCATAAACGTATCCTTAATTTCTGATGTTCCATGTTGTTTTCTTATTGTTTCCCACATGTTTTCTATACACTTTATGTCATTTTTATCGATTTTCTGGACTAACACATTGACAAGATGCCACAAAGCCAGTTCCCTGTTTTCGGCTATTTTTAGTTTCAGAAAAGTTGTTCTGGAAATATTCTCGGAATTGGAAAATTCGAAGCCCGGAAGTCTTAGAATTCCTGACGGTTCCAGGAGTCCCAAAGAGACCCGGAGGGGGGGGGGGCAGGGGCCCACACCATAGGGCGGCGCCCCTGGCTGCATCGGGGGTGGTGTGGGGCCCCAGGCCTCCACCGTCTCTGCCCTTTCGCCTATTTAATCCCCCCGAGACATAAACCCTAGCTATATCCCACTTTTTCCCGAGAAACACCCGAGGCCGCCGTCACTGTCATCTCGAGATCGAGAGGGTTCTGGAGCTCTCCCCGGCACCCTGCCGGAGGGAGAAATCATCACCGGAGGGGTCTACACCACCATGCCCTCCTCCGAAGTGATGCGTGAGTAGTTCATCCCTGGACTACGGGTCCATAACAGTAGCTAGATGGTTGTTCTCTCCACTTTGTACCTCATGTTTAGATCTTGTGAGCTGCCTATCATGATCAAGATCATCTTTATGTAATGCTACATGTTGTGTTTGCTGGGATCTGATGAATGTTGAATGTTATGTCTTCTGATTATCAATCTATCATGTTATCTTCATGCATATGTTATTTATGATCTTGCATGCTCTCTGTTATTAGTAGATGCTTTGGCCAAGTAGATGCTAATAACTCCAAGAGGGAGTATTTATGCTCGATAGTGGGTTCATGCCTCCTTTTCATCTGTGCTTGAGTGACAGAAACGTGACGGATGGAGGATGTTCTGTTGCCATTAGGGAGAAAACAACAATGCTTTGTCTAAGGATGATGTTATTGTTTACATTACACACTTTTCTTACTGCGATTATCTGTTGCTTGCAACTTATACCCAACATTTATTCAGATGATATTCGAAGGGTGGATTTTTAGTCATAGATGCAGTTGGATAACGGTCTATGTATTTTGTTGTAATGCCCGCATGAATCGCATAGTAATCTTTATGTCTTGCATATGCACTACGGTGCATCCTTCATTTCTGTCAATTGCCCAATTGTAATTTGTTCACCACACATGTTATTTATCTTTGACGGAGAGACACCACTAGTGAACTGTGGACCCCGGTCCTTTTTACTCATACTGATAAAACACCTACTGCTTTCATACTGCTCTCATACTGTTCCTACTATTTTCCTACTATTTTCCACACCATACGTTTAACCTCTTTGTGTTCAGCAAAACCGGTGAGATTGACAATCTCACTGCTTCGTTGGGGCAAAGTGATTTGATTGTGTTTTGTGCAGGCTCCACGTTTCTGCTGAACCGGTAGTGCGTTCTGCCATCTCAGCTGCTTCAACCTTCTGAAGTTACTCCTTCCTCCTACCGGTCGTTTCAACCTTGGTTTCTTCTGATGGTAAGTTGCTGCTGCACTCTTCATACCTTCCTCTTGGGGTCTCCCAACGAACGTGTGCCTACACGCATCAAAGCATTTTCCGGCGCTGTTGCCGGGGAGGAAGAGAGTTTCTGTAAGGGGAGTCTCTCACTTCCAATCTCTTTTCTTTGTTTTTTTTGCTTAGTTTATTTTATTTTGTCTTGTTTGCTTATCTTTATCAAAAACACAAAGAAATTAGTTCTTGTTCTAGCTGTTATTTTTGCTTTATCATGCTTCCTAGCAATGCTTGATGTCTTTGAAACTAGATCTTATAGGCAAGGTGGGTTCACAGATGAACAACAAAAATATTATAAGGAACACCGCTTGTCACAAAAAGGAATACACTTATGGGAGCAAAATAAATAAATTACACGACTATGCTAAAAACTTGTGCTCTACTTATAATGTTACTTATTGCTTTGATAAATCTTGCTGCTGTAGGAGGTATAAACACCTCCCTTTTCAATGTGAGTATAATGATGATGTTACCATATCTTCTTATGTTAAGGGAAATTATGAATTATATGATGTGGAATAAATTGAAGAATTTATTGCTTGGAAGGGTGCATTCAAAATTGCTTATTTACTTGAAAGTATTGATTATGCACCTTATAAATAAGAGATTTATGCTATACTTGAATATTTCTTTGATAATTACAAGGATTTCAATTACTATATAATGGAATGTCTTAATAAATGCTCTCAACTTAAGGAAGAGACTAATGCCTTGCAAGGACCTATGGAAGAAGAAATTGCTGAAATTGTAATCTCATTGGATGAAAAGGAGGATGAGACTGATGATCAAGAGGAGGAAGAATGGAGCTACTCATGTATACCTCCAAATGAGAGTAACTCCTTAACTCATAATTGTGATGATCCTATTGATTCTTTTGAAATATCCCTTTTTGATGAAGTTGATACTTGCTATACTTGTGACCTTGATACTACTATGAATGAAACTTGTGAGAATGATATTGCTACTGTTATTTATGATAATCCATCCTACTTTGATAAATCCTATGGTAATCCTCTATTTATTCCAACTATTGATATGCATGATAATGAGGAAGTTCGTTTAGAAAATCTATATGATAATGCTCTAGATGATGGTCCTATGTTACTTGATGTTATGAATTATAATGCTACTGAAAATAGGATTGCTATAATGTTTCCTATACCTTTTATGAGTGATCAATTATCTTGTTTTGATATTGCTAGAAGTGGGAAAAAAGAGGAGCTGATTTTAAATTTTGATCCCACTATTTTGGAGCTTGATATGAATTAGGTGCTTTTAGACCATGACAAACATGCTTTATGTGTTAATTATGTTGTTGAGTTTTTTCATGATGCTACTAAAAATTATTATGAGAGAGGAAAATATGGTTGTAGTAATTTTCATGTTACTAAAACACCTCTCTTTTTGCTGAAAGTTTTGAAGTTGCTCTTGTTCTACCTTCTCATGATTTCTAGTTTGAGCTTCTTTAATTTATTTATTTATAAGATTCTATGCATAGGAAGTGGATTAGACTTAATTTTTTTTTGTACTTTCTTCTTGATGCTCTATTTTTCTTAATTCATATTTCTTATGTGATCATCTACTTGATTCCACTTTTCTGGGCCTAGGTAAAAGGCGTTAAAGAAAAGCACTTCTTGGGAGATAACCCATGGTTTTATTTTTTGCTTCGTTTTTCTCCGTTTTCTTTGAGTCAAGGGGTTGTATAATTCTGTAGCAAATCCTTTATATCTTTCTTTTCATGTCTTAGTAGTGCCAAGTAAGGTTTCTGACGAGAGTTGGAGTTGGTTTTCGGATTTCTGCGCAGGAAACAGAATTCTGCTGTCCATCGTAAAAAATCTTATAAAATTCTAGAAGATCAGAATGATCTGAAATTTTTTGTGCTTATTCCTCAGATAATTCCGCAACTTTTTAGTTCTTTAAGTTTTTTTTATCTGAGCAACATATGTGCCTCGAAAAAATTTGTCTTTACAGACAATTCTGGTTTTGACAGATTCTGCCATTTGCTCTTTTGCGATGTCAAGTGGATTTATTTGCTTCATGAAACATCAATGGCCGTAGCTAATGTTTAAAAGTATCAATAAAACTTGTGCCATACAGAACCAATGGATTTTTAATTGTTGCACTAACCCTCTAATGCGAATTACTGTTTAAGTGTGGTGTGAAGGAAGTTTTCAAGGGTCAAGACTCAAGAGAAGAGGTGATATATGTGATCAAGAAGATTGCAAAGTCAAAGCTTGGAGATGCCCCCGTGGTTCATCCAAGCATAATTTAAGAATACTTAAGTATATAAGCTTGGGGATGCCCAAGGTATCCCCTTCTAAATCAACTATCTATCAGGTCACTTCTCATGAAACTATATTTTTATTCGGTCACATCATATGAAGTTTACTTGGAGCGTCTATTTAATTTTTCTTTTGTTTTCCTTTGTTTTCCTTGCTGCAATAATATAGTTGGATCCTAGAATTCTTTGTTTGGGAGAGAGACACGCTCCGCTTTTTCGTTTGAATACTTGCTATGCTAGTATTCTTAGTTTTTCTTCTATCTGCTGCAAAAATTCTTGTTTAGCTCTTGTTTTCATTGCACATCTTATTCAGAGCTGTTAGTTTTAGTAGTTTTATGTGAGTCCTCTCATGTTTTATTTCTGTATCATTTATAGAGTTTTTGTTAAAGCATGTTTTGTATGGTGCTTGTTGGGAAAAGAAACTGCTGCTTGAGGTAGAATTTTTAACGGTGCAAGTAGAAGCTTGTATAGACTCTGGCTAGAACTTTTTCATATCATGCTAGATGTTATTTTAGTTTTAAAGCCTTGTGGTTATTGAGTAGCATGATTAGCCTCAAATATCTGAGAATGTTTAATGTGCCATTCAAAGAATCATGAGTTGTTCTTGTCATATTGAAGCATAAATTTGTGGTGTTCTCCTTTGAATGTTTTATTTGGTTGACTTGGCGCATGCTCACACCATGTTTATGACTATGAACCATTCAAGAATAGCCTCCATGATCATTTAGTTTTTGAACTTGTGGTACCACTTATGATTTGATTAATGATGTTTATGTCGCTATGCATGATTATGGCTCTTATGCTCTCTTGATTTGTCGCTCCAAGTCTTTTGCTAGCCTCCACCTGTACTGAGTATGAGATCTACTCGTGCATCCAACTCCCAAAAAACAAGTTTTCCCATTGTGTCCACCATAGCCTACCTACATGTGGTATTTAACCGCCACTCCAAAGTAAATTGCTCATGTGTTACCTTTAAAACTTTCAAAATTACTCCTATTTTGTGCTCCTGTTTTAGCTCATGAGGACGTAAATAGAGAATCTTTATCTCACTTGTTGATTGGACTTTCACACCATGGACTAGTGGCTTCATCCTCTTATCCAATGATAGAAGAGCTGGCAGCGGGGTGCCCAGTCCCAAATTAATAACACAAATTCTCTTCACTATTTTTGCCCCTGATTTATTAGTCAAAGCATAATTGTGTAAACAAAAGAGAAAGAGGAATGACCTTCTACCAAGATGCATCCTTATATAGGAGCCGCTCTTGTGAAGTCTAGTTGGCTTGTGATGTACTGTATTTTCTGTTTACCATTCATTGACATAAGCATACACCTCTCTTAAAATATAGACACTCCTCCATGGTATCTGATTGTTGGTAGGAACCCGAGGATTCGGTTAGCCATGGTTTGTGAAAGATGGTAGGGAGGAGTGTCCAGTTGTCAATACCTCTGTTTAATAAAATAAAAGCTCTAGCACATGAGTGATCCCTGCTTCCCTCTGCGAAGGGGCTTTGTTTTACTTTTATGTTGAGTCTCTATCTTCTAACTTTATGCATAGTTGAGAGAGCATTTTTTGGCATTATGAGTTTTATGTGCATTTGTCCCAGAAACATTATTAATTTATTCATAATGTGTTATTGCTTGTTCTCTACTTATTTGTTTTAGTCTTCCTCATGAACTTTGAAGGTGTCCTGGCATTTATGTTTTGCCCCACTCTTAAGGACTAGCGAAATATCACTTTGACATGTTCTCTCTATACTTGAAACAAACGTATATCTTTATTTGCATTGTTATTCATGATCTTTTATTTGAGTCACTTCTCATGGTGCAACGTGATTGCCATGCTTTATTATTAAAGTTCTATTTATCATGCTTGTGTTTAAGTTCTGTGATCTCAGCTTACTTATGCTTTTACATTATTGATGATGAAGTTTATGTTGGTAGCATGTCACCTCAGAAATTACTGTGTTTTTATCGTCTACCTACTCGAGGACAAGTAGGAACTAAGCTTGGGTATGTTGATACGTCATAAACATATCCTTAATTTCTGATGTTCCATGTTGTTTTCTTATTGTTTCCCACATGTTTGTGATACGTCCATTTTGCATCACTATTTTATATCATAATTTTCTGTTATTCATCGATATATTTCATGTTATGATGCATCTCTTATGTTATTTTATCTTATTTTGCATGTTTTATAATTTTCGGAGAATAAACACCGGGACCAGGAATCTGATGGAAAAAGCACTGTTGGGATACCATATTTCAGAAGATCAGAAGAAGAAGTGGGACACCGGGGGTGTCCTAAAAGTTCAGAGGAGGAACCTAGCCAGCAGGAGAGCCAGAGGGGGGCCACCAGGGTCCCACACCATGAGGTGGCGCGCCCCCCTTGGCCGCGCCACCTAGGGGTGTGGCCACCCTGGCCCACCTTTGTGGGGTATTTTTCGCGTGCTTGACCCCCAGGAAACCCTAAGCCTCATACAATCGTCGAAGAATTATTCCGCCGCCGCCTCGGGCCGAGAGAGAGTAAAGCTCTCTGGCAGGGAGAAATCTGTCGGGGAAATTCCTCTCCGGAGAGGGGAAATCACCGCCATCGTCACCGTCATCGCTCCGGGCATCATCAATATCGTCATCATCATCATCATCATCATCACCACCAGCACCATCAACCTCATCATCCACTGTCATCCCGCTGTAACAATTAGGGGCCTCTATCGTGGTTTTGCATTAGGTCTCTCTCCCGGTGTGGATTACTTGTTAGTAGTTGATGCTTGTGAGATTTATCGGTGTTTGCAGTTTATGACCAGATTGTTATCGTCCATTATATCACCTCTAATCATGATACATATGATGTCTTGTGAGTAGTTCGTGTTGTTCTTGAGTACATGGGAGAAGTCAAGTTGTTAGTAGTGAAGTAATGTTGAATAATATTTAATGTTTGATATTTAAGTTGTGGTGTTATTCTCCTAGTGGTGTCATGTGAACGTCGACTACATGATACTTCACCATTTATGGGCCTAGGGGTATGCATCATGTATTTGGCTACTAATTGTGGGGTTGCCGGAGTGACAGAAACCTAAACCCCCGTTAGGAAACCATTACACGAGGGAGCGTAGGATCCCGGAGTTTAAAGATGTGGTTAGATTTATTTCTTAATTACTTTCTTGTAGTTGCGGATGCTTGCAAGGGGTATAATAACAAGTATGTATTAGTATTGGATGGGACGGTACATTAGCATAGGTTCACCCACACAACACTTATCAAAACACCTAACATTATTCAGCTGCATGGAACAAAAGCACTTGACAGAAACCTCCCGTGTGTCCTCGAGAAGGTTTGTTAATCATAAGTAAACCTACCGGCTTGTCCTTTGTTGAAGAAAGGATTGGGCCACTTGCTGCAATTATTACTACTGCATTTTATTTACTTGCACTTTATTTATCTGCAATATCAAAAACTCCTACAAATCTATCTTTCAGTATTTACAGTTATTCCTTCATCGAAACTGCTTGTCAACACCTTTTGCTCCTCATTGGGTTCGACACTCTTATTTATCGAAAGTACTACGATACACCCCCTATACTTGTGGGTCATCAAGACTATTTTCTGGCGCCGTTGCCGGGGAGTGAAGCGCTATTGGGAAGTGGAATTGATAAAGGAAGCTTCTGCTGTAAGTGTTGTTTTTATTACTGTCTACTGCTTTATTACACTATGTTTGGGTCTCCTTTTTAGTCCTTATTTGCGGGCACTGCTGCCACTGCTAGGGTAGTAAGTGACCCACCGCCTGATGATTTGGATCCTTATAAAATACCTATAAAGATTGTTAAACATGTTAGGAATAACTGCTATTCAGGTGATGGAACTGTCCATCCTGGTGATCATTTGCTCTTTCTACATGAATTACGAGAGTTGTTCAAGTGTGAAGGTATTACAATGAGCCAAATGAAGACGAAATTATTCTCTATATCATTGACATGCCGTGCCGCTGAATGGTTCAAACTGCTGAAAAATAGCCAACTATTGGATGGGAGGAAATTGTGCCTCTCTTTTATTCTAAATTCTATCCTCCCGGTGAAATTCATAGAGATCAGAATTATATATATAATTTTTGTCCTCATGACATAGAGAGTATTGAACAAGCATGGGGAGATTAAAATTACTAATGCTCAAATGCCCCGTTCATGAGCTTCCCAGTAATATTGTTATTAATAATTTCTATGCAAGGCTTTCTCTTCATGGTAAGGATTTATTGGATGCTTCTTGTTCTGGATCATTTACACGTATGAAAGATGAAGCAAAATGGGATCTTCTTGACCGTATTCAAGAGAACACTGAAGGATGGGAGAATGACAAAGGTAGAAAGTCAGGTATAAATTATGACAATGAATGTATTAAAACTTTTATGTCATCCGATGATTCTCATAATGTTAGTATTGTTTATGGTCTTGATTCTCAAGTTGTTGCAAACTTATATAAGGCTTTTGCTTCTTATTTTGATATTCCTAAAAAGGAATGTGACAAGTACCATGCACCTTATAAAGATACTGTTAATTGTGTTCCTGCTAGAGATATAGAAGTTCATATTGTTGATTCTATTGTGCCTGAACCTTATATTGAGAAAATGCCTTTCCCTGCTAAGGTAAAAGAACATTCTATGTTAGCTAGTGTGGTTAATAAAAGTGCAATGAAACCTGTAGAACCCGCGGAACAAATAACTGTAGAACCTACAGTAGCAATAGTAAAGGACCTTGTTTCTGAAAATGTAGAAGAGGGACACATTATATTTTGTGAAGATGCTTCTAATATTGTCTCTCATCCTGGTAAATCTAGGAAACCCAGTGTTCCTATGCTATCTGTTAGGATAGGTGATCATTGCTATTATGGTTTGTGTGATATTGGTGCTAGTTCTAGTGTTATTCCTTATGAACTTTATAAAGAAATCATGCATGAAATTGGTTCTTGTGAACTTGAAGACATTGATGTGATTATTCAACTTGCTAATAGGGAAACTATTTCTCCAATTGGTATTGTTAGAGATGTGGAGGTCTTATGTGGTAAAACTAAATATCTTGCTGATTTTATAGTACTAGGCACTTCTGCTAGTGATACTTGTCCTATTATATTTGGTAGACCTTTCTTAAACACTTGTGGTGCTGTTATTGATTGTAAACAGGAGAAAATCCTTACAAAGTTTGATGGAGAGTCTTATGAATTTAATTTCTCCAAATTTGCTCAAGCACCTTATGAAGCTGAATTTCCTAATGAGAATTACAGATTTGAACAATTGGCTGCTATTGCTCTTGCTCCTAACAATCCTTTGCAGCAATACATGGAAGACCACGAAAGTGATGTCTTTATGGAAGAAAGGAATGAAATTGACGAGATTTTCCTACATCAGCCAGCGATGCTGAAACATAATTTACTGGTGGAAGACTTGGGTACCACATTAGCACCCAAGGAGGATCCTATTTTTGATTTAAAGCCTTTGCCTAACAATATTAAATATGCTCATATTGATGATAATAAATTATATCCTGTTATTATTAGTTCTAAACTTTCTGTTAAAGAAGAGGAGAGATTATTGGGAATATTGAAGAAACACATAGGTGCTATTGGTTATACTCTTGATGATTTGAAGGGGATTTCTCCTACTATATGTCAGCATGCTATTAATATTGAACCTAATGCAAAGCCAGTTGTTGAGCATCAACGCCGTTTAAATCCTAAGATGAAGGATGTGGTAAGAAACGAGGTATTAAAACTCCTTGATGCTGGCATTATTTATCCTATTGCTGATAGTAGATGGGTTAGCCCTGTGCATGGTGTCCCTAAGAAAGGAGGGATGACTATTGTGCCAAATGAAAATAATGAACTTATTCCTCAAAGAGTAGTGGTTGGTTATAGGATGTGCATTGATTTTAGGAAAGTTAACAAAGTTACTAAGAAAGATCATTATCCTTTGCCTTTTATTGATCAAATGTTAGAAAGGTTGTCTAAGAAAACTCATTTTTTCTTTCTTATGGGTATTCTGGGTTCTCTAAAATTGTTGTTAGGAAGCCTGATCAAAAGAAAACAACTTTCACTTTTCCTTTTGGAACCTATGCTTATAGATGTATGCCTTTTGGTTTATGTAATGCTCCTGCTACTTTTCAAAGATGTATGTCTGCTATCTTTCATGGTTTTTGTGAAGAAATTGTGGAAGTCTTCATGGACGATTTCTTCGTCTATGGAACTTCTTTTGATAATTGTTTGCAGAATCTTGATAAAGTTTTGCAGAGATGTGAGGAGACTAATCTTGTTCTTAACTGGGAGAAATGCCATTTTATGGTTAATGTAGGAATTGTACTTGGACATAAAATCTCTAAAAGAGGTATTGAAGTTGATAGAGCTAAACTTGAAGCTATTGGGAAAATGCCCTGTCCCAGGGATGTTAAAGGTATTCATAGTATTCTTGGTCATGCTGGTTTCTATAGAAGGTTTATTAAAGATTTCTCTAAAATATCAAAACCTCTTAATAATCTTCTTCAAAAATATGTACCTTTTGTTTTTGATGAAGATTGTAAAGAAGCTTTTGAAATTTTAAAGAAGGCTTTAATATCTGCCCTATTATCCAACCCCCTGATTGGAATTTACCGTTTGAAATTATGTGTGATGCTAGTGATTATGTTGTAGGTGCTGTTCTTGGACATCGGGTAGATAAGAAGTTAAATGTTATTCATTATGCTAGTAAAACTCTTGATGTTGCTCAAAAGAATTATGCTACCAATGAGAAAGAATTCCTATCTGTAGTTTTTGCTGGTGATAAATTTAGGCAGTATATTGTTGATTCTAAAGTTACTATTCATACTGATCAAGTTGCTATTAAGTACCTTATGGAAAAGAAATATGCTAAGCCTAGGCTTATTAGATGGGTGCTTCTCTTACAAGAGTTTGATTTACATATTGTGGATAGGAAGGGTGCTGAAAATCCTTTTGCTGATAATTTGTCTAGATTAAAAAATATCTCTGATGACCCTATTCCTGTTAATGATAGTTTTCCTAATGAACAGTTAGCTGAAATAAAAGTGAGCTCTCAAGAGAGTCCATGGTATGTTGATTATGCTAACTTTATTGTTTCAAAGTATTTGCCTCCTACCTTTATAGCTCAGCAAAGAAGAAAATTCTTCTATGATTTGAGGCATTATTTTTGGGAGGACCCACAGTTGTATAAAGAAGGTGTTGATGGTATTATGCGAAGATGTGTTCCTGAAAATGAACAACAAGAGATATTGAGAAAATGTCATAGTAGTGCTTATGGAGGACATCACACTGGAGATAGAGCTGCACATAAAGTTCTACAATCAGGTTTTTATTGGCCTACTCTCTTTAAAGATGCTAGAAATTTGTTTTATCTTGTGATCAATGTCAAAGGGTTGGAAATATTTCTAGACGTAATGAAATGCCTATGAATTATTCTCTTGTTATTGAACCGTTTGATCGTTGGGGTTTTGACTTTATGGGTCATTTCCCTCCTTCAAAAGGCTACACTCATATTCTTGTTGCTATTGGTTATGTTACTAAATGGGTAGACGCTATGCATACTAAAAGTGCTCATGGTGAAACCTCATAAAAAATGCTTAAAGACATCATTTTCCCTAGGTTTGGTGTATCTAGATATCTTATGACTGATGGGGGTTCTCATTTTATTCATGGTGGTTTTAGAAAAACTCTTGCTAAATATGATGTTAATCATAGAATTGCCTCACCCTATCATCCTCAAACTAGTGGGCAAGTAGAATTATCAAATAGAGAAATCAAATCTATCTTGCAAAAGACTATTAACAAATTTAGAAAAAATTGGGCTAAGAAATTAAATGATGCTTTGTGGGCTTATAGAACTGCTTATAAAAATCCCATGGGCATGTCTTCTTATAAAATGGTTTATGGAAAAGCTTGTCACTTTCCCCTAGAATTAGAACACAAAGCTTATTGGGCAGTGAAAAACCTAAATAGAGATTTTAAACTTGTTGGTGAGAAAAGGTTGCTTGACTTAAGTTCTATAGATGAATGGAGGAGTGAAGCATATGAAAATGCTAAGCTCTTTAAAGAGAAAGTTAAAAGGTTTCATGATAAGAGAATTATTAAAAGAGAATTTCATGTTGGTGAGAAAGTGCTATTATATAGGTCTCGTCTCAGATGTTTTGCAGGAAAATTACTCTCGAGATGGGAAGGACCTTTTGTTATCGAAGAGGTATCTCTTTCGGGGGCAATTAAAATTGTTTCCCTTGAAGACAACTCCTCACAAGTGGTGAATGTCCAAAGACTCAAGCATTATATTTCTGGAGATCCTTATAATGAAAATGTTGATTGTATTCGAGTCATGATCCCGGAGGAATTTATTAAGAAGCATATTTTAGAAACTGCAGAGTCAGTTTTCGAATAGGTATCAGTTTTGGTAAGAAAAAGCTCGCAAAACATCTTCCAACTTTTAGTTTTACTGTTTTTGGAAAATATGAAAAATTATGAGCCGGAAACGAGGCGGAGACGAAGCCCGGAGGCTCCACACCATGGGGGGCGCGGGCCCACCCCTGGCCGCGCCAGCCTATGGTGTGGACGCCCCGGAGACCCTCTCCGACTCGTTTTCGACCTGGACTTTCCTTTCGTTATGAAACTTTTAGCTATATAATCCCCTGGACCCCCCGAGGTCCGTATATCGTTTTCTTGTCGTGTTTCTGTTTCGAGTTGTTTTCTTGTCAGGATTTCGGAGTTTCTAGGTCAAGATGTCCTCCTTAAGCTCTAGCATTGAGGATTATGATGCACGCCGTCTTCAACAAATCCAACAATACACCAACGAGAGTGCTTTCACGGGATGGGCGACGGAGGAAGAGATAGATGCAAGGAGGGAAGACATGGTTAACAGTTTGAGGGAAGAGATCCGGAGGGCTGCACCAACACAACCACGGGACCCCACCTTTGTGGGATCCATTAACCCTCAGCGTCGCTACTCTCATAATGTGCAGGGGACCGTTCCTCAGGATCAAGACCCCAACGTGTTCCCTGTGATAGCTGAAGCACACCGGGTCGCCGATCAATTCTGCGAACAATATCGTATTCTCAAGGCCGAGGTAGCAATTCTGGAAGCGGAAAATATGGAGCTTCGTCGTATCATCAAAGGCTTTCTGACTCTTCTCCGAGTGATTCCACCTTCACCACCACCGAAGAATTAATTCGTCATTGGATTTGGCATCCCCTCGGCTTGTTCCAATCTTGGGGGGGAGTGCCGCCGTATCACATCACTATCTTTCATCTTTTTTACTTTTTCAGTAGAGTCATATCATGAGTAGAGAAGTTATCATATAGGATGGTTTGCAGTATGGAAGTATCTCCCCTTAGTTGGTTATTGTTGTATCCGTTGGTGTGAGTTGCCGGTTTGAAATATTAATGAGAAGTTTCATCATTTACTTTATGCACACGCTATTTTATTTTTCAATTTCTGTCATATGGTTGAGCTTGTTATTAGTATTTGGTATGACTCTAGAGACCATCAAGTTAATCTAGTTGGTTTTGGCAAACTTAGCTTGGGTCAGCAGAAATAATAATTTGAGATGTTAGTATAAGAAAGAGAAATTTTCCTATTATCTCATAAACTAGTATTCACAAGTTAAGATCGCTTGGGTTTTCAATGAATATTGCATGATTGGTTTCATCATATGTATATTTGTTTGTTTTCCCTCAATTCTTATGCTTGCTACCGAGCCTTGCTAGCCAAAAACCCTGTACTGAGAGGGAATGCTTCTTGTGCATCCAAACCCTAAACCAAAACCTTGCCATTTGTGTCCACCATACCTTCCTACATGTGGTATCTCACCGCCACTCCAAGTAAGTTGCTCATGTGCTACCTTTAACACTTTCAAATTACTCATGTTTTAGCTCATGAGGACGGAAATAGAGAATCTTTATCCCACTTGTTGATTGGACTCACACACCTGGACTAGTGGCTTCATCCGCTTATCCGAATGCTAGAAGAGCTGGCAACGTGGTTCCCAGCCCCAAATAATAATAAAAATTCTCTTCACTCTATTTGCCCCTGATTTATCAGTCAAAGCATAATTGTGTAAACAAAAGAGAAACAGGGATGACCTTCTATACCAGTTGGGTCCTTCTATGGAAGCCGCTCTTGTGAGTCTAGTTGGCTTGTGACGTATTGCATTTTCTGTTTGCCATTCGTTTACATAAACATACACCTCTCAAAATTTAGACACTCCTCCACGGTTTGTGATTGTTGGCAGGCACCCGAGGATTCAGTTAGCCATGGTTTATGTAAGATGGATGGGAGGAGTGTCATGCATTTTATACCTTTGTTTATTAAAATAAAAAGCTCTAGCACATGAGTGATCAATGCTTCCCTCTGCGAAGGGCCTTTCTTTTACATTTATGTTGAGTTAGTAAACCCATTCCTTTCTGTCTCCAGCAAGCATTTGAGTTGTTGTGATCACATCATCTATATGTTGATTTATTCAATCATGTTTTCTATCCTTCTTTGTTTAGCACATGCTTTATTATCTGAATGAATATTACTTTGAAAGCTCTGAATCAATGTAAAAGAGTTATTATAATTAAACATGTTAAGCTCTACAATGTAAACCTTGTTATAAAGACTTCACCTAAGATAAGTATGATTTCATTAAATGTTCTCTGACCAAGAACGAAGTTTGCCATCACCAATTTTGGTTCTCTCTTTTGCATCTTTGTTTGTGACTCTCTTTACTTGTTTCACGTTGAGTTATATGAGAGAAACTGTAATGATTGGTACATACATAAATGTGATGCTTCTTGTCCGTATTTTATTTATCGACTCTTCACTCCATAAACATGTGGTCATGTTTTTTAGTTCAGTTTCGCTTGGGGACAAGCGAGGTCTAAGCTTGGGGGGAGTTGATACGTTCATTTTGCATCACTATTTTATATCATAATTTTCTGTTATTCCACGATATATTTCATGTTATGACGCATCTCTTATGTTATTTTATCTTATTTTGCATGTTTTATAATTTTTGGAGAATAAACACCGGAACCAGGAATCTGAAGGAAAAAAGCACCGTCGGGATACCATATTTCAGAAGATCATAAGAAGAAGTGGGACACCGGGGGTGTCCTAAAAGTTCAGAGGAGGAACCTAGCCAGAAGGAGAGCCAGAGGGGGCCACCAGGGGCCCACACCATGAGGTGGCGCCCCCCTTGGCCGCGCCACCTAGGGGTGTGGCCACCCTGGCCCACCTCTGGGGGGTATTTTTCGCGTGCTTGGCCCCCAGGAAACCCTAAGCGTCATACACTCGTCGAAGAATTATTCCGCCGCCGCCTCGGGGTGGAAAACAACCGAGAGAGAAAAGCTCTCTGGCAGGGAGAAATCTGCCGGGGAAATTCCTCTCCGGAGAGGGGAAATCACCACCATCGTCACCGTCATCGCTCCGGGCATCATCAAGATCATCATCATCATCATCATCATCACCACCAGCACCATCACCCTCATCATCCATTGTCATCCCGCTGTAACAATTAGGGGCCTCTATCGTTGCTTTGCATTAGATCTCTCTCCCATTGTGGATTACTTGTTAGTAGTTGATGCTTGTGAGATTTATCGGTGTTTGCACTTTATGAACAGATTGTAATCGTCCATTATATCACCTCTGATCATGATCCATATGATGTATTGTGAGTAGTTCGTGTTGTTCTTGAGGACATGGAAGAAGTCAAGTTGTTAGTAGCGAAGTAATGTTGAATAATATTTAAAGTTTGATATTTAAGTTGTGGTGTTATTCTCCTAGTGGTTTCATGTGAACGTCGACTACATGATGCTTCACTATTTAAGGGCCTAGGGGGATGCATCGTGTATTTTGCTACTAATTGTGGGGTTGCCGGAGTGACAGAAACCTAAACCCCCGTTAGGAAACCATTACACGAGGGAGCGTAGGATCCTGGAGTTTAAAGCTGTGGTTAGATTTATTTCTTAATTAATTTCTCGTAGTTGCGGATGCTTGCAAGGGGTATAATCACAAGTATGTATTAGTCTTGGATGGGATGGTACATTAGCATAGGTTCACCCACACAACACTTATCAAAACACCTAACATTATTCAGTTGCATGGAACAAAAGCACTTGACAGAAACCTCCCGTGTGTCCCCGAGAAGGTTTGTTAATCATAAGTAAACCTACCGGATTGTCCTTTGCGGAAGAAAGGATCGGGCCACTTGCTGCAATTATTACTACTGCATTTTATTTACTCGCACTTTATTTATTTGCAATATCAAAAACCCCTACAAATATATGTTTCAGTATTTACAGTTATTCCTTCATCGAAACTGCTTGTCAACACCTTCTGCTCCTTGTTGGGGTCGACACTCTTATTTATCGAAAGTACTACGATACACCCCCTATACTTGTGGGTCATCAGTTTGCTATACACTTTATGTCATTTTTATTGATTTTTCGGACTAACCTGTTGACAAGATGCCACAGAGCCAGTTCCCTGTTTTCTGCTATTTTTAGTTTCAGAAAAGTTGTTCTGGAAATATTCTCGGAATTGGAAAAATCGAAGCCCGGAAGTCTTAGAATTCCCGAAGGTTCCACGGAATCCCTAAGAGACCCGGAGGGTGGCCTCAGGGGGCCCACACCATAGGGCGGCGTGCCCCCCTTGGCCGCGCCGGGTGTTGGTGTGGGGCCCCCAGGCCTCCACCGCCTCTGCCCTTTCGCCTATTTAATCCCCCGAGACATAAACCCTAGATATATCCCACTTTTTCCCGAGAAACACCTGAGGGCGCCGTCACCATCATCCCGAGATCGGGAGGGTTCTGGAGCTCTCCCCGACACCCTGTCGGAGGGGGAAATCATCACCGGAGGGCTCTACACCACCATGCCCTCCTCCGAAGTGATGCGTGAGTAGTTCATCCCTGGACTACGGGTCCATAGCAGTAGCTAGATGGTTGCTCTCTCCACTTTGTACCTCATGTTTAGATCGTGTGAGCTTCCTATCATGATCAAGATCATCTTTATGTAATGCTACATGTTGTGTTTGCTGGGATCTGATGAATGTTGAATGCTATGTCTTTTGATTATAAATCTATCATGTTATCTTCATGCATAAGTTATTTATGATCTTGCATGCTCTCGGTTATTAGTAGATGCTCTGGCCAAGTAGATGCTAGTAACTCCAAGAGGGAGTATTTATGCTCGATAGTGGGTTCATGCCACCTTTTCATTTGTGCTCGAGTGACAGAAATGTGACGGATGGAGGATGTGCTGTTGCCATTAGGGAGAAAACAGCAATGCTTTGTCTAAGGATGATGTTATTGTTTACATTACACATTTTGCATACTTTGTTCGGATGATATTCCAAGGGTGGATTTTTAGTCATAGATGTAGTTGGATAATGGTCTATGTATTTTGTTGTAATGCCCGCATGAATCAAATAGTAATCCTTGTGTCTTGCATATGCACTACGGTGCAGCCTTCATTTCTGTCAATTGCGCAGCTGTAATTTGTTCACCGCACATGTTATTTATATTTCACGGAGAGTCACCACTAGTGAACTGTCGACCCCGGTCCTTTTTCCTCATACTGATAAAACACCTACTGCTTTCATACTGCTCTCATACTGTTCCTACTGTTTTCCTACTGCTTTCCACACCATACATTTAACCTCTTTGTGTTCAGCAAAACCGGTGAGATTGACAACCTCACTGCTTCGTTGGGGCAAAGTTATTTGATTGTGTTATGCAGGCTCCACGTTGCCGTTGAACCGACAGTGCGCCCTGCCATCTCAGCCGCTTCAACCTTATGAAGTTACTCCTTCCTCCTACTGGTCGATTCAACCTTGGTTTCTTTCCGAGGGAAACTTGCTGCTGCACTCTTCATACCTTCCTCTTGGGGTCTCCCAACGAACGTGTGTCTACACGCATCATCCGCAAGTACCACCCATCAAGTAGTGGGCGATGTCGGTACTTCTTACATTTTTAGAAGGGTACTGGTTGAGGCGTGCCAAAGTGGCGGCAGTACCGGCCACGGCTGGTAGTACCACTCACTTGGTACTACCGGGCCGTCGTGGACTACCGGATTTTCCAGAATTGGTAATTGACACAACGTAGGAAAATTGACCCTCGCTCGGTACTGCCACGCCTGTGTGGTACTGATACGTTGCAAACATATCTACTTTTCCAAACACTTTTCTTGTTGTTTCTCTTCCCATTTGCATGATTTTGATCAAACTAACATGGACTAACAATGTTTTCAGCAGAGTTACCCTTGGTGTCTAGTTTTGTGCATAAAATCAACTTTCTCAGAAAATTTTCTGAAAAATTACGAAAATTATATTTCCACGGAAGACTCATGGAGCCCGAAGGACAGCTGGACGAGGGCCACTGAGCCCTTAGGGGGTTGCCAGCCGTGCCCCCTGGCCGCGCCTGGGGGGCCCTGGGACCACCCCTTAGGCTCCCCTTTGGTATATAGACTCCTTTGCCCCCGAAACGGAGAACTCCTGAAGGATTATCCCAAATACGATCCCTAGCTCTACCGACACCCGAAACCCTAGTTCGGGAGACAGATGTTCATGTTCTGCCACTCTGTCGGGACAGGGATTGGAGGGAGATCGTTGCCATCGTCATTGCCAACACCTCTCCATCAACCGTCCATGATTTCCCCTTAAATGTGTGAGTAATTCCCTATTGTAGGAATAGGGGATGGTAGGGATCGTGTCAGGCCAGTGGATACCATGGTACCACGGCCCATCTACTGCCACCTAGCCCGATAGGTACTCCTGGGTTTAATCAAGAATCCTTGACGAGGTGCGACCCTCGTCAAGCCATGATCGGCCGAGGGCCGAGCCCTTCAGAGGGGACCCGCCGCACTGTCCTTAGGGAGGGACTCTACTTCGGCATTGTTCCTTCTCGAGGAAGCTCGCTGGAGGGGGACAATGCATGTGCCGCTGACGCGCCCGTCCCCGTACGCTGACGGAGGTAGCGCAGAGGTGCAGAATCTCTTTGGTAGCAGTTGCCGCTCCCGTGTATAAAGCACGGTAGACCGCTGCTCCAGCCAAAGCGTCTTCCCTAGACTTCCCCTTTAGTGCAAGGAGACCAATACGGCGCTACAAGACGGAGACAATGTCATCAAGCGCCCCCACAATCCTTCCATGGACGGTGGCACTGTCCTCGACGATCAAGACTAGGGAGACAGCACGGACCTGAGCTGTTCTCCACCATCAGCGCACTACGGTAACACTTTCCCACCAAATGAGCGAGAAGGAGGTCTAAAACGCCGGTATATAGAGGGCCCTTCGTCTCTCGTAGAAGGGGATCTCAATTCACTCAGAGCCCCATAGTCTGACCCAGGACAAGCTCGCCTTTGTACTATAGCCAACATAGTGCAATCCATCAGACAAACAGGTGTAGGATTTTACACCACAATGGTGTCCTGAACCTTGGTAAACTATATGTGTCACCATTGTCGTCGTTGCCAAGCTTCCCTCGCGAAGCCCTCTCGAGAGGGGTGAGAAGCGTGTTTAGCCCCCAGTGTCCGAACCTTCAGAGTGTCCCTGTCCTTAGACGAACCACTCTCCGACATTTGGCGCGCCAGGTAGGGGGCTAAGGCACTCCACCACCATGTCTTCATGGCACCTGCCGCTCGGGCCAGCCCTCGTCTCAACCGATCCGAGAGCGCTCGTCGCAGGGGCCATGTCGACCCAACCGACAATGAAAACAACAACGACGAACCACGACACAACCCCACTGGCGCTGGTGGCGAACCCGGCGATGAGGAGGAGGCCTCCTCCCACACGCCGCAGCAAGACGCGCTGCATCTCAACACCCGCCACCACCGCCGTCAGGAGCTCAGGGACGCTCGGAGCAGCCCACCCTGGCCGCAACACTGTTGCTGGTCCGAGAGCTGCTTACGCGCCCGCCCGCACTGGAAGGACATGCCGCATGGCTTGGCCACCTCCAGGAGCTTGCCACCGCCACAAACGTCCCCGCCCCCGCGAACGTCGGGGGAGGCAGAGCTGGTCAGTCCCGTACCCTGGAAGCTCATGGCGCGCCGCCCCTTCCCATTGTGTAACATCACCGGTGCAGGGTGATCCATGCATCAATCTTCTTGACAAGGAACCCACCACGAAGGTGTCTGACAAAAGCAGCAACAATTGCCAGATCCTGCACAACCCTCCAGATGCTTCTTATAAAATCCCATGGGCATGTCTTCTTATAAAATGGTTTATGGAAAAGCTTGTCACTTTCCCCTAGAATTAGAACACAAAGCTTATTGGGAAGTGAAATACCTAAATAGAGATTTTAAACTTGCTAGTGAGAAAAGGTTGCTTGACTTAAGTTCTTTAGATGAATGGAGGAATGAAGCATATGAAAATGCAAAGCTCTTTAAAGAGAAAGTTAAAAGGTGGCATGATAAGAGAATTATTAAAAGAGAATTTCATGTTGGTGAGGAAGTGCTATTGTATTGGTCTCGTCTCAGATTTTTTGCAGGAAAATTACTCTCGAGATGGGAAGGACCTTTTGTTATCGAAGAGGTATCTCGTCCGGGGGCAATTAAAATTGTTTCCCTTGAAGACAACTCCTCACAAGTGGTGAATGGCCAAAGACTCAAGCATTATATTTCTGGAGATCCTAATAATGAAAATGTTGATTGTATTCGAGTCATGATTCCGGAGGAATTTATTAAGAAGCATATTTCAGAAACTGCATTGTTAGTTTTCGAATAGGTATCAGTTTTTGTAAGAAAACATTCGCAAAACATCTTCCAACTTTTATTTTTACTGTTTTTGGAAAATATGAAAAATTATGAGCCGGAAACGAGGCGGAGACGAAGCCCGGAGGCTCCACACCATGGGGGGCGCGGGCCCACCCCTGGCCGCGCCAGCCTATGGTGTGGACGCCCCGGAGACCCTCTCCGACTCGTTTTCGACCTGGACTTTCCTTTCTTTATGAAACTTTTAGCTATATAATCCCCTGGACCCCCCGAGGTCCGTATATCGTTTTCTTGTCGTGTTTCTGTTTCGAGCTGTTTTCCTGTCAGGAGTTCGGAGTTTCTAGGTCAAGATGTCCTCCTTAAGCTCTAGCATTGAGGATTATGATGCACGCCGTCTTCAACAAATCCAACAATACACCAACGAGAGTGCTTTCACGGGATGGGCGACGGAGGAAGAGATAGATGCAAGGAGGGAAGACATGGTTAACAGTTTGAGGGAAGAGATCCGGAGGGCTGCACCAACACAACCAAGGGACCCCACCTTTGTGGGATCCATTAACCCTCAGCGTCGCTACTCTCATAATGTGCAGGGGACCGTTCCTCAGGATCAAGACCCCAACGTGTTCCCTGTGATAGCTGAAGCACACCGGGTCGCCGATCAATTCTGCGAACAATATCGTATTCTCAAGGCCGAGGTAGCAATTCTGGAAGCGGAAAATATGGAGCTTCGTTGTATCATCAAAGGCTTTCTGACTCCTCTCCGAGTGATTCCACCTTCACCACCACCGAAGAATTAATTCGTCATTGGATTTGGCATCCCCTCGGCTTGTTCCAATCTTGGGGGGGAGTGCCGCCGTATCACATCACTATCTTTCATCTTTTTTACTTTTTCAGTAGAGTCATATCATGAGTAGAGAAGTTATCATATAGGATGGTTTGCAGTATGGAAGTGTCTCCCCTTAGTTGGTTATTGTTGTATCCGTTGGTGTGAGTTGCCGGTTTGAAATATTAATGAGAAGTTTCATCATTTACTTTATGCACACGCTATTTTATTTTTCAATTTCTATCATATGGTTGAGCTTGTTATTAGTATTTGGTATGACTCTAGAGACCATCAAGTTAATCTAGTTGGTTTTGGCAAACTTAGCTTGGGTCAGCAGAAATAATAATTTGAGATGTTAGTATAAGAAAGAGAAATTTTCCTATTATCTCATAAACTAGTATTCACAAGTTAAGATCGCTTGGGTTTTCAATGAATATTCCATGATTGGTTTCATCATATGTATATTTGTTTGTTTTCCCTCAACTCTTATGCTTGCTACCGAGCCTTGCTAGCCAAAAACCCTGTACTGAGAGGGAATGCTTCTTGTGCATCCAAACCCTAAACCAAAACCTTGCCATTTGTGTCCACCATACCTTCCTATATGTGGTATCTCACCGCCACTCCAAGTAAGTTGCTCATGTGCTACCTTTAAAACTTTCAAATTACTCCTGTTTTAGCTCATGAGGACGCAAATAGAGAATATTTATCCCACTTGTTGATTGGACTCACACACCTGGACTAGTGGCTACATCCGCTTATCCGAATGCTAGAAGAGCTGGCAGCGGGGTTCCCAGCCCCAAATAATAATAAAAATTATCTTCACTATTTGCCCCTGATATATCAGTCAAAGCATAATTGTGTAAACAAAAGATAAAGAGGGATGACCTTCTATACCAGTTGGGTCCTTCTATGGAAGCCGCTCTTGTGAGTCTAGTTGGCTTGTGACGTACTGCATTTTCTGTTTGCCATTCAGACATAAACATACACCTCTCAAAATTTAGACACTCCTCCACGGTTTGTGATTGTTGGCAGGCACCCGAGGATTCGGTTAGCCATGGTTTATGTAAGATGGATGGGAGGAGTGTCATGCATTTTATACCTCTGTTTATCAAAATAAAAAGCTCTAGCACATGAGTGATCAATGCTTCCCTCTGCGAAGGGCCTTTCTTTTACATTTATGTTGAGTTAGTAAACCCATTCCTTTCTGTCTCCAGCAAGCATTTGAGTTGTTGTGATCACATCATCTATATGTTGATTTATTCAATCATGTTTTCTATCCTTCTTTGTTTAGCACATGCTTTATTATCTGAATGAATATTACTTTGAAAGCTCTGAATCAATGTAAAAGAGTTGTTATAATTAAACATGTTAAGCTCTACAATATAAACCTTGTTATAAAGACTTCACCTAAGATAAGTATGATTTCATTAAATGTTCTCTGACCAAGAACGAAGTTTGCAATCACCAATTTTGGTTCTCTCTTTTGCATCTTTGTTTGTGACTCTCTTTACTTGTTTCACGTTAAGTTATATGAGAGAAACTGTAATGATTGGTACATACATAAATGTGCTGCTTCTTGTCCGTATTTTATTTATCGACTCTTCACTCCATAAACATGTGGTCATGTTTTCTGAGTTCAGTTTCGCTTGGGGACAAGCGAGGTCTAAGCTTGGGGGGAGTTGATACGTTCATTTTGCATCACTATTTTATATCATAATTTTCTGTTATTCCTCGATATATTTCATGTTATGACGCATCTCTTATGTTATTTTATCTTATTTTGCATGTTTTATAATTTTTGGAGAATAAACACCGGGACCAGGAATATGAAGGAAAAAGCATCGTCGGGATACCATATTTCAGAAGATCAGAAGAATAAGTGGGACACTGGGGGTGTCCTAAAAGTTCAGAGGAGGAACCTAGCCAGAAGGAGAGCCAGAGGGGGGCTACCAGGGGCCCACACCATGAGGTGGCGCCCCCTGGCCGCGCCCCCTAGGGGTGTGGCCACCCTGGTCCACCTCTGGGGGTATTTTTCGTGTGCTTGGCCCCCAGGAAACCCTAAGCCTCATACACTCGTCGAAGAATTATTCCGCCGCCGCCTCGGGGTGGAAAACAACCGAGAGATAAAAGCTCTCTGGCAGGGAGAAATCTGCCGGGGAAATTCCTCTCCGGAGAGGGGAAATCACCGCCATCGTCACCGTCATCGCTCCGGGCATCATCAAGATCATCATCATCATCACCACCAACACCATCACCCTCATCATCCACTGTCATCCCGTTGTAACAATTAGGGGCCTCTGTCGTTGTTTTCCATTAGATCTCTCTCCCGTTGTGGATTACTTGTTAGTAGTTGATGCTTGTGAGATTTATCGGTGTTTGCACTTTATGAACAGATTGTTATCGTCCATTATATAACCTCTGATCATGATCCATATGATGTATTGTGAATAGTTCGTGTTGTTCTTGAGGACATGGAAGAAGTCAAGTTGTTAGTAGCGAAGTAATGTTGAATAATATTTAATATTTGATATTTAAGTTGTGGTGTTATTCTCCTAGTGGTTTCATGTGAACGTCGACTACATGATACTTAACCATTTATGGGCCTAGGGGGATGCATCGTGTATTTTGCTACTAATTGTGGGGTTGCCGGAGTGACAAAAACCTAAACCCCCGTTAGGAAACCATTACACGAGGGAGTGTAGGATCCTAAAGTTTAAAGCTATGGTTAGATTTATTTGTTAATTACTTTGTTGTAGTTGCGGATGCTTGCAAGGGGTATAATCACAAGTATGTATTAGTCTTGGATGGGACGGTACATTAGCATAGGTTCACCCATACAACACTTATCAAAACACCTAACATTATTCAGTTGCATGGAACAAAAGCACTTGACATAAACTCCCGTGTGTCCTAGAGAAGGTTTGTTAATCATAAGTAAACCTACCGGCTTGTCCTTTGCTGAAGAAAGGATTGGGCCACTTGCTGCAATTATTACTACTGCATTTTATTTACTCGCACTTTATTTATTTGCAATATCAAAAACACCTACAATCTATGTTTCAGTATTTACAATTATTCCTTCATCGAAACTGCTTGTCAACACCTTCTGCTCCTCGTTGGGGTCGACACTCTTATTTATCGAAAGTACTAGGATACACCCCCTATACTTGTGGGTCATCAGTTTGCTATACACTTTATGTCATTTTTATTGATTTTCCGGACTAACCTGTTGACAAGATGCCACAGAGCCAGTTCCCTGTTATCTGCTATTTTTAGTTTCAGAAAAGTTGTTCTGGAAATATTCTCGGAATTGGAAAATTCGAAGCACGGAAGTCTTAGAATTCCCGAAGGTTCCACGGAATCCTGAAGAGACCCGGAGGGTGGCCTCAGGGGGCCCACACCATAGTGCGGCGTGCCCCTCCTCGGCCGCGCCGGGGGTTGGTGTGGGGCCCCCAGGCCTCCACCGCCTCTGCCCTTTCGCCTATTTAATCCCACGAGACATAAACCCTAGATATATCCCACTTTTTCCTGAGAAACACCTGAGGCCGCCGTCACCGTCATCCCGAGATCGGGAGGGTTCTGGAGCTCTCCCCGGCACCCTGCCGGAGGGAGAAATCATCACCGGAGGGCTCTACACCACCATGCCCTCCTCCGAAGTGATGCGTGAGTAGTTCATCCCTGGACTACGGGTCCATAGCAGTAGCTAGATGGTTGCTCTCTCCACTTTGTACCTCATGTTTAGATCGTGTGAGCTTCCTATCATGGTCAAGATCATCTTTATGTAATGCTACATGTTGTGTTTGCTGGGATCTGATGAATGTTGAATGCTATGTCTTCTGATTATCAATCTATCATGTTATCTTCATGCATATGTTATTTATGATTTTGCATGCTCTCGGTTATTAGTAGATGCTCTGGCCAAGTAGATGCTAGTAACTCCAAGAGGGAGTATTTATGCTCGATAGTGGGTTCATGCCACGTTTTCATCTGTGCTCGAGTGACAGAAATGTGACGGATGGAGGATGTGCTGTTGCCATTAGGGAGAAAACAGCAATGCTTTGTCTAAGGATGATGTTATTGTTTACATTACACATTTTGCATACTGCGATTATCTATTGCTTGCAACTTAGTACCCAACGTTTGTTCGGATGATATTCCAAGGGTGGATTTTTAGTCATAGATGTAGTTGGATAACGGTCTATGTATTTTGTTGTAATGTCCGCATGAATCAAATAGTAATCCTTGTGTCTTGCATATGCACTATGGTGCAACCTTCGTTTCTGTCAATTGCCCAGCTGTAATTTGTTCACCGCACATGTTATTTATATTTTACGGAGAGACACCACTAGTGAACTGTGGACCCCGGTCCTTTTTCCTCATACTGATAAAACACCTACTGCTTTCATACTGCTCTCATACTGTTCCTACTGTTTTCCTACTGCTTTCCACACCATATGTTTAACCTCTTTGTGTTCAGCAAAACCGGTGAGATTGACAACCTCACTGCTTCGTTGGGGCAAAGTGATTTGATTGTGTTGTGCAGGCTCCACGTTGCCGTTGAACCGACAGTGCGCCCTGCCATCTCAGCTGCTTCAACCTTATGAAGTTACTCCTTCCTCCTACTGGTCGATTCAACCTTGGTTTCTTTCCGAGGGAAACTTGCTGCTGCACTCTTCATACCTTCCTCTTGGGGTCTCCCAACGAACGTGTGTCTACACGCATCATCCGCAAGTACCACCGATCAAGTAGTGGGCGATGTCGGTACTTCTTACATTTTTAGAAGGGTACTGGTTGAGGCGTGCCAAAGTGGCGGCAGTACCAGCCACGGCTGGTAGTACCACTCACTTGGTACTACCGGGCCGTCGTGGACTACCGGATTTTCCATAATTGGTAATTGACACAACGTAGGAAAATTGACCCTCGCTCGGTACTGCCACGCCTGTGTGGTACTGATACGTTGCAAACGTATCTACTTTTCCAAACACTTTTCTTGTTGTTTCTCTTCCCATTTGCATGATTTTGGTCAAACTAACATCGACTAACAACTTTTTCAGCAGAGTTACCCTTGGTGTCTAGTTTTGTGCATAAAATCAACTTTCTGAGAAAATTTTCTGAAAAATTACGAAAATTATATTTCCACGGAAGACTCCTGGAGCCCGAAGGACAGCTGGACGAGGGCCACTGATCCCTTAGGGGGTTGCCAGCCGTGCCCCCTGGCCGCGCCTGGGGGGCCCTGGGACCACCCCTTAGGCTCCCCTTTGGTATATAGACTCATTTGCCCCAGAAACGGAGAACTCCCGAAGGATTTTTCCAAATACGATCCCTAGCTCTACCGACACCCAAAACCCTAGTTCGGGAGACATATGTTCATGTTCTGCCACTCTGCCGGGACAGGGATTGGAGGGAGATCGTTGACATCGTCATTGCCAACACCTCTCCATCAACCATCCATGATTTCCCCTTCAATGTGTGAGTAATTCCCTATTGTAGGAATAGGGGATGGTAGGGATCGTGTCAGGCCAGTGGATACCGGGGTACCACGGCCCTTCTACTGCCACCTAGCCCGACAGGTACTCTTGGGTTTAATCAAGAATCCTCGACGAGGTGCGACCCTCGTCAAGCCATGATCGGCCGAGGGCCGAGCCCTTCAGAGGGGACCCGCCGCACTGTCCTTAGGGAGGGACTCTACTTCGACATTGTTCCTTCCCGAGGAAGTTCGCTGGAGGGAGACAATGCATGTGCCATTGACGCGCCCGTCCCCGTACGCTGACGGAGGTAGCGCAGAGGTGCAGGATCTCTTTGGTAGCAGTTGCTGCTCCCGTGTATAAAGCACGGGAGACCGCTGCTCCAGCCAAAGCGTCTTCCCTAGACTTCCCCTTTAGTGCAAGGAGACCAATACGGCGCTACAAGACGAAGACAATGTCATCAAGCGCCCCCACAATCCTGCCATGGACGGTGGCACTGTCCTCGACGACCAAGACTAGGGAGACATCACGGAGCTGAGCTGTTCTCCACCATCAGCGCACTACGGTAACACTTTCCCACCAAATGAGCGAGAAGGAGGTCTGAAACACCGGTATATAGAGGGCCCTTCGTCTCTCGTAGAAGGGGATCTCAATTCACTCAGATCCCCATAGTCGGACCCAGGACAAGCTCGTCTTTGTACTATAGCCAACACAGTGTAATCCATCAGACAAACATGAGTAGGATTTTACACCACAATGGTGGCCTGAACGTGGGTAAACTCTATGTGTCGCCATTGTCGTCGTTGCCAAGCTTCCCTCGCGAAGCCCTCTCGAGAGGGGTGAGAAGCGTATTTAGCCCCCAGTGTTCGAACCTTCAGAGTGTCCCTGTCCTTAGACGGACTACTCTCCGACATTTGGCGCGCCAGGTAGGGGGCTAAGGCACTCCTCCACCACCTTGTCGTCATGGCACCTGCCGCCCGGGCCAACCCTCGTCTCAACCGATCCGAGCGCGCTCGTCGCAGGGGCCATGTCGACTCAACCGACAACGACAACAACAACGACGAACCACGACACAACCCCACTGGCGCTGGTGGCGAACCCGGCGGTGAGGAGGACGCCTCCTCCCACACGCCGCAGCAAGACGCGCCTGCGTCTCAACACCCGCCACCACCACCGTCAGGAGCCTAGGGACGCCCGGAGCATCCCACCCTGGCCGCAACACTGTTGCTGGTCCGGGAGCTGCTTATGCGCCCGCCCGCACTGGAAGGACATGCCGCATGGCTCGGCCACCTCCAGGAGCTCGCCACTACCGCAAACGTCCCCGCCCCTGCGAACGTCGGGGGAGGCAGAGCTGGTCAGTCCCGGACCCTGGCAGCTCATGGCCCGCCGCCCCTTCCCATTGTGTAACATCACCGGTGCAGGGTGATCCATGCATCAATCTCCTTGACAAGGAACCCACCACGAAGGTGCCTGACAAAAGCAGCAACAACTGCCAGATCCTGCGCACCCCTCCAGATGCGCACGTACAGATCGAGCGCTGCCATGAGCGCGAGCGTTGTACCATCCGTGACCTCGCCAAGGCCGGCTGCTCCATCCGCCAAGAGGACCTCCATGCGCGCGCCACGGTCTACGTCGGGCGCTCACTTGCATTCACCAAGAAACTTCGCATGGCCGCCGAAGTTGAACCCGACGCTACCATCACGCTACGACAACACTAATCATCCCCTCGACTTCCTTTAGCTCTATGATACATCTCCAACGAATCTATAATTTCTGATGTTCCATGTTGATATTATGCCAATTGCTACATATTTTCTCCCTTCTTTATAGCATTTTTACACGTTTTCCGGGACTAACCTATTAACAAGATGCCAAGCGCCAGTTCCCTGTTTTCTGCTGTTTTTGATTTCAGAAAAGTTGTTCTGGAAATATTCTCGGAATTGGAAAATTCAAAAGCCAAAAGTCTTAGAAGTCCCGGAGGGTCCATGGAGTTCCTATTTTCCCTGGAAGCATCCAGAAGTCACGAAGAGCCCCGGAGGGGGGCCATAGGGTGGCCACACCATAGGGTGGCGCGGGTCCCCCTCGCCGCGCCACCTGGTGGTGTGGCCCCCTGGCCACCCCCCGGCATCTCCCTTTCGCCTATATATACTCCCCCGAGGGAAAACCCTAAAAGAATCGGTGAAATTCCACGAAACCTTCTGCATCCGCCGTCATTGTCAACCCAAGTTTCGGGGGACAGATCTCTGTTCTGGCACCCTGCCGGGACGAGGAAGTGCCCCCAGAAGGGTTCTCCATCGACTCCACCACCATTTCCATCGCTGTTGCTGTCTCCTATGATGAGGAGGGAGTAGTTCTCCTCCGAGGCTGAGGGCTCTACCGGTAGCTATGTGGTTCATCTCTCTCTCCCATGGTGTGATCTACATGTGATCGTGAGCTTTGTAATCTAGTTGAATAAGTATATGTTACTCTTCATCTTGTGCTGCTCAAGTGTTTTATTAATATGAACTTTGGAGTCACCTTTTCCCGCGGTGTGAAGGTGACAGTGTGCACATCGTGGGTATCTCCTCTATGAATTGTGGTGTTTGTCTAGTACCTTCTAGGGCGCTCATAGTGACAGCGTGGGGTTAACTAGACATGGGAATGCTTACTGTAAGGAATGCTTTTTGCAGCCCTATGCAATGATTAGTGTTCGTTATCCAACCGGAGATTGTTAAGAGTAGCATAGTGAAGAGAAGATATTTAGTTATTCAATTATGTGATCATTGTTGAGAGTGTCCACTAGTGAAAGTAGGATCCCTAGGCCTTGTTTCCAAGCATTGAAACACCGTTTTCCGCCTGTTTTGCTACATGTTTGCTTGCTGCCATATTTATTTCAGATTGCTATTATTACTTATAACCATCCATATTACTCGCATTTCACTATCTCTTCGCCGAACTAGTGCACCTATATACATGACAAGTATATTGTGTGTGTTGGGGACACAAGAGACTTCTTGTATCTTAATTGCAGGGTTGCTTGAGAGGGATATCTTTGACCTCTACCTCCCTAAGTTCGATAAAACTTGGGTGATCCACTTAAGGAAAACTTGCTGCTGTTCTACAAACCTCTGCACTTGGAGGCCCAACACTGTCTACAAGAATAGAAGCGTGCGTAGACATCACTCTACAGCCTCAGTAGCTGCAAAGGGGGACGATAAGTGCATGGCGAACTGGCTGCCCATGGCCCTCAAGGGTCCCGCCCTCGTCTGGCTCATGAACCTGCCGGAGGACTCCATTGGGTCGTACGAGGAGTTGTGCCTCCACTTCGTTGCCAACTTCAAGGGCTCCTACGTGCGCCCCCTCACCTACAACGACCTCCGCGGCATCCACCAGCGCCCTGGCGAAACACTTCTTCAGTACCTACATCGCTTTAGCCAGACGCGCAGCAAGATCGCTCGTATCACCGACGCGAACGTCATCTCCGCCTTCCGCGAAGGAGTCACGAACGAGCGCATGCTCGAGGAGCTCGGCATCAAGGACGACCTCACCTCAGCCGTCGAGCTTGTGGACATGAATGAAAACTACGCCAAGGCCAAGGAGGGCCGTATCTTCAGGCACAACACCCCTACCGACGAATCCAAGCCAGCTGCTTCCAAGGCTAAAGCAAAGACGCGAAGTGACAACGCGGATGCCAAGCGCAAGGCTCCAACTATCCTGGCAGCCGAGCCGGAGCGTAAACACGACCGCAACGACACCTCTCCCGTGGTGGACAACCGCCCCTACTGTGAGTTCCACATAATGCAATCCCACGCCACAAAGGACTGTTTCCAGCTGGAGAAGATGTCGGGCGACCGCCTCATGAGGAGTGTCCAGGAGGACTACTCTCGAGGTGGCGGCTGGCACATTACTGGGCGAGAAGGTGGTCACGCTGGTAGTCGGTGGGAGGAGCACAGCCCAAACCACTCCAACGGGTACGACAACTCCAAATCCAACGGGTACTATAACTCCAGTGCGGGCGGCTACAATGACGGCGGCTACCAGCCGTTCCCTCAGCAGCAACAGCAGCAGCAACGCCCACCACTGCAACGTCCCAACCCGCCCCTTCCTCAGGTAAATGCTGCCACGCAGCACCACCCTGAGGGGAACTAGGGGCCCAGAGGTTACATGGCCAGCATCCTTGGCAGGGCACAAGCCCCCCTCTCCAACCACCACTTCAAGAAAATCTCACGAGAGATGAACGTTGTCCACCCAACGACAGGCGTGGTTAAACCACTCAAGTGGTCTGACTACAAGGTCTGCTTTGACGCTTGTGACCACCCTGAGTCCACAAGAACTGTGGGAACCATTCCCCTGGTCGGCACCCCTACCATCAACAACATCGCCATCAACAAGACGCTCCTCGACCGGGGTGCAGGCCTCAACGTCATCTCGGTGGCAACGTTCGAGAAGCTATGAGTGACCTACGAGTGCCTGCCCCGACGAGGCCGTTCACCGGCGTCACAGATGGAACCACGGTTCCACTAGGACAGGTGCGCCTCGCTGTCACGCTCGAAACTCGCCAGAACTACCACACCGAGACCCTCAACTTCGACGTGGCAGACATCGCCCTTCCCTACAACGCCATCCACGGTTATCCGACCCTCACCAAGTTCATGGCTGTGACACATCACACATACAACATCGCCAAGCTGCTTGGGCCTATGGGGACTATCACCATTCATGGCGAGCTGGAAGATACTGCACGCTTCGTTGAGCGAGCCTACAAGGAGGTGGCTGATACGTCAAAAACGTATCTACTTTTCCGAACACTTTGCTGATGGTTTCCCTCTAAACTTGTGTGTTTTGAATGCACCTAACACGGACTAACGTTGTTTTCAGCAGAATTACTTTGGTGTCTCGTTTTTGCCCAGAAAATCAACTTTTAGGAAACTACCCGGAAACAAAGGGAAGGTCCATATTTTACCCGAAAACTCCCGGAGCCAAAAGATGAGTCGGAGAGGGGCAAGGGGGTGCCCTCACCACCCCCAGGCGCGACCAAGGTGGGCCGGCGCCTGGGCATGGTGAGCCCACCTCGGGCACCCCCTCGGAATCCCCTTTCGACTACATATGCCCCGAAACCTAAAAACCCGAGGGGGTTCGGTCGTTTTCCAGAAAGAAGTCCGTAGCTCCGCCGCCATCGCGAATCCTTTTTTGGGGTTCAGAAACTCCGTTCTGGCACCCTGCCGGGCTGGGAAATTGGAGGAGATCATCGCCATCATCATCACCAACGCCTCTCCATCGACCATCCATGTGTGAGTAATTCCCCCGATGTAGGTTGAAGGGGATGGTAGGGATTGGATGAGATTGTTCATGTAATAATGCTGTGATTGTTAGGGCATAGTGCCTAGTATCCTCTATTAGTGCTATTGACATTGTTGCAACTTGTTATGAATAATGCTTGTCACTTTGGGCCCGAGTGCCATGATCTCATATCTGAACATGTTATTGAATCACGATGATAATTACTGTTTCTTGATCATACCTGCAAGTTGTTTACACATATCGTTGTCCGGAACCCGAGGCCCCGAAGTGACAGAAATTGGGACAACTGGAGGGGGTGGCTGTGATGTGAGGATCACATGTGTTCACGGAGTGTTAATGCTTTGCTCTGGTGTTCTATTAAAAGTAACACCTTAATTACCAGTAGTTCCTTTGAGGCCCCGCTGAGAATGGGCTGGTAGGACAAAAGATTTTGTGCAACTTCTCATTGCGAGCACGTACGACTATTTACGGAACACATGCCTGTGGTTACTTAGTGCTTGGATGCTTTATCTTATTTATCTGCAATGCCCATGTATTGATTATTATATGAACTATCTTATCCATGCAACGCTCGTTCATCTATCCCTATGCCTACAATATTTAATCCTAATGTTTACTTCAAACACTACTGCTGTTGTTTTCATTTCACTACTGCTATTATTTTACTATTGCTGCTACTATAAAACTGTTACTACTGATAAACCACTGCGAGCAAGTCCACTTTTAGGTGCAGGTGAATTGACAACTCACTTATTAAGGCTCACAAATATTCTTTGGCTCCCCTTGTGTCGAATCAATAAATTTGGGTTTTACTTCCCTCGAAGACTGTTGCAATCCCCTATACTTGTGGGTTATCAATGTCCATCTCACATCCGGCCGCTGAAGACAACACGGGACACCTCGATGATGCTCCCAAGAAGCGACTGAGGTCCTCTTGCGAGGCGACAATCACCTAGAAAACCCCTCCGAGCACTGGAGGCTTGGGGGCTCCCACCGCTCTCCATGCGAGCGTGCCCTCCTGCTAGGGGGGAGCGCTCACCACATGTTCGCTCCACGTGCCTCCACAAGGCCGTGAAGACGTATCCACGAGGGGACCTCGTGACGCCACGGTAAAACCGACGCCAGGACCCCACTCCGTGAGGGTCTCATGGAGCTCTCGCCAGGCGGGCCACATGGTCGCGAGAGCTTCTACCCACACAAGTGGGAGCCCTGTTTCGGCGGGGAAAACTTTTGTTACTCGAGGGCGCCACAATTCGCGTGAGTATCAACCCCATGACGATGGGAGTCCCGTGTCCTCAAGGTGACATCAAGTGCTTCTTAGGGGACCACAAGGTCACGACATCCCAAAGCGTTTTGTAAGAGAACAATGTCTCACACTAGTAGTAAAACCAGTTGCTTTCCCGAGAAATCACATCTCCTCTACATGCCGATATGCTTGCATCTTTGCATCCAACAAAGTCATGTGCATTCATCTCAACAAGCATCCTTTCCTCTCCAAGAGAGGCATGCGAATGTCTTTTCCCCACGAGAGCACCTCATGAGCGGGGGCTGGAACGATGTACATGTACAACTCGCTACTGTAAAAAACACCTTGCCAAGTCCCTTGGCGCCGATCTCCTCGTGAGATGCTCACGAAGGAACAACCAAACACGCGCTCCTCCAGAAACACAATTAAGTGCAGGTGACTACGCCTCCAGGAGATAGACATGCACTTCGCCATAAGGAACATGAAGGGGTCCCCACAAGGAACACAAAGAACCCTCCCCACGGAAGACACAAGACAAGGGGCCTCGAAGGACACCGCCATGCAAAAAGCTAAGTTTCGCCACCAGGAAGTACCCAGAAATATACACAATAGTTTGCACATAAATATCCATGAACTGTTGACCCGTATGGTATTTTGGATGCCAGAAATACAAGATACCAATCAAGCAGAAGAGCGGTCATCCTCAGAGCCCTCTGCGCCAGCACCTGAAATGCTAGCCTCACCGGTAGGTTTCTTCGATCCCTTCAGCGGATTGTATGCCTCGGTGAAGGCGACCACGTCAGCACGCACCCGGTAATGGAGGGTCTACTGGTCTTCTTCCGGGATCGGTGCCTTCAGATTGTCGAAGTCGAACAGGGGATCAGCACGCATAAGCTGAGAGAAGGCATGGCTAACCGCCACCGCCAGGAGTTGGAGGCTCTCCTTGTTCAGGACCTCGTGCAGGTCATCCACCTTCTCCTCAAGCGTGCCTACAAACTGCGAGAAGTAGTGGACACAGCCCGCACCACTGTATTCAAGAGGAAGCACCGGCGCCGCGATGTGCAAGCGGTCAGCAACGGTTCAGACGCTGCGTACCGCCTGGAGAAATAGCGCCTCGAACTGGCGCTACAGCTCGAGCGACTGCTGAGCGGAGCCTCGGTGTTCCTCCCTCGCATCGACGAGCAGAGCAATATGTCCCTGCAAGGCCAAGAGGTCTGCATGGTGGGTCGCCGCTTCCTTGGCCGCAAGTTCCTTCTCCCTCCTCTCGGTGTCGCGCTCCTTGCGGACTTGGCGTAGGTCCTTCTCGAGGCCCTTGACTTTATCCTCCAACTCCTTCCTCCGCTGGACAAACTTCACCTCTAGGTCCTTGTTCTTCCACCCAAATTCCCGCAAGAGCTGGGTATGGTCTTCCACATCCCGCACCTCAGCGTCCATGGTCTCCATGCGCTCGCGCTCGAGACTGACCTCGATTTCTACGTGGGCGACCGCCTCCTCCCGCTTCGCGAGGTCCCTCTCAGCGGCAATGACCTTCTCCTCCCACGAGGAGATCCCTCTCTCCTGCTCCCGACAGTGACGGATCCACACCTCCACCTCGAGAGCATGCTGGTTCTTCTTGAGACGAAGCTCTTCCCGACCCTCCTGCATGCTTGCCAAAGTCCTTTCGGCCTGCTCTAGCGCCAAGGAGGCATCGCGGCGCCGCCATTCTGCCTGACGGGCGACACCTGCCTCACGCTCGTCATACCCTCCTCTTGCGCACGACCGGACATGACCATTGCTCGGAGCTGGCTACCTAGGAACTCGGGGCGCTCGTACTCCACGGCCAGGATGGCCATCTAGAGATCTGTCAGGGAGCAGACAACGTCGCCAATCTACTTCACCAGGTCTTCAACCATGGCGTCTAGGCTGGGCCGAGGGCCGCCAGTCACTCGCTAGCTGTGAACAGTGATCCTCGCAGGGCGCCGTGGCGAGAGCTTCACCCGACTTTGTTTCCTCCACCACCACGGCTTTGACCTCGCGCACCTCGGGCACGGTCGGGGTGTCCGCTCCCACGCAGGGGGCTGGCACCACCACCACATACCCCTCCCCGGTCACTGGCGGGCATGGGGACAATGTCCCCCCGTCAGTGGCTTAGGGAACACTGCACGCTGGCACAACGACGGCCAAAGGTGCCGCAGCGGGAGCGTCCTGCCTCGCGGCATCGTTGGCCATTTAGGAGTGGACAAACAAGAAGAGCTCGTCAGGATGTACGGACGAACTAAAGAAGAAGAAGGCCGCTCACTTGACCCTTACCTCCCAGAAAAGCGCCACACCCTGGGGCGACGCCCACGGAGGGGAGGGGGTCCCGAGGTCAGTGCTCCCCCAAGAAGCCACGCCAGGGGCCAACGGGACGTCGTCAAGCCTGAGCCTCTTTCCCAACCGACACTCGCACGACGTCTCGCCAGGGCCTTCGCCGCCGCCAGGCCTCGACCTCCATAAGGGGGTAACGCGGGAGGCACCCCCGTCTTCATCCCCCTCTTCGACCAAAGAGACCACCACCATTCTGCGCGCCCTCGACAAGAAGCCATCGGGCCAGAGGCGGGGCTCTCGACGCTCTCCTCCACGGAGTCCAGCGCGTACGGATTGTCCGCACGTGACTCCGTCCCCTCAGCCAAAGGGCCCCATCGATCGAAGCATGGTGTCATCGCCACGATTGCCTCCCTCTCATCAGCCGGAAGATCGTAGAGAGGGACCATGTCGGGGAGGAATCTCCATGGAGCCTCCTCGTTTAACAGAAGATTCGATGCCACCTCAAAGGTGCGGCCGGAGATACCGGTTGTCGAGCCTCATCGGGTCGACGACACTGGAGTATGCCCATAGGCCGCGGTCCCGACGGCGCAAGGGGGCAAGGCGTTGCTCGACAAACTCGGTCACAAGCATGGGGAAGGATAGTCCCTGATCACGCAAGGCGTGCACGCGCTCTACCAGTGGCCTCATGCTGGCGCCAGCAAGATCCTCCTAGCCCCATCCAGAGTGCCATACGGGCGGTGAAGAAGGAAACTCGAGAAGACCATGGGGCTCGTCGGCGTCGACATAAAGCCACCCAGCACGGAAACTAGGGGACTCTTCAGGAAGGTCCATCTGAGGGAAGACCACCTCCTACACGGAAGGAGAGGCTGCCAGCGCCAGGGTCCTCGTCATTGGCATGCAAGTCAAAGAAGCAGCAGAGGAAGGCCACCGAGGGATTCACACCAAGGAACGCCTCCCAGTAGAAAGCGAATGTGAAAAGTATGAGAATGGAGTTGGGATGGAGGTGGAGCGCGTTTATCTGGTAGTGTTCTAGAACTTCGATGAAGAAGGAGCAAAAGGGGGAACCAACCCCAATAAGATTTCCCAATAGAAGAATGGGTATGACGTCGGGGTGAGGTCATCGAGATCCATAGTGCCCGGGTGGAGGATCAAAGCACCATGCTCACTGGAGGCGTGAGCCGCCAACCGCCGAGCTTTCTTCATCATGTTGGGGCCAATGAGTGAAGCTTCGACCACAAGAACAATGGTTCATCCCTAGGAGTGGCGGCGGCGGCGGAGAGGTGCACGAGATGAAAGGGGCTCTGTTTCGGGCAATGTGGAAGGCGAAGGGGGATAGGAATCAGAAGTGGCGGATAGGAAGTGAGAAGCCATAGCCCCGGCTCGGTCTTCTAGGTCTCCTTTGGTGGCTAGGCTATGACATAGGGAGCCGTTGCCCCCCACGTCCATTTGTCGTGGGAACATCATGCCTGAACCGTCGCGCCACGTGCTTGTGGCTAGGAAGGCAGCGGTTGGGCCCACGACGCCCCATTTCCTTCGGCCATGTGTCTGCCGTGGGCCCAGGGGCTACTGTCAGGCCAGTGGATACCAGGGTACCACGGCCTATCTACTGCCGCCCATCCCGGCAGGCACTCCTGGGTTTAATCAAGAATCCTTGACAAGGTGCGACCCTCGTCAAGCCATGGTCGGCTGAGGGACGAGCCCTTCAGAGAGGACCCGCCGCACTGTCCTTAGGGAGGGACTCTACTTAGCCGTTGTCCCTTCCCGAGGAAGCTCGCTTGGAGGGGGACAAGGCATGTGCCACTAACGCGCGGGTCCCCGTACGCTCACGAGGTAGCACAGAGGTGCAGGATCTCTTTTGTAGCAGTTGCCGTTCCCGTGTATAAAGCATGGGAGACCGCTGCTCTAGCCAAAGTGTCTTCCCAGGACTTCCCATTTAGTGCAAGGAGACCAATACGACTCTATAAGCCTGACACAACATCATCAAGCGCCCCCACAATCCTCCTATGGATGGTGGCGCTGTCCTCGACGACTGATATCCCACAAGTATAGGGGATTGTGTGTAGCCTTTTCGATAAGTAATAGTGTCGAACCCAACGAGGAGCTAAAGGTAGGATAAATGTTATCTCAAGTTCTATCAACCACTGATACAACTCTACACACACTAAACTATTACTTTATGTAGGAAATAATACTAGAGCAATAATACGGGTATGAGATAGCTTTGCAAGATAATAAATACATGAAAGTAAAGTTAGTTGCTGTAGCAATAAAATACACTTAATGACTATAAACTAACAGTACCATGAGTGTGGAAAAGTGGTGGTAATTGTGATGGATTTGTCCATGATCAAATAGTCAAATACAAGGTTGATATTCCTCTTTTATGTGGGAGAGGCAAAGCTAACAAGATCTCACTATCCAATGATTGCAAGTACTTATGATTGGAACTCTAGCAAACATTCGTAACTACTATAAGATACATTAAGGTAAAAATACCCAACCATAGCATTAAGATCAAAATGTCCTCTTTATCCCATATGCTTCAATCACTAGATTGGGGCTCATGTTTCTGTCACTCAAGCAACCCTCCCTCTAGCTTTCTACACATACTACAAACCCTATGATGTGATCCATGCGTGCATAAACATATAATGCACCATAGGACTGTAAAAAATTCAATATATAGCTGAAACCATCCATAGAGATTCAACAATCAACCATATGACAGAAGGGATCTACACAAACATGACATAGATACAATAGATCATCTACAAATAATTTAGAACGTCAAACACCATGTTTACATAGGGCGGTACAGAGGTGTGTGGGATAATGAACCACTATAGA
Source organism: Alopecurus myosuroides (assembly GCA_028641055.1). Taxonomy (NCBI): domain Eukaryota; kingdom Viridiplantae; phylum Streptophyta; class Magnoliopsida; order Poales; family Poaceae; genus Alopecurus; species Alopecurus myosuroides. The sequence goes on along the minus strand of CM054059.1, from coordinate 169,712,998 downwards.
CAAGGAGGAATTGACGATGGAGATGACGGTGAAGACGGCACAGAGGACATCGCAGGGCGCAGGGCGGCGCCTGCGGTGGCGCAGGGACTCCTTCCCTGCACCGCCGGCATCATGGGGAGCGCCGCCCCTTAGCCCTCTTCCTGGATGGTCTTTGGAGCCCTCCCCCATGGAGATGAGATCCATGGGGGAGGCTAAAATGTGGCTTTGGTGGCTGGAAATTCGTGGTATGGGGTGTCTCCCACGACCTAGGTTTCCTCCCTTTATATAGTCTCACGGATTTCCGTCATCCCATCTAGGGTTGCGGTAAATCGGACGTATCTTGGCCGTCCAGGCTTGGAATCAGGCGAATTTTAAATCTAGATCGTACGCTGCAAAATTCCCCACAATTTTGTCTTCTGTGAGATTTCCGTTTGACGCTTTCTTCGACCCATATCGTGGCAATCTTTAAAAAGTGTTTTCAGACAGATTTCAGGAAAGTCACAATTCGACTCCAGCAAGGTTTCTTCTTCTATTTTTGGTAATTCCTACACATCAAAGCGTAAAACTAGAACATTGCGCACTTTTGCAACTATTAGTTGGTTAGTACAAATAAATCATAAACTTAATATAAAAACAGTTATGAAACCCATTAAAATAGCATGAAACCATCAAAAATTATAGATACGTTCTGGACGTATCAACATCCCCAAGCTTAGTTCCTACTCATCCTCGAGTAGGTAAAACGATAAAACAAAATAATTTTTGAGGTGACATGCTACCAACATCATATTGATCATCATATTTGTTAAAGAATTTGTAAACCGAGATCATAGTACTCTAAACACAAGCATGATAGATATAATTCTAGCAATAAAACATAGCAATCACTTTGCATCATGAGAAGTAACACAAATAAAAGATCATGAATAAGAATGCATTGAAAGTTATACGTTTGTTTCAAGTATAGAGAAAACATAGCAAAGTGATATTTCGCTTGTCCTTAAGAGTGGGGCAAAACATAAATGCCAGGACACCTTCAAAGTTTAAGAGGAAGACTAGAACAAATAATTTGAGAGCAAGTAATAACACATCATGAAGCAATTAATAATTGTTTGTGGGACAAATGCACATTAAACTCAGAATGGCAACTATGCTCTCTCAACTGTGCATAAAGTTAGAAGATGAAGACTCAACATAAAAGTAAAAGAAAGGTCCTTCGCAGAGGGAAGCATGGATCACTCATGTGCTAGAGATTTTTATTTTATTAAACAGAGGTTTAAAATGTTTGACACTCCTCCCAACCATCTTACAAAAACCATGGCTAACCAAATCCTCGGGTGCCTGCCAACAATCCCATACCGTGGAGGAGTGTCTAGTTTTTAGAGAAGTGTATGCTTATGTCAACGAATGGTAAACAAAAAATACAGTACGTCACAAGCCAACTAGACTTCACAAGAGTGTCTCCCATTGAAGGACGCAACTGGTGTAGAAGGTCATCCCTCTTTCTCTTTTGTTTACACAATTATGATTTGACTGATAAATCAGGGCAAAAATAGTGAAGAGAATTTGTTCATATTAATTTGGGGCTGGGAACCCCGCTGCCAGCTCTTCTATCAATTGGATAAGCGGATGAAGCCAATAGTCCAGGGTGTGAAATCCAATCAACAAGTGAGATAAAGATTCTCTATTTACGTCCTCATGAGCTAAAACAGGAACACAATACAAGAGTAATTTTGAAAGTTTTAAAGGTAACACATGAGCAATTTACTTTGGAGTGGTGGTTAAGTACCACATGTAGGTAGGTATGGTGGACAAATTTGGCATACTTTGGTTTTTGGGAGTTGGATGCACGAGTAGAGCTCATACTCAGTATAGGTGGAGGCTAGCAAAAGACTGGGAGCGCCAAATCAAGAGAGCATAAAGGCCATAATCATGCATAGCGACAAAAACATCATTAATCAAAGCATAAGTGGTACTACAAGTTCAAAAATTAAATTATCATAGAGGCTATAAGTGACTGATTTGTAGTCATAAAAATTGGTGTAATCATGCACCAAGTCAACCAAATAAAACATTCAAATGAGAACACCACAAATTTATGCTTCAATATGACAAGAACAACTCATGATTCTTTCAATTGCACATTAAACACACTCAGTTATTTGATACAAATCATGCTACAAAATAACCACTAGGCTTTAGAATTAAAATAACATCCAGCATGACATGAAAAAGTCTAGCCACAGTCTATACAAGCTTCTATTTGCATCGTTATAAATTCTACTACATGCAACAGTTTCTTTTCCCAACAAGCACCATACAAAGTATGTTTTAACAAAAACTCTCTAAATGATACAGCAAGAAATCATACAAGTACTCACATAACCCTACTGAAACTAATATATCTAAATAATAGATGCAAGAAAACATGGGCTAAACAAGAATTTTGCATGAGCTAGAAGAAAAACTAAGAATACGAGCATAAGGAGTATTCAAATGAAAAAGCGGAGCGTGTCTCTCTCCCAAACAAGGATGCTAGGTTCTAAAGACGTTTATTGCAGCAAGGAAAACAAAAGAAAACAAAGGAAAACAAAATAAAAACAAACAGACGCTCCAAGTAAGTTTCATATGATGTGACCGAATAAAAATATAGTTTCACTAGAAGTGACCTGCTAAATTGTTGATGAAGAAGGGGATGCCTTGGGCATACCCAAGCTTAGATGCTTGAGTCTCATTAGAATTTTCTAGGATGAACCATGGGGGAATCCCCAAGCTTTGACCATGCATTCTTCTTGATCACATTATATCACCCTGTTCTGTTGACCCTTGAAAACTTCCTTCACACCACACTGAAAGAGTAATTCGCATTAGAGGGTTAGTGAAACAATAAAAAATTCATGGGTTCTGCATGGGAAAAAGTGATATTGATACTTTTAAACATTAGCTACAGCCACTCATGTTTCGTGAAGCAAAGAAATCCACCTGACATCGTAAAAGAGCAAATGCAAGAAAAATGGCAGAATCTGCCAAAACCAGAACAGTCTGTAAAGACGATTTTTTTGGGGTAATTACGTTGCTCGAATATAAAAAATTAAATAACTAAAAATTTAGGAATTAGCTGAGGAAAAGGCATACAAAATTTCAGGTCATTTCGATCTTTCTGTGAATTATACAATTTTTTACGGCGGACAGCAGAAATCTGTTTCCCGCGCAGAAATCCAAAACCAACTCCAACTTTAGTTAGAAACTTTACTTGCCACAACCAATACATGAAAATAAATATACAAATGAGTTTCTAAAGAAGTATACAACCCCTTGACTCAAAGAAAACAGATAAAAACAGAGCAAAAATAAAACCATGGGTTATCTCCCAAGAAGTGCTTTTCTTTAACGCCTTTTAGCTAGGCATGGAAAAAGAAGTGATGCCTTGGGCATCCCCAAGCTTTTATGATTGAATATTCTTTAATAATTAATTGAGGTGCACTTGGGAGTCCCCAAGATTGAGCTTTTATCTTCTCATTTATCTCGTATCACCATCTCCATTGGATCTTAAATACTACATTCACATAAAACTTGACAAAAACTCATTAGTAGTGTTAGTACCCATTAAATAAAATCCACTCATGTTCAAGCATTGACAGGTTTCATAATATTTACTCAACATTAGCCATTGTATATACCGAGGTTTCTTATAAAATTTCTGTTGTCCGTCGAAAAACTAAGGAAACTAAGAACACTAAGTATAATATTGAATAAACAACGAAATCTGGAAAACTGAACAACCTGTAAAGATGGCACTAAATAAGATAGTTACTTAGCTCAAATCAAAAAAATTAAACCTAATGAAAGACAGATCATAATCTCAGGTTTATTCATAGAAAATTTCATATCAAAATACTATTCCTATATTTATCACGATTTTTTACAGTGAAGCACAAGAATTCTGTCTAAACAGAATCGGTTAGTAAAGATGGAATTATTAGATCTATCTACGTACCTCAAATCAGAAAAAGTTAGTTTAATGAAAGAAATATAATAAACATTACTTTGCAATCAAGAAATTTCAGATCAATATCACTTTCTAGTGTTTTATAAAAATTATACGGTGAAGCATAGAAAATTTGTTTCTGGACAACAAAGCAAAACTATCAACCTCCAAGTAACTAGAAACTACAATTATCAATTTACTTTTATGGTATAGAGGAATATGTACAATATATACAATATATACAAGTTTTTAACTAAAAAGCTTCCATGGAAAGATTTTTTTTGGTTTCATAGGCATGAACACAAGTGTTCAAGATCGACCCCCACTTAACCATTACTCATATTTCCTAACACTTTCCTGTTTGAAAACGTTTTTAGACAACTGTTGCTGCCAAAGTTAAATCCTTTCTCCGCGTTGTTGGGAACCTCAAGAGGAAGGTGTGATGAGCATAGCGGTAGGAGTTTTCCCCTTAGTTAAGAACCAGGGTTATCAATCCAGTAGGAGAAAGAGAATCTTCGGAAGGTTGATGCCACTGACGGTGGTGCTGGCGCTTCACCGGTGTCAGCAACAACGTGGAACCTGCACACAACACAACCAAAAAACTTTACCGGGGTTCATAGTTTCACTAGTGGTGTCTCTCCATAAAAGAATAGCATGCCGGGTGAACAAATTATAGTTGGGCAATTGACAAATAAAGGTTGGACCGTAGTGCACAATATGACATGAAGATTACTATGCTATTTAGTGCGGGCAAAACAACAAGATACATAGACCGACATCCATCTGCATCTATGACTAATAATCCACCCTTAGGTTATCATCCGAACCCCCTCAGGTATTAAGTTTCAAGCAACAGATAATTGCATTAAACAAAGTGTGTAATGTAAGCAATGATTATGCACGCGGGCACTCTCACCGCTGTTTTCTCCCTAATAGCAATAGCACATCCTCCCCCTTCACGTTTCTGTCACTCGAGCAAGGCAACAAGGAGGCATGAACCCACTATCGATCATAAATACTCCCTCTTGGAGTCACTAGAAACTACTTGGCCAGAATAACCACTAGCAACGGAGAGCATGCAAGATCACAAATAACATATGCAAATAAAGACTATAATCAACTTGGCATAAGGTCAATATTCATTGGATCCAAGCAAACACAGCATATAGAAGTACATAAGATCAATATCGATCATGATAGACAGCTCACGAGATCTAAACATGGAGGCATATGAGGAGAAGAAAACCATCTAGCTACAGCTACGAACCCGTAGTCCAAGGATGAACTACTCACGCATCACTCCGGAGGCAGGCATGGTGATGAAGAGGCCTCCGATGATGATCTCCTCTCTGGCAGGGTGCCGGAAACAGCTTCAGAACCCCCTGATCTGGGTTGACGGTGACGGCGGCTGCGGAACTTTTTCGGGGATTTTGATCAGGTGCCTAGGGTTTTCCATCCGGGGGGCTTAAATAGGCAAAAGGGCAAAGGTGGTGGAGGCCGAGGGGGCCCACACCCATAGCTGGCGCGGCCAGGGGGTCGCGCCACCCTATGGTGTGCCCCCTGCCGCCCCTCTTCGGCTCCTCTTTGGTCTTCTGGATGCTTCCGAGGAAAATAGGACTTTCGGGCTTCGAATTTTCCAATTCCGAGAATATTTCCATAACAACTTTTGTGAAACTAAAAAACAGCAGAAAACATGGAACTAGCTCTATGGCATCTTATTAATAGGTTAGTCCGGAAAATCGATAAAAATGACATAAAGAAGGGAGAAAACATGTAGCAATTGGCATAATAACATCATGGAGCATCAGAAATTAGAGATACGTTTATGACGTATCAAGCATCCCCAAGCTTAGTTCCTACTCGTCCTCGAGTAGGTAAACGATAAAACAATAATTTTTGAGGTGACATGCTACTAACACAAACTTGATCAATCTAATGTAAAATCATATGCACGCTGGGATCATAAAACTTTAAACACATGCTTGATAAATAAAACTTTAATAATAAAGCATAGCAATTACTTTGCATCACGATAAGTAACTCAAATAAAGGATCATGAATAATAATGCAAAGAAAGGTAAACATTTGTTTCAGGTATAGAGAAAGCATGGCAAAGTGATATTTTGATAGTCCTTAAGAGTGGGGCAAAACATAAATTCCAGAACACCTTAAAAGTTCAAGAGGAAGGCTAGAACAGGTAATTTAAGAACAAATAATATCACATCATGAAGTAATTATTGATGCTTATGGGACAAATACACATAGAACTCAGAATGGAAAAAATGCTCTCTCAACTGTGCATAAAGTTAGAAGTTGGAGACTCAACATAAAAGTAAAAGAAAGGCCCTTCGCAGAGGGAAGCAGGGATCACTCATGTGCTAGAGATTTTATTTTATTAAACAGAGGTATTAAAAGTTTGACACTCCTCCCATCCATCTTTCACAAACCATGGCTAACCGAATCCTCGGGTGCCTGCCAACAATCACATACCGTGGAGGAGTGTCTATATTTTGGGAGATGTTTGCTAATGTCAACGAATGGTAAACCGAAAATACAGTACATCACAAGTCAACTGGATTCACAAGAGAGGCTCCCATGGCGAAGGACGCAACTCGTGTAGAAGGTCATCCCTCTTTCTTTTTTTTACACAATTATGCTTTGACTGATAAATCAGGGGCAAAAATAGTGAAGAGAATTTGTATGCATTAATTTGGGGCTGGGCACCCTGCTGACAGCTCTTCTACCATTTGGATAAGAGGATGAAGCCACTAGTCCAGTGTGTGAAATCCAATCAACAAGTGAGATAAAGATTCTCTATTGACGTCCTCCTGAGGAAAACAGGAACATAAAGAAGGAGTAATTTTGAAAGTTTTAAAGGTAACACGTGAGCAATTTACTTTGGAATGGCAGTTAAATACCACATGTAGGTAGGTATGGTGGACACAATGGGAAAAACTTTGGTTTAAGGGAGTATGGATGCACGAGTAGAGCTCATACTCAGTACAGGTGGAGGCTAGCAAAAGACTGGGAGCGACAAATCAAGAGAGCATAAGAGCCATAACCATGCATAGTGACATAAGCATCATTAATTAAAACATAAGAAGTATCACAAGTTAAAAAACTAAGTGGTCATGGAGGCTATTCGTGACTGGTTTGTAGTCATAAACATGGTGTGAGCATGCGCCAAGTCAACCAAATAAAACATTCGAAAGAGAATACCATAAATTGATGCTTTAGTATGACAAGAACAACTCATGAATCTTTCGATACATATTAAACACTCTCAGATATTTGAGGCTAATCATGCTACTAAATAACCACAAGGCTTTAAAACTAAAACAACATTTAGCATGGCATGAAAAAGTCCTAGCCACTGTCTATACAAGCTTCTACTAGTACTGTTATAAATTCTACTTCAAGCAGCAGTTTTCTGTTTCTCCCAACAAGCACCATACAAAACATGCTTTAAAAAAAATACTCTTTATGATACAGAAAGAAAACATGAGATTACTCAAATAATACTACTAAAACTAACAGCTCTAACAAGAGATGCATGCAAAACAGGAGCTGAATAAATGCAGCAGTTAGACAGAATTTAAGAATACAACATATTCTCATGAAAAAGCGGAGCGTGTCACTCTCCAATAAAAGAATGCTGGGGTCCAACCAAGCTTATTATGAAAGTAAAAACAAACTGAAATCAAAATAAAAAGCAAACTGAAAACAAAAATAAAAGATGCTCCAAGTAAAGCACATAAGATGCGACCGAATAAAAATATAGTTTCACTAGAAGTTGTTAAGAATTTAGGCAATTTACAGATTAAATTAATCCAAGTATAAATCACTAGCATGACGTAAACATACTGATAATTAACCATATTCATGCATACTAGATTGACAGTAGACACATCTACGCAAACTACTAGTATCGCACACATGGAAATAACAAGGGCAGGGATAAACGTGTTATACCCTGCAGTTGGCCAATTGGCAGTAGTCGTAGCAGAGGCAGCGGCCGCGGCGGCGGCAGCAGCAGCGTTGGCGGCCTCAGCAGCAGCAGCAGCCTCGGTGGCAGCAGCGGCGGCGGCAGCAGCTCGATCGGCTTCTGTGGCCATGTTGACGACGAGGGCGACGCGGTAGTAGACGAAGTAGATGTACAGCAGTAGCGAGCAGTCGCGTAGTAGACGCTCCCCAAAAACCTAATCGCCCCTCTCCCGTACAGGATCTGGAGAGGCGGGGTTTCGGAGGCCTGCTCTCCCGTCGGCCGTGTACGCGGTAGACGGGATGGGATCACCGGCGGCAGCAACAGGAGGTGGAACGACAGTGGGCGCAAAGAGGCGGCGTGTGTGAGATGTGTTTTCTGCGTCCGCCTGAGCCTCCAATTTATAGGCACGGCCGAGTAGGAGAACGGTCAAATTAATTGGCGTTTACTACAGCCGTTACCACGTGATAAAGGCGGCGTTTTACTGCGCGCAGTTATCACACGCGATCAATACGGCTGTTACCAATATAAATGTGACGCATTTAGACAACAATAATTATGACGTCTCATATTATTGTCGTGTCTGTTGACTCCCCGTTTCCGACTGCCAAAATAAAGGCATCGGCTCGGCTCATTCCCGCAACCCGCGGCGCGTCGTGACGAGGCGAGGCGAGGCGTGGCGAGGCGGGCGGCGGAGGAGGAGGAGCGCGCGTGTGGAACACCTCCACTACTCCTCTCTCTTCATACCAACTCACACTAGTGGGGAGAGAGCTCACCTTATAAACTGGTGCAAAACTCTCCCAACTAGCAATGTGGGACTAAACTCCCACCATTTGCTATGGCAGCATGGGCCTTAGGGATTAAATGGAAATTGCCTAATGGGCCTGCTAGCCCATTCGAATTTCAGCAATCCCCCACCAGATCCCGAAGACCCATGGTGTTGTCCTCTGTTCCATTCACTGTTTTTATATACCGGCATTTTCAGTGGAGACCCGTTAAGGTTGAACATCCACCTAGAACAAGTAGCTACACTATATCACAACTGAACAATGGACTATGCCTTGAATTGTCAGTTTGGCGTAAAATAGTTTCACTAAATGTCTTGCCAGTACTAGGCTGCCGAAGGCTGACCCCTCGGGTGGAGCATATTAGTCATACTCCTGGCCTATTCATGAACTTATTAGAGATCACCCAATCTCATAGACTGTGACCAGCAGTCAGGATCATATAGGTGTGTTCCTCCAAAGATCGCTCTGTAGGATAGCATCTTGCTTATATAAGCCTTGGAACACATTAAGACAAAAGTCAACCTGCCATACAGTTTTTGAGAGTACTGCATCTCCAGTGGAGTGGGTTAGTAAAAATTACTCTCCTCAGTTAACCACTAGCTTGTTTTCCCAGGTCCCACTTCACGGGATCTCCGATCACATAGGTTGGGTTACTGCCATGGCAACTCATGTGGGTCTCATACCCATCTCCCTCGATGCACTTTCTATCACAACACGTGATAGCCCTTTAGTAAAGGGATCTGCCAGATTCTTAGCCGACTGGATATAATCCACCGCTATCACTCCGGAGTTTCTTAAATGTCTGACAGCTTTTAATCTCATTTTTATATGCTTTGTGGACTGTGCATTGTCCTTTGAACTCTTCACCTTGACAATTACTGTTTGATTGTCACAGTTCATAAGGATAGCCGGTACTGGCTTTTCAACCACAGGCAAGTCCATCAAAAGATCTCGAAGCCATCCTGCTTCGACACTAGACGTGTCTAATGCTGTTAATTCTGCTTCCATTGTCGATCTCGTTAAGATCGTTTGCTTGCAAGACTTCCAGGAAACAGCACCACCTCCAAGGGTAAACACATACCCCGTTGTGGCTTTCATCTCATCAGCATCAGAGATCCAATTCGCATCACAATACCCTTCAAGTACCGAAGGATATCCACTGTAGTGAAGTCCATGGTTCACGGTACCTTTCAGATAGCGCATAATTCTTTCTACAGCATGCCAATGCACCTCACCCGGATTGGAAACAAACCGGCTTAGTTTGCACACATCAAACATGATGTCAGGCCTCGTAGCGCTCGCTAGATACATGAGTGAACCAATTACTTGAGAGTACCTCAGCTGATCCTTAGCTGTGCCTTCGAACTTTCGAATCCGCACACTAGGATCATATGGTGTTGGAGAAATTTTGCAGTCCGAATATCCAAAACGACTCAAAACCTTCTCAACATAATGGGATTGCAGAAGTGTAATCCCACCCTCATTGTCTCTCAATAGCTTGATGTTCAAGATAACATCAGCCACACCAAGATCTTTCATCTCAAAGTTCTGGGATAGAAATGACTTAACCTCATTGATTACTTTGAGGTTGGTCCCAAATATCAGTATGTCATCAACATACAAACACAAAATAACTCCTTCGCCCCCACCATGGCGATAGTATACACATTTGTCAGCTTCATTAACAACAAAGCCAACAGATGTTAAAGTTGTATTGAACTTCTCATGCCATTGCTTAGGTGCTTGTTTCAGCCCATATAAAGATTTCAGTAATTTACACACCTTTCCTTCTTGACCATCTAACACAAAGCCATCTGGCTGTTGCATATAGATTTCCTCGTCTAACTCTCCATTTAGGAAAGCCGTCTTAACATCCATCTGATGGACGAGAAGACCATGCGAGGCCGCCAACGAGAGTAATACTCGAATGGTGGTCAGTCTGGCCACAGGTGAATAAGTGTCAAAGAAATCTTCATCTTCTTTCTGGGAATAACCCTTGGCCACAAGTCTAGCCTTGTACTTTTCAATCGTACCATCAGGCCTAAGCTTCTTTTTGAACACCCACTTACATCCTAATGGTTTACAGCCATAAGGACGTTCAGTGATCTCCCACGTTCCATTAGCCATGATGGAATCCATCTCGCTACGGACCGCTTCTCTCCAGTAGTCAGCATCTGGAGATGCATAAGCTTCTGAAATAGAAGTGGGAGTATCATCCACAAGGTACACAAGGAAATCATCACCAAAGGACTTTGCAGTCCTCTGTCTCTTGCCCCTACCAAGGGTTTCCTCGTCATCCTTCTCAAGATTCTCATCATGTGTTTGTTCATAATATTCCATAGGAATGGCAGGTTCAGGAGTCTCCTCTGATTCCTGTCTAGAAGTGCTTTGCATATCTCTCATAGGAAAAATATCCTCAAAGAATGTAGCATCTTTAGACTCCAAAATCGTACCGACCTTCACGTCAGGTACCTCAGATTTCACTACTAGAAATCTATAGCCAACGCTATTCTTAGCGTATCCCAAATTAACGCAATCCACGGTCTTTGGTCCAAGTTTACGCTTTTTGGGGATCGGCACATTGACTTTTGCCAAACAGCCCCAAGTACGTAAGTACGAGAGTGTTGTTTTTCTCTTCTCCCATTGCTCATACGGAGTGACCTCATTGTCTTTCGTCGGAACTTTATTCAGGACATGACATGATGTCAATATAGCCTCCCCCCACCATGCCTTGGATAAACCCGATGTATCTAACATGGCGTTAACCAAATCTGTTAGAGTACGGTTTTTCCTTTCGGCAACCCCATTTGACTGAGGTGAATAGGGAGGCGTCCTCTCGTGAATAATGCCATGTTCCGCACAGAAAGAGTCAAACTCATTAGAGAAATACTCTCCACCACGATCTGACCGGATTCGTTTAATTTTCTTTTCAAGTTGATTCTCAACTTCTGCCTTATAGATTTTAAAGTAGTGTAGAGCCTCGTCTTTAGTGTTTAACAGATATACATAGCAAAACCTAGTGGAATCATCTATTAACGTCATGAAGTATCTCTTTCCACCTTTAGTCAACACACCATTCATCTCACAGAGATTAGAATGTATGAGTTCTAATGGCGCCAAGTGTCTCTCCTCCGCGGCCTTGTGGGGCTTGCGAGGTTGCTTTGCTTGTACACACGAATGGCACTTAGAACCTTTGGCTAAAGTGAAACTTGGAATTAAATTTAGTTTTGCTAATCGCGTCATGCAACTGAAACCAACGTGACAAAGACGTGAATGCCAAACTTCTGTTTCATTAACACTCGAATGAATATTGTTCACGACTTTATTACAGAAATCAGCGAGGGAAAAGCGGAACAGACTTCCGCACTCATACCCTTTTCCAACAAACAGTCCATATTTCGTTACAACTACTTTATTGGACTCGAAAACCAACTTAAATCCTTCTCTACATAGAAGGGAGCCACTAACGAGATTCTTCTTGATGGCGGGGACATGCTGCACGTTCTTGAGCTGCACGATCCTTCCCGAAGTAAACTTCAGATCGACCGTGCCAACACCAAGTACAGAAGCACTTGCGCCGTTCCCCATCAATACGGACCCGTTCCTTGTGACCTGATAAGAAGAAAACAATGAGATGTCAGCACACACATGAATATTTGCACCTGTGTCAATCCACCAATCAGTAGACTGACAAACTGAGAATACAGTAAACAAATTACCATACCCAGATGCCCCATTCTCATTGTTGCTCACGATCATGTTGACAGCCTTGGAATCCTGTCCTGGCTTCACATACTTCTTTGGGCACTTCCCAGCCCAGTGTTCCAGTGAACCACATGTGAAGCAGCCATCTTTCTTCTTATCCTTCTTGAAGGTCTTCTTAGCCTTCTTCTTGAATTCGGTATTCTGCTGGACACCAGTCCTCGCCTTGTTCTTGTGGGAGTTGTAGTTCTTCTGTACCATATTGGCCGCAGAAGTCCCTTCATTCCCTTTTCCATGCGAGTCCTTTGCCCTCGAATTCTGCTCAACACTCAGATGGCCGATGACATCCTCTACTGAGAATTCACGCCTCTGATGTTTCAGAGTAGTGGCAAAGCTCCTCCAGGAATTAGGCAGCTTGGCGATTATGCATCCCGCGACATACTTGCCCGGTAGCACGCACTTGAGAATTTCAAGCTCCTTAGCGATGCACTGTATCTCATGAGCCTGCTCCAAAACAGAACGGTTTTCGACCATTCTATAGTCATGGAACTGCTCTATACTGTACATCTCGCTGCCAGCATCGGTTGCGCCGAATTTGGATTCGAGCGCCTCCCACAAGTCCTTGGCAACCCGCACATGTAAATATGCGTCAACAAACTTCTCTCCGATCACGCTTAGAACGCATCCAACAAAGACGACGGTGGCATCCCTAAACGCCTTCTCCTGATCAGGAGTAATCGTTTCCGTGGGAGTGACACCGACGACCCAGAACACGTTCATAGCCGTGAGCCATAAGAATGTTTTGGTCTGCCAACGCTTAAAGTACGTCCCCGTAAACGGGTCCGGTTTCAGTGCAGTAGCAAAACCATGAATCGAAAATTGCCTACACATATTAGGTTTTTGGATTGTTAAGAATTTAGGCAATTTACAGATTAAATTAATCCAAGTATAAATCACTAGCATGACGTAAACATACTGATAATTAACCATATTCATGCATACTAGATTGACAGTAGACACATCTACGCAAACTACTAGTATCGCACACATGGAAATAACAAGGGCAGGGATAAACGTGTTATACCCTGCAGTTGGCCAATTGGCAGTAGTCGTAGCAGAGGCAGCGGCCGCGGCGGCGGCAGCAGCAGCGTTGGCGGCCTCAGCAGCAGCAGCAGCCTCGGTGGCAGCAGCGGCGGCGGCAGCAGCTCGATCGGCTTCTGTGGCCATGTTGACGACGAGGGCGACGCGGTAGTAGACGAAGTAGATGTACAGCAGTAGCGAGCAGTCGCGTAGTAGACGCTCCCCAAAAACCTAATCGCCCCTCTCCCGTACAGGATCTGGAGAGGCGGGGTTTCGGAGGCCTGCTCTCCCGTCGGCCGTGTACGCGGTAGACGGGATGGGATCACCGGCGGCAGCAACAGGAGGTGGAACGACAGTGGGCGCAAAGAGGCGGCGTGTGTGAGATGTGTTTTCTGCGTCCGCCTGAGCCTCCAATTTATAGGCACGGCCGAGTAGGAGAACGGTCAAATTAATTGGCGTTTACTACAGCCGTTACCACGTGATAAAGGCGGCGTTTTACTGCGCGCAGTTATCACACGCGATCAATACGGCTGTTACCAATATAAATGTGACGCATTTAGACAACAATAATTATGACGTCTCATATTATTGTCGTGTCTGTTGACTCCCCGTTTCCGACTGCCAAAATAAAGGCATCGGCTCGGCTCATTCCCGCAACCCGCGGCGCGTCGTGACGAGGCGAGGCGAGGCGTGGCGAGGCGGGCGGCGGAGGAGGAGGAGCGCGCGTGTGGAACACCTCCACTACTCCTCTCTCTTCATACCAACTCACACTAGTGGGGAGAGAGCTCACCTTATAAACTGGTGCAAAACTCTCCCAACTAGCAATGTGGGACTAAACTCCCACCATTTGCTATGGCAGCATGGGCCTTAGGGATTAAATGGAAATTGCCTAATGGGCCTGCTAGCCCATTCGAATTTCAGCAGAAGTGACCTCATAATTTGTTTATGAAGAAGGGGATGCCTTGGGCATCCCCAAGCTTAGACGCTTGAGTCTTCTTGGAATTTTCTTAGATGTACCACCGGGGCATCCCAAAGCTTAGGCTTTTCACTCTTCTTGATCACTTCATATCATCCTGTTCTCTTGACCCTTGAAAACTTCCTTCACATCAAAATTCTCACAAACTTTATTAGCAACGTTATTGCAATTTAAATAAGAAATTAACATGGTTCAGTTTAAAAACAAGTATAACACTAAAAAACACATTAGCTACTGTCAAAAATTCTTTCAAAACTCTTTTTCTCAAAAGAACACCAAAAGAAAGAGATTAAGATGCAAATGCGATAAATGGCAGAAATCTGTCAGAAACAGAACAACAGGTAAAGATCTATTTTTTCCAAAATCTTATGTTGCTCAAATCAAAAAGTGGTATTCTAAGATAAGTTGCTTATATAACGCAGGATTAAGCACAAAAAATCTCAGGTCATTTTGAATTTTCTGTGATTTTTAACGAAATTTACAGTGGACAGCAGAAATCTGTTTCCTGCGAAGAAATCAGAAATATAGGCTCAACTTTCCACTAGTGGCTTCACTTAGCTAAATAAAAACTCAAAAGAAAAGATACATCGGGATTGATAGGGAAATAGAAAACACCGAGGTGCAAGAACACCAAAGAAAACAAAAGAAAACTGAAAGAAAACAGAGAAATAAAATGGGTTGTCTCCCGGTAGCGCTTTTCTTTAACGCCTTTCAGCTAGGCATAAAAAAACAACTCAAGTATTTTCAATAAAGAATCATCAACATCATATTTTTCTATAATAATAGAGTCAAATGGTAGCTTCATCTTCTTTCTAGGAAAGTGTTCCAAACATTTCTTGAGGGGAAGTTGATATTTAATACTCCCCTCTTTCATATCAATGATATCACCAACGGTTCTAAAAAAAGGTCTTCCCAAAACAATAGGACAAGAAGCATTTCATTCAATGTTCATAACAACAAAATCAACATGGGCAAGGTTATTATTAACCATAATAAGAACATCATCAATTCTACCAAGAGGTTTCTTTTTAGCATTATCAGCAAGATGAACGTCCAAATAACAGTGTTCCAACGGCGGCAAATCAAGCATACCATTGAGATTTTGAGGCATAACGGAGATACTAGCAACAAGATCACACAAAGCATTGCAATCAACATCATTTACTTTTATCTTAATGATAGGATCCAAACCATCATCTAATTTCCTAGAGATAGATGTCTCAAGTTTCAACTTTTCTTCCCTAACTTTCATGAGAGCATTGGTAATATGTTTAGTAAAGGCCATATTCATGGCACTAGCATTGGGACGTCTAGCAAGCTTTTGTAGAAACATAATAACTTGAGAGATATTTCAATCATCAAAATCAATATTATAATCATCAAAATTAATGGAACCATTATTTCCCACATCTCTAAAAATTTCAGCACTTTTATCAGAAGTAGTTTCAGAAGTTTTAGGCAATTTAGCACGTTTCACCAAAGGATTAGGGACTTTATTAACACCAACTACTTTACCATTGATAGTAGGAGGTTTACTAGAACTTGGAACTTCAGTTTTACTAGTGGTTGTGATAGTGCAAACTCTAGCAATATTATTCTTTTTAGCTAGTTCATCTTCTCTTTCCCACCTAGCACGTAATTCAGCCATCAACCTAACATTATTATGTATTTGAACTTGGATGGCATTCAAAGTTTTATTTTGTTTAACATCTTGTGGCAAAACCTTCAGTTTTAGAAAATCAACATCAATAGCAAGGCTATCTACTTTAGAGGCAAGAACATCTATTTTACCAAGCTTTTCATCAACAGATTTATTAAAAGCAGTTTGTGTGCTAATAAATTATTTAAACATGTTTTCAAGATTAGAGGTAGAGCTTTTATTATTGTAGGAGTTGCCATAAGAATTACCATAACCATTATTATGAGGGTAGGGATTATAATTGTTTCCACCAAAATTATTTCTATAAGCATTGTTGTTAAAATTATTATTTCTAATAAAGTTTACATCAACATGCTCTTCTTGAGCAACCAAAGAGGCTAAAGGAACATTATTTGGATCAACTTGAGCTTTACCGTTAACAAGCATAAACATAATAGCATCAAGCCTTTCACTTAAAGAGGAGGTTTCCTCAACAGAATTTACCTTCTTACCTTGCGGAGCTCTCTCAGTGTGCCACTCTGAATAATTTTTATCATATCATCAAGAAGATTTGTTGCATTTCCCATAGTGATGGACATAAAGGTACCTCCAGCAGCTGAATCCAATAGGTTCCTTGAGGAGAAATTCAGTCCTGCATAGAAGGTTTGTATAATCATCCAAGTAGTCAGTCCATGAGTAGGACAATTCTTCACCATAGTTTTCATTCTTTCCCAAGCTTTAGCAACATGTTCATTATCAAATTGCTTAAAATTCATTATGTCACTTCTTAGAGATATAATCTTAGCAGGAGGATAATATTTTCCAATGAAAGCATCTTTACACTTAGTCGTGAATCAATACTATTTCTAGGCAAAGATAGCAACCATTCTTTAGCTCTTCCTCTCAAAGAGAAAGGAAATAATTTCAGTTTAATAATATCTCCATCCACATCTTTATATTTTTTCATCTCACATAGTTCAACAAAATTATTAAGGTGGGCAGCAACATCATCAATACTAATACCATAAAATTGTTCTTTCATCACAAGGTTTAATAAAGAAGGTTTAATCTCATAGAAAGCAGGAGTAGGAGCAGCTGGAGCAATAGGTGTGCAAATAAAATCATTGTTGTTTGCTAGTGAAGTCACACAACTTAGTATTCTGAGAAGAACTCATTTTAGCAGAATAAAAGCAAGCAAATAAATAACAACTATGAAGTAAACTAATTTTTTTGTGTTTTTGATATAGAGAAATAAAAACAAGAAAAAAATAAAAACAAGACAAATAAAATAAAATAAAGAGATTGAGAGTGAGAGACTCCCCTTGCCAGAAGACTTCCTTCTCCCCTGCAACGACGCTAGAAAAAGTCCTTGTTGCTAGCAGAGTTAAATCCTTTCTCTGCATTGTTGAGAACCCCAAGAGGAAGGTGTGATGAGCACAGCGGTAGGAGTTTTTCCCTTAGTTAAGAACCAGGGTTATCAATCCAATAGGAGAAAGAGAATCTTCGAAAGGTTGATGCCACTGACGGTGGTACTGGCGCGTCACCGGTGTCAGCAACAACGTGGAACCTGCACACAACACAACCAAAATACTTTGCCCCAATGGTACAGTGAGGTCGTCAATCTCACCGGTCTTGCTGAAAACAAAGATTAGATGTATAGTGCGGAAAAATAGTGTATGCTTGCAGAAATTAAAGAAAGAAGGAAATTGTTGTGGTTTGTTTAACAGTGTGGAAAAATGGATCGGGGTTCATAGTTTCACTAATGGTGTCTCTCCATAAAAGATAGCATGTCGGGTGAACAAATTACAGCTGGGCTATTGACAAATAAAGGTTGCACCATAGTGCACAATATGACATGAAGATTACTATGCTATTTAGTGCGAGCATTACAACAAGATACATAGACCGACATCCATCTGCATCTATGACTAATAATCCACCCTCAAGTTATCATCCGAACCTCCTCAGGTATTAAGTTGCAAGCAACAGATAATTTCATTAAACAAAGTGTGTAATGTAAGCAATGATTATGCACGCGGGCACTCTCGCCGCTGTTTTCTCCCTAATGGCAACAACACATCCCCCTTCATGTTTCTGTCACTCGAGCAAGGCAACAAGGAGGCATGAACCCCCTATCGAGCATAGATACTCCCTCTTGGAGTCACTAGCAACTACTTGGCCAGAATAACCACTAGCAACGGAGAGCATGCAAGATCACAAATAACATATGCAAATAAAGACTATAATCAACTTGGCATAAGGTCAATATTCATCGGATCCCAGCAAATACAACATAGAGAACTACATAAGATCAATCTCGATCATGATAGGCAGCTCACGAGATCTAAACATGGATGCCTATGAGGAGAAGACAACCATCTAGCTGCAGCTACGAACCCGTAGTACAAGGATGAACTACTCACGCATCACTCCGAAGGCAGGCATGGTGATGAAGAGGCCTCCAATGATGATCTCCTCTCCGGTAGGGTGCAGGAAACAGCTTCAGAACCCCCCTGATCTGGGGTTGACGGTGACGGCGGCTGCGGAACGTTTTCGGGGATTTTGATTAGGTGCCTAGGGTTTTCCATCTGAGGGGCTTAAATAGGCGAAAGGGCAAAGGCGGTGGAGGCCGGGGGGCCCACACCCATAGCTGGCGCGGCCAGGGGGCGTGCCACCCTATGGTGTGCCCCCCTGCTGCCCCTCTTCGGCTCCTCTTCGGTCTTCTAGATGCTTCCGGGGAAAATAGGACTTTCGGGCTTCGAATTTTCCAATTCTGAGAATATTTCCAGAACAACTTTTCTGAAACTAAAAAACAGCAGAAAACAGGGAACTGGCTCTGTGGCATCTTGTTAATAGGTTAGTCTAGAAAATCGATAAAAATTACATGAAGAAGGGAGAAAACATGTAGCAATTGGCATAATAACATCATGTAGCATCATAAATTAGGGATACGTTTATGACGTATCAACAACTTTTTTTTTGTAATTCGTGTTCCCTATCCATAACTAAAGATATCAAACAACATAAAACTGAAAATAAAATTACTTAGAGAGAAAGCAAACAGGTGCACACAAGAACATTCACCCCACGCTATTGCTCCCCGGCAACAACGCCAGAAAAGGTCTTGATATCCCACAAGTATAGGGGATCGTTTGTAGCCTTTTCGGTAAGTAAGAGTGTCAAACCAAACGAGGAGCTAAAGGTAGGACAAATGTTCTCTCAAGTTCTATCAACCACTGATACAACTCTACGCACACTAAACATTTACTTTATCTAGGAAATAATACTAGAGCAATAATATGGGTATGAGATAGCTTTGCGAGATAATAAATACATGAAAGTAAAGTTAGTTGCTGCAGCAATAAAATACACTTAATGACTATAAACTAACAGTACCATGAGTGTGGAAAAGTG
Source organism: Alopecurus myosuroides (assembly GCA_028641055.1). NCBI lineage: Eukaryota > Viridiplantae > Streptophyta > Magnoliopsida > Poales > Poaceae > Alopecurus > Alopecurus myosuroides. Next base: position 169,693,450 of record CM054059.1, on the reverse strand, counting down.
GTGGTAATTGTGATGGATTTGTCCATGATCAAATAGTCAAATACAAGGTTGATATTCAGCTTTTATGTGGGAGAGGCAAAGCTAACAAGCTCTCACTATCCAATGATTGCAAGTACTTATGATTGGAACTCTACCAAACATCTGTAACTACTAGAAGATACATTAAGGTAAAAATACCCAACCATAGCATTAAGATCAAAAGGTCCTCTTTATCCCATATGCTTCAATCACTAGATTGGGGCTCATGTTTCTGTCACTCAAGCAGCCCTCGCTCTAGCTTTCTAGACATAGTACAAACCCTATGATGTGATCTGTGCGCTGATAAACATATGGTGGCACCATAGGACTGTAACAAATTCAATATATAGCTCAAACCATCCATAGAGATTCAACAATCAATCATATGACAAAAGGAATCTACACAAACATGACATAGATGCAATAGATCATCTGCAAATAATTTATAACGTCAAACACCATGTTTACATAGGGCGGTACAGAGGTGTTTGGGAGAATGAACCACTGTAGACAAGGAGGAATTGGCGATGGAGATGGCGGTGAAGAATGCGGAGAGGAGAGCGCAGGGCGGCGCCTGCGGTGGCGCAGGGAGTCCTTCCGTGCGCAACCGGCATCATGGGGAGCGCCGCCCCTTAGACCTCTTCCTTCATGGTCTTAGGAGCCCTCCCCCATGGATAAAATGTGGCTTTGGTGGCTAGAAATTCATGGTATGGGGTGTCTCCCACGACCTAGGTTTCCTCCCTTTATATAGTCTCAGGGATTTCCGTCATCCCATCCAGGGATGCGGTAAATCGGGCGTATCTCGGCCGTCCGGACTCGGAATCAGGCGAATTTTAAGTCTAGATCGTACGCCGCAAAATTCCCACAATTTTTTCTTCTGTGAGATTTCCGTTTGACGCTGTGTTCGACCCGTAACGTGGCAATCTTTAAAAGGTGTTTTCAGATAGATTTCAGGAAAGTCACAATTCGACTCCAACAAGGTTTCTTCTTCCTCTATTTTTGGTAATTCCTACACATCAAAGTGTAACACGAGAACATTTTGCACTTTTGCAACTATTAGTAGGTTAGTCTAAATAAATCATAAACTTAATATAAAAACAATTATGAAAACCATTAAAATAGCATGTAACCATAAAAAATTATAGATATATTTTGGACGTATCAACGACCAAGACCAGAGAGACGACACGAAGCTGAGCTGTTCTCTACATCGGTGCACTTGTAACCCTATCCCGCCAAAAAGGATGGAAAGGAGGTCTGAAACACCGGTATATAAAGGGATCTTCAGCCCTTGTAGAAGGGGAGCTCAATTCACTCAGAGCCCCATAGTCTGACCCGAGCACAAGCTCTCCTTTCTACTATAGACAACACAGTGAAATCCATAGAACAAGCAGGAGTAGGGTTTTACACCAAAATGGTGGCCTAAACCTGGGTAAACTCTCTGTGTCGCCATTGTCGTTGTTTCCAAGCTTCCCTCGCGAAGCCCCCTCGAGAGGTGTGAGAAGCGTGTTTAGCCCCCAGTGTTCGAACCTTCAGAGTGTCCCTGTCCTTTGACGGACCACTCTCCGACATATTGGATGTGATTAGTCATGTAACAGATCACAAGATTGTTAGGGCTTGATGCCTAGTATCCATTATTATTGTTTATTATCGTTGTTGCAACTTAGATGCTTAATGCTTGTCACTTAAGGCCCGAGTGCCATGATTTCAGATCTGAACATTTATGTTTTCATGAATATAATTTTTTGTTTTGGATCATATCTATGAGTTGTATACACTTATTATTGTCTAGAACCCGAGACCCCAAGGTGACAGGTTGGGATATCAGTGGGGATGAACTCTAGTTCGAGGAGTACATGTTTTCCACCGTATGTTAATGCTTTGCTCTGGTGCTTGGTAGAACAAGTACCTTAATTACCATTAGTACCTTTGTGGTCCCGCAACAACGGGATGGTAGGACAAAATGCATCATGCAAGTTCTTATTGGAAGCACGTACGAAAATTTCCGGGAAAGATGCGTGTGATATTTAGTGACTTAGATACTCTCTTTTATATTTTTGTTGTCCTTTGAGACCTCTATTACATGGTTAGTATCATTCATGCAATGCCCGTACATCCATACCTATGCCTACGGTGTTTTTAGCACTACTACTTACTTCGTTTACATTCGCTGCTACTATTGTCTTACTGCTACTGTTACTATTAAATTATTGCTGCCATTATATCACCGTTAATACTAATAGATTGTGTGAAGCAAAATACTTTTTAGGTGCATCTGAATTTACAACTTAGTTTTTAAGGCTTATAAATATCCTTTGGCTCCTCTTGTGTTGAATCAATAAACTGGGCTATATTTACCCGCGAAGACTGTTGCGATCCCCTACACGTGTGGGTCATCAAGACTATTTTCTGGCGCCGAGGAGCACAACTTTATTTGTCAGGTCACTTGAGAATTATATTGTTTGCTGAAATTTATTATCCATCATGGGAAACACTACCGATCCTAAGGTTCCAATATTACCTTCCACCACAAGGAAAGGTGCAACTCTGAACACCAATGTTGCTCTTGATTCACCTTCTGTTTTAAGTAAGCTTGATACTCCACCACATGCTTCACGTGCTATTACTGCTGAGTCTGATGTATAATGGATTTGATGATGCTTCTAGTGTTCTTGATACTTCTGGTTCTCTAGGTCCCTTTTTAGACTCACAAATTTCTAGAGCTAAAGAAGTTGAACATGCTGAAATTTTTGATAAACTGTTGTCTACACATGTAACAATCACCTGAACGACCTGATCTTAATAATGATAAGAGTGAAAATTTAGATAATACTTATGTTACACTTGATGATGAGTTATTTAAAGAATATATGAGTCATGAAACTGCTCCTGGTCCTGAGACTTTTAAGAAGCTGCTTGAGAAACATTCCATGAAAACATAGTTTACTCCTGATCGTGAATTTGTTAAATCTCCTATAGACATTAATGATAAGAAGTTTGATTTCTCTATTGATATTTCACTTGTTCCTATGGTTGAAACTAAACCTTTGATGGTAAAGAAAATAATGATGTTGTAGCCCACTTGAAAAAATTGTGTGAGATTGGCATGTTGTTCTCTGATGAAAATTTGATAAGAGGCTATTATGTTGTTAAGTTATTCCCACTCTCAGTAAAAGGGGATACTAAAGTTTGGTATGATAATTTTCCTTATGGTTGTATTAAGACTCCTCAATGCTTGACTCGTGTATTTTGCAAGAAATATTTTCCTTATCATATGCAACATGTTGCTTTAAAAAAGATTTTTTAATTTCAAACAATTGGAGGATGAGAAACTTCCAAAAGCCTGGGGGGAGGTTTTGTGCTACTGATACGTTGCAAAAGTATCTATAATTTTTTATGATCCATTCTTGTTTTCTATCCAATACCTTTGTTCCACATGTTTTCTTTCGTTTTTCGGATGTTTTCACAAACTAACCTATTAACAAGATGCCCCAGGATAGTTGCTGGTTTCTGGTGTTTTTCTATTTCAGAAAAGTTCTTAAGGAAATTTTCTTGGAAAGGGTTGAAAATCCACGAAGATCATTTTTTACCCGGAACGAAGACAGAGTCCAAAGGAGAGATGGATGGGAGCTAGTGGGCCTCCAGGAGGGTGCCAGGCGCCCCCCTAGGCCGCGCCCAGTGAGCCCTTGGGAGCCCCGGCCACCGCCTCACGTACCCTCTTCGCCTATAAATTTCATTTTACCCTAAAAACTTCGGGGACAGAGTTATTTTCCACAAAACATACAGACAGGCGCCATCACCTTGAAAGTCCAATATGGGGCTTCTGAAGTCCTGCTCCGGCACCCTGCCAGAGAGAGGGATCGTCATCAGAGGCCTCTACATCGCCCTGATTGCCTCCTGACAGATGTGTGAGTAGTTCATTGATGGTGGAGGAGTGCTCTCGTTGGGAAACCCCAAGAGGAAGGTATGGAGAGCACATCGGCAAGTTTTCCCCCAGAAAGAAACCGAGGTTTAATCGACCAGTAGGAGATAGAAATAACTTCTGAAGGTTGAAGACAACTGATGTTGGCAGGGCGCATTACCAGGCTCAGCAGCAACGTGGAATCTACACAACACAATCAAAGTACTTTGCCCCAACGAAACAGTGAGGTTGTGAATCTCACCGGTTTTGCTACCACAAGGATTAGATGTATAGTGTGGAAAATAGTACTTGTCTACAGTAAATGAAAAGAGAACAGTGATGGCAGTGAATGAGAGAAAAAATTGAAGTAAAGAAAATAGTGTTTGCAGTGGTTGTATTATAAATGTAAAATAATGGATCGGGGTGCACATTTCACTAGTGGTGTCTCTCCAAAAAATATAGATAACATGATGGGTAAACAAATTACAACTAGGCAATTGAAAGATATAAAGGTTGCACCGTAGTGCATATGCATGACATGATGATTACTAGGTGATTCATGCGGGCAGTACAACATAATTCATAGACCGTTATCCAACTGCATCTATGACTAATAATCCACCCTCGGAGCGTCATCCAATCAAACCTCGGGTATTAAGTTGCAAGCAACAGATTATTTCCTTAAGTAAAGTGTGGAATGTAAAAAATGAAAACATTGTTGTTTTCACATATCCCCCACCCGTTACATTTCTGTCACTCGAGTGTAGGTGAAAGGGAGGCATGAACCCACTATCGAGCATAAATACTCCCTCTTGGAGTTAAAAGTATCAACTTGGCCAAAGCATCTACAAGTAACAGAGAGCATGCAAGATCATAAATAACATAAATATGATAGATTGATGATCAGTCGACATAGCATTCAATGTTCATCGAATCCCAACAAACACAACATGTAGCATTACATAAAAATGATCTTGATCATGTTAGGCAGCTAACAAGATCTAAACATGAGGCATAAACAGGAGAAGACAACCATCTAGCTACTGTTATGGACCCGTAGTCCAAGGATGAACTACTCACGCATCACTCCGGAGGCAGGCATGGTGATGAAGAGCCATCCTGTGATGATTCCCCCTCCCGACAGGGTGCCGAGGAGAGCTTCAGAACCCTCCTGAACTAGGGTTGACGATGACGGCGGCAACGGAACTTCTCGTGGATGGAGGCTCGGGTCTTTAGGGTTAACCCGAGGAGGAGCTTAAATAGGCGAAAGGTCAACATCGGTGGGTGGCCAGGGGGCGCCACCCTATGGTGTGATGGCTCCAGGTCCCCCCTCCGGACTCCGTGTACGTGACAATTATCTAAGGTCCTTGGATTTTGTTTTGCCCAATTCCGAGAATATTTCCAGAATAACTTTTTTGAAACAAAAAACAGCAGAAAACATGAACTGGCTCTGTGGCATCTTGTCAATATGTTAGTCCCTGGAAATCCATAAATATGACATAAAGTGTATAGAAAACATGTAGCATATGGCATGAAAACAACATGGAAGATCAAAAATTATAGATACGTTTGAGACGTATCAAGCATCCCCAAGCTTAGTTCCTACTCGTCCCCGAGTAGGTAAAACGATAAAACAAAATAGTTTCTGAGGTGACATTCTACCAACATAAAATTGATCATCATAATTGTAAAAGCATTTGTAATCTAAGATCATAGTACTTTAAACACAAACATGATAGATATAATTCTAACAATGAAACATAGAAATCTTGTTGCATCATGAAAAGTAACACAAATAAAAGATCATGAATAATAATGCACTTGAAAGTTATACGTTTGTTTCGATCAAAAAGAAAACATAGCAAAGTGATATTTCGCTTGTCCTTAAAAGTGGGGCGAAACATAAATGCCAGGACACCTTCAAAGTTGAAGTGGATGACTAGAAACAAATAATCTGAGAGCAAGTAATAACACATCATGAACCAATCAATAATAATCTTTGGGACTGATGCACATTAAACTCAGACTGACAACTACGCTCTCTTAATTGCGCATAAAGTTAGAAGATGGAGACTCAACATAAAAGTAAAAGAAAGGACCTTCGTAGAGGGAAACAGGGATTAACTCATGTGCTAGAGCTTTTTATTTTATAAACAGAGGTATTGAAAACATTTTTTAGAGAGGTGTATGCTTATGTCAACAAATGGTGAACAAAAAATACAGTACGTCAAAAGCCAACTAGACTTCACAAGAGAGGCTCCCATTGAAGGACGCAACTTGGGTCATGAGTTCATCCCTCTTCTCTTTTTTTTTACACAATTATGCGTTGACAGATAAATCAGGGGCAGAAATAGTGAAGAGAATTTATAGTAGCCAATTTTGGGGCTAGGCACCCCGCTGCCAGCTCTTCTATCAATTTGGATAAGCGGATGTGCCACTAGTCCAGGTGTGTAAAGTCCAATCAACAACTGAAGTAAATTCTCTATTTACGTCCTCGTGAGCTAAAACAAGGGGCACAAAACATGAATAATTTTGAAGGTTTTAAAGGTAGCACATGAGAAATTTACTTGGAGTGGCGGTTAAATACCACATGTAGGTAGGTATGGTGGACACATTTGGCAAACTTTGGTTTTTGGGAGGTGGATGAACGAGTAGAGCTCATACTCAGTACATGTGGAGGCTAGCAAAGACTGGGAGCGACAAAATAAGAGAGCAATAATGGCCATAATCATGCATAGCGACAAAAACATCACTAATCAAAGCATAAATGGTATTACAAGTCAAAAACTAAATGACCATAGAGGCTATAGGTGACTGGTTTGTAGTCATAACATGGTGTAAGCATGCGCCAAGTCAACCAAATAAAGCATTCGAAGGAGAATTCCACAATGTTATGCTTCAATGTGATGAAAACAACTCATGATTCTTTCAATGGCACATTAAGCACTCTCAGATATTTGAGACAACTCATGCTACAATAATAAGTACTAAGCATAGAATTATAATAACATCCAACATGCCATGATAAAGTCTAGCCACAGTCTAAACAAGCTTCTTTTTGCACCGTTATAAGCATGCAATATTTTACTACTTTCCGACACCAATCATTTCAAACAAAACAAAAACTCTCCAAAAGATATAGTAATGAAACAAGGCAGTACTACTACTACTCTACTAGAACTAACATGTCTGAATAAGAGATGCATGAAAAACATGAGCTAAAAGGATTTGCAGTAGCTAAAAGAAAAACTAAAAATACGAGTCGGAAAGAAAACTAGTATTCATATGAAAAAGCGGAGCGTGTCCATCTCCCACACAAGAATACTGGGTTCCAACTAATTTTAATGCATCAAGGAAAACAAAAGAAAACAAAACAAAAACAAACGGACGCTCCAAGTAAAGTGCATATGATGTGACTGAATAAAAATATAGTTTCACTAGAAGTGACCCGATAAGTTGCTGATGAAGAAGGGGATGCCTTGGGCATCCCCAAGGTTAGACACTTGAGTATTCCTGGAATTTTCTGGCATAAACCACGGGGGCATCCCCAAGCTTAGGCTTTTCACTCTTCTTGATCACATTATATCACCCTCTTCTCTTGACCCTTGAAAACTTCCTTCAGACCAAACTCAAAGTAATTCTCATTAGAGGGTTAGTGCACAATCAAAAAACTCACATGCTCACCTTGGAAACAAGCATTATTTATACTTTTTAAACATTAGCTACAACCACTGATGTTTTGTGGAGCAAAGAAATCCACTCAACATAAATAGAGAAATGCAAGTAAAAAGGTAGAATCTGTCAAAACCAGAACAATCTGTAAAGACGAATTTTTTCGAGGCACTTACGTTGCTCAAATCGAAAAATGTAGAGTTAGAAAAAGTTTTAGAAATAGCTGAGTATTAAGCACAAAAATTTGCAGGTCATTTTGATCTTTCTGTCAATTTATACGAATTGAAAAGTGGATAGCAGAAATCTGTTTCCTGCGCAGAAATCCAAATCTAACTTCAGCCTTCACTAGAGACTTTACTTGGTACAAAAAATGCGAGAAAATAAAGATACAAAGGAGTTGCTACAGAAGAAAACAAATAAAAAAATAAATACATGGGTTATCTCCTAAGAAGTGCTTTTCTTTAATGCCTTTTAGCTAGGCCCAGAAAACAAGAATCAAGTATTTTCAACTGAAGAAGAATCCAATTTGAGACCAGAAACCTCCTCCATAATGCATTGAATTTTATCTATATAAGTCTTATATGTCCCTTTCTCAACACTTTTAGGTTTACTACTTTCATCAAATGGGTTTTCAGGAACAATCCAATCAAAATTCTTCTCTAAAGCTTCATGCATTGCTACTAGTTAAAAAGGTATTGGTATTTTGATTTCCTCGTTGTTTTTAGGTTCAGTTTTGTCTAGTTTTTCAAGAGCACCAATAACATCTACACATGAGCCTAGCATCTTAAACGATCAAAGACTTTCCTAGCTTCTACAGCAACATCACCAAATTCTTTAAGCAAAGTTTCCAGACTAAAATCTCTCTTTTTAGTGTCCTCAACATCATTTAGTTAAGAAACATTTGCTGCATTATGGGGTTCAGGTTAACAAACCTAGCCTCTAACATGTGAACTAAATAAGATGAAACTGTTTCATAATTGGGAGCAAATTCTACCATGGATCAATCCACAAAATCGTTATTCCTGCTAACATGATTAAAGCATTCTTCAATATTATCTTTTCCAATTATAGAACCACTACCTATTGGTAAGTCTTTCAGGGTAATCTTAGGGAGCAACATGATGAAAAAGGGGGTAATGAAAATAACAACTAGAATAAGAACTATTTTGTGTGTGTGTTTTTGATATAAAGAAGTAAACAAGACAAAACAAAATAAACTAAGCAAACCAAAAACAACTTAAAGAGATTGGATGCGAGAGAATCCTCTTGCAGAATTCCTCTCTCTCCCCGGCAACGGTGCCAAAAACAGCTTGATGGTGCAGGAGTGCACTCGTTGGGAAACCTCAAGAGGAAGGTATGAAGAGCACATCAACAAGTTTTTCCTTAGAAATAAAACAAGGTTTAATCGACCAGTAGGAGAAATAAATCACTTCTGAAAGTTGAAAACAACACAATCAAAGTACTTTGCCCCAACGAAACAGTGAAGTTGTCAATCTCACCGGGTTTTCTAACACAAAAGATTAGATGTATAGTGTGGAAAATAGTACTTGTTTACAGTAAATGAAAAGAGAACATTGATGGCAGTGAATGAGAGAAAAATAATAATTGAAGTAAAGAAAACATTGTTTGTAGTGGTTGTATTATCGGTGTAAAAGAATGGACCGTGGTCCACAGTTCACTAGTGGTGTCTCTCCAAAACAGATAGATAACATGCTGGGTAAAAAAATTATAGCTCGACAATTGAAAGATATAAAGGTTGCACCGTAGTGCATATGCATGACATGATGATTACTATGTGATTCATGCGGGCATTCCAACATAATTCATAGACCGCTATCCAACTGCATCTATGACTAATATCCACCCTCGGAGCGTCATCCAATCAAACCTCGGGTATTAATTTGCAAGCAACACATTATTGCCTTAAGTAAAGTGTGTAATGTAAACAATGAAAACATTGTTGTTTTCTCCCTAATGGCAACATCACATCCCCGACCCATAATGTTTTTATCACTCGAGCGTAGGGGAAAGGGAGGCATGAACCCACTATCGAGCATAAATACTCGCTCTTGGAGTTAAAAGTATCAACTTGGCCAAATCATCTACTAGTAACGGAGAGCATGCAAGATCATAAATAACATAAACATGATAGATTGATAATCACAGGACATAGCATTCAATATTCATCGGATCCTAGCAAGCACAACATGTAGCATTACAATAAGATGATCTTGATCATGTTAGGAAGCTCACAAGGTCTAAACATGAGGCATAAAGAGGAGAAGACAACCATCTAACTACTGCTATGGACCCGTAGTCCAAGGATGAACTACTCACGCATCACTCCGGAGAAAGGCATAGTGATGAAGAGACCTCCGGTGTTGATTCCCCCTCCCGGCAGGATGCCGGGGAGAGCTTCAGAACCCTCCCGAACTATGGTTGACGATGGTGGTTGCTACAGAACTTTTCATGCATGGAGGCTCGGGTATTTAGGGTTAACCCGAGTAGGATCTTAAATAGGGAAAAGGGAAACGTCAGTGCGTGGCCAGGGGGGCCACACCACCTTGTGGCACGGCCAAGGGGGGGCACCCTATGGTGTGGTGGCTCCAGGGCCCCCCTCCGGGCCCCCTCCAGACTCCGTGTACGTGACAGATTTCTAAGGTCCTGGGATTTTGTTTCGTCCAATTCCGAGAATATTTCCAGAACAACTTTTATGAAACCAAAAACAATAGAAAACAGGAACTCACTCTGTGGCATCTTGTCAATAGGTTAGTCCGAGGAAATCCATAAAAATGACATAAAGTGTAGAGAAAACATGTAGCATATGGCATGAAAACAATATGTAACGTCAGAAATTATAGATACGTTTGAGACGTGTCATTCATCTCTGGACTACGGGTCCGTAGTAGTAGCTAGATGGTTGTTCTCTCCCCTATGCCTCATCTTTAGAGTCTTGTGAGCTGCCTCACATGATCGAGACCACCGTTATGCAATTGTGCATGTTGTGTTTGCTGGGATCCGATGAACCATGATATTATGATTATTTTGTTCATCTCAATCTGAGATGCTTCACTTATATTAGTAGAGAGTTTTAATCTTGTCTTGCATGCTCTCCGGTGTTTACGATAACCTTGGCCACGTAGTTGTTTTCACCTCCAAGACAGAGTTTATATGCTAGATAGTGGGTCCATGCCTCCTTGTTACCTGCGCTAGAGTGACAGAAAAGTGCGGGAGGAGGATGTGCTATTGCCACTATGGAGAAACCATGGTGCTCTTGTCTATGGATGAGAACCACTGCTTACATTACGTGCCACTCTTAATGCATTAGTATGTTGCACACTTAGCAATCACTTCGTTGCTGCAACTTAATACCAACAGATTTGTTGGATAGCTTTCTTGAGGTGGACTTTTAGATATGGATGCATGCTTGATAGCGGTCCATACATATTGACGTAATGCCTACTATGTTAGAACCCGTGAACTTTATCTTGTCATAATAGTATTCTTATACGTTCATGATTTCTAAATTGCCCAGCTGTAATTTTTTCACCCAACATGTTTGTTTTCTTTGGAGAGGCACCACTAGTGAGCCTATGCCCCACGGTCCTATTTTCCTCATATTGCAAACCTTCTTTTAAGCGCTTTTCATTATTGTTTCCTCACTGTTTCGTTTTCACTTTTATTGTTTTCCAAGACTCTATATGTTTAATTATCATATTTTCAGCAAGACCGGAAGATTGACAACCTTCCGGAAAGTTGGGGCAAGAGAGAGTTTGTGCTTGTGCGCAGGTTCCACGCTTTGTCAACCAATACTTTTCTGGCGACATTGATAAAGCAAACTTCTTCAATACTACTAGGGGAAAACTTACTCTAGACTACATCATACTTTCAGCTTGGGGCCTCCCAACAAGCGTGTGATCACGTCAGAATCAAGTATCTTTTTCTGGCACCGTTGCCGGGGATTTCTAGCTTGCTGCAAGGGGAGTCTCACACTTCCACTCTCTTTCTTTTGTTTTCTTCTTGCTTAGTTTACTTTTGTTTAGTCTTGTTTTCTCTTTATCACCCCCCCCAAAACAAAACAAAAAAAGTTCCATAGTGCCTGGTCTTTTATTTGTGTTGAAGCATGGCTTCCGATGATAATACCAAGCTTTGTGACTTTACTGGTACCAATAATAATGATTTCATATGCACACCAATTTCTGCACCTGCTGCTGCAGCAGATTTCTATGAAATTAAACTAGCTTTGTTGAATCTTGTCATGAAAGATTAATTTTCTTGTATTGGAGAAGATGATGTTGTAACAGCCCTAGGCTGCTACAGAAGGCATGTACGAAATTTGGGTAAAATTTTCACTTTTTCCTTTCTTCATGCATCATGGCATCCATGTTAAATTGCAAAAAAAAATCAAGCAAACTGCAAAGCCTTAAGACAAAACAAATACACTCACAAATAAAACCATTTATTGATCTTCCATACTTGTGAAGGAAGTTCCAAGAATTAAATTGATAGTTTCGCAACTATAAGAAAATGCCAATTGTTTTAGAAAAAGGGAGACATGCAAATTTGGCTTCATTCAAATTATTTTCGGATTGTTTTAAATCTTTAAAGTTTCAAAACTATGGAGGAGGATTGCTTCTCCATGTTATGTGGGCCTCCACCTTTGTTTTCGTGAATAATGGAGTAAGAAAACAAATGCCACATTTTATTATTTATTTAAAAATGCCAGAAACTGAAAACTCAAACAAGTTACTCCTGAAAACTTTCTCGAATTGAGCTAAAAACTTAGCCAATCCTTCCTTATGTTAAATAAGTTTCACACAAAAGAGGGCACACATATTTTAATTGGTTAGAGCTCTTAAAACATCAATTTTCTTAACAGCAATAAACAAAAAGTAAAACATGTTTTTTCTACAAACTTTATCCAATTGCTTTGAAAATTGTATCACATGCCTTGACGCTAAATAAGGAATTCTTGCAAATTGCCATGAAATTTGGAAGTGTTTAACTATTTTTATAAATTCAAGTTCAAATATGGCAGAAACAAAAGTTTTCCAACTTTGTTCTACAAAGTTTCTCCAAATGCTCTGAAATTTCTACCATATCATCTTTACGCCAAATAATAAGAGCCCACCAATTGAAATAAAATTTGGAGCTTCCTTAATGCTTAAATTAATTGTTTTCCTTTAATTGCAGAGTTCATATTAAATCAAGTTTGTTCTACCAAGTTTATCAAAATGGGCTAAAAAATTTACGAGTGGTTCATCTAGGCAAGTAAGAATTTTTTCCACAAGTCTGCACAAAGTTTGGAGTTAATTAGAGGGTGTAAAATAGCAAATTACAGAAGGAAAAATCTAAAATTCTTAAAAAGGAGAAAGTTGCGGGGGTTTTTTGCACTTTTACTTTTATTCCTCATGGGGGAGCCGTGCAGCGCGCGCCATGGCCGGGCCTCCCGCCGTCCAACGCTCCTCCGAGCTCCATAGGGAGGAGAGGAGGCCCCCCACGACGCCATGTCCCTCCTCCCTACTCAACTGCCTCCACTCGCTCTCTCACAACTGGCTCCCGAAACCCGGCCGCCGCTCGTTGCCGGCGATTGGAGCCGTTCCCGGCGCATTGGAGTGGGGCAAAAGCTCTGCCATGGATCCTTCTACCTCCACGCCAAAGGAATCGGGACGGGAAGCGAAGAATCGCCGACGCCGTCCGGTTTCCTCACCGCCACCAAAGCAACTCCGGCGAGGTCGTGCCGCCGTCTCCGTGCACCTCCGGCCACACCGAGGGCACCCACGCGTCGAGGGTGAGCTCCTCTTCCGATTCCCGAGCTTTCCCTGCTTGCTTGCGCAACGTAGTCGCCGCCATCCGGTTCTGTTCGTGGCCAGCACTGCCATGGTCTTCCATCTTCAGTCAGCTAAAGTATGTAACTGCTCTGCTCGAAAAAGTTTAGTTAACGCACAAAGGTCGAATAGTAAACTTGCATATCTGTTAGTAGATACGAACATCCGAATGGCCTAGTGGCTACAGCCTCTGGTTCCCACGGTGAAAAACTCCCAATGTTTTCTTTTTCTTTTCTGTCTAAAGAAAATGAAAGCAGATTCATGGCCCCGTATGTCAGTGGTAAAAGACCGGCGAGTATGACCCTTTCTCGGTAGAAAAACTCCCAATGTTTTCTTTTTCTTTCTGTCTAAAGAAAATGAAAGCAGATTCAAGTATCCTGCCTGAGGGCTGAGGCATTGCCTCCCTTTTTCCCGGATTTAATCCCCGCGGACCAGTCTCACCTGTCATTGATCCTGCGGCGTGTGGCGCTTGGCCCCGTATGTCAATGGGAAAGGACCGGCGAGTATGACCCTTTCTCGGTAGAAAAACTCCCAATGTTTCCTTTTTCTTTTCCGTCTAAAGAAAATGAAAGGAGATTCATGGCCCCGTATGTTAGTGGGAAAGGACCAGCGAGTATGACCCTTTCTCGGTAGAAAAACTCCCAATGTTTTCTTTTTCTTTCCCGTCTAAAGAAAATGAAAGCAGATTCAAGTATTAACTTGTAAAATCCGTAAACAAGAAAGCCAGAATAAAACAAAGGAAAAGAAATAGAACGTGCCTCCAGCTGTCTTTAAATAAATATCTCACCTAACAAACTCAAGCAAGAGTCAAACCGCTAGCTTTTTGTGGCCATGGGAACCGGCTGCCCTCAAACCCCCTTTTATTCTAAACTTCGGGATCGACACTTTTCGTATAAATGGAATGGAATTTCTCGAATTTCACACAGGAGATCATCCTCAACAAGGCCTCGTGGGCTGAGGCAATGCCTCCCTTTTTTCCGGATTTAATCCTCGCGGCCAGTCCCACATGTCATTGATCCTGCGCCGTGTGGCGCCTGGCCCCGTATGTCAGTGGGAAAGGACCGGCGAGTATGACCCTTTCTCGGTAGAAAAACTCCCAATGTTTTCTTTTTCTTTTCTATCTAAAGAAAATAAAAGCAAATTCAAGTATTAACTTGTAAAATCCGTAAACAATTGAGAAATAATCCATTTGAGTCAATTCAAATTTCTTTGGATTCATCTTGAAAATCTCTATATGTTGGTATCATTTAGGCATAAATGTTGTTTTATAATTTTTGCACTTATTAATTAATTACATAAATGTCCTATAAAAATGGAAACTTTGGTAATTCATAACTTGAGTTATGTTAATCCAAATTGAGAAAACTTGGGCTCTAATTTTTTTTATTCACAAACTATACACCATAGTATTTTATTTGGGCAGATTTGGATAAAATTGGACCAAGAAAACATCCATTTTCTGTTCTGGTCAGAAAAGAAAAGAGAAAAAATAGCATAACTACTTAAATAATTATCCAAAAATTATGGTTAATAACTTAAAATGATAAGTGGAACATTTGTCACATGTTTTGAACCATCTCCATGCAAATGGGCAACTTATTTTTTCTGTTTAAATTGCTTTCTAAAAATGGCAGATTTGACATACTTTGAATAAAAATTATTAAGTGATGTTTTCTTCACCCAAAAATTATGTAAGGTATACCAAAATGTTAATCACAACTAATACCAACATAAATCATCATTTGCATGCAAATTTTCACCATATTTCAGAACTAGTCCCTAAGGAAAATAACATTAGAGCACTAAGATAAATATGAGTGTTGCCAAATAATGCATAATTATTTGGGAACAAACATTTAACATGAAGATCATGTCCACGATCATTTAGCTGCATTAAAATGTCATGTCATCATGAGTGTGCATTGCACCTGCTCAAATTGTTTTTTATGTGTTTCCTTTCCGAGGTTATTTGTGCTTCGGTAGATCAAGGAGTTGAAGTGCAACAAAACTTCTTCGACGATTTCTACCTCTGTCAATTCAACAAGGCAAGCTTAAACCCCCTTCTTGAGCATCCTATGATCCCATGTTTTCCCTCAAGTATTTTACCCACCATAATATTGCATTCGATTCAAATGTTTTGGCTCTACTCTCCTAGTAGTTGCATTTTGTTCCGGACACCAATAATTGTTTCCCTTCCTATTATCCATTGTTTGTGTGTGGGCCGATATACTGATATATGCTACTTAATTGCTTAGCCCTGCTTAGTTGATTACTTGGGTCCGATGATGGATCGTGGTTGGAAGATATTATGTCATGTCCGGATGTGTTGGAGACCGGTGGTCTCAAATTAAAATGCCAACTGGCATGGATGAGTTGCCATCAGTAAATGGTGGTGTTTTGCCTCACTCATGCCCCAAGGACCGATTTCTCTTCGTCTTGAACCAACACCGAGCGTGCTTCCATCGGTGGGACATATGGACTCCCTAACGACCAACTAACTTGTGAGTGTGTAGCCCGGGGTCCTTTAGTTTGAGCTTTCCATTTGCGCGTGCGTGAAGATGGTGGACGAGCTGCGAACGAGGACAGTGGTGTTTAGGAGGTGGCCTCAGTCCAGGGTGTCGGAGGCACTGAACCTAGACTACGCTTCACCAATGATCCCTGCATAGATTCATGCAAGCCGAAGGTTGTAACTGCATCCACTCTGCCGGCCTCCCAGGAAGAGGATGTGATCAGGCCTGATCAGGCAAGGAGTTAGACGGTACTGGTGGTTAAAATAGTACACCCCTGCATGGCAAATCTTTTCGAAAAGTCGTGTCCACGATTATGGACATCCTTGGGAATGGAGCTGAGATCATAGAGAACTTGAACAATAAAACTTCAGGCGGTAGATGTGATGCTGGGTTGGCGGATGCCTTGTTCAGAAGCTGAAGAAGAAGAGTTATAATTTCTATCTCATTTCAAAACCTTATTATAGACGTTGCCCAGTCGGATCTTTTAAACTAAAAACTGGCTTTCTGCAAAACAACTACCAAATAGCCTTGCTAAAGCCTCATTCAAGCTAGTAGCTCTAATAACCTTGCGAGTACCTCCTGTACTCACCGTTGCTTTGTTGAATCTTTTTTCTGTTACAGATGAGGACTTCTCCGAAGTCAAAGGTGGTTTCTTTGTGGACGTCGACGAGTAGTCTGGGTTTTCCATGTGGCAGCCTGGGGTGGTTAGGAGCAAGCTGGCGCTGGCTTGTTTATCTGTAGGCCTCTTAGGCCATATTTTGGTTCTTGTTGCATAGAACAACTGTACATGCTTCCACTTGTTGAAATGTTGGGTCTGTGACCTCTAATTGTATTCTGCTATATTTTCTCTCTTAAGAGTTGAAATATATATGATTTGTGTCGTAGAGACTATGACGTGCCAGATTGTTCCGAGTCTTGATCGCTTTATTATGCAACTTGGTTGGGCCTGACGTTATGTCATGACTGAGGGGTTGTGGGACGATGATCCATGAACGAGTCGCGCCTGCTGATGCGATTCAGCCTGGGAGTGGTAACATCCATGAGATATATATGTTAAAATAGTTGAAGCCAGTGCTGAAACTAAATGTTCCTCTGTGTTGATCAAACACTTTTATATAGAATCTGTTGCTTTGTGAGCTAACTTTTATGTAAATTCTTATAGCCTCATTATCTCCAAAGTACTATTCATGAAAGTATGCACTTGTATGATTCATTTTATCTACTCTTTGTTTACTTGTTAGCAAACTATAGACCATTGACTTGGATCACTTCATTCAGTTCATGTGATTTGCATTACTATTTGATCAAGATTGTGTTAGTGGCATGTCTCCTCAATAATTATGTTATTTTATCGTTTACCTACTCGAGGACGAGCAAAAACTAAGCTTGGGGATGCTTGATATCTCAAACTTATCTATAATTTTTTATGATCCATGCTGTTATCATATCAATTGCCACATGTTTTGTTTACACTTTGATGTCTACGCACGCTTCTATTCTTGTAGACAGTGTTGGGCCTCCAAGTGCAGAGGTTTGTAGAACATCAACAAGTTTCCTTAAGTGGATTACCCAAGGTTTATCGAACTCAGGGAGGAAGAGGTCAAAGGTATCCCTCTCAAGAAATCCTGCAATTACGATACAAGAAGTCTCTTGTGTCCCCAACACACCTAATAGAATTTTCAGTTGTATAGGTGCACTAATTCGGCGAAGAGAGAGTAAAATACAAGTAATATGGATGTTTATAAGTGATAATACCAATCTGAAATAAAAATGGCAGCAAACAAACATGTAGCAGAACTTGATGTAAATGGTGTTTCAATGCTTAGAAACAAGGCCTAGGGATCCTACTTCCACTAGTGGACACTCTCAACAATGATAACATAATTGAATGCATAAATATGTCTCTTCACTACACTACTCCGAACCACTCTCCGGCCGGATAACAAACACCAATTCATTGGGTAGGGCTGCAAAAAGCACTCCTCAAAGTCGCATTCCCATGTCTAGTTAACCCCACGCTGTCACTATGAGCGCCCTGGAAGGTAGTATACAAATACTACAATTTCATAGGGTCATCCAACACAAGATATAAATATCATGCTAAACCACACGGTGCACACACTGTCACCTTTACAGCGTGATCAAAGTGTCTACGGAGATCTCATAACAAAACCACTTGAGTAGCATAACAGATGAAGAGTAACATCTACTTATTTAACTAGATTACAAAGCTCACGATCACATAAAGATCACACCATGGGAAAGAGAGATGAAACACATAGCTACCGTAGAGCCCTCAGCCCCGGGGGAGAACTACTCCCTCCTCATCATAGGAGACAACAATGGTGATGAAGATGGCGGTGGAGTCGATGGAGATCAATCCAGGGGCACTTCCCCGCCCCGACAGGGTGCCGAAATAGAGAATTATGTCCTCGAAACTTGTCGGCAGCGGCAGCGGAGCTATAGAACTTTTCGTGGAAAAGGGCTGATTCCTTTAGGATTGATGCATCGGGGCATATATACGCAAAAGGGCGACGGGGGTGGGCGCCCGAGGGGCCCACACCAACCCCCCGGCGTGGCCAGGGGCCCACCCGCGCCCAAGCATGGTGTGGGGGCTCTGGGCCCCCCCTCTGGGTCTTCTTTGGACTTCCTTGACCCTCCGGGACTTCTAATACTTCTGGCTTTTGAATCGTCCAATTTCGAGAATATTTCCAGAACAACTTTTCTGAAACAAAAAACGGAAGAAAACATGAACTGGCTCTGTGGCATTTTGTCAATAAGTTAGTCCCGGGAAATCAATAAAAATGACATAAAGTGTAAGGAAAACATGTACCATATGGCATGAAAACAACATGGAACATCAAAAATTAAGGATATGTTTATGATGTATCAACATCCCCAAGATTAGTTCCTACTCGTCCTCGAGTAGGTAAACGACAAAACAAATAATTTCCGAGGTGACATGATACCAACATAAACCTTATCATCATAGTAATGTAAAGCATGTACACTAGGATCAAATGAATAAATGTTGTGGTTTATAGTTGATATCAAAGAGTAATGTATGAACCATTAGGAATAAAAAATTAAAACCTTTCAATGAATCAATACTAAAAGAAAATCCACTGTGCAAAGTATATTAGAGATGATTTAAGCTTCAAGAACAACAATATAATCATCCAAGGCATCAAATTCTCACAAAAACTCCAGTTAGGATCAAGTCAAGTGACAACAATATGCACATAGGAAAATCATTCAAATAATTGTGCACTCAAAACAAGCAAGCATTCTGTATTGGTTCCTGGCACCAGGATGTTGTGGCTAAATAACATTATGGGGGGGGGGGTTGGATGGTCAATGGAAGAAAATCTCACAGAACTGAAGGTGATCATTAGACAAGAGGAAGTCTTATAATCGAAGTTATGCAAGGAGTAGTGATTGCCTCACAACGGATGCACATAGAGCTATAAGTGTATGAAATCTCTCCAATGGAACAAGTGGGGGTGCATCCAACCTTCTTGCGCACGAAGACCTAGAGCTCTTTTGAGGAGGCTCATCATTGGAATATACAAGCAAGTTCTATAATGTAAGTTCCCCCACATAGTTATGCAAGAAATAATATGAAAACTCTCTCCAAACTGAAGTAATGATGCTAAATAAAGCACAAGTGTGGAATAAATGATAGTAATGCTACCCCATCTCTCTTTATTTTCTCTCTTTTTTCTCCTTTTTTTATTTTTCTCTTTTGGGCTTTTTCTCTTTTTATTTCTATTTTTTTGATATATAACCTCACTGGTAGGGGAAACACTCTATTTTACAATGAATCAACACACTTTTAGTAATAATAACTCAAACTTAAATATCTCTGATGTATAAAACTAAATGCTCCTGCCAGTGTAATAGTGAAAGCGCATGGTTCCCCATATGTGGTTTTGGTAATTAATGACAATCCTTATGGACTAATGTTTGCATTGAGTTATCCTTGTTGATCTTGTCCATAGGAAATAATGGAGATCATGTGTTGAACTCTATTAGCTTCCTTGATGGCCATTGTTATATTCATGGATTTATATGAAGAATGGTCATGGTTTGAGTTGAGCTTATTGCTAGTTTGTCTTGAAGAAAAAGGATTAGGTGATCTTTCATTATCATCTTCAAGACATCATATTTAGAAGTGAGAAGCAAAGATACAAGGTTGATCAAGAAAGCGATCAACACACAAAGCTACAAGTTGTACCAAGTGGGATTGTGTATCTCATGGTATGGTAAGCAATTGTCAAGATAGCTTTGTGAACTAACCCATGATATGTTTGTGTCGCATCTCTATGTGTGGTTAGGTATCTTTCCATGGGCATGAACCAAAAGGAAGATTTCATATAGCCCATGGTCTTTGTCGTCGTCAAGCGGTGTTCGTCATCTAGCTTGTCGTGGTAAGCTCAAGTGAAGCATCTAGAAGATATCCTATGCTTGATGCATGCCACCCGTTTGGAGATTGTGGTCTTGTGAAGATTTGCCGAAGGGTCTCTCCCATAATGGTGTATGGGGGAGCAACTTGCAAGTCTTCATCAAGCGGAGTTTGTGCTAGCAAGCGCAATCAAGAAAGAAGATCCAACTTGAGAGAGTCAATATCGTCATCATCTAGCTCAAGTGGAATGCTCAAGGCAAATGTATAATCTTGATAGGTTTTCTATTTTACCGGTCTCGTATCTTTGGGAGACCGGGTTATAGGATAGATAGTCGTACTATCAAGAGGGGCTCTCAAGTGAGTAACTTGATCGGATCGTTATGGAGAGCTCAAACCTTTGCATACTTTGCATATCATCTTTCTTGGTTCTTATTTGGCTTTTGTCTCCTTTGGGTTTTAGTGCTTGTCGTGATCTTCATGACAAGCCTTTGGTTTCTCAAAAACGGATTTCGTAAGAAAAACTTGTTGCGTTTTCGGTGGTGAAAATATTCCGTTCGGCTTTGAGAATGTTCCCACACCTTCCATGTGTGGTAACTTCTCCATACTTTGGATACTCCTTGCTGTTATCTTTCCAATGCAATTGGATTTACCTCGTTCGGAGTTCATTTGCAAAAGTTATGGGGTTTCTAGTTCAACCTCTCTGTTTCAGAACTCAAACGGATTATTCTAACCGGATTATTCCGGGCAACCGGATATTCCGGTTAGGGTAGTTTTGGTCCATATTCGGGACAGAGATGAGCCGGATTATTCGGAGGAGCCGGATATTCCGGTTGTTGGTGATGTTTTTCGAAAATGGCTAAGGACTGGAAGATTTGCTCACTGTAGTGAACCGGATTATTTGAACCGGATTATTCGGGGCATACCGGATATTCCGGTTTGGGCAATTTTCGGACCATATTTCACACTGGCATGGGCCGGATTATTTGTACCGGTTTATTCACTTCGGACCGGATATTCCGGTCAGACCGGATATTCCGGTCCAGTTTTGAACCGGATATTCCGGTCTACTCTGCACACAAACGGCTAGTTTTTGTGGGGACCTATTTAAGGGGGCTATCTTCCCCATTGGTCCCCAAGTCTTCCAAGCACGTTTTTCTCCCTCTCCCCCACCATTGTTGACCTTGGAAAGCTTGCCCCTCTCCCAATCCCTCCTATGATTCTTGCATATCTTTGAGGGAGAAGGTAGAGGAGATCTAGATCTACATTTCCACCAATCCATCTTCCTTCTTAGTGAGGGAAACTTAGTAGATCTTGATCTTGGAGTTCTTGGTGTTTCTCCTCCATTGTTATTCCTCTCTTATTCCCCCATAAGCATTTGTTGCTTTGTTAGAATTTGAGAGTGAAGGATTTGAGCACTTGTGCTCTTGCCATTTGCATCGGTTGCATCGGTTTGTTCTCTCCACGAGGATTCGTGGAAGTTGAAAGTTTGTGAGCTTTTTACTCTTGGGTCTTGGACCCTAGACGACTTGTGGTGTTCTTGGGAGCCTCCAATTGAGTTGTGGATGCGTGCCCCAAGATTGTGGTGGCACCGAGAGCCTCTAATTGAGTTGTGGATGCGTGCCTCGGGTTTGAAGGTTGCCAATAGTGGAAGGTGAACTAGGCCTTTGTGGCGGGGTTCATCGGAGAATAGGGTGAGGCCTTTGTGGTGTTGAGTAGGCCTTCGTGGTGAGCTCACACCCCTCCAACGAGACGTACTCCCCTTTGTGGGAGGAACTCGGGAATACATCTTCGTCTCCGTGTGCCTCGGTTATTTCTATACCCGAGCTTTTTTACTTATGCAATTTACATTGTGATAGCCTTCGAGCTTGAAGTTATATATCTTGCTATCACCTTGTTACTTGTCTTGCTTAGCATAAGTTTTTGGTTCATCTAATTGAACCTAGAATATTTAGGTTGTATGCTTGTTAATTTAAACACCTAGTTTATTTCCGCATTTAGCAAGCATTAACCGGAAAAGTTTTAATCGCCTATTCACCCCCCCCTCTAGGCGACGTCGTTGTCCGTTCAAATAGTATGCAAAAATAACAATGAAGCATGACAAGTAACATAATGATGATGGATGTTGTATGGCAATATATCTCAGAATGGCTATGGAAATGCCATGGTAGGTAGGTATGGCGGCTGTTTTGAGGAAGTTAAATTTTGGCTTATGTGTAGAATAACAAAGTTCTCCCACGGGGTTTGGATGTACTGGCGAAGTTTGCACCAACTCTCAATGTGAGAATGAGCAATGCACAGTACCGAAGAGGCTAGCAAATATGGATGGAGGAAGTGCCAGAAAACCGCAACATAGAACTCACAAGTTAAAATGTTCCAAATAAAATCATGATATCATAAGGCATAATGAAAATCACTCCAAGATGGTCTGTGGCAGTGACAAGTCACACTTAGCTACCCCGACCGTAGCGCGTAACAAAAAGCCATTACGATTGCTATCAGCAAAGGAAGTCATATACCACTATCCTATCAACTGGTTATTTAAGTGTGGCACAGTTTCAAGCTTCTAGACCAACCATAAATTGTTTTTATTCTACTAAACCAGCAAGTTTATCATTCTCAAAACAACAACAAATAATCAAGTGAAACAATTTAATGATCTACAAGAATATGCAAGCTTTTTTCGTTATACCATCTACCACACGTAGTATTTTCTACCAAACACCAAACAAAAAAACTCTCCAAGAGATATAGCAATTAAGCAAGAGAGTACTAACATAACTCTACTAAAACTAACAGCTCTAAATAAGAGATGCATGAAAAACAGGAGCTAAACGCAGTACTAGCAAACAGTGAACACTCACAGAACAATAAGAATGAAAACTAGAGTGTTCTAAGCAATGAAAACAGATCGTGTCTCTCTCCCACACATGTATTATAGGTTCCAGTGATGTTTATTGCAGCAAGGAAACAAAAGAAAACAAAAGAACCAAAAGAAAAACAAACATACGCTCCAAGTAAACTTCATATGATGTGACCGAATAAAAATATAGTTTCAGTAGAAGTGACCTGATAGATTATTGATGAAGAAGGGGATGCCCAAGGCATCCCCAAGATTAGATGCTTGAGTCTTCTTTGACCTTTCACTCTTCGTGATCACATATATCACCCTCTTCTCTTGACCCTTGAAAACTTCCTTCACACCACACTCAAATAGTAATTCGCATTAGAGGGTTAGTTCAACAATTAAAAATCCATTGGTTCTGTATGGCACAAGTGCTATTAATACTTTTGAATATTAGCTATAGCCACTGATGTTTCGTGAAGCAAAGAAATCCACTTGACATCGCAAAAGAGCAAATGCAAGAAAAATGTCAGAACTGTCAAAACCAGAACATACTGTAAAGAAGAATTTTTTTTTGAGGCACTTTATTTGCTCAGATCGAAAAACTTAAAGAACTAAAAAGTTGAGGAACTAGACGATGAATAAGCACAATAAATTTCAGGCCATTCTGATTTT
This sequence comes from Alopecurus myosuroides, assembly GCA_028641055.1. Classification (NCBI taxonomy): domain Eukaryota; kingdom Viridiplantae; phylum Streptophyta; class Magnoliopsida; order Poales; family Poaceae; genus Alopecurus; species Alopecurus myosuroides. Next base: position 169,669,599 of record CM054059.1, on the reverse strand, counting down.
TCTATGATTTATACGATTTTTTACGGTGGACGGCAGAAATCTGTTTCCTGCGCAGAAATCCAAAACCAACTCCAATTCCCGTCAGAAACTTTACTTGGCACAACTAGAACATGAAAATAAAGATACAAAGTAGTTTCTACAGAAGTATACAACCCCTTGACTCAAAGAAAACAGAGAAAAACAAAGCAAACATAAAACCATGGGTTATATCCCAAGAAGTGCTTTTATTTAACGCCTTTTAGCTAGGCATGATAATTTGAGAAGATGCTCACATGAGAAATATGAATAGAAGCAAAACAGAGCATCAAGAATCAAATGTAAAACAAATTTAAGCCTAACCCACTTCCTATGAAAAAGAATCTTGTAGAAAAACAAGTCATGAAAGCACAAAGTTGCTATCATAGGAAGATAAAATAAGTGCAACTTCAAAAATTTCAACATAAAGAGGGAAACTTGATATTGTTGAGATGCTTAAAATTATTTTTCCCTCTCTCATAATAACTTTCAGTAGAATCTTGAATTAAATTAAAATATAACTATCACAAGAAACATTCTTATCATGAGCCAGATGCATGAAAGAATTAATACTCTTCACATAAGCATAGTCATTCTTATTATTAGTAGTGGGCGAAAATTCAACAAAGTAGCTATCATTATCATTATCATCACCATAATCATCAAATATAGGAGGAATATTGCAACCATAATTAATTTTCTCCTCAATAGTAGGTGGACTAAAAATATCATATTCATCACTGTAATCATCATAAAGAACTCCAACATGATAGACAAGTTGTATATTTGGGAGATGGTTTTGGGTAATCCCTCCATAACTATGACAAGTTTCATAAGGATAATTGTAATCATAGCCTATGTTATAGAATCTTCTATAATAGTTATCAAAGGCTGGAGGCATAGTATCATCATAAGCAATAGAATAGTTATGTTCCAAAGTGCAATAATTTGTAAACATATCATCATTTTTACTAGAAAGAGATGTATCAAGCATATAATCATTAGTAGCAAAAGGATTTTCAAACACATCATCCACAAGCTCAGAGCTTTCTATATCATCATTGGAAGGAACATGGATGGTACTAATAGTACAACAACTATCATCATTTTCAGAATTGGTACCAAAGAGATTCTCAATATCAAAAGTATTGTGTTTATCCCAATCATGATCACTTTCATAAATAACAGGCATAGGAAAATCATCTAGTTCAGACTCATCAAAAACGATAATAGGAGAAACATGCTCAGGGGAAGATACTGTTACCTCTCTCCTTTTACTCCCCTTCTTCTTCTTCTTCTTCTTCTTCTTCTTCCTCTCTATAGGAGGGATTGGCTTGAAAGGAAGCTTCTCCACATACCCTGGTTTACTGTCAGAAACAATAGAACAAACCTTGGAGGATTCCTCTTCTTCATTAATAAGATGAAAACAAATATTAACCCTGTCATATTTTGGTAAAGTATCCTCTTTTATAATATTTTGTATGTAAGTATTTGTGTGGCAATTATTAACACAATAAAGATGACAATCATGCAGGACACTATTCATATCAAGAGCACTCATATCTACCAAAGAAGTTTTTCTTCATAACTCTTCAGACCCCAAAAATAATGTAAGTTCATCATTCTGATTAGGAGTGATCATGATAGAGGGCAAACTTCGAGTATTCGAATAGCTATTACAGCCTGAGCATTGAAAATTGAAATGACCCACTTTACAGCAAAGTTCACAAAGGATAGAGGGCACACACTTTTTTACCAAGATCATCTAAAGCCCTGTCCCACTTTCTAGTTTTTTACATTCCTATGATGGATGCAATATTATTCGGTTTGATTCTTTTCATAAGGTCTAAGTGCTCCACAAAAATTAACATGCTTATAAGAAATAGTACTTTCAGAAGTTTGAGCATGTTCATTTAAATCATTAATAACAGTTTCATTTTTCATGCAAGTGTCTTTAAAAGGTTCATGATGTATGTCCTTTTTATTTGGATACTCCTTGCTGTTATCTTTCCAATGCAATTGGATTTACCTCGTTCGGAGTTCATTTGCAAAAGTTATGAAGTTTCTAGTTCAGCCTCTCTGATTCAGAACTCAACCGGATTATTCTAACCGGATTATTCCGGTCAACCGGATATTCCGGTTAGGATAGTTTTGGTCCATATTCAGGACAGAGATGAGCGGGATTATTTGGAACCGGATTATTCATCTCAGACCGGATATTTCGGTTGTGGAGATTTTGCTCGAAAACGGCTAAGGACCGGAGTCAAAACTGACAGAAGTGAACCAGATTATTTGGATTATTGGTACCAGATTATTCACTTTAGACCGGAATTCCTGTCGGACCGGATTATTTGGTCCAGTTTTGGAACGGAATATCCTGCTCACTCTGCACACAAAACGGTTAGTTTTCGTGGGGACCTATTTAAGGGAGCTTTCTTCCCCATTGGTCCCCAAGTCTTCCAAGCACGAAATTTCCCCTCTCCCCCACCATTGTTGACCTTGGAAAGCTTTCCCCTCTCCAAATCCCTCCTATGGTTCTTGCATATCTTTGAGGGATAAGTTAGAGGAGATCTAGATCTACATTTCCACCAATCCATCTTCCTTCTTAGTGAGGAAAACTTAGTAGATCTTGATCTTGGAGTTCTTGGTGTTTCTCCTCCTTTGTTCTTCCTCTCTTATTCCCCCATAAGCATTTGTTGATTTGTTGGAATTTGAGAGTGAAGGATTTGAGCACTTGTATTCTTGCCATTTGCATCGGTTGCATCGGTTTGCTTTCTCCACGAGGATTCGTGGAAGTTGAAAGTTTGTGAGCTTGTTATTCTTGGGTCTTGGACCCTAGACGACTTGTGGTGTTCTTGGGAGCCTCCAATTGAGTTGTGGATGTGTGCCCCAAGATTGTGGTGACAACGAGAGCCTCCAATTAAGTTGTGGATGCGTGCCTCCGGTTTGAAGGTTGCCAATAGTGGAAGGTGAACTAGGCCTTTGTGGCGGGGTCCATCGGAGAATAGGGTGAGGCCTTTGTGGCGTTGAGTAGGCATTTGTGGCGAGCTCACACCCCTCCAACGAGACGTACTCCCCTTTGTGGGAGGAACTCGGGAATACATCATCGTCTCCGTGTGCCTCGGTTATTTCTATACCCGAGCTTTTTTACTTATGCAATTTACATTGTGATATCCTTCGAGCTTGAAGTTATATATCCTGCTATCACCTTGTTACTTGTCTTTCTTAGCATACGTTGTTGGTGCATCTAGTTGACCCTAGAATATTTAGGTTGTATGCTTGTTAATTTAAACACCTAGTTTATTTCCGCATTTAGCAAGCTTTAACCGGAAAAGTTTTAATCGCCTATTCACCCCCCCTCTAGGTGACGTCGTTGTCCGTTCAATTGGTATCAGAGCCTCGTCTCTCCTTATTAGGATTTACATCCTAGAGAGTATGATGTCGTTTAGGGAAATAGAGCACGATCCCGCTTTTATCTTCTATGGTAGAAATTATGATGTCTGGAAAATTCGCATTCTTAATTTTCTTACGGACATGGGTCCAAAGTATGTTAAGAGAACTGTAGATATGGATTTTCCTCCTCCAAAGGATTCTCAAGATTTATCTTTAGAGGATGAGTAAAACTCTTATCTCCATACTCTCGTATCTAATGGTCTCTTGTGCGTCTTGAGCGATATAGTTATTGAATCAATCATGCCTTTTCGGAACGCTCATGAGCTATGGACAAACTTCAAGATATATATGATGTGTCCAACATTATTGAGGATGATGGTTCTCCATCCACTTCCGGCCGTGATGAGTTCACGTCTTTCTCCACTCCACCTACATGTGATTTGTCACAAGGTAATGACATGGTGAGTGGTGATAGAAATTGCAGTGTGGATAGTGAATTTGCTATTGACTATACTTCATCTCTATCACGTTGCAATGATCTATCTTTGGACTTAATATCTTCTAGCTCTCAAAGTTCCATACATGCTACTATGCTAGTATTGATAGTCCTTGCATATCATGTAATAGTTTTTTAACTAAATCTCATGATGATATGCTTCATATGTCTTGTTTTCATAAAAACAATGCTTCCATTTCCTCTAGTACTTGTGTGGCTAACAATGTAGAGGAATCCCAACTTTTGTTGGAACAAGACATGTACCTCAATGGAGCTTCATGCATTCTCTCTTCATCACCTTCCTATCCTCACTTGTGCCATGGCTAGGGATTCAAAGGCATCTCCACCTTTGGAATCCACTACATCTTGTGATGGTGAGGATGAGGATTTATCTTGTGGAGAGTATGAGGATGAGGTCTCCTTAATGGAGAAGGGTGATTTGGTTCTTCTTGATCTCCCTAAAGGTAGTAAAGCTATCGCTCCTTTGGGTGAAATATTGGCTTTTGCTATTTATAGCGCTAAAATCATTGAAAATAAAGGTGAGATCGAAAGAAGTGATGCCGATGAAAAGGCATCCCTCACTACGTCTCTTGAGGAAGAGTATGAGCTCCGAGTTACTCTTGAGGAGAAACTTGAATCTATTGAGGATCTCTATAATGAACAAATAGCCTATCTCACTAAAGCACGTGACCATACTAATGCTAAATATAAAGTGCTTAAAAATGATAAGGTTGAATTTGTTGTTGGCAATGCTAATCTAATTGAGGAAAACTCTAAGTTTATTAATGAGGTTGCCAAGTTGTCTTCTTCTATTTCTAATGATGCTTGTGCTACTAACTCCACATCTCGTGAAGCATCTATTTTTAAGGAGAATGTTGAGCTAAGGGCTCAACTTGAGTTAATAACTAGCAAGTGTGGGAAATTGGAAGAAAGTAATGAAAAGCTATCTAGCTCTCATGAGGATATTCTAGCATCCGATACCAAGCTAAAATTAGCTCTTGAGGCTATCACTAAAAAGGTAACATCTTGTGAGCCTCATGTGGTTACTAGAACAATCTCTTCTATTAATGCTATATTGCCTTGTTCTAGTATTAGTAACTCATCCTCTCATAATGTTTCTACATCTTGTGATGAGTTGCGTTCCTTGCCTTGTTGCTCTAACAATGAGGCATCTACTTCCTCTAGCTCCTGTGTTGGTTCTAACCATGTAGAGGAAATTAAAGAGCTCAAGGCCCAAGTCACTTCTTTGAAGAAGGACTTGGAAAAGTGTCATGAAGGGAGTTCCACCCTTGACAAGATGTTGAGAGTGCGAAGACTTACCAATGACAAGAGTGGACTTGGATTCAACTCCAATATCAAGAACAAGGGCCAAGAACAAGAAAAAGATTCGGCCAAGATTATTTGCTTCAAGTGCAAGATTGAAGGGCACCATGTTAGATCTTTCCCTTTGAAGAAGAAGTCTCTAAGTGAGAAGCAACTAGGGAAGCGGCCTCTTGTTCAATCTCATGCTCAACCACGAGTTGAACAACGACCACCTCCTAAGAAGACTCAAGCCAATGCTCCTCAAGTTGATGATCCTATTAAGAAGAAAGAGAAGAGTCGATGTTGCTACCTTTGTCGTGTGAAGGGACACTTTGCTTCTTCATGCACTAATGGTACATTATCCAACCCTATCCTTGTTGATGATGTTTATTCCATTCGGAAGGATAATGTGGGCAACGTGTTTGCCAAGTTTGTTGGTACTCCAAGTGGTGTCAAGAAAAGAACCATTTGGGTTTCCAAACCTATTGTGACTAACCTCTTAGGACCCAACTTGGTTGGGGACCAACAAGCTCAAACTTGACAAATAGGTGTTGTTGGAGGGCATTGGAGACTTGACTATTTCATGAAGAATTAAGGGATCTTCATCAATTATATTTCCTCAAGCCAAGTCACTTGGATTATATATATCTCTTAACCAATGTTCCTCCTTGCGGTAACTTGTATTTAATTCATATATACATTGAAAGTTACTTGCCCCCTTGCATGTGTTGGTTTTGTTTCTAGCATGTGTTTGTTTATGTTGTGCTTACTACTTACCAATCTTGGTTAATCTAGTATGAGTTTGCGGTTTGCACTCCATTTACTTGTGTGCTTTGTGTTGAGCCTTCATTGTCATTCTTGCTTATTTTAGTTGGCTCTTTGGGAGATTATGGACTTTCCCATTTTGGGGGAGTAATATGCTCTTGGCACTTTACTATCCTAAAGTGTGTGTACGTGAGTAATACCACTTAGTGTTGATATATCAATATTATCTAGTCTCTATGTGGTGTGTCATTCTCATGAGAAATTCAATTTCTAAATGTTCATTAACTTTCTCTAGTTGGATTTATTTTTGCCTCTTGTTGTTTCAATGGTTTATCACATTATGGGGGAGTAATAAGCTATGTGCATATTACAATCCTAGAAAATGTGAACATGTGAGGATTTCCACCTAGAGTTGATATTCTAGTTATCTTGTTCCTAAGTGGCATGTTGCTCAAACAAGTTTCATATTTGCTTAAAATATCTTTTGTCTCTCTTCTTTGGTATCTTGTTTGTAAGAGAGTTTCTTGTTGCCTTGCATTTTCGGGTTTTATTTGAAGCCTTCAAGAATCTCTATATAAGCATGTTTTCTTATTCCTATCTTTTACCACATGCTTATGTTTTGTGAATATGATTGTGAACAAATCTACCACCGAGAAATATCTCCATACATCCCTTGTATTTGACAAGTGATAATAATTTGTGGTAAGTTTATTGATCATATTTACTTTGGCCTTTGCTCTAAAATTTCCTTGTTTCTTGCCAAGGATTTGTTTGGTTCAAACTCCTTTGTGTCTTCCTTGCTCTACTCAAAATTTGTTTTATGCTTTCTTGAGTTAGGAAATCAATGATCCCATACTTGTGCACTTATGTTCAAAGTCATACTTCTTTGGGTTGCACTATTCTTGGGGAAGCTATCCTACATTGAGTAGATCACCGTTCTTTAAATTGGTATTTCATCTAATTGATTTTATTTAAACATGACTAGTGTTTGAATAATATATATGGAGAGTAATGATTCCATTGTGTGCATTTTGTATTCAAATGCAAGATCATAAATAATGCACTATTATTGGAAGAACTATCCTATATGCGTTTGAACACTTGTTGTCTTTAAATTTGTATTTTATCCCAATGACTTGTCTCTTTGGAAGACGAACATTTTTCGTCTTGGTACTTTGTGTGCTATCATGAAAAGTGTAGAGGGTTTGTTTATTCTTTGATGTTTTTTTTGGTATCTTTTTTTTGGTTTCCTCAATCATGTTATGATTTGGGTCTTGATATAATTTGGACAATTCTCTTTCTTTTCAATCTTGTGAGTGGCTTCTTGGTTTAATTGGTTCTTTGTCCAATTTGTATCTTGTTTTGGTTCTTGAAAGTTTTATGCATGCATATTTACTATGTATATCTTTTCACATGCTTACTTTCATTGATCCAATATATAGGATAAACTCCATCAAATCATAAATGGCTAAGATGTGCATGAAATTCAAATTCATATTAATATGCACATATTTATGTGGAATTTGTCCTATGTATTGTAGTTGTACTAACTACTTTGGACCCAATAAGTTTGGGAACCATTTTGTACTTGAATTGTTTTTAGGTACAATGGAGATACATTGGTTGCTTGCTCCATTCATAAGGAAGGTGTTCTCACCATGGTATTATAGGAGTCAAGCTACGATGATTATCAAACTCGCATCCTCTTCATCACCAATGTCGTCTCGGTAACAAGTATCTATCTCATGCATACATTTCTAGCTTTCAACCTTGTGTAGGTTTCTTCTTGGCATGATCTCCATTTGTTGCATTTCATTTGGTTCTTGCATATGTCTTATCAAAAGCATCTTTATTGCAACTATGAGTAAGCCGGGATGATTACATACTAAGGGGATATTTATATTCATGTTCATGAATCACCAATCCCAAGTATATTAATCTAGCAACTTCTACTTGAAGTCTCTCATATGCAATATTGATGAATCCTCAAAAACCGTTTGAATCTTTTGTGATATGCGTTACCTTTCTCGGAGCATTTCAACTATCACTTTTCCCTTGTGATATTTGTGATGCTTTGATGAGTGTTTTGATTGTTCATCAATATCCCATTAAGATTAAACTAAGCTTAGTGATTTGCTTTCAAGCAAAAATCTTATTGGTATATTTATGAACCTCTCTTGGATATCATGTTCTTCACCTTTGTACCTATTTTGTGTGTGCATGTTTCTTTGTGGATATATATCTTTGTGATTGTTGTCCACTTAGAAACTTATACACACGATAATAGTTACATCTTTAATTGATATTCTATTTCTTTAGTAACCACGTTTTATTTCTTTATATTCCTTGGTGGTTCCTAAAAGGCACAAGCTTTGCTTTTATTTTGGTATTCCTTTTGCATCTTAATAAGCTTGTGGACCTATGTGTTTTATCATTTGATGGTTTGTGTGTATGGGAAAGACATTATATGCACTATGTGCCTTATATATTGAAAGACTATGTTGATGATTATCATCCTATTAGTCTCCTAAAAATGTTTTTACTTGTCACACCCATCTATTTCGGTTGAGTAAGTCTTTAGTTGTCACTTCTTGATCTCAATTTCTCAACTTTGTTTGTTTGCAAGTTGCTTTCCTTCATTTCCAATCTATTCTCTTGCACTTGTTTGTGTTCAAAATTATCTAGAAGGGAGTGATGAGTCCATGTTGTGCACATTATATAGTAATTCAAACCTAACATTGTGCATGTACCTTGGGGAGTTTCCTCTTGATTTTCTAGAAAACTTGGTTGATCTTATCAAAATATTGATTTTGGTCAATCGGTTTTTCGGATCCTTTGGTTGGTTGCTTCTTTGTGAAAGTTTCCTTCAATTTGACTTTGCTTGTAAATCTTTGGATCCTCAATATAGTTTGATCTCCCTCCATCTTTTCATAGTTGGATATATGCACTTGATTTCACTCAAATCATGAGGAATGCATACACTATGGGGGAGCTCTTACTATATTGGCCTTCTAATCATTTTGCCCATTTCGGCAATGGATGCCAATGGGGGAGAAGTTTAGAGGGTTTAAGGGAATTTTTTTTATGCTTAGTTTCGTTCTTAAGCATTTGCCTTTCCATGCTATTGCATCCTTGCTCTTAGTTTAGCATGGTTGCTTAATTCATCATATAAACCCTCGTAAAAAGTGATTGTCATCAATTACCAAAATGGGGGAGATTGAAAGTGCATGGTGTCCCCATATGTGGTTTTGGTAATTAATGACAATCCTTATGGACTAATGTTTGCATTGAGTTATCCTTGTAGATCTTGTCCATATGAAATAATGGATTTCATGTGTTGAACTCTATTATTTCCTTGATGGCCATTGTTATATTATATGAAGAATGGTCATGGTTTGAGTTGAGCTTATTGCTAGTGTGTCTTGAAGAAAAGGATTAGATGATCTTTCATTATCATCTTCAAGACATCATCATTTGAAGTGAGAAGCAAAGATACAAGGTTGATCAAGCTAGTGATCAACACACAAAGCTACAAGTTGTACCAAGTGGGATTGTGTATCTCATGGTATGGTAAGCAATTGTAAATATAGCTTTGTGAACTAACCCATGATATGTGTGTGTGGCATCTCTATGTGTGGTTAGGTATATTTACATGGGCTTGAAGCAAAAGGAAGATTTCATATAGCCCATGTTCTATGTCGTCGTCAAGCGGTGTTCGTCACCTAGCTTGACGTGGAAGCTCAAGTGAAGCATCTAGAAGATATCCTATGCTTGATGCTTGCCACCCTTTTGGAAATTGTGGCCTTGTGGAGATTTTCCGAAGGGTCTCTCCCATAATGGTGTATGAGGGAGATATTCTCTCCCATAATGGTGTATGGGGGAGCAACTTGCAAGTCTTCATCAAGCGGAGCTTGTGCTAGCAAGCGAGATCAAGAAAGAAGATCCAACTTGAGAGAGTCAAGATCGTCATCATCTAGCTCAAGTGGAATGCTCAAGGAAAAGGTATTATCTTTTTAGGTTTTCTATTTTACCGGTCTCGTGTCTTTGGGAGACCGGGTTATAGGATAGATAGTCGTACTATCAAGAGCGGCTCTCAAGTGAGTAACTTGATCGGATCGTTATGGAGAGTTCAAACCTTTGCATACTTTGCATATCATCTTTCTTGGTTCTTATTTGGCTTTTGTCTCCTTTGGGTTTTAGTGCTTGTCGTGATCTTCATGACAAGCCTTGGTTTCTCGAAAACGGATTTCGTAAGAAAAACTTGTTGCGTTTTCGGTGGTGAAAATATTCCGCTCGTCTTTGAGAATGTTCCCACACTTTCCATGTGTGGTAACTTCTCCATACTTTGAGGTATTAATATTTCCAATGCAATTAGATTTACCTCGTTCGGAATTCATTTGCAAAAGTTATGAAGTTTCTAGTTCAGCCTCTATGTTTCAGAACTCAACCGGATTATTCTAACCGGATTATTCCGGGCAACCGGATATTCCGGTTAGGATAGTTTTGGTCCATATTCGGGACATAGATGAGCCGGATTATTTGGAACCGGATTATTCATCTCAGACCGGATATTCCGGTTGTGGAGATTTTACTCGAAAACGGCTAAGGACCGGAGTCAAAACTGACAGAAGTGAACCGGATTATTTGGATTATTGGTACCAGATTATTCACTTTAGACCGGATATTCCTGTCGGACCGGATTATTTGGTCCAGTTTTGGACCGGAATATCCTGCTCATTCTGCACACAAAACGGCTAGTTTTTGTGGGGACCTATTTAAGGGAGCTTTCTTCCCCATTGGTCCCCAAGTCTTCCAAGCACAAAATTCCCCCTCTCCCCCACCATTGTTGACCTTGGAAAGCTTGCCCTCTCCCAATCCCTCCTATGTTCTTGCATATCTTTGAGGGATAAGTTAGAGGAGATCTAAATCTACATTTCCACCAATCCATCTTCCTTCTTAGTGAGGGAAACTTAGTAGATCTTGATCTTGGAGTTCTTGGTGTTTCTCCTCCTTTGTTCTTCCTCTCTTATTCCCCCATAAGCATTTGTTGCTTTGTTGGAATTTGAGAGTGAAGGATTTGAGCACTTGTGTTCTTGACATTTGCATCGGTTGCATCGGTTTGCTCTCTCCACGAGGATTCGTGGAAGTTGAAAGTTTGTGAGCTTGTTACTCTTGGGTCTTGGACCCTAGACGACTTGTGGTGTTCTTGGGAGCCTCCAATTGAGTTGTGGATGTGTGCCCCAAGATTGTGGTGATACCGAGAGCCTCCAATTAAGTTGTGGATGCGTGCATCGGGTTTGAAGGTTGCCAATAGTGGAAGGTGAACTAGGCCTTTGTGGCGGGGTCCATCGGAGAATAGGGTGAGGCCTTTTTGGCGTTGAGTAGGCCTTTGTGGCGAGCTCACACCCCTCCAACGAGACGTACTCCCCTTTGTGGGAGGAACTCGGGAATACATCATCGTCTCCGTGTGCCTCGGTTATTTCTATACCCGAGCTTTTTTTTAATGCAATTTACATTGTGATATCCTTCGAGCTTGAAGTTATATATCCTGCTATCACCTTGTTACTTGTCTTTCTTAGCATACGTTGTTGGTGCATCTAGTTGACCCTAGAATATTTAGGTTGTATGCTTGTTAATTTAAACACCTAGTTTATTTCCGCATTTAGCAAGCTTTAACCGGAAAAGTTTTAATCGCCTATTCACCCTCCCCCCTCTAGGCGACGTCGTTGTCCGTTCATAAACAAGGAATAAGATAATAACAACTTTATTATTGTCTCTCGGGCATATTCCCTTTAGTCTCCCACTTGCACTAGAGTCAATAATATATTCTGTAAGAACTTAAAACATATGGCATTCCAATGTTATTACCATGCTTTGCAGGTGGTAAACATCATCAAAAAGATCTGAACTGTTCAGGTCCTATTGTATTTGCATGTTCTTTGCGTCTATACGCATCACTCATTCTCTAATGAGATGGCTTTGTATATATTTGGTCAACCGGCGAAACCTTAATTCCTCAGCTTAAACCAATGTTACTAACATTGTGAAAATGTAGCTTCATAATGTCAGCATTCTTGGAAATTCACCAAGTTCAATAAAGAACTCCTTGACACAAAATACTCTTACTCTTTTGTTGTCAACACAACGATATACTTAGCCTTTGTTGTAGTATCCGCCACAATACTTTAATTTTGAAACTCTTTCAAATCCAGCATGGAACTTTCTTCCAGCCTATTGTGCTACCCTTCATCACATATTTTAATTGAGATAAAATTATTTTCATAAATGACAAGACTATTAGTGTAACATATTACAACAAATAGTTTGTCATTACTATATAGGAAAACACATACTTAGCATTTCTAAAATGGCATAAGGATCTCTCCCACTGTTGTCTAATCATCATATGAATTATCCTGCTATAACATTTTATAGCATATGACTCATCTGGTTGTGTACATAGCATGGAACATGCAACTTAGAAATCTCGATTTCATTATGCTCATCATGTGTCAAAACACTTGAATATTGCTCAGTTGTTTTCCATGTGGCAAGAACGCCTTCTTGTCATTCCGATATTGACTTACTTCAATATTTCATCTATGTAATTTGGCTTCAATCATATCAGGCGCTTCAATCCATCTCTTATAGATATCGATGCCTAATATCTCCTAAGCCTTTCATCAATATAATTTTTTTAACCGTGTTAATTTAAAATACATATTTTCCAATCAACCATATTTCATCTACATAAAGCATTGGAAATATGTCTTAGCGCTCCCACTAAATTTCTTGTAATTCTACAAGCATCTTTATCGTTCATGATGGAATCAAACTCTTTTGATAACTTCATTAAGGTAAAGATTCCAACTTCTTTATGCTCACTTCAACCATTGAAGTGTACATAGTTTTCCAGCAACCTTTTGAATTTTACAAAACTCTCAGACTGTGTCAAGTACACATCCTCGATCAAACTTCCTTGAGAGGAAAGTTGGTTTTTGTTATTCAAATGCCATATCATAATATGTAACTTTTGATAGAACTATCTTCAAAGACTAAAGCATCACTACGGAAGATCAAAGTCTTGTAGTAGTCAACTCTTTGAACTTCGCCGAAAAAAACTTTTCAATAAGTAAAACTTTCAAATGATGTAAAAATCCATGTCTTTGTTGCTATATAGACCCTTTTGCTATCGTTAGGCATCATGCCTATCGAAAGGACTACCAAGTCACATACTTGATATTCATACAAGGATACTATGGTAGATATAATGACTCATATTTAATTTTACGAAGTCAGGGACCATCATTTGCTTCATTTATAAGGTCCAGGTCCTTTGTTGTCAGAACAACACTTACTCTCAAACCACAAGTTGGTCTAAGTACAAAGTTTTAGGACTTTTATGGTTCAGTTCGCAAACTCATTCGAAGTATCTACTTTTTCAAAATAGCAAACCCCAGAACAACTTCCAGTGTTGCGCTACTCTTGACATGATAATGAAGATTCTCTAATCTTGTTGAGTTTGTATTGTCCTCCCACTCACTTGTTTCGCAAGAACTGCTTTCTCGAGAAATCAACCCTTTCTGAGAAACAACATTTGTCTTTGGTTCGGTGATAGGATAAATTCCCAATGGATTCGTTGGGATAATCTTATAAACATATATGTATCCTATTTTGGTTGTTAACATTTTACACATGCTATGCATACCAAAACTTAAGAAAAAGACAATTCGGGTCATTACACAAACCATATCTTATATGGTGTCAATTTCAACGGATCATGATGGTTCTCTTTTCAGTGTAAAAGCCATTGTCACTAATGTGTAAACTACAAAATTATAATGGCATTTTTATTAATCTTACCATGTCCAACAAGGTTTGATTTTGTCTCTTCAATACTCCAAACTAATGTGGGGTATTCGAGAAGTATAAGTTGTAGAACAATTCTGCAACTCCTCAGATGCATTTCTAATCTTGTAACTCAAACCTTATCCTTTATGATCCAATTATAAATACTTGATTATCTTGTTACAATGATTTTAACTTCATACTAACAATAATTTGAACCAATTCAAAAATGTCAAACTCCGTTCTCTTTAAATAGATATACTCATATATCTACTCTAATCATCGATGGAATTTTATGAAGGAAAAATTAATCCACCACACATGACTATACATAATGGACTATATACATCAATATGTAAAATATCCATTAAATTAGTTGTTCATTCTACTTTCGCCTATGAACGGAATTTTAGTCATCTTTTGGAAGAGGTCTCACAAGCGTCAATTTATTCAAAACAAAATGACTCCAGAAGTCCATCAACATGGAGTTCCATCATGTTTTCCTTTCCGATATGAACTAAAATGGTGGCGTCACGATTTAAGTGAAATTCTTTTACGTCTTAGAACGTTTAGCATTTAGTCTTATAGATGTTTACTTTACCAACATGATTTATATTAGCACATCCATAAATTATGGAATATGGTCATAGTTTGAACAATCTCATTTGTTCTCACAAAAGACCAAAACAAAATAACAACTTATTAAGTTCTTAAAATAAATCTTGAATGTTTGGTTCGATACGACAATGAATAAAATAACACTTTATTTTTGTTCTTGTCATGATCGATTCACATCTACTACTAGTTCCTTTTAGGCCCTTGTATTTCATGTATTGTGTTGCTTTGTATGACAACTCATACCAACCAATCTGGTATCAAAATACCCAAAAAAATACTTTGTTAACTAGTAATACATCTATAAATTGTATATCAAGCATATGCACCTAATATGGGCTTTTCCAGTTATCTTCTTTTCTGCCATATATCTTTTGTAATTCTATTCTCAATATTCCCTTTCCTTTAGAAGAAGAATCATTCAACATCAAACAATACTAGTCATACTAGCTCATTTTCCTTGGCGTGTTAGTCATATACTATCACCCATTGAGTCATACTTTGAGTTTGATTGTTCTACTAATATCACCATATTAATAGCATTCTTCCAGATTTCACTCTTAGCAATCTCCAAGCAAGGTAAACGATTTTACCCATACTTCTAATCCATCCCATCATAACAATTTTATGATTAAGCTACTATAGCTCGAAGGAAGGAATTTAGAGGATAATTTTTAGCGCCAAAATTCTTGGAATATTCAAACGCCTAGCGTCTTCAATCATTGCATATATTCAAATAATATAAGCATACATTGTCATGCTAAATTATACCCAGTCATGTTGCCACAAATAAGTTTCTAGATATCAATATATCTTTCACTTGATTATTTCTAAAAACAATTCTTTTCAGTTCCTAAATCACCTTGATCAACAAAACATTCTTTTGAAGATAAAGTAATATGACAGCAACCATGACTCTGGATTCTAAGTCGGAATTATTTGCTCTCTAGATCATCATATGGAGCTAGGTAGGAAATACCGAAAATCTACAATAGGACTCAATTTTAAATTTCACTAATACGGTACCAATCTTAAATGTTTTTTACTAGATCATAACAATTATATCTCAATTAACAATCTAAGTGTAAGGTAGTTTGTGGATGCCAATGAATACTACAATTTGCGCAAATTCACTTTGATTGGTTGTTCATGATAAATAAGTTCAAGTTAATTCAAAATTACTACATGAACTCCCACTCAAAAACAACATCCCTCTATTCGTTTTTAGTGATTACACGAACCAAATTCACAACACCAAAAACGATCATCACGTGAGATGATGTAGCTTCAAAGGCGAACATCGACATGTTCATCATATCATCCATATGACTCATGCTTTACCTTTCGGTTACGTGTTCCGATTCCATGTCTGTACATGCTAGGCTCGCCAAGTAGAACCGTAGTATTGTGTGTGTTCCGAGGCCATGTCTGTACATGCTAGGCTCGTCAGCACCCGTTGTATGCGAACGTTGAGTCTGTCACACTCGATCATCACGTGGTGTCTCGAAACGACAAACTTTCTTAATGGTGCATACTAAGGAAGAAAACATTATTATCTTGATATTAAGTGAGAGGGATCATCTTATAATGCTATCTTCGCTATCTAAGCAAAATAATATGCATAAAAAGTATTAAGATCACATGTATGGATGATGTGATATGATATGGTCCTTCTTGCACTTGATCTCCATCATGTGCATCATGGTATGATCTCCATCATTCCACCGGCGTGGCACCAAGGTCGATGGCACCTCCATCTTGATTGTCCATCAATAATAAGACAACCATATGGTTCCTTCCGGTATATCAATAATTTACAAAAGAGATCATCTCATAATCAAATTTGTAACATTGATCATATCACATCACATGCCCGGCAAAAACTAGTTAGACGCCTCTAATTTATTTTTGCATATTTTACGTGGCTTTAGGGCTTTCGAGGATAGAACCGTTCATACCTACGAACATCAACCACAACGTTGATAAACCTATTTTTAACAACCCTTCGTAGATTAGATCTTAACTATAGTTGGAGAAACAGACACCCCCTCAGCCACAAGTGAGACACGTCTCGCGTACATAGTACACGTAAAGTTTGTCTAGGGCAGCTTCATCCAACTATGCCACTAAGATCATAACATACTCAAGGAGGCAATAACATGATCATCAACGCCCACATACACATATGTGTTCTATCCGTGCAAAATATCTACGCATAGATCCGGCTCTGATACCATTGTAGGGTTTGTTGCATAGAAGAAAAAAAATTCCTACGCGAGAGACACCCGAAAGGCCAAGATCTAATCTAGGATATGAAGTACAACGGGCATAGAGAGAGTCTTAAGAATAACATACCCTCGAAGACACAAAGCATTACGAGATCAAATCTCGCTGTTGGCATAGTCGTACTCACACCGATCCTGAGAGTGAGAAGATGTGCACCGCAATCCGGCGGTGCCTCCGTGATCAGTCACACGTACGGTTGATGACGACCTCCGTTCCCTCGATCCAGCAGGTAGGTGGAAGTAGAGGATCCCTCGGAACTCCAACAGCACGACGGCGTGGTGGTGGTGAAGGAGGAGGAGCCCTCACCCTCCTCTTATAGGGAGAGGGAGGCAGCCCAAGGGTGGGGTGCGGCCAGCCATGGTGGTGCCCCCACCTCTTCCCTCTTCATGTGAGTGGACACTCCACTCACATCCACTCATCCTTCCATTATTTCCCACTTAGAAAATCCAAGAGTTTTTCTTTAATAAATAAATAAAACATTTTTTATTTCTTTATTTATATTTGTTAATTCCATTAACAAAAATTTGCATATAGCACCTTGAATCATTTGTTAATTCTATTAACAACCATTCGTAGAAAAACCCCTTGAACTATTTCAATTTCCCTGAAACAATTTCAGTGCTGCCCAAAATATTATTCGATATTTTGTATCCTCTCAAATGCGTCATCGAACATTAAGTGTGTCACCCTACGGTTCGTGAATAAGATAGACATGACTGAGACTCCTATATATTCAACGATGACTCTCGTGATCGTGTGAACCATCAACGTCGTAAACTATTCCCTTTGTCTCGCGGTATTTTACTTGTCCGAGATTTGATCATTGGTATCAACCATACCCTGTTCAATCTCGTTACCTGACAAGTACTATTTTATCATTTCCGTTATATGACATCCTTGTGTCCTAGTCACGTGCTTGCAGGCGGTGTCGATGTAATATCACCGAGAGGGCCCAGAGTATATCTCTCCGTCATTTTGGATGGACAAATCCCACTCTTGATCCATGAGCCTCAACTAATACTTTCTGAATACCTAACGTCACCTTTATAGTCACCCTGTTATGGTGTGACGTTTGATGACATGAAAGCACCCTTCCGGTATCAGTGATTGACATGATCTCATGGTCTAAGGAATAAGTTACTTCGTATGCAAGATATAACAATATAAACTAAGTGAGATCGTATTGTTATCTTGATATTGGGTCTATGTTCATCACATCATTCTTCTAATGACATGACCCCGTTATTAACAACATCCAATGTTCATGATCAGGAAACCTTGATCATCTATTAATCAACGAACTAGTTAAAAGAGAGGCTTTACTAGGAACCATTGTTTGTTTATTAAACACACATGTATCAACGTTTTCGGTTAATACAATTCTAGCATGAGAAATAAACATTTATCATAAACAAGGAATCATATAATAACCACTTTATTATTGCCTCTCGGGCATATTCCCTTCAGTAGGATTGCTGGGTGAAATGTTTGTGGTTACACTTAATATGGTAGCTCACTATGGTTGGTGAATGAGCATAGGATTTGGTTCGTCTTGGCATGGATGAGTAGAGATTAGAAAGAAAGCTACAGAAATTCCTACCCAACACAGCAGATCAATGAAACTCATCTTGCAACAACGCATAACAAACATATAGCAACACAATCATCACACCAAACAACATGGTTTTAGAAACCAAACTAATATTTTCATACCACACTCACTAGTATGATCAATACACTAACACGTTAATGTTATTCTAATAAAGTAACTAGATTGGTGGTCTCATCTATATCTTCTTGAGTATTATTCAGATTCTTCTCTCAGTGTCTTGAGGTGTTCTTGATTGTTGTGAAGTCTATGTTTTTCTTCAAGTTCTTCAATAATTCTTGAGTGTAGGTCTTCATGTGGTGAAAATACTTCTTGCACTTCTTGGTATGGTCATCAACAATCATGTCTTGATGAAAAACAAGGGGTAGGTCATCTATAAGAAGATTTTGAAGGTGAATAATAGCTGCGAGGATATGAGAAAGATTAAGAGGATTGTTTTGTTTCTAGAAAGTTTGAACATAGAAAATTTTCAATCCTAGGGTCTTTTCCAAACTTCGAGTCTCGAAATATACAGGCAACACAATGCTCTGATACCATTTTGTAGCGTTCCCACATTTAAATAATTGAAGAACCTCTGTGTTATTGTGCTAGTCCCTCGATCAATTGCTAGCACCACAGTAGAAGATGATCTATAAAGCAAATGCATCAAATTCTATTACATCTCATGATCTAGTCTTTACAAAATAGTATTACAACTTGCATAGTCTTAGAAGACTAGCAGAAAACAAAGAAAAACAGTGGAAAACATAGTACAACATTGAGCCCGTCTTCTTCATGTGCCACACGCAAAACATGTTGGCGATAGTCTCGAGATCCTAAACGAAGTCCTCACTCGTCTTCAGAAACATCTGCAGGATGGAATATGCAGCCACAAGGGAGTCAATACAATTTATTGTATTGGCAAGTAACACTATGGTGGATATAAATGGCAAGAATAATACTACATGCTTATTTGGTTGATGGAGTTTTGGCTAAGTTTGCATAAAGCCAGTTTTCTCCTATCACTTTTGTAAAACAAAATTTTCTTTCAAAAGGGTGGCATCATTGGACTGAATCCAAGTACCTCGACTACTGTTCACTTGGTCAAAATTTTACTTGTTGAAAATGGTGATGCTATTCTTCCATCCATCCTTGTCCAGCTGCTCATAGTTGTCCATAACCGGGGACACGGCTAAGATCTTAGTTTGTTGACTCTGCAGAGTTTGTGCACTTTCACCTTCAGACTCAAATCAACCCAAACATCCTATACACCTTGAATGCACTAAGGAAAGGAGAATAATTGAGATGAGATCTTTCAGAAGCAAGAATTAAACCCAATGGCAAGACCCGTTCCACCTATAATTATGCTACATCTGCTTGTCAAGCCCAGGCTGAACCCTCACAACTTAGTTGATCAAGACAGAGCCCATATGACTAAAGGCTATACTGGAAGCAATCTAAACTTGGGGAACATCATAATCACTTTGTTCCTGGGTGGCATTCCTTCAAGTGAACCCCCCTCGGGGAGACATTCAACTATCAACAACCCCGCACTACCAAATCCACCCAGGTGGTTCATTGAAGTTTGTTACTTAGAATTTTCCACACCATCAAGTAAAACAAATTTTGTAGCCAGGCTAAGAATCAACTAAGTACCAAGGCTTCAAAATGACAAGGTATAAGGCTGGCTACACACTACTAGGATCGAGCATTGCATAATATAACTTATTAAAATTTCCTATCACGCATACTACTCAAAATCACTAATGCATATAGAAAATAATGGATAGTTGAATGATGTGTTACTTGCCTTGTTGAAGTTGGTGAAGATATCACACTCTCTTCACAAAATATCGTTGCTCTCCGTACAATCATTGAAAACACAATAACAAAATAAATAAGCATCCTACCAAACAAACATACAAGTGAAGAAAACATATAAAGCAACAATCATGTTAAAAGGGGTTTAACCAAGTTGGCTAGGACAAGGTCAAGGTTTGAGTTTGAAAGATTTATTCTTTCTTGGTTCCATACTTGTTAAGGAAGTTCCAAGGGTTTACTTGAGATGGACTAGGTTGAGTTTGATGTGACCTAATTTTACTATAAACACACTTGTTAACGAAGTTCCAAGAGTTCACTAAGGTGATCTCAGTATTTCAACTAAAGTAACACATAACAAAGTGTAACACTTCGTCATTTTCATCAGGACATTTGAGTGATCTAAGTTAGTCTTTCCATTTTGGAGTTAGGGTAGGTCTAGGTTCAATTAATTTCATAACAATGGAGATAACAAGTTAAAGTCTAGGGATTTTCTATTTGGGTCAATGGTTGGACAAAACCAACTTGTTAATGTTCAACTTGTATGGATTGCTCCAAGCCTTCATATGTTTATCTTCTTGAAGATCATCTTCATGCTTCTATTGTAGTCTTTTTCCTTGGATGGATTCTTCTCTTGCTGTTGATAGATTCTTCATGGCTTCTTCTATTCTAGTATTGTTCCTTGGATGGATTCTTCTCTTGTTCCTTGGATGGATTCTTCTCTTGGTCTTATATGTGATTGGCACATACTAGGGACTTGGTCTTGGCTCCAAAATAGCCATAACAACAAAGGTCACCAGGATAGAAACGATATCTAAGACATAATATTATGGGTGAACCACTATGTTGGGTTCTTGGTAAAAACATATGTTAATGGTCCAAGGGTGTCCAAAATGGTTAGTCACTGATGTCTATGGTTCAAGGTTACCAAATGGAGCAACTTTGCTTAGAAAAACATTTTCCAATTATTTATAGAATTTAAATTATGTCTAAGTACCCAAATGGCCATCTAAAATCTAAAACACTTCAAAAATAATTCAAATACGATTTTGGGCAGTGGGTACTGTTAGTACACATTCTAGGGAACCCAAAGAAATTTGGTTTGCTTAAATTGGATTTACAAAATTTGAATTATGGCAAAATTCATCAAACAAGCATATTTGAATTTGAACCAATTTAAGTTTATCAATTTTGAATTTTAAAAGTAATAAAAGATTCTACAAATTTTGGGGATTTCAAAAAGTCCAAATTTGCTAAATTTGGCTAAGATGATCAAAAGTTATGAAGATTCTAAGATGTAGGGATTTTCTGCAAAACTGCTATTCTATTTTCTATTCCGGAAGAAAAACAGAAAATGTGAGAACCTTTTACCTTACCTCCCCGGAAACGGCGCCAGAAAAGAGCTTGATGTCTACGCGCGCTTCTATTCTTGTAGACCGTGTTGGGCCTCCAAGTGTAGAGGTTTGTAGAACAACAAAAGGTTTCCCTTAAGTGGATTACCCAAGGTTTATCGAACTCGAGGAGGAAGAGGTCAAAGGTATCCCTCTCAAGCAACCCTGCAATTACGATACAAGAAGTCTATTGTGTCCCCAACACACCTAATACATTTATCAATTGTATAGGTGCACTAGTTCGGCGAAGAGAGAGAGTAAAATACAAGTAATATGGATGTTTATAAGTGATAATACCAATCTGAAATAAAATGGCAGCAAGCAAACATGTAGCAGAACTTAATGTAAATGGTGCTTCAATGCTTAGAAACAAGGCCTAGGGATCCTACTTTCACTAGTGGACACTCTCAAAAATGATAACATAATTGAATGCATAAATATCTCTCTTCACAACACTACTCCAAGCCACTCTCCGGTCAGATAACAAACACCAATTCATTGCATAGGGCTGCAAAAAGCACTCCTCAAAGTCGCATTCCCATGTCTAGTTAACCCCAAGCTGTAACTATGAGCGCCCTAGAAGGTACTAGAAAAACACCAAAATTTCATAGGGTCATCCAACACAAGATATAAATATCATGCTAAACCACACGGTGCACACACTGTCAACTTTACATAGTGATCAAAGTGTCTACGGAGATCTCAAAACAAAACCACTTGAGTAGCATAACAGATGAAGAGTAACATCTACTTATTCAACTAGATTACAAATCTCACGATCACATAAAGATCACACCATGGGAGAGAGAGATGAAACACATAGCTACCGGTAGAGCCCTCAGCCCCGGGGGAGAACTACTCCCTCCTCATCATAGGAGACAGCAATAGCGATGAAGATGGCGGTGGAGTCGATGGAGATGGATCCGGGGGCACTTCTCCGTCCCGGCAGGGTGCCGAAAGAGAGAATTCTGTCCCACAAAACTTGTCGGCGTCGGTGGCGGAGCTACGGAACTTTTCATGGAAAAAGGTTGATTCCTTTAGGGTTGATGCATCGAGTGGCATATATAGGCGAAAGGGCGATGGAGGTGGGTTCCCGAGGGGCCCACACCATCCCCAGCATGGCCAGGGGCCCACCCAGGCCCAAGCATGGCGTGGGGGCTCCGCCCCCCCTCTGGGTCTTCTTTGGACTTCCTTGACGCTCCGGGACTTCTAAGACTTCTGGATTGAATCGTCCAATTCCGAGAATATTTCCAGAACAACTTTTTTGAAACTAAAAATAGAAGAAAACAAGAACTGACCCTATGGCATCTTGTCAATAAGTTAGTACCGGGAAATCGATATAAATTGGTGTACGCACATACTACACCAGAAGACTCCAGAAGCCCAAAGGGGAGGAGCTGACCTAGGAGGTGGCCACGCCACACCAGCACGCGGCCCACCCCTGGCCGGCACCCTCCTATGACGTGGGCCCCTCGGGTGGCCACCGACGCCGCCCTTTCGGCTATATATTCCTTCTACCCCAAAAAACCTAAAGAACCGATCGACATTCCACGAAACATCCAGACGCCATCGTCGTCATTAACCCTAGTTCGGCATGGTTCTGAAGCTCTTCCCGGCACCCTGCCAGAGAGAGTAATCATTACCGGAGGGCTCTGATACGTCATAAACGTATCCTTAATTTCTGATGTTCCATGTTGTTTTCATGTTGTTTCCCACATGTTTTCCTTAGACTTTATGTGATTTTTATCGATTTCCCGGGACTAACCTATTGACAAGATGCCTCAGAGCTCGGTCCTGTTTTCTGCTGTTTTTAGTTTCAGAAAAGTTGTTCTGGAAATATTCTCGGAATTGGAAAATTCAAAAGCCAGAAGTCTTAGAAGTCCCGGAGGGTCCACGGAGTCCCGAAGAGACCCGAAGGGGTGCCCGGGAGCCACCACACCATAGGGGGGCGCGGTTCCCCCTCTGGTCACGCCAAGGGGTGGTGTGGGCCCCCTGGACACCCCTCGGCATCGCCCTTTCGCCTATATATGACCCCTGATGCATAAACCCTAGGGAGGTCGGCCTTTTCCACAAAAAACATCTGTAGCTCCTCCGCCGCCGCCGACAAGTTTCGGGGGACAGAAATCTCTGTTCCGGCACCCTACCGGGACGGGGAAGTGCCCCTGGAGCCATCTCCATCGACTCCACCGCTGTAGCATCCCAACTTTTAATAAAGATGGAATACCTGTGTTATTGTGCTAGTC
Organism: Alopecurus myosuroides; assembly: GCA_028641055.1. Taxonomy (NCBI): domain Eukaryota; kingdom Viridiplantae; phylum Streptophyta; class Magnoliopsida; order Poales; family Poaceae; genus Alopecurus; species Alopecurus myosuroides. Next base: position 169,645,839 of record CM054059.1, on the reverse strand, counting down.
CCTGGATCAATTTCTAGCACCACAGTACAAAATGAAATATCATGCAAATGCATCAAAATCTATTACATCGCATGATCCAGTCTTTACAAAATAGGATTACAACTTGCATAGTCTTAGAAGACTAGCAGAAAACAAAGAAATACAGCGGAAAACATAGTACAACATTGAGCCCATCTTCTTCATGTGCCACAGGCAAAACATGTTGGCGATAGTCTCGAGATCCTAAACAAAATCCTCACTCGTCTTCAGAAACATCTGCAATATGGAATATGCAGCCACAAGGGAGTCAATACAATTTAATGTATTGGCAAGTAACACTATGGTGGATATAAATGGCAAGACTAATACTACATGCTTATTTGGCTGAGTGGAGTTTTGGCTAAGTTCTGCATAAAGCCAGTTTTCTCCTATCACTTTTGTAAAACCAACTTTTCTTTTCAAAAGGGTGGCAACATTGGATTAAGATCCAAGCACCACAAATACTGTTCACTTGGTCAAATTTTACTTATTGAAATTGATGATGAGATTCTTCCGTCATTCCTTGTCCAGCTGCTCATAGTTGTCCATAACCGGGGACACGGCTAAGATCTTAGTTTGTTGACTCTGCAGAGGTTGTGCACTTTCACCCTTTGTCTTCAATTAGCCCAAACATCCTATACACCCGGAGTGCATCATGGAAAGGAGAGAATTGAGACGAGATCTTTCAGAAGAAGAAGTCCAAACCCACCGGCAAGACCCGTTCCACCTATAATTTTGCTACATCTGCTTGTCAAGCCTGGGCTGAACCCTCACAACTTAATTGATCAAGACAGAGCCCATATTGTCAAAAGGCTGCACGGGAAGCTACTAGATTTAGAGGGACATAGTAATCTCTTTGTTCCTGGGTGGCCATCCTCAAGTGACAACCTCAAGTGGAATAACCCTTAGATAAGGGCCCTGAGGCAACACTCAACATAAACCAGTCATACCACTTCCACCCAGGTGGTTCATTCATTAGTTATACTTAGGATTTTTTCCTCAACAACTAGTAAAACAATTTGTAACATTGCATAGCATCTACCAAGTTCTAAGGCTATCAAAATAACAAGGGTAAAAGAGATGGCTACACACTACTAGGATAATAGCATAGCATAGTATAACTTAGTAAAATTTCCTATCATGCATACTACTCAAAATCAACTAATGCATATAGAAAATAATGGGTAGTTGATGGTGTGTTACTTGCCTTGTTGAAGTTGGTGAAGATATCACACTCTCTTCACAAAAGATCGTTGCTCTCCGTACAATCTATTCATTGACAACACAAAACCAAATAAACAAGCATCCTAACAAACAAACATACAAGTGTAGAAAACATACATAGCAACTAACATATCAAAAGGGGCTTAACCAAATTGGTTAGGACAAAGTCTAGGTTTGAGTTGAAATATTCATTCTCTAATGGTCTCATACTTGTTAAGGAAATTCCAATGGTTTACTTGGGAAGGACTAGGTGAATTTTGTAGTGATCAAACTTTATTATAACCATACTTGTCGAGGAAGTTCCAAGAGTTCACTAAGAATAAACATATTACCTTTTCAACAAAAGTAATACATGCAAACACTTGGTCATATTCACCTTCAAAAATATTTAAGTGACTATGTTAGTATTTTCCATTGTGGTTAGGGTAGGTCTACTAACTTCATCATCAAAGGGAAAATATTACTAAGTCTTGGGTTTTCCATTTGGGTCAATGGTTGGACAAAAACAACTTGTTATTCTTCAACTTGTGTGAATTGCTTCTGACCTCATGTGATTGCCTTCTTGAAGATCATCATCATGCCATCTAAGTTGTTTCCTTCCTTGGTGTGGTGCTTCTCTTGGTCTTGATAGTCTTCATGGTTTTCACTTCACCAATTGGTTTGGGTATTTGATGGGTACAAATACTACTAAGTAAAATTGAAAGAAAATTTAAGAAGAAGGATAGAAAGAGAGAGGGAGATGCTTTCTTCTGGATTTCTTCACACTTGTACTTCCTTGAGTTTCCTCTAGTGATGGAGTCTTTTCTTCAAAATTTCTTCATTGATCCTCCTTGTATTCTCTTCATGTTGCCACCAAGTTGAAAGTGAAGAGCCTTCTATTGCTTGAGTCTTGTTTTTCATTTGCTAACTTGATGATTTCTTGAAGCAAGAATAGGGGAATGGAGAAGTAGATAGAAAGCAAAGGTACTAGGTTCTAAGGTTTACCACTTGGTCTTGTATGTGATTTACACATACTAGGTACTTGGTATTGGCTCAAAAATAGCCATAACAACCAAGGTAAACAATGATAGAAACAACTCTAATACTTAACCAACTAGGTGAACTACTATGATGGAAGTTTGGCTAAAATTACATGGTCATGGTCCAAGGGTCTCCAAAATGTTTGGGCAAGGTTGTTTCTGGTTCAAGGTTGTCAAATGGAACAATTTTGCAAAAGGAACTATATTGAAAATATTTATAGAAATTAATCTATGTCAAAAATACTCAAATAGACAACTTAATTTTAAATTCAATTTTAATTTGTTCAAATATTATTTTGGGACAGAGGATACGAAAGTACACATCCTAAGGTTTCCAAATATATTTTATTTACAATTTTTGGATTTGTAGAATTTGAATTATGCCAAATTTCATCAAACAAGCATATTTGAAATTGAACAAATTTAAGTTTGTCAAATTTGAATTTGGCCAGTGCCAAAAGTTTCTAAATGTCAAGGGCTTTTCAAAAAGTCCAAGATTGCTAAATTTGGCCTCATGGATCAAAAGTTATGATGGTTCTAATATGCAGGGGCTTTTCTGCAAAACTGCCAATTAATTCCAGCGGGAGAAATATTCGAATTAAAGGACTGGCCACGCGGCAGTCTCTGATTGGCTGGGCTATGCTGACTGGGCGCTGGTGTGGCAAGTGCTGACGTGGATAAGTGATGGATCTGGATCGTTAGATCCAGATCTAACGGTGGCTTACCCCTTCGGGGTGGATCTAATCTAGGCTGTTCAATATAGATCCAAGGGCTGAGGGAGAGAGGGGAGCTCACCGCGGGGCTAGGTCGCCGGAAAATGGCGGGGCGGTGGCCGGAGGTGCAGAACTCGACGGCGGCGATGGTACAGATGCTCTACGGGCTCCTCGAGGTAATGAGGGCGATCAGCTTGACGAGGCGAGCCGATTGGTGACGGTGGCGTCGTCCCTCGCTTCCGGGAACGGCGGCAGCGGGACAATCGGAGGCGGACGGCTCCGGCGAGCTCGTCCTCGGCGCTTCACTGCATCAAAACGAAGGGCTCGGACATCAAAACGTGCGCGAGATCACGGGGAAACAAGTGGTGCAAACGGGGGAGTCGGGAACGGGCTACCTTGGCCGGAGTCAACGAAGAACGGCGGCGGGCAGTGTGTTCTCCGGCGAGCAATACCTACGGCATACGCCCATGGATCGAGGGGGCAAGGGAGGCGAAATGGAGAGGGTCTCGGGGGCTATTTAAAGGGCCAGAGAGGGGGGGCATTCATGGCCTTAATGGCCTGGAATCGAGCGGCGAAAAATCCGGCCGTGACAGGCTCGGTTGCCTTCCGTGAGGAAGAAGAAGGGTGACGTCAGCGATGACGTCATCTTTCCTTTATTTTTCTTTTTCTTTTTCCTGTTAAATGGAAACCTTAATAACTTCTGTTTTAAAAATCCAAATGACATGAAATAAATTTCTAAATTCTTAAGATTTCAAATGCTTTCCATCAATATCATTTTTGAAAACAATTCAACATATTTTATTTTTGAAATTTGGAAATTTGAATAATTCCTTAATAGTTACTTAATGGGATTTTTAATTTAATAATTTATAAAACATAGTTATTGGTCAATTAAAATTTCAGTGACATTCTAAATGTTGAAAAATTTTGAAAGTCATTCCACCATGTTTTCACAATTATATATATTTTGAAAAATAATAAAACACTAATAATACTTTAAGGTCATTTTAAAATTTAGAAAAAAAATAAATTGTTGTTATTCTCTAAATAAAATTTCAGAGACATTTTACTTGTCATATATTATTTTTGGAAAGCCATTTTAAAACTATTTCACATTTTATAATTTTAGGATATGAAGGATTTACTGTTAGTAACTTAATGTTATTTAATTAGTTCATATCAAATAATTAATATTGTTGATCAATAAAATTTAGAATAAAACCACAAGTCATAATATTGTTTTCAAAACCCTCTTTTATGTTATTTTCTAAACAATGCATTTTATTTTCACACTTTCATGTTTAAAACTTGGAATAACAACTAAAAGTTATTATTAAAACATTTTATTCTCATCAAATAATTTTGAGGCTTAGGACTTTATTAAGGGTTATAAATATTTGAGTAATGTTGCCATAAACTATTTTTAAAGTAATATTACTGGTTTTCATAAACATTTTATTTCTATAGCACTATAATATTTTGTTGATTGACATAACACTTGGAAAACAAGGATCCAACTTATATCTATTTTGGGGTTTTCAATAATAGTGAAACCCTTTTTAGAGATAAGAAGAAAAATATTAGAGATAACAATTCTCTAGTTTTTATATATCAAAGATATTTTCAAGATCATAATTGGGTTGAAAACATGTTTGGTGTAAGGGTTTGCTTAAGAAGAATTATTTTATTTATGTAGAATTATTTATTTTGAAATGACTTTAGGGTTTATGGAATAGAGGTATATTGGATTTTTATTTCCAAAACCTTAGAACATGCATTGTTTTCTTTTGTTTCTTGCATCTCATTTGGTTTTTGGTGACTTGCATAATATGAAAACAAAAAGTTTCAAATTTTTGTGATTTTTGCATTTTCCAAAAATCAGGGATGTTACAGACTACCACCGTTAAAAGAAATCTCGTCCCGAGATTTGGGAAGGTTAGAAAGAAAGATTAGGATTGGGTAACTGGGTTACTGAACAACTTGGTGGGCTACCACCCTTAAAAGAACTTTTGTGGGTAGTCTATTTTCATTAGATTGGTGTGTAGATGGATTCTAAATTAGCTTGGGTAGAACTTTCCTTCGTGGTAGAACTGTAGACCAACATAGGTATGTTGGACTACCTTTGACACTGAGGGGTCACTCTTTGGGTCAATCAAAAGCCTTTGGTTCACTCTCAACTTGGTCTTTTGATGTCCTTGGCAATCTTCCATCTTGTTGGTTGTCATCCTTGAAGGCAAACATCATGCTATTTATAAACAAACTCTCATGATAGGAAAACTCACATTGCTTGATAGCTCCAAGGTTAGCTTGATCCTTATTAGGCAGTTGGCATTGATCATGGATGTGATTGTTCCTTCACACAGAAGAAAGCAATTTGATACTAGCATTCCTCAAATGGGATGGCTTGTGTATCAATATGGTTAAGGTTGTATGATTCCAAATGGTTCTCACTATGGTTGGTGAATGAGTATGGTGTTGGGTTTGATCTAGTAGGGATGAGTAGAGATTTAGAAAGATGGCTAAGGAAGGTTCTTATCCAAAATAGCAGATCAAGGAAACTCATCTTACAAACCACAGATAACAAACAATCTTCACACCAAACAACAAGGTTTTATAAAACAACTAATATTGTCATACCACATTCATTAGTATGATCAATACACTAACACGTTAACTTTGTTCTAACAAAGTAACCAGATTGGTGGTCTCATCTATATCTTCATGAGTTCTTCAGATTCTTCTCTCCATGTCTTGAGATGTTCTTGAATGTTGTGAAGTATGGGTATTATCTCCAAGTTGCTTCAATTGTATTGAGTGTAGGTCTTCATGTGGTGAGAATACTTCTTGGACTTTTTGGTATGGTCATCAACATTCATGTCTTGATGGTATTCAAAAGGTAGGTCATCTAGAAAATTTTGAAGGTGAATAATAGATGAGAAGATATGAGAAGAATTAAGATGATTGTTTTGTTTCTAGAAAGTTTGAACATAGAAATTTTCAATCCTATAGTCTTTTCCAAACTTAGGGTCTCGAATCCTACAGGCAACACAATGCTCTGATACCATTTTGTAGCATCCCAACTTTTAATAAAGATGGAATACCTGTGTTATTGTGCTAGTCCCTGGATCAATTTCTAGCACCACAGTACAAATGCATCAAAATCTATTACATCGCATGATCCAGTCTTTACAAAATAGGATTACAACTTGCATAGTCTTAGAAGACTAGCAGAAAACAAAGAAATACAGCGGAAAACATAGTACAACATTGAGCCCATCTTCTTCATGTGCCACAGGCAAAACATGTTGGCGATAGTCTCGAGATCCTAAACAAAATCCTCACTCGTCTTCAGAAACATCTGCAATATGGAATATGCAGCCACAAGGGAGTCAATACAATTTAATGTATTGGCAAGTAACACTATGGTGGATATAAATGGCAAGACTAATACTACATGCTTATTTGGCTGAGTGGAGTTTTGGCTAAGTTCTGCATAAAGCCAGTTTTCTCCTATCACTTTTGTAAAACCAACTTTTCTTTTCAAAAGGGTGGCAACATTGGATTAAGATCCAAGCACCACAAATACTGTTCACTTGGTCAAATTTTACTTATTGAAATTGATGATGAGATTCTTCCGTCATTCCTTGTCCAGCTGCTCATAGTTGTCCATAACCGGGGACACGGCTAAGATCTTAGTTTGTTGACTCTGCAGAGGTTGTGCACTTTCACCCTTTGTCTTCAATTAGCCCAAACATCCTATACACCCGGAGTGCATCATGGAAAGGAGAGAATTGAGACGAGATCTTTCAGAAGAAGAAGTCCAAACCCACCGGCAAGACCCGTTCCACCTATAATTTTGCTACATCTGCTTGTCAAGCCTGGGCTGAACCCTCACAACTTAATTGATCAAGACAGAGCCCATATTGTCAAAAGGCTGCACGGGAAGCTACTAGATTTAGAGGGACATAGTAATCTCTTTGTTCCTGGGTGGCCATCCTCAAGTGACAACCTCAAGTGGAATAACCCTTAGATAAGGGCCCTGAGGCAACACTCAACATAAACCAGTCATACCACTTCCACCCAGGTGGTTCATTCATTAGTTATACTTAGGATTTTTTCCTCAACAACTAGTAAAACAATTTGTAACATTGCATAGCATCTACCAAGTTCTAAGGCTATCAAAATAACAAGGGTAAAAGAGATGGCTACACACTACTAGGATAATAGCATAGCATAGTATAACTTAGTAAAATTTCCTATCATGCATACTACTCAAAATCAACTAATGCATATAGAAAATAATGGGTAGTTGATGGTGTGTTACTTGCCTTGTTGAAGTTGGTGAAGATATCACACTCTCTTCACAAAAGATCGTTGCTCTCCGTACAATCTATTCATTGACAACACAAAACCAAATAAACAAGCATCCTAACAAACAAACATACAAGTGTAGAAAACATACATAGCAACTAACATATCAAAAGGGGCTTAACCAAATTGGTTAGGACAAAGTCTAGGTTTGAGTTGAAATATTCATTCTCTAATGGTCTCATACTTGTTAAGGAAATTCCAATGGTTTACTTGGGAAGGACTAGGTGAATTTTGTAGTGATCAAACTTTATTATAACCATACTTGTCGAGGAAGTTCCAAGAGTTCACTAAGAATAAACATATTACCTTTTCAACAAAAGTAATACATGCAAACACTTGGTCATATTCACCTTCAAAAATATTTAAGTGACTATGTTAGTATTTTCCATTGTGGTTAGGGTAGGTCTACTAACTTCATCATCAAAGGGAAAATATTACTAAGTCTTGGGTTTTCCATTTGGGTCAATGGTTGGACAAAAACAACTTGTTATTCTTCAACTTGTGTGAATTGCTTCTGACCTCATGTGATTGCCTTCTTGAAGATCATCATCATGCCATCTAAGTTGTTTCCTTCCTTGGTGTGGTGCTTCTCTTGGTCTTGATAGTCTTCATGGTTTTCACTTCACCAATTGGTTTGGGTATTTGATGGGTACAAATACTACTAAGTAAAATTGAAAGAAAATTTAAGAAGAAGGATAGAAAGAGAGAGGGAGATGCTTTCTTCTGGATTTCTTCACACTTGTACTGTAACATCCCTGATTTTGGAAAATGCAAAAATCACAAAAATTTGAAACTTTTTGTTTTCATATTATGCAAGTCACCAAAAACCAAATGAGATGCAAGAAACAAAAGAAAACAATGCATGTTCTAAGGTTTTGGAAATAAAAATCCAATATACCTCTATTCCATAAACCCTAAAGTCATTTCAAAATAAATAATTCTACATAAATAAAATAATTCTTCTTAAGCAAACCCTTACACCAAACATGTTTTCAACCCAATTATGATCTTGAAAATATCTTTGATATATAAAAACTAGAGAATTGTTATCTCTAATATTTTTCTTCTTATCTCTAAAAAGGGTTTCACTATTATTGAAAACCCCAAAATAGATATAAGTTGGATCCTTGTTTTCCAAGTGTTATGTCAATCAACAAAATATTATAGTGCTATAGAAATAAAATGTTTATGAAAACCAGTAATATTACTTTAAAAATAGTTTATGGCAACATTACTCAAATATTTATAACCCTTAATAAAGTCCTAAGCCTCAAAATTATTTGATGAGAATAAAATGTTTTAATAATAACTTTTAGTTGTTATTCCAAGTTTTAAACATGAAAGTGTGAAAATAAAATGCATTGTTTAGAAAATAACATAAAAGAGGGTTTTGAAAACAATATTATGACTTGTGGTTTTATTCTAAATTTTATTGATCAACAATATTAATTATTTGATATGAACTAATTAAATAACATTAAGTTACTAACAGTAAATCCTTCATATCCTAAAATTATAAAATGTGAAATAGTTTTAAAATGGCTTTCCAAAAATAATATATGACAAGTAAAATGTCTCTGAAATTTTATTTAGAGAATAACAACAATTTATTTTTTTTCTAAATTTTAAAATGACCTTAAAGTATTATTAGTGTTTTATTATTTTTCAAAATATATATAATTGTGAAAACATGGTGGAATGACTTTCAAAATTTTGTTTTCAACATTTAGAATGTCACTGAAATTTTAATTGACCAATAACTATGTTTTATAAATTATTAAATTAAAAATCCCATTAAGTAACTATTAAGGAATTATTCAAATTTCCAAATTTCAAAAATAAAATATGTTGAGTTGTTTTCAAAAATGATATTGATGGAAAGCATTTGAAATCTTAAGAATTTAGAAATTTATTTCATGTCATTTGGATTTTTAAAATAGAAGTTATTAAGGTTTCCATTTAACAGGAAAAAGAAAAAGAAAAATAAAGGAAAGATGACGTCATCGCTGACGTCACCCTTCTTCTTCCTCACGGAAGGCAACCGAGCCTGTCACGGCCGGATTTTTCGCCGCTCGATTCCAGGCCATTAAGGCCATGAATGCCCCCCCTCTCTGGCCCTTTAAATAGCCCCCGAGACCCTCTCCATTTCGCCTCCCTTGCCCCCTCGATCCATGGGCGTATGCCGTAGGTATTGCTCGCCGGAGAACACACTGCCCGCCGCCGTTCTTCGTTGACTCCGGCCAAGGTAGCCCGTTCCCGACTCCCCCGTTTGCACCACTTGTTTCCCCGTGATCTCGCGCACGTTTTGATGTCCGAGCCCTTCGTTTTGATGCAGTGAAGCGCCGAGGACGAGCTCGCCGGAGCCGTCCGCCTCCGATTGTCCCGCTGCCGCCGTTCCCGGAAGCGAGGGACGACGCCACCGTCACCAATCGGCTCGCCTCGTCAAGCTGATCGCCCTCATTACCTCGAGGAGCCCGTAGAGCATCTGTACCATCGCCGCCGTCGAGTTCTGCACCTCCGGCCACCGCCCCGCCATTTTCCGGCGACCTAGCCCCGCGGTGAGCTCCCCTCTCTCCCTCAGCCCTTGGATCTATATTGAACAGCCTAGATTAGATCCACCCCGAAGGGGTAAGCCACCGTTAGATCTGGATCTAACGATCCAGATCCATCACTTATCCACGTCAGCACTTGCCACACCAGCGCCCAGTCAGCATAGCCCAGCCAATCAGAGACTGCCGCGTGGCCAGCCTTTAATTCAATTATTTTCTCCCGCTGAAATCAATTAACAGTTTTACAGATTAGTCCCTGCAATTTCAAAACCTCATAACTTTTAAACCACTTGGCCAAATTTATTGATCTTGGACTTTTTGAAAAGCCCTTGACATTTAGAAACTTTTGGCACTGGCCAAATTCAAATTTGACAAACTTAAATTTGTTCAAATTCAAATATGCTTGTTTGATGAAATTTGGCATAATTCAAATTCTACAAATCCAAAAATTGTAAATAAAATATATTTGGAAACCTTAGGATGTGTACTTTCATACCCCCTGTCCCAAAATAATTGTTGATCAAATTAAAATTGAATTTAGAATTAATTGGAGTATTTGAGTAATTTTGTCATAGATTTATTTCTGTAAATAATTTCAATATAGTTCCTTTTGCAAAATTGTTCCATTTGACAACCTTGGACCAGAAAAACCTTTCCCAACCATTTTGGACACCCTTGGACCATGACCATGTGTTTTTGACCAAAAACCTAACATAGTAATCCACCCATATTATCATGCCCTAGAATTTATTTCTATTTGATTTTCTTTGATGTTGTGGCCATTTGGAATCCAAACCAAGCCCCTAGTATATGCTAACCATATAAAATACCAAGTAGTGAACCTCAAACAATAGTACCATAGTTTTCTATCTACTCCTCCATCCCCCTATTCTTGCTTCAAGAAATCATCAAGTTAGCAAAATGGAGATCAAGACTCAAGCACAAGAAGGAGGGACTTCATTTTCAACTTGGTGGCAACATGAAGAGATATGAGGAATATCATTGAAGAAATTGAAGAAAAGACTTGTACTCCACACCTAGAAGAAAACTCAAGAAGTACAAGTGTGAAGAAATTTAGAAGAAAACATCTCCCCTCTCTTCCTATCCTTCTTCTTATTTTCTTTCCAATTTTACTTAGTAGTATTTGTGTCCATCCCATACCCAAACCAATCAGTGAAGTGAAAGCCATGAAGAATTTATCAAGACCAAGAGAAGAATCCATCCAAGGAACAAGACTACAATAGAAGCATGAAGATGATCTTCAAGAAGGCAATCACATGAGGTCTAGAAGCAATCCATACAAGTTGAAGAGTAACAAGTTATTTTTGTCCAACCATTGACCCAAATTGAAAACCCAAGACTTAGTAATATTTTACCTTTGATGATGAAGTTAGTAGACCTACCCTAGCCACAATGGAAAATACTAACATAGTCACTCAAATATTTTTGAAGGTGAATATGACCAAGTGTTTGCATGTATTACTTTAGTTGAAAAGGTAATATGTTTATTCTTAGTGAACTCTTGGAACTTCCTCGACAAGTATGATTATAATAAAGTTAGATCACATCAAACTCAACCTAGTCCTTCCCAAGTAAACCATTGGAATTTCCTTAACAAGTATGAGACCATTAGAGAATGAATATTTCAACTCAAACCTAGACCTTGTCCTAACCAATTTGGTTAAGCCCCTTTTGATATGTTAGTTGCTATGTATGTTTTCTACACTTGTATGTTTGCTTGCTAGCATGTTTGTTTATTTTGTTATTGTGTTTTCAATGAATAGATTGTACGGAGAGAAACAATCTTTTGTGAAGAGAGTGTGAATATCTTCACCAACTTCAACAAGGCAAGTAACACACCATCAACTACCCATTATTTTCTATATGCATTAGTTGATTTTGAGTAGTATGCATGATAGGAAATTTTACTAAGTTATACTATGCTATGCTATTATCCTAGTAGTGTGTAGCCATCCCTTTTACCTTGTTATTTTGATAGCCTTAGAATTTACTAGGTGCTATGCAATGTTACAAATTGTTTTACTAGATGTTGAGGAAAAATCCTAAGTATAACTAATGAATGAACCACCTGGGTGGAAGTGGTAAGACTGGGTTATGTTGAGTGTTTCCTCAGGGCCCTTATCTAAGGGTTATTCCACTTGAGGTTGTCACTTGAGGATGGCCACCCAGGAACAAAGAGATTACTATGTCCCTCTAAATCTAGTAGCTTCCCGTGCAGCCTTTTGACAATATGGGCTCTGTCTTGATCAATTAAGTTGTGAGGGTTCAGCCCAGGCTTGACAAGCAGATGTAGCAAAATTATAGGTGGAACGGGTCTTGCCGGTGGGTTTGGGCTTCTTCTTCTGAAAGATCTCGTCTCAATTCTCTCCTTTCCATGATGCACTCCGGGTGTATAGGATGTTTGGGCTAATTGAAGACAAAGGGTGAAAGTGCACAACCTCTGCAGAGTCAACAAACTAAGATCTTAGTCGTGTCCCCGGTTATGGACAACTATGAGCAGCTGGACAAGGATTGACGGAAGAATCTCATCATCAATTTCAATAAGTAAAATTTTGACCAACTGAAGAGTATTGTGGTGCTTGGATCTTAATCCAATGTTGCCACCCCTTTTGAAAAGAAAAGTTTGTTTTACAAAAGTGATAGGAGAAAACTGGCTTTATGCAAACTTAGCCTAAACTCCACTCAGCCAAATAAGCATGTAGTATTAGTCTTGCCATTTATATCCACCATAGTGTTACTTGCCAATACATTAAATTGTATTGACTCCCTTGTGGCTGCATATTCCATATTGCAGATATTTCTGAAGACGAGTGAGGATTTCGTTTAGGATCTCGAGACTATCGCCAACATGTTTTGCCTGTGGCACATGAAGAAGATGGGCTCAATGTTGTACTATGTTTTCCTCTGAAATTCTTTGTTTTCTGCTAGTCTTCTAAGACTATGCAAGTTGTAATCCTATTTTGTAAACACTGGATCATGCGATGTAATAGAATTTGATGCATTTGCATGATATTTCATTTTGTACTGTGGTGCTAGCAATTGATCCAGGGACTAGCACAATAACACAGGTATTCCATGTTTATTAGAAGTTGGGATGCTACAAAATGGTATCAGAGCATTGTGTTGCCTGTAGGATTCGAGACCCTAAGTTTGGAAAAGACTATAGGATTGAAAATTTCTATGTTCAAACTTTCTAGAAACAAAACAATCATCTTAATTCTTCTCATATCTTCTCATCTATTATTCACCTTCAAAATTTTCTAGATGACCTACCTTTTGAATACCCTCAAGGCAAGATTGTTGATGACCCTTCCATGAAGTGCAAGAAGTATTTTCACCATATGAAGCCTTACACTCAAGATTTTTGAAGAATCTGAAGAAAAACTTAGACTTCACAACAATCAAGAACACCCCAAGATATTGAGAGAAGAATATGAAGATAAACTCAAGAAGATATAGATGAGACCACCAATCTAGTTACTTTGCTAGAACAACGTTAACGTGTTAGTGTATTGATCATACTAATGAGTGTGGTATGACAATACTAGATGTTTTCCTAAAACTATGTTGTTTGGTGTGATGGATGTGTTGCTATATGTTTGTTATGTGTTGTTTGTAAGATGAGTTTCCTTGATCTGCTATTTTGGATAAAAACCTTCCTTGGCCATCTTTCTAAATCTCTACTCATTCCTACTAGATCAAACCCAACACCATACTCATTCACCAACCATAGTGAGAACCATTTGGAATCATACAACCTTAACCATATTGATACACAAGCCATCCCATTTGAGGAATGCTAGTATCAAATTGCTTTCTTCTGTGTGAAGGAACAATCACATCCATGATCAATGCCAACTGCCTAATAAGGATCAAGCTAACCTTGGAGCTATCAAGCAATGTGAGTTTTCCTATCATGAGAGTTTGTTTATAAATAGCATGATGTTTGCCTTCAAGGATGACAACCAACAAGATGGAAGATTGCCAAGGACATCAAAAGACCAAGTTGAGAGTGAACCAAAGGCTTTTGATTGACCCAAAGAGTGACCCCTCAGTGTCAAAGGTAGTCCAACATACCTATGTTGGTCTACAGTTCTACCACGAAGGAAAGTTCTACCCAAGCTAATTTAGAATCCATCTACACACCAATCTAATGAAAATAGACTACCCACAAAAGTTCTTTTAAGGGTGGTAGCCCACCAAGTTGTTCAGTAACCCAGTTACCCAATCCTAATCTTTCTTTCTAACCTTCCCAAATCTCGGGACGAGATTTCTTTTAAGGGTGGTAGTCTGTAACATCCCTGATTTTGGAAAATGCAAAAATCACAAAAATTTGAAACTTTTTGTTTTCATATTATGCAAGTCACCAAAAACCAAATGAGATGCAAGAAACAAAAGAAAACAATGCATGTTCTAAGGTTTTGGAAATAAAAATCCAATATACCTCTATTCCATAAACCCTAAAGTCATTTCAAAATAAATAATTCTACATAAATAAAATAATTCTTCTTAAGCAAACCCTTACACCAAACATGTTTTCAACCCAATTATGATCTTGAAAATATCTTTGATATATAAAAACTAGAGAATTGTTATCTCTAATATTTTTCTTCTTATCTCTAAAAAGGGTTTCACTATTATTGAAAACCCCAAAATAGATATAAGTTGGATCCTTGTTTTCCAAGTGTTATGTCAATCAACAAAATATTATAGTGCTATAGAAATAAAATGTTTATGAAAACCAGTAATATTACTTTAAAAATAGTTTATGGCAACATTACTCAAATATTTATAACCCTTAATAAAGTCCTAAGCCTCAAAATTATTTGATGAGAATAAAATGTTTTAATAATAACTTTTAGTTGTTATTCCAAGTTTTAAACATGAAAGTGTGAAAATAAAATGCATTGTTTAGAAAATAACATAAAAGAGGGTTTTGAAAACAATATTATGACTTGTGGTTTTATTCTAAATTTTATTGATCAACAATATTAATTATTTGATATGAACTAATTAAATAACATTAAGTTACTAACAGTAAATCCTTCATATCCTAAAATTATAAAATGTGAAATAGTTTTAAAATGGCTTTCCAAAAATAATATATGACAAGTAAAATGTCTCTGAAATTTTATTTAGAGAATAACAACAATTTATTTTTTTTCTAAATTTTAAAATGACCTTAAAGTATTATTAGTGTTTTATTATTTTTCAAAATATATATAATTGTGAAAACATGGTGGAATGACTTTCAAAATTTTGTTTTCAACATTTAGAATGTCACTGAAATTTTAATTGACCAATAACTATGTTTTATAAATTATTAAATTAAAAATCCCATTAAGTAACTATTAAGGAATTATTCAAATTTCAAAATTTCAAAAATAAAATATGTTGAGTTGTTTTCAAAAATGATATTGATGGAAAGCATTTGAAATCTTAAGAATTTAGAAATTTATTTCATGTCATTTGGATTTTTAAAACAGAAGTTATTAAGGTTTCCATTTAACAGGAAAAAGAAAAAGAAAAATAAAGGAAAGATGACGTCATCGCTGACGTCACCCTTCTTCTTCCTCACGGAAGGCAACCGAGCCTGTCACGGCCGGATTTTTCGCCGCTCGATTCCAGGCCATTAAGGCCATGAATTCCCCCCCTCTCTGGCCCTTTAAATAGCCCCCGAGACCCTCTCCATTTCGCCTCCCTTGCCCCCTCGATCCATGGGCGTATGCCGTAGGTATTGCTCGCCGGAGAACACACTGCCCGCCGCCGTTCTTCGTTGACTCCGGCCAAGGTAGCCCGTTCCCGACTCCCCCGTTTGCACCACTTGTTTCCCCGTGATCTCGCGCACGTTTTGATGTCCGAGCCCTTCGTTTTGATGAAGTGAAGCGCCGAGGACGAGCTCGCCGGAGCCGTCCGCCTCCGATTGTCCCGCTGCCGCCGTTCCCGGAAGCGAGGGACGACGCCACCGTCACCAATCGGCTCGCCTCGTCAAGCTGATCGCCCTCATTACCTCGAGGAGCCCGTAGAGCATCTGTACCATCGCCGCCGTCGAGTTCTGCACCTCCGGCCACCGCCCCGCCATTTTCCGGCGACCTAGCCCCGCGGTGAGCTCCCCTCTCTCCCTCAGCCCTTGGATCTATATTGAACAGCCTAGATTAGATCCACCCCGAAGGGGTAAGCCACCGTTAGATCTGGATCTAACGATCCAGATCCATCACTTATCCACGTCAGCACTTGCCACACCAGCGCCCAGTCAGCATAGCCCAGCCAATCAGAGACTGCCGCGTGGCCAGCCTTTAATTCAATTATTTTCTCCCGCTGAAATCAATTAACAGTTTTACAGATTAGTCCCTGCAATTTCAAAACCTCATAACTTTTAAACCACTTGGCCAAATTTATTGATCTTGGACTTTTTGAAAAGCCCTTGACATTTAGAAACTTTTGGCACTGGCCAAATTCAAATTTGACAAACTTAAATTTGTTCAAATTCAAATATGCTTGTTTGATGAAATTTGGCATAATTCAAATTCTACAAATCCAAAAATTGTAAATAAAATATATTTGGAAACCTTAGAATGTGTACTTTCATACCCCCTGTCCCAAAATAATTGTTGATCAAATTAAAATTGAATTTAGAATTAATTGGAGTATTTGAGTAATTTTGTCATAGATTTATTTCTGTAAATAATTTCAATATAGTTCCTTTTGCAAAATTGTTCCATTTGACAACCTTGGACCAGAAAAACCTTGCCCAACCATTTTGGACACCCTTGGACCATGACCATGTGTTTTTGACCAAAAACCTAACATAGTAATCCACCCATATTATCATGCCCTAGAATTTATTTCTATTTGATTTTCTTTGATGTTGTGGCCATTTGGAATCCAAACCAAGCCCCTAGTATATGCTAACCATATAAAATACCAAGTAGTGAACCTCAAACAATAGTACCATAGTTTTCTATCTACTCCTCCATCCCCCTATTCTTGCTTCAAGAAATCATCAAGTTAGCAAAATGGAGATCAAGACTCAAGCACAAGAAGGAGGGACTTCATTTTCAACTTGGTGGCAACATGAAGAGATATGAGGAATATCATTGAAGAAATTGAAGAAAAGACTTGTACTCCACACCTAGAAGAAAACTCAAGAAGTACAAGTGTTAAGAAATTTAGAAGAAAACATCTCCCCTCTCTTCCTATCCTTCTTCTTATTTTCTTTCCAATTTTACTTAGTAGTATTTGTGTCCATCCCATACCCAAACCAATCAGTGAAGTGAAAGCCATGAAGAATTTATCAAGACCAAGAGAAGAATCCATCCAAGGAACAAGACTACAATAGAAGCATGAAGATGATCTTCAAGAAGGCAATCACATGAGGTCTAGAAGCAATCCATACAAGTTGAAGAGTAACAAGTTATTTTTGTCCAACCATTGACCCAAATTGAAAACCTAAGACTTAGTAATATTTTACCTTTGATGATGAAGTTAGTAGACCTACCCTAGCCACAATGGAAAATACTAACATAGTCACTCAAATATTTTTGAAGGTGAATATGACCAAGTGTTTGCATGTATTACTTTAGTTGAAAAGGTAATATGTTTATTCTTAGTGAACTCTTGGAACTTCCTCGACAAGTATGATTATAATAAAGTTAGATCACATCAAACTCAACCTAGTCCTTCCCAAGTAAACCATTGGAATTTCCTTAACAAGTATGAGACCATTAGAGAATGAATATTTCAACTCAAACCTAGACCTTGTCCTAACCAATTTGGTTAAGCCCCTTTTGATATGTTAGTTGCTATGTATGTTTTCTACACTTGTATGTTTGCTTGCTAGCATGTTTGTTTATTTTGTTATTGTGTTTTCAATGAATAGATTGTACGGAGAGAAACAATCTTTTGTGAAGAGAGTGTGAATATCTTCACCAACTTCAACAAGGCAAGTAACACACCATCAACTACCCATTATTTTCTATATGCATTAGTTGATTTTGAGTAGTATGCATGATAGGAAATTTTACTAAGTTATACTATGCTATGCTATTATCCTAGTAGTGTGTAGCCATCCCTTTTACCTTGTTATTTTGATAGCCTTAGAATTTACTAGGTGCTATGCAATGTTACAAATTGTTTTACTAGATGTTGAGGAAAAATCCTAAGTATAACTAATGAATGAACCACCTGGGTGGAAGTGGTAAGACTGGGTTATGTTGAGTGTTTCCTCAGGGCCCTTATCTAAGGGTTATTCCACTTGAGGTTGTCACTTGAGGATGGCCACCCAGGAACAAAGAGATTACTATGTCCCTCTAAATCTAGTAGCTTCCCGTGCAGCCTTTTGACAATATGGGCTCTGTCTTGATCAATTAAGTTGTGAGGGTTCAGCCCAGGCTTGACAAGCAGATGTAGCAAAATTATAGGTGGAACGGGTCTTGCCGGTGGGTTTGGGCTTCTTCTTCTGAAAGATCTCGTCTCAATTCTCTCCTTTCCATGATGCACTCCGGGTGTATAGGATGTTTGGGCTAATTGAAGACAAAGGGTGAAAGTGCACAACCTCTGCAGAGTCAACAAACTAAGATCTTAGTCGTGTCCCCGGTTATGGACAACTATGAGCAGCTGGACAAGGATTGACGGAAGAATCTCATCATCAATTTCAATAAGTAAAATTTTGACCAACTGAAGAGTATTGTGGTGCTTGGATCTTAATCCAATGTTGCCACCCCTTTTGAAAAGAAAAGTTTGTTTTACAAAAGTGATAGGAGAAAACTGGCTTTATGCAAACTTAGCCTAAACTCCACTCAGCCAAATAAGCATGTAGTATTAGTCTTGCCATTTATATCCACCATAGTGTTACTTGCCAATACATTAAATTGTATTGACTCCCTTGTGGCTGCATATTCCATATTGCAGATATTTCTGAAGACGAGTGAGGATTTCGTTTAGGATCTCGAGACTATCGCCAACATGTTTTGCCTGTGGCACATGAAGAAGATGGGCTCAATGTTGTACTATGTTTTCCTCTGAAATTCTTTGTTTTCTGCTAGTCTTCTAAGACTATGCAAGTTGTAATCCTATTTTGTAAACACTGGATCATGCGATGTAATAGAATTTGATGCATTTGCATGATATTTCATTTTGTACTGTGGTGCTAGCAATTGATCCAGGGACTAGCACAATAACACAGGTATTCCATGTTTATTAGAAGTTGGGATGCTACATGTACTTCCTTGAGTTTCCTCTAGTGATGGAGTCTTTTCTTCAAAATTTCTTCATTGATCCTCCTTGTATTCTCTTCATGTTGCCACCAAGTTGAAAGTGAAGAGCCTTCTATTGCTTGAGTCTTGTTTTTCATTTGCTAACTTGATGATTTCTTGAAGCAAGAATAGGGGAATGGAGAAGTAGATAGAAAGCAAAGGTACTAGGTTCTAAGGTTTACCACTTGGTCTTGTATGTGATTTACACATACTAGGTACTTGGTATTGGCTCAAAAATAGCCATAACAACCAAGGTAAACAATGATAGAAACAACTCTAATACTTAACCAACTAGGTGAACTACTATGATGGAAGTTTGGCTAAAATTACATGGTCATGGTCCAAGGGTCTCCAAAATGGTTGGGCAAGGTTGTTTCTGGTTCAAGGTTGTCAAATGGAACAATTTTGCAAAAGGAACTATATTGAAAATATTTATAGAAATTAATCTATGTCAAAAATACTCAAATAGACAACTTAATTTTAAATTCAATTTTAATTTGTTCAAATATTATTTTGGGACAAAGGATACGAAAGTACACATCCTAAGGTTTCCAAATATATTTTATTTACAATTTTTGGATTTGTAGAATTTGAATTATGCCAAATTTCATCAAACAAGCATATTTGAAATTGAACAAATTTAAGTTTGTCAAATTTGAATTTGGCCAGTGCCAAAAGTTTCTAAATGTCAAGGGCTTTTCAAAAAGTCCAAGATTGCTAAATTTGGCCTCATGGATCAAAAGTTATGATGGTTCTAATATGCAGGGGCTTTTCTGCAAAACTGCCAATTAATTCCAGCGGGAGAAATATTCGAATTAAAGGACTGGCCACGCGGCAGTCTCTGATTGGCTGGGCTATGCTGACTGGGCGCTGGTGTGGCAAGTGCTGACGTGGATAAGTGATGGATCTGGATCGTTAGATCCAGATCTAACGGTGGCTTACCCCTTCGGGGTGGATCTAATCTAGGCTGTTCAATATAGATCCAAGGGCTGAGGGAGAGAGGGGAGCTCACCGCGGGGCTAGGTCGCCGGAAAATGGCGGGGCGGTGGCCGGAGGTGCAGAACTCGACGGCGGCGATGGTACAGATGCTCTACGGGCTCCTCGAGGTAATGAGGGCGATCAGCTTGACGAGGCGAGCCGATTGGTGACGGTGGCGTCGTCCCTCGCTTCCGGGAACGGCGGCAGCGGGACAATCGGAGGCGGACGGCTCCGGCGAGCTCGTCCTCGGCGCTTCACTGCATCAAAACGAAGGGCTCGGACATCAAAACGTGCGCGAGATCACGGGGAAACAAGTGGTGCAAACGGGGGAGTCGGGAACGGGCTACCTTGGCCGGAGTCAACGAAGAACGGCGGCGGGCAGTGTGTTCTCCGGCGAGCAATACCTACGGCATACGCCCATGGATCGAGGGGGCAAGGGAGGCGAAATGGAGAGGGTCTCGGGGGCTATTTAAAGGGCCAGAGAGGGGGGGCATTCATGGCCTTAATGGCCTGGAATCGAGCGGCGAAAAATCCGGCCGTGACAGGCTCGGTTGCCTTCCGTGAGGAAGAAGAAGGGTGACGTCAGCGATGACGTCATCTTTCCTTTATTTTTCTTTTTCTTTTTCCTGTTAAATGGAAACCTTAATAACTTCTGTTTTAAAAATCCAAATGACATGAAATAAATTTCTAAATTCTTAAGATTTCAAATGCTTTCCATCAATATCATTTTTGAAAACAATTCAACATATTTTATTTTTGAAATTTGGAAATTTGAATAATTCCTTAATAGTTACTTAATGGGATTTTTAATTTAATAATTTATAAAACATAGTTATTGGTCAATTAAAATTTCAGTGACATTCTAAATGTTGAAAAATTTTGAAAGTCATTCCACCATGTTTTCACAATTATATATATTTTGAAAAATAATAAAACACTAATAATACTTTAAGGTCATTTTAAAATTTAGAAAAAAAATAAATTGTTGTTATTCTCTAAATAAAATTTCAGAGACATTTTACTTGTCATATATTATTTTTGGAAAGCCATTTTAAAACTATTTCACATTTTATAATTTTAGGATATGAAGGATTTACTGTTAGTAACTTAATGTTATTTAATTAGTTCATATCAAATAATTAATATTGTTGATCAATAAAATTTAGAATAAAACCACAAGTCATAATATTGTTTTCAAAACCCTCTTTTATGTTATTTTCTAAACAATGCATTTTATTTTCACACTTTCATGTTTAAAACTTGGAATAACAACTAAAAGTTATTATTAAAACATTTTATTCTCATCAAATAATTTTGAGGCTTAGGACTTTATTAAGGGTTATAAATATTTGAGTAATGTTGCCATAAACTATTTTTAAAGTAATATTACTCGTTTTCATAAACATTTTATTTCTATAGCACTATAATATTTTGTTGATTGACATAACACTTGGAAAACAAGGATCCAACTTATATCTATTTTGGGGTTTTCAATAATAGTGAAACCCTTTTTAGAGATAAGAAGAAAAATATTAGAGATAACAATTCTCTAGTTTTTATATATCAAAGATATTTTCAAGATCATAATTGGGTTGAAAACATGTTTGGTGTAAGGGTTTGCTTAAGAAGAATTATTTTATTTATGTAGAATTATTTATTTTGAAATGACTTTAGGGTTTATGGAATAGAGGTATATTGGATTTTTATTTCCAAAACCTTAGAACATGCATTGTTTTCTTTTGTTTCTTGCATCTCATTTGGTTTTTGGTGACTTGCATAATATGAAAACAAAAAGTTTCAAATTTTTGTGATTTTTGCATTTTCCAAAAATCAGGGATGTTACAACCGCCGTCTTCATCGCCTTTGTTGTCTCCTATGACGAGGAGGGAGTAGTTCTCCCCCGGGGCTGAGGGCTTTACCGGTAGCTACGTGTCTCATCTATCTCCCATGGTGTGATCTTTATGTGATCGTGAGCTTTGTAATCTAGTTGAATTAGTAGATGTTAGTCTTCATATGTTATGCTACTCGAGTGGTTTTGTTATGAGATCTCCGTAAACACTTTGATCACGGTGTAAAGGTGACAGTGTGTGCACCATGTGGTTTAGCATGATATTTATATCTTGTGTTGGATGACCCTATGAAATTGTGGCGTTTGTTTAGTAGCTGCTAGGGTGCTCATAGTGACAGCGTGGGGTTAACTAGACATGGGAATACAAACTTGAGGAGTGTTGTTACAGCCCTACGAAATGAATTGGTGTTTGTTATTTGACCGGAGAGTGGTTCGGAGTAGTGCAGTGAAGAGAGATATTTGTGCATTCAGTTATGTTATCATTGTTGAGAGTGTCCACTAGTGAAAGTAGGATCCCTAGGCCTTGTTTCTAAGAATTGAAACACCGTTTACATTCAGTTTTGCTACATGTTTGCTTGCTGCCATTTTTATTTCAGATTGCTATTATCTCTTATAATCATCAATATTACTTGTATTTCACTCTCTCTTCGCCGAACTAGTGCACCTATACAACTGACAATTGTATTAGGTGTGTTGGGGACACAAGAGACTTCTTGTATCGTAATTGCAGGGTTGCCTGAGAGGGATATCTTTGACCTCTACCTCCCTGAGTTCGATAAACCTTGGGTGATCCACTTAAGGGAAACTTGCTGCTGTTCTACAAACCTCTGCACTTGGAGGCCCAACACTGTCTACAAGAATAGAAGCGTGCGTAGACAACAAGCTCTTTTCTGGCGCCGTTGCCGGGGAGGTAAGGTAAAAGATACTCACATCCTTTGTGATTGCTCAAAGTTATTTCCTTTAGATTCTCCAATTATATCTTTTTGTTTCTTTTTTTTATTTTCACTAGTTAGTCCAAATGGAAAACAACAAAAATATGAGAGAGCTTTATAATATTTATCTTGAGTTAGGACATGAATTGTTTGAAGAGAAAATTAAAAGACCTAGGGAACTTTATTTGCATGCTAGTAGCAATGTTATTAGCATGAATTCTTTGAACGCCATTATTTCTAATACTATGGAAAAGTCTAAGCTTGGGGAAGCTAGTTTTTGTAAACTTTTTTAGCCCCCAGCTTTAGAGGAGAAAAATTGCTCTGATGATACTTTATCTCCCTTATGTGATAAATCTAATGATGCTTGGGATATTTTAAAACCTCCTACTAAAAATGTTCCTTTTAAAATACCTATGAAAATTGTTGAACGTGTCACGAATAACTGCTATTTTGGAGATGGAACTGTCCATCCTCGTGATCATTTACTCTTTATACATGAATTATGCGGGTTGTTCAAGTGTGCAGGTATTTCAATGGACAAAGTTAAGAGGAGGTTATTCTCTTTGTCACTTAAGGACAAGGCAAGGGAGTGGTATGAGCTATTAGATGATCCTCATCATTTGGAGTGGAAGGAGCTTGAATCTCTATTTTATTCTAAATTTTATTCTTCTCATGAACTGTATTTAGATAGGAATTACATTTATAATTTTTGGCCTCGTGATGGAGAAAGCATTTCTCAAGCTTGGGGAAGACTGAAAACATTAATACTTAAATGTCCTAACCATGAGCTTCCTTAGGAAATAATCGTTACTAATTTTATGCAAGGCTTTCAGGACATTACAGGGATTATCTAGATGCATGTTCAGAGGGTTCTTTCTCAAGTAACAAAGTTGAAGCTAAATGGGATCTTCTTGAAACAATTGAAACCAATAATAAAGGCTGGAATAACGACAAAGTTAAAGAATCAGGTATAAACTATGAGTATGATTGAATTAAGTCTTTTGCTGAAACTGCTGATTTTCAAGAGCTTAGTGCTAAATATGGTCTTGGTCCTCAAATGATTGTTGGTTGGTATGGATCCTTTGCCTCTTATATAAATGTTCCTAAATCAAATGGGGACATACATCATGAACCTTTTAAAGACACTTGCATGAAAAATGAAACTGTTATTAATGATTGCAATGAACATGCTAAAACTTCTGAAAGTACTATTTCTTATAAGCATGTTAATTTTTGTGGAGCACTTAGACCTTGTGAAAACAATCAAACCTAAGAAGAATATTGCATCCATCATAGGAATGAAAAAACTAGAAAGTGGGACAGGGCTTTAGATGATCTTGGTAAAAAAGTTTGTGCCCTATATCCTTTTATTTCTGAACTTTGCTGTAAAGTGGGTCATTTCAATTTTCAATGCTTAGGCTGTAATAGCTATTCGAATACTGGAAGTTTGTATTGTGATGACATGATCACTCCTAATAATCATGATGAACTTACATTATTTTTGGGTTGTGAAGAGTTATCAATAAAAACTTATTTGGTAGATATGAGTGCTCTTGATATGAATAGTGTCCTGCATGGTTGTCATCTTTATTGTGTTAATAATTGCCACACAAATACTTACATACAAAATATTATAAAAGAGGAGACTTTACCAAAATATGACAGGGCTAATATTTGTTTTCATATTATTAATGAAGATACTATGATTACAGTCTTTGATAACTATTATAAAAGATGCTATAACATAGGCTATGATTACAATTACCCTTATGAAACCTGTCATAGTTATGGAGGGATTACCCAAAACTATCTCCATAATATATAACTTGTCTATCATGTTGGAGTTCTTTATGATTATTACAACGATGAATATGATATTTTCTGTCCACCTAATATTGAGGAGAAAATTTATTATGATTGCAATATTACTCCTATATTTGATGATTATGGTGATGATAATAATAATGATAACTATTTTGTTGAATTTACTCCCACTGCTATTAATGAGAATGACTATACTTATGTGGAGAGTATCAATTCTTTTATGCATGTGGCTCATGATAAGAATCTTATATGTGATACTTATATTGTTAATTTCATTCATGATGCTACTGAAAGTTATTATGAGAGAGGGAAACATAGTCTTATGCATCTCGAGGATATCAAGTTTACCCTCTTTATGTTGAAAGTTTTCAATTTGCACTTATTTTGTATTCCTATGCTAGCCACTTTGTTCTTTCATGACTTGTTTTTCTATAAGATTATTTTTCATAGGAATTGGGCTAGACTTAAATTTTTTTTTATGTTTGCTTCTTGATGCTCCCTTTTGCTTCAACTAATATTTCTTATGTGAGCATCTTGTCAAATTATCATGCCTAGCTAAAAGGCTTTAAAGAAAAACACTTCTTGGGAGATAACCAATGGTTTTATTTTTTTCATTGTTTTTCTCTGTTTTCTTTGAGTCAAGGCAGTATACTTCTGTAGAAACTCATTTGTATCTTTCTTTTCATGTTTTAGTAGTGCCAAGTAAAGTTTCTGACGAGAGATGGAGTTAGTTTTCGGATTTCTGCTTTCCACCGTAAACAATCATATAAATCATAGGAAAATCAAAATTACCTGAAATTTCTTGAGCTTATTCCTCAGCTAATTCCGCAACTTTTTCGTTCTTTAAGTTTTTCGATTTGAGCAACGTAAGTGCCTCGACAAAATTCGTCTTTACAGACTGTTCTGGTTTTGACAAATTCTGCCATTTTTCTTGCATTTGCTCTTTTATGATGTCAAGTGGATTTCTTTGCTTCACGAAACATCAGTGGATGTAGATAATGTTTAAAAGTATCAATAGCACTTGTGCCATACAAAACCCATGTATTTTTTTTATTGTTGCACTAACCCTCTAATGCGAATTACTCTGAGTGTGGTGTGAAGGAAGTTTTCAAGGGTCAAGAGAAGAGGGTGATATATGTGATCAAGAAGAGTGCAAGGTCAAAGCTTAGGATGCCCATGTGGTTCATCCAAGCATATTTTTACAATACTCAAGCATCTAAGCTTGGGTATGCCAAATGCATCCCCTTCTTCATCAACAATCTATCAGGTCACTTCTAGTGAAACTATATTTTATTCGGTCACATCATATGAAGTTTACTTGGAGCATATGTTTGTTTTTCTTTTGTTTTCCTTGCTGAAATAATATATTTGGATACTAGCATTCTTTGTTTGGGAGAGGGACACGCTCCGCTTTTTTGTTTGAATACTTGTTATGCTAGTATTCTTAGTTTTTTCTTCTAGTTACTGCAAAATTCCTATTTAGCTCTTGTTTTCATTGCATCTCTTGTTCAGATCTGTTAGTTTTAGTAGTGTTTTGTGAGGACTCTCATGTTTGCTTGCTGTAGAATTTAGAGAGTTTTTGTTAAAGCATGTTTTGTATGGTGCTTGTTGGGAAAAGAAACTGTTGCTTGAGGTAGAATTTTTAACGGTGCAAGTAAAAGCTTGTATAGACTGTGGCTAGACTTTTTCATATCATGCTAGATGTTATTTTAATTCTAAATCCTTGGGGTTATTTAGTAGTATGATTAGCCTCAAATATCTGAGAGTGTTTAATATCCATTGAAAGAATCATGAGTTGTTCTTGTCATATTGAAGCATAAATTTGTGGTGTTCTCCTTTGAATGTTTTATTTGGTTGACTTGGCGCATGCTCACACCATGTTTATGACTCTGAACTAGTCACTTATAGCCTCCATGATCATTTAGTTTTTGAATATGTGGTACCACTTATGCTTTGATTAATGATGTTTATGTCGCTATGAATGATTATGGCTCTTATGCTCTCTTGATTGTCTCTCCCAATCTTTTGCTAGCCTCCACCCATAGTGAGTATGAGCTCTACTCGTGCATCTAACTCCCAAAAACATTTTTCCCCATTGTGTCTACCATACCTACCTACATGTGGTATTTAACCGCCACTCCAAAGTAAATTGCTCATGTGTTACCTTTAAAACTTTCAAAATTACTCCTGTTTTGTGCTCGTGTTTTAGCTCATGAGGACGCAAATAGAGAATCTTTATCTCACTTGTTGATTGGACTTTCACACCCTGGACTAGTGGCTTCATCTGCTTATCCAATGATAGAAGATCTGGCAGCGGGGTGCCCAGCCCCAAATTAATAACAACAAATTCTATTCACTATTTTTGCCCCTGATTTATCAGTCAAAGCATAATTGTGTAAATAGAAGAGAAAGAGGGACGACCTTCTACCCAGATGCGTCCTTCTATGGGAGCCGCTCTTGTGAAGTCTAGCTGTCTTGTCACGTACTGTATTTTCTGTTTACCATTCGTTGACATAAGCATACACCTCTCTTAAAATATACACACTCCTCCATGATATGTGATTGTTGGCAGGCACCTGAGGATTTGTGAAAGATCGTTGGGAGGAGTATCAGGCTTTTTATACCTCTATTTCATAAAATAAAAGCTCTATCACATGAGTGATCCATGCTTCCCTCTGGGAACATCCTATCTTTTACTTTTATGTTGAGTCTCCATCTTCTAACTTTATGCACAATTGAGAGAGCACAATTGCCATTCTGAGTTTTATTTGCATTTGTCCCAGAAAAATTATTAATTGACTCATGATGTGTTATTGCTTGTTCTCTAATTATTTGTTATAGTATTCCTCATGAACTTTGAAGGTGTCCTGGCATTTATGTTTTGCCCCACTCTTAACGACTAGAGAAATATCACTTTGACATGTTTTCTCTATACTTGAAACAAACGTATATCTTTTGTTGCATTGTTATTCATGATCTTTTATTTGTGTTACTTCTCATGATGCAAGGTGATTGCTATGCTTTATTATTAAAATTCGATTTATCATGCTTGTCTTAAAGTTCTATGATCTTAGCTTACTTATGCTTTTACATTATTGATGATCAAGTTTATGTTGGTAGCATGTCACTTCAGAAATTATGTGTTTTTATCGTTTACCTACTCAAGGACAAGTAGGAACTAGGCTTGGGGATGTTCATACGTCATAAATGTATCCTTAATTTCTGATGTTGCATGTTGTTTTCATGTTGTTTCCCACATGTTTTCTTACACTTTATGTCATTTTTATCGATTTTCCGGGACTAAACTATTAACAAGATGCCTCAGAGCCAGTTCCTGTATTCTGTTGTTTTTAATTTCAGAAAAGTTATTCTGGAAATATTCTTGGAATTGGAAAATTCAAAAGCCAGAAGTCTTAGAAGTCCCGGAGGGTCCATGGAGTTCCGAAGAGACCCGGAGGGGTGCCCGGGATCCACCACACCATAGGGGGGCGCGGTTCCCGCTCTGGCCGCGCCAAGGAGTTGTGTGGGCCCCCTGGCCACCCCTCGGCATCGCCCTTTCTCCTATATATGACCCTGATGCATAAATCCTAGGGGGATTGGCCTTTTCCACCAAAAACTTTCGTAGCTCCGCCGCCGCCGCCGACAAGTTTCGGGGGACAAAAATCTCTATTCCGGCACCCTGTCGGGACGGGAAAGTGCCCCTGGAGCCATCTCCATCGACTCCACCGCCGTCTTCATAGCCGTTGTTGTCTCCTATGATGAGGAGGGAGTAGTTCTCCCCCGGGGTTGAGGGCTCTACCGGTAGCTATGTGTCTCATCTCTCTCTCCCATGGTGTGATCTTTATGTGATCGTGAGCTTTGTAATCTAGTTGAATTAGTGGATGTTACTCTTCATCTGTTATGCTACTCGAGTGTTTTTATTATGAGATCCCAGTAAACACTTTAATCACGGTGTAAAGGTGAAAGTGTGTGCACCGTGCGGTTTAGCATGATATTTATCTCTTGTGTTGGATGGCCCTATGAAATTGTGGTGTTTGTTTAGTACCTTCTAGGGCGCTCATAGTGACAGTGTGGGGTTAACTAGACATGGGAATACAAACTTGAGGAGTGTTGTTACAGCCCTACGCAATGAATTGGTGTTTGTTACTTGACCGGAGAGTGGTTCGGAGTAGTGTAGTGAAGAGAGATATTTATGCATTCAATTAAGTTATCATTGTTGAGAGTGTCCACTAGTGAAAGTAGGATCCCTATGCCTTGTTTCTAAGCATTAAAACACCATTTACATCCTGTTATGCTACATGTTTGCTTGCTGCCATTTTTATTTCAGATTGCTATTATCACTTATAATCATCTGTATTACTTGTATTTCACTCTCTCTTCGCCGAACTAGTGCACCTATACAACTGACAATTGTATTAGGTGAGTTGGGGGCACAAGAGACATCTTGTATCATAATTGCAGGGTTGCTTGAGAGGGATATCTTTGACCTCTACCTCCCTGAGTTCGATAAACCTTGGGTGATCCACTTAAGGGAAGATTGCTGCTGTTCTACAAACCTCTGCACTTGGAGGCTCAACACTGTCTACAAGAATAGAAGCGTACATAGACATCAAGCTCTACACCACCATGCCTTCCTCCGGAGTGATGCGTTAGCAGTTCATCCTTGGACTACGGGTCCATAGCAGTAGTTAGATGGTAGTCTCTCCACTTTGTGCTGTCATGTTTAGATCTTGTGAGCTTTCCTACATGATGAATATCATCGTTATGTAATGCTACATGTTGTGTTTGCTGGGATCCGTTGAATATTGATACTATGAGCAAGTTGTTTATTTATCCATATGCCTATGTTGTTTATATCTTGCATGCTCTCTGTTGCTAGTAGATGCTTTGGCCAAGTAGATGCTTTTGACTCCAAGAACGAGTATTTATGCTTGATAGTGGGTTCATGCCTCTAGAAATCAGCGTTCGAGTGACTGAAATGTGCACGGTTGTGGATATGCTGTTGCAACTAGGGATAAATAATGATGCTTAGTCTACGTGTATTTTGCATTGTTTACATTACACACAATACTTCATGCAATTATCTGTTGTTTGCAACTTAATACTCGAAGTGATGCAGATGCTGACCTCAAGGTGGATTATTTAGCAATAGACGCGCTGGAAACAAGTCTATGTACTTTGTTGTAATGCCCTGTTAAATCATAGTGAACATCTTGTCATATATTGCATTGTCATGCCCTCATTATTTGTCAATTGCCTAGTTGTAGGTTGTTTACCCAACATGCTAGAAATATTAATGGAGAGACACCACTAGTGAATTGTGGGCCCCGGTCCATTTTCCTCATACTGCTAAACTACCGACTGCAATCATACTGTTCTCTACTGTATCCTTCAATCATCACTGTTTTCTGCACCATACGTTTAATCCCTTTGTTTTCAGCAAGATCGGAGAGATTGACAACCTCTCTATTTCGTTGGGGAGAAGTAGTGTGTTTTTTGTGTGCAGGTTCCACGTCAGTTGTGCTGCTGACAACCCTCTGAAGAACCTCCATGTCCTCCTGGATTCGAGAACCTTGGTTAATTTCAAGGGAAATCTTGTTGCTGTTCTACATCAAACTCTGCGCTAGGAGTAACCTAACGAACAACACGCCCCCAAGACATCAGACTACATCATACCTTCCGCTTGGGGTCTCCCAACGAGCGTGTGATCACGTCAGCATCAACTACCCTCAAGGGTAGGCCTGATAATAGTATACCTAAGAATTGGCTTATTGATATATTTTATAATGGACTAACCACTAAATCTAGGACATACCTGGATACTTGTGTTGGTTGTATTTTTTGGGAAACAACTATAGACGAAGCTGAAGAATTATTGGGTAATATAGCTAAGAACCATGATGATTGGGATATTTCTGAGCCTACACCATTTCCTACACCCAAGAAGAGAGAAGTTCTTTTCCTCAATCCTGAAGACATGCAAGAAGCTAAGGAATCTATTAAAGAGAAGGGTATTTGATCTGAAGATGTGAAGAATCTACCTCCAATCGAACCACTATGTGAGCCTACCACTCACCCTCCTATGGAGAGGTAAATTCTCTTTAGAAATTTAATGCTACTGATATTCCATATGATAAACCTCCTTAACAATGCCTAGATTAATTTGATGATTTCATTATTAAACAAACCCACTTTAATGCACAAGTGCAAAATCAATGAAATGAAAATTCTCTTTGTATCAAAAAATTTATGCTACTTTAGGAAGAACTGTTAACGATGTTAAAGGTCCTGTTAAACAGTTTGAAATGATTCAGAATCAATTAGAGCAACTTATTAAAGTGCAAAATGATTTATTTTCTAAAATGTCTGGTCAAATTAAAGAACCTTGTAGTGTTGAAACTAGAGGTGGTGCTTTCACTCAGGATCCTCTTTATCCTGCGGGACACCCAAAAAGGCTTGAACAAGATTCTCAAATTCTAGATGAAAATAAAAAGAAGAATAAACATAAAAGAATTAGAGAGTCTAATGATAACAGTAATAATGCTAATAAAAAACAAGATAAAGATCCCAATAGTATATATATTTCTGATGCTAAAACCGAAAGTGGTAATGAGATTGATAATGATAAGAATGATGCTCCCAATAAGGAAGAAAGTGAAGTAGAATTTGGAAACTCTCCTAAAGACAAAAAGTATGCTAAAGAATATTTTACTACTAGGAAGCATGGTAGAGAAAGGGAACCTTGGATACAAAAACCTATGCCTTTTCCTAGTAAACCTCTCAAAGGTAAAGAAGAAAAACATTATAATAAATTTTGTGAGTGGATGAAAGCTCTCTTTTTGCAAATTCCTTTGACTGATGCTATTAAATTGCCTCCTTATTCCAAGTATATGAAAGATATTGTTACTAATAAGAGGTAAATCCCTAATGGGGAAATTTCCACTATGCTTGCTAATTATTCCTTCAGTGGTAAAATTCCTAAGAAGCTAGGAGACCGAGGTATTCCTACCATTCCTTGCTCTATCAAAAATAATTATGCGAGAACCTATTTATGTGATCTTGGTTTTGGAGTTAGTGTTATGTCTCTCTCTCTGTCTTTACAAGAGACTCTATTTAGATAAATTAATTCCTACTAATATCTCTTTGCAAATGGCTGATAAATCTACTGCTATTCCAATTGGTATTTGTGAGGATGTACCTGTTCAAGTTGTTAATTGTTTAATATTAACTGACTTTGTTGTGTTGGAAATGCCCGAAGATGAAAATATGTTTAATATTCTTGGAAGGTCTTTTCTTAATATCGTAGGGGTTGTTATTGATTGTAATAAAGGGAAGGTCACTTTCAATGTCAATGATTAAGAACATACAGTTTATTTTCCAAAGCAGATTGACAAGAAATTTGGTCTAAATTCAATTGAAAATCTTGAGACCATCAAGATTGGAGAATTCTATTGTCCCATTCCGGTGCCACAAAAAAATATGAAATTATTATGATTGGGACCTTGTCTATCAAAATGGAAGTAACATGATTGTTGTAGTGAAGTGCAAAGTTTTGCTTCATATAAAATTGGTTTGGTGAGAAGGCTTGATCAACCTTGTTAACAAATTGATTTTGAATGAATGAAACTATGTTTTAACTCTATTTTCTTATGTTTTCACATGTTACCGCTTGTTTTCTTCTGTTTTCTCCACCTTCTCTCATGTTTCCATTTTGTTTTCCATCTTGTTTTCACATGTTTTCATCATGCCGAATCAGGTTTTCTCATGTTTTCACCTTGTTTTCTTATGTTTTCACTTGTCATTTGCATTGTAGCATGTCTTAGAAATCCTTTAGAATTAGTGTTGCATTTGTTCATCATTTCATAAACATTTTTCTGCGTTATAATCATTTATTAAAATTTTGGAATTTCCCAAAAATAAAGTTTCTTGAAAATTTTCAGAAAATTCATATTAATTTTATATGCTTAAAAGGGGCAGACTGGCACCCGGGCCAATCCAGGGGGACCCACCTATCACCTAGGGGGGCAGCAGGCGCGGCCACCCCCTAGGCCACGCCTAGGAGTCACCTGGGGGCCCTAGGGCCCTACTACTTGAGTGGTTGCTTCCACATACTTTCTCTCTCCCGAGAAACCACTTTGCTCCAGGAAAATTTTGTGTTCTCGCTGTTCTTCCTTGGATTTCTTCGATCTCCTCATTTAGCCCACCATTTGTGTGGAAAATTGATACATCTCTTCTCTCGTATGTGACTCCTCCGGCTGTACTTGTAGCTTTTTTATTGGTGTTGTATATATTGAGTATTTTGCTACACTAGGTGACTGGCAATTTGAGCTTGCATGCTTATTTTAAGTTGATTTAAGATTTTATGATGCATGTAGTAGTTCTCCTAAGGTTGCTAGAGTGGTTCCTTATAATTTTTATCCACATAGTTCATTTTTATGGACTTGCTAAAAAAATCAGAATATGATTATGAAGAAGTTTGGAGGGTTGTTTGGAGGGAAAATTGCCCCTCCTCCTCAAGAGAGACTAGGTCTTCTAAGAGGAAGTCGATCATGAGACCCTCTCTCAATGAAGATATCACTTTTGAAGGTTGTTGACAGTTGATGTTGGCAGGGCGCACTACCAGGCTCATCAGCAACATGTAATATACACACAATACAACCAAGATATTTTTCTCCAAGGAAACAGTGAGGTTGTCAATCTCACAGGTTTTGCTAACACAAAGGATTAGGCATATAGTGTTGAAATAGGTGCTTGTTTGCAGTAAATGAAAAGAGAACAACGATTGCTATAAAAAGAACGGTGCTTGCAGTAGGTTGTATTATTAGTGTAAAAGAATGGACTGGGGTCTACAGTTCACTAGTGGTGTCTCTCCAAAACAGATAGATAACATGATGGGTAAACAAATTACAGCTGGGCAATTGAGAGAGATAGAGGCTGCATCGTAGTGCATATGCAATACACGATGATTATTATGAGATTTATTTGGGCATTACAACATGATACATATACCGTAATCCAACTGCATCTATGACTAATAATCCACCCTTAGAATGTAATCCAAGCATACTTTGGGTATTAAGTTGCAAGAAACATATTATTGCATTAAGTAAAGTGTGTAATGTAAACAATAGAATTATACTTAGACAAAGCATTGTTGTTTTATCCCTAGTGGCAACAACACATCCACAATCTTAGAAGTTATTGTCACTCTCCCAGATAACTAGAGGCATGAACCCACTATCGAGCATAAATACTCCCTCTTGGAGTTACAAGCATCAACTTGGCCAGAGCATCTACTAGTAACGGAGAGCATGCAAGATCACAAATAACATATAAAAGATAGATCTATAATGACCTTGACATAGCATTCAATATTCATCGGAACCAGCAAACACAACATGTAGCATTACAGACAGATTATCTTGATCATGTTAGGAAGCTCACAAGATCTAAACATGGTGGCATAAATAGGAGAATACAACCATATAGCTACTTCTACGAACCCGTAGTCCAAGGATGAACTACTCACACATCGCTCCGGAGGCAGGCATGGTGATCTAGAGCCCTCCGGTGATGATTTCCCATCCCGGTAGGGTGTCAGGGAGAGGTTCGGAACCCTCCCGAACTAGGGTTGACGATGACGGCAGTTATGGAACTTTTCATGGATGGAGGCTCGGATATATAGGGTTTCCCCGAGAAGGATTATAAATAGGCGAAAGGCTGATGTCGGTGGGTGTCCAGGGGGCCCACACCACCTGGTGGCGTGGCCAGGGGCGCCACCCTATGGCGTGGCCCCCCTCCGGGTCTCCTCCGGACTCCGGGTACGTGACAGAAAAATAGGACCCTCGGATTTAGTTTCTTCAAATTTCCAGAATATTTCCAGAACAACTTTTCTGAAACCAAAAACAGCAGAAAACTGACGCTGTGGCATATTGTTAATAGGTTAGTCCCAGGAAATCCATAAAAATGATATAAAGTGTATAGAAAACATATAGCAAATGTCATGAAAACAAAATGGAACATCAGAAATTATAGATACGTTTGAGGCGTATCAGGACTTTAAATATAAAATGTTATTTGAGGCGGGAGACATTAAACCCCGTTATGTTAGTTTGTTGGTGCCTTCTTTGTTTGATGTTCCCGGGTACGCATGGTCCATCTCCGAGGATATTTTGGAAGAGTACCTCAGGTCGTCGTTATTGTTTTGTTGATTGACATAATCTCTTAGAGACAAGGAGAAAATATTAGAGATAGTAACTCTCTCGTTTTTAATTATCATAATCATTTTGAAAATGGTAGTTGAGTTGAAAACAATGTTTTGATAAAGATGTTTGCTAAGAAATTATTTTATTCACATGAGGGAACATATTTTATTTTAGAAATAGACTTTAGGGTTTATGGAATTAAGGCAATTTGGATTCTTTATTCCATCTACATTTTTTTCTTCTTTTATTTGGTTTTTGGTGACTTGCTTAATCATGAAAACCAAAAGTTTTAATTTTTTTGTGATTTTTGCACTTTCCAAAAATTAGGGATGTTACAGACTACCACCCTTAAAACAAATCTCGTCCCGAGATTTGGGAAGGCTATAAAGAAAGATAGGTTTGGGTAACGGAGTTTCAAAACAACCAGGTGGACTACCACCCTTAAAAGAAAATTTTGTGGGTAATATAAAACTCTTGTATAACTGGCTGCTGGTTTTACTATGTCTTCAGCTAGAGTCATACTTCATCTTCCATAGTGTTATTGTATATCATATATCAACTCCTTGTTGGTATTGGGGGTCTTGAATCTATGTTTTTAACCTTTAGGATTCCATGGGTTAGGATTCTCTTCCAATAAAATGTGTCCGTTCACATGGTTTGGAGTGTGGTTTTACCTAAGATGGATTGAGTAGAACTTCCCTCATGGTAGGGTTACAAACCAACAGAAATCTGTTGAACTACCTTCGACACTGAGGGGTCACTCTTTGGGTCAATCAAAATCCCTGGGTCACTCTCAACTTGGTCTTTCGATGTCCTTGGCAATCTTCCATATTTTTGTTGTCATCCTTGAAAGCAAGCACCATGCTATTTCTAACGAAAATCTCATGGTAGGCAATATGTTCCATTGCTTGATACCTCCAACACAACAGATCGGATTCCTGGGTGAAATGTTTGTGGTTACACTTAATATGGTAGCTCACTATGGTTGGTGAATGAACATAGGATTTGGTTTGTCTTAGTATGGATGAGTAGAGATTAGAAAGAAAGCTACAGAAATTCCTACCCAACACAGCAGATCAAGGAAACTGATCTTGCAACAACGCATAACAAACATATAGCAACACAATCATAACACCAAACAACATGGTTTTAGAAACCAAACTTATATTGTCATACCACACTCACTAGAATGATCAATACACTAACACGTTAACGTTGTTCTAATAAAGTAACTAAATTGGTGGTCTCATCTATATCTTCTTGAGTTTTATTCAGATTCTTCTCTCAATGTCTTGAGGTGTTCTTGATTGTTGTGAAGTCTATGTTTTTCTTCAAGCTCTTCAATAATTCTTGAGTGTAGGTCTTCATGTGGTGAAAATACTTCTTGCACTTCTTGGTATGGTCATCAACAATCATGTCTTGATCGAAAACAAGGGGTAGGTCATCTATAAGAATATTTTGAAGGTGAATAATAGATGAGAGGATATGGGAAAGATTAAGAGGATTGTTTTGTTTCTAGAAAGTTTGAACATAGAAAATTTTCAATCCTAGGTTCTTTTCCAAACTTAGCGTCTCGAAATCTACAGGAAACACAATGCTGTCATACCATTTTGTAGCGTTCCCACATTTAAATAATGTAAGAACCCTTGTGTTATTGTGCTAGTCCCTCAATCAATTGCTAGCACCATAGTACAAGATGATATATCATGCAAACACATCAATTTCTATTACATCGCATGATTCGGTCTTTACAAAATAGTATTACAACTTGCATAGTCTTAGAAGATTAGCAGAAAACAAAGAAATACAACGGAAAACATAGTACAACATTGAGCCCGTCTTCTTCATTTGCCATAGGCAAAACATGTTGGCGATAGTCTCGAGATCCTAAACGAATGTAGGATGGAATATGCAGCCACAAGGGAGTCAATAGAATTTAATTTATTGACAAGTAACACTATGGTGGATATAAATGGCAAGACTAATACTACATGCTTATTTGGCTGTGTGGAGT
The DNA here is from genome assembly GCA_028641055.1 of Alopecurus myosuroides. Classification (NCBI taxonomy): domain Eukaryota; kingdom Viridiplantae; phylum Streptophyta; class Magnoliopsida; order Poales; family Poaceae; genus Alopecurus; species Alopecurus myosuroides. The sequence continues at coordinate 169,608,868 of CM054059.1, read as the reverse complement.
TTTGGCTAAGTTTGCATAAAGCCAGCTTTCTCCTATCACTTTTGTAAAACAAACTTTTCTTTCAAAAGGGTGGCATCATTGGACTGAATCTAAGTACCACAACTACTGTTCACTTGGTCAAAATTTTACTTATTGAAAATGGTGATGTGATTCTTCCGTCCATCCATATCTAGCTGCTCATAGTTTTCCATAACCGGGGACACGGCTAAGATCTTAGTTTGTTGACTCTGCACAGTTTGTGCACTTTCACCTTCAAACTCAAATCAACCCAAACACCATATACACCCTGAGTGCATTAAGTAAAGGAGAAGAATTGAGACGATATCTTTCAGAAGCAAGAATTCAACCCAATGGCAAGACCCGTTCCACCTATAATTATGCTACATCTGCTTGTCAAGCCAGGCTGAACCCTCACAACCTATTTGATCAAGACAAAGCCCATATGACTAAAGTCTGTACTGGAAGCAATCTAAACTTGGGGAACATCATAATCACTTTGTTCCTGGGTGGCATTCCTTCAGGTGAACTCCCCTCAGGGAGACACTCAACTATCGACAGCCTCGCACTACCAAATCCACCCAGGTGGTTCATTGAAGTTTGTTACTTAGAATTTTCCAGAACGTCAAGTAAAACAAATTTTGTGGCCAGGCTAAGCATCAACTAAGTACCAAGGCTTAAAAATTACAAGGTATAGGGATGGCTACACACTACTAGGATATAGCATAGCATAATATAACTTAGTAAAATTTCCTATCATGCATACTATTCAAAATCAACTAATGCATATAGAAAATAATGGGTAGTTGAATGATGTGTTACTTGCCTTGTTAAAGTTGGTGAAGATATCACACTCTGTTCACAAAAGATCGTTGCTCTCTGTACAATCTATTCATTGAAAACACAATAACAAAATAAACAAGCATCCTACCAAACAAACATACAAGTGAAGAAAACATATAAAGCAACAATCATGTTAAAAGGGGTTTAACCAAGTTGGCTAGGACAAGGTCAAGGTTTTAGTTTGAAAGATTTATTCTTTCTTGGTTCCATACTTGTTAAGGAAGTTCCAAGGGTATACTTGAGATGGACTAGGTTGAGTTTGATGTGATCTAACTTTACAATAAACATACTTGTTAAGGAAGTTCCAAGAGTTCACTAAGGTGATCTCACTATTTCAACTAAAGTAACGCATAACAAAGTGTAACGCTTAGTCATTTTCATCAGGACATTTGAGTGATCTAAGTTAGCCTTTCCATTTTGGGGTTAGGGTAGGTCTAAGTTCAATTAACTTCATAACAATGGAGATAACAAGTTAAAGTCTAGGGATTTTACATTTGTGTCGATGGTTGGACAAAAAACAACTTGTTAATCTTCAACTTGTATGGATTTCTCCAAGTCTTCATATGCTTATCTTCTTGAAGATCATCTTCATGCCTCTATTGTAGTCTTGTTTCTTGGATGGATTCTTCTCTTGGTCTTGATAGATTCTTCATGGCTTATCACTAGTTGGTCCAAGGTAGGAGGGGCACAATACCACTAAGTCAATTTGAAAAGAAAGAAATAGAAAGGATATAAATAGAGAGGTGGATTGTCTTCTCCTTGATTTTCTTCATACACTTGTACTTCCTTGAGTTGCTTCTAGTTGCTGTGGAGTCTAAGTCTTCCCTTAAAATTCTTCAATGATCTTCCTTGTTGCTCTACTTGTTGCCACCAAGTTGAAAGTGGAGTGCCTTCTATTGCTTGAGTCTTGTTTTCCATTTGCTAACTTGATGATTTCTTGAAGCAAGAATAGGAGAGTGGAGAAGTAGATGGAAAACAATAGTACTAGTGTTTGAGGTTCACTGCTTGGTCTTATATGTGATTGGCACACATTAGGGACTTGGTCTTGGCTCCAAAATAGCCATAACAACAAAGGTAACAAGGATAGAAACAATATCTAAGACATAATATTATGGGTGAACCACTATGTTGGGTTCTTGGTCAAAACATATGGTCATGGTCCAAGGGTGTCCAAAATGGTTAGGCACTGATGTCTCTGGTTCAAGGTTACCAAATGGAGCAACTTTGCTTAGGAAAACATCTTCCAATTATTTATAGAATTAAATTATGTCTAAGTACCCAAATGGCCATCTAAAATCTAAAACACTGCAAAAATAATTCAAATAGGATTTTGGGCAGTGTGTACTATTAGTACACATTCTAGGGAACCCAAAGAAATTTGGTTTGCTTAAATTGGATTTACATAATTTAAATTATGTCAAAATTCATCAAAAAAGCATATTTGAATTTTAGCCAATTTAACCTTTTCAATTTTGAATTTTAACATTACTAAAAGATTCTACACATTCTGGGGATTTGAAAAAGTCCAAGTTTGCTAAATTTGGCTAAGTGGATCAAAAGTTATGAACATTCTAAGATGCAGGGACTTTTCTGCAAAACTGCTATTCTATTTTCTATTCCGGAAGAAAAACAGAAAATGGGCTGCTGTGTGCTACGATGGGCGACAGATAACTGCTGGGCCTGGGCCAGTTACACGTTGCGGTGGGCGACAGATAGAGTTTTAATGCACAGCTGACTTTTTTTTGTTTTGTTTCAATGCACAGCTGACTTGGCGCGTTCTGATTTGCCGATACCCCTATGAATAAGTGATCTAATCTGGGCCCTCCGTTGTAGATCTAACGGACAGGGACGAAAGGGAGCTCACCTCGCCGGCGTGGGCCGCCGGAAATGGAGGAATGGTGGCGCTCCGCTCGGGATGTCGGTGGAGATGGCTCTCCGGTGATCCCCTTGCACAACGGAGGTGACCACCGTGTGCAGGACTCCATGCAGACCTCGATGGTGAGCACGAAAATTTTTGAGGTGCTCGGGAGCGGTGGCGACAAGCGACACCCGTGACGGCGGCTCCGGCAAACTTGTTCGTTCATTCTTTGTTGCGAAAAAAATACGTCTTAGCATCCACGAGATGCGCAAGAGAATCAGGGAGGAGTGAGGCAAAGAATCGGGGTCGGGGACCTCCTATACTGGCTGCAAACGATGAAGAAGGGCGGCGGGGAATACGGAACCCGAGCGAGCGATTTCTGATGCCTCGGGCACAATCCGAAGGGAAAAGAGACGTGGAAATGGGGAGGCAGTAGAGGGCTATAAAGGGGGCGTTACGGCGCTGCAATTGGTTGCCTTAAACTCGAGAAATCAAGGTCAGAAGAAATGGGTAGAAACGGAAGAGAGAGGGAAACGATCGGGCTTGATGACGTCATCACTCCTTTTATTTTTATTTTTTTCCTGTTTAATCAAAACCTTAATAACTTGTGTTTTATAAAACCAATTAACCTCAAATAAAATTTTAAAGTCTTAAAATGTGAAACCCTTTCAAACAATATCATTTTTGTAAACATTACAACATATTTTATTTTTGAATTTTGAAAATTGAAATAATTCCTTAATAGTGATTAATGTGAGTTCTATTTTAGAAAATTATAAAATACAAATATTTGTCAAATAAAATTTTAGTAGCTTTATAATGATCAAATACTATTTTCCAAAACCAACTAAAGTGTTTTCATATTTTATAACTTTAAAATATGATTAAAACATGAATAGTTACTTAATAGAAAAAGAGGGTTAATTATAGAAATATGATGTAAATGATTTTGGAAAATATTTCTATGGTTCAAATTATTGTTTTCTAGGACCTATTAAAATGTTTTCAAGATATGAGCAATTCACTCATGGTATCTTATTAACATAATCAAAATAGAGAATTTATTAATAAATTTTAAATTGAGGGTGAGTAAGAACATAGAGATTTTTCTCTAATGAAGATGTTGTTTTTCAATTGAAAACATTGTTTCTCCAAAGTACTTTAAATTGAGGGTGAGTTTTCATAACCCAATAATTTATATAACACTTTATTTTGTTGTTGATTGACATAATTTCTTAGAGATAAGGATAAAATATTAGAGATAGTAACTCTCTGGTTTTTAATTATCATAATCATTTTCAAAATGGTAGTTGAGTTGAAAACAATGATTTGATAAACATGTTTGCTAAGAAATTATTTTATTCACATGAGGGAACATATTTTATTTTAGAAATAGGCTTTAGGGTTTATGGAATTAAGGCAATTTGGATTCTTTATTCCAATTACATATTGTTTTCTTTAATTCCCTCCTTTTATTTGGTTTTTGGTGACTTGCTTAATCAGGAAAACCAAAAGTTTCAAATTTTTGTGATCTTCACACTTTCCAAAAATTAGGGATGTTACAAATAAGCAAATGATCTATACCAACCAACAATCATTTGAGGATAAACACCATATTTTGCACTAAGCTCTTTAAAACCAGCAGTTTCAGCGAAAGACTTAATGCAATCATACTCATAGTTTATACCTGATTCTTTACCTTTGTCGTTATTCCAACCTTCATTATTAGTTTCAATTGTTTCAAGAAGATCCCATTTAGCTTCAACCTTCTTACTTGAGAAAGAACCCTCCGAACATGCATCTAGATAATCCCTGTAATGTCCTGAAAGCCTTGCATAAAAATTAGTAACAATTATTTCCTTAGTAAGCTCATGGTTAGGACATTTAAGTATTAATGTTTCCGGTCTTCTGCAAGCTTGAGCAATGCTTTCTCCATCATGAGGCCAAAAATTATAAATGTAATTCCTATCTAAATACAGTTCATGAGAAGAATAAAATTTAGAGTAAAATAGAGATTCAAGCTCCTTCCACTCCAAATGATGAGGATCGTCTAGTTGCTCATACCACTCCCTTGCTTTGTCCTTAAGTGACAAAGAGAATAACCTCCTCTTAGCTTTGTCCATTGAAATACCTGCACACTTGAACAACCCGCATAATTCATGTATAAAGAGTAAACGATCACGAGAATGGACAGTTCCATCTCCAAAATAGCAGTTATTCGTGACACGTTCAATAATTTTCATAGGTATTTTAAAAGGAACACTTTCAGCATGAGGATTTAAAATATTACAAACATCACTAAAATTAGCACATATGGGAGATAAAGTATTATCAGATCAAATTTTCTCCTCTAAAGATGGGGAATTAAAAAAAATTATAAAAACTAGCTTCCCCAAGCTTAGACTTTTCCATAGTATTAGAAATAATGGTATCCAAATAATTAATGCTAATAACATTGCTACTAGCATGCAAACAAAGCTCTCTCATTTTGTTTGTTTTCCATTAAGACTAACTAGTAAAAACAAAAACAAGCAACAAGTAAAAATAAATCTAAGTAGTGAAAATAAAAACAAGAAACAATAAGATATAATTGCAGAATCTAAAGGAAAAAACTTCGAGCACTCACAAAGGATGTGAGAACCTTTTACCTTACCTCCCCGGAAACGGCGCTGGAAAAGGGCTTGATGTCTACGCACGCTTCTATTCCTGTAGACCGTGTTGGGCCTCCAAGTGCAGAGGTTTGTAGAACAACAGAAGGTTTCCCTTAAGTGGATTACCCAAGGTTTATCGAACTCGGAGAGGAAGAGGTCAAAGGTATCCCTCTCAAGCAACCCTGAAATTACGATACAAGAAGTCTCTTGTGTCCCCAACACACCTAATACAATTTTCAATTGTATAGGTGCACTAGTTCGGCGAAGAGAGAGTAAAATACAAGTAATATGGATGTTTATAAGTGATAATACCAATCTGAAATAAAAATGATAGCAAGAAAACATGTAGAAGAACTTAATGTAAACGGTGTTTCAATGCTTAGAAACAAGGCCTAGGGATCCTAGTTTCACTAGTGGACACTCTCAACAATGATAACATAATTGAATGCATAAATATCTCTCTTCACTACACTACTCCGAACCACTCTCCGGTCGGATAACAAACACCAATTCATTGCATAGGGCTGCAAAAAGCACTCCTCAAAGTCGCATTCCCATGTCTAGTTAACCCCAAACTATCACTATGAGCGCCCTAGAAGCTACTAAACAAACGCCACAATTTCATAGGATCATCCAACACAAGATATAAATATCATGCTAATCCTATGAAATTGTGGCGTTTGTTTAGTAGCTTCTAGGCAGCTCATAGTGATAGCGTGGGGTTAACTAGACACGTGAATACAAACTTGAGGAGTGTCGTTACAACCCTACGCAATGAATTGGTGTTTTTTATTTGACCGGAGAGTGGTTCGGAGTAGTGTAGTGAAGAGAGATATTTATGCATTCAATTATGTTATTATTGTTGAGAGTGTCTACTAGTGAAAGTAGGATCCCTATGACTTGTTTCTAAGCATTGAAACACCGTTTATATTCAGTTTTGCTACATGTTTGCTTGCTGCCATTTTTATTTCAGATTGCTATTATCTCTTATAATCATCCGTATTACTTTTATTTCACTCTCTCTTCGCCGAACTAGTGGACCTATAAAACTGACAATTGTATTAGGTGTGTTGGGGACACAAGAGACTTCTTATATCGTAATTGCAGGGTTGCTTGAAGGGATATCTTTGACCTCTACCTCCCTGAGTTCGATAAACCTTGGGTGATCCACTTAAGGGAAACTTGCTGTTGTTCTACAAACCTCTGCACTTGGAGGCCCAACACTGTCTACAATAATAGAAGCGTGCGTAGACAACAAGCTCTTTTCTGGCGCCATTGCCGGGGATGTAAGGTAAAAGGTACTCACATCCTTTGTGATTGCTCGAATTTATTTCCTTTAGATTCTGCAATTATATCTTTTTGTTTCTTGTTTTTTATTTTCACTAGTTAGTCTTAATGGAAAACATCAAAAATATGAGAGAGCTTTATAATATTTATCTTGAGTTAGGACATGAATTGTTTGAAGAGAAAATTAAAATACCTATGGAACTTTATTTGCATGCTAGTAGCAATGTTATTAGTATGAATTCTTTGAACACCATTATTTCTAATACTATGGAAAAGTCTAAGCTTGGGGAAGCTAGTTTTATAAACTTTTTAGTCCCCCAGCTTTAGAGGAGAAAACTTGCTCTGAGGATACTTTATCTCCCATATGTGATAAATCTAATGATGCTTGTGATATTTTAAAACCTCCTACTAAAAGTATTCCTTTTAAAATACCTATGAAAATTGTTGAACGTGTCACGAATAACTGCTATTTTAGAGATGGAACTATCCATCCTCGTGACCATTTACTCTTTATACATGAATTATACGGGTTGTTCAAGTGTGCAGTTATTTCAATGGAAAAAGTTAAGAGGAGATTATTCTCTTTGTCACTTAAGGTCAAGGCAAGGGAGTGGTATGAGCTATTAGATGATCCTCATCATTTGGATTGGAAGGAGCTTGAATCTCTATTTTATTCTAAATTTTATTCTTCTCATGAACTGTATTTAGATAGGAATTACATTTATAATTTTTGGCCTCGTGATGGAGAAAGAATTTCTCAAGCTTGGGGAAGACTGAAAATATAAATACTTAAATTTCCTAACCATGAGCTTCCTAAGGAAATAATCGTTACTAATTTTTATGCAAGACTTTCAGGACATTACAGGGATTATCTAGATGCATGTTCAGAGGGTTCTTTCTCAAGGAAGAAGGTTGAAGATAAATGGGATCTTCTTTAAACAATTGAAACCAATAATGAAGGTTGGGATAACAACAAAGGTAAAGAATCAGGTATAAACTATGAGTATGATTGCATTAAGTCTTTCGCTGAAACTGCTGATTTTCAAGAGCTTAGTGCTAAATATTGTCTTGGTCCTCAAATTATTGTTGGTTGGTATGGATCCTTTGCTTCTTATATAAATGTTCCTAAATCAAATGGGGACATACATCATGAACCTTTTAAAGACACCTGCATGAAAAATTAAACTGTTATTAATGATTGCAATGAACATGCTAAAACTTCTGAAAGTACTATTTCTTATAAGCATGTTAATTTTTGTGGAGCACTTAGACCTTGTGAAAAGAATCAAACGGAAGAAGAATATTGCATCCATCATAGGAATGAAAAAACTAGAAAGTGGGACAGGGCTTTAGATGATCTTGGTAAAAAGTTTGTGCCCTCTATCCTTTTATTTGTGAACTTTGCTATAAAGTGGGTCATTTCAATTTTCAATGATCATGTTGTAATAGCTATTCGAATACTAGAAGTTTGTATTTTGATGATATGATCACTCCTAATCAGCATGATGAACTTACATTATTTTTGGGGTGTGAAGAGTTATCAAGAAAAACTTGTTTGGTTGATATGAGTGCTCTTGATATGAATAGTGTCCTGCATGGTTATCATCTTTATTGTGTTAATAATTGCCACACAAATACTTACATACAAAATATTATAAAAGAGGAGACTTTACCAAAATATGACAGAGCTAATATTTTTTTTCATCTTATTAATGAAGAGGAGGAATCTTCTATTATTTCTGACAATAAACCAGGGTATGTGGAGAAGCTTCCTTTCAAGCCTCTCCCTCCTATAGAGAAGAAGAATAAGAAGAAAAGAGGAGTAAAAGGAGAGAGGTAATAGTATCTCCCCCTAAGCATGTTGCTCCTATTATAGTTTTTGATGATTATGAACTCGATGATTTTCCTATGCCTCTTATTTATGAAAGTGATCATGATTGGGATAAGCACACTACTTTTGATATTGAAAATCTCTTTGGTACCAATTCTGAAAATGATCATAATTGTTGTACTATTAGTTTCCAATGATGATATAGAAAGCTCTGAGCTTGTGGATGATATGTTTGAAAATCCTTTTGCTACTGATGATTATATGCTTGATACATCTCTTTCTAGTAAAATGATGCTATTGCTTATCATGATACTATGCCTCCAGTCTTTGATAACTATTATAAATGATGCTATAAAATAGGCTATGATTACAATTACCCTTATGAAACTTGTCATAGTTATGGAGGGATTACCCAAAACCATCTCCCTAATATATAACTTGTCTATCATGTTGGAGTTCTTTATGATCATTACAACAATGAATGTGATATTTTCCGTCCACCTACTATTGAGAAGAAAATTAATTATGATTGCAACATTCCTCCTATATTTGATGATTATGGTGATGATAATAATAATGATAACTATTTTGTTGAACTTTCTCCTAGTGCTATTAATGAGAATGACTATGCTTATGTGGAGAGTATCAATTCTTTTATGCATGTGGCTCATGATAAGAATGTTATATGTGATACTTATATTGTTAAGTTCATTCATGTTGCTACTTAAAGTTATTATGAGAGAGGGAAACATAGTCTTATGCATCTCGACAATATCAAGTTTCCCCTCTTTATGTTGAAAGTTTTGAATTTGCACTTATTGTCTTCCTATGCTAGCCACTTTGTGCTTTCATGACTTGTTTTTCTACAAGATTCTTTTTCATAGGAAGTGGGTTAGACTTAAATTTGTTTTATGTTTGCTTCTTGATGTTCTCTTTTGCTTCAATTAATATTTCTTATGTGAGCATCTTCTCAAATTATCATGCCTAGCTAAAAGGATTTAAAGAAAATCACTTCTTGGGAGATAACCCATGTTTTATTTTTTTCATTGTTTTTCTCTGTTTTTTTTTGAGTCAAGGGGCAGTATACTTCTATAGAAACTCCTTTGTATCTTTCTTTTCATGTTTTAGTAGTGCCAAGTAAAGTTTCTGACGAGAGTTGGAGTTGGTTTTCGGATTTATGTTGTCCACCGTAAAAAATCATATAAATCATAGAAAAATCAAAGTGACCTGAAATTTGTTGTGCTTATTCCTCGGCTAATTCCGCAACTATTTTCGTTCTTGAAGTTTTTCGATCTGAGTAACGTAAGTGCATCGAAAAAATTCGTCTTTACAGACTGTTCTGGTTTTCACAAATTCTGCCATTTTTCTTGCATTTGCTCTTTTACGATGTCAAGTGGATTTCTTTGCTTCACGAAACATCAGTGGATGTAGATAATGTTTAAAATTATCAATAGCACTTGTGCCATACAGAACCCATGGATTTTTTATTGTTGCACTAACCCTCTAATGCAAATTACTCTGAGTGTGGTGTGAAGGAAGTTTTAAGGGTCAAGAGAAGAGGGTGATATATGTGATCAAGAAGAGTGCAAGGTCAAAGCTTGGGGATGACCCTGTGGTTCATCCAAGCATATTTTTACAATACTCAAACATCTAATCTTGGGGATTCCCAAGGCATCCCCTTCTTCATCAACAATCTATCAGGTCACTTCTAGTGAAACTATATTTTTATTCGGTCACATCATATGAAGTTTACTTGGAGCGTCTGTTTGTTTTTCTTTTGTTTGCCTTGCTGAAATAATATAGTTGGATAATAGCATTCTTTTTTTTGGGAGAGAAACACGCTCCGCTTTTTCGTTTGAATACTTGTTATGCTAGTATTCATAGTTTTTCTTCTAGTTACTGCAAAATTCCTGTTTAGCTCTTGTTTTCATTGCATCTCTTGTTCAGAGTTGTTAGTTTTAGTAGTTTTTTGTGAGTACTCTCATGTTTTCTTGCTATAGAATTTAGAGAGTTTTTGTTAAAGCATGTTTTGTATGGTGCTTGTTGGGAAAAGAAACTGCTGCTTGAGGTAGAATTTTTAACGGTGCAAGTAGAAGCTTGTATAGACTGTGGCTAGACTTTTTCATATCATGCTAGATGTTATTTTAATTCTAAAGCCTTGTGGTTATTTAGTAGTATGATTAGCCTCAAATAGCTGAGAGTGTTTAATGTTCCCTTGAAAGAATCATGAGTTGTTCTTGTCATATTGAAGCATAAATTTGTGGTGTTCTCCTTTGAATGTTTTATTTGGTTTACTTGGCCCATGCTCACACCATGTTTATGACTATGAACCAGTCACTTATAGCCTACATGATCATTTAGTTTTTGAATATGTGGTACCACTTATTCTTTGATTAATGATGTCTATGTTGCTATGCATGATTATGGCTCTTATGCTCTCTTGATTTGTCGATCCCAGTCTTTTGCTAGCCTCCACCCATAGTGATTATGAGCTCTACTCGTGCATCCAACTCCCAAAAACCAAGTTTTCCCATTGTGTCCACCATACCTACCTACATGTGGTATTTAACCACCACTCCAAAGTAAATTGCTCATGTGTTACCTTTAAAACTTTCAAAATTACTCAAGTTTTGTGCTCCTGTTTTCACTCATGAGGACGTAAATAGAGAATCTTTATCTCACTTGTTGATTGGACTTTCACACCCTGGACTAGTGGCTACATCCGCTTATCCAATGATAGAAGAGCTAGCAGCGGGGTGCCGAGCCCCAAATTAATAACAACAAATTTTCTTCACTATTTTTGCCCCTGATTTATCAGTCAAAGCATAATTGTGTAAACAGAAGAGAAAGAGGGATGACCTTCTACCCAGATGCATCCTTCTATGGGAGCCTCTCTTGTGAAGTCTAGTTGTCTTGTGACGTACTGTATTTTCTGTTTACCATTCGTTGACATAAGCATACACCTCTCTTAAAATATACACACTCCTCCACGATATGTGATTGTTGCCAGGCACCCGATGATTCAGTTAGACATGGTTTGTGAAAGATGGTTGGGAGGAGTGTCAAGCTTTTTATACCTCTGTTTAATAAAATAAAAGATCTAGCACATGAGTGATCCATACTTCCCTCTGTGAACGGCCTTTCTTTCACTTTTATGTTGAGTCTCCATCTTCTAACTTTATCCACAATTGAGAGAGCATAATTTCCATTCTGTGTTTTATGTGCATTTATCCCAGAAACATTATTAATTGACTCATGATCTGTTATTGCTTGTTCTCTAATTATTTTTTCCAGTCTTCCTCATGAACTTTGAAGGTGTCCTGACATTTATGTGTTGCCCCACTCTTAAGGACTAGAGAAATATCACTTTGACATGTTTTATCTATACTTGAAACAAACATATATCTTTCGTTGCATTGATATTCATGATCTTTTATTTGTGTTACTTCTCATGATGCAAGGTGATTTCTATGCTTTATTATTAAAATTCTATTTATCATGCTTGTGTTAAAGTTCTATGATCTCAGCTTACTTATGCTTTTACATTATTGATGATCAAGTTTATGTTGGTAGCATGTCACCTCAGAAATTATGTGTTTTTATCGTTTACCTACTCAAGGACGAGTAGGAACTAAGCTTGGGGATGTTGATACGTCATAAACGTATCCTTAATTTCTGATGTTCCATGTTGTTTTGATGTTGTTTCCCACATGTCTTCCTTACACTTTATGCCATTTTAATCGATTTCCCGGGACTAACCTATTGACAAGATGCCTCAGAGCAAGTTCCTATATTCTGCTGTTTTTAGTTTCAGAAAAGTTATTCTGGAAATATTCTCGGAATTGGAAAATTCAAAAGCCAGAAGTCTTAGAAGTCCCGGTGGGTCCATGGAGTCCCGAAGAGACCCGGAGGGGTGCCCGGGAGCCACCACATCATAGGGGGGCGCGGTTCCCCCTTTGGCCGCGCCAAGGGGTGGTGTGGGCCCCCTGGGCACCCCTCGGTATCGCCCTTTCGCCTATATATGCCCCCTGATGCATAAACCCTAGGGGGATTGGCCTTTTCCACCAAAAACATCCGTAGCTCCGCCGCCACCGCCGACAAGTTTCAGGGGACAGAAATCCTTGTTCCGGCACCCTGCCGGGACGGGGAAGTGCCCCTGGAGCCATCTCCATCGACTCCACCACCGTCTTCATTGCCGTTGTTGTCTCCTGTGATGAGGAGAAAGTAGTTCTCCCCCGGGGTTGAGGGCTCTACCGGTAGCTATGTGTCTCATCTCTCTCTCCCATGGTGTGATCTTTATGTGACCGTGAGCTTTGTAATCTAGGTGAATTAGTAGATGTTACTCTTCATCTGTTATGCTGCTCGAGTGGTTTTGTTACGAGATCTCCGTAAACACTTTGATCACGGTGTAAAGGTGACAGTGTGTGCACCGTGTGGTTTAGCATGATATTTATATCTTGTGTTGGATGACCCTATGAAACTGTGGCGTTTGTTTAGTACCTTCTAGGGCGCTCATAGTGACAGCGTGGGGTTAACTAGACATGGGAATACAAACTTGAGGAGTGTTGTTACAACCCTACGCAATGAATTGGTGTTTGTTATTTGACCGGAGAGTGGTTCGGAGTAGTGTAGTGAAGAGAGATATTTATGCATTCAATTAAGTTATCATTGTTGAGAGTGTCCACTAGTGAAAGTAGGATCCCTAGGCCTTTTTTCTAAGCATTGAAACACCGTTTACATTCAGTTCTGCTACATGTTTGCTTGCTGCCATTTTTATTTCAGATTGCTATTATCACTTATAATCATCTGTATTACTTGTATTTCACTCTCTCTTCGCCGAACTTGTGCACCTATACAACTGAAAGTTGTATTAGGTGTGTTGGGGGCACAAGAGACTTCTTGTATCGTAATTGCAGGGTTGCATGAGAGGGATATCTTTGACCTCTACCTCCCTGAGTTCGATAAACCTTGGGTGATCCACTTAAGGGAAACTTTCTGCTGTTCTACAAACCTCTGCACTTGGAGGCCCAACACTGTCTACAATAATAGAAGCGTGCGTAGACATCAAGCTCTACATCGCCATTCCTGCCTCCGGAGTGATGCGTGAGTAGTTCATCCTTGGACTACGGGTCCATAGCACTAGCTAGATGGTAGTCTCTCCACTTTGAGCTATCATGTTTAGATCTTGTGAGCTGCCCTACATGATGAAGATCATCGTTATGTAATGCTACATGTTGTGTTTGCTGGGATCCGTTGAATATTGAGACTATGAGCAAGTTGTTTATTTATCCATATGCCTATGTTGTTTATATCTTGCATGCTCTCTGTTGCTAGTAGATGCTTTGGCCAAGTAGATGCTTTTGACTCCAAGAGGGAGTTTTTTTTGAAACATTTTCTACTGCAGGGGAGTCCCCCACAACCCTTTATTGCCACCAAAAGAGTTTACAAATATTTACAAATGTGCATAGAAGGATATACTAAGATAATCTATCACAACCTAATGTAAGGTGTTAATCCATGATGATAAATCCGCAGCCAAAGAAGCACTCAACCTATGCTTAAGCAATAGGAGGTCTAACATGAAGCCAACTTTCCAACCCTTGAAGGAATGCCTCTCAGACTTGAAGATAACTCCATTCCTCTATTTCCAAATATTCCAACAGGCAAGAATCACTATCTCAGTGAAACAAGGACCTTTGAAATTCTTTTTAGCAATGGAAAGATTAGCCAAAATTGTGTTATCACTCCAGGCAATTTGCAGATAGTTCCAAATCCTGGAGCTGAAAACACACTGGAAGATCAAATGTATCCAATCCTCAAGACAGCGATTGTTGCAAAGGACACAATACTCATTCCCATCAATCCTCCAATTCCTCCTCTTAATCATATCCTTGGTATTAATCCTATCATTTAGGATCAGCCATGAAAAAAAAAATTATGCTTTGACATGCATTTGGATTTCCAGATCCACTTGGCTGGTTTATCATCAATCAATTGAGCAAACTGTAGCTGATAAAATTTACTGGAAGTATATACCCCTTTATTAAAATTACAGGACCAGACATCCTGATCATTATTCACCTGAACGTTTCCCAGGATGCCTTGAAGATCAACAAATTCTTGAAAAGCTTCATTTGAGAGAGGCAAGTGAAAAGCATCAGAAAGATCAGTTATCACTTTCAAATCTCTCGCTGAGGCCATCTGATCCTTAGCAAATGAGAACAATATTGGGAATTTCATTGATAGAGCATGTCCCAGCTAAGAATCTTTCCAAAAAAGAGCAGAATATCCATTTCCCACTTAGCAAGAAGAGAATGAACACCAAGTATCAGATAATTGCATAATACCTTTCCACCAGAAGGATCCACAAGAGGTAACTGCATGAGGAACCGACTGAAAGTAGTATGCATTCTTGACCAGAGTTACCCAAGGAATATCCATAGGTTTGTAAAATTTTGCTAGAAATTTGAGCAACAGAGCCCTGTTTTGAATCTGGAGATTAATGACTCCTAAACCACCTTTACATTTTGGCTTACACACCATATCCCAAGCAGCCAAAGAGTTTACTCTTTTCTTGTTTTTATCTTTCCTCCATAAACATCTCCTCCTTGCTTTATCAATAATATCAATGACTCCTTTAGGTATCACCTGGGTGCACATATAATATGTGGGCAAGGAAGAAAGAACTGAGTTCACAAGCACCAAGCTGTCACCATATGAGAGGAAAGGTATTGTTGCAAAAAGTCTCCTCTCAACTCTGTCAATGAGAGGAGAAAAATCCTTAATTGATGGCTTAGTGGTGCCCATAGGCAAGCCTAGATAGGTAAAAGGCATGGAAGCCACCTTACAGTCCAAAACATTAGCCAAATCAATAGTTTCCTGCTGAGATAAATTTATTGGTATCATTGATGACTTATTGAAATTCACCTTTAGTCCAGTGATCTGGGCATAAAGGTTAAGTAGGTTCTTAAATACCAACAATTGATCAGGATCAGCAGGCAAGATCGCTAAAGTATCATCAGCATACTGAACAATAGGATAATCCCCTCCAATAGGAATTGGTAAACGAAGGCTTCCCTCCCTGAGAGCCAAATTAACAATACTTTGAAGCAAATCTCCACCCAGAACACATAGAATAGGTGAAAAAGGATCACCCTGCCTGACTCCTCTTCTGCAAACAAAAGGTTTACCAGGAACACCATTTAAAAGAATAGAAGATGAACCTGAGGAGAGAATTTCCTTCACCCATTTGATGACTAAAGGTGGGAACCCTTTAGAACTCAAAATCTGAAGGATGGCACTGTGCTCAATAGTATCAAAAGCTTTCTCAAAATCAATATTGAAAACCACCACTTTCTGCTTAGAATGTTTACACTGTAAAATGTATTCAAAACACCATGCCAGGCAATCTTGAATAGTTCTGGATTTAATAAAACCATATGGATTATCATGGATGCAGCCCAAGATTTTATCTTGAAATCTATTAGCCAGAATCTTTGTGATAAACTTCAGACAAGTGTTGGTGAGGGAGATAGGTCTAAAATCATTCACAGTCTCAGGAGAGTGTGATTTTGGAATGAGAGTAATAAAAGAGCCATTAATACTTTCCAAAGAAATCATTGCACCATGGAATTCATTGCAAAGTTTGATAAAATCATCTTTTATAATACTCCAACAATGTTTAATGAATAAACCAGTGAAACCATCAGGACCAGGAGCACGAGCAGGTTTGAGGTGCTTAACCACACCCTCCAATTCCTCAATAGAGAAAGGATTTGCAAGGTCCTCTAAGCCATCGACCACAGGAAAGAACTAAGATAAATCCATATTAATAGTAGGTGGGCAAGAGACACCCATTCTGTTTTTGAAACATGACCAAAATGCAGCAGCTTTCTCCTGGTGATCCACCAGTATATTCCCTGAAGCGTCCGAAATGGAGGGAATTGCATTTTGTCTAAACCTCTCAGTGGCTCGGGCATGAAAATATTTAGTGTTTTCACCAGAAAGCTTAGCCCAACGAATTGTACACCTTTGTTTCCAATATTCAGACTACAGAGATAATAATTTCTTAATATGTTCTTTAACAATCAGTCTGAAATTGAACTCAGGAACACTCAAAGGTCTCTCAACTTCCATCTGATCAAAAAACAGAATCACCTTACTACTCATCTCAATAAGTAATTTCAATTGAGATAGATTCCTTCCCCAATCCTTTAGGGCATATCTAAGATTTTTGAATTTTGCTGTGATTCTGGTGGTGATAGATTTGGCCATGACAGGGGTATTCCAAATTTTGGTCACTAGGTCCAAAAACCCAGGCTGATTGATCCAGTGATTTTCAAATCTAAAATTCTTAGCCTTTGGAATGTTTGTTCCAATTTTGATAGTGCAGGGCAGGTGATCAAAAGTAATCTTGGACATGGGAATTACCAAGGTGTTAGGAAAATCCAAACTCCATTGACAAGAAGTAAAAAACCAATCCAGTTGAACAAGCAAAGGATTCTTTTGCATATTAGACCAAGTATATTTTCTACCCTTAACAGGAAATTCCAATAAACCCAAGTGGCTAATGACATCATTGAAAATAAAGATATCATTTAAGTCGTCCCCTGGCTTATTTCTATTATCCAAAGATCTAATAAAATTGAAATCCCCAAGAATCAACCAATTTTGATGTATTGGAATGGAAAGGTTGTATAACCAGTTTACAAACTCATCTCATTCCACACCTTTGCAAGGACCATGCACATTCACTAGAAGCCAAGTAACAGAGTTATGAACCGAGGTGAATTTTATGTGAATGGCAGAACGATGCACTTCCAATAATTCTCCATTGAAAATGGAACTATTCCATAGCACAATTAAACCTCCAGAAGCTCCAACAGAAGGAGAGAAAACAAATTGATCAAACCTCTTAGGACAGAATGACCTAATAAAAGAATGATCAAAATCCTGGCATTTAGTTTCTTGGAGGCATATTACAGATGCATGACTTTCCTCAATTTTATTGTAAACAGCTTCTCTTTTAGATTTATCATTTAAACCTCTAACATTCCAGTCAAAAACAATCCAGTCCAGAAGCATTGATGATGTACTATCCATTGAAGACTGATAATAATAATAAACCATGTTGATCAACATAAATGACCAACAGAGAGAAAACCAGATAGTAGCAACCTTTACCATATATCAATACATTATAGATCCAGGAAAGAAAACAAAATATAGTAACAAGGTCCAAAACACCCAGGGGCCAACAAGGCCCAGAAATAGAAGAAGGCCCACTAATCATCGGAACTTGATGGGCTTCTTTGGAGCAGCTTCAAGCTTCTCCACCGTCAGCTCAGAATCATCAATTTGAAGCATTTTTCCCGCTCTCCTCAGTACGGCAACAGGCGTAATGGGTGGCACACCATCAGCAGCAGCCCGAGGATGTGAAGATTTAGCTTTCTTCCTTGGTTCAGGCTTGTCAGATCCAGGCATTCTTAGCTAAACTCCTCGTCACACGACGGTCCTCAATTACCAAAGGAGTAGCATCCTTTCGCGTCCTCTTCTTGGAAGCAGCAGGCACAGGTGTAGCCAGATGATTCTCCAGCAACAAGGGAGTAGACACAGCAGGGATCACCAAAGGCAGCAGGGAGGAAAGAAATTCGAACCTCCTGTCAAAAATAAACCTGGCTTTGTGTTCCTGGAAGTACCTGGACCACTCCACAACAGGATCAGGCAGGAGCACTCTCATAATCTGGACATCATCCTCCTGAGCTACAGCATCCACCTGCACTGGTGGAACAAAAGGAACAATGGCCAATTGATTTTGCTCCACTTGCTGCTGCAGCTCAATAAAATGATCATGTCCTTCCGCCCTGACAGCATTTATCGAGACAACCGTCGCACCTAAAAACTGAATAGATATCAATGATTGTACCTGTTCAGGTTCTGGTGGCTGATCTACCAGGCCACCCTGTCCATCATTCTCTCCTTGTGCCTCCATATTCCAATTGCCCCACCCATCCTGCTGCTGCCCAGGGACAACCGGCGGCACCCATGCATCTTCAAGAGGAGCAACAGGTGCACCAAAAACTGGGTGCGGATTACCATCACCAGGAACAGGGGACTCATCCCCAGGAAGAATGTCAGCTGCATCATTGTCCAGAATATAGACAGGACTAGTCCAGGAAACAACATGTCCCCCATATCTCTGCACTTCATGAATAACAACTGATCTCGGAATATCATCTGCTCCTCCATAGGAAACTTTGAGCAGAGTGCGGCAAGGAGAAGCATCCTCCCGCCACCAGGATCTCAGCTTCCCAAATTTGGAAACGAACTCACGAAGGAAATCATCAGTGCGATAATACATGTGCAAGTTCAGAATCATGATCCACCCAGTCCTAGTGTAAACAGTGGCCCTTAAGTTCTCCCCCTCATCATGCCTAACGAAAGAAAGCATTCTACCATCTGGAAATATGAACGGAACCGAACTGACCAAGATATCTCTGGCCACCTGATCTGCCAAGCGGTACAAACCAACACCAACCGCACTTTCCGAGAAGGAAATTACCTGCAATTTGTGCTCTTGGAAGATGTGATCAACGATCAATTGCAGGACATCATCAATCTCTTCAACAGGTGTCCGGGGAACAAGCTGAGCAATAGCCCAAGATTCATGGCGTCTGACAGGTGCCATGGAGGAGGTGATGTAGACTCGAGCCGGCCGTTCCTCAGCCGCCCAAGGCTCCTGGATGTGCATCCCCGCCGGGAGGAACCTGGTAGAATCACAAGGAAAGTTTGCCATCAACAATGGTGGTTCCGAATTGAGCGGAGACTCCGGCGAGGGTTTTCGTGGAACAGTAGCAGAGGCAGGGGAAAGAACTGGGGGAGGGGACTCCTCGTTTCTGACCGCCGCCGATTTAACTACCCATCAAAGAGTTCCATTAAGTCCCGGGCAGTTTTTGCGGATATGGCCCGAACGTGAACAAGACCAGCACCGAATCCGGCCCGTACAATTTTCTATTGCATGTTTAGCTGAGAGACAGTTAGAACAGGGCCACACCTGGGCCGCCATCTTATCAATTAATTTGGCAAAACCGTCATCGACGGTAGTGGAAACAGAAACAGGAGCCATAGGAGGAGGTTCTTTTACATATGTAGAAACAGAAAATCCTGGCTCAAAAGAACCGAACTTAATGGCAGGCAGAACATTATCAATATCCTTAACCACAACCACCGTAGAAGAAACATCGGACTCCTTGGTCTGATTAAGAATTGGTTTATGAATAACTAAATGCTTCCGCGGGATGTACCGGTTATTAATTACCTTTTTCTTTTTCCTCAAGACCAAAGTCCACTCCTTATCCTGATCAACATTCCACTTCTTTAATTCAGAAATCCAATTAGGCCCGCCAAAGCTCCAGAGATGAAAATAGAACTTGAAGTGAAAGCATTTAAACCATTTAATTTTCATGATGTGAAAATCAACCTCCTTGGAGGAAACCTCAAAAGAGAATACCCGATCATGAAGGCATTTAACATTGAATGAACCACAATAACCTCCAATAGCTGCCACGAGAGCCAATGCAACAGTGTCTTCATCAATCTTAAAAGAAGCACGTCCAAAAGAGACCACCAGTTTAAAAGCACCATACTTCTTAGAGGCATGAACATCCGATCCGAAAAGCAATCGGACTTCTTTAGCCAATGCAAGACCTCTAGAAAAATCCAGGTCTAAAACCCTAGCCGCATGGACCAAACCCACAGAAGGGCCAATTGGATTTCGATCCAACACCGGGATCAAAGAGTTGACATCCAATATTGGAACAATAACATTAGAATGATCCAATACATAACCATTGCGAGGAACAAAGTGATCCTGAACCTTGGCACGATGACACACAAAATAGATCTCACATCCTGGATGAACATTTTCACGTACCTTGAGAAAACATTGATCAAGCACAAAGCCTGCTTGATCGACAAGTTGAATCTTCTTGTCTTTCGGATCCAAAAGAATAAATCCCACGTAGATGGATTGAACTTCAGATCCAGGTCAGTGGAGAAGTGTAAGGACCCCAGACCGGCAGTCTGAAACCCTCCGTATGCATACATTCACGATCCCAGAAAGATCAGTCGTGAACAACATACAAAGTTGGCACACAGAAATACATCATCCATTACACGAATACATAAAGGTATTACATAAAAGATCACATGATCTAGTTTAACGCAACTGCCACATGGGGCAGGCAACTTATCAAACACAGCGGAAGACAATTAAAATCACAACGTAGTTGAGCCCAAGTCACGCCTTAACCTACAGGCTGCTGACCCGGAGACGATCCTAGTTCGCAAAGCCGTTAGCTCCGTACTTCTCTTCATAGATATCCTTCGGAGGCTCCTTCTCAAAGTCTGGCAAGTAGATACCAGGGGCGAAACCATAATGAGTACATTTGAATGTACTCAGCAAGACATCCATCATATCACTTACCAACATGCAAGTATGCTTATATGGTGGAATAGGTAGGCTATAAATAGGGTTCACTATCAATGGTGTTCATATATGATGACACCACAGTTGCAGTCAGGTTAATCTGTATCTTCGTTGAAGAAGATACTTCAGAAAAAAAAATAGTTTTATTTCTCTTGTAGATATCACATGTACAAGAGGTTTTGTAAAGCTTTGTTAAAGAATATTTTCTCTTTGCAAAACTTCTTGGAATCAGTTTCCCGAATTCTTGCTTAGAGTAGAAAAGGTTTTCTTTGCAAAACATTTTGTTTTGTATAACAACATCTGGCTTTTCATCATCGACGATACCTCCACGGTATACGTTTTCCTTCCTTTCCGAACTTCACAAGTTCAACACTTCCTTTCAAAAATTCCCTTTCAAAAACTCCTTTTTTGAAAACATTGACACAATGCTAGCTACATGGCCATTCAACTGTCCATATCCGAGGACGCGGCTTCTTCGAAAAAGTTGTACTCTGCAGAGGTGTACACATCCACCAGATCCAGTACACCTACCGTGAACAACCACGGACTGTAACAACAGTATGTAAACATCAGGTATCCGATCATAACCATTCACTATGTTCAAGCTAGTATATGTCTATCTCTTCGGTCGAGTGTCCGCATCCCCGGCACCGAGCTAATCCCCGCCAAGCCAGGAGCCCCAACTGCTGCATCCGGAGGGAAAATTAATCCCACACTTTATATGTCTCCACGACATTCGGTTCGAGGGTACGACGTCCCTTATAGCGATTGAGATAGAACACACACTAACAAGGACAAACTTCAAGTTAAGCCCCGTGCCCATGTTGGGGTAGGGTGGCAGTACGGTAAAGGTTGTCCGGCGAAGACTAGGTTATGTGTCATTTTTGAAAACACCACTTTCTCAAAAATGACCACTTCCACAATCCTCCGGAGAACAAGGATCCGCCTTTTCTCCGGGTTTTTCCGTAAAGCCTTTGTTTTGTAGAATCACAATTTTAGGGTGTCCACTTAGGGACTAATATATTTGATGGTAATAAATACCATATGGTGGCTTATGGGCTTGGTATTACCAAGTTTAACTACTGGCATGATAGTAACCTATATACTAGTATAGTAGTAATAGCCACATCAAAAATAGTTTTGATAATCAAGTTTTTTGTAAAACTTCAGAGGTAAAACATGCATGATAGATAATGATAAGTATTGTATCAGCAAGCATCAGGATGGCTTGCCTGGTATCTCCTTGTGTCCCTGGTTTTGGAGTGACTGGAACTTGAAACAGAGCTTCACGACACTCCCTTCCTCTTCGTTTTCTAACGTCGTAAAGAGAATAAAGGACACACATTCAGAACTAATCAAGGCAAGCAACAATACATAACAATACATACAGCAAGGAAACTAATAATAACCAATCACACAATTTATTAACTTAGGCAAACAATCAAACAAACACACTTGGCAGAAATGCCATTTAATAAGACAGCTCAAGGTTGGAGGAACATATCTCACAACCTCAATATCATGGATTTAGTGGGTGTGCCACTCTCATACCAAGATATTACTAAACCAAAAATACACTTAGTTTCACAAGGGTGAGACTACTAAAAGTATATAAAACATGCACAATAATAATCATGGCAATGGGTCTATCAACCACACCACAAAAAGAAAAAGGTAGCTATCCTACTAAGTCTAAGTTGACATCAAGAATAAATAAGACACATGATTTGCAAAAGTTACTTTTACAAATCAGTGAGCCTACACAAGTTCAACAAGGAAATATACTCATCACAAAACACACAATTCTCATAGTGAGAACAATAGAAACAATGACTAAAAAGGAGGAATCCTATAGACATGTTTCTACTAAAAGTTTGCTATGCAAGCATGCATAATAACTAAAGTACTAAAATGCAAACAAGGAACCATGTTATCATGATGGGAAATGAAAACATGTCCTCATGCAAGGATACACACATATCTACCAAACACAAGTTGGCAGGAAAAATAATTCAATACAAAAACTGCTAAGGAAACTAGTACTACTCAAACATGAAGAATCAATGGATGCATTTCAATCAAGTAATTGAAATACAACCATAGGGTCCATGTCATAAAAACAGGAGTGAAAAACATCTATACTTGCTATAACAAAAATATCCCATTTAGCAAAACAATGCATCAATTTGCAGGGCAACTCCTACATACTAGTGGTAATAAAAAGGGCATTACTAGAGGACTCAAACCACACTCCAAGAATGGATTTTTCCTAGCAAGCCACACATGATTACAACCACTTACAAACAGAAGAATACACATTTTCATTTAGCACTAAAAATCCCAAGCAAAAATACTAGGCACTCATTAGTTAGAGAATTATATAAAAGAAACACATCTAGTGTGGGGGGAAATAATGTTCCCACCAAAAATGCAATGAAACCAGTGGGTGTTCCACTAGCATAACAAAGCATTAAGAGGTCACAAAGCCTGTGGTCACACTTGCTAAAAATTAACAAAAGTCTAAACTAGCATCTAGTGCAATAACCATACTAGTAGAAAATATTAGGATGCAAAAATAAGCAAGGTAATGCTACTCATGCTATTGTTTTCACACAAGTGAAAACTCTAGGGGTCAAGTACTCATAAAAACATAATCAAAATTCTACTGGTCCTATGAACACAACACAAAAATATGTGGCTACACAACCACAAATTCTTATGCCAAAAATTCTACACATGAGAGAATTTTTCCATAACATTCTCATAGTCATGACAAAGCTACTCATGCTTTTCTACCAATTCAAATGCAAGCTAGCAGAGGTGATAAAAACACAATATAAGTACCAACATGGTGCTGGATCCAATCAAAAATCCAAGTGCTTGCACATAAATTTAACACTCAAAAATTGCTATGCAAGATTTAACTAGAGAATAAAACATATGCTATTCTCAGAAATCCTATTTCTTCTCCACTCAAGTCCACACAATCTAACATGATAAAATAGCTAAGTAAACCTTAGAAAACAAGTTCACACAGCTTGTACATGCTAGAAAACAATATTGCAACACAAAAATATAATCACTCAATTTAAATACCTAAAATGCCAAAATGGCAGAAACAAGCAATTTATAGATCTGTCCACCAAATGTTCTATGACGCTCTAAAAATTAAACCCATATAGGGTTGGATAGCCCTAAACATATACAAGACCATCCAGTTGAGTTTGCATCAAAATTCATTTTTAATAATTTTATAAAAATCACCAAAGTGCTCTCTGGTGTTTTACCAAATTGCATGCCATTTCTAAAATAATAGGAATTTGGAAGCAAGGTTAATTTCTCCTGTTAGAAAATTTCAAGGGCTTTCCAATGCAATTGGATACACCTCATTATGGGTTTTGGATTTAAAATGGTGCTCATTTTGGTCTTTCTGGTACCTGTTGCCAATCCATTTTTCATTTCAAAAATATTCATCCAAATGTAGATCTACAAGTTGGAGATGGTTTAGATTTAGTGTATGTACAACTGTGAATTTTAGTTTTGTCAAATTCATCTTTTAGATTAGTTTTTAAGGCCAAAAGCAATCATACACTTTTCTGTCAAAAATTAAAAGGAAAAATCAAACAGACATGGGCTAGATCCATATTGGGCCGGCCAGATCCAAATGCACCGCGGGCGGATCTAGCCTTAGACACTGCCCAGCGGGCCAGCCGACACGGTGGCAGCCACGCGGGCCAGCGCGAGGGCCACCAGCAGGTTCAACAAGCTCCTGCGCGGGGTCAACGCAAGCATGACGCGAGCGTGCGTCATCCGCCGGCGGGAGGGGTCTCCGGCGAGCTCGAATCTGACGCAAACGTTCATCATTTTTCGATTCATAAACATCTACACGATGGTCTCGACGAGGGGAATCTTCTAGGTGCAGCCTCGCTTCCCGGGAACCACCGGAGGGTGGCCGACGACGGCGGCGCGCGACGGCCGGAAGCGGGCACGGCTCGGTGGCGTTCTAGAGAGAGAGGGAGAGGGAAAGAGTGACCGTGAGGGTCGCGTGCTCACCATGAACGCGATGGAAGGCTCGGTGAGGACGGGGGAGGAGCGAATCGGCGGGAATCCCTCGCCGGAGTCCGCCGGGCTCGGAGAGGAAAGCGGATGGCGCGGGCACCACGCGGCGTTCCGGCTTGATTCCTTCAGCAGGGAGGGAAAGCTCGACGAGGCGGAGACGATGGGCACCACGGCGACCGGCGGAGAGCTCACCATAGGCCGAATCGATGGTGACCTTCTCCTAGGGTTTCGGTTAGATATTTTCAGAGGAGAGAGAGGGAGAAAACTCAAGGGGGAGAGAGAGGGGGTAGATAGCAATCATAGAGGGTGCACATGGGGGTTTTAATCCTCTAGCAAGCTTCTAGTCGAAGCAATGGGGCATGGGCAGCCATGCCCTCTACTGCATCTACAGGAAGAAGAAGGACAAAGATGACTAGGATTACATTTTGGTCCCTAGCAATTACAAATAGGTCCTTTTCCTCTCTGAAAATTGATGTTTTCACTAGGCAAACAAAGTTATAAATTGAAATCCTTTTGCCCAAAATTCTTATTAGTATATATGTACAACATATGTGAAAATTGGCTCAATTGAATAAACTTGGTAGTTCAAAGTTATTCAAATTTCAATTCTTACATAAATGGACATTGAATTTATTAGGCTACTTAGGAGCTTCCAAAAATGATAATTTTTGGTACACATTCCTTATTTGGTGTGTTCCTTATGTGGTAGAAAACTCAAGTCATTTTGAGTTACTTCATAGAACAAACTTGTTCAAATTTCTAAAAAGTGCTGTCTAGAAAACAGGGGTTTTTGGCAACTTAAGTTATTCAAAAACTTGTGCCCTTTTGGTTTTCATCCTTATTTTATGATATAGAGAATGTGGTATTTATTTCATGGCATTTTGAAAAACTTTGTAGAACAAACTTGTTCAAAATTCCAAATGTTGCTGTGGAGAAAAATCATGTTTTCAGGACTTTAATTGATTCAATTTTTGGTCTCCTCTTGTGTGTTTTCCTAATTTTATATAAGGAAGCACTGGTATCAATTTCAGATCATTTAAATAAAGTTTCCAATAGTAACTTGTTTGAGTTTTCTGTTTATGGAAATATTGGAAATTTAATTTAATAAGGCACTTGGCTTTTCTTTAACAATGCTTTGCCAAAAAAATTATGTGACTAGGGATAGCAAGTCAATGCTCTCCAATACCTTTGTTTTTAAGCTTGCAAGGTTGGAAAAGCATTTGATAAGATTTTGGTGAAGCATCTAAGAATGCCTCTTTTTCCTCATAGTCTTTTAGGGAAAATTATTGAGTGTTTCCTCTTTCTTAATTTAGGCCTTGGAATAATATTCAACAAGTATGGGATTCATAAGATAGATTTGGAAAACTCTTTGATCAATATTTACTTTAGAAAATATTATCAAGGTCATTGGAACAATATGTTGAATATTTTTAGTTCACTGCTTTGCTATCTTATTAAGTTTGTTTTCAATTTCTTAGCCATGTAAGATTATATAATTAGTTTGTTTAGTTGCACTCAAACAAACACAACCAAAGTTTATTTGTGAAGCAATTAGCAAAACAACCGTGTTATCAGGTATTCCAAAATTGGGATGTGACAGGTCTTCCCCCCTTAAAAAGAATCTCGTCCCCGAGATTCGCAAGCGAGGACTAAGGGAGGGCCAACAAACACAATGCTAGTGTTGGAGTGCCGGTGCTTCCCCCCTTTGATTTTTCTTGGGAGGTGGGGTACTCCCCTAAATTAGCAAATTCACTTTAAAAAGTACAGCAGTACTGTTTTAGGTCCAAAACTTTTGTTTCCTAGTTTGACGAGACCTGACCAGGGTCTCCTCACCTTGGGTTTTGGACGATTTAGAAACAACCAAAATTAAGGTTAGTGCAGAACTACCTGGAAACGTATCGTCAATTATTACACGAGTTCCTAGCTATATCCCACATCTTACATACCACATATTGAGTGGTGTACCACTCTCATAACAAGGTATATAGGAAGCTAAAATATATAGCTTGTGGGTGCAAAGGTTAGGTTGCTAAGGTAAAACATTTAAACAAAATTCAATAAGCAAGCAAACAACACCACATATGAATAGACTATTTATTCACTAGGTTATTGTTTAATAGAGGTTTTTGGAATCCATCAATCGTGAACAATTAGCAAACAACCAGTAGCTAAAAACCAATGAAACCAATCATAAAGATACTCTAAAACACCATCTTCACACAAGATAAAACTCCTATTACATAGGCATAAAAAAAACAGGACTGCACACATAACACACTAGTTATGAAAAATCTACACCAGCATGCTATAAGAGATAATCATATCCTATAACCATAGAACATGCAACTAAATAATTCATGGCATGATAACAGAAGTAATAACTTCCTAAACATGCTATATCAACACATATACTCATAAAATAAAACGAGGGTAATACTAGAGCAAAAATCACCATTTTCTAGTGGTGAAACTAGTTTCGCCCTAGAGAAGAAAACAATGCTATCATGATGTTTAAACTTAAACAAGCAAGTCATGAATATAAATGTACCTAATAACAGTACACAAAACTTACTCATGTTATTAAGCACAAACACCAAAACAATCCCATGATACAACTATTAAACATGCATAAATTAATTCTAGCAATTTATGTTTTTCTTTTACTAATTACTAGCAAACAAGCAAGGTATAACTCACACAACCAGTAGCTATGAAATTAATGAAAAGTTATGTAAACCTTTTCAAAAATCCATACACTCAATTTAAAATTATTCACAAACAATCTACCAATCAAGAGGAATTTATTTTATTTGCGAAAAATTTAATTCTAGCACACGATAGTGAAACATTTCTTAACATGATACCCCTAAGGAATATTATGCTAACAAAAGGATCACACCTAAACATATTAGTATTTACTAATAATAAATAAACTTCTCACTTGCATAGGTGAAAAGAAACAATTATATTTTCCATGGTGGAAAATAGAAATCAATCACATAGTGAAACATGCTATTTTCACACATGTGTATGGTTGGGGATTTTCATCCTAAAGCCAAAATGTAATAGGACCAGTGGTCTATGGCCCACTAATACCAAGGAAAAATAGGTACTAAGCCTCTGGTTACTCATGAAAATTTTGCATACAAGATAAAAAATATAAGGCTATTTAATCTAGTGAAACAATACTAGTGCATATTGATAGCAATGCTTACACATGCTTTACTATTAAGAGACATGCAAGCTAACATAGGTACAAGCATCAAAATAACAGTACCTAAATGGTACTGGACTCAAAGAAAACATAGCACCAAATCTACTAAGAAAGTATACACAGATCTAGCTCTCACAATACTTCCAAATAATAAACTAGAAGGTGACAAATGTTATATCATTTTTATTCGATTTTCCAATCATGCACACACTTTCTAGGGTAGATTTATTGTAAGAAAACAACATAATAACAAGTCCTAACAACTCCATATAAGTTAGGAAGCAAGATTGAATAAAACACAA
Organism: Alopecurus myosuroides; assembly: GCA_028641055.1. Lineage (NCBI taxonomy): Eukaryota > Viridiplantae > Streptophyta > Magnoliopsida > Poales > Poaceae > Alopecurus > Alopecurus myosuroides. The sequence goes on along the minus strand of CM054059.1, from coordinate 169,580,339 downwards.
ATTCATTTCAATCAAGAGCACACAAAGAAACAAACACAGGAAAACTACTGTTTTCCAGATCTATCATAACCATTCCATCGTTCACTTAATTTCTAAACCTCGAATTTCATAGTACCTACAACGTCTACTAAGATTTGGTTTCCAAAGTAGATACACCCGATATCCTATTGACTAGTAAACGAATAGGTCATCATCTTATTTTCTCGTGACTTCTCCTTTTTACCAACTAGATTAAAAGGTGTCCCAAGTCACTTAATTCCTTGGTTTAGAAAGAGTTGTCAGTAGTTCGCATGCTTTGGTTAGGTGTCAACCTAAGATTAGGCAAAGCATGTTAGTCTTGTTAGCTTTCTATTTAATCATGTTTGTCCGGCAAGATATGACTAGCGTCATCGTACGTCGAATATTGAATTGTGCTCTTTTGATTGGCTTCTGAGGGGGTTGCGCATCATGGCATGCGAAGAGGGAGGTATATAACTTTTAAAATGCAATGTTTAGCCAACAGGGCAAAACGAGTCTTTTGCAAACAGACAAACATAGAGGTTTTGGTCAGTAGTGGTTGGTGCATTCACGCCTTTTCTTCTTTGAGGGTTGTCGTTGTTGGAGCTTTATCTGTTGGAGTGCATCACTGGTAGCAACGCTATCAGCTCGTGTGGCTTGATGGTCCTCTATTTAGGCACAACGGTGCTTTCATTGATGGTGGGGGAGATGGTGGTGGTTCACGATGGGTGGCATTTCGAAGCGAAAACAAGTATAATTCTAAGCAACAAATTCTTGCTTTTGAATTCTATACAAACATTTTTGCTTGCAAAAACCTAACAAGAGGCGATTCAAAAACAAGAGCGGGGCAATCACAAATCTGCAAATTTTGAACACCCCACAGACATATAGAAACCTAGATGAACCAAATTCTACACCACACAATAGCACAAAGTCCTATGGACACACATATGCAAGCCATAACACACAAGAAAGGCTACATTGGAGCTACGTAGGGGGAGGCGACTCATGGGGTCATCGCTAAATTACTCCAAACTAGACTGATCCAAAATCCTAGAAGTGGCTGAAGAACTATATCTACTTCTGACCATCATCACTGTAGAGCTAGGCAATTATTTTGGTCTTCTCGGGACATCGTCAAGTATACAAGTTTTTGGATGGAAACAAGATAATAGAAGTGAGGTTTTGATAAAACTTTTAACTGAGAGAGGTAATACTATGCAACAATTTGTTTTTGAAACCCCAACTATTTTCTGAACAGAAAACTTCAAAGACGAGAGATGTTTCAAAAACAGAGCGGAGCAGTTGTAAACAAGTAAGAAATAAACTCTTAACCGAGAGAGATACCAACTCTGTAAGGCCCGCCCTTCGAACCACTGTTCAAGGACGCCCTTGATATGCATTTAGAATCTTTGGAGAAGATAATAAGGAGGGAAAATATACTAAAATTCCCTTAGATAAAAATAATGTAGATAGTAAATAGGTTTTTTTTTACTCAAAAATACTTTTCTTTCCTATCTGACGTCCATGCTAACTAAGGTCTCCTAAGGTCAGGATGGCTCTGATACCAACTCTGTAAGGACCCCATACCGGCAGTCTGAAACCCTCCGTATGCATACATTCACGATCCCAGAAAGATCAGTCGTGAACAACATACAAAGTTGGCACACAGAAATACATCATCCATTACACGAATACATAAAGGTATTACATAAAAGATCACATGATCAAGTTTAACACAACTGCCACATGGGGCAGGCAACTTATCAAACACAGCGGAAGACAATTAAAATCACAACATAGTTGAGCCCAAGTCACGCCTTAACCTACAGGCTGCTGACCCGGAGACGATCCTAGTTCGCAAAGCCGTCAGCTCCGTACTTCTCTTCATAGATATCCTTCGGAGGCTCCTTCTCAAAGTCTGGCAAGTAGATACCAGGGGCGAAACCATAATGAGTACATTTGAATGTACTCAGCAAGACATCCATCATATCACTTACCAACATGCAAGTGTGCTTATATGGTGGAATAGGTAGGCTATAAATAGGGTTCATTATCAATGGTGTTCATATATGATGACACCACAGTTGCAGTCAGGTTAATCTGTATCTTCGTTGAAGAAGATACTTCAGAAAAAAATAATATAGTTTTATTTCTCTTGTAGATATCACATGTACAAGAGGTTTTGTAAAGCTTTGTTAAAGAATATTTTCTCTTTGCAAAACTTCTTGGAATCAGTTTCCCGAATTCTTGCTTAGAGTAGAAAAGGTTTTCTTTGCAAAACATTTTGTTTTGTATAACAACATCTGGCTTTTCATCATCGACGATACCTCCACGGTATACGTTTTCCTTCCTTTCCGAACTTCACAAGTTCAACACTTCCTTTCAAAAATTCCCTTTCAAAAACTCCTTTTTTGAAAACATTGACACAATGCTAGCTACATGGCCATTCAACTGTCCATATCCGAGGACGCGGCTTCTTCGAAAAAGTTGTACTCTGCAGAGGTGTACACATCCACCAGATCCAGTACACCTACCGTGAACAACCACGGACTGTAACAACAGTATGTAAACATCAGGTATCCGATCATAACCATTCACTATGTTCAAGCTAGTATATGTCTATCTCTTCAGTCGAGTGTCCGCATCCCCGGCACCGAGCTAATCCCCGCCAAGCCAGGAGCCCCAACTGCTGCATCCGGAGGGAAAATTAATCCCACACTTTATATGTCTCCACGACATTCGGTTCGAGGGTACGACGTCCCTTATAGCGATTGAGATAGAACACACACTAACAAGGACAAACTTCAAGTTAAGCCCCGTTCCCATGTTGGGGTAGGGTGGCAGTACGGTAAAGGTTGTCCGGCGAAGACTAGGTTATGTGTCATTTTTTAAAACACCACTTTCTCAAAAATGACCACTTCCACAATCCTCCGGAGAACAAGGATCCGCCTTTTCTCCGGGTTTTTCCGTAAATCCTTTGTTTTGTAGAATCACAATTTTAGGGTGTCCACTTAGGGACTAATATATTTGATGGTAATAAATACCATATGGTGGCTTATGGGCTTGGTATTACCAAGTTTAACTACTGGCATGATAGTAACCTATATACTAGTATAGTAGTAATAGCCACATCAAAAATAGTTTTGATAATCAAGTTTTTTGTAAAACTTCATAGGTAAAACATGCATGATAGATAATGATAAGTATTGTATCAGCAAGCATCAGGATGGCTTGCCTGGTATCTCCTTGTGTCCCTGGTTTTGGAGTGACTGGAACTTGAAACAGAGCTTCACGACACTCCCTTCCTCTTCGTTTTCTAACGTCGTAAAGAGAATAAAGGACACACATTCAGAACTAATCAAGGCAAGCAACAATACATAACAATACATACAGCAAGGAAACTAATAATAACCAATCACACAATTTATTAACTTAGGCAAACAATCAAACAAACACACTTGGCAGAAATGCCATTTAATAAGACAGCTCAAGGTTGGAGGAACATATCTCACAACCTCAATATCATGGATTTAGTGGGTGTGCCACTCTCATACCAAGATATTACTAAACCCAAAATACACTTAGTTTCACAAGGGTGAGACTACTAAAAGTATATAAAACATGCATAATAATAATCATGGCAATGGGTCTATCAACCACACCACAAAAAGAAAAAGGTAGCTATCCTACTAAGTCTAAGTTGACATCAAGAATAAATAAGACACATGATTTGCAAAAGTTACTTTTACAAATCAGTGAGCCTACACAAGTTCAACAAGGAAATATACTCATCACAAAACACACAATTCTCATAGTGAGAACAATAGAAACAATGACTAAAAGGGAGGAATCCTATAGACATGTTTCTACTAAAAGTTTGCTATGCAAGCATGCATAATAAGTAAAGTACTAAAATGCAAACAAGGAACCATGTTATCATGATGGGAAATGAAAACATGTCCTCATGCAAGGATACACACATATCTACCAAACACAAGTTGGCAGGAAAAATAATTCAATACAAAAACTGCTAAGGAAACTAGTACTACTCAAACATGAAGAATCAATGGATGCATTTCAATCAAGTAATTGAAATACAACCAGATGGTACATGTCATAAAAACAGGAGTGAAAAACATCTATACTTGCTATAACAAAAATATCCCATTTAGCAAAACAATGCGTCAATTTGCAGGGCAACTCCTACATACTAGTGGTAATAAAAAGGGCATTACTAGAGGAATCAAACCACACTCCAAGAATGGATTTTTCCTAGCAAGCCACACATGATTAAAACCACTTACAAACAGAAGCATACACATTTTCATTTAGCACTAAAAATCCCAAGCAAAAATACTAGGCACTCATTAGTTAGAGAACTGTATAAAAGAAACACATCTAGTGTGGGGGGAAATAATGTTCCCACCAAAAATGCAATGAAACCAGTGGGTGTTCCACTAGCATAACAAAGCATTAAGAGGTCACAAAGCCTCTGGTCACACTTTCTAAAAATTAACAAAAGACTAAACTAGCATCTAGTGCAATAACCATACTAGTAGAAAATATTAGGATGCAAAAATAAGCAAGGTAATGCTACTCATGCTATTGTTTTCACACAAGTGAAAACTCTAGGGGTCAAGTACTCATAAAAACATAATCAAAATGCTACTGGTCCTATGAACAGAACACAAAAATATGTGGCTACACAACCACAAATTCTTATGCCAAAAATTCTACACATGAGAGAATTTTTCCATAACATTCTCATAGTCATGACAAAGCTACTCATGCTTTTCTACCAATTCAAATGCAAGCTAGCAGAGGTGATAACAACACAATATAAGTACCAACATGGTGCTGGATCCAATCAAAAATCCAAGTGCTTGCACATAAATTTAACACTCAAAAATTGCTATGCAAGATTTAACTAGAGAATAAAACATATGCTATTCTCAGAAATCCTATTTCTTCTCCACTCAAGTCCACACAATCTAACATGCTAAAATAGCTAAGTAAACCTTAGAAAACAAGTTCACACAGCTTGTACATGCTAGAAAACAATATTGCAACACAAAAATATAATCACTCAATTTAAATACCTAAAATGCCAAAATGGCAGAAACAAGCAATTTATAGATCTGTCCACCAAATTTTCTATGATGCTCTAAAAATTAAACCCATCTAGGGTTGGATAGCCCTAAACAAATACAAGACCATCCAGTTGAGTTTGCATCAAAATTCATTTTTAATAATTTTATAAAAATCACCAAAGTGCTCTCTGGTGTTTTACCAAATTGCATGCCATTTCTAAAATACTAGGAATTTGGAAGCAAGGTTAATTGCTCATGTTAGGAAATTTCAAGGGATTTCCAATGCAATTGGATACACCTCATTCTGAGTTGTGGATTTAAAATGGTGCTCATTTTGGTGTTTCTGGTACCTGTTGCCAAACATTTTTCATTTCAAAAATATTCATCCAAATGTAGATCTACAAGTTGGAGATGGTTTAGATTTAGTGGATGTACAACTTTGATTTTAGTTTGTTCAAATTCATCTTTTAGATTAGTTTTTAAGGCCAAAAGCAATCATACACTTTTCTGTCAAAAATTAAAAGGAAAAATCAAACAGACATGGGCTAGATCCATATTGGGCCGGCCAGATCCAAATGCACCGCGGGCGGATCTAGCCTTAGACACTGCCCAGCGGGCCAGCCGACATAGTGGCAGCCACGCGGGCCAGCACGAGGGCCACCAGCAAGTTCAACAAGCTCCTGCGCGGGGTCAACGCAAGCATGACGCGAGCGTGCGTCATCCGCCGGCGGGAGGGGTCTCCGGCGAGCTCGAATCCGACGCAAACATTCATCATTTTTCGATTCCTAAACATCTACGCGATGGTCTCGACGAGGGGAATCTTCTAGGTGCAGCCTCGCTTCCCGGGAACCACCGGAGGGTGGCCGGCGACGGTGGCGCGCGATGGCCGGAAGCGAGCACGGCTCGGTGGCGTTCTAGAGAGAGAGGGAGAGGGAAAGAGTGACCGTGAGGGTCGCGTGCTCACTATGAACGTGATGGAAGGCTCGGTGAGGACGGAGGAGGAGCGAATCGGCGGGAATCCCTCGCCGGAGTCCGCCGGGCTCGGAGAGGAAAGCGGATGGCGCGGGCACCACGCGGCGTTCCGGCTTGATTCCTTCAGCAGGGAGGGAAAGCTCGACGAGGCGGAGACGATGGTCACCACGGCGACCGGCGGCGAGCTCACCACGGGCCGAATCGATGGTGACCTTCTCCTAGGGTTTCGGTTAGATATTTTCAGAGGAGAGAGAGGGAGAAAACTCAAGGGGGAGAGAGAGGGGGTAGATAGCAATCATAGTGGGTGCACATGGGGTTTTTAATCCTCTAGCAAGCTTCTAGTCGAAGCAATGGGGCATGGGCAGCCATGCCCTCCACTGCATCTACAGGAAGAAGAAGGACAAAGATGACTAGGATTACATTTTGGTCCATAGCAATTACAAATGGGTCCTTTTCCTCTCTGAAAATTGATGTTTTCACTAGGCAAACAAAGTTATAAATTGAAATCCTTTTGCCCAAAATTCTTATTAGTATAGATGTACAACGTATGTGAAAAGTGGCTCAATTGGATAAACTTGGTAGTTCAAAGTTATTCAAATTTCAATTCTTACATAAATGGACATTGAATTTATTAGGCTACTTAGGAGCTTCCAAAAATGATAATTTTTGGTACACATTCCTTATTTGGTGTGTTCCTTATGTGGTAGCAAATTCAAGTCATTTTGAGTTACTTCATAGAACAAACTTGTTCAAATTTCTAAAAGGTGCTGTCTAGAAAACAGGGGTTTTTGGCAACTTAAGTTATTCAAAAACTTGTGCCCTTTTGGTTTTCATCCTTACTTTATGATATAGAGAATGTGGTATTTATTTCATGGCATTTTGAAAAAGTTTGTAGAACAAACTTGTTCAAAATTCCAAATGTTGCTGTGGAGAAAAAACATGTTTTCAGGACTTTAATTGATTCAATTTTTGGTCTCCTCTTGTGTGTGTTCCTAATTTGATATAAGGAAGCACTGGTATCAATTTCAGATCATTTGAAGAAAGTTTCCAATAGTAACTTGTTTGAGTTTTCTGTTTCTGGAAATATTGGAAATTCAATTTAATAAGGCACTTGGCTTTTCTTTAACAATGCTTTGCCAAAAAATTTATGTGACTAGGGATAGCAAGTCAATGCTCTCCAATACCTTTGTTTTTAAGCTTGCAAGGTTGGAAAAACATTTGATAAGATTTTGGTGAAGCATCTAAGAATGCCTCTTTTTCCTTATAGTCTTTTAGGGAAAATTATTAAGTGTTTCCTCTTTCTTAATTTAGGCCTTGGAATAATATTCAACAAGTATGGGATTCATAAGATAGATTTGGAAAACTCTTTGATCAATATTTACTTTATAAAATATTGTCAAGGTCATTGGAACAATATGTTGAATATTTTTAGTTCACTGCTTTGCTATCTTATTAAGTTTGTTTTCAATTTCTTAGCCATGTAAGATTATATAATTAGTTTGTTTAGTTGCACTCAAACAAACACAACCAAAGTTTATTTGTGAAGCCATTAGCAAAAAAATCGTGTTATCAGGTATTCCAAAATTGGGATGTGACAAGAATAGCGCCCTCCAATGCCAACATGAAGGAGAGAAGAGAGACTTGGCCTTGGACATAGTGAAAGAGAGGTGGGCGAGAGTGCCGGATCCAAGAGGGAGGGAGTATTTATGCTCGATAGTGGGTTCATGCCTCCAGAAATCAGCGTTCGAGTGACTGAAACATGCATGGTTGTGGATATGTTTTGCAACTAGGGATAAATAATGATGCTTAGTCTATGTGTATTTTGCATTGTTTACATTACACACAATACTTCATGCAATAATCTGTTGTTTGAAACTTAATACTGGAACTGATGCAGATGCTGACCTAGAGGTGGATTATTGAGGAATAGACGCGCTGGAAACAAGTCTATGTACTTTGTTGTAATGCCCTGTTAAATCATAGTGAACATCTTGTCATATATTCCATTGTCATGCCCTCATTATTTGTCAATTGCCTAGTTGTAATTTGTTTACCCAACATGCTAGAAATATTAATGGAGAGACACCACTAGTGAACTGTGGACCCCGGTCCATTTTCCTCATACTGCTAAACTACCTACTGCAATCATATTGTTCTCTACTATTTCCTTCAATCATCACTGTTTTCTGCACCATACGTTTAATCCCTTTGTTTTCAGCAAGATCGGAGAGATTCACAACCTCTCTGTTTCGTTGGGGGGAAGTAGTGTTTTTTGTGTGTGCAGGTTCCACGTCAGTTGCGCTGCTGACAACCTTCTGAAGAACCTCCATGTGCTCCTGGATTCGAGAACCTTGGTTAATTTCAAGGGAAATCTTGCCGTTGTTCTACATCAAACTCTGCGCTAGGAGTAACCTAACGAATGACACACCCTCAAGGCATCAGACTACATCATACCTTCCGCTTGGGGTCTCCCAACGAGCGTGTGATCACGTCAGCATCAACTACCCTCAAGGGTAGGCCTGATCATAGTATACCTAAGAATGAGCTTATTGATATATTTTATAATGGACTAACCACTAAATCTAGGACATACCTGGATAGTTATGCTGGTTGTATTTTTTGGGAAACAACTATAGACGAAGCTGAAGAATTATTGGGAAATATAGCTAAGAGCCATGATGATTGGGATATTTCTAAACCTACACCATTGCCTACACCCAAGAATAGAGAAGTTCTTTTCCTCAATCCTGAAGACATGCAAGAAGCTAAGAAATCTATTAAAGATAAGGGTATTAGATCTGAAGATGTGAAGAATCTACCTCCAGTCGAACCACTATGTGAGCCTACCACTCACAATCCCCATGGAGAGGTACATTATCTTTATAAATTTAATGCTAGTGATATTGCTTATGATAAACCTCCTGAACAATGCCTAGATTAATTTGATGATTTCATTATTAAACAAACCCACTTTAATGCATAAGTGCAAAATCAATTAAATGAACATTCTCTTTGTATCAAAAAATTTATGCTACTTTAGGAAGAACTGTTAACGATTTTAAAGGTCCTGTTAAACACTTTGAAATGATTCAGACTCAATTAGAGGAACTTGCTAAAATGCAAAATGATTGATTTGCTAAAATGTCTGGTCAAATTAAAGATCCCAATAGTATATATATTTCTGATGCTGAAACTGAAAGTGGTAATGAGATTGATAATGATAAGAATGATGCTCCCAATAAGGAAGAAAGTGAAGTAGAATTTGAAAACCATCCTAAAAACAAAAAGTATGCTAAAGAATATTTTACTACTAGGAAGCATGGTAAAGAAAGAGAACCTTGGATACAAAAACCAATGCCTTTTCCTAGTAAACCTCTCAAAGGTAAAGAAGAAAAACATTATAATAAATTTTGTGAGTGGATGAAAGCTCTCCTTTTGCAAATTCCTTTGACTGATGCTATTAAATTGCCTCCTTATTCCAAGTATATGAAAGATATTGTAACTAATAAGAGGTAAATCCCTAATGCGGAAATTTCCACTATGCTTGCTAATTATTCCTTCAATGGTAAAATTCCTAAGAAGCCAGGAGACCGAGGTATTCCTACCATTCCTTGCTCTATCAAAAATACTTATGTGAGAACCGCTTTATATGATCTTGCTGCTGGAGTTAGTGTTATGTCTCTCTCTCTCTCTCTCTTTATAAGAGACTCTATTTAGATAAATTAATTCCTACTAATATCTCTTTGCAAATGGCTGATAAATCTACTGCTATTCCTATTGGTATTTGTGAGGATGTCCCTGTTCAAATTGTTAATTGTTTAATATTAACTGACTTTGTTGTGTTGGAAATGCCTGAAGATGAAAGTATGTTTAATATTCTTGGAAGGCCTTTTCTTAATACCGTAGGGGCTGTTATTGATTGTAATAACGGGAAGGTCACTTTCAATGTCAATGATTAAGAACATACAATTTATTTTCCAAAGAAGATTGACAAGAAATATGGTCTAAATTCAATTGAAAATCTTGAGACCATCAAGATTGGAGAATTCTATTGTCCCATTCTAGTGCCACAAAAAAATATGAAATTATTATGATTGGGACCTTGTCTATCGAAATGGAGGTAGCATGATTGTTGTAGTGAACTGCAAAGTTTTGCTTCATAGAAAATTGGTTTAGTGAGAAGGCTTGATCAACCTTGTTAACAAATTGATTTTGAATGAATGAAACTATGTTTTGACACTATTTTCTTATGTTTTCACACGTTCCCGCTTGTTTTCTTCTGTTTTCTCCACCTTCTCTCATGTTTCCATTTTGTTTTCCATCTTGTTTTCACATGTTTTCATCATGCCCAATCAGGTTTTCTCATGTTTGCACCTTGTTTTCTTATGTTTTGACTTGTCATTTGCATTGTAGCATGTTTTAGAAATCCTTTAGAATTAGTGTTGCGTTTGTTTTCCATCATTTCATAAACATTTTTCTACGTTATAATCATTTATTAAAATTTTGGAATTGCCCAAAAAAAAGTTTCTTGAAAATTTTCAGAAAATTCATATTAATTTTTATTCCTCAAAGGGGTAGAGTTGCACCCGGGCCAATCCAGGGGCACCCACCTATCACCTAGGGGGGCAGCAGGCGCGGCCACCCCCTAGGCCACGCCTAGGAGTCACCTGGGGGCCCCAAGGCCCTACTACTTGAATGGCTGCTTCCACATTCTTTCTCTCTCCCGAGAAACCACTTTGCTCCAGGAAAAATTTGTGTTCTCGCTGTTCTTCCTTGGATTTCTTCGATCTCCTCATTTAGCCCACCATTTGTGTGGAAATTTGATACATCTCTTCTCTCGTATGTGACTCCTCCGGCTGTACTTGTAGATTTTTTATTGGTGTTGTATATCTTGAGTATTTTGCTACACTAGGTGACTGGAAATTTGAGCTTGCATGTTTATTTTAAGTTTATTTAAGATTTTATGATGCATGTAGTAGTTCTCCTAAGGTTGCTAGAGTGGTTCCCTATGATATTTATCCACATAGTTGATTTTTATTGGACTTGCTAAAAAAATTCAGAATATGACTATGAAGAAGTTTGGAGGGTTGTTTGGAGGGAAAATTTCCCCCTCCCCCTCAAGAGAGACTAGGTCTTCTAAGAGGAAATCGATCATGATACCCTCTCAATGAAGATATTGCCGATTTGAGTATGCTAGACTTCGATAAGATGAAGGATGTGCGAGCCTCTGTGTATCCTTGCAATGCATTATTCATGGATTTGGGTAGTTATGAATCTTTTCATGAACTTGTTACCAATGCAGGTTTTCTGGACTTCACAACAAAAGGGGTGGCCGAATGCAGAAGTCTAAATTTCATATTTGTGCAAACCTTTAAATTCTTGGGTGGTGTTAACCCACATGTGGAATTCTCTCTCTAAGATATAAAGAGGATGGTGTCTCTTAATGATTTTTGCAGGGCTATTAGAGTGACTAACTGTCACGACCCTGGACCCAGAGATATACATACTGTTATGTGCTCCTAGACATGGACCCACAAGGGCTTCAGGGTTACCAGCCCCGGCTGCAACAAACAACGGCAGGCAGACCGGAATCATCGGCACGCAGGCCGGATTCATCGGCACGCAGGCCGGATCACCACGGTACTACTACTCCTTGTGTCCATGCTAGTCATAACCAACTATGCATAACCAAGCATCCACGAGTCGAATGAAACCGAAGGAAACGGGACCAAAGCTATAAAGAGCTCCTATGTGTCCAGAAAATGCAACAACAATCGAGGGTTACTGGGGTTACCTAGCCCTAGGCCGAATCACATCGGCAGGAGGGCTCGGACATGGATCATTAGCTCCACAACCCCTCGACTGTGACAACTATGCATGCATAGGCAAAACTGTATAACGATGAGCTCGAAACCGACAACCGATCAAAGCAGCACTCTAGACATGAAGCTTTATTAAGCAAGTAATAACAGAGTAAAGCTTCCAAACATAGGTCACACGACCCAACATTACATCAGACAACGGAAAGAAAATTGTGTTGCTAGCCAACAAGAACCAAAAAGGCCTAAGAGGCCGCAACATAAGGCGACGTCCCAGCCCAGAGATTTCAGGCTGCTACCTGGGAAACCCCAAACTACCCGTCGATGTCCACGCTGATACACCACCAAAGATATGGAACTCCACCTGAACCAAGTTGAAGCAAACATGAGTACTGGAGGTACTCAACAAGACTTAGTTAATCTATTATGTATCTGCTTGTTCAAAAAGGGTTTATGAAGGTTGTTTTGCATAAAGCCAACTTTGTTTCGAATAGAGGGAGACTGAGAAGCTTTTCACAAATCTTTTAAAAGAATACCCTTTTCTCGGGTATTGCCTTCAGATCCTTCGAAGCACCATCTCCAACACACGATAACTGGAACCACCTTTTGAAACTAAACATTCATTGCCAACATCTTTTACGTCCGGTTCAAGTTATCTATGATCTCAGGATCCGTCACCAAGTCATCCTTAACCGCGGACACGGCTTTTCGAAAAGATTAAACCCTGCAGAGGTGTACAGCTTTACCCTCACATATCAGCCGACTCTTAATGCCAAGCTATTGGCACAATTCCGACGATAAGCCGGAAGAGGGTGGCTCACCATGATCTTTCCCTTGCTTCGCCTATTCCATGAGTTGCTCCAAGTAGAGATGGACCGCCAATAGGGAGTGGCCATCTCCTGCCGGGTCTCTATCATTGTGCGCAGTGCTCGACGGTTATCTACCCACAGAGCGCCGATACACCACCACGTCCTAGTTTTGAAAACGTTTTTGATATCCCCCACAAATCCAAATGGAACGCCCGAACTAGGCAACTCATGGAACAAACTAGACAAGTTGAAACCGAGGGGAATCCAATCCCCGTGTGGTTGCACGATCAGTCTTGGCTTCAAAGGCGAGAACTCGCTCCTAGGGGCATGAACGTGGCAAATCACCACATCCCATGTGGCAACTCATCCAAGCCTTTAATCATGTTAAGAACACATCTCAAACCTTACCACGTCATCCTGTCATACTAGATTCATTTCGTAACTCTGATTCATCAACCGGATGGAGCAGAGATCAACAGACATGTATGACTAAGCATGGTCTATTTGAGGATCTGGCGATACAGACAAACAAAACCTATGTCTTCTAGGAGCATTGATATCTGGGTTATGCAAATAAATAGGATAACTCTAACTACTAACCCAAGATACTTTGTAAAAGCATGCATCGTACGAGAAGGAAAACACTTCAAAAACATATATGGGCAGATAAGAGGTTATGCTTGCCTTGCTTCAAGAAAACCAGATAAAGGCTTCAGGGATAAGTGCTTGACTTGGTTGTTTAGACCAAGAATTCGTCAACAGGCGTGTCGAACTTCACTCCGGATTCGCGTTCTACCGGTAAGAGCAAACACCGGAAAGAGAGAGAACAACACTCAAAACAGGCATCGATGCAATGCTCAATATGTATGCATGAACAATTGAATGCATTAAAGAGAAGCCCTAAACATGTTTCATGGGTTGCTAGGGTTCATATGTTAAGTATGCACTTTTACTGAATTTAGTCACGAAATGGACCTCGGAGGCCGATTCGAGCAAAAACTAGAAGTGCGACAAATTTTAATTGCTCAAATGGGTTTGAAATCATCATAACTAGGTTGCATTTGTCTTTCTAAGCATTTTGACATATAACTTGTAATTTTCTAATTTTCTTGAATAAAAACGTATTTTCTTTATTTTAAATGATTTGAATAATGGTCAAAAATCAACTTTGTCAAACATGTGTAAAAATGACATGAACAGGTAGATTACATTTTTTTGAACAATTTGGTATATTGAACACATTTTTCTGATGAACCAAACAAAAGATATTGCATTTACAATTTTAATTCTTTTTCTGTAATTTAAAAGACACGTGGAGCCCATGTGTCAGCTAAATTCAAATTAAAAGAAATAACAGGAAAGGGCCTATGACATGGGCATGACGTCATCCCGTCCAAATCCTCACAGATGCCAAGCAATCGATGAATTCGCGCGAAATTTCAAAAATCAAACTCGCCCACGAGGTAGAGGAGATCGCGGGGAGTGAGGGGGGTGGTCACGGGTGACCAAAAGGTCGCCAAATTGCTCCCCGGCATGCTCGGGCGCGGCGGTAGTCAGCGACCGGTGGCGAAAGAGAGAAACAAAGGGGGAGGGAGCAAGGGAGGGGCACCCTCTGGTGCGGGAGCTCACCCTGAGCACGCCTATGGGGTCGGGGCGGTGAGGCGGGGCATCAATCGTCGGCGGCGAGCGGAAGTTGACGGCGACCTTGGCGGAATCCGGCGAGGAATTGAGGCTCTCCCGGGGCTCCTCGGGGTCCGCACGATATTGAGGAGGGTGAGGCGGAGGTGGCGGTGACGGAGAGCTGCTCGGCGGGGCTCGGGGTTGGCCGTAGAGCCACCGGCGAGCGGCGGACGCACTGGTAGGTTAGGGTTTGGGCTTGGGCTTCCTGTGCGTGGGGAGAGGCCGAGCGAGAGGGTTTGCGAGGAAGAAGGAAGGATGGGGACGTCTCCCTCGACTCCACTCGGCGCGGGAAGCAGGCAGGAGGTGCAGCCGCGACGACGTCGTCCCTCCAGCCTACTGGCACGAGGAAGAAGACAAAGGGAAGTTTTATGAACCCCCCCTAAGATTTCCAGAAACTGCGAAAAGGTCCCTGTCCTTTTTAAAACAACAACTTAAAACAGATTTTGAGGACTTTTCTGCAATTAGTAAAAATTGGCAAAAAAATATTTTTGAGCTCCTTACAACATGGGCAACCTCAACATATTTTTGGTTTGCAAAAATTGCACCATTTTAAACCATCATTTTAAATTGGCACTTTAAGTGATTTTAATAAACTCCGTTATTAAATTTTAGTGCACCTGTTTCCAACACAGCCAGGGGTTCAAAAACATGCATGACATGACATGAGAACAAACACAAACACAGAAACTTTTTATTACAAAAAAGGTGGATGTTACAAGTGTACCCCCCCTTACAAGAATCTCGTCCCGAGATTCCTAGGTTTTAGCAAAGAAGGACGGGTACTCAGATCGTAAACGATATTCTCGTTCCCAGGTTCCTTCAGCTTCAGAATGATCAGACCACTGAACCTTGAGGCACTTGATGCTTCGGCGTCGAATCTTTCGTTCAGCTGCCTCGAGGATACGGACAGGACATTCTCGGTAAGTCAGATCATCCTTAAGATCAATGGTTTCATGATCAACACCACGGTTGGAATCCTTGAAGCAATGATGGAGTTGTGAGACGTGGAATATAGCATGAACCCGTGGGAACGTTGAAGGTAGATGGAGACGATAAGCAAAATTTCCACTTTTTGCAAGAACAGGGAAAGGACCAACATAGCGAGGCGGTACTTTTTCCTTCATGACCTCACGATGAACACCTTTCAAAGGTGTGACTCGAAGATAGGCTTGTCCGCCAACATCATAACGAATATCTTGTTGACGGTCACCATAACTCTTTTGACGAGACTGAGCAGCTTTCAGATGATCACAAATGATACGAACTGTTTATTCAGTCTCATTGATCAGGTTCTTCGGTCCGAAGAACTGTCTTTCACCGGTTTCTGACCAATTTAACAGAATTGAACAGGTTCGACTGTAGATAACTTCAAACGAAGCTTTGGCCAAGATAACTTGGAAGAATTTGTTATAAACAAACTCGGCAGATGGAAGGCACTTCTCCCAATCATTACCGAAGGATACAACACAAGCTTGAAGCATGTCTTCAAGAGTTTGATTTAGACTTTCGAGGTGATCACTACTGGAAGGTTGATAGATTATGGTGGGGTGTAGACGACTTCCCGTAGCTTGCTTGAAACTTGCCCAACCCTTGGAACTAAATAGATTTCCATAATAAAAATGGATTTTCTTAGGAACACCATGAAGAGGTATTATCTGAGAGACGTACAAATCTGCTAGTTGTTTAGCATTGATGCTCTGATGGATAGGAACAAAATGAGCAACCTTTGACAGACGATCAATCACTACCCAGATAGCGGTGTGTCCCTGATCATTTCTTGGAAGACCAACAATAAAAGTCATCTCAACTTCATCCCACTTCCAAACAAGAATAGGTGTGGGGTAGAGAGTAGCAGCTGGTCTTTGATGTTCAGCTTTAGCACGATGACAAACATCGCATTCAGCCACAAATTGAGCGATATCTCGCTTCATCTTGGTCCACCAAAACCTTTGACGTAGATCACGGTACATTTTGGTGCTACCAGGATGAACAGAGAGAAGTGACCCATGAGCTTCACGGAGGATGATTTGTTTCAGACTCCGTTTCTTTGGCACAACAGTACGTTCACCAAAATAAACGGTACCTTTATCATCAACAGAGAAAAATGTAGGAATTCCACGAGAAATCTTTCTCTTGACCAAGGTAATGCTTAGATCCCGCTTTTTGGCATCTTTGATTTGATGTTCAAAGGATGGTTTCACTTCTGGATTAGCCAAATAACCAGAGGGAACAACCTCAAGATTGAGCTTGAAAAACTCCTTGTGGAGAGAAGGTTGAGCTTGCTATATCATCAAGATGTTACAGTAAGACTTCTGGATTGTCGTGCCAGCCACGACTTTACCTTTATCAGTTTGACAATTGACCTTCACATTGGGGTCATTGACTAGTTCCAACCATCTATTTTGTCTGAGACTCAGATCTGGTTGGGTGAAAAGATATTTGAAGCTGGTGGAAGTAGAACTCACATTGCTTTCCTAGCAGATGATGACGCCATTGTTTCAAGGCATACACAACAGCTGCTAACTCAAGAGCATGAGTTGGATATTTGAGTTCATGTGGTTTCAGTTGTCGGGAAGCATAAGAAACCACACGACCATCTTGCACAAGACCACAATCGATACCCTGACGAGAGGCATCACAGAAGATAACGAAGTCCTTGCGCGTGTCCGGAAGGACAAGAATAGGAGTGTTAGCCAACTTGGTTTTCAACAACCGAAAACTGTCTTCTGCCATCCTTGACCATACAAACTGTTTATCTTTCTTAAGAAGATCAGTCATTGGCTTGGCAGCTTTGGAGAACCTTCAATAGAGCGGTGATAACAACCGATAAGTTCGAGGAACTTTCGAATCTCTTTGATGGATTTAGGTGACTCCCAGTCCAATATGGCTTGAACTTTATTAGGGAAAACTGCAACTCCTTCATCAGATAGGACATAGCCTAGAAGTAGGAGCTCTTTCAACCAGAACTCACATCTGGAGAATTTGGCATAGAAACGATGCTCATGAAGCTTTGTCAAATCTAACTGAAGATGTTCAGCATGTTCTTCTTCGGACTTGGAGTAGATTATAACATCATCGAGGTAAACCACAACAAACTTGTCAAGTTACTCCATGAAAATGGATTTCATAAGCTCCATCAACATGGTTGGAGCATTGGTGAGTTCGGGAAACATAACAGTGTACTCGTAAAGACCATAACGAGGTTTGACAACCGTTTTATAAACATTCCCGGACCTGGCCTGAAGTTGATGAGAACCCAGACTTAAGTGTATCTTAGAGAAGACAGTGGCACCAAACAGACGGTCAAACAATTCATTTGTCTGAGGAAGAGAACACTTGTGCTTTATTGCCACATCATTGAACGGACAATATTCACTAACCAGTTGGGGAACTGTGGTATCCTTCTTCATGTCGAAGAGTGTAGGATATCCGCAAGAAGATGTGTTGGCCTGAGGGAAGCCTTTCCCTTCTGACTTCTCTATTTGCTTCTTCAACTCAACCAGCTCTTCTAGAGACATTCGGTATGGTCTTTCAAAAGTAGGAGCCACTCCAGGAATTAGTTCAACAACAAACTCCACTGAATAATTATGATGGATACCAGGAAGATCTTCCGAGAAGACATCCGGAAACTTACACACCACTGGTACCTCATGAGTCTCGATAGATGGTCGGACTTCGATTGCATTAAGCTGAGGACGTGGTTGTGGTTGAACTGTCCCACAAGGGACCAACAACCGAGTTGTCTGACCATAAGGATGAATCAGGGTAATAGACTTGGCTGCATAGTCAATCGTAGCATGATGTGTTGACAACCAGTCCATGCCCAGTATGACGTTGATGTCATCTGAGTCCATGATTACACGTGTATAAAGAAACACCAAACCTCCTATTTCAATTGGGACACCAGGGCAACACTGATTAGTCCAGCAGAAGGACCCTGGGGTGGAAATTATCAACGGAGGAACCATACTCACAAGAGGTATGTCATGCAACACCATAAAAGCTCTTGATACACATGAGTGTGACGCTCCGGAATCAAACAGAACAGAGGCTGGAGCTAGATTAACACGAAGCATTCCCAACACAACATCAGGTGATTTCTGATCTTCTTCAATCAAAACATGGTTCAAGCGACCACGGTTAACAACACGTGTAGGAACGGGCTGAGGTGCAGGAGATATCCTCCGCGGACATTTGTTGGAGCAATGGCCAAGTTCATCACATACATGACATGTCACCAGCCGTTTCTTACCACCAACAACTCTGGATTGCCCACCAAGGTGGCCTTGTTGAACAACTGATGGATATGGAATAGCACTGTACGGAACGAACACACGACGCTTCTTGGAACCATAAGAAGACGCATGTGACTCTCCAGAAATCTACTTCAAAGAAATTTCCATTTCCTTTTTGCCACGCTCCAAGATAAGAGCATGATTATAAAGGTCCTGGAAGGTTGGAAACTGGAAAGACAGTAGCTCATAGCGAACTCCGGAATCCAGACCCTTGTGAAACAACTCTTGCTTATCCGCATCATCTGCAACATCTCGGGGTGCATAACGAGCCAAACGGGTGAATTCACGCCCGTAAGTTTAAAGATCCATCTGTCCCTAGGTCAGATCCAGGAACTCTTTTCTTTTGGAGTCCATAACTGCCTCAGGAACATGGGCAGCATGAAAGTTTTTACATAACTCCTCCCAAGTAACCTTATGTCCCGGCGACTGCAACGGCAGGAAACCTTCCCCCCATGAACCAACTTCACCCTCTAGCTGGTAGGCGGTGAAGTTCACACGGCCACTTTATGGAACATGGAGATCGTTAAATTTGCGCTCGATGGTACGAAGCCAATCATCAGCATCAATAGGTTACTTGAGATTGCTAAAAGATGGAAACTTAGCATGAACTAAATCCCCAAATGTAACGCATTCGTCATGACGACTTTCAGTGTTTTGCGCCACACGCTCAAGGAGATGTTCATTTCTCAGGAGGTTGGTCTCGATATCCTGAAGAACTTGCGTCATTACGGAAGATGAAGACTCTCCCTCAATATGACCACTTTCAACGGAATCTTGAGTACTCCCGGACATCCCGAGTACAAAGAAATGGAACCATGAGAAACACTCTCATGGGAAAGAATGCAACAGAAAGATTCATGACTTGATATGGATCAATTGAAGTCAAAAGGAATCAACGATTTAGACCGATGGAGGTAACTTGGAAACTCTAAGAACGTTAGCAACCTGACACAGAGTACTAGGAAAAACACCCAACGATTTTGCTCCTAACTATGAAGTTAACATGTGACAGGTAAAACATTTGAAATCAAATGAGATGAGGCGGCTCAGAGTTAGAGCAATACCAGATAAGGAGTAAAAAGAATCCTAAGAAGGTTTTCACAACTCATTTGTCATTTCGAAACAGTTTTTACAAACTCTATACTCAACACCGACCAATAGCAAGGGTTTTCCTACAGGCAGTCCTGCTCTGATACCATGACTTGTCACGACCCCGGACCCAGAGATATACATATTGTTATGTGCTCCTAGACATGGACCCACAAGGGCTTCAGGGTTACCAGCCCCTGCTGCAACAAACAATGGCAGGAAGACCAGATTCATCGGCACGCAGGCCGGATCACCACGGTACTACTACTCCTTGTGTCCATGCTAGTCATAACCAAGCGTCCACGAGTCGAATGAAACCGAAGGAAATGGGACCAAAGCTATACAGAGCTGCTATGTGTCCAGAAAGTGCAACAACATTCGAGGGTTACTGGGGTTACCTAGCCCTAGGCCGAATCACATCGGCAGGCGGTCTCGGACATGGATCATCGGCTCCACAACCCCTCGACTGCGACAACCATGCAGGCATAGCCAAAACTGTATAACGATGAGCTCGAAACTGACAGCCGATCAAAGCAGCACTCTAGACATGAAGCTTTATTAAGCAAGTAATAACAGAGTAAAGCTTACAAACAGAGGTCACACGACCCAACATTAGATCAGACAATGGAAAGCAAATTGTGTTGCTAG
Organism: Alopecurus myosuroides; assembly: GCA_028641055.1. Classification (NCBI taxonomy): domain Eukaryota; kingdom Viridiplantae; phylum Streptophyta; class Magnoliopsida; order Poales; family Poaceae; genus Alopecurus; species Alopecurus myosuroides. The sequence goes on along the minus strand of CM054059.1, from coordinate 169,559,937 downwards.
CCAACAAGAACCAAAAAGGCCTAAGAGGCCGCAACATCAGGCGACGTCCCAGCCCAGAGATTCCAGGCTGCTACCTGGGAAACCCCAAACTATCCGTCAATGTCCATGCTGATACACCACCAAAGATATGGAACTCCACCTGAACCAAGTTGAAGCAAATATGAGTACTATAGGTACTCAACAAGACTTAGTTAACCTATTATATATCTGCTTGTTCAAAAAGGTTTTATGAAGGTTGTTTTGCATAACGCCAACTTTGTTTCGAATAGAGGGCGACTGAGAAGCTTTTCGCAAATCTTTTAAAAGAATACCCTTTTCTCGGGTATTGCCTTCAGATCCTTCGAAGCACCATCTCCAACACACGATAACCGGAACCTCCTTTTGAAACTAAACATTCATTTTGAACATCTTTTACGTCTGGTTCAAGTTATCTATGATCTCAGGATCCGTCACCAAGTCGTCCTTAACCGCGGACACGGCTTTTCGAAAAAGATTAAACCCTGCAGAGGTGTACAGCTTTACCCACACGTATCAACCGACTCTTAATGCCAAGCTATTGGCACAATTCCAACGATGTGCCGGCAGAGGGTGGCTGACCACGATCTTTCGCTTGCTTCGCCAATTCCATGAGTCGCTCCGAGTAGAGATGGACCGCTAATAGGCAGTGGCCATCTCCTGCCGGGTCTCTATCGTTGTGCGCAGTGCTCGACGCTTATCTACCCACAGAGCGCTGATACACCACCACGTCCTAGTTTTGAAAACGTTTTTAATATCCCCCGCAAATCGAAATGGATTGCCCGAACTAGGCAACTCATGGAACGAACTAGACAAGTTGAAACCGAGTGGAATCCAATCCCCGTGTGGGCACGATCACTCTTGGCTTCAAAGGCAAGAACTCGCTCCTAGGGGCATGAACGAGGCAAATCACCACATCCCATGTGGCAACTCATCGAAGCCTTTAATCATGTTAAGCACGCATCTCAAACCTTACCACGTCATCCTGTCATACTAGATTCATTTCGTAACACTGATTCATCAACCGGATGGAGCAGAGATCAAGAGACATGTATGACTAAGAATGGCATATTTGAGCCTCTGGCGATACTCACAAACAAAACCTATGTCTTCTAGGAGCATTGAATCATGATATCTGGGTTATGCAAATAAATAGGATAACTCGAACTACTGACCCAAGATACTTTGTAAAAGCATGCATCGTACTAGAATGAAAACACTTCGAAAACATATATGGGCAGATAAGAGGTTATGATTGCCTTGCTTCAAGAAAACTAGATAAAGGCTTCAGGATAAGTGCATTAAAGAGAAGCCCTAAACATGTTTCATGGGTTGCTAGGGTTGATATGTATGCGTGAACATTTTAATGCATTAAAGAGAAGCCCTAAACATGTTTCATGGGTTGCTAGGGTTGATATGTTAAGTATGCACTTTTACTGAATTTAGTCCCGAAATGGACCTCGGAGGCCGATTCGGGCAAAAACTAGAAGTGTGACAAATTTTAATTGCTCAAATGGGTTTGAAAATATCATAACTAGGTTGCATTTGTCTTTCTAAGCATTTTGACATATAACTTGTAATTTTCTAATTTTCTTGAATAAAAACGTATTTTCTTTATTTTAAATGATTTAAATAATGGTCAAAAATCAACTTTGTCAAACATGTGTAAAAATGACATGAACAGGTAGATTACATTTTTATGAACAATGTGGTATATTGAACACATTTTTCTGATGAACCAAACAAAAGATATTGCATTTACAAGTTTAATTCTTTTTCTGTAATTTAAAACACAGGTGGGGCCCACGTGTCAGCTAAATTCAAATTAAAAGAAATAACAGGAAAGGGCCTGTGACATGGGAATGACGTCATGGTGACATCATCCCGGTCCAAATCCTCACAGCTGCCAAGCAATCGATGAATTCGCGCGAAATTTTAAGAATCAAACTCGCCCACGAGGTAGAGGAGATCGCGGGGAGTGCGGGGGTGGTCACGGCTGACCAAAAGGTCGCTAGAGTGCTCGCCGGCGTGCTCGGGCGCCGCGGCGGTTGGCGACCGGCAGCGACAGAGAGAAACAGAGGGGGAGGGAGCAAGGGAGGGGCACCCTCTGGTGCGGGAGCTCACCCTGAGCACGCCTATGGGGTCGGGGCGGCGAGGCGGGGCGTCAATCGTCAGCGGCGAGCGGAAGTCGGCGGCGGCCGTGGCAGAAATCGGCGAGGAATTGAGGCTCTCCCGGGGCTCCTCAGGGGCCGCACGAGCTCGAGGAGGGTGAGGCGGAGCTGGCGGTGACGGAGAGCTGCTCGGCGGGGCTTGGGGTTGGCCGTAGCACCGGCGGCGAGCGGCGGACGCGCCGGTAGGTTAGGGTTTGGGCTTGGGCTTCCTGTGCGTGGGGAGAGGCCGAACGAGAGGGTTTGCGAGGAGGAAGGAAGGATGGGGACGTCTCCCTCGACTCCGGTCGGCGCGGGAAGCATGCAGGAGGTGGCAGCCGCGGCGGCGTCGTCCCTCCGGCCTACTGGCACGAGGAAGAAGACAAAGGGCAGTCTTATGAAACCCCCCTGAGATTTCCGGAAACTGTGAAAAGGTCCCTGTCCTTTTTAAAACAGCAACTTATAACAGATTTTGAGGACTTTTCTACAATTAGTAAAAATTGGCAAAAAAATATTTTTGAGCTCGTTACAACATGGGCAACCTCAACATATTTTTGGTTTGCAAAAAATGCACCATTTTAAACCATCATTTTAAATTGGCACTTTAAGTGATTTTAATAAACTCCGTTATTAAATTTTAGTGCACCTGTTTCAAACACAACCATGGGTTCAAAAACATGCATGACATGACATGAGCACAAACACAAACACACAAACTTTTTATTACAAAAAGGTGGATGTTACACTAACGTGGGATACACTGGAAGGATAGTAAATCCCACTGACCTCCACAATTTACTCGGGGCTCTGCCACCGGGACACGGGGACCGTGCAACGCAGTAAGAAATCTTTCTTGCAATCCCTGCGGTCAGGTATTTTTCTTATTATCTCGCTAGAGGAGTTCTTGCTAGGGAAAACACCAGCAAATCCATGAACTTTGACCTTGCCATCATCCTCGCTGCTGTACATAGAGATTATGTTTATAGCATTGGTGCACAAATTGCTAGAAGTATTGTTAATAATGCTGGTAGAGGACCTTATTTTGGAGGCATTGCTAGACTATTGTTAATAATGCTCAGACTGTTGTGCCTGTTGATCCTGATGATGAATTGTTGGCCCCTAGTAGGTTGGATTTTAACACTTTGTTGTCACATGGCTTATTTAAAACTAAGTACTCCTATGGGGACTTGATGGCGCGTGGACACACCTTCGTTGGGAGACCCCAAGAGGAAGGTATGAAGAGTGCAGCAACAAGTTTCCCTCAGAAAGAAACCAAGGTTTAATCGACCAGTAGGAGAAAGAAATCAATTTTGAAGGTTGTTGACAGCTGATGTGTGGTGACCCAGCACACCACTGCATGTGTAGTGTGCAAGTCGATGACCTAATACTCACAGAAGGACTTACCTGTGAATATTACATCCCTCAGAGTAGTACAACAGAAACACAACGGGTCCAGGCAAAACTATAGGATACAAACTTCATTACAAAATCTCGAGAATCTCTTTGAAGAATCAAAGAAGATCTCATACAAATAAACATCAGAAGAAGCAATTCGAAGATCCAAGCTGGAGAAGAACTCTAGCTCAGAACTAAATCCACTACGGATGATGTCAGCCCTAATCTATGGCTTGATACATCTAACTCCAAGAATGGACTCCACCTACACCTTGATAGCTTCTCCTCCTTCAGCGTTGTTGATGACGATGCGTCACGATGACGACTCCCATCAGGCTTCAACTCTAAGCAGGGGGTCAAACGGGAACAAATGAGTAACGAGCGTTACTCAACAAGTTCATGATATATATAGTGGATGGTTTGATGCACTATCTACAGATTTAGACTCAACAGAGTCATAAGCTAATGCAAGGTTTTGTAAAACTTTCTTCAAGAGGTTGCTTTTACTTCTGAAAATTATGCCCGCCAGACCATCACAGGAGCTAGAACTTCATGGAGTTGCCTTTCCTGTAGCGTTCGCAGTTCCTTCCCGGAACAGGGGGTAACATGCCACATCTTTTTACACTCTGCAGAGGTGCGTTACTTTACCCATGGACGACCAAGACCATGTTACACAACCAGGCTCGAGATCCTGTCCACTCCCACTCAGGTGTGGGGCCCGGTTGTTGGTCCAAGCCAAACTGTGCTTCTCCGCACAACGCATGCCTACCTATTTCCTCCAGCAGGTTGAACGCCTGATTCCACCCCTCATGAAGGAGATCTACACGCCCCTGGAAGACACTCATAGACCCTAGAGTCCGTGGGACGTAAGGGATCCCACTCATGTGCATGTAGTCCCGCAGAACCTACAGCGTACATCTCTGGCAGCCCGTTGACATGCGAACGAGAAAATTATCACAGCTGACTTACTCCCCCCATAGAAGACCCATGGTTAACGCGAATTTACGGCGCACCGAGTTCTGACGGCATTTGTGATTAATTCCTAGGTAATACTTTCCCATGCAGATGGAACCTTCCTTTGACCTATTCATCTTACCATGGTCCCATCCGCCCACCAAACAGAACACTACCACTCGGGTAGTCATTCAATTAGTCATATTATTATAAAAAATAGGATCATGCATTATTTTGAGAGTAGGTGATAAGACGATAAAGTTTTTGCAATTAGTTTGTTATGAAGTATTGCAACGGATATGAGCAAGTGATGAACTTGCTTGAGATTGAAACATCAATAATAAACCAGGTCTTCGGGTTCAAGGGTCTCGTAGAAAATCCTGATATCTGAAAGATAGCAAAGTAGTCCCGGTAAGGACTATATAAAACATTGGCAAAATGATACATTCATAGTAATGATATGCATCGTGAATTACCCTGGAAAACACCCTAGCTTACAAGTGTAAGCCACGTTTGATACGATATCTCAATCACACTTGTTTTAGGTGAATTGTTTCATTACTTGGGGTGATGTGGTTATTACTTCTTTTAGATTTACATGTGTTTCACTTTTACTTAGTAAACAATTGTTATCATGTTTAGTTAGAAGTGGTTATTACTTGGTTATGCAATAAGACAATGTCATATGGAAAACAACTATTGAAAAGATAACAGTCACATTTTGTTTTATATTCAAAAAGTGTAGAGCATATGACAAAGAGTTTAATTGAAAATGATGAACTAGTACAGCTAACTCTATCATCACAATGTTTTCTAATGAGTTGTGATGATAGGTTTTAGTAGCTGTGAAAATATGAGGTTTTTATTAATAAGGAAAATAATGATGTGGTAGTCATATCTGGTTTTTAATAGATATTTATAGACTTTCAGTATACTTATAAAAGCAAGTTTAGAAGTTTAAATAAAATGTTTTACAATTGACATATTTGAGTTGGAAATGTTGTTCTCTTTAATTTGGTATATCAATTAATGTTTTATGAAAATATTTGAATAAGTTATTATTTTATTAATTTTTAATGAATTAAATGACTAGGCAAAACATTGCACACATGAGAACTTGGTCAAATGACCATGAAAACATCATAGATGAGTTGCATTAATCATTTGGAGCATTTTGGTATATAACTTGTATTTTTCTGATTTTATGAATATTTATTATTTTTCTTAATTTTTAAATGTTTTAATTTAATTAAAGAAAATATTAAATTTTAAACTTTCTCAAATATTTTTGAAAAGTTGATAATCATTTAGATTATATATTTCTATTTTATTTGGTATATTGTTTGTATTATTATGAGTTATGGATTTAAAGTTATTGAATTAATAACATTATGAATTATTCTGTTATTTTTGAATTGACAGGTGGGTCCCACCTATCATATTCGTTTTTTAAATGAAAATTAAAAGAAAATAGGTCATGACGTCATGATGACATCATGAACGCGTCATCACAGAGTCAATCTCCTCTGTGAACACTAATTCGATGCAAATTTTTCCCAAATTGATCTCTCTTCTAGCCCCAGCGTATCACGGTGAACCTAGGGATTGTCGCGGCATGACCATATGGTCACGGATTCGCCAGCGGCGAGTGATGGCGCGGCTACCGGCTATAGAACACGATGAACTCCCCGGAATCGACGCGTATTAACTGAATGGAGGGAAGTACAAGCTGTAGCAGCTCACCGTGAGCGTGATGATGCTGTCGGTGGAGCACGGCGAGGTCGGAATCGCCGGCGCGCTTCCGCGGCGGCCGGAACAATGAACAAAGGGAACGGAGAAATTCTCCGGCTCCCGGCCTTCCGAGCAAATGAAGTTTCTCGAGGAGGAAGAGGAGGTCCAGGCGCATCTCCTAGTGGCCTTAGCTGCCGTCGAGGTGGCCGGAATCAACGGCGGCGAGTGGCGGCCGAGAGGGTTAGGGTTCCGGGGTGGTTTCTTGCAGAGAGAGAGTGAGCGCGAGGGAATGAGCGAGGGAGTGCGAGGTGTAGACGCCTTCTAGGCTTTATCCTCGCGGAACGGCGGCGACGAGGAGGTGGCACGCGACGTCGGAGGCGGTCGGACGCCTCTGGCCTTCTGGCCAGAGGTTGAAGAAACAATGTTTTTAAACATTTCCAAGAAAACCCCTAGAAGTTTTTATTACTTACAACTAGGTCCTTCTGTTTAAGAAAACTGAGAAGAAACCCCTGTTTTCAGGGCTTATTTGTAAACATAAAAATTATTAAAAAATATATTTGGAAAGCTCATCAAATTTGCAATCTCACCAAGTTTTGTTTTGGTGAATTTGAATAATATTTGTATTTTTTATTTAGGGTGTTAGATTAAGTGATTTTGTTGTTTTCTCCTCTTTTAATTTATTTAATAGCTTTAAAATTATGCTAAAGCATTTTTAATAAAAGTACACACTCCAAACTTGTGGATACCAAGGTGGTGTATCATAATTGGACAACTTTAGGTATAATCCCTTATAGAAAATAGTTTGGTAACACTGGTGAGTAGTGTTTTTATCTGTTATGGAAAATTCACCAACTATGAAATATCACTCCAAGTCATATCAGATAATTTTTCATTGGTGAAGGGACTTGTTTTCTTGTAGGTGGTTTTGTTATTTTCATGACTAAGGTTCTTATCAAGTCTGGTGGACATTTCTTTGTATTGGGATGCAAGCCATATTTGTTATTTAATGCACTTAATCATGTGGAAAACAAGAGTGGCTTTGGAATCTTATTTGCTTGTTTTCCACATAGGTTTCAATATGGATGTTATCCCATGTTGGTTTAAGAACATGTAATCATTTACATGGTTATCTACAGATGAATCTTTGTTGTTATCTATTAGTCTTGTGTATGAAAAGGATTTGGAAAACAAAGTATTTAAGCTTGTTTTCATCTACCTCCACATATCAACACATGTGGATGCAATTGCTTGTTATTAATTCATTCTTGATAGTTATTTCCATTTAAGATGTTACTATGAGTTCCTTATTTCTGATGGGCTTGATAAGGCATAGAGGTTAAAGATCTACTAATATTACCTATTTCTTCACTGAATAATTCCTTATATTCCCTTACTGAGGCAGTGTTGCTTCTTGTGGTCTTCTGTTGCTTGAGGTTCTTCTCTCTAGTTGCCACTAGTCTTTTGTTATCACATTTGTCACTTGCCAGTAAGATCATCTCTGGAATTCCATCATCAATTATCTCACTCTTGTGGTGGAAACAGCCAGTAACTCCAAGCAAGGATTTTACTTAGAGGATTATAAAAGAATATGGTTTTATTTTATGACATCAAGTTACCATATGCATATAAGAAGAATTTGTTAACAAGTGGGCCATACTTGCCTCCAAATTACTATTCATATACAATTGGATGAGATGTACTAGGTTATATCATCTTATGTTTATTTGTGTAGGACACTCAAGTGTTTGAGTATACAGAAGTGATCTGTTAACAAGGTAATTAGTCTTGTTACCAAACTACTTCTATATAGCACTAACATTGGAATATCATACTATTTCAAGAGGTTTAATAAGATCAAATCAATGTATAAGAGTTTCCAAGTACTCTTATAGAAAGTTAGAGTAGCACTTCTAGCACACTCTAAATAATCTCCTTGGGGATCTTCATATGGCAGTTCTTCCTGTCTTGTGGGTTCTTCTTCTTGCAGAATATCTTGGAGGAAATTGAGGAAACAAGATACATTGGTCTAGCCAAACTACCAAGATCTAGATTAAGATTTAATTCATGCTTTTATTATCCTTCCATACATTTCTTGTTTTGCTTCCCATAAGGTTGATACTTTTCTCATACAAGATTGGTTTTTATTTAGCTTTCAATCCAATTCCTCTAATAGCTGTTATAACTTGTTGTTACTCGATACTTCTATCCAAAGATAATTTATTTGTTGAAGATAGATTTGAATAGAGGTGTTAAATGCCTATGGAATGATGACTTAATATTGAGTTGATCAAATGGTTCATTGAGGTGTTGAGATTTCATATGTTCACTTGTATAAGATGATTGAAGCAATGAGCATGTGAAAGTTATTGAGGTTTAATGACTTATGTCATAGTTGTTATTTGTTCTCCCAGGTGTCATGATCTGCTTCATATCCATCACTTTATTAACTTTGTCATTCATAATGCACATATAGAGGTTTTGGGATATCATAAGTAATTATCAAGGTTTATCAGTAGTTGAAGAGGATTTATTTCTTCTTGTAGATACTTCTTTTATAATTGATGATATATGTACATATTCGATAAATATGTTCATACAATTATTATGTCATTTCCCTCTTGTGAGTTTTGAGTTAACACTTGTTTGTATCAATAGTGTTCTATTGATTCTTTGCTATGTACTTGTGATGGTTCGCCTGATAGTTATGAGATGATTTATAGAGATGTTGTGGAAATGAATTGACAACTTAGGAAATTGTTGTTTTATAGGTGATAACATCTCTGTTGATATGATAGTTAAGTTGTGTATTACTTATTTCTGAAAGTATGATTATCAGTTATGAGATTTGGATGCTCACCCCTCTTTAAGTTCTAGATACCTAGTGAATTATCCCAAGTCACTTATGGACTTGAGATTAGACTTGTTAAGAGTTAGTATTGGTCACAACCAATTATGGTTTGTGTAATCAGATGGTTTGGTTTGTAAAGATACTATGTTATAAAGATCACTCCAAATGTACTCCTGACCAGATGATCTAATCCTATTTCATCATGTCAAGTGAAACATTGGTCACTTTGGTTTGTTTAAACTTTCGCGCCAAAATTTCCCGTACTTTTAGATGCATGCATTTCAAATGCACATATTATATTTAGGATCCTTATAACTTCCCAAACACTGGGATGTTACAGTATCTCCCCCTTAACAAGAACTTCGTCCCGAAGTTCAACCTCTCTCACGTAAAGATAGGTAGAGATAACTTCTGTAGACCGTTGAATCTTCACAACTATTTTCTTGTGTTGTCCTTGGCATGCGTAGCCTCTTGTCTTGATTGTTTACCTACCACTGTCTTGCACTAGGATCTAATACTTTGCCAGTTGTTATGACAACTATGTGTTGTTACTACACCTTCCTCATGGTCTTACGAAGAACACGTGGTATTTCCACCATATAGTGGATACCAAGCTTCGTTCTCCGATGAATAGGTATGGGTTTCTATCTCTCACAACTTTCTAAAGAACATTTGGTATATCCACAAGGTGATGAATAACCAATAAGATTCTTCCGGTGCAATGGATATTGTCTATGTTTAGGACTCCACTTGATTCAATCTGATGGTCTCCAGAAAAATACTGCTGAAAGAAACTAGTACAACGTAGTGTACATTGACTAAGACTCAATTTTTGGTGAAAATATCTTCGAGTTTCCTCGAGTTTTAACCTATAGGTGTCTATAACCTATTCCACTGGTTACTTCCTATGGTTCTTCAATATCTTTGGGTTTCAACTTCTACAGGGTGACTCTATGATCAGATTTGATTTCTCAACTTCTACCTATTTCCTTCTCGAATATAGCTACTTATGTGATTTTCTTGGCATCACTTGTGGAATATCTCCATGTGTTGATGAAATATGTCACCAACTCCATACAAGATGTGGACTATGGTCCATTCCCATCAGTGGCTTTATTACTTCTGCCTTCTTGACTTCTGGGTCTTCCCGAGCTGTTGTGGTTGTATCAATCTGCTGATAACTCAGACCTCTCTCATACGAATCCTATACCCTCTAGACTAGTAACATCAAGATAGAACTTAGTGTTTGCACATGCATTTGCACATCAAGTTCAATCTTCATGTACAGATCTATTCAATCAAAGATCCAATTAAAATCTAATAAATCCCAAATGCATTTATCACTCATGCATCAAAAGCCTGTGAGATAACAGTACATTGAGTAAAGCATCTCAAGTACCAAGGCTCTTGAATTCTATACACTACAAGTAGGTATATAGTACCATGTAATCCTATTCTTCACAACCACTCTTTTCCCAAGTAATTACTCCAATTGCATGCCTTATTGCAATGGAATAAACCAAGACAAAATTATCCTATAGTAGTTTTTTTTCTAACTTGGTTACATATATAACTAAGTATTATGTAATTGAATGACTTCATCTTGATTGTGATAAGCTTCCCATGGTATCTGTTGATCCTTCATGTTGTTGATCACATTGTAGGAGTAGTAATGTAGCTTCCATCAATACTTATACCTTCTCCTAATTCTATACTATACTATAGTGATCACCTCTAGACTTGATAACTAAGGATATGATGTATACCCCATAGTTACCATGGTCTAATGTCTCTTCATGAATCTCAAACATCCCTAGTTGCTGGCTCATATACTTATTCTATACCCTGTTCTACTCCATCCTATACATTCATAGAATGGGGTAATCATCCCTTTGACTTAATCGTCTCTGACTATGTCAGAATTCCTTTTCTTAATGGTACTAGTACTTACTAAGCTTCTAACTATTCATACCTAGGTATTAAGGAAATAGATAAGTATCTTTACTCAAGTTGAGTAAGAAGATTCTATACAAGTATGATTGTATCATTCTAAAGTGGATGATCATCATAGTTGTAGGAAATGTGGTTTAGATAAGATGGCTTCCTATATTATATGCCAACCTACAGATCTCCTAAAAGGTTTTAGACCTAAGGTCGCTTCGCTCTGATACCATCTGTGGTGACCCAGCACACCACTGCATGTGTAGTGCGCAAGTCGATGACATAATACTCACAGAAGGACTTACCTGTGAATATTACATCTCTCAGAGTAGTACAACATAAACACAACGGGTCCAGGCAAAACTATAGGATACAAACTTTATTACAAAATCTCGAGAATCTCTTTGAAGAATCAAAGAAGATCTCATACAAATGAACATCAGAAGAAGCAATTCGAAGATCCAAGCTGGAGAAGAACTCTAGCTCAGAACTAAATCCACTACGGATGATGTCAGCCCTAATCTATGGCTTGATACATCTAACTCCAAGAATGGACTCCACCTACACCTTGATAGCTTCTCCTCCTTCAGCGTTGTTGATGACGATGCGTCACGATGACGACTCCCATCAGGCTTCAACTCTAAGCAGGGGGTCAAACGGGAACAAATGAGTAACGAGCGTTACTCAGCAAGTTCATGATATATATAGTGGATGGTTTGATGCACTATCTACAGCTTTAGACTCAACAGAGTCATAAGCTAATGCAAGGTTTTGTAAAACTTTCTTCAAGAGGTTGCTTTTACTTCTGAAAACTATGCCCGCTAGACCATCACAGGAGCTAGAACTTCATGGAGTTGCCTTTCCTGTAGCGTTCGCAGTTCCTTCCCGGAACAGGGGGTAACATGCCACATCTTTTTACGCTCTGCAGAGGTGCGTTACTTTACCCATGGACGACCAAGACCATGTTGCACAACCAGGCTCGAGATCATGTCCACTCCCACTCAGGTGTGGGGCCCGGTTGTTGGTCCAAGCCAAACTGTGCTTCTCCGCACAACGCATGCCTACCCATTTCCGCCAGCAGGTTGAACGCCTGATTCCACCCCTCACGATGGAGGTCTATGCGCCCCTGGCAGACACTCATAGACCCCAGAGTCCGTGGGGCGTAAGGGCTCCCACCCATGTGCATATAGTCCCGCAGAACCTACAGCGTACGTCTCTGGCAGCCCGTTGACATGCGAACGAGAAAATTATCACAGCTGACTTACTCCCCCATAGAAGACCCATGGTTAACGTGAATTTACGGTGCACCGAGTTCTGACGGCATTCGTGATTAATTCCTAGGTAATACTTTCCCATGCAGATGGAACCTTCCTTTGACCTATTCATCTTACCATGGTCCCATCCGCCCACCAAACAGAACACTACCACTCGGGTAGTCATTCAATTAGTCATATTATTATAAAAAATAGGATCATGCATTCTTTTGAGAGTAGGTGATAAGACGATAGAGTTTTTGCAATTAGTTTGTTATGAAGTATTGCAACGGATATGAGCAAGTGATGAACTTGCCTGAGATTGAAACATCAATAATAAACCAGGTCTTCGGGTTCAAGGGTCTCGTAGAAAATCCTGATATCTGAAAGATAGCAAAGTAGTCCCGGTAAGGACTATAGAAAACATTGGCAAAATGATACATGCATAGTAATGATATGCATCGTGAATTACCCTGGAAAACACCCTAGCTTATAAGTGTAAGCCACGTTTGATACGATATCTCAATCACACTTGTTTTAGGTGAATTGTTTCATTACTTGGGGTGATGTGGTTATTACTTCTTTTAGATTTACATGTGTTTCACTTTTACTTAGCAAACAATTGTTATCATGTTTAGTTAGAATTGGTTATTACTTGGTTATGCAATAAGACAATGTCATATGGAAAACAACTATTGAAAAGATAACAGTCACATTTTGTTTATATTCAAAAAGTGTAGAGCATATGACAAAGAGTTTAATTGAAAATGATGAACTAGTATAGCTAACTCTATCATCACAATGTTTTCTAATGAGTTGTGATGATAGGTTTTAGTAGCTGTGAAAATATGAGGTTTTTATTAATAAGGAAAATAATGATGTGGTAGTCATATCTGGTTTTTAATAAATATTTATAGACTTTCAGTATACTTATAAAAGCAAGTTTAGAAGTTTAAATAAAATGTTTTACAATTGACATATTTGAGTTGGAAATGTTGTTCTCTTTAATTTGGTATATCAATTAATGTTTTATGAAAATATTTGAATAAGTTATTATTTTATTAATTTTAAATGAATTAAATGACTAGGCAAAACATTGCACACATGAGAACTTGGTCAAATGACCATGAAAACATCATAGATGAGTTGCATTAATCATTTGGAGCATTTTGGTATATAACTTGTATTTTTATGATTTTATGAATATTTATTATTTTTCTTAATTTTTAAATGTTTTAATTTAATTATAGAAAATATTAAATTTTAAACTTTCTCAAATATTTTTGAAAAGTTGATAATCATTTAGATTATATTTTTCTATTTTATTTGGTATATTTTTTGTATTATTACGAGTTATGGATTTAAAGTTATTGAATTAATAACATTATGAATTATTCTGTTATTTTTGAATTGACAGGTGGGTCCCACCTGTCATATTCGTTTTTTAAATGAAAATTAAAAGAAAATAGGTCATTACGTCATGATGAAGTCATGAACGCGTCATCATAGAGTCAATCTCCTCTGTGAACACTAATTCGATGAATTCGATGCAAATTTTTCCCAAATTGATCTCTCTTCTAGCCCCAGCGTATCACGGTGAACCCGGGGAGGGTCGCGGCATGACCATATGGTCACGGAGTCGCCGGCGGCGAGTGATGGCGCGGCTACCGGCGGCAGAACACGATGAACTCCCTGGAATCGACGCGTATTAACTGAATGGAGGGAAGTACAAGCTGTAGCAGCTCACCGTGAGCGTGATGATGCTGTCGATGGAGCACGGCGAGGTCGGAATCGCCGGCGCGCTTCCGCGGCGGCCGGAACAGTGAGCAAAGGGAACAGAGAAATTCTCCGGCTCCCGGCCTTCCCAACAAACGAAGTTTCTCGAGGAGGAAGAGGAGGTCCAGGCGCATCTCCTAGTGGCCTTAGCTGCCGTCGAGGTGGCCGGAATCAACGGCGGCGAGTGGCAGTCGAGAGGGTTAGGGTTAGGGTTCTGGGGTTGTTTCTTGCAGAGAGAGAGAGTGAGCGCGAGGGAATGAGCGAGGGAGTGCGAGGTGTAGACGCCTTCTAGGCTTTATCCTCGCGGAACGGCGGCGAGGAGGAGGTGGCACGCGACGTCGGAGGCGGTCGCACGCCTCTGGCCTTCTGGCCAGAGGTTGAAGAAACAATGTTTTTAAACATTTCCAAGAAAACCCCTAGAAGTTTTTATTACTTACAACTAGGTCCTTCTATTTAAGAAAACTGAGAAGAAACCCCTGTTTTCAGGGCTTATTTGTAAACATAAAAATTATTAAAAAATATATTTGGAAAGCTCATCAAATTTGCAATCTCACCAAGTTTTGTTTTGGTGAATTTGAATAATATTTGTATTTTTTATTTAGGGTGCTAGATTAAGTGATTTTGTTGTTTTCTCCTCTTTTAATTTATTTAATAGCTTTAAAATTATGCTAAAGCATTTTTAATAAAAGTACACACTCCAAACTTGTGGATACCAAGGTGGTGTATCATAATTGGACAACTTTAGGTATAATCCCTTATAGAAAATATTTTGGTAACACTGGTGAGTAGTGTTTTTATCTGTTATGGAAAATTCACCAACTATGAAATATCACTCCAAGTGATATCAGATAATTTTTCATTGGTGAAGGGACTTGTTTTCTTGTAGGTGGTTTTGTTATTTTCATTACTAAGGTTCTTATCAAGTCTGGTGGACATTTCTTTGTATTGGGATGCAGGCCATATTTGTTATTTAATGCACTTAATCATGTGGAAAACAAGAGTGGCTTTGGAATCTTATTTGCTTGTTTTCCACATAGGTTTCAATATGGATGTTATCCCATGTTGGTTTAAGAACATGTAATCATTTACATGGTTATCTACAGATGAATCTTTGTTGTTATCTATTAGTCTTGTGTATGAAAAGGATTTGGAAAACAAAGTATTTAAGCTTGTTTTCATCTACCTCCACATATCAACACATGTGGATGCAATTGCTTGTTATTAATTCATTCTTGATAGTTATTTCCATTTAAGATGTTACTATGAGTTCCTTATTTCTGATGGGCTTGATAAGGCACAGAGGTTAAAGATCTACTAATATTACCTATTGCTTCACTGAATAATTCCTTATATTCCCTTACTGAGGCAGTGTTGCTTCTTGGGGTCTTCTGTTGCTTGAGGTTCTTCTCTCTAGTTGCCACTAGTCTTTTGTTATCACATTTGTCACTTGCCAGTAAGATCATCTCTGGAATTCCATCATCAATTATCTCACTCTTGTGGTGGAAACAACCAGTAACTCCAAGCAAGGATTTTACTTAGAGGATTATAAAAGAATATGGTTTTATTTTATGACATCAAGTTACCATATGCATATAAGAAGAATTTGTTAACAAGTGGGACAGACTTGCCTCCAAATTACTATTCATATACAATTGGATGAGATGTACTAGGTTATATGATCTTATGTTTATTTGTGTAGGACACTCAAGTGTTTGAGATACAAAAGTGATCTGTTAACAAGGTAATTAGTCTTGTTACCAAACTACTTCTATATAGCACTAACATTGGAATATCATACTATTTCAAGAGGTTTAATAAGATCAAATCAATGTATAAGAGTTTCCAAGTACTCTTATAGAAAGTTAGAGTAGCACTTCTAGCACACTCTAAATAATCTCCTTGGAGATCTTCATATGGCAGTTCTTCCTGTCTTGTGGGTTCTTCTTCTTGCAGAATATCTTGGAGGAGATTGAGGAAACAAGATACATTGGTCTAGCCAAACTACCAAGATCTAGATTAAGATTTAATTCATGCTTTTATTATCCTTCCATACATTTCTTGTTTTGCTTCCCATAAGGTTGATACTTTTCTCATACAAGATTGGTTTTTATTTAGCTTTCAATCCAATTCCTCTAATAGATGTTATAACTTGTTGTTACTCGATACTTCTATCCAAAGATAATTTATTTGTTGAAGATAGATTTGAATAGAGGTGTGAAATGCCTATGGAATGATGCCTTAATATTGAGTTGATCAAATGGTTCATTGAGGTGTTGAGATTTCATATGTTCACTTGTATAAGATGATTGAAGCAATGAGCATGTGAAAGTTATTGAGGTTTAATGACTTATGTCATAGTTGTTATTTGTTCTCCCAGGTGTCATGATCTGCTTCATATCCATCACTTTATTAACTTTGTCATTCATAATGCACATATAGAGGTTTAGGAATATCATAAGTAATGATCAAGGTTTATCAGTAGTTGAAGAGGATTTATTTCTTCTTGTAGATACTTCTTTTATAATTGATGATATATGTACATATTCGATAAATATGTTTATACAATTATTATGTCATTTCCCTCTTGTGAGTTTTGAGTTAACACTTGTTTGTATCAATAGTGTTCTATTGATTCTTTGCTATGTACTTGTGATGGTTCGCCTGATAGTTATGAGATGATTTATAGAGATGTTGTGGAAATGAATTGATAACTTAGGAAATTGTTGTTTTATAGGTGATAACATCTTTGTTGATATGATAGTTAAGTTGTGTATTACTTATTTCTGAAAGTATGATTATCAGTTATGAGATTTGGATGTTCACCCCTCTTTAAGTTCTAGATACCTAGTGAATTATCCCAAGTCACTTATGGACTTGAGATTAGACTTGTTAAGAGTTAGTATTGGTCACAACCAATTATGGTTTGTGTAATCATATGGTTTGGTTTGTAAAGATACTATGTTATAAAGATCACTCCAAATGTACTCCTGACCAGATGATCTAATCCTATTTCATCATGTCAAGTGAAACATTGGTCACTTTGGTTTGTTTAAACTTTCGCGCCAAAATTTCCCGTACTTTTAGATGCATGCATTTCAAATGCACATATTATATTTAGATCCTTATAACTTCCCAAACAATGGGATGTTACATGATGTTGGCAGGGCGCACTACCAGGCTCATCAGTAACATGTAATCTGCACACAATACAACCAAGATACTTTTCCCCAAGGAAACAGTGAGGTTGTCAATTTCACAGGTTTTGCTAACACAAAGGATTAGGAATATAGTGTTGAAATAGGTGCTTGTTTGCAGTAAATGAAAAGAGAACAATGATTGCTACAAAAAGAACGGTGCTTGCAGTAGGTGGTATTATCAGTGTAAAAGAATGGACTGGGGTCCGCAATTCACTAGTGGTGTCTCTCCAAAACAAATAGATAACATGCTGGGTAAACAAATTACATCTGGGCAATTGAGAGAGATAGAGGTTGCATCGTAGTGCATATGCAAGA
Organism: Alopecurus myosuroides; assembly: GCA_028641055.1. Classification (NCBI taxonomy): domain Eukaryota; kingdom Viridiplantae; phylum Streptophyta; class Magnoliopsida; order Poales; family Poaceae; genus Alopecurus; species Alopecurus myosuroides. The sequence goes on along the minus strand of CM054059.1, from coordinate 169,542,365 downwards.
CACGATGATTACTATGAGATTTATTTGGGCATTACAACATGATACATATACCGTAATCCAACTGCATCTATGACTAATAATCCACCCTCAGAATGTAATACAAGCATACTTTGGGTATTAAGTTGCAAGCAACAGATTATTGCATTAAGTAAAGTGCGTAATGTAAACAATAGAATTATCCTTAGACAAAGCATTGTTGTTTTATCCCTAGTGGCAACAACACATCCACAATCTTAGAAGTTATTCTCACTCTCCCACATAACTAGAGGCATGAACCCACTATCGAGCATAAATACTCCCTCTTGGAGTTACAAGCATCAACTTGGCCAGAGCATCTACTAGTAACGGGGAGCATGCAAGATCACAAATAACATATAAAAGATAGATCTATAATCAACTTGACATAGCATTCAATATTCATCGGAACCAGCAAACACAACATGTAGCATTAAAGACAGGTTATCTTGATCATGTTAGGCAGATCAGAAGATCTAAACATGGTGGCATAAAGAGGAGAAGACAACCATCTAGCTACTGCTATGGACCCGTAGTCCAAGGATGAACAACTCACACATGACTCCGGAGGCAGGCATGGCAATGTAGAGCCCTCCGGTGATGATTTCCCATCCCGGTAGGGTGTCGGGGAGAGGTTCGGAATCCTCCCGAACTAGGGTTGACGATGACGGCAGCTATGGAACTTTTCATGGATGGAGGCTCGGGTATATAGGATTTCCCCGAGAAGAATTATAAATAGGCTAAAGGGTGATGTCGGTGGGTGGCCAGGGGGCCCACACCACCTGGTGGCGCGGCCAGGGGGCGCCACCCTATGGTGTGGCCCCACTCCGGGTCTCCTCCGGACTCCGGGTACGTGACAGAAAAATAGGACCCTAGGATTTAGTTTCGTCAAATTTCGAGAATATTTCCAGAACAACTTTTCTGAAACCAAAAACAGCAGAAAACTGGCGTTGTGGCATATTGTTAATAGGTTAGTCCCAGGAAATCCATTAAAATGATATAAAGTGTATAGAAAACATGTAGCAAATGTCATGAAAACGACATGGAACATCAAAAATTATAGATACGTTTGAGACGTATCAGGACTTTATAAATATAAAATGTTATTTGAGGCGGGAGACATTAAACCCCGTTATGTTAGTTTGTCGGTGCCTTCTTTGTTTGATGTTCCCGGGTACAGATGGTCCATCTCCGAGGATATTTTGGACGAGTACCTCAGGTCGGTGTTCGACCTGAACCCCGCCACTCAGGAGGAGGTGCACGGGGAGGAGCCCGTGAGGCCATCATGATTCACATACATGGGAGAGCCATCCTTGTTTTACCACGGGGAAGGATCTTCATCTTAGCTGCCTTCGATGGAAGGACTCTCGCTGCAGCAGATGACGTGGGATATGCATCTCACACCATACCAGCAGTACGATTATATGTAGCAGCAGCCATCGTCAGGATGGAACTCGTGGGATCAACACTACCAGTAGGAAAAAAGCCTAAGCTTGGGGGAGTACGTATACGCTGACACCTGTTTTATGATTCTTACTCATTATTTCTGTTGGTGTATTAGCTGTTACTTTGTATATTCTTTAGGACCTACTAGTATTTATTTCTTATTCTGTTTTTTCTTTTTAGTTGTTTTCTTCTTCTTATTCTCATTCTTTTCAGTTTTACCTCGTTTTCCCTCTGTTTTGTGTTGATGTGTTTCTTGTTGAAAAACACCAAAAAGATTTATTTGTTCTCTTCATTTGGTTTCTTCTCTCCGCATTTTCTCTTTCTGCTTGTTTTCTTATTTCTCGTTTTCTATCGTTCTTATTCTTTTGTGTCTCTTTGTTTGTGTTTCTCTCCTCTTTCTTTGATATTTCTTAAAAGCTCAAAAACAAAAAAAAAAGATTTTCTCGTTTTCTCTTTAAGTCACTGTTCGTAAACAACAAAAATAGTTTCTCTTCTTCTTGTTATTGTGTAGTTGTTTGCAGAGTTTAGCTCATGGCCACAATTGCCCTTGCGCTATATTATTATTTTCATATCATCCGATTGCGCAAGTGTCAAGGCAATAATGACAATATATGATGATGTGGGCGAGATTAGAAAGTTGGTATGAACAATTTTTTCTATATTTTTGTACATATGTTTATTCGCATGATCTTATATTAGCTTGTCATGGTAGATAATTGTATGTATAATATTGCTTTAGTAGTTCATGCTTTCTTATGACTAGTCTTAAATGATTAGTAGTGCTCAATGTGTTATTAGAATGTCACATGTGTTGTTTTGTTCATAAGACAATATAGCTTGATGGAATCTCCCTCCGAAGAATTTATTTGGATCGACTTGGCACATGTTAACACATGCATACTATAAGGAAAGTCAATTTAAGCTTCGGTGATCTTTTATTTTCAGTATTATAATATTACATCCATGATTTACTCAATGTTGTTTTGTCGTAATGCATGATTATGGCCGTTGTTGCTCTCTTAGTTGGTCGCTCCTCGTCTATTGTTAGTCTTCACCTGTACTGAGTATGAGCTCTTCTCGTGCATGAAAATCCCAAAAACCAAAGTTATTCCAATGTGTCCACCATACCTACCTATATGTGGTATTTCATCGCCACTCCAAGTAAATTGCTTGTGTGCTACCTTTAAAACTTTCAAAATATTAAACTTTTTTTGTGTTCCCGTTTTAGCTCATGAGGAAGTAGTTTAAATTTATCATAGCTTATGTCAAGAAAGGTTCTTCTCCCTTATTTCACCCGATGGGTATAGAATCTGTACTCATCTAAAATTGCAGAGAGCTGGTGCCAAATAATACAATATAAAAAAGCACTTTCCCATGAATTGATGATTGTTGGTGGGCAGCCGTGGATACGGCTAGCCCTGGATTGTGAAGACAAGGTGGGGGAAGCGCCAACCATAAGGAAAAAACGCTAATGAAAACCACTCTCAAAAGTCTAAACACTTTGCTTGACATGGGTTATGATTAGTTTTTCATTACCATTCGTTGACATAGACATAAACCTCTCTCAAAATTATAATTTCAATACCTATGTTTTATTAAATAAAAAGTTCTAGCACATGAGTAATCCCTGCTTCCCTCTGCGAAGGACTCTCTTTTACTTTTATGTTGAGTCTCCACCTTCTTACTTTATGCACCAGTTAGGAGAGAATGATTGTCATTCTTAGTATAATATGCATTGTCCCAAAATATTATTGTTTAAGGCATGTTTACAATATTGTTTCTCCTGAAATTATTATATCTAGTCACCACTTATGCTTTGGAGGTGCCCTGACATTTATGTTTTGCTATACAATTAAGGGCAAGAAGATACCATCTTACTATGCTTTATTATGATCATTGCAACCTAGTTGATGTTATAATTTCATATTATTCACTTATGCTTTTTTGTTCACTTTTCATGAGCTAAAATGAGTTCATGAGCTTCATTACCCTTATAGAAATTACCATGTATTGGTTAAATACTGATCATTGAATTGTCTTATACACACCGTATGAAGTGAAAAGTGTTTGTTAAAGTTTTCTTTATCGCGTCTAGTTTTTCAACTCAATTGCTTGAGGACAAACAATTAGCTAAGCTTGGGGGGAGTTGATATGTTGCAAACGCATCTATTTTTCCAAACACTTTTCTTGTTGTTTCTCCTCCAATTTGCATGATTTGGATCAAACTAACACCGACTAACACTATTTTCAGCACAATTGCCCTTGGTGTCTAGTTTTGTGCAGAAAATTCAAGAAAAATTACGAAAATTATATTTCCACGGAAGACTCCCCAAGCATGAAGGCCAGCTGGATGGGGCCACTCGGCCCTCAGGGGGGGAGTGCCAGCCACGCCCCCTCGCTGCTCCTAGAGGCCCTGGGGACCTAGGACCACCCCTCAGGCTCCCCTTTGGTATATGGACTCCTTTGTCCCCGAAACGGAGAACCCCCAAAGGATTTTCCCAAATACGATCCAGTAGCTCCGTCGACACCCGAAACCCTACTTCGGGAGACAGAAGTTCTTGTTCTGGCACCCAGCCGAGACCGGGATTGGAGGGAGATCGTCGCCATCATCATCACCAGCACCTCTCCATCAACCATCCATGATTCCCACTTTGATATGTGAGTAATTCCTTGCTGTAGGCAGAGGGGATGGTAGGTATTGGATGTGATTAGTCATGTAAAAGATCACGAGATTGTTAGGGCTTGATGCCTAGTATCCACTATTGTTGTTTATTATCGTTGTTGCAATATGGAGTGCTTAATGCTTGTCACTTAGGTCGCGAGTGCCATGATTTCACATATGAACATGTTATGTTTTCATGAATACAATTGTTGTTTTGGATAATATCTACGAGTTGTATACACTTATTATTGTCCGGAACCTGAGACCCCAAGGTGCCAGGTTGGGAAATCAGAGGGGATGGACTATAGTTTGAGGATTACATGTTTCCATCGATGTTAATTCTTTGCTCTGGTGCTTGGTAGAACAAGTACCTTAATTACCATTAGTACCTTTATGGTCCCGCAACAACGCGATGGTAGGAAAAAAGACGTCGTGCAAGTTCTTATTGCAAGCACGTACGACAATTTGCGGGAAACATGCCTATGATAGTTAGTGACTTGGATACTCTCTTTTATATTTGTGTTGCCCTTTGTTACCTCTATTACATGGTTAGTCTCACTCATACAACGCCCATACATCCATCCCTATGCCTGGTGTTTTTAGCACTGCTACTTACTTTGTTTACATTCGCTGCTACTATTGCTGCTACTGGCTTACTGCTACTGTTAATATTAAACTACTGCTACCATTATATCACTCTTACTACTAATAAATTGTGTGAAGCAAGATACTTTTCAGGTGCAGCTGGATTGACAAATCTTTTGTTAAGACTTATAAATATCCTTTGACTCCCCTTGTGTCGAATCAATAAAATGGGCTATGTTTACCCATGAAGACTGTTGTGATCCACTACACTTGTGGGTCATCAGGTACTACCGAGTGTGGTATTTTGCTCGAAGAATCTGCGTTGACCAAAGTTGGAAGAAGCTATAGCCGGTAATACCGGGTGCCGTCTGGTACTACCGGGTTATGCAGAAAAGGCCCCCAACAGGCAAATTTGGTGGAGGGTTATAAATACTTTTCTCGTTGCTTGAGAAAGGTAACACGAATAGCACTCTCTCTCTCCACCGTTTCCCAAGAGCTTCAATCCCTTCGATCTCCCTCTCCACCCACTCAATCAAACTCATACTTGGAGATTCAAAGGAGAGGACCAAGATCTATAAGCCTACCAAAGCGATTTACATTTTCCCCTCATTCACTTGAGGCATTTGTGCCTAGGATTTCCTTGTGGAAAACCTGCCGGGCCCAACCCATTAGTGTGTGGTGATTGTTTCTGCTGTTTGACTGCTTCTTCATTCGTTTTTTTGTTGCCACGTTAGATCTAAGTATAGTGAACAATTAACACATTTAAATCATTAAAATTATAAGATTTTTTTTCATTTTGGTGTCGCCTATAATACAAAGAATTACATGTTGTGATTTTGCATGCTTACATTATCATTCACTATATCTAGACTTTTTTTCACAAAACATCAGAGTAATATTTATTCTTGATTTTTCTAAGAAAAAGGAATGTGACTTTTTGCGTTCAGACAGTCCAAATTTAACATCAACCGTGTGGTCCCTGATTAAATTTGCACATTATTGGATAACGCAAGTGCGCTGCTGAGATACAAACGTTTGTGGTATACAAATAGTTTGGTTCACCTAGTGCTGATGGTTCTTGGGATATACTGACTCCTGAGTCACGAACATGCTTAAGTCAGGGAATCTGAATTAAACTCAGCAGAATAATGGTTATTGGGCTAATGGACGACCAAAGTCGTGGCACTACCATAATTAATGTTGTTGTAGTGAATACAACAAGAATACAGACTAGTAGTCAACTAATTCTGAAATGTAAATACTGCGTATACTTTGAATCTCTGATTGCCGGACGAGCCACGGTGTGGGGGGAGAGCGTCATCATGTTCTCCTCTGTATTACTCCTGGCTTCGCGCTTCTTTCTTGTACATGTGGTTACCTTTTTTTCTATCTACTTAAGAATTATATTTCTTTATTTATGTACGTTTCATTAGTCTATTTTTTATGACGTAAAATGTATGGATATTTCTTACCGGCAAGAAAAATATATGGATATTTTTTCGAGATATACAAATATTTATTATTAAATACATAAACAATATTTATAACATGAGCTTTTATTATGAGATATATGAATATTTATGTATCAGCCAGAATATTAAGTGATACTAGAAAAAATGAACTTTTTTCAAGATATGAACTTTCCTAAGACATGATCATATTTTTCACCATATGATTATTTTTCTGAAACTATATGAACATATTTTTGAATCGGCCTAAACATTTATTTGATATAAGTGAACAATTTTACGAAAGCCGTGAACATTGTTCCCTTAAAACATGAACTTTTTTAGAAACATGGTCATTTTATCTTACATGAACACATTTAAATACATAAGAGGAACATAAAAGAAAAGGGAAGATAATTTATCTTATTTGGATATTTTCAATTAAAAAATTTACCTCATTTGAGTGGATTTGAAAATAAGAATGTTTATCATACTAGAATATTTTTTCAATAAGAATATTTACCACACACTTGAACTGTTTTTTAATAAGAACATTATTTTATTTGAATCATGTCTCATATAAACATTTATGTTATTTGAATAATTTTCCATAAAAAAATTATGTTATTTGAATGATTTCCCATATAAAAATTTATGTTATTTGAATGGTTTCTAAAGAGAACATTTATTTTATTTAAACAGAAAGAACAACTAATTTTCCACCACATATAAAATTTATGTAATAAAATAATGGAAAAAACAAAGCAAAAAAGAAGAAGGAAGATAAAAAGAGAAAAGAAAACAGATGAAAAAAATAATAAAAACTAAGAAAACAGAAAATGAATGGGAACAAAGAAGAAAAACAAATAACGAGAGAATAAAATTGAGAAGAAAATAAGCGGGAAAAAAGAAACAGAAAAATCAGTAAAACAAAAACCCGGCTGGATGAGCTCTTAATGGGCCAGCCAACGGCGGTAGGGAGGATAGGCGGCGCGGTTTGCGTTCCGCCTTATGTAGAAAACAGATTTTAGCCATTTAATAACCATGTTATCGTCAATTAGGGGATTCGCTCACTAATATGGGCGCCATGATTGGCCCAGTAAATTTTTTCACTTTTTTTTGTTTATGTTTTCTCTCTATTTGTTTATTTCCGGGTCACTTACATTTTTATTTTTTAAACTAGGAAACTGAAAGTTTTGAGAAAATATTATAGAGTTTAAAATAAAGTTCACGAGGTTTAAACAAAGTTTAATGAAAAAAATACAAAATATCCATGCATTTTAATATAATTGTTCACAAGGTAATGAAAATGTTTATGTTGCACTACGTTAAAAATGTTCACTTTGTGCCAAATAAGTGTTCGCCAGATTCAAAATAATGTTCATCGATTTTGAAAAGTATGCATCTAGTCAAGAAGAAAATATTCGTATATTTAAAAAATGTTCGTAAAGTTTTAAATAATTATCCACATGCATTTTTTTACACAAGTAAAAAAAATATTAACTCATTACATGGAAAATAAACAATCCATACGTTTTTCAATTAAAAGAAACAAAAAATATACATGCAAAATGAAGGAACGTAAAACAAAGATAAAAAGGGACTAAAACTAAAAGGAAATATTAAAATAATTTCTAAAAATAAAGAATGTAAAGATGAAATAAAAAAAGAAAACAAAACTAAGAAACGTAAAACAAAAAATGGAAGCCGCAACTTGGATAGCCCATCATTAATCCATGTGTGGCGTCGCGGTGCTACTTGACGTAATGAGCGTCACATAAGACCGACCATGTGCTCAACATTGCTTTTGAGGCTAGCTTAAGGAGAGTTTTTAGAAATTATCCAACAATAATCGTCTACTAGCAAAATATCGGTTGCCGGTGGGAGGACCATTGGGCGGTCTAATATACACAGAAGATCCCACCAAGTGTGGTGGAGCTAGGTGGACCGGATGGCCAACCGGTACGCTTGCCGGCTGCGTACATAGCCAGCTTAGAGCATCTCCGCCGACACACATCAAATTCGTGTGCGGTACCCCCAATCGAACCCCCTTTGAGGGGCGCCGGACCGGTGTCCGCGATTTTGGTGGGCGGGTGCCACAACGGCGTCCCCAACCGGCGATCATCTTTTGTAGGTTATAAACACAAACACCTTGTGCACGCTCGATTAAAATTCGCAATTTCATTCAAATTTAAAAATATTTTACATAATTTGAATAAAATTACAGATGCGCCGCCGGATCGAACCCTAACCCTAGCCTACTCGTCGTCGCCCCAGTCGAAGTCGTCGTCATCGCTGGCGTCGAGCACGACGACTTTCCCCTTGAAGGAGGCACCGACGTGGCTGGAGGAGGGGCCGGCGTCGCTGGAGGAGGAGGTGTTGCGAGCGTGTGGGTGCTGGAGGTGGTCGTGGCCACGCTGATGCAACCGCCGCGGATCCCAAATGCATCCACCGCGGTGGACTATATCGTTTGCAGCCAAGCCGGCGACTCCTGCTCCAACGTGGCCACCGACTTAGCCATGGCAGCGAGGAGACCGGGGCAGTCGCCGTCCATCGGGTCGCGCAACAGCGATGGGAGGTTGTACACCACCTCGTCGAACTGCGGCTCCTCCTTGACGGTGGCGCGCGGTGATGGTGCAGATCTTGCACTCGTTGGGAGACCCCAAGAGGAAGGTATGGTGAGCACAACAGAAGTTTTTCCCTCAGTAAGAAACCAAGGTTTAATCGACCAGTAGGAGGAAGGAGTAACTTCAGAAGGTTGAAGCAGCTGAGATGGCAGGGCGCACTATCGGTTCAGAAGCAACATGGAACCTACACAACACAATCAAATCACTTTATCCCCCAACGAAGCAGTGAGGTTGTCAATCTCACCGGTTTTGCTGAACACAAAGAGGTTAAACGTATGGTGTAGAAAACAGTAGGAAAGCAGTAGGTGTTTAATCAGTATGTGGAAAAATGACCGGGGTCCACAATTCACTAGTGGTGTCTCTCTGTGAAAGATAAATAAAATGTGTGGTGAACAAATTAAAGCTGGGCAATTGACAGAAATGAAGGTTGCAGCGTAGTGCATATGCAAGACATAATGATTACTATGTGATTCATGCGGGCATTACGACAAAATACATAGACCGTCATCCAACTGCATCTATGTCTAATAATCCACCCTCCGAATATCATCTGAACAAATTTTGGGTATTAAGTTGCTAGCAACAGATTATCGCCGTAAGAAAAGTGTGTAATGTAAACTAGGTAAACACCGTTGTTTTCTCCCTAATGGCAACAACACATCCTCCATCCGTCACGTTTCTATCACTCTAGCACATATGCAAAGGAGGCATGAACCCACTATCGAGCATAAATACTCCCTCTTGGAGTTACTAGCATCTACATGGCCAGAGCATCTACTAATAACGGATAGCATGCAATATCATAAATAACATATGCATGAAGATAACATGATAGATTGATAATCAGAAGACATAGCATTCAACATTCATCAGATCCCAGCAAACACAACATGTAGCATTACATAAAGATGATCTTGATCGTGATAGGCAGCTCACAAGATCTAAACATGAGGTACAAAGTGGAGAGAACAACCATCTAGCTAATGCTATGGACCCGTAGTCCAAGGATGAACTACTCATGCATCACTTCGGTGGAGGGCATGTTGGTGTAGACCCCTCCGGTGATGATTTCCACCTCCGACAGGGTGCCGGGGAGAGCTCCAGAACCCTCCTGATATCGGGATGACGATGACGGAGGCCTCGGGTGTTTTTCGGGACAAAGTGGAATATATCTAGGGTTTATGTCTCGGGGGGATTAAATAGGCGAAAGGGCAAAGGTGGTGGAGGCCTGGGGGACCCACACTACCCCCAGCGCGGCCAAGGGGGAAGGGGCGCCGTCCTATGGTGTGGGCCCCCTAAGGCCCCCCTCCGGGTCTCTTCGGGACTCCGTGGAACCTTCGGGAATTCTGAGACTTCCGGGCTTCGAATTTTCCAATTCCGAGAATATTTCCAGGAAAACTTTTCTGAAACTAAAAACAGAAGAAAACAGGGAACTGGCTCTATGGCATCTCGTCAATAGGTTAGTCCGTAAAATCGATAAAAATGACAAAAAGTGTATAACAAACATGTGGGAAATTAAGAAAACAACATGGAACATCAGAAATTAAGGAACGTTTATGACGTATCAACATCCCCAAGCTTAGTTCCTACTCGTCCTCGAGTAGGTAAACGATACAAACACAATAATTTCTGAGGCGACATGCTACCAACATAAACTTGATCATCAATAATGTAAAAGAATAAGTAAGCTGAGATCATAGAACTTTAACACAAGCATGATAAATAGAACTTTAATAATAAAGCATAGCAATAACTTTGCATCATGAGAAGTAACTCAACTTAAAAAACCATGAATAACAATGCAACAAAAGATATACGTTTGTTTCAAGTATAGAGAGAACATCTCAAAGTGATATTTCGCTAGTCCTTAAGATGGCGCAAAACATAAATGCCAGCACACCTTCAAAGTTCATGACGAAGACTAGAACAAATAATTACAGAACAAGCAATAACACACCATGAATCAATTAATAATGTTTCTCGGACAAATGCACATAAAACTCAGAATGGCAAAAATGCTCTCCCAACCGTGCGTAAGGTTAGAAGATGAAGACTCAACATAAAAGTAAAAGAAAGGTTTAAATAGAGGTATAAAAGTTTGACACTCCTCCCAACCATCTTTCACAAATCATGGCTAACCGAATCCTCGGGTGCCTGCCAACAATCACATACCGTGGAGGAGTGTCTATATTTTAAGAGAGGTGTATGCTTATGACAACGAATGGTAAACAGAAAGCCAACTAGACTTCACAAGAGTGGCTATCATAGAAGGACGCATCTGGGTAGAAGGTCATCCCTCTTTCTCTTTTGTTTACACAATTATGCTTTGACTGATAAATCAGGAGCAAAAATAGTGAAGAGAATTTGTGTTATTAATTTGGGGCTAGGAACCCCGCTTCCATCTCTTCTATCATTGGATAAGCGGATGAAGCCACTAGTCCATGGTGTTAAAGTCCAAACAACAAGTGAGATAAAGATTCTCTATTTACGTCCTCATGAGCTAAAACAAGAGCACAAAAAGGAGTAATTTTGAAAGATTTAAAGGTAACACATGAGCAATTTACTTTGGAGTGGCGGTTAAATACCACATGTAGGTAGGTATGGTGGACACAATGGGAAAACTTTGGTTTTGGGGAGTTGGATGCACGAGTAGAGCTAATACTCAGTACAGGTGGAGGCTAGCAAAAGACTGGGAGCGACAAATCAAGAGAGCACAAGAACCATAATCATGCATAGAGACATAAACATCACTAATCAACGCATAAGTGGTACCACAAATTCAAAAACTAAATGATCATGGAGGCTATTCGTGACTGGTTCGTAGTCATAAACATGGTGTGAGCATGCGCCCACTCAACCAAATAAAACATTCAAAGCAGAACAACACAAATTTATGCTTCAATATGACAAGAACAACTCATGATTCTTTCAATGGAACATTAAAAACTCTCAGCTATATGAGGCTAATCATGCTACTCAATAACCACAAGGCTTTAAAACTAAAATAACATCTAGCATGATATTAAAAAGTCTATCCATAGTCTATACAAACTTCTACTTGCACCGTTAAAAATTCTACCTCAAGCAGCAGTTTCTTTTCCCAACAAGCACCATACAAAACATGCTTTAACAAAAACTCTCTAAATGCTAAATCAAGCAAACATAATAGGACTCACATAACACTACTAAAACTAACAGTTCTGAATAAGAGATGCAATGAAAACGAGAGCTAAACATGAAATGTTTGCAGCAACTAGAAGAAAAACTAAGAATACTAGCATAGCAAGTATTCAAACGAAAAAGCTGAGCGTGTCTCTCTCCCAAACAAAGAATGCTAGGATCCAACTATATTATTGTATCAAGGAAAACAAAATAAACAAAGGAAAAAAAATAAAACAAAAGGAAAACAAACAGACGCTCCAAGTAAACTTCATATGATGTGACCGAATAAAAATATAGTTTCACGAGAAGTGACCTGATAGATAGCTGATGAAGAAGGGGATGCCTTGGGCATCCCCAAGCTTAGATGCTTGAGTGTTATAAAAATATGCTTGCATGAACCACGGGGGCATCCCCAAGCTTTGACCTTGCACTCTTCTTGATCACATATATCACCTCTTCTCTTGACCCTTGAAAACTTCCTTCACACCACACTCAAACAGTAATTCGCATTAGAGGGTTAGTGCAACAATTAAAAATCCATTGGTTCTGAATGGAACAAGTGCTATTGATACTTTTAAACATTAGCTATAGACACTGATGTTTCTTGAACCAAAGAAATCCACTTGACATCGCAAAAGAGCAAATATAAGAAAAATGGCAGAATCTGTCAAAACCAGAACAGTTTGTAAAGACGAATTTTTTCAAGGAACTCGCGTTCCTCAGATCCGAAAAATTAAAGAACGAAAAATTTGCGGAATTATCCGAGGAATAAGCACAAAAAATTTCAGATCATTCTGATCTTCCTGGATTTTATACGATTTTTTACGGTGGACAGCAGAAATCTGTTTCCTGCGCAGAAATCTGTAATCCAACTCCAACTCTCGATAGAAACCTTACTTGGAACTACTAAAAAAAATGAAAAGAAAGATACAAAGTAGTTTCTACAGAATTATACAACCCCTTGACTCAAAGAAAACAGAGAAAAACAAAACAAAAAATAAATCCATGGGCTATCTCCCAAGAAGTGCTTTTCTTTAACACCTTTTAGCTAGGCACCGAAAGAAAGAAGATGCTCACATAAGAAATATATATTAAGCAAAACAGAAAATCAATAAGAAAGTATAAAACAAATTTAAGTATAACCCACTTCCTATGCATAGGAATCTTGTAAAGAAACAAATTAAAGAAGCTCAAACTAGAAATCATGGGAAGGTAGAACAAGAGCAACTTCAAAACTTTCAACAAAAAGAGAGGTATTTTAGTAACATGAAAATTCCTACAACCATATTTTCCTCTCTCATAAGAATTTTCAGCAGCATAATGAACAAACTCAATAACATAATTATCCCATAAAGCATGTTTGTCATGGTCTAAAAGCACACAATTCATATCAAGCTCCAAAACAGTGGGATCAAAATTTAAAATCAGCTCCTCTTATTTCCCACTTTTAGTAATAGAAAAAACAAGATGATTGATCACTCATAAAAGGTATAGGACACATTATAGAAATCCTATTTTCAGTATTATTATAATTTGTGACATCAAGTAACATATAACCGTCATCAATAGCATTATCATAAGATTTATCCAAGTAGCCTGGATTATCATAAATAACAGTAGCAATATCATTCTCACAAGTTTCATTCATAGTAGTATCAAGGTCAAAATTATAGCAAGTATAAATTTCATCAAATAATGTATGAGTTAAAGAGTTACTATCATTGGGAGGTAGACATGAGTAGCTCCATTCTTCCTCCTCTTGATCATCACTCTCCTCCTCTTTTTCATCCAATGAGCTTCCAGATTCAGCAATTTATTCTTCCATAGGCTCCTGCAAGGCAGTAGTCTTTTCCTTAGGTTGGGAGCATTTATTAAGATATTCCATTATGTAGTAATTACAATCCTTGTAATTATCAAAGAAATATTCAAGTATAGCATAAATCTCGTATTTATAAGGTGCATCATCAATACTTTCAAGTAAATAGGCAATTTCGAATGCACCCTTCCAAGCAATAAATTATTCGATTTGTTCCACATCATATAATTCATAATTTACCTTAACATAAGAAGATATGGTAACATCATAATTATACGCACATTGAAAAGGGAGGTGTTTATACCTCCTACAGCAGCAAGATTTATCAAAGCAAAAGTAACATTATAAGTAGAGCACAAGTTTTTGCATAGTCATGCAATTTATTAATTTCCTCCCATAAGTGTATTCCTTTTTGTGACAAGCGGTGTTCCTTATAATATTTTTGTTGCTCGTCCGTAAACCCACCTTGCCTATAAGTTCTAGTTTCAAAGGCATCTAACATTGATAGCAAGCATGATAAAGCAAAAAATAACAACTAGAATAAGAACTATATTTTTTCTGTGTTTTTGATGAAGAGAAGCAAACAAGACAAAGTAAAATAAACTAAGCAAAAAAAAAGTAAAGAGATTGGAAGTGAGAGACTCCCCTTGCAGAAATTCTCTTCCTCCCCGGCAACGGCGACATTAAAGTAGCTTGATGGTGCAGATCTTGCACTTGTTGCGAGACCCCTAGAGGAAGTTATGATGAGCACAACAGTAGTTTTCCCTCAGTGAGAAACCAAGGTTTAATCGACCGGTAGGAGGAAGGAGTAACTTCAGAAGGTTGAAGCAGCTGAGATGGCAAGGCACACTACCGGTTCAGAAGCAACGTGGAACCTACACAACACAATCAAATCACTTTGCCCCAACGAAGCAGTGAGGTTTCTCACATGTTTTGCTGAACACAAAGAGGTTAAATGTATGGTATGGAAAACAGTAGGAAAGCAGTATGAAATCAGTAGGTGTTTTATCAGTATGAGGAAAAAGGACTGGGGTCCATAGTTCACTAGTGGTGTCTAATACGTCCAAAACGTATCTCCTTTTCCGAACACTTTTCTTATTGTTTTCCTCTAAACTTGTGAGTTTTGGATACCACTAACACGGACTAACGTAGTTTTCAGCAGAATTACCTTTGTGTCTCGTTTCTGTGCAGAAAAATCAATTGTCGGGAAAATGCCCAGAAAAGACCACATTGGTCTTAAAACACGAGAAGACCCCGGGAGCCAGAAGAGGGCCAGGAGAGGGCCAGGAGGGGGCCACACCACCCCCTGGCGCCCCCTTGGTCGCGCTGCCAGGTGGTGTGGGCCACCCCGGGACCCCCTCGGAATCCCCTTTCGACTACATATGCCCCGTAAACCTAAAATGCGAGGGGGTTCGTCTTATTCCACAGAATTACAGCAGAGCGCCTGAGAACGACAGAGTTTTACGGGCAGCAGGAGAGGCGAGACGCGCCTCCAGAGGACCACAACACGCAGTATATTGGCGCATCCTCGAGCAAATATCAGTAGGAGGGTTCCTCCTCAGCATACTACGGGGGCGCCACCTCATGGTCCCCTTGGGGATGATCTCCACTTAGGCCAAAAGCCTAAGCTTGGGGGGAGGTATACTGACATCACACTCATTTATATATCATGTTCGATCGGTTCTTTGTATATCCATGGTTTCGCTTCTTTCGTTTGTTTTTGTTTCTTTCGCTTCTTTTGTTTCTCTTTGTTTTATCGTTTTGTTCTTGTTTTCCAAAACACAAAAAGACCAAAAATATTTCTATTGCTTCTCTTTGTTTGCTTATTTAGTTTCTTTTGTTGGTTTGCTTTATTTTCTCGTTTCGGTTTAGTATTCAAAAATCCAAAAATATTTTGCTTGTTTCTTTCTGTTCTTGTTTTAATTCGAAAACCCAAAAATATTTGTTGTTCTTCTTTGGTTTTGTGAAGTTTGTTGCAGAGTTCACCAGACTTTCGTGTCTCCATTGGAGCTTGATTTTCATTCTATATTATTCAATCCACAAGTGAAGAGCAGTAATGATGATTTACGACAATCCGAGTTGTGGTGAGAGGCTGGTATGAAATATATTTGTTTTATTTTTGTATATATACTCATTGTGTGAACATGCTTAGTCCGTTCATGTAAGGTATATGTTATTTAATTGATGCTTGGTAGTTCATGCTCTCACGTGTTAGTTCCAACTTATTAATATAAGATAGCATACTGTATGAATGTTTGCTTGCATTGTTTTATTCATAGAAGGGTGTGACATTGTGGTATCTCCCTCTGATTGTTTCGCTTGAATCGACTTGGCACATGCTCAAGGGGGCCAGGAGAGGGGCCAGGAGGGGGCCACACCACTCTCCGGCGCCCCTCCCTTAGCCGCGCCGCCAGGTGGTGTGGGCCACCCCTGGACCCCCTCAGACTCCCCTTTCGACTACATATGCCCCGTAAACCTAAAACGCGAGGGGGTTCGTCATATTCCACAGAAACCCAACACATCATTGCCGCAACCCCAAACCTCGATTCGGGGATCAGAAGTTCCTGTTCTGGCGCCCTGCCGGGATGGGGATTCAAAGGAGATCATCGCCATCAACACCGCCACTTCTTCTCCATCAACCATCCATGTTTCCCCCGTCCATGCGTGAGTAAACACCGCTGTAGGCTGAGAGGGATGGAAGGGATTGGATGAGATTGATCATGTAATAATGCCAGATTGTTAGGGCATAGTGCCTAGTATCCATTGTTACCGTTTTCTACCGTTGTTGCAACTTGTTATGCTTAATGCTTATCACTAGGACCCGAGTGCAATGATTTCAGATCTGAATATGTTATTGTTTCATGAGTATAATGTTGTTTCTTGATCATATCTGCAAGTTGTTTTACACATGTCATTGTCCGGAACCCGAGGCCCCAAAGTGACAGAAATTGGGACAACCGGAGGGGATGGTTGTGATGTGAGGATCACCTGTGTTCACAGAGTTTTAATGCTTTGCTCCGATGCTTTATTAAAAGGAGCACCTTAATTACCAGTAGTTTCCCTAGAGACCCCGCTGCCATGGGCTGGTAGGATAAAAGATGTTGTGCAAGTTTCTCATTGCGAGCACGTATGACTATATTGGAACACATGCCTATGGTTTGCTTACATGTTTGATGCTTTATAATTATTATCTCCAATGCCCGTGTTAGATTATTACATGACCTATGTTATCCATGCAAGGCCCATCCATCCATTCCCTCTATGCCTACGGTACTTCCCATACTGTTATTTTCCGCGATTCCTACTGTTGTTACCATTTTACTACTACGTTATTTTATTTCTATTGCTGCTATAAAACTGTTACCACTGATAAATTGTTGCGAGCAAGTCTACTTTCAGGTGCAGCAGAATTTACAACTCAGTTGTTAAGGCATATAAATATTCTTTGCCCCCCCTTGTGTCGAATCAATAAATTTTGGTTTTACTTCCCTCGAAGACTGTTGTGATCGCCTATACTTGTGGGTCATCAGTGTCTCTCCGTGAAAGATAAATAACATGTGTGGTGAACAAATTACAGCTGGGCAATTGATAGAAATGAAGGCTGCACCGTAGTGCATATGCAAGACATAAAGATTACTATGTGATTCATGCGGGCATTACAACAAAATATATAGACCGTCATCCAACTGCATCTATGTCTAAGAATCCACCCTCCGAGTATCATCTGAACAAACATTGGGTATTAAGTTATTAGCAACAGATTATCGCCGTAAGCAAAGTGTGTAATGTAAACAATGTAAACTAGGTAAACATCGCTGTTTTCTCCCTAATGGCAATAGCACATCCTCCATCCTTCACGTTTCTGTCACTCGAGCATAGATCCAAAGGAGGCATGAACCCATTATCGAGCATAAATACTCCCTCTTGGAGTTACTAGCATCTACTTGGCCAGAGCATCTACTAATAACGGAGAGCATGCAAGATCATAAATAACATATGCATGAAGATAACATGATAGATTGATAATCAGAAGACATAGCATTCAATATTCATCAGATCCCATCAAACACAACATGTAGAATTACATAAAGATGATCTTGATCATGATAGGCAGCTCACAAGATCTAAACATGAGGTACAAAGTGGAGAGAACAACCATCTAGCTACTGCTATGGACCCGTAGTTCAAGGATGAACTACTCACGTATCACTTCGGAGGAGGGCATGGTGGTGTAGACCCCTCCGGTGATGATTTCCCCCTCCGACAGGGTGCCGGGGAGAGCTCTAGAACCCTCCCGGTCTCGGGATGACGATGACGGCGACCTCGGGTTTTTTTCGGCACGAAGTGGAATATATTTAGGGTTTATGTCTCGGGGGGGTTAAATAGGCGAAAGGGCAAAGGCGGTGGAGACATGGGGGGCCCCACACCACCCCGCCGGCGCGGCCAAGGGGGGACGCCGCCCTATGGTGTGCGCCGCCCGAGGCCCCCCTCCGGGTCCCTTCGGGACTCCGTGGAACTTTCGGGAATTATAAGACACCAGCAGAAAACAACGAACTGGCTCTGTGGCATCTTGTCAATAGGTTAGTCCAGAAAATCTATAAAATGACATAAAACGTATAGCAAACATGTGGGAAACAATAATAAATCAACATGGAACATCAGAAATTAAGGATACGTTTATGACATATCACGCGGCTAAGGCTCCGGGCGCTCTTGGCAGAGGAAAAGGCGTCCCCGAGGTGGAGAGCACCGGTGGGTAGGGGTGCAGCGGCGTGAACCGTCGCGGAGGACGTTGCCTGGGGCTCCCCGCCTCTGCTCGATGGGGATGCGCCGTGGCCGCGGCAGCGGCAACAGCCGGAGCGGGAGGATGTTCCCTTCTCGGTGTGCTGCCTCGCGGCTTCGATCACGCTGGCCACAGTGTGGCCAGTCCGATCCACCAGCGGCGGCGCCCGACGGCGTTCCGCCGCGAGAGGAGGACGTCTGGGCCGTCGACGATGTTGATGACGGCCTTCCGCTCCTTCTCTAAGCGGTCGATCCAGCGCCCCCAGTTGTTCTAGCCGTCGTCGTTCTCGGGGAGGCGGCGCTCTGCCGGCATCATCCAGCTCCGACGCCTGGCGATGTAGCGGCGGACTTGCTCCGCTGTCCGGGGGACCGGTGGGACGAAGAGACAGCCGTCGAAGATGTGCCACTCCTCCGGGATGCGGCAGTCCGGAGGGGCGAGGAGCCCGTACCGGTAGAGCTCCCACGCGCCCTCCGAGTTGATGGTGCGCCCGCTTGTCAGGTTGGTGCCGTAGACCTCCCAGGTGTTGGCCATGGCGCTGGAGTAAAAGGCGAGAGGGAGGGGAGGAGATGTGCACGGCGAGGGGGAGGGGAGGCGATGTGCATGGCGAGGGGGAGCGGGCGCCTTTTATCCATGGTCCAAGGGCGGCGACGCCGTAAATGCCCCGCGTGGGAAAGGCGCAACGCTAGTACCGGAAGCATCACGTTGTGTCACCTGTGTAACTCGCTGGCGTGCTACAGGCCGGCGTCCCGTCGCATTGGGAACTGGCGAGCGGCATTAACGCGGACCGGCCGCCTGCACGACGCCTTAACTCACGTCGGGGGGCGGTTTGTGTCGCTGACGGGCGGGAGCCGCCTGTCGGGTGGGGTGACCGGACAATGTCTGGCGCCCCCAGGCAGGCCCCCAAGTTTGGCGGGTGGACTGGGTGGTCCGGACAGAAACTTGGCAGGGTGACACTGCAGCGTTTTTTTTTTTTTGTCCGGACCCCATTGGGCCTTTGAGGGACCGTTTGGGGGGTGCCGGTGGAGATGCTCTTAGGGCATGTACAATGGTTGATAAGGCGTCTTATCTTAATTTTTTAGATAAGACTAAAAAACATGGTGTATAATGGATTATCTCTTAGTCTTTTCCAGATTCGCTAAAAAAGTGGTGAGACAATTGTTGCTAAGAGATGATCTCTTAATTAAGAGAAGACAAACCTCTTTTTTCTGTTTCTCTCTCCTCCAACTCAGCGATCATCCGACGTGGCATCTCTAAGATAGCACCATTGTACGTGCCCTTAGTGGCTAACCTCTCGGCCGGATGTGCTCCTCGCTGGCTAGTTGCGCTCCACAAGGTGGCATGGGTTAAAGTGCGACCTGATGCCTCCCACGATGCCAACTACTGCGATGGGCATGAAGTAGTCGCCGTATCGCAGACTTCAGCCACCATGTCACGCAGAGTGGTGCGGAGGCACCACGACATGCCCATGTACACAACGTCACAGAGGGAAACCTGTTATAGATAATTTTTTGGTCAATACCCTCAGCTTTTTATTGACTTCAAGACCGTCTACCACGCTATCTCTGACCAATATGATTTCACCAAGTTTATGGCACGTCTGTGCTATGTAAACCTGAAGTTAAAGATGTCGGGTCCTAAGGGTGCCATCACCGTCACCGGCGACTAGAAGCGATCCATTGAGTGTGTCAACACCGCACTCACCAACTCCTTGTTGTAGCCGAGGAACTAGTCGAGCTGGAGAAGTCTGTTAACACCTATCCTTTTCAACTTGGTGGGAGATGTGTTCTCTAAAATGCTTACTAAAGCAGCTGCCGGTGGCTTGATTCGTGGTCTGCTTCCACAAGTCATTCCGGGAGGGATCATTAGCCTTCAGTATGCTGATGACACTATTCTTTTCCTTGAAGCTAAAATAGAATTTGCTAGAAACCTAAAATGGATCTTGGCTTGTTTTCAACAAATGTCTGGCATGAGGATAAACTATCACAAATCTGATCTTATGTCTGTGCATATTGAGGAGGATCAAAAAAAACCTGTTTGCTCAGATATTTTGTTGCAAAAATGCTGAGTTTCCCTGCAAGTATCTTGGTGTACCTCTGCATTTTTCAAAACTTAAGAAAGAAGATTTACAACCTATTGTAGATAAAACCTTTAAAAGGTTTGCAGGTTGGAGAGGTAAACTTCTTAACTATCAAAGTAGGTTAGTGCTTTTGAAAGCATGCTTGGCTAGCATACCTATGTATCTGTTGTCAGTTATTAAGTTTCCTAAGTGGGCTATTAAAGCCATTAATTCTCAGATGGCTCATTTCCTTTGGAGTGACTCTGAGAATAACAAGAAGTACCACCTTGCTAATTGGGACCTTGTTTCCATGAAAAAAGAATTTGGTGGATTAGGTGTGCAGAATTTAGGTGACTTTAACTTGTGCCTTTTAGCCTCTTGGATTAAAAGGTATCACAATGATTCTGGAAAAATTTGGAAACAAATTATTGATTTCAAATATGACCCTGATCCTAATGTCTTCTCCTCTGCCCCTAATATTTGCTCTCCTTTCTGGAAAGGAGTGATGTGGGCGGCCAGAGCTGCTAAATGTGGATACAGATGGAGGGTAGGAGATGGCAGAAAAATTAAATTCTGGAGCGATATTTGGATTGGTAACTGTAGTTTAGCTGTTTGCTACTGGGATCTATTCGAAATCTCGAATGAACCAGAAATTACAGTGGCCCAGGCCTACCAAGATGGGGAGTTACACCTTACCTTTAGGAGGAATGTTTCTCCTGAAGGTTATGCCCTTTGGTTGGAGCTTGTCCAACTAGTGAATACTGTTACTTTGACAAACAGTGAAGATATGCCTGTTTGGGTATTTCACTCGTCAGGTGTTTACAGTGTGCGTTCCTTTTATGGATTCATCAATAATAGAGGGATTGTTCCCGTTCATACCCCAGCTGTCTGGGGGCTCAAAGTGCAACCACGTCTCCACATTTTCCTGTGGCTACTTGCAAACAATCGTTTGCTAACTAGGGACAATTTGGCCAAGCGTAGAACTGTTGTAGATGGGTCCTGTTTGTTTTGCTCTGAAGCTGAAACCTGCAGCCATCTGTTCTTTGAATGTTTTGTTGCTAAACTGGTTTGGCCGGTTGTTTCTGACCTATTAGGCGTGGAAGTGGGTGCTGATTTTGAAAGTATTGCCAGATGGTGGATTAGTGAAAAAAATAACTCCCATATTAACTCTACTTGTGCTGCAGTACTGTGGGCTTTATGGAAACTGAGAAATGATATGTGCTTTCAGGGGCTCGTTTGGCCAGGTGCTCGGGACGTCTGGCGAAGAACTGTGGAGGAGCTGGAGCAGTGGAAGGTCTTGGCGACGCCGTCGTCTACAGCCATCCTGGAAGAGGTCATCAGGAAACTGAACAAGCGTCGAGGGGAGCTACTTCGAATTGCATGGAGGTGATGGTGCTGGAGGCGAGTGCTGCCCAGGAAGCAACTTGCAGAAGGGTTCTTGCCAAGTTCTGGGCAAAGTCCCTGCCTTAGCCTCTGCCTGCGTTGCTTGTTCGATATCTTTTTTGTCAGTTTGGGGGGTGTGCCCTTTTGATGTTCTGTTGTCCCCCTCCCCTGTGTGGAGTTCTGAAACTCGGTTTACTAGCTCGCCACCCCTGGCGTTTTGCTCGTGCGTTGTAATGAACTGTTACTCATTTGGTTTCAATGAAATCGGGGCGGGGCCCTTTTAGTCTAAAAAAAAAAAAAATCCTTCCAGTATCTGCGAAGTACACCAAGAAGGCCAACCTCCCGGAGGATGACTCATCCAAGATGGCCACGATTGGGGACAATCTTAGATCCCAAACCGGAATTGTGCTCGTTGAGTTACTCCATGAGAATTGGAACATCTTCCCACAAAAGTCGTCTGACACGTCAAGTGTACAAAGAAAACTCGCCGAGCAGTCCCTCAACCTCTTCAAGGACGCTAAGCCGCTCAAGCAGACCATTCATGGCTATGCTGATGATCGACGCGAGGCCATAAGAAAAGAAATTGCCTGGCTCCTTGCAGTCGGCTTCATTAAGAAAAGAAATTGCCTGGCGAGGGCGGCGTCGGCCCTGGCGGCGGGGGGCGTCCGTCGAGGCTGGTGTCCGCTCCCCTAGTTCGCACGAGCGGTGATGGAGCGGTGGTGCGGGGTCGCGGCGCGGGGCCTCCCCGTTGGCCCGGGTCGCCAGATCTGAAGACGGCGGCCACCCATCACGCAAGAACACTTCTGGGTCGGGGGCCCTGTACCGGGAGAAATCCTTGGCCAGCGGGACGGTCATGTCGTCGACGACGTTCTCTACGCCAGCCACCTCCTTGGAGGCGACGACGAGGTACATCCCCCTTCCCTCCTTCCCTGCGCCCGGGTGAAAACCCTAAATCCGGCGGATTGGGCGGTGGCGGCGCGCTTGTGTCGCGCCCTTCTTGGAGGCGCCGCCTTGGGCCGCGGGAAGGTGGTGTTCTTGGTGTGGTGCTTGGCTTGCCTGCAGCGGTGGTTCTGATGTGGTGGTGCACAGCGTGGTGCGGTTTCCGTGACTCCCCATTGTTTGTTTCGCCCTCTACAGGTGGTGCTCGCCGGCGGGACGGCGCCCTTGGGCCTGGGCGAGAGGGGAAAGGGTCCCCTCTCCGGCGGCTGCGACATGTCAATTGTGTGCCAGCGGCTTGGGTGAGCCCTGGCCTTCCACGACTGTTTCTCTCGCCACCATCTTGCCGTGTCTTCTGGGTGCGATTCTGACCTAAAGCTTGCGTCTTTCCGGCTCGACGACGCCGGCGGCGACGTCGGTGGGTAATTCACGTGCAGGGCTGTCTGCGCTGGGCTCTCCTCTTCTGCAAGGCTTCTGCCGTGTGCTTTCGTGCTCTAGGGTGAGCTTCTCTTCCTTCTGACGGTGCGGCGCCTTCCGATCTAAGGCGAGAAGACAGGGGTCTTCTTCGAAGGTAGAGGCGATCGGCATGGCGGCAATGACGCGCAGCGGGGTCAAGTTGGCGGGATCTTCCTGGTGGTGCTCTGCTTCACGACGTTTCCTCTCGGTGTTGTCCGTGTTGTCAGTCGTTGGTGTCGAAGATCAAGTTTTCTTTCTTGTTCTTTGTTTCCTGTAAGCTATTCATCAGCATCATGTTTGTAATTGCCGCGGTACAGCCGGGGTTTTGTTAATTCAAAGCTGGGCATTATTGCCTTTTATCTAAAAAAAAAACTGATATGCTGAGCAACTTTGCTCATAGTGCTAGGGGAAAAGAGAGAACTGCTACACGTATGATGAATTGTGTACGATCCGCGTACGACAGATGATCCTGACGGCCCATTGCAATTCGACTTCTTATCACCAGGGCCCATTGCAGTATCGGACGGGATTTGTCGTAGGCAAAGCAATTCCGGGGGGGAAATAGGGTGGCCCGTGTTCTTTGCTTGTAAGGTGGAGAGACCGCTACCCATTGTTTAGCTGGAGGATCTGCCACATTTTATCATCCAGTTTCTTAACTACTAATCAATGAAATCACCATGATAGCTTTCCCTACAAAAGAAATTCAACTTTCTTCTTATCCCGTCTGTTGACAGTTCAATGGCTGCTGGTGAAGTATATGGGTTAAGTCGTTGTCTACAAGAATCTACGTACGAAAAGATGCACGCAACCGGCACGAAGCGTCATGCAACAACCGATCCACAATTTTAAAATCATGTGCTTATCAGGATTGTCGTTTTACTGTCTCAAACAAATCCTACATAAATTAGCTAGACTGCATCATCTCCACCACCCCTATCACTAGCTAGCTAGGAGTGACGACGACTCACGTATAAGAAGACACGCAGAGCCTAGCTACATAAATTAACTCGCGAAGGAAGTATTGTAATCTTACTTGTGCATGCTGGCTCTTTCACTGGCCTGAACCCATTCACGTCTCGTGCGATTGTTCTCTTGACTATTAGAAATACAGTACAAGTCTACACTCTGGCAGCCCAGCTAACGTTGCCACTTGCCAGCTGTATATTTTGAATAAGCATAGACCAGGGACCAAATATGAGGAGATAACTTTGTTATAGTAGTAGTATATGCATTGCTAGTACAGTTCGTTGCACCTAGTATACATGATCAAGGACCACAAGTTTGTAGAGCGAGACATTGGGCAACGGTTTGCACACTCCACTTTGCACGAGGAGAGGATTTTGCCCTTTTATGTGAAAAAATTATGTCGTTTCGTTTTGATTCCTGTATTAACTTAAGAGGTAGATTCTCTTGCGGAAAAAGTACGGAATTCAACAAATTCTTTAGCGTTTTATTCTCTCTTTCAAAAGGGTTAAAACTGTTATTTTGCATGACGGGTCGTATCTTCTTTCTTTTGGATGATTGCTCACAATTTAAGGTAATTACAATCTTAGTACAGCCCATAACAGCTCGTCAGATACGTGCATACACATATATTTCGTCACATACGAGTGTATACACATATGTATGCATCTTGTAGCCCCCTACAGAAATATTTAGACTGTAATTACCCTGAAAATGTCATAACAG
This sequence comes from Alopecurus myosuroides, assembly GCA_028641055.1. Taxonomy (NCBI): domain Eukaryota; kingdom Viridiplantae; phylum Streptophyta; class Magnoliopsida; order Poales; family Poaceae; genus Alopecurus; species Alopecurus myosuroides. The sequence continues at coordinate 169,517,301 of CM054059.1, read as the reverse complement.
TTCGTCAGATAAGTGCATACATATCTATATGTCTCCCGTAGCCCCCTACAGAAATATTAAGATTGTAATTAGCTTAAAATATCATCGTCGAGCACAACTTCGAGAAGAAACATCGACATGCACTATCCACAAGCCAGACCGGTATGGGAAGAGATGTGAATTGTTCAACGACTTCTCCAACATACGTCATCGATACCATCGTTGCCGTGATGGACGCCTTCAAGCGACATATCATCGCTGAGGCCCCTGCTGATCTGGCATCGCTAACACATCGTCAACAAGGTCTTCATCAACATTGTGCTCATCAACATCTTCACCAACACATCTCTGCCGCTACATTATGCACAAGTGTGGCTACAAATCATCAGCGTCCTTTGACGGTACTATTGCGAGACTCACATGACCCCATGAAAATATTGTACGCATCCAATGGAAGCAACTTCATCAGCACACATGCATCACTATTAAGACGACCTCTGCACTTTCCACTTGGTTTTGGCAAAGCCGATGTGTGTCATGGGATTTCTCCATCCTTGGCAAAACTATTGGTCTCAGCAACAACCGGGTCCTCTCACATCTGAGAGGCACCCCTGACGACACCCTCTAAGATCTTTGACGTGCAAAACGTCCTCGGCAAAACGTCCTCGGCTATAGCTCCGTCTATAGAAATAGTGATTTTTTTGCCGACCATGGATACACCGAGCACTATCGAGTATCGACCACAACTATCTTGATCACGGCTACTACATCGGCAATCCTGACATTGACCACGTGGCTACGTTTAGAATGCCTCATCATCAAGAACTCCGGTCAGCATGTTTGAGTTGTCACTATTGTCAATACACTCCCGTTGTGACTGCGGAAGCCGATAGAGGAGAGACAAGGGTGAGAATAGAAGTGGACGTAGTGACCATACTAGGTGTTGGCCCTTCGGAGACCGTTGATGCCGCCGAAGCGGAGAAGATGACACGAGTACAAGACACCAAAACTAGTCGCAATCATCAGCTTCACTCCCGCTGCTACTATAAGAGGAAATTTTAGAAGTATATATGGGAGATAAGCGATCTTTCACACAAATAGTAGCTTCGCCACCGCGTCCACCACGTCCTCCCGACAACACCAAGAAGAAGATGGGAGAGGGTGGTCAGTTTGGAGGGGGCGGCGTGGTGGGGGCGGAGGAGGTGGGAGAGCTGCACCGGTGGGGGGCCGCGGTGCCGGTCGTGCTGGTGCAGTGCTGCCGCCGGCTCGCAACCATGTGTGGCACCGCGAGCAGGAGGGGACGGGGCAGTCGTCGGGATCGGATTCCAATGCCAAATGGGATGCGGCGGCGGTGGCTGTGGGAGGGAGCAAGCAGTCGCAGCCGCAGACCAGCGTCAAGCAACGACTGCAGGTGGGGGGAGCGCAGAACCCTAGGCACGCTCCTCCTATCGATTTGAAAATGGTAACCTGTTTAAATTGCAATGCTAGTGACCACCCTACCTCGCAGTGTCCTACGATTAGATGTGAGAGATGTGGTAAATTAGGTCATATTCGCCCTATTTGCCAATCTGTGCTACCTTGGGAATGTGTGGCATCGATGTGTGCTTTTCAATCACCTGGGCTTGGCTTCTTCTATTTTGCGGATCATAGTTCTCCTAAGCAGATTAAGGAGCGGGCGTCTAGCATTGTTATCACGGTGTTAGAGGGTAACCCAACTACGAGGGAGTTGGAACAGGAGTTTAATGATTATCTTGCGTCTACCTGGAGGTGTACTGCTCGTCCTATTAATGCTAAACAATTTATTATGCGGTTCCCTAATGCAAGAGAGGTGGAGAAAACATGTTTCCTTGCCAAGAGGATGGATATGAGAGTGTGTGATGCTACCATTAGTCTGTCCCCTTGGTCTGCATCTGTTGGTGCTGAATCTCCTTTGCATAAAGCTTGGGTGAGGGTGCGTAACATTCCTGCTGATAAAAGATGTGAGGAGAATGTAGCCTTCGCTGAATCTTTAGTGGGTGTTACCTTGGAGGTGGACCCTGCTACTATTCATAAGCCTCATTACTGTAGGATACTCCTCGGTTGCAGGGATATTGAGCAACTTCCAGCTGAGGCTGAGGGAGTATTAGGTGATTATTTCTATGTGTTTACTTATGAGATTGAATCTGTAGTGGTTAAGGGCCCTCCAGCTGTCAAGACCAGGGTGTCTACCAGAGAGGATGGTCGTTTTTTAGCCGATAAATCTCCTAAGCGTTCCAGGTTTGACAATGCTATGCTAGAGGAATCTAATGAGGAACCGGTTGATAACAGTCAAAATACAAGTTATGGGAAGAATTATTCAAATAAATTGGCTCCTGTCTGAGAGCAAGAATCTGAGGAGGAGAGTGAAGAGGAGAATGAGTTTCTCATTCAAAAAATTGCTACGGAATCATTGGAAAAAAAAAGAGTGACTCAGAGGTGGGGATTACTGTTGGGGCTGTGACTCGTATACAGCAGGACTCTTTATTTTCTATAGGTGATGGGGGTTCCCTGGGAAAAAATGTGAATGATCAATTGGTGCATCCTGTGAGTGTCACTCCTGTATCTGTCAGTATGGTGCAGGCCCCTGTGACTCCTATAGTGACAAAAGAGATGGTTTTATTTGAGTCTGAAAAAATGAATGCTAAATCTTCCTCAGTTAATGTTGTTTCTGAGAAAATGGTTGATACTCCTGAATTGGTTGTGATGGAAATTGAGGGTAAACAGTTATCTCATGTGGTTGGTACACCTGAATATTCGGTGCAGTCACCGGATGAGATACAGACTCATGGTGAGGAGGGGGAAGTCCTTGATGATGTGCAGGTGGGGGAGCTGCAGACTCGGGTTTCTCTAGGATACAGAGGGGGAAGCTGTCAGAGGTGCTTGGCCAGGCAGCTGCTGTTGCAAGGAAGAGGAACCTTGAAGGTTTATATACAGCAGAGGGAGCGGAGAAGATCAAGCAGGGCGCAGAGAAGCTCATGAAGAAGATGAAGGAGGTCTCGCAGGGTGGGACTGGTGGTACATCCAGTGAAGTGCTACGGCTTGATGGTCCGAGAGCTACTAGTTGATGGGATGTTTGCTGGAGTTTGCGTTGGTGCTGTCATTTTGAGTAGTTGGAGTGGCTGATTGTGTGTCTGTTATTTCCTATCTGCACTTTATGTCCTGTGTATGGTCGTTTGGTACTCTTGCTGTAGTTGGAAACTGTGTTCCCTGGTTAGGCTAGTGTTTAGTGTGATAATACTAGGGTTTAGGGTGAAACGCACACCCCCCAATGGGGGGTTGTCCGGTTTATATATTAAGATCAATAGAGTTACAATGTACATACACGTATATACATAATACGTATTCTATCAGCCCCCCTCAATCTCAACTATGGAAAACATATGGAGATTGCGCTTACACTCCTGAAACAAGTGAGGAGGCAGCGGTTTCGTAAAAATATCAGCAGGCTGATCTCGTGAAGCAACAAACCGGACTTGCAACAACCCTTGAGCAACTCGTTCTCGGACAAAATGGAAATCAACTTCAATATGCTTTGTCCGTGCATGGAAAACTGGGTTAGAAGATAGATAGGTAGCACCCATATTATCACACCATAGAACAGGTGGAGAAACCTGTCGAACACCAAGTTCCTTAAGCAAGGCTTTAACCCAGATTAACTCAGCAGTTGCATTGGCAACAGTCTTGTACTCAGATTCTGTGCTCGAGCGTGACAAAGTGGCTTGCTTACGAGAGCTCCAAGCAATCAAATTCTCACCATGAAAGAGAGCATATCCCCCCGTAGAACGACGATCAGCTACATCGCCAGCCCAATCAGCATCAGAGTAAACAGACACCGAACTGGATACTGAAGGACGAAGAAAAATCCCATGATCAAGAGTACCATTGAGAAAGCGAAGGATCCTCTTAACAGCTGACCAGTGTTCTTCTGTGGGTGCATGAAGGAACTGACACACACGATTAACAGCAAAAGATAAATCAGGCCGAGTGAGAAGAATATACTGGAGACCCCCAACGATACTCCGATACGTGGTAGCATCCTCATCACACAACAGAGGACTATCAGCAGGAAACAGTTTGACAGAGACCGACATGGGCGTGTCGGCGGGTTTACACTTGAGCATACCCGCACGCTGGAGAAGATCAAGCGCATATTTGCGCTGAGTCAACGAGAGACCACCAGAACGACCAGTTACCTCAACTCCAAGAAAGTAATGAAGGGGTCCGAGATCCTTAACTGCAAACTGTTGTCGAAGGCCGAGCAGTAAACGATCAATAGCCTGTGACGAGGAGCTGAGGACAATAATATCATCAACATATACCAGTAAATATACCGTGACATCAGTCCGCTGAAGAATAAACAAAGATGTGTCAGCAGTAGACTCCACAAAACCATGCTGTCGTAGCACTGAAGCAAGACGTGCATGCCACGCACGAGGAGCCTGTTTAAGCCCATAAATAGCTTTAGTAAGACGACAGAGATGACGAGGACGCTCAGGATCCTCAAAACCAGGGGGCTGACGCATGAAGACCTCCTCCTCAAGAACACCATGCAAAAAAGCATTCTGAACATCAAGCTGACGCATAAACCATCCACGTGTAACTGCAAGTGAGAGAAGCAGACGAATAGTGGTAGGTTTAACTACGGGACTAAATGTGTCCTCATAGTCGAGTCCATAGCGCTGTTTGAAACTTTTAGCAACCAGTCGAGCTTTATACCTCTCAATAGTGCCATTAGCATGCCTTTTTACCTTGAAAACCCACTTCGAATCAATAATATTAATGCCAGAACGATGAGGAGTAAGTTGCCATGTACCATTTTTTAGGAGAGCATCAAATTTTGCCTCCATTGCAGCACGCCAGTGAGGAATACCCATGGCAACTCGAAAATGACGAGGCTCGGAGTGTGGATCAGCAGCAGCTTTGGCAACACACGTAGCTAGCCAAGCAACAGTGTCAGCAGGTAGTTTACTTGGTCGATGAATACCACGAAGACTGCGAGTAACTGGCCGAAGAGAATCATCAGGAAGCGGCACAATAGGCGCAAGCACCATGTTCGGCGACGAAGACGTGGCCGAAGAATCCCGTGGCGAGGCAGTAGACGACGTGGCAGCGGTCGTCGACGTCGGTGTAGAGGCAGCCTGATGTACAGGGGCCGCAGCGCGAAGCGGATCAGAAGATCCGGTGGACCCCACAGAAGGCGGGGTGGCAGGCGATGTCGGCTGCCGCGCGACCGAGCCAGCTGGCGACGCGGCATCCCGCTCGGGGACGGCAGGGGAGGACGCGGGGCCTCGCGACGCAGGCGAACCAGGGAGCGCCACTTGGTGGACCGGTGGTGGACGAAGAGCACGCAGCGGCGTCCGCGGAGCATCGCAGTGCATGCGATCGTCGTCGTCACGCGGAACCTCCGCGCGAGTAGAGACCAGCGGCGATGGTTCCTCGAGGAGCTGAAGCCGGGCGCCTCGACCGGTACCTGCACCATGATTAGGAAGCAACGACGGTGCATGCGCATAATCTTCAAATTGGTCAAGCGAAAGAGGAAGGACAGAGGAAAAATTAGGAGAATCAGTGGATGGTAAATTCGAGAAAGGGAAAACAAGTTCATCAAAGACCACATCCCTACTAATATAGACACGATTAGAGGGAACATGCAGGCACTTGTAACCTTTATGAAGGGGACTATACCCGAGGAAAACACATTTTTTGGATCGGAACTCAAGTTTGTGCTTGTTATAGGGGCGGAGATTGGGCCAACATGCACACCCAAACACTTTAAAGAACGTATAGTCAGGTGTTTCTCCCAAAAGACGTTCAAGAGGAGTTTGCATATTGATGACACGAGTGGGCATACGATTAATGAGGAAACAGGCAGTCACAAAAGCATCGTTCCAAAAATGAAATGGAACAGAAGCATGTGCTAAGAGAGCAAGACCAGTCTCAACTATATGACGGTGTTTTCGTTCTGCACTACCATTCTGCTGATGTGTGTGGGGACAGGAGACACGATGAGAGATGCCTATCTTTTGAAAGAAGGCATCAAGCTTGATGTACTCACCACCCCAGTCAGACTGAACATGCACAATTTTGTGGTTAAGAAGACGCTCAACATGGGATTGAAACTGTAAGAAAACATTAAAAACATCACTCTTACGTTTAATGAGATATAACCATGTGAATCGACTATAAGCATCCACAAAACTGACATAGTAATTATGACCACTGACTGAAGTTTGGGCAGGGCCCCACACATCTGAATAAATAAGCTCTAAAGGAGCAGTTATTACATGCTGAGAGAGTGAAAAAGAAAGTTGATGACTCTTGCCTTGCTGACAGGCATCACACACTAAATTGGTTTTATTGGACACCGTGGGGAGATTATTACGACTCAGAACATGCTGAACAATCTGGGATGAAGGGTGACCTAAGCGTGCATGCCACTGCATAGAGGAGGCCTTAACGGCAGTGAAGACTTGTTTGACCGCAGGAGCATCAAGCGCGTACAGACCACCCCGCCAGCGACCTCTAAGAATTATGGCCCACGTGTCCAGGTCCTTAACAAAAACACTATTAGGATGGAACTCAACAAGCACATTATTATCATGCGAAAGTTTATGAACTGACAGCAAATTCCTAGTAACAGCAGGGACATGCAGAACATTGCGAAGATAAAGTGGCCTAGAAGATGGAGTGGGAAGGATTGCTTGACCAACATGAAGTATACGCATACCTGAGCCGTCGACCGTATGAACCTGATCCTTCCCTTGATATGGCTCCCTCATATGAAGCTTTTCCATCTCAGCGGCAAAGTGATCGGTGGCTCCTGAATCCACGTACCAAGTAGGATCAACCAGCATAGTGGATGTGTGTCCCTGAGGCTGTGCTGAAGGGGCGTAAGCATGGTTTGCCATTGAGAGCTGGCGTTGAAGAAAACGCCCATCGTTGTGCATGCCAAGAAACGATTGATCAAATCGTTTGAAACACCGAGCTGAGACATGACCAGGAGCATCACACAGCTGACAGATGGTCGCTGCGCGTGTCCCTCCCTGGCGACCATCATCGCGCCCACGCCAGTCCGGGCGTGCATCGGGGCGGGCACCAGTAGCCTGGCCAGGAGGCCGAGGCTGAAAGCCCGCAGGCTTGGGAGGTGTAGTCTGGCCGGGGCGGTAAGGCGAGGCACCCCCTGGGTTCTGCGCCTTGGTCTGCTTGCCGAAACGGGCAGCATTGGCCTGATGGGCAATGGCGCGACGACTATCGACGCGCTGCTCGGTGGAGAGAAGACGAGCATAGAGATCATGAGAGGGCATCGGCACGTCGCGATCACGGACGAGCTCAACCAGCGAATCGTACTCTTCATCGAGACCATCAAGCACGAAGTTATTGAACTCATATGGACGAAGGGGTTGGCCGATCGACGCAAGTGTATCGGCAAGGTTCTGAATCTTCGCGAAGTAAACGGCGATGGAGGAATCCATCTTCTTGATCTTCCCGAGTTCCGAGCGGATGTGAGATGCACGTGCAGATGATCGAGCAGCATAGGTGCGCTCGATGATGGTCCACGCCTGAGCCGAACTCTCGGCGAACATAATCATCGCGCCGACAGCAGGCGTCGTAGAGGAGAGGATCGTAGATAGTATAGCCTGATCCTGCTGTACCCAAGCCGCAAAGGCGGGGTTGGGCGAGATCACCGGGGCAGCACCACCTTCCTGAGGGACGGAGATGGTGGACGGAGGGCACGGAAAAGTTCCCTCCACGTACCCATGTAGGAGATTGCTCCGGAGCTGAGAGACAACCTGAGCACGCCATAGGAGATGAGTCTCGGGGGCGAGTTTGACGGTGATGTGTTGGCCGAAGTAGATCGGCCCAGAGGACGTCGAGCCGGAGGACATAGTAGTCACGGGGGCGGACGGCTGTAGCGCGGCGAGATCGGCCGCGGAACGAGCAGTAGAGGGCGCCGTCGAGAGGACCGAGGAGACGTCGGAGGAGACGGCGGCGGCGGAGGAAGAAACGGAGGCGGCGGAAGACATTGGATCTTGTTAGGCTGATACCATGTGATAATACTAGGGTTTAGGGTGAAACGCACACCCCCCAATGGGGGGTTGTCCGGTTTATATATTAAGATCAATAGAGTTACAATGTACATACACGTATATACATAATACGTATTCTATCATTTAGTGCTCTCCAGGTTTTTGCCCCGTAGAAGCTGTTCCGAGTCGGGCAGTTGTTCAGCGGGTTTCCTGGAGAGTGCGAGGGCGCTTTCTCTTTCCTGTATCCTTTTCTGTAAGTCTGAGACTTTGTATTTCCGTTATGCGAGTAATGGAAAGGGGTAGCCCGGTTGGAGAAATAGAGATACAATAGGTTTAAACATTGAGACTTGTATTCCAAATCTCTCTAGCACCATTATCTCTATATATAAACCTCACAAGGGCCATCCCAATACAAGAACAAATCCTAGGGTTTTATATTTTAAAAAATAGCGTGCCATAGGAATCGCTCCGCCCGACGATTGTGGAACAAGAGTGAAGACATGTTGACTTCGCTAGCTAGTCAACTAACATCGTAAATATATTAGGAGGTTGAAGTTATGTTTGCAGCTCATACCGTCGTGCTCGTAGCTTTGCATACGAGGGATTCCATGAGACATACTGACATAGGCCAGTCTAGATATACGATGATGATGTGATAGTGCATGCTAACCGGTACCTACTCCACCTAGCGGCCGGTACTGATCTGATGAAGTCAAATTTTCCGGTCACGATAAATATCCCAAGACCGCCTACCGCAATGTGCCATGTAAGGCGGATCGTGGGGTGCAAAGCTGCGCCACGTCTTGACCCGCACTCGGGGTCGATCCATATGCCTTCGGCGCGTTGGTGGGGTTGACTTTCGGCGAAAGTCTCCGCGGGCGCCAGCCAAGGTCAGCGCCGGGCTGAGTACCCAACGACCTCACGGGAGCGATCGTCCACCTGGCCACTGATGACGGGGCCCCGACTCGCGCTAGCTGTTCCAGAGCTAGCAGCGATATCCGACGTGCGCGTCGGTCGGTGGCCGGTGCTGTGGGTGTGGTTGGGCGGCTCCATCTCCACCGTCACCTACGTACGAGCCTGGCGTAGCCGCCGCCGGCCGGCCGGCCGGTAGGCCCACTGACCGACCGCTTGGATGCCGCATATAGAATTTTGTGGCAAGTAGTACGTCACGCTGCGGTGTGCCCTCCTCGCCGTTTCCTTGGGCCTGTGCTGTGCCGTTCTTGTCGAAAGCGACGGCGGGCAATCGAGCATCAACCGATGGATGGAGCGCGAGTTAGGTGGCCTGGCCCGGCCGGGACGTACGAGCTCGCGCACGCGTGCCGCAGATGCGCCCAGAAAGAAGGGCGGGACGAACGGCCACTTGGACACCTTTCCTCTTGTCATTCTCTTTCTCCGAGAATCTGAAATTATTGGGACCGGAACAGGAGTACCGGACAACGTACTACACCATGCAGTGCCTCGTTCGATCTATCATAGATCGATCGTACCCTTTCGAGACCTCCATCGGCCGGGCACGGTACACCTTGTACCCATGCATGCCTGTGTTCCTTCCTGCGGCGATCGATGCTCATTTGAGCTTGCAATTGCCTACCCGGTGGCGTTGGTTTTAATGCATGAGTACAGAGAGACTGGCTCATTTTATTTTTATTGTAAACCTGGCATGATTTGCTCATGAGGTTTACAATTCATGCAACATCCTTGTCACTTGATCGAGATGGATGCCTCCGGCACTGAGGACGAACTGGGACGGCGACGGCCGCAATCTGGAGACGCTCGATCGCTCTGGACCCAACCAGCAAACTGCTCTACGATGCCTTCCCCGACCGATCAGGTGCAACAGCTAGCTATAGCTCTGCTGCCAATGGTTTCGGAACCGTAAGATACGACGGCGACATGTCATGGATCATCATCTAGCGTGCGCTCTCTCTCTCTCTATTTTCTTTTGCTGAAAGATCATGATCTATCTAGCATCCATCTTTTTTTCTCATTGACAAGGGCAGACGGTCGTTCCCCGTCTTATTCATCTCAGACGCTCGTACATGCACACCTACTTAGTCTCCTGTCATGCTTTGCAAATTGCAACTAGCCGGTAACAACGGATGCCATAGTACGTAAGTCCCGTATATACCTAAGCCATGAATCACCAATTATCTAATTATTGCGTGGTCTTGTCTTGCCGCACTGTAGCACATGAGACTAAACGAGGTGAGGCGATCGATGATGAGAAGGAACAGGCGTGCGAATCCATGTCGAACTGTCGCCCGCCCCCGACCGAGCAAATCACGTTGACACAAGCCCTAATTAAGCAGCCGTCTGGCGTACGGCCCTGCTAATCTATGCTGCAAGGCTTATCGCTTCTTCTTAATTAAGCTATAATTTGACGAAGATAAGCTAGAATACTGTTTGTAGCAAGGCTAGCGATGGTTTGATTAAGTTAACCGATTCCCCTTCTGGCATTGACGTCGCGCGTACTACTACGTGCCAAGGCCCCGAAGCACGCGTGGACGAATCTGTTAACCGGGCTGGCATGTCATTAAGAAAGCTAATCGCTTCCGTAGGCGGCCCTCACACCTACTGCATGATTAGTTTTCGCGTCTTGTTTATTGCTAACATGGTCGCTAAACATACAAATTAGCAATACAATTATTGCGCGCGTGATGGGATTGGTTGGGAACAGGGGAAGGTCCATACATTTTCGCGGACGAAAACAGTCACTGCCGCTGTGGAATATTAGATCATCTCCATCGGCACCCCGATAGTGATCCCAGTAGATCTATTGGACGCGCCGATATGAAATGGTTTCTCATGGGGCGACCCAATATCAGCAAAATTGTCGGACGGGCCTAACCTCGTGTCCGAAAACCCTGGGCCGGTTTGCGTGTTTTAATGGCGCACATGTTCTCCTGGCGTCGTAGCGTCGTGTACCACACGTATCGCTGGAGTTATGGCGGCCTCAGGAACTGGCGCCGGAGTAAATGGATGCGCCCTCCAGCCTCTATAAAGGCGGATGATTTGGCCGCCCTGTCGCATTGATCTTCTCCCTCGCCTCTTCTTCTTCACCTCTTCCCTATCTAACTCGATTACTCACTCAACGGCGCAATGACGTACAACCACGAGGCCGGAGGCAACGGTGGCGGGTTCAAGAGTTGCCTCACGAGGCCGGAGACCGCCATCTTCGCGCGCCACCACATCCACGTGCCGCCTGGGGCGCGCTTCCATTCAGTGGCGGCTTGGAGACAAGCCAGTTAAGCTACGTCGTCCCGCCGTTCCCCGAAACGTCGGAGAGTTGCGTGCTCTCGTCCGCGAGCGCCGCCGCAACCTGACGTTGGAGAAGTGGCCCGACCCAAACTACGGCGAGGACAACTATCTTTGGATCACTATCCTTACGCAGGAGCAGGACGCGATGCTCAATGATGCGCCAACCAGGTTTACCCCGGTCAAGCATGACACCGAGGCACGGCAGAGATTGTGGAACGACCGTACCATCAAAGGCGTCCTCCACGGGTACGGGTTCAACCCTCCGTCGACCCGGACGCAGCCAGTGTCGTGGGTCACCCCAGACCTGCAGATCACGGCCTCACGGTCCTCTTCCTCGCGGGGCTCCTCCTCCGGCTTCGGGAACATCAAGAGGGAGGGCAGGGCGGCACCAGCGCTGCCCCCATTGCGTGTCAAAAGGGAGGCGGTGCCGTCGCGGGGAATCGTCATCCGCGAGCCCTCTTCCTCGCAGCGGCCAGAGCTACCATGCGAAGAAGTGGAACGCGATGTGATACGTCATAAACGTATCCTTAATTTCTGATGTTCCATGTTGTTTTCATGCCATATACTACGTATTTTCCTTAGACTTTATGTCATTTTTATCGATTTGCTTGGACTAACCTATTACAAGGTGCCACAGAGCCAGTTCCTGTTTTCTGTTGTTTTTAGTTTCAGAAAAGTTGTTCTGGAAATATTCTCGGTATTGGAAAATTCGAAACCCAGAAGTCTTAGAATTCTCGAAGGTTCCACGCAGTCCCGAAGAGACCCGGAGGGGGGGCCACACCATAGGGCGACGCGCCCCTGGCCCCTCCATGGGGTAGTGTGGGCCCCTCGGGCGTCCACCGCCATCACCCTTTCGCCTATTTATTCCCCTGAGGTGTAAACCCTAAAGATATACCAGTTTTCCACGAAAAACACCCGAGGCCGCCGTCATCGTCAACCCGTGTTCGGAAGGGTTCTGGAGTTCTCCCCGGCACCCTGCCGGGAGGGAAAATCATCACTGGAGGGCTCTACACCACCATGCCCGCATCTGGAGTGATGCGTGAGTAGTTCATCTTTGGAGTACAGGTCCATAGCAGTAGCTAGATGGTTGTTCTCTCCTCTTTATGCCTCATGTTTAGATCTCATGAGCTTCTCTACATGATCGAGATCATCTTATTGTAATGGTACATGTTGTGTTTGCTGGGATCCGATGATTATTAAATGTTGTGTCTCTTGATTATCAGTCCATCATGTTATCTTCATGTGTATGTCATTTATGATCTTGCATGCTCTCCGTTGTTAGTAGATGCTCTGGCCAAGTAGATACTAATAACTCCAAGAGGGAGTATTTATACTCGACAGTGGATTCATGACTCCTTTGCATCTGTGCTCGAGTGACAGAAACGTGACAGATGGAGGATGTGATGTTGCCATTAGGGAGAAAACAACGATGTTTACATTACACACCTTGCTTACCGCGATTATCTGTTGCTTGCAACTTAATACCCAAAATTTATTCGGATGATATTCTGAGGGTGGATTATTAGTCATAGATGCGGTTGGATAACGGTCTTGCTGTAATGCCCGCATGAATCACATAGTAATCATCATGTCATGCATGTTTCATTATCTATCAATTGCCCAGCTGTAATTTGTTCACCACACATGTTATCTATCTTTTATGGAGAGACACCACTAGTGAACTATGGACCCCGGTCCATTTTCTCATACTGATAATACAATCACTTATTCCGCTGTTTATATACTGTTGCTACTGTTTTACTACTACCATCATTGTTTTCTTTCATCTACTGTAAACAATATTATTTTCCACACCATACATTTAACCTCTTTGTTATCAGCAAAACCGGTGAGATTGACAACCTCACTGCTTCGTTGGGGAAAAGTGAATTGATTGTGTTGTCTAGGTTCCACGTTGCTGCTGAACCGGTAGTGCGCGCTACCACATCAACTACACCAACCTTCAGAAGTTTCTTGTCCTCCTACTGGTCGATTCAACCTTGGTTTCTTTTCTGAGGGAAAATTTGCTGCTGCACTCTTCACACCTTGCGCTTGAGGTTTCCCAACGAGCGTGTGTCTACACTCCATCATACTTTTCTCGCGCCGTTGCCGAGGAGGAAGAGAACTTCTGCAAGGGGAGTCTCTCACTTCCAAACTCTTTACTTTGTTTTTATTTTGCTTAGTTTATTTTATTTTGTCTTGTTTGCTTCTCTTTATCAAAAACACAAAAAAAATTACTCCCTCGTATCGAAATATAAGATGTTTTAGCATTTCCTAGACAATATGTACCTAGACATCTTTTTAGTGTAAGATGCATATGAATCTACACACTAAAACATGTCTAGAAACATTATATCTACAAAATGCTAAAACATCTTATATTTTGATACGGAGGGAGTAGTTCTTATTCTAGTTGTTGTTTTTATCCTGGTTTTTATCTTGCTAAAATGAGTGTTCCTGAAGTTGAGGTTCGTTCTTTTAAACAACAAGGGGGGAAGTTTGAAAGATGCTTGGTATAGAATATGTGATGCTCGTCATAGATGCACTAAGAAATATTCCACTTTAATCCTTCTTAGGAATTTTTATGTTGGCATTACTAGCTGGTATAGGTATGTTCTAGACACTTTTACCGGTGGTAATTTTCTGGGAAATCCTTCTTTGGAAGCCTGTAATTTAATTGAAATCTTAGTTGGAACACCACCTACTAAAGTTGTTAAAACTGAGATCACTTTAGATGATGTTATTAAAAATCTAAACTCTGTGGAGAAAAAATTGCCAAATTTTCTAGATAATGCTAGCAAAGTTAATGGATCAATAGTAAGTATCAACAATAGAACTACTGTTTTAGAGGCTAGAAATATCCATGATAGTCAAAATATGAGGATTGGTAAATTAGAGGAAGCTATGAAAACTTTAAGCTCAAAATTTTCTTCTCTTAAGTTTAAGAGGGAGAAAACTTATATGGAAAAATAAATAAAAAATTGTGTATGTCCCCAAGGTGCCTTAAACAAAACCCCCTAATGTGCTTAAATTAATAAAACTTTTAGTGAAACTAAAAGTGATTTGCATGTTGAATCATCTTTGTGTTACATAAAGTACCAATTTCTACAAGTGGTATTTTGGAGTAAATTATTAATTTGGATGCTTCCTCACTTGAAAACACTTGATTCCATTTTCTTATGCCTACCTAAAAGGCGTTAAAGAAAAGCACTTCTTGGGAGATAACCCATGGTTTTATTTTTTCTTTGCTTTTCTCTGTTTTCCTTGATTCAAGGGGCTGTATACTTCTATAGAAACTCTTTTATTTCTCTATTTTCATGTTTTAGTTGTGCCAAGTAAAGTTTCTAGCGAAAGTTATAGTTGGTTTTGGATTTCTGCGCAGAAAACAGATTTCTGTTGTCCACCGTAAAAAATCTTATAAATCATAGAAAGATCAAAATGACCTGAAACTTTTTTTGCTTATTCCTCAGCTAATTCCGAAACTTTTTTGTTCATTATGTTTTTTTATCTGATCAACTTAATTTCTCCTAAAAAATCCATCTTTACAAACGGTTCTGATTTTGGCAGATTCTGCCATTTTTCTTGCATTTGATCTTTTACTATGTCAAGTGGATTTGTTTGCTTCACGAAATATCAGTGGCTGTAGCTAATGTTTAAAACTATCAATAGCACTTTTTCCCATGCAGAACTCATGAAATTTTTATTGTTGCACTAACCCTCTAATGCGAACAACTAGGAGTGTGGTGTGAAGGAAGTTTTCAAGGGTCAAGAGAAGAGGGTGATATAATGTGATCAAGAAGAGTGCAATGCCAAAGCTTGGGGATGCCCCCGTGGTCATCCCAGAAAATTCTAAGAAGACTCAAGCGTCCAAGCTTGGGGGTGCCCAAGGCATTCCCTTCTTCATCAACAAATTGTTAGGGCACTTCTAGTGAAACTATATTTTTATTCGGTCACATCATATGAATTTTTACTTGGAGCGTCTGTTTGTTTTTCTTTCTTTTATCTTTTTTTTTCTTGCTGCAATAATATTGTTGGAACCTAGCATTGTTTTTTGGGAGAGAGACACGCTCCGCTTTTTCATTGAATACTCGGTATGCTCGTACTCTTAGTTTATCTTCTAGTTGCTGCAATTTTCCTTTTTAGCTCATGTTTTTCTTTTATCTCTTATTAAGAGATGTTAGTTTTAGTAGAGTTGTGTTAGTACTCTCTTGTTTCATTGCTATATCCCTTGGAGAGTTTTTGTTTAGTATAAAATGTTTGGTGTTGGAAAGCAGTAGTACAGTTTTCGTGCTTATAACGGTGCAATTAGAAGCTTGTATAGACTGTGGCTAGACTTTTTCATGTCATGATAGATGTTATTTTAATTCTAAAGCCTAGTGATTATTTTTGTAGCATGACTTGTCTCAAATAACTGAGAGTGTTTAATGTGTCATTGAAATAATCATGAGTTGTTGTTGTCATATTGAAGCATAAATTTGTGGTGTTCTCATTTGAATATTTACTTGGTTGACTTGGCGCATGCTTACACCATGTTTGTGACTACAAACCAGTCACTTATAGGCTCTATGATCATTTAGTTTTTGAACTTGTAATACCCTTTATGATTTGATTAATGATGTTTTTGTCGCTATGCATGATTATGGACAGTATTGCTCTCTTGATTTGTCGCTCCTAGTCTTTTGCTAGCCTCCACCTGCACTGAGTATGAGCTCTACTTGTGCATCCAACTCTCAAAAACCAAAGTTTGCCAAATGTGTCCAACATACCTACCTACATGTTATATTTAACCGTCACTCCAAAGTAAATTTCTCATGTGTTACCTTTAAAACTTTCAAAATTACTCCTTTTTGTGCTACTATTTTAGCTAATGAGGACGTAAAAAGAGAATTTTTATCTCACTTATTGATTATACTTTCACACCATGGACTAGTGGCTTCATCCGCTTATCCAATTGATAGAAGAGCTGGCAGCGGGGTGCCCAGTCCCAAACTTAATACACCAAATTCTCTTCACTATTTTTGCCCCTGATTTACCGGTCAAAGCATAATTGTGTAAATAAAAGAGAAAGAGGGATGACCTTCTACCCAGATGCGTCCTTCTATGTGAGCCCCTCTTGTGGAGTCTAGTTGGCTTGTGACGTACTGTTTTTTCTGATTACCATTCGTTGACATAAGCATACACCTCTCTAAAAAATGTTTTCAATACCTCTGTTTAATAAAATAAAAAGCTCTAGCACATGAGTTAATCCCTGCTTCCCTCTGCGAAGGGCCTTTATTTTACTTTTATGTTGAGTATCCATCTTCTAACTTTATGCACAGTTGAGAGAGAATAGTTGCCATTCTGAGTTTAATGTGCATTTGTCCCAGAAACATTATTAATTGATTCATGATGTGTTATTATTTGCTCTCAAATTATTTGTTCTAGTCTTCCTCTTAAACTTTGAAGGTGTCCTGGAATTTATGTTTTGCCCCACTCCTAAGGACAAGCGAAATATCACTTTGCTATGTTTTTTCTATGCTTGAAACAAACGTGTAATTTTCAAGTGCATTATTATTCATGATCTTTTATTTGTGTTACTTTTCATATGCAAAGTGATTTCTATGTTTCATTGTAAAAATTATATCTATCATTCTTGTGTTTTAAGTTCTATGATCTCAGCTATACTTATGCTTTTACAATTTAGATGATCAAGTTCATGTTGGTAGCATGTCACCTCAATTTTTTTTTGTCTTTATCATTTACCTACTCGAGGACGAGTAGAGCTTGGGGATGTTGATACGTCATAAACGTATCCTTAATTTCTGATGTTCCATGTTGTTTTCATGCCATATGATACATGTTTTCCGTAGATTTTACGTCATTTTTATCGATTTCCTGGGACTAACCTATTGGCAAGATGTCACAGAGCCAGTTCCTATTTTTTGCAGTTTTTAGTTTCAGAAAAGCTGTTCTAAAAATATTCTCGGGATTGGAAAATTCAAAACCCAAAAGTCTTAGAATTCCCGAAGGTTCCACAGAGTCCCAAAGAGACCCGGAGGGGGGGGCACAGGGGGACCACACCATAGGGCGGTGCGCCCCCAGGCCGCCCCATGGGATAGTGTGGGCCCCTCGGGCGCCCACCACCATCGCCCTTTCGCCTATTTATTCCTCCCGAGGTGTAAACCCTAAAGATATACCACTTTTCCATGAAAAACACCCGAGGCCTCCGTCATCGTCAACTCGAGTTTGGGAGGGTTCTGGAGTTCTCCCCGGCACCCTGCCGGGAGAGGAAATCATTGCTGGAGGGCTCTACACCACCATGCCCGCCTCCGGAGTGATACGTGAGTAGTTCATCTTTCGACTACGGGTTCATAGCAGTAGCTAGATGGTTGTTTTCTCCTCTTTATGTCTCATGTTAAGATCTCGTGAGCTGCCCTACATGATCGAGATCATCTTATTGTTATGCTACATGTTGTGTTTGCTGGGATCCGATGATTATTGAATGCTATGTCTCTTGATTATCAATCTATCATGTTATCTTTATGTGTATGTTATTTATGATCTTGCATGCTCTCCGTTGTTAGTAGATGCTCTGGCCAAGTAGATACTAGTAACTCCAAGAGGGAGTATTTATGCTCGATTTTGGATTCATGAATCTTTTGCATCTGTGCTCGAGTGATAGAAACGTGACGGATGGCGGATGTGTTGTTGCCATTAGGCAGAAAACAACGATGTTTACATTACACACTTTGCTTACTGCTTTTATCTGTTGCTTGCAACTTAATACCCAAAGTTTGTTCGGATGATATTCTGAGAATGGATTATTAGTCATAGATGCAGTTGGCGGTCTATGAGTCTTGTTGTAATGCGAGCATGAATCACATAGTAATCATCATGGCATACATGTTTCATTATCTGTCAATTGCCCAGCTGTAATTTGTTCACCACACATGTTATCTATCTTTTATGGAGAGACACCACTAGTGAACTGTGGACACCGGTTTATTTTCTCATATTGATAATACAACCACTGCTTCGCTGTTTTCATACTGCTGCTACTGTTTTACTACTCGCATCATTGTTCTCTTTCATCTACTACAAACAATAGTATTTTCCACACCATACATGTAACCTCTTTGTTATCAACAAAACCGGTGAGATTTACAACCTCACTGCTTCGTTGGGGCAAAGTGAATTGATTGTGTTGCGTAGGTTTCACGTTGTTGCTGAACCGGTAGTGCGCCCTACCACATCAATTGCATCAACCTTCAGAAGTTGTTTGTTCTCCTACTGGTCGATTCAACCTTGGTTTATTTTCTGAGGGAAACTTGCTGGTGCGCTCTTCACACCTTGCGCTTGGGGTCTCCCAACGAGCGTGTGTCTATACTCCATCACGATGCCACCGCCGTGAAGAAGGAGCGGGACGCGCCGCCACCACCATGCACCCAGGCGGAGCTCGATGCCCAGTACAAGATGGGCCCGGCGATGGCCATATCCATCTCCTTCAACACCGTCCTCGCGGCGCTGGACGCCGAGGTGGAGGCGTGGTCCGCCCGCGAGCACGTCGAGGCGAACGACATCATCTACGCCCCGAAGACGACGCCAAGAACAATGTCTCTGCCGCCAAAGTCGAGGTGAAGGACGAGCCGGAAGAGCACCGACGCGACAACGAAGACGGCGACGACAACGACAATGGGGACGGCGTGACGTCGAACTGGCGCACAGAGCACGACGAGGCGGTGGTGATGTTCCCGGACGCTTTCCTTTAGGTTTTTTTTAATGTTTTTAGTTTAATTTCGATATTTTTTTGTACAAAAGATCGCAAGTATAAATGAAATCAACCGTTTTCTATTAACTTTAGTAAAAAAAAATTCACAATCCCAATACGCGCCGGTGAGACACGACGCTCTCAATAGTACGACAACGCGTGCTAGCGCCCCCAATAGGGTGTGCCAACTGTTATTCTTATTCTAGTTGCATCAAGCGTGGAGAGAATGGAGTGCAAGGGAAGCAATTGGAAAATGGGAGGGTCAATCTGGCGAATTCTCGTGCATTTTCTGGTTGGATTTAGGTCAGTAGTACCGCCCACGCCGCCGTGACAGCAACATAGTGCCCCATGTCGCGGTCGTAACGGAAGCGCCGGGAGCTGAGTCCATGCGCGTGGGGCCCGGTTCACCGACCACGTACCATCTTTTCCCTCTGGTCTGGTGCGTCGCACCGCAACGTCTGTTCCCGCGAAAATGCATCGCCACTATTACCAGGATCTCCAAGAGCTATCATGTGCGTACATCCGTGTTGGAGATCTGTGCAGACAGGTTGACCGCATTAGCGCGCGTACCCGATTCGCACCGTCCTGGCCCACCCAATTTGGAAGTGAATCACAACGAATATCCTTAACCTCGCTGTCCACTGCGCCCGAAGGGCCGTTTGGGCATTCTTTTCTGATTGGTGGGCCCCAAACCGAGTACAGGTTGTCTCTTCATCCTCCGTGAATCACCAGGTCGAGCTCATTTCTTCCTCCGTTCCCCTGCATCCATGGATATTGGCAAGAGCGACAGAGAGCACCAAAAGCTTCCAACAACATCCGTCTCTCCCACCTCCGTCTCTTCATCCAGGTCGTCACGTCCCGCGACCTGCAGCGGGGTGGGAGGTCGCATCGTCCGAGGAGAACAAGATCTGTCGCGGAGGAAGTCCCAGAACCGACGACCTCAAGCCAAGAATCGTGGGCTGCAAGATCTCCAGGGCAACGGCGACGGTGAGGAAGGGCCATGATGGTCTGGAACCTTTCTGGATCTGAAGCATGGTGCATGTTTGCTGCTACGTCTTGTATCTGGATCCCATCCTTTTTCTATTCCTTTCCTGAAAAAATGGATCTTGGGCTGTCGTTGCTTCACTATTTGGTACTACGTCTTGTATCTGGATCTCATCCTTTTTTCTCGTTTATAATGAAAGTTCTTTTTGGTACTACGTCTTGTATCTGGATCCCATCCTTTTTCTATTCCTTTCCTGAAGAAATGGATCTTGGGCTGTTCGTTGCTTCACTATTTTTTTATATTCTTTGCTGAAATGGATCCGAAGAATTCTGACGAGCTGTTTAGTGAAAAGTTTTTTAAAAAATGAAGTACATGTATGTACGTATTTTTTTGCTGCAATGGATTATTTCACTCTTAACATGCAGGATCCAAACCAGCAAAAAAAATGCAGGATCCAAATGCAGTTCATGTGCGTGTCTTCTTTACGGTGATGTTTCACATGCTAATCCAAAAAATAGCCCCCTACGTTCATGTACGTGTTGTTTACAGTGAAACAAATCTTTTTTGTATTGTTAATAAAAAGATTTTTTTTGTTGATACATAAAACCAGAAAATCTTGATAATACGTTCATCTAAACAAATCCTCGTTAATTCGCGGTTGAAGTGTTTTCTCTAATGCATGATTTAAAAAATTTCTTGTTAGTTCGTGAATCCGTATATTTCTTACAGTAAATATATCCTAAAACTCTTGATAATGCATTGGTAAAAAAAATTGGTCATATTTTCATGTTAATGCATAGATTCTTCTTTTTGTTAATTGATAAATCTGAAACTGTTGATAATTCATTTTCGTCTCCTAGTAGCAATACGGTCAAGTGACCTACAAGCAAAAAAAAAAAAGGTACGGATCTCAGTCTTGTCAACTCAGCCCCACATTGAAAACATCTACGGGGGCATTTTAGGAACTAGAATTTAGGTACCGTGATGATTTATGAGAACCGGTGCAAATGTTTGGCTTGTTAACCCTAGCCTAAAAGTCAAAGCATCTAGGGAGCGGGTCGGTAGGTGCGAGTAGCCGGCTCGAATCCACACACGGATGGACGGTTAGGATAGTCCTTTGAGATCCTAGTAATAGTGGGAAAACCACTCTCCTGTTCCCGCCTCCCTTTCCCACTCACGGCACACTCCCGTCGCGAGCGGCCCGACCTTTATAAGCTTCCTTCCGGTCACACTCGTCCCGGAATCAGCAGAACCAAACCCCACCACGCGCGCGCCCTCCCCTCTCTCGCTGCTACCCGCCACTACGCCAGGCGATCGTTTTCCGATCGAGCAGTCTTTCTCCGCGCTCATGGACGCGTCGAGCGCGAGTGGCGACGGTCGTGGGACTGGCAAGCGGTTGAAGGGGAAGGGGGTCACGCTGATACAGGCGCGGCGGCAGCAGCAGCTGGCGCCGGTCTTCGAGGACGCGTCGGCGGCATTGCTGCGCCCGCTCAGGAAGATCGGGAGGAGCCCCGACCGCCTCCACCGAACCACTTCCTCGCTCTCCACCTCCTCTTCCTCGGCTCCGGCATCGCCTCGCAATTTTCCCGCTTCCGAAAGCTCCGTCCTCCCGCCTTCGTCGTCGTCGCCGCCTTCCGCGCGCCACGTCTTCCCCTTCGCGTACGAGCCGGCCGCGACGACGGCGATGCGCGGGAGCCTCAACCTTCTCCTGCCATCACCACAGCCACAGCAACCACAGCAGCCTCTGCGGCACCAGCAGATGATCTCGTTCGGCGGGGCGCCTCCGAGCGCGACGCAGTCGTTCTTCGTGCCGGCCGAGAACGCGCAGCAGCAGCAGCATCTGGTGCGGTACTGGAGCGAGGCGCTGAATCTGAGCCCCCGCGGCGGCCTGGCCGGCATGCCGCCGTCACTGTACCAGCAGCTGATGGGGGCGCCACCGCCGCCGCCGCAGAAGCTGTACCGCGGTGTGCGGCAGCGGCACTGGGGAAAGTGGGTGGCCGAGATCCGCTTGCCCAGGAACCGGACGCGGCTGTGGCTCGGCACGTTCGACACCGCTGAGGACGCCGCTATGGCGTACGACCGCGAGGCGTTCAAGCTCCGCGGGGAGAACGCGCGGCTTAATTTCCCAGAGCGGTTCCTCGCAAAGGGCCGGGCCGGAGGGAGCGGCCGCACCAGCTCCGCCGCTGCCTCAGCAGCTGCAGCCACAGCGTCGTGCTCGTCCTCATCGTCCTCGCCTCCGCAAACTTCTGACGACGCAGCAGCGGCCAACACGCAGAAAGTCCCAAGGCAACGGGAAGAACAGCAGCACGCAGATCAAAGGTTCACGTTTGAAGACCACCCGCAACATCCGCTTCCAACGATTACCCCACAAGAAGGCTGCTCTGGCAACGCGCCATACTCAGCCGAAATGCTTCACACGCCGGAGGCATCCAGTGGCATAGGCATGTGGGCTCCGGCCGACGAGGCATGGTTCAACGCGTGGGGCCCGGGCAGCTCTTTCTGGGACTACGAAATGGACGACGGCGCCCGCGGGCTCTTCCTCCACTCCCGCTTCTCCGGTGACGATGCCGCCGGCACGGCGCACTCTGATGCACAAGAAAATGCACGGGCGACGGCGGCAGCAGGGACGTCGGCGGACACGCCATGCCATGACGTCCCGGTAACCTCTTCTTCGGCTCCTCATCCTCATTCCGAAACAACTCAGGCTTCTAGCTTCATGTGGAAGATCTAGACATGCATGTGCACATTCGAACAACTCGGCGGTGATCCAACCCAAGTAGGATTAGGGCATAGATGCGCATGCAGAAGTTGCAGTTTTTAAGACAACTTTTGCGGCATCACGCATTCGCACTTACACATCACAACATCGTTTCCGATCAGGAATTATTTGGCCACACATTTATTTCTCATACTGTTTTTCTGGAAACCACAAAGGAACCTTGTTCTAGCTAGGCTGCAATTTTTGGGCCAGCTTGATATGCAGGGTGTCAATCTCTTTTATTCCACGATTTACACGATGAGTACGTTTGATCTTTGCAAATCTCATCGCGCTGGCCTATATGTTTAGTGATCTCCAAGTGCATAATCATAGTTGAAACATATTTTCATGGGGAGTGTCCTTCTCAGTTTAATACCAACCCCAACGAGTAGGTAGGTTATGTCGATTTGGTGTTTCAGTCACACTTGAGCTATCATAATTCTCAAGTGTGTTGACTTCGAGTTGGTTCATGCAAGACTTCCATAACACAAAACAGATGAATGGTAAAACTTCTATAATTGCTTGAAATAAACTAAAGAGAACGAATAAAAGTAGAGGCATGTTGTTTATAATGAGATGGATATATGCTATCTGGACAATGATAGTGTGAAATTACTCACCGTGTTGGCAGTTCAATCTTGAATAGCCAAACTCCTCATTCCGAGCTTGTTTGACTATTGTCCTCCACTGGTTACAATATTTCCATGCAGTGGCTTCCCATGCGCCTCTGCTCGTCATTGATACGAACGCATGTCACCTGGAGTCCACGAAGTTGCCAGAAGATATGTTCTTACCCACATAGGTCACTGGATCATGGTGGCCATACCCTTTAATTGGACAAGACATATTGGGTACACTATAGGTAAACAATGCATAGCCGGAATTCGAATAATCCACACACATATCAAGTAAGAATTAGCAACTTCTACATCTTAACAATCTTCCACGTCGTGGTAAACTACTCTCTCATGAGAGAACACACACATGCATAACAATGAACCATAAGGGATATCATAAGAGGTTGTCATAGTGATCATCCAAGTTGCAACCTCACAAATGGAGTTTGAAACCAAGATTACAAGCTACAAAATGTTTATGGTGCTCTTCCCCATGGCGGTGTAAATCAACCCCAGTGCGACCATGGGATTTTAGCGGAGCATATTGCACATTTTGGAGAGGAAATTCTCAAAGATTTTTAGCGAATGATTTACGGTGGGTTATGGAAACATTAGGACCTGATTCCACCATAGTAATCATCTATGCATCTGCTCTTGATAATATAGGTAGCCAGCTACGCAATGAAAAGAAAACTGGCTTCCCACATTTTTCTGTTTTAATCTTCGGGGATTTACTATTCCATTTGCTTCTTCTTCGAATAAATCGGAAGTGTTCTCATGCAAATGATTATACACCATAATGTTGTCATTAAATACTAGAACGCGCTTAGGAGAGAAATGTTATTTCACCGATGATAGGGTGTGTCTACTTATGAACATGCGACTATTTGGAGTCGGCTACTGATGAAGGATCTGGTGCGAGTCAGGAATCTGATTGGAGGATGCATATTATTTCTTACCTATATGATCCAAGTTAGAAAGATGCTAGAATTGTCTCGTGGATTTCTTTAAAATATACATTGGTCGATGGTGAACTTTATCACCTGACATTCTATATTCTTCTTCTGAAGTGCTTAGACGAAGACCAATCCCGAGTCGCCATGGGAGAGGTATATGATGGTTTATGCAAATCGGCAGTCACCCGGACAAAGTGGATGTTGCGGTGAGCCGGATATTGTTGGTCTACTATGATCAATGAATGGTCTAGATACTACAAGGGATGTGAAAACTACAAGAAGTTTGGAGATATTTAGTTGGCTCCAACTGTTATGCTTAACCCTATCATAAAATAGTGACCATTCTGAGGTTTGGGGATCGACTTCGTCGGCATGATTTACCCCACTTTGTCAAAAGGGCATCGGTTTGTGCTAGTAGTTAGTGATTATTTTACCAAGTGGTATGAAGCGCTACCTGATGCGACCCCAAGAGGAAGGTATGAAGAGCACAGTATAAAGTTTCCCTCAGAAAGAAACGAAGATTGAATCGGCCAGTAGGAGAAACGAGTAACTTCAGAAGGTGAAGCGGCTGAGATGGCAGGGCGCACTAGCGGTTCACAAGCAACGTGGAATCTGCACAACACAATCAAATCACTTTGCCCCAACGAAGCAATGAGGTTGTTAATCTCATCGGTTTTGCTGAACACAAAGAGGTTAAACGTATGGTGTGGAAAACAGTAGTAACAGTATGAGAGCAGTATGAAAGCAGTAGGTGTTTATCAGTATGAGGAAAAATGACTGGGGTCCACGGTTCACTAGTGGTGTCTCTCCGTGAAAGATAAATAACATGTGTGGTGAACAAATTACAGCTGAGCAATTGACAAAAATGAAGGCTACACCGTAGTGCATATGCAAGACATAAAGATTACTA
The DNA here is from genome assembly GCA_028641055.1 of Alopecurus myosuroides. Lineage (NCBI taxonomy): Eukaryota > Viridiplantae > Streptophyta > Magnoliopsida > Poales > Poaceae > Alopecurus > Alopecurus myosuroides. The sequence continues at coordinate 169,492,049 of CM054059.1, read as the reverse complement.
TGTGATTCATGCGGGCATTACAACAAGATACATAGACCGTTATCCAACTGTATCTATGACTAAAAATCCACCCTTCGAATATCATCCGAACAAAAGTTGGGTATAAAGTTGCAAGCAACAGATAATTGCAGTAAGCAAAGTGTGTAATATAAACAATAACATCATCCTTAGACAAAAGCATTGTTGTTTTCTCCCTAATGGCAACATCACATCCTCCATCCGTCACGTTTCTGTCACTCGAGCACAAATGAAAAGGAGGCATGAACCCGCTATCGAGCATAAATACTCTCTCTTGGAGTTACTAGCATCTACTTGGCCAGAGAATCTACTAATAACGGAGAGCATGCAAGATCATAAATAACATAAGCATGAAGATAACATGATAGATTGATAATCAGAAGACATAGCATTCAACATTCATCAGATCCCAGCAAAAACAACATGTAGCATTACATAAAGATGATCTTGATCATGTTAGGCAGCTCACAAGAACTAAACATGAGGTACAAAGTGGAGAATACAACCATCTAGCTACTGCTATGGACCCATAGTCCAGGGATGAACTACTCACGCATCACTTCGGAGGATGGCATGGTGGTGTAGACCCCTCCGGTGATGATTTCCCCCTCCCGCAGGGTGTCGGGGAGAGCTCTAGAACCCTCCCAATCTCGGGATGACGGTGACGGCGGCCTCGGGTATTTCTCGGGTAAAAGTGGGATATATCTAGGGTTTTTGTCTCGGGGGGATTAAATAGGAGGAAGGGCAGAGGCGGTGGAGGCCTGGGAGGCCCACACCACCCCCGACGCGGCCAAGGGGGGCGCCGCCCTATGGTGTGGGCCCCCTGAGGCCCCCCTCCGGGTCTCTTTGGGGCTCCGTGGAACCATCGGGAATTTTTAGACTTCCGGGCTTCGAATTTTCCAATTCTGAGAAATTTTCCAGAACAACTTTTTTGAAACTAAAAACAGAAAAAAAGGGAACTGGCTCTGTGGCATCTTGTCAATAGGTTAGTCGGAAAAATCGATAAAAATGACATAAATTGTATCGCAAACATATGGGAAACAATAAGAAAACAACATGGAACATAAGAAATTAAGGATACGTTTATGACGTATCAACATCTGAAGGATCGAGAGGTTAACTAGAGGGGGGGGGGTGAATAGGTTAACTACAAATTTTAACTTCTTTTTCAAATTAACAAGGCAAAGCTCAAATATAGATTATCTAGAGTATGCAACTAGATGGACAATCCTATATGTTGAGCAATTACGACTAGCACAAGGTGAACAATATGACTAAGCTAGTAGTAACAAGTAAAGATAAGTTGAGGGATAACCGAACACAATGACGCGGAGATTTATCCCGAAGTTCACTTCCCAATGGAAGCTAATCTCCGTTGGAGCGGTGCGGTGCCACCAAAGTGGAACACCGAGTAGGCCTCAAATGCCACACCGTATCTCCTTCGAGATCTTCCACCGATGTGGATAGACTCGAATCACTATGTTGCCGTTGAGGTTGACAACTAGAACCTTTACAAGGATGAGGCACACTCCACAAGATTGGAGGGTCCTCACCAAATCCCAAGAGCCGTCAAGACTCCTAGAAGCAAGATCCACGGGCACAAAAGCACCGGGGATATCAACAAGGCTCCGAGCTCCGATGAACTAAGAGCAACAAGATTCCTAGCTCCAATGAACTAAGAATGACAAGATCCCTATGAGATGAGTGGGTGGATTTCTAATCGGCTCGGTGGAGTTGTAGATCGGGGGTGTCTCCTTCAAGTCCCAAAGTATCACGAGCTTTGGTTGGGGATTTGTGGAGATCTTGTTCTTGAGCTTGAGCTTGGTCAATCAATGGTGGTGAGAGAGAGAGTGAGTGGGATTGACAAGGAGCAAAGGTAGGTGAAGACCCCGTATATATACTCTCATCGAAATATGGCCGTTTTAGGGGGGGAACAGCTTTCCTGCGACCCACCCCGGCCTGGGGGCCGGCCTGGCCGGCCTGGGGGCAGCCAGGGCCGGGCCAGAACCCACCCCGGCCTGGGGGCCGGCCTGGGGCCGGCGTGGGCGCAGGGGGAGGCCGGCGTGGCTGCTGCCGACCCGGCCTGGGGCCGGCGTGGAACAGGGGGGAGGCCGGCCCCCCACCCGGGCGCCCCGGCCTGGAGGCCGGCCTGGGGCCGGCGGGGGCGAAGGGGTGAGGCCGGACCCCCACCCGAAAGCTCCAGCCTGGGGGCCGGCCTGGGGCCGGCGTGGGGCTGGCCAGGAGCTGCGCCTGCCCGGCCTGGAGCCCGGCCAGGCCGGCCTGGAGGCCGGCCACCCTGCATCTTTCTTCCTTTTCTCCTTTCTTTTCGCCGTTTCTTTTCAACTCTTCCTTGTATTTTCCCGTAGCATTTTCTCACTTATTGTTGAACTTTGTAAGACATTTACGGGACTATGTTTTCTGAGTACACTTAGCAAACCACATTAGTCCATCTATATGTTGTAATCAAACACTCAAAACAGGATTTAGAACCTATGTTCTTTCAATCTCCCCCTTTTTGATGTTTGATGACAACATACGGATTTGCATAATAGATAATATTGCATGGCTATTTGTGAGATAAATAACATGTATTCGTACTCCCCCTATTTGTGTGCATATAACAATTGACATGTATATTTTATAATCATGATGATGATGAGACTATACCATATATATGTGAAGTGCAAGAGATTAGTTCATCCATGATTTTTAACATTGAAGATACACATGTATGAATAATAATGTTTATTTCTTTCAAGATCTTACCATAGCACTCTTCTTATGAATAATACCTTCACTCAATATGGCTTCAATATATGGAAAATAGTGAGTGGAGGAAATAACTTGATAATCTTGCTAAGATCTTCAATAACCATTGTCACACATAATATAGAGTACGATAGATAATTAAGAACATAGTCTTACAATAACACAAAGGTTCACAAAGCACACAAATAGTTTCAACTAGAAAGCAAATCACAACGATAAGACGCAAATGAATGCATGCGATGCAATGCAATGCGTGAGTGGTTCTCCCCCTTGGCATCATACACCAAAAAGGGAGAAAAATGCAATGCGATCACTCGTCGCCCATCTCATCCTCATCCTCGTCCTCATGGAGGTCCTCATCCTCGTGTGGAGCCTGACTGGAACTAGCCTCAGCTGTGGTGTATGGCCCCGCAAAAGAGCCGAGAGAGGAAGCATCATCTCCACACCAATATGTATGCTTAGACATCCACTTTGCCTCGGAAATCTCTTCGGAGCTGGAAGGGCTAAGAGGAATCTTGAGTGCAGTTTGGATGGCGCGCTGACGGCGACTAGATGCTTTCCCTTTGCGATACGCCTCATAATCTTGATGTTGCTTATCAATGAAGAAACAATTCATCTTCTGAAGAATCTTCTTAAGATTAAATGTCTCAGGAGCAGGAGAAGGTGAAGGAGAGCGGCGAGTAATGGACTCGGTGCGGGTGCGCTTAGGCCTTGGCTCATTAGCAGTCTCAACTGGAGCATCATACATGAGAACATTCTTCTTTGGAGTCACTTTGGCATAATTGTTGAGGAGACCTTCGGGAATGCGGGTCTCAATAAGACGCTGAATGTATGAGCCATAGATGGGTACCCTCTTCTCCTTGACCACACTCTGCATCTCATTCCACATATAGTCTAGTACATCCAACTGCTTCCTTGCTTGCATCCGAGACTCAATGTGGAAGAGGAGGTTGATCATCCACTTACGTACCTCGCCCTTCTCACCGAATTTGGCGGCGATGGTGTTGCGAAGAAAGGCATGTATCATGTACCAATGCTCAGAGAAGAACTTGATCCTAGGAATGTGCATGGAACCGGTACCTTCGGGATAGCAATGACGAATCCCATCCTTGGCCTTCATAATCTTGGAGGGCTCCCCATGAACACGGAAGAAAAATGTAAAGTCAAACCGGTATTCGGGGATACCCAATATAGCACCAAACTCATCCATGGTAGCCTCACACTTGGTGCCACCACTCATCCATATCAAAGTAGGTGGGAGACGCGTGGGACCACCGGCGGCGAAGTGAACGGTGGAGTAGAACTCCCTGAGCAACTCTGGAGAGAACGGATGAGCCAGTGTGTCACCCATGAGAGGAGTGAGGTTGTGTAAATCCATGATGGTCATCACTTCAGGCCACTTGTTGCGAGCATACTCAATGTCAAAGAAGTGTTGATCCACATGACTGTGCTGTAGCTTGCCGAGAATGAATTCATGCATTACTTGATGCATGTTGCAATAAAACCGATTATCCGAGCATGTCCTTTCACCAAAGTCATATGGGTTAAACTTCAGCCTAGCTTCCTCAAAATCAGCAGCACTAAGGCCACCCCAGTTCCTGATCACGGGTTCCTTGGGATTGATAGGAAGGGCGGATCTCCGTGAGGGAGTAGAGCCAGCAACATCTTGAGCACTTTTCTTGCGAGGGACGCGAGGACGGAGAGAGCGAGAGGCATCCTCATGAGGAGAGTCACCTGAAATATATGATGCATATAGATGGAATATGATAATGAGTGCACATGGTCGTTTGTTTTATGTGAGTGAAACAAAAAAAATTAAATCATAAAACTATGGGACAATGACATGGTAAACGAAGTACTAGCCCAATAGTGTTTGCATATGATCATATCATGTGGATAGTAGTGTTTGATGTGAAACAAAATATTTGGTATTTTAGCATACAAGCAACCATGAGAATGTAAAAAAAAATTAAGTGATGTCATACACATTAGGTCTTAATGATAGAACAATTGGATCAAGTAATGGAAATTGTTGAATATATATTCATGGTCATAGTCATGATATTGAGGGCTAGGTGAGCATCAACATGGCATAATCATAAGAATATGTGGCACATATGTCATGAAAAAAAAATATATAATAGATCATAGTGGAGGAACCCGAGCATTAATCGATTATGAGGATCATGGCATATCATACGAAATAGATGGAACACATGTGATGAACAAAGCATGATAGAACCTAGGGGTATGAACCCTAGTATGAACCCTAGCATATGAACCCTAGTAGATGAATCCTAGTACAAACATATTCATGGATAGGATTGAAACGAGTGACATAGGTGTGGCATGAACCCTAATATGATGAGATGAAAACAAAAAAAAAATCTAGCACATGAATATGAGTACGAGCACACACATGGATGGCACTAACATATACATAACACATAGAGTAGCCCATAGAAAAATTACCCGAGTTCGAAGCCATGGTCAACCAAAAAGGACTAGAAAATCAAGTGTCCCGATCTCCTCCAATAAGGGGTGAGTGAGAAAACCGTGTGGAGGAGAGGGAGGAGAAGGCCGAGGGCTTGCGGATCCGTGATTTTGAGCGGTGGGGATGGGCTAGGGAGGTGGGGGGGAGGGGGGTTAGGGTAGAGCTCCTAGGGGCTCTAATGGAGATGGGGGAGGAGGAAGAAGAAGTGTGTGGGGGGGGGGGGTTTGGTGCGGTTGGAGGGAGCAGGGAGTGTGGGGCGTGGGGTTGATGGGGGCATCGCCCCACCCCGGCCTGGGGCTGGTCGGGCGGCCGGCCTGGCCGGCCGGATGCGCGCGGGGGCAGGGGCCCCGGCCTGGGGCCGGGGCGGGGGCGGGCGGGGCCGGGCGGGAGGCCGGTATGGCGGCCGAGGGAGCCGGCCTGACCCCCGGCCTGGGGCCGGCACGGCGGGCGAGGCGAGGCCGGCAGGGAGGCCGACGCCCCCGGCCTGGGGCCGGCTCGGCAGCGGCAGGGGCCGGGGTGGGGTTTTGGAGGCTCGTTTTTTTTTGTTTTTTTGTTTTTTTGTTTTTTGTTTTGCAAATTTTGATTGATCTATCTATATATTTTTTTTTCACACACAAAAAAACGATTAACCTACCCAACCTATCAACTCACAACTCACAAACAATTGAACAATATTGTAATTCAAGAATTTTTTCATGAAATATAATCTAACAACATTTTCTTGAAATTGTTTCGTAGAGCATTTTTATTTGACCATGTGCACGGATGATATGAGAATGATGACATGCATAAGATGTTTTCACTTGTATCCAATGGGGAAATATGAGAAAACGAAATGAGCAACATTGGATACTAATGAAATATGAACTCAAAGAGAGAAGCAATTGATTGAACATTCGAACACAAATGTTGGATGGAGAAATGGGCGGTGGCCGTAGCCACCATGTATGAGTATGTTCGATATGACACCGCGAAGATATATCTTGGGTGCATTGTCGAGACTCATCATTTAAGCACATGATGTCATTAAAAATGATCATTTAGGCATGATTTGTTTATTTATGCATAATAGAGGTAGTGTTGGCTCATTGATTGAGCTACACTCCCCCTATGTCTATGCGTGCATCTAAATCCAAATAAGAGTCTAGTAGGGGTGTGTATGCGAGATTTCCAATCAACTAAAATTGCTTGCACATATGATGTTGAGCTCACTCCTTAATTCCTTGAATCTCTTCACATCTAGAGGCTTGGTAAGGATGTCGGCAAGTTGATCTTTAGTGTTGACATAGGAGAGTGAGATATCACCATTGGCCACATGATCCCGAATAAAATGATACCGAATCTCAATATGCTTGGTCTTGCCATGAAGTACCGGATTGTGACCAATTTTAATGGCACTCTCATTATCACATAAAAGAGGCATAGTCTTAATCTTAATTCCAAAATCCTTAAGACATTGCCTCATCCATAAGAGTTGAGAACAACAACTTGCGGCGGAAATATACTCCGCTTCCGTGGAGGAGGTGGCAATACAATTTTGTTTCTTGGAAGACCAACACACGAGAGACCTACCAAGAAATTGGCAAGCACCCGAGGTTGATTTTCTATCCACTTTGTCACCTCCCCAATCCGCATCCGAGTATCCCACAAGATCAAAGGTTGTGTTTGATGGATACCAAAGACCATGAGTTGGAGTGTCAACCAAGTACCTAAGAATCCTCTTGACCGCAATCATATGGCTTTCCTTGGGGTTAGATTGAAATCTTGCACACAAACCCACACTAAACATAATATCCGGTCTAGAAGCACAAAGGTAAAGCAAAGATCCAATGATGGATCTATAAAGTTTGGGGTCTACCGGTATACCTTCATGATCCAAAGAGAGATTTGTGGTAGTTGGCATTGGATAAGGTAATGGTTTGGCATTAATCATATCGAATTTCTTGAGCATGTCTTGAATATATTTGGCTTGACAAATAAAAGTCCCTTCATGATATTGCTTGATCTCAAAACCTAGAAAGAACTTTAATTCTCCCATCATAGACATCTCAAATTCACTTGTCATTAGTTTGGCAAATTGATCTACAAAACTCACGTTAGATGATCCAAATATAATATCATCAACATATACTTGGCATACAAAGAAATGTCCATCTACACTTTTGGTAAAGAGTGTGGGATCAATTACCCCAAGCACGAAACCACGATCCACTAAGAACTCCTTTAAGTGATCATACCAAGCACGTGGGGCTTGTTTGAGGCCATACAAAGCCTTATGGAGGTAGTAGACATGGTTAGGATACTTGGGATCTTCGAATCCCGGAGGTTGTTTAACATATACCATTTCATTTAAAGGTCCATTTAGAAAGGCACTTTTAACATCCATTTGATGCAAGATGAAGTTATGACTAGTGGCAAATGCAAGTAATATACGAATGGATTCAAGCCTAGCTACGGGAGCGAAAGTTTCACCGTAGTCAAGTCCTTCGACTTGGGAGTAGCCTTGAGCAACCAATCGTGCTTTGTTGCGAATCACTTGCCCATGAGAATCTTGCTTGTTCTTGAACACCCATTTAGTTCCAATGATATTGTGATCCTTGGGTCTTTCCACTAGAGACCATACTTTGTTCCTTTCAAAATTATGGAGCTCTTCATGCATAGCTTGAACCCAATCTTCATCTTCAAGAGCATCATATACTTTGATGGGTTCAACATGAGAGACATATGAATGAATACCACAAAACTTGAGCACTTGTCCACGAGTGGAGACACTTCTTCCCAAGCCACCAATTATATTCTTTTGATATAGTGACTTTTGTTGCAATCTTGATGCTTGACGAGACTTGATACGAACTAGAGCATCATCGGGATGTTCATTTGGTGGGACATCCTCATCATTTCCTTCATCAAGACCATTGTCCACCCTTATTGGAGTTCTTGGAGAAGTATCACCAAGACCACTTCCACCATTATCATTGGGTGGATCTTGATCACTTTCTTGATGAGAGATATCCACATTAAGATCTTCTTCTTGTTCTTGGTTTACCATTTGATTGGTGGTTGATGTAGAGGGCTCCACTTGCGTAGAGCTAGTTCCATCTTCGTTTGCCACAAGGTGTACCTCAATGGGTATAAGTGGACCTACACCCATTCTTCCTATGGCTATGGAGGATGGTTCATCACCTACATCATCACAATCAATTTGCTCCACTTGGGAGCCATTATCCTCATGAAATTCCACATTCATAGATTCTTCAACACACCCGGTGGATATGTTGTAGACTCTATAAGTGTGGGAGTTCGTGGCATAACCAACAAAAATACCTTCAAATGTTCTAGCATCAAATTTAGACAATCTAGTTCCTTTTATGTATACTTGGCATTTGCACCCAAAAACTCGAAGATATGAGAGATTGGGTTTGTTACCGGTGAGAAGCTCATATGGAGTCATGCCAATCATCGGACGAAGGAAGAGTCGGTTAGATAGATGACAAGCGGTGTTGATAGCTTCGTCCCAAAAGTTATATGGGGATTTGAACTCGGCCATCATAGTTCTTGCCATATCAATAAGTGTGCGATTCTTCCTCTCCGCAACACCATTTTGTTGAGGGGTGTACGCGGCGGAATATTGATGTCTTATCCCCTCATTACCCAAGAATTCATCCATGGTGTAGTTCTTGAACTCGGAACCATTGTCACTTCTAATGGATAATATCTTGGTGTCATATTGGCGTTGCACTTCGGTAGCCCAAGTAATGAATCTTTCTTGAGTTTCACTCTTCTTCTTGATATAGAAAACCCAAGTGTATCTTGTATAATCATCAACAATAACCAAACAATACTTCTTGCCACCAAGACTATCATATGTGGGAGGACCAAATAGGTCCATGTGAATGCGCTCAAAAGGTCTTGTTGTGGCGATGATAGATGTTTTGGGATGATTCTTCTCATGCATCTTTCCGGCAATACAAGAGCTACAAGGACGATCTTTGGAAAAATTCACACTTGTTAGTCCTACCACGTGCTCACCCTTCACAAGAGTTTGTAGATTTCTCATACCGACATGGCCTAGGCGACGATGCCAAAGCCACCCCACGTCGGATTTAGCCATTAGACATGTGGCAATATGTGTAGTTTCTTTCGAGAAATCCACTACATACATACCGTTTTCCACAAATCCAACAAAGGATACTTTAAGAGAAATAGTGTGAAGGACAAGCACATGGTGACGCCCAAATACGCATGTAAAATTGCATTCACAAAGTTGCAAGACGGAAAGAAGATTATAGCCAAGGGACTCAACAAGGAGGACTTTCTCAATGGATGAATCCGGAGAAATGACCACCTTGCCATGTCCCAATACCTTAAGTTGTGAGCGATCACCAATAGTTACATGAGCAAACTTGAGAAGTTGGAGTTTCAAGTCTTCTAATACTTCTTTGCTTCCGGTCATGTGTGCGGAACAACCGCTATCAATCATCCATGATGTTCCACCGGAAATGCAACCCTACAATAAATCAACTTCTTGTCTTAGGTACCCATTTTTGGATGGGTCCTTTTTTGTTAGTCACAAGGGTCTTGGGAACCCAAATAGCATGCTTGTAATCATCACCATATGAGGTGCCTACATACTTTGCATAAACATGACCATTAGTAGATTTTAGAAGCACATAGGATGGGTTATACTTTCCCGCAAAGTTGTTGTGAGAAGTAGTGTTCCTAGAAACAATACTTTTAGCAATAATATCAAACTCATCTTCCTCATTAGCCAACTCCCCCTCCTTCACAAAAACAATAGAGTTAGTGGAGGGAGTTGACTTCTTCTTGTAGGCCACCTCCGATGAGGAACCAAAACCAAGACCTTCTTTACCAACAACTCTCTTATGATTACTCAAAAGATCATTGAGGTTCTTTTGGCCTTGGATGCATGTGGCAAGACCCTTGTTGAGTTGTGCCTTCAACCTATTGTTCTCCTCAATGAGAGTTGCCTTGACACACAAAGGGTTAGTAGCACAAGAGTTTTCATTCATAATTCTAACTCCTTTTAAGGTTTTGAGCTCATTTGAGATAGTACGATGATCAATTTTAAGCTTATCAAAATCCTTAATGAGTTCATTATACCCTTGGTTAGTTGCATCATTTAAACTCATGAATTCCGTTACCTTAGCAAAAGCATGTTGACAATCAAGTTTAACTTTAGCTATGTCAATTGCAAAGGTTTCTTCAATGCTTTCTTTAAGACAATGTGATTCATCTAGAGCTTTCTCAAGCTCCTCAATTTTGTTAGCATCATCACGAGCAAACTTTTCAAGCAACATTATTCTCTCCTCATGTTCATCAATGAGGCCATGTGCCTCACTTAATTGATCCATGAGAGAGACAAAAATGGATTTAGTTTCTCCTTCTAGTGTTTCAACAAAGTTTGTCAAGGGATCTTCCTCGACACAATTTAGTAGTGAAGGAATAGAGGAGTTAGCAAGTTTAAGTGTAGGAGTCACCTTTGCGGGTACACCCTTGGCCATGAAGCACTTGTGAATCGAGGGGCCCTTGTTGTAATTTGGGTTGGAGAAGAGAGAGCTTAAGTTAGGAGGTATGACGCCCCTAGCCATGGCCGCCATACCTACTTGTTCGCCTTCACCATCATCCTCTTCACCACCGGATGTGTACTCGACTTCGTTAGCAATCATTGCCCTAGGAGGGCCTCTCTTGATGAAGTTCTTGGATTTGGGAATGAAGGTGGATTTCTTGATAAGTCTTCCTCCATTCTCAATTCTACTCTTGAAGGGACACTCGGCAACGAAGTGCTCGGAATCTCCACAATTGAAGCAAGTTCTTGCTTTCTTCGTGCTAGAGGATTCCTTTCCTTTGTTCTTGGTGGCATTGGATCTAAAGTCTCCTTTCTTCCACCACTTGTGTTGAGCAAGAGCTAAGCATTCATCATGTGATGTCCTCATTTCTCTCTCGGAGACCTCATGCATAGAAGCACCATCATCACTCGAGTCATTATCTTCATGGGGAATGACCTTGGCCTTCAAGGCAAGAGATGCTTTCTTTGCTCCGTTCACACGGGCCATGACATCATCGGAGGTTTGTTTCATGACCTTGAGAGTGATAAAAAGACCTAGGACATCATTGGGGGATAGGTCCAAATAGTCGGCCCTTGCTTGTACATTCATCACCATGTTTTCATTATATGGCATCAAGGTGAGAAGGAATTTCTCCTTGACCCAATTCTCCGTGCAATCCGTGAATCCACCATCTCTCATATCATTAACAAGAGCCTTGAGTCTTCTAAACATGTCTTCTATGTTCTCTCCGTCGCCCAAATGAAAGTGTTCAACTTTTCTTTGAATGATTGACCTCTTGGACCTTTGGAGGTTGACATTGCCGTCAAACATATCAACAAGACCATCATAAGCTTTCTTTGCACTTGTGAAGGACCGGATGTGCTCAACTCCTTCCTTCTCCATTGCCCTTTCCAACATGTGCAAGGCATGAGCGTTGAGTTGCTCATCAATGATGTCACTTGAGCTTAGATTAGCGGGATCCTTTGGCTCATATCCCTTTTCAACAATTCTCCATATTTGCATTGAAGAGCTGCACATGTAAGACTTCATGGAAGCTTTCCAATTAGTAAAACGATGCCGATCCACCAAAGGAGGTGGACCAAGATGAGAGACATGCGGATGTTGAACATTAGGAGCATTGTTGTATGCATAGCCAAAAGAATTGCCACCACTACCATTTGATGGTGCACCATTATTTAAAGGTGAAGTTGTATCACTTCCTTCTTTAGTTGGCAAGGGGTTTCCATTTTCATCTAAGATAATCTTTTCACTAGGTTGCTTAGATGGAGATGTCAATTCTTTTATTAGTCCCTCCATCTTCTTCTCGGAAGAATCAATCATAGCTTGGATTAGCTTTTGAATCCCATCCATGGTGACGGGATCATCGGCCATCCTCACCTCCTCTTTAGGCGGTAAAGCCTTTTATAAAGAGACGAGGCTCTGATACCAATTGAAGGATCGAGAGGTTAACTAGAGGGGGGGGGGTGAATAGGTTAACTACAAATTTTAACTTCTTTTTCAAATTAACAAGGCAAAGCTCAAATATAGATTATCTAGAGTATGCAACTAGATGGACAATCCTATATGTTGAGCAATTACGACTAGCACAAGGTGAACAATATGACTAAGCTAGTAGTAACAAGTAAAGATAAGTTGAGGGATAACCGAACACAATGACGCGGAGATTTATCCCGAAGTTCACTTCCCAATGGAAGCTAATCTCCGTTGGAGCGGTGCGGTGCCACCAAAGTGGAACACCGAGTAGGCCTCAAATGCCACACCGTATCTCCTTCGAGATCTTCCACCGATGTGGATAGACTCGAATCACTATGTTGCCGTTGAGGTTGACAACTAGAACCTTTACAAGGATGAGGCACACTCCACAAGATTGGAGGGTCCTCACCAAATCCCAAGAGCCGTCAAGACTCCTAGAAGCAAGATCCACGGGCACAAAAGCACCGGGGATATCAACAAGGCTCCGAGCTCCGATGAACTAAGAGCAACAAGATTCCTAGCTCCAATGAACTAAGAATGACAAGATCCCTATGAGATGAGTGGGTGGATTTCTAATCGGCTCGGTGGAGTTGTAGATCGGGGGTGTCTCCTTCAAGTCCCAAAGTATCACGAGCTTTGGTTGGGGATTTGTGGAGATCTTGTTCTTGAGCTTGAGCTTGGTCAATCAATGGTGGTGAGAGAGAGAGTGAGTGGGATTGACAAGGAGCAAAGGTAGGTGAAGACCCCGTATATATACTCTCATCGAAATATGGCCGTTTTAGGGGGGGAACAGCTTTCCTGCGACCCACCCCGGCCTGGGGGCCGGCCTGGCCGGCCTGGGGGCAGCCAGGGCCGGGCCAGAACCCACCCCGGCCTGGGGGCCGGCCTGGGGCCGGCGTGGGCGCAGGGGGAGGCCGGCGTGGCTGCTGCCGACCCGGCCTGGGGCCGGCGTGGAACAGGGGGGAGGCCGGCCCCCCACCCGGGCGCCCCGGCCTGGAGGCCGGCCTGGGGCCGGCGGGGGCGAAGGGGTGAGGCCGGACCCCCACCCGAAAGCTCCAGCATGGGGGCCGGCCTAGGGCCGGCGTGGGGCTGGCCAGGAGCTGCGCCTGCCCGGCCTGGAGCCCGGCCAGGCCGGCCTGGAGGCCGGCCACCCTGCATCTTTCTTCCTTTTCTCCTTTCTTTTCGCCGTTTCTTTTCAACTCTTCCTTGTATTTTCCCGTAGCATTTTCTCACTTATTGTTGAACTTTGTAAGACATTTACGGGACTATGTTTTCTGAGTACACTTAGCAAACCACATTAGTCCATCTATATGTTGTAATCAAACACTCAAAACAGGATTTAGAACCTATGTTCTTTCAACATCCCCAAGCTTAGTTCCTACTCGTCCTCGAGTAGGTAAACGATAAAAACACAATAATTTTTTAGGTGACATGCTACTAACATAAATTTGATCATCAATAATGTAAAAGCATAAGTAAGCTGAGATCATAGAACTTAAACACAAGCATGATAAATAGAACTTTAAGAATAAAGCATAGCAATCACTTTGCATCACGAGAAGTAACTCAAATAAAAGATCATGAATAACAATGCAAAGAAAGATATACTTTTTTTTCAAGTATAGAGACAACATGTCAAAGTGATATTTCGCTAGTCCTTAAGAGTGGGGAAAAACATAAATTCCAGGACACCCTTCAAAGTTCATGAGGAAGACTAGAACAAATAATTAGAGAACTAGCAATAACACATCATGAATCAATTAATAATGTTTCTAGGACAAATGCACATAAAACTCAGAATGGCAAAAATGCTCTCTCAACTGTGCATAAAGTTAGAAGATGGAGACTCAACATAAAAGTAAAAGAAAGCCCCTTCGCATAGGGAAGCATGGATCACTCATGTGCTAGAGCTTTTATTTTATTAAACAGAGGTATAAAAACTTGACACTCCTCCCAACCATCTTTCACAAACCATGGCTAACTGAATCCTCAGGTGCCTGTCAACAATCACATACTATGGAGGAGTGTCTATATCTTAAGAGAGGTGTATGCTTATGTCAATGAATGGTAAACAGAAAATACAGTACGTCACAAGCCAACTAGACTTCACAAGAGCGGCTCCCATAGAAGGACGCATCTGGGTAGAAGGTCGTCCCCCTTTCTCTTTTGTTTACACAATTATGCTTTGATTGATAAATCAGGGGGGGAAAATAGTGAATAGAGATTGTGTTATTAATTTGGGGCTGGGCACCCCACTGCTAGCTCTTCTATCATTGGATAATCGTATGAAGCCACTAGTCCAGGGTGTGAAAGTCCAATCAACAAGTGGGATAAATATTCTCTATTTACGTCCTCATGAGCTAAAACAGGAGCACAAAACATGAGTAATTTTGAAAGTTTTAAAGGTAACATATGAGAAATTTACTTTAGAGTGGAGGTTAAATACCACATGTAGGTAGGTATGGTGGACACGATGGTAAAACTTGGTTTTTGGGAGTTGGATGCACGAATAGAGCTCATACTCAGTACTGGTGGAGGCTAGCAAAAGACTGGGAGCGACAAATCAAGAGAGCATAAGAGCCATAATCATGCATAGCGACATAAAAATCATTAATCAAAGCATAAGTGGTACCACAAATTCTAAAACTAAATGATCATGGACGTAATTCGTGACTGGTTCATAGTCATAAACATGGTGTGAGCATGCGCCAAGTCAACGAAATAAAACATCCAACGGAGAACACCACAAATTTATGCTTCAATATGACAAGAACAACTCATGATTCTTTCAATGGCACATTAAACACACTCAGCTATTTGAGGCTAATCATACTACTCAATAACCACAAGGATTTAATACTAAAATAACATCGATCATGATATTAAAAATTGTAGCCACAGTCTATACAAGCCTCTACTTGCTTAAAAATTCTACCTCAAGCAGCAGTTTCTTTTTCTAACAAGCACCATACAAAACATGATTTAACAAAAACTCTCTACATGCTAAAGAAAGAAAAAATGAGAGTACTCGCAAAACACTACTAAAACTAACAACTCTGAATAAGAGATGCAATGAAAACGAGAGCTAAACATGAATTTTTGCAGCAACTAG
Organism: Alopecurus myosuroides; assembly: GCA_028641055.1. Lineage (NCBI taxonomy): Eukaryota > Viridiplantae > Streptophyta > Magnoliopsida > Poales > Poaceae > Alopecurus > Alopecurus myosuroides. The sequence continues at coordinate 169,476,595 of CM054059.1, read as the reverse complement.
AAGAAAAGTTAAGAATACTAGCATGGCAAGTATTCAAATGAAAAAGCGGAGCGTGTCTCTCTCCCAAACAAGGATTCTAGGTCCAATTATATTATTGCAGAGAGGAAAACAAAAGAAAAACAAACAGAAGATCCAAGTAAACTTCATATGATTTGACCGAATAAAAATATAGTTTCACAAGAAGTGACCTGATAGATAGTTGATGAAGAAGGGGATGCCTTGGGCATCCCCAAGCTTAGATGCTTGAGTATTCTAAAGATATGCTTGGATGAACCACGGGGGCATTCCCAAGCTTTGACCTTGCACTCTTCTTGATCACATATATCACCTCTTCTCTTGACACTTGAAAACTTCCTTCACACCACACTCAAACGGTAATTCGCATTAGAGGGTTAGTGCAAAAATTAAAAATCCATTGGTTCTGTATTTCACAAGTGCTATTGATACTTTTAATCATTAGCTACATCCACTGATGTTTCGTGAAGCAAATAAATCCACTTGACATCGCAAAAGAGCAAATGCAAGAAAAAAATGGCAGAATCTGTCAAAACCAGAACAATCTGTAAAGACGAATTTTTTCGGGGCACTTACTTTGTCACATTGAAAAACTTAAAGAACAAAAAAGTTGTGGAATTAGCTAAGGAATAAGTAAAAAAAAATTCAGATCATTATGATCTTCCAGGATTTTATACGATTGTTTACGGTGGACAGCAGAAATCTGTTTCCCGCGCAGAAATCCGAAAGCCAACTCCAACTCTCGTCAGAAACCTTACTTGGCACTACTAAAACATGAAAATAAATATACAAAGGAGTTGCTACAGAATTATACAACCCCTTAACTCAAAGAAAATAGAGAAAAACGAAGCAAAAATAAAAACACGGGTTATCTCCCAAGAAGTGCTTTTCTTTAACGCCTTTTAGGTAGGCCCCAAAAAGTGGAATCAAGTATTTTCAAATGAAGAAGATGATCAGATAAAAAATATGAATTGAGCAAAAGAGAGCATCAAGAAGCAATTATAAAAAAAAATTAAGTCTAACCCACTTCCTATGCATAGGAATCTTGTAAAGAAATAAATTAAAGAAGCTCAAACTAGAAATCACGGGAAAGTAGAACAAGAGCAAGTTCAAAACTTCCAGCAAAAAGAGAGGTGTTTTAGTAACATGAAAATTCCTAAAACCAAAATTTCCTCTCTCGTAATAATTTTCAGTAGCATCATGAACAAATTCAACAACATAATTATCACATAAAGCATGTTTTCCATGGTCTAAAAGCACATAATTCATATGAAGCTCCAAAACAGTGGGATCAAAATTTAAAATCAGCTCCTCTGTTTCCCCATTTTTAGCAATATCAAAACGAGATGATTGATCAGTCATAAAAGGTGTAGGACACATTATAGCAATCCTATTTTTAGTAGCATTATAATTTATAACATCAAGTAACATAGGACCATCATCAAGAGCATTATCATAAGATTTATCCAAGTAGCATGGATTATCATACATAACAGTAGCAATGTCATTCTCACAAGTTTCATTCATAGTAGTATCAAGATCACAAGTATAGAAAGTATCAATTTCATCAAATAATGTATGAGTTAAAGAGTTACTATCATTGGGAAGTAGACATGGGTAGCTCCATTCTTCCTCCTCTTGATCATCACTCTCCTCCTCTTTTTCATCCAATGAGCTTCCAGATTCAGCAATTTCTTCTTCCATAGGTTTCTGCAAGGCATTATTCTCTTCCTTAGGTTGAGAGCATTGACTAAGATATTCCATTATGTAGTAATTAAATCCTTGTAATTATCAAAGCAATATTCAAGTATAGCATAAATCTCGTATTTATAAGGTGCATCATCAATACTTTCAAGTAAATAAGCAATTTCGAATGCACCCTTCCAAGAAATAAATTCTTCAATTTGTTCCACATCATATGATTCATAATTTCCCTTAACATAAGAAGATATGGTAACATCATCATTATACTCACATTGAAGAGGTAGGTGTTTATACCTCCTACAAGAGCAAGATTTATCAAAGCAATAAGTAACATTATAAGTAGAGCACAAGTTTTTAGCATAGTCATGCAATTATTAATTTGCTCCCATAAGTGTATTCCTTCTTGTGACAAGCGGTGTTCCTTATAATATTTTCGTTGTTCATCTGTGAAACCACCTTGCTTAAAAGATCTAGTTTCAAAGACATCTAACATTGATAGCAACCATGATAAAGCAAAAAATAACAACTAGAATAAGAACTAATTTCTTTTGTTTTTTTGATAAAGAGAAGCAAACAACACAAAATAAAATAAAATAAAACAAAGTAAAGAGATTGGAAGTGAGATACTCCTCTTGCAGAAATTCTCTTCCTCCCCGGCAACGGCGCCAGAAATTAGCTTCATGCACGTGATACACACGTTCGTTGGGAGACCCCAAGAGGAAGGTATGAAGAGCATAGTAGCAAGTTTCCCTCGGAAAGAAACCAAGGTTGAATCGACCAGTAGGAGGAAGGAGTAACTTCAGAAGGTGAAGCAGCTGAGATGGCAGGGCGCACTACCGGTTCAGAAGCAACGTGTAACCTGCACAACACAATCAAATCACTTAGCCCCAACGAAGCAGTGAGGTTGTGAAAGTAAAGTATAGGCACCTAGAGGGGGGTGAATAGGTGCTACGACCAATTTTAATTTTCCTTCACAATTAGCCTTGACACAAAGGTAAATTATCTAGATAGTTCTACTAAGGTGAATTTACCTATATGACAAGGATAGCAACTAATGCAATAAGTACAACAATAAATGCAACAAGTACAAGTGAGTAGAGATAAGGGAACGAGATAACCGATAGGAAGCACGCGAGGACACGATGTATTCTCGAGTTCCTCCTTGTTAAGGGAGTACGTCTCGTTGGAAGGGTGTGAGCTCGCCACGAAGGCCTACTCAACGCCACAAAGGCCTCACCCTATTCTCCGATGAACTCCGCCACAAAGGCCTAGTTCACCTTCCACTATTGATCCCCTTTGAGTCGGGAATCGAATCCTTTACAAACAAGCTTGGGGCACACAATCACAACCAATTTGGGGGCTCCCAACAATCACAAATCACCAAGAGTAGCAAGAAGCCTAGGTTCTCCACAAGAGGAAACCCTAGGCAAGGATCCCTCAAGCTAATGAGGGGGAAATGGAAATCCGGTTGGTGAAGATGTAGATCCGGGGCTTCTCCTTCAATCCTCCAAGTTTCAAGGAGTTTGGGTGGAGGAGGTGGTAGATCTAGCTTGGTGGTTGAGCTCAATCAATGGAGACTTAAATTCTGGATGAGCTAGCTCTTGCGGAAGAAAGGAGGCTTCTATTTTCTGCCCTCTTCACGACCATTTCGGAATCACCCGGAATAATTCCGGCCTCCCGGAATAATTCTGGAGCAATCCGGATGGTAACAGAGCTTTTTACGTTCAAGTCGGGATCCACCCGGATTTGTCCGGATTGGCCCGGAATAATTCCGAATGGTAACAGAAGTTTTTGCGGCCAAGTCGGAATTTCTCCGGAATAATTCCGGAGCCCGGAATCACCCGGGATCATTCCGAATTGCAATAGAAACTTTTGCGGCCAAGTCGGAATCACCCGGATTGGTCCGTAATAATTTCGGGCTGCACAATAAATCTCTTCTTGAGGCCAGAAAAACATCCGTTGATCTTTTATCTTCTTCACCATTTCTTTGACACCGTTTATGTGCTGATTATGATCATAACCTTTAAACAAAATAGCACACATGGTTAAAACTCCTTTATGTTGTTAACAAACACACAGAACACAGAGATATCGAAAATGCACTTTAAATCTCCCCCTTTTTGGTGTTTGATGACAACATAAAGATTCACGGGGATAAACAAGGTGAACATAAAGAAATGGTCTCCAAAAATTAGACGGAGCTCTTCCTCGATATGTGTCGTGAGGCACACACTTCATAGGCTTTGCTCCCCCTATGTTTTAAACACCAAGCAGTCTAAACAAGTTCACAATACATGCATATAGATAATAATAATAATAATAATAATGTAAGCAAGCATGATAGTAGCATAACCACGGGTAGGGTGACACAAACAAGTCACAAGGTTCCACACGAATAATAAAAAAGTTTGCAACGATGAAAACAAAATTAAAGAAACCGGAGCACAAGCCTATAAGATCGAAAACGAAAGGCAAAAGACTCGTGCTCCCACCCTTGCAAATCCCGTGAAATCCTAAATAGGGACATATTCTCCCCCTTTGGCATCAAGACGCCAAAAAGGGAAAACGATTCCAACTAGCGTCCCAAGAGATCACTCGACGTCATCATATCCTCCGCGGTGCTCATCTTCATCTTCCTCTTCCTCTTCCTCCTCTCCATGCTCACGATCTCCAAGGTTGCCAGCATCATCAAAGTCATCCTCATCATCAAAATCAGCTGGAGGCACCCCAAAGTAGAAATCATCATCATGAACTTCGGGCATCTCAGTGGGAACATAGACAGCAGCAGCAAGAGATGGTGAATCCTTAGGCACAGCAATCCCAGCAGCTCTACGGTCAGCGTTCTGAATGCAGCGATTCTCCTTGGCCAACTCCCTAGACTCATGTCAATCGCCCTAGTGTCACTGCACATACTGAACATGGCCTTGAAGAACTTGGCAATGCCACTAGATGGACGCTGAGAGGCACCACTCGAAGAAGCATAAGGAGTAGCCATAGGAGACTTGGACTTGGCCCTGGTGTACTCAGGAATCTCCGGACCACGAATAAGAGAAGGCACCATCTTCTTGCCCTTGACCACTAGAAACTCATCCATGATCTCAACTCCCATCTTGGCATTAATGAACCTCTGAATCAACGGTCCATAAGCAGGCTTCCTCTTCTCCATGATCCCAATACATATCTCACGGTACAGAAAGTCCATCACATCAATCTTCCTCTGATTTTGAGGCCTAGTGAGCATCATGAGGTTCACCATGAAGGCCCTGATGGCAGAGTAGTCACCAGCCTTGACCACAATGGTGGCACGGAAGATCTTGGACAAAAGGTTGTAGTAGGGGTACATGTTGGAGTTGAAAGACCTAGTCTTACCCTGAACACCAGGAGGATAGCAGAATTCCAAGATGGAGTTATCAAACTCTGGGTTGTCATGAACCTCGAAACCATGATGACCATAAGTGGCAGTCCATCTGTAACCCAGTGCCTCAGCAAATTCAACCAAGTTGCTCGATATGTTCTCATCCCCAGACATCCAAGTCATAGTGCACACGACATCACCCGTGCAGTGGAGAGTGCAATAGAACTGAGCAATCAAGTCCGGACAATACTCACACTTAAACTCCAGAAGTGGTGCCACACCTAGTTTCACCAAGCAAGAATGAACATGACAAAGATCACCATTATTGTGCTGATGATAGAAGTCCATGTCAATATGCGTCTGCTCACAGACAAGAGGATTCTGAGTGGAATAGAAATCATCCCAACACTTTTGCTGAAGATTTGTCCAAAAACGTGGATCCTGACAAGTGGACTCAACAAAACGGTAAGGGTTCTTCCTCTTCATATGCTTCCACTGAGTGATGGAGTAAGACTTCAGATCCTCTTTGGGCAGCTTCTTAACCTGATTGTCATCACGATTCCTGCTATGATGACCGGAGGTGCGACCCCTTGTGGGACGAGCACCCCTTCCAGCGGAGGACTTTCTCTTGGTACCCGTACAAGAGCCAGTACCTGTAAATAGAGGACATAGGAATAGCAATAGATGAGTGCATATGCCAAACAGGGAACAAAGGAACTCCAAAAGGTTTGAAGTAGTGCAAGATTTCGACATTTCTGGCAGGATCCACGGAATTACTCCGGAGGGGGGTCCGGAATTATTCCGGAGGGATCCGGATTGCTCCGGAATTATTCCGGTACCCTCGATTTGACTCGAGAAATCCCAAAAAAAATTCGATATCTTGACTTTCTAACTGAACCAAACTTTAAGAAATACCATGGAGATGATCCTAGAGGAAAACTACCGTGCTGGAAATCGTGGGAGTGACAAAATATGAGATAGATCTAAGTCTAGATTGGAAAGTGGTTAGACTAGATCTAAGATGCCATGGGAACTAGGTAGGGAGATTAGCAAGATGAACTAGTTGATAGGAACTCGGATCTAGATCAAACCCTAGGTGAGATTTCATTTAGAACCAAAATCAACCAATAAAAACGAGAAAGAAGAGATGCCAATCACAATACCTTTCATGGGGGATGTCCTTGTCCAAAGAGGGATAAAAAGCCCTCCCTAAGGGCAACGGGGACGGATGCAGCGAACTATGGTGTCTTGGGCATGGGAGGAGGGGGGAAAGTGGAGAAGAAACTGCCTCCCGTGCGTGCGGGCCTATTTATAACGGAAACTGGCAGGTCCAGAATGGCCCGGAATTAATCCGGCTGGTTCGAAATTATTCCGAAAGTATCCAGAATTTTTCCGGCTGGGTCGGATTCTTCCGGAATAATTCCGGCCAGTCCAGGATTTGCTCCAAACAAGACCAAAAAACCGATAGTTGGAAAGGCTAGGAACGGAGTGTCTTTGTGTGGAGTAAGGCATATGCAAAGATGAACATAAGGAGAGAAAAAAATGGACAATATAAACAAAGGGGTTAGTAATTCCTAGTCTTACTTCTCGGGGAAGATGCAAATAAGATTTAAGATAGAAAAGAGAAGTAGTATTCGGAAAAATAACTCAATGAACCAAAAGCAACCAACTAAGAACCAACTCTTGAAAAGAGAAGGGGTTGGTGGCCTAAGCCACCATGTAAGAGTTCATGGTATGCAACCGCAAAGATATATCTTGGGGGCATTGCCATTACTCAACATTGAAGCTCACAATTCAACATTAGAAAAAGAGAGATCACAATGAATATTTGCTTTGGGCATAATGGGGGGGAGGGAGAACGCAATGTGTTAGGATAACACTCCCCCTATGTCCATGCCTACACCTAAACCCAAACACGTTTCATCTATAGGGGTGTGTGCAAGATCCTCAAGTCAAACTCCTAGAATCAATGACATTTAGTTCATTCCTCAAGAACATGAATCTTGCATCATCAAGTGGCTTCGTGAAGATATCCGCAAGACTATACTTGGTGGGCACATAAGATAGACAAATATCCCTTCTTGCCACATGATCTCGGATGAAATGATGGCGAATCTCAATATGCTTCGTTCTTGTATGTTGCACGGGGTTGTAGGCGATCTTGATGGCACTTTCATTGTCACACAAAAGAGGCACCTTATCCAAATGAACGTCATATTCCTTTAGAGTTTGCCTCATCCATAGCAATTGAGTGCAAGCACTTGCAGCGGCTACATACTCGGCTTCGGCGGTGGAGAGAGATATGCAATTTTGCTTCTTGGAAGACCAACTCACCAAAGACCTACCAAGAAATTGGCAAGCCCCGGAACTAGAGTTCTTATCATCTTGATCACCCGCCCAATCGAAATCCGTGTAGTCCTTGAGAGAAAAATGTGCCCCCTTTGGGTACCACAAACGAAACCTTGGGGTATGAACTAAATATCGAAAGATCCTATGGACCGCCATTAAATGGCTTTCCTTAGGGGCCGCTTGAAACCTTGCACACACACCCTTCGGGTTACGTGATAGGTGGCACTTGACTTGCATAGGAGATGGCTTGATCTTTGTATTTTGGAAGTTAAACCTCTTGATCATGTCTTGGGTATACTTGGCTTGAGAAATCAAAGCCCCTCGGGCCAACTGCTTGATCACAAAGCCAAGAAATAATTTAAGCTCTCCCATCATAGACATCTCGAACCTGTCAGTCATAAGCTTTGAGAACTCATTATTGAAAGCTTGGTTAGTTGAGCCAAAGATGATATCGTCCACATATAGTTGGCATATGAAAAGCTCTCCCTTTACTCTCTTGGTGAAGAGAGTGGGGTCGATCTTCCCGACTTCAAAACCATGGTCATCCAACAATTCTCTAAGGTGCTCATACCAACCACGTGCTGCTTGTTTGATACCATAGAGCGCCTTGTCGAGTTTGTAGACATGGTTAGGAAAGGTGAGATTCTTGAACCCCGGAGGTTGCTTAACATATACCTCCTCTTTTAGTGGACCATTCAAGATAGCACTTTTAACATCCATTTGTTGCAATTTGAAGTTATGCGAAGATGCATAAGCAAGAAGGATACGGATGGACTCAAGGTGAGCCACGGGAGCATAGGTTTCATCAAAGTCAATGCCTTCAACTTGAGTGTAACCTTGAGCTACCAATCTTGCCTTGTTCCTTATGACAATGCCATGTTCATCTTGCTTGTTCTTGAATATCCACTTAGTGCCAACAACATTGTGGCATATTTGGGCTTCTCAACCAATCTCCAAACCTTGTTACGCTCAAAGTTATTGAGCTCATCATGCATAGCTTCAACCCAATCGGAGTCCTCGAGAGCTTCAAACACTTTCTTTGGTTCCACCATAGATATGTGAGCTTGATGCTCACTAAAATGTTCCGATTGCCTTCTTGTGGATCTTCTAGCTTGAATATCTTCCAAGACCTTGTTGTCTTGGGCATCAATTTTCTTCAAATCTCTTCTTATCCTTTTAGCACGACGGGCTTCGATCTCCTCATTATTGCGAGGAGGGATCACTTGATCATCTTGATCATTTGGGTCCCCGTCTTGACCAACTTGGCCTTGATCATAATCATCATCATTATCACTAGCTTCAACTTGAGGGGAGGATGAAGAGGATGGTGTATCTTGGCCTTGACCTTCACTAGCATGAATGATAGGAGTGGTAACATCTTGCGTATTGGCTTGGTCAATTAGAGGAGGGTCTTCAGCATGTTCTTGGGTAGGTGTAACACTTGGATCCTTGGCTTGTTATTCTATTGTAGAGGAGGGCTCCACTTTAGTAGAGAATAGTCCTTCTCGAGTCTCCACAAGGTGTACCTCGATGGGGCGGAAAAATCCCACACCCATCCTTCCTATGGCTTCTTGAGGCATTTCAACATCTACGTTAGAAACATGAAATTGCGCCACTTGGGAGCCATCATTTTCCTCGAAAACCACACTACAAGATTCTATGACAATCCGTGAGGCTTTGTCAAAGACTCTATAAGTGTGGGATTTGGCACCGTAACCAACAAATATACCCTCAATATTTTTGGATTGAAATTTAGACAACCTAACACCCTTGATCAAATAAAAGCACTTACAACTGAATACACTGAAGTAGGAGACATTGGGATTGTTGCCGGTGAGGATCTCATATGGAGTCTTGTCCAAGCCCTTGCGGATGTAGAGGCGGTTGGAGGAGTGGCATGAGGTGGATATGGCCTCGGCCCATAAATATTGGGGAGAAGAATACTCCGCCAACATGGTCCTTGCCATATCCAAGAGAGTGCGATTCTTCCTTTCGGCAACACTATTTTGTTGAGGAGTGTAAGTGGTGGAGTATTGATGACGAATGCCTTCTTCACTAAGGAATTCATTCAAAGTGTAGTTCTTGAACTCCGAACCATTATCACTCCTAATAGCCATGATTTGCACATTGTGTTGACGTTGCACTTCGTTGGAGAAGTCGACGATGGTCTGTTGAGTTTCACTCTTGCACTTGAAGAAATAAACCCAAGTGTATCTTGAATAATCATCGACAATCACCAATCAATACTTATTGCCACCAAGACTTGCCTCGGGCACGACAACAAAGAGATCAACATGGAGAAGCTCCAAGATCCTCTTTGATGAAATAATAGTCTTGGCCTTGTGCGAGATATCATGCATCTTTCCTTCAACACACGACCTACAAACGCGATCTTTGGAAAAGGAAACATTTTCTTTTTGTCCGACAATAAGGCCACCTTTGGGAAGACTTTGCAAAGTTCTCATGTTGACATGGGATAAGCGGTGATGCCACAACCATGTCCCACGTATGCGACAACTCATTGATTGAGAGTTGGTAGACTTCGAAAAGTCCACCAGGAACAACTCATTTTCAACATGTCCCACGTATGCGACATCAAGAGTCTTGCTGCTCAAAAGGACCACAATATCTTCATCAAAAAAGACGGAGAAACCCATCTTTCCAAGAGAGCGGACGGAAAGTAAATTGAAACCAAGGGATTCGACAAGCATGACGTTCACGATAGTGATATCGGGACCAATATCAACCTTACCAAACCCCGATGCCTTAGACGAGGACGAGTCTCCATAAGTGACGGTTGCTTGAATATCATTTGGGCGCAAATCCGTCACAAGTTCTTTGCTTCCGGTCATATGACTAGTGCATCCACTATCAATTATCCATTTAGACCCACCGGAAGCATAGTCCTGCAAGAGATCATTGACTAGAGTTAGGACCCGAGGAGGGTCCCTTCATGTTAGCAACAAGGGTCTTTGGAACCCAAATAGTATATTCAATGTAACCCTCGCTAGGACCAACATATTTAGCTTGCACAACACCATAATAATCAACATATAAGAAATGGTGTGGATTGTTAGTTCCCGCGGAGATACTCCGAGTAGTGTTTTCCCTCATGACACAACTACCCGAAGCAACATTGCTTGTTTGTGTGGGAGTGCTACGAGTAGTGTTGTCCCTAATGACAATACCACTCGAGGCACCATTGTTGTCCTTCTTCTTGTTCTTGTTCTTATTCTTCTTCTTGTTCTTCTTCTTGGCAACATAGCCAAGCCCTTGCTTGCCCACTTGTGGCCTTGGGGCACTCAATTGTGGTCTAGCAACAACCACATGAGTACTAGGGGCCACCACTTGTGGGTTAGAGGCCACAACCTTCTCAACTTGAGGGCCTTTGCCCTTGAGCCTTGCAAGCTCATCCTTCAACCTAGCATTTTCCTCAATAATATTTGCATGATCACAAGAAGAAGTAGAGGTTCTAGGGTTGTTAAGTTGATTAAGTTGAGTTTGAAGTTGTTCATGCAACTGTTTGAGGGAAGAATGTTGACTCTCCAAAGCTTTGTGGGCCTCGGTTAGTTTTTCAAACTCCTCGGTTAGTTTACCATGACCAACCCCAAACTCAACCTTATCCTTTTTAGCCTTTTTTATATTTAGCAATTGCAAGATCACGTTCCTTAGTGATATTAGAAACAAGTTCATTATGAGTTTCTTCAATAGATTCAAGTTCCTCCTCAAGAGAAACTCTACCATCATGCTCTTCCTCAAGAGTCATAGTGAGGGATGCAATTTCATACGCATCCCTTCTTTCAACCTCACCTTTCTTCTCAAGAGCTTCTTGGGCCTCTCCGAATTGGCTCATGAGATGTTCGAAGTACTTCTTGGCCCCCCCTTGCATGCTAGACATAAAACATTCCAAAGAGAGCATTTCATCTTCTACTCTAAGACTAGCAAGATTTTCTAGTTCACTTGGGGTCTTAGAGTTGAGAGAAGATGATACCTCCGAGGCCTTAGCCATGAAACACTTGGCATTTGGGTGAGGATGATTTTCATTGGGGGATTCAAAGAGAGATGAAGACGATGGAGTAGAAGCAATGGCTAGAGCGGCCACTTCACTTGTGGTTTCTTCTTCTTCATCACTCCCGGAATCATATTCCTCTTGAGTCACTAGCACAAACTTGGTGGGAGATTTCTTGTTGGAAGATTTCTTATTGAAATGAGGTTTATTGTACTCAACCTTGGACTTGTCCTTGCGAACGAGCTTGCCACCATGGTGTTCTCTAGTTTCATAGGGACACTCCGCTATGAAGTGGTACTTGTCTTGGCAATTGAAGCAAGACCTCACGTTTTGAGCCCCATCATTTCCATAGAAAGACTTGGTCTTCTCCTCAACAAATTTATTGTCCTTGGGTGGATTCCTCCAAAACTTTTGCACGGTGAGAGGAATGATATCCTTGAGCACAGGATCATACTCTTGATCCTTCAAAGGAGCCAACACCTCATTGCCTTATTCTTCATACTCAACTTCTTGAGACACAACCTTGGCCTTCAAGGCAACCGATGCCCCTTTGTGCATTCCTATGGCCCTAGCATAGTTGTCAAGATCATTCTTGGTTTGCACTTGATAGGAGCACATTTCTTGCACGACTTGAGTTGAGGTCATAGAAGGGAAATCATGTCTTCCTTGAATGCTCTTCAAGTCCGCGGGCTCAAATGGCATGAGGGCAATCATGTACTTCCTTTTGATCCAAGCATCATCAATATACTTGGCACCAACATTAGTGAATGCGGTGGCAAGTGTCTTGAGCCTTCGGTACATGTCTTCGTGGTTCTCTTCAGCATGCATATAGAACCCTTCGGCCTCATTGGTCAAGGAATCATACCTATTCTTTTGCATGCTCTCATTTCCCACAAACATGCCAACAAGAGCGTCCCATGTTTCCTTGGCGGTGGAATATTGTTGGAGATGCGACATGTGGTTAGGACCCACGACTTGTTGAAGAATTGACAAGGCGGTGTAGTTGAGTTGACAATCTACGGCTTCTCTTCTTGTTAGGTTCTTGGGGTCATGAGGTTTGTATCCATCACGAGTGACCCTCCAAATCTCTATACAAGAAGAGTTCAAGTGAGTCTCCATGTAATATTGCCATTCGCGAAAAGAAAATGCATCAATTTTAGGTGGATCTCCCCTAGGAATTATATGAGGATGTGGGACGGGAGGATCGGGAGAATAACTTCCGGGAACGGAGTGAAATTCTCCATCTCCTTCCGTACCCTTCTTAGTGGAGTTTTCGGCGGAAGCATTTTTAGATGGTTCACCATCTACCCCTTTCTTGGCGCCCTCCGGAGGTACTTCCGGAGGAGAAGAGCCGGTGACCTCTGGTCCTTTGGCTTTCAAGAGTTCCATAAAGACTTGACGTAACTGATCGATTTTGGTGTCTATGGATGAGGTCAATGAATTTTTCAACTCATTGAGATCATTCATGGACACCGCCGCCGCGGAACCTTCGATATCCGATTCTTCACCAATACTTAAACTCTTAGGCGGTTAAGCCCGATAGAAGAGCCGAGGCTCTGATACCAATTGAAAGTAAAGTATAGGCACCTAGAAGGGGGGTGAATAGGTGCTACGACCAATTTTAATTTTTCTTCACAATTAGGCTTGACACAAAGGTAAATTCTCTAGATAGTTCTACTAAGGTGAATTTACCTATATGACAAGGATAGCAACTAATGCAATGAGTACAACAATAAATGCAACAAGTACAAGTGAGTAAAGATAATGGAACGAGATAACCGATAGGAAGCACGCGAGGACACAATGTATTCCCGAGTTCCTCCTTGTTAAGGGAGTACGTCTCGTTGGAGGGGTGTGAGCTCTCCAAGAAGGCCTACTCAACGCCACAAAGGCCTCACCCTATTCTCCGATACCACAAAGGCCAAGTTCACCTTCCACTATTGATCCCCTTTGAGGCGGGAATCGAATCCTTTACAAACAAGCTTGGGACACACACCCACAACCAAATTGGGGGCTACCAAAAATCACAAATCACCAAGAGTAGCAAGAAGCCTAGGTTCTCCACAAGAGAAAACCCTAGGCAAGGATCCCTCAAGCTAATGAGGGGGAAATGGAAATCCGGTTGGTGAAGGTGTAGATCCGGGGCTTCTCCTTCAATCCTCCAAGTTTCAACGAGTTTGGGTGGAGGAGGTGGGAGATCTAGCTTGGTGGTTGAGCTTAATCAATGGAGACTTAAATTCTGGATGAGCTAGCTCTTGGGGAAGAAAGGAGGTTTCTATTTGTAGTCCCCACCACCAACTAGCCATTTTCTGCGCTGTTCACGACCATTCCAGAATCACTCGAAATAATTCCGGCCTCCCGGAATAATTCCGGAGCCATCCGAATGGTAACAGAGCTTTTTTACGTTCAAGTCGGAATCCACCCGGATTGGTCCGGATTGCTCCGGATTGGCCCGGAATAATTCCGAATGGTAACAGATGTTTTTGCGGCCAAGTCGGAATTTCTCCCGAATAATTCCGAATTGCAACAGAAACTTTTGCGGCCAAGTCGGAATCACCTGGATTGGTCCGGAATAATTCCGAGTTGGTCTGGAATAATTCCGGGCTGCACAATAAAGCTCTTCTTGAGGCCAGAAAAAAATCCGTTGATCTTTTATCTTCTTCACCATTTCTTTGACACCGTTTATGTGCTGATTATGATCCTAACCTTTCAAAAAAATAGCACACACGGTTAAAACTCCTTTATGTTCCTAACAAACACACAAAACACAGAGATATCGAAAATGCACTTTCAGGTTGTCAATCTCACCGGTTTTGCTGAACACAAAGAGGTTAAACGTATGGTGTGGAAAACAGTAGGAAAACATTAGTAACAGTATGAGAGCAATATGAAAGCAGTAGGTGTTTATCAGTATGAGGAAATAGGACCGGGGTCCACAGTTCACTAGTGGTGTCTCTCCGTGAAAGATAAATAACATGTGTGGTGAACAAATTACAGCTGGACAATTAACAGAAATCAAGGCTGCACCGTAGTGCATATGCAAGACATAAATATTACTATGTGATTCATGCGGGCATTACAACAAGATACATAGACCGTTATCCAACTACATCTATGACTAAAAATCCACCCTTCGAATATCATCCGAACAAACGTTGGGTATTAAGTTGCAAGCAACAGATAATTGCAGTAAGCAAAGTGTGTAATGTAAACAATAACATCATCCTTAGACAAAGCATTGTTGTTTTCTCCCTAATGGCAACAACACATCCTCCATCCGTCACGTTTCTATCACTCGAGCATAGATGAAAAAGAGGCATGAACCCACTATTGGTCATAAATACTCCCTCTTGGAGTTACTAGCATCTACTTGCCCAGAGCATCTACTAATAACGGAGAGCATGCAAGATCATAAATAACATAAGCATGAAGATAACATGATAGATTGATAATTAGAAGACATATCATTCAACATTCATCAGATCCCAGCAAACACAACATGTAGCATTACATAAAGATGATCTTGATCATGGTAGGCAGCTCACAAGATCTAAACATGAGGTACAAAGTGGAGAAGACAACCATCTAGCTACTGCTATGGACCCATAGTCCAGGGATGAAGTACTCAGGCATCACTTCAGAGGAGGTCATGGTGGTGTAGACCCCTCCGGTGATGATTTCCCCCTCCGGCAGGGTGCCGGGGAGAGCTCCAGAACCCTCCTGGTCTCAGGATGACGGTGACGGTGGCCTCGGGTGTTTCTTAGTTAAAAGTGGGATATATCTAGGGTTTTTTCCTCGGGGGGATTAAATAAGCAAAAGGGCAGAGGCGGTGAAGGCCTGGGGGGGCCACACCACCCTGATTGCAAACGTTGATAGTGTGTTGGAAACCCCAAGAGGAGGGTGTGATGAGTAAGCGGCAAGAATTTTTCCCTCAGTTAAGAACCAAGGTTATCTATCCAGTAGGAGGAAGAGGATCTCAGGAAGGTTGATGCCACTGACGGTGGTGCTTGCGCTTCACCGGTGTCAGCAACAACGTGGAACCTGCACACAACACAACCAAAATACTTTGTCCCAACGGTACAGTGAGGTTGTCA
Source organism: Alopecurus myosuroides (assembly GCA_028641055.1). Classification (NCBI taxonomy): domain Eukaryota; kingdom Viridiplantae; phylum Streptophyta; class Magnoliopsida; order Poales; family Poaceae; genus Alopecurus; species Alopecurus myosuroides. The sequence continues at coordinate 169,461,069 of CM054059.1, read as the reverse complement.
ATCTCACCGGTCTTGCTGAAAACAAAGATTAGACGTATAGTGTGGAAAATGATGTATGCTTGTAGTAAGTAAAGAATGAAGTAAATAGTTGCGGTTTGTTTAACAGTGTGGAAATGGAGAGGGGTTCGTAGGTTCACTAGTGGTGTCTCTCCATAAAAGATAGCATGTTGGGTGAACAAATTACAGCTGGGCAATTGACAAATAGAGGTTGCACCGTAGTGTACAATATAACATGATGATTACTATGATATTTAGTGCGGGCATTACAACAATATACATAGACCGACATCCATCTGCATCTATGACTAATAATCCACCCTCAGGTAATCATTTGAACCCCTTTAAGTATTAAGTTGCAAGCAACAGATAACTGCATTAAACAAAGTGTAATGTAAGCAATGATTATGCACGCGGGCACTCTCACCGCTATTTTATCCCTAATGGCAACAACACATCCCCCCTTCACGTTTCTGTACGTCGAGCAAGGTGTTGAGGAGGCATGAACCCACTATCGAGCATAAATACTTCCTCTTCGAGTCACTAGCAACTATTTGGCAAGAGTAACCACTAGAAACGGAACGCATGCAAGATCACAAATAGCATATGCAAATAAAGACTATAATCAACTTGGCATAAGGTCAATATTCATCGGATCCCAGCAAACACAACATATTGAATTACATAAGATCAATCTCGATCATGATAGGCAGCTCACAAGATCTAAACATGGAGGCATATGAGGAGAAGACAACCATCTAGCTATAGCTACGAACCCGTAGTCCAAGGATGAACTACTCATGCATCACTCTGGAGGCAGGCATGGTGATGTAGAAGCCTCCGCTGATGATCTCCTCTCCGGCAGGGTGCCGGAAACAGCTTCAGAACCCCCTGATCTAGGGTTGACAGTGACGGCGGCTGCGGAAATTTTCGGGGATTTTTGATCAGGTGTCTAGCGTTTTCCAACCGGGGGATTAAATAGGCGAAAGGGCTAAGGCGGTGGAGCTCCAGGGGCCCCACACCCATAGATGGCGCGGCCAGGGGGCGCGCCACCCTATGGTGTGGCCCCCTGGTGCCCGTCTTCGACTCTTCTTTGGTGTTCTGGATGCTTCCGAGGAAAATAAGCACTTCGGGCTTTGTGGGGTCCAATTCCGAGAATGTTTCCAGAACAACTTTTCTGAAACCAAAAACAGCAGAAAACAGGGAACTGACACCTGGCATCTTGTTAATAGGTTAGTCCCGAAAAACGTATAAAAATGCTATAAATAAGGGAGAAAAAAAGTAGCAATTGGCATAATAAGATCATGGAGCATCAGAAATTATAGATACGTTGGAGACGTATCAAACATCCCCAAGCTTAGTTCCTACTCGTCTTCGAGTACGTAAACGATAAAACAATAATTTCTGAGGTGACATGCTACTAACATAAACTTGTCCAATATAATGTAAATGCATATGAACGCTGAGATCATAGAACTTCAAACACAAACATGATAAATAGAACATTAATAATAAAGCATAGAAATTATTTTGCATCACGAAGATTAACTCAAATAAAGGATCATGAATAATAATGCAAAGAAAGGTAAACTCAGGTATAGAGAAAGCATGGCAAAGTGATATTTCGCTAGTCCTTAAGAGTGGGGCAAAACATAAATGCCAGGACACCTTCAAAGTTCATGAGGAAGACTAGAACAAATAATTTAAGAACAAATAATATCACATTATGAAGTAATTATTGATGTTTATGGGACAAATGCACATAGAACTCAGAATGGCAAAAATGCTCTCTCAACTGTGCATAAAGTTAGAAGATGGAGAATCAACATAAAACTAAAAGAAAGGCCCTTCGTAGAGGGAAGCAGGGATCACTCATGTGCTAGAGCTTTTATTTTATTAAACAGAGGTATTAAAAGTTTGACACTTCTCCCATCCATCTTTCACAAACCATGGCTAACCGAATCCTCGGGTGCCTGCCAACAATCACATACCGTGGAGGAGTGTCTATATTTTGGGAGATGTATGCTGATGTCAATGAATGGTAAACAGAAAATACAGTACGTCACAAGCCAGCTGGATTCATAAGAGAGGCTCCCATGGTGAAGGACGCAACTGGTGTAGAAGGTCATCCCTCTTTCTCTTTTGTTTACACAATTATGCTTTGACTAATAAATCAGGGGCAAAAAATAGTGAAGAGAATTTGTTTGCATTAATTTGGGGCGGGGCACCCCGCTGCCAGCTCTTCTATCATTTGGATAAGAGGATGAAGCCACTAGTCCAGGGTGTGAAATCCAATCAACAAGTGAGATAAAGACTCTCTATTTACGCCCTCATGAGCAAAAACATGAACATAAAGCAGGAGTAATTTTGAAGGTTTTAAAGGTAACACATGAGCAATTAACTTGGAGTGGCGGTTAAATACCACATGTAGGTAGGTATGGTGGACACAATGGGAAAAAATTTGGTTTAATTGAGTTTGGATGCACGAGTAGAGCTCATACTCTGTAAGGTGGAGGCTAGCAAAAGAGTGGGAACGACAAATCAAGAGAGCATAAGAGCCATAATCATGCATAGCGACATAAGCATTATTAATTAAAACATAAGCAGTATCACAAGTTCAAAAACTAAGTGGTCATGGAGGCCATTCGTGACTGGTTTGTATTCATAAACATGGTGTGAGCATGCGCCAAGTCAACCAAATAAAACATTCGAAAGAGAATACCATATATTGATGTTTTACAATGACAAGAACACAACTCATGAATCTTTCAAGACATATTAAACACTCTCAGCTATTTGAGGCTAATCATGCTACTCAATAACCACAAGGCTTTAAAACTAAAATAACATTTAGCATAGCATGAAAAGGTTCTAGCCATAGTCTAGTCAAGCTTCTACTAGCACTGTTAAAAATTCTACTTCAAGCAGCAGTTTTCTTTCTCCCAACAAGCACCATACAAAACACGCTTTAACAAAAATACTCTTTAGATACGGCAAGCAAACATGAGATTACTCACATAACACTACTAAAACTAACAGCTCTAATAAGAGATGCATGCAAAACAGGAGCTAAATAAATACAGCAGCTAGACAGAGATTAAGAATACAACGTATTCTCATGAAAAAGCGGAGCGTGTCACTCTCCAATAAAAGAATGCTGGGGTCCAACCAAGCTTATTGAAAAAGTAAAAACAAACCAAAAGAAAAAACAAAAACAAACTGAAAACAAAAATAAAAGACGCTCCACGTAAAGCACATAAGATGCGACCGAATAAAAATATAGTTTCACTAGAAGTGACCTGATAATTTGTTGATGAAGAAGGGGATGCCTTGGGCATACCCAAGCTTAGACGCTGAGTATTATTGGAATTTGCTGGGATGTACCACCGGGGCATCCCCAAGCTTAGGCTTTTCACTCTTCTTGGCCACTTCATCCTCTTCTCTTGACCCTTGAAAACTTCCTTCACACCAAACTTCTCACAATCTTCATTAGCAATGTTAGTGAAATTGAAATAATAAATTCACATGGTTCAGATTCAACACAAGTCTAACACTTAAAAGCACATTATATACTGTCACAACTTCTTTTAAAACTTTTTTCTCAAAAGAACACCAAAAGAAAGAGATTAAGATGCAAACGCGATAAATGGCCGAAATCTGTCAAAACAGAACAACAAGTAAATATCGATTTTTTCAAAAATCTTCTGTTGCTCAAATAAAAAAGTGGTCAAATAAGAACAGTTGCGTGTATAACTCAGTATTAAGCACAAAAAAAATCAGGTCATTTTGAATTTTCTGTGATGTTTTACAAAATTAACAGTGGACAGCAGAAATCTGTTTCCTGCGCAGAAATCCGAAATATAGCCTCAACTTTCCACTAGAGGCATTACTTGGATCAACAAAAACTCAAAATAAAAGATACAACAGGGTTACTAAGAAACTATACAACACGCGAGTGCAAATCACACCAAAGAAAACGAAAGAAAACGGGTTGAAAACAGCGAAATAAAACGGGTTGTCTACCGGTAGCGCTTTTCTTTAACGCCTTTCAGCTAGGCATAAAAGGGAAACTCAAGTATTTTCAAGTGAAGAAGCACAAAAAATGTTACGGATCTTACGTGTACCTTTCTTACCTTTATTATTTTTAGGGAACTTATGGACCAAGCATGATTTGGGAACGAAAGTCATGGTACCTTTTCCCATATCAATAGTTGCTCCTAAGAGCTTCAGCAGAGATCTTCCAAGGGTAATTTGTCCTCCTTCTGCACATTCAATAACAAGATAATCAGTGGAGACGGTTTTTCCTAGGAGTTTTGTAAACACTCCCTCAGCTATCCCGATGGGAAATATAGTGGTGTTATTAATGAGAGGAATTTCTTCTCCTCCATCAGCTAGCCCCAAAGATTCAAAGATTCATAAATTTCCTTAGACATAAGGCAAGATTTAGACATGATATCACAACGAGCATGAAATGTTTCACCATTTATAACAACTTTAGCCAAAGGGATCATATTTTTTGATTCAAAATTTATTGGGACATGATCAAGATGTTCACGAATTTGGCTATATCCCTCTTTTAAGATAGAAATATGTGACTCAAGAGTATTTAATCTAGCATAAATATTTGCAAAGGCTTTATCAGAACTACTGGGTAAGCCGTAGGTTGCAATTAATTTTCTTATAGCATTAAAAGCTTGATCTTTATCACAATTAAGGAAATCACCTCCTACCACAGTATCCAAAGCATATCTATAACAAAGAACAAGACCAAAGTAAAAGCTACGAAGAAACAGATTTAGAGTCACTTTAGGTTCAATTTTGCAATAGGAATCAAAAGCTCTAGACCAACTTTCTTTGAAATTCTCATCATTCCCTCGTTTGAAAGTAAAGATTATTTCATCCGGTGACATAATGACAGGAACAAAACTAGACATAAAAGCAAGAAAATAAATAACAGCTATGAAGTAAACTAATTTTTTGTGTTTTTAATATAGAGAAGAAAAACAAGACAAAAATAAAAACAAGACAATAAACAAAATAAAGAGGTGAGAGTGAGGTTCTCAATCTCACCGGTCTTGCTGAAAACAAAGATTAGTCGTATAGTGTGGAAAATGTTGTATGCTTGAAGTAAGTAAAGAAAGCAGTAAATAGTTGTGGTTTGTTTAACAGTGTGGAAAATGGACCAGGGTTCGTAGGTTCACTAGTGGAGTATCTCCATAAAAAATAGCATGTTGGGTGAACAAATTACATCTGGGCAATTGACAAATAGAGGTTGCATCGTAGTGCACAATATAACATGATGATTACTATGATATTTAGTGCGGGCATTACAACAATATACATAGACCGACATCCATCTGCATCTATGACTAATAATCCACCCTCAGGTTATCATCCGAACCCCTTTAGGTATTAAGTTGCAAGCAACAGATAACTGCATTAAACAAAGTGTGTAACGTAAGCAATGATTATGCATGCGGGCACTCTCACCGTTGTTTTCTCCCTAATGGAAACAACACATCCCCCCTTTACGTTTATGTCACTCGAGCAAGGTGGTGAGGAGGCATGAACCCACTATCGAGCATAAATACTCCCTCTTGGAGTCACTAGCAACTACTTGGCCAGAGTAACCACTAGCAACGGAAATCATGCAAGATCACAAATAGCATATGAAAATAAAGACTGTAATCAACTTGTCATAATGTCAATATTCATCGGATCCCAGCAAACACATCATATAGAATTACATAAGATCAATCTCGATCATGATAGGCAGCTCACAAGATCTAAACATGGAGGCATATGAGGAGAAGACAACCATCTAGCTACAGCTACAAACCCGTAGTCCAAGGATGAACTACTCACGCATCACTCCGGAAGCAGGCATGGTGATGTAGAAGCCTCCGGTGATGATCTCCTCTCCGTCAGGGTGCCGGAAACAGCTTCAGAACCCCCCTGATCTAGGGTTGACGGTGACGGCCGCTGCGGAACTTTTCGGGGATTTTTGATCACGTGCCTAGGGTTTTCCATCCGGGCGATTAAATAGGAGAAAGGGAAAAGGCGGTGGAGCTCCAGGGGCCCCACACCCATAGGTGGCGCGGTCAAGGGGGGACCCGCGCCACCCTATGGTCTGGCCCCCCTGGTGCCCGTCTTCGACTCCTCTTCGGTGTTCTGGATGCTTCCGGGGAAAATAGGTACTTCGGGCTTTGTGGGGTCCAATTCCGAGAATGTTTCGAGAACAACTTTTCTGAAAACAAAAATAGCAGAAAACAGGGAACTGGCACTTGGCATCTTGTTAATAGGTTAGTCCCGGAAAACGTATAAAAATGCTATAAATAAGGGATAAAACAAGTAGCAATTAGCATAATAAGATCATGGAGCATCAGAAATTATAGATACATTGGAGACGTATCACACCCCCAGCGCGGCTAAGGGGGGGCATATCCTTATGGTGTGGGCACCCTAAGGCCCCCCTCCGGGTCTCTTCGAGACTCCGTGGAACCTTCGGGAATTCTAAGACTTCCGGGCTTCGAATTTTCCAATTCCAAGAATATTTCCAGAACAACTTTTCTGAAACTAAAAACAGTAGAAAATAGCGATCTGGCTCTGTGGCTTCTTGTCAATAGGTTAGTCCGGTAAATCGATAAAAATGACATAAAGTGTATAGCAAACACGTGGGAAACAATAAGAAAACAACATGGAACATCATAAATTAAGGATACGTTTATGACGTACCAGTACCTCTTAGAAATATTGCCCACATGGAGGTAATCCAGTTCATGGAAGAGCATATTATTCACGGATTCAACATTCTGTAGAAATTTAAGAACATACCAAGGCACATCCTTTATGGTGAAGGAAGTGAAATAATTTTCTAAATCATATGGTTTTAAGATGCTCAATTCATCTCCCTGTTATGCACAAGCCAATGGACAAGCCTAGTCGACTACAAAGATATTGCATTGGCTCATCATGAAGAAAATAGAAGCTCATCTGGGATGGTGACATGACATGTTGTCTAAGCATTGTGGGCTCATAGGATATCAAGGTATGCACAACTACCGAGACTCCATATGAGTTTGTCTGCGGACAAGAGGTTGCTTTACTAGTTGAGGTGAATCTGGCCACACTGAGGTTTGCGAAACAACATGATTTATTGAAAAAACACTAGTATGGTTTCATGATGGAAAATATTAATGAATTTTCCGATAAATTCTTGATGGCCTTTTAGGATGCCGAGAAGCAAAATTTGTTGGATGTGTACCCAAAAGACTATAATATTTACACATTTGTTTCATAATGATGATTCATGGTCACTATGTTATAACTAACGTGGCTCCTGGTTAGGAGATTCAGAGAAAATTCACGTTCGCGTGCAGTGACATGGACAGGTATTTGGTATCCTAGTCTTTCCTTTCAGACAAATTTGTTGTTTGCTTGATGACCGTGTTTTTCTAGTCATGTACAAAGTTTATATCAACATCAATAAATAACATATTGTTGGTAGAGATTAATATGGCTGGATAGACCCACATAGTTGATATGCTAAAAGATTCCGTTGCAAATTTTTTTTGTCCTTAGAGACATATCACAACAAGGTTATAGTACGACATATCATTAGACCAGGAGGTTATTGATGTTATGCATTTCAGAGGTTTTACTTTGGTACTATCAAGTAATACACCGTAAACTCGGTGATCAAAACATTAGCCACTCGGTAATTATAAAGGTATAAATTGACCTCGATGTTCTCCTATGAGAATCACTCCTCTGTAAAAACAGATATACTACCTAGGCACATTTGATATGAATGATATCCATACGTTCTGCACAAATGAATGATGATGATGATCCATCTTGTGGTATATCGTAATACGGGAATGATTAAAATAAAGCTTACCAGTTAAACGAGATAGAAAAACATATAGTAAACCAAGAACTGTTTCGCGGTAATACCGGAATACTTAATCTCGAGTAAGTTTGATATCACGAGGAATAGGAATATTGTACGATAGCTAACATGTTCAATATGCTGGATGTATTCCCTAGAGACAATAATATTCAGTTATTATTCTATCTCCAAGTTCAAATTAAGTTTATGTCATCATGCTACAACCTCTATAGCACTTGAAAAGTGAGTTTTCGAAGGAAAATCTTTATGCGGGTGTGTAGACATAAACAAACAAGAGTTCCTTATCTTATCTTCAAGATTAGTTTGTGTTTATTGAGATGATCATATTTTTATGATCATGGACCTATAAGAAAGTCTAGCAAAACATAAGTATTTATTGTTAGGGTAACAATAGTACTAAAGCGACCCAATTGTGTGTTGTTGCTAAAATAGACTAAATAATCAAAATGTGTTTTAGCAAATTCATATGAAGTTAACATCAACTATAATCCCTATACTATGAGAATATCTAGTGACCGCATGATCAAAAGTTATACTTTGGATATCATCAACCGTCTTGCCGTAACTGGGGACTATAATGGTGATATCTGGGTATGACCTAGAAAGTGTAATGGAACTGAGATCGTTCAATACTAGCGCTTAACTCCTCTAGACGATAGAGATATAAACTCTCTAGGCACACTCAGTATCACCGATGAAATATCGGCTGGCCAGACACAGCGTGATTTTATCACAGGGTCATCGGGGATATAGATGAGAAAAGAGAACAATATCGGTAAACGAGTTATATGTGTTATGATCAAAGAGATTGATCAGACTATATCACATAGTCTCACCTCGTGATATCGTTGGTATCGTGAAGTTAAGCGAATAAGTTCAATGAGTAGCTTATAAGGTTCCCTCGTTCTTCGGGAACACACAGGAGCCATCATGGACGTCCACAGTCTCGCTGTTGGTTATTGATCTGAAAATGTCCGAACATGATTGTGTGTTATCAAGATTTTACGGGACACACACTTAAGTCGTGCCAACCTTTTATTGAGATAAATAATATGTTGTCACTGGTTTTATGAATGTTTGATGTCGTTTCGATATCACAGAAACAAGTCCAGTGTCAATCGGAGTGGTTTCGGGGAAGTTGCTATAAGAGAGAAATTATGCTGGTGTTAGGTATAATTTATATGAGAAGTTACGTAGTACATGAGATGTCCCGATCATTAGATAATATTGATGATTTTATCTATAGGGGTAACTGGATTCCGACAGTGTTCTCGGGGACTTTCCTTATATGGAAGCATTGCCGGAGGGGGCAGTTTTCCTCCTATGGGCAAAACCCAATTTTAGGGAATGCTAGGTGGGGCCCATGGTCTCACAAAGTGCACGAGCTTTCCGTATAAATTTTCTTGAATTTATTTGAAAAATAAATGAGATGGAAAATGAAAAAAAAGGAAAAAAAAAGGTTGGGGGAATCGACAGAGTCCAATCCGAGTTCCCCTAGGAGGGTGGTGGGGCCAAGGGAGGGGAGGATAAAACCGACCTTCCCTCGCATGGGAGGCGCCCTTCTAGCTCCACCTATATATACCCACCCCATCTTCTATGGAGGAGACATCAACTGAGCCTTTTAGCCTTCTTTGTCTCTCTCTTCTCTCATAGAATTAGAGATCTAATTAGAGGACCTCTAGAATTACAACATCTAATTAGAGAATCTCTAATTGAACTAGAGACTCTAATTAGAAACATCTTTAACTGAGTTAGAGCCTATTCTAATCGGGTTTTGAGTTGATTAGAACTAGATCTAATTAGTCTTATCTCTCATGTGTTGAGAACTTCAAGATTCATAATAGCTCTAAGCAGAGTTGATTAGAGCTACCAATTAACAACGCCTGAATGATGTCTATCTTCGTCGGTGCCAATTCTTGGACGGCGGAGCGCTGACGGGTTGATACGAGCGTACGCGTGCACACCATAAGAGGGATTATACGTGTTATCCTTGATGAAGGAAGACTTAGCAACATCCTTGCAGCTAGGACTAGTTGTGAGGATCTACGAATAAACTCTTCTACAACTACATCGAATCAACTGCCCGATGAGTCGTTATCCCGATCCTCGCATGTATGGGCATGCCTCGGTATCTGCATATGATCTTGGCGGACTACGTAGGGCAAAAAAAATCTGCAGCGTAGACCAGCAGTGGTATCAGAGCGTACTATGCGTAGATACGATTGGATCTAGAGCACAATTTTGTGCATGTATTGCATAAGCTTGTGCAAATATATTAGAAAGCTCTCTAATATTCAGTTTATTTTTGTTGCTTCCTAATAAGCCACAATTTCTTTGTTTCCGGTGGCATGGTATGGCTTTTTACAAACTTCTGACAATTCTAGTATGCTCGAGTTGCCCCTGGCATATCTCGCATGATCCGAAGAAGTGCTTTAGTAGCTTTTGGTCAAACCATAGTTTGTCTCATATAACGGCATAGTGGAAGGGGCATATTTATTGGATCACACGGGGGTCATGGTTATGAATAAGTTTAGATTGAGGTTTTATACATTTTCGTACTGGCTGTGTTTCAATCACCCCGCAAAGTTAACCTAGCAATGAGAACAAACAAACCTCAAATCACGTAGGTAATGACGATAGTGATCGTAGAACATACATCCACGGTAAAACTCGCAAACAAAACTTTAGAGGCATCTAACTTGTTTTTGCGTGGTGTGTGTGTAGTTTGGGATAACTATTATGTTACTGCATCTTGACATGATAGGTAATTCCAAAGGATTGTCAATTGTTCGACATCGACAATCAGGCGTTCATCGCGGAGCTCAGAGGAAGTACATGTTTGGAGAAAGTGGTCGTTTCTCCATCATGGAAAAACTTGAAGCAATTTTCACTGCAGCGGAAAATCCTCGGATTTTCCACTATGGTGAAATAACGGAGATGGAGGATCCTCATTGGAGATGCGTCAAGAAATCCCCGAAGAACAAAGGCTATACCAAATTACACGAATTTATAAATTTCCTGTGATGTTTATCCTTTGTTGATCGCACCTTGATTGCGTAGTCGTTGTTTATTAGGGTGATTCCTCACTTAAAAATATCAAGGTAGTTCGTGTTCTCCCAATTGTAGCACCATCAAACCGGCTTGGGTACGCGTTCATCACTTGGATACAACGGTCAACGTGCCTCTTCTTGTCGGGAGGCGTGTTATAGTTTGCTCACTTGGTTACAAGGTTTATTCTATATGGTGAAGTCAGTTGGTTGTCTTGTCATTCAGTCATGAAAGTTATAAGCTCGAAACACACACATCAAAAGATGAGAGAGAATCACATGTGTGATTGTCATGGTGGCCTACTCTCTAGGTTATGGTTGGTTGAGGTAGATACATCCTTCTAATCATAATCTATTGGGATCACGTTAGATTGAAAGTTGATCTTGAGGAATATCAGTTTCAATGGGAGCATATCTTAAAACCAATTTTAATTGAATTATGTATTACAAATTAATATTGAACAATAGTGTCGAAATAAACTTGTTTTATTATAGAGATGGATCCCTTTGTTAGATATCAATTTAACCTGTTTCCATTCCGGAGCATCTTAATCTTAAGTTTAATGATTATCAAAGAAAAATTCCATTATTGGCTCATTCTTTATCAATCTCTACGGATCGATCTAGCAATCATGGAATATATATTCTGTTTACCGAACACATGAAATTCTAGGGACGGTGAGTCATGAGCCTTTGACTACAAACAGAATCGGTTTTGGGGAATGGTTTCATGCTCTGATGGGAGTTCTTAGGAACTCCAGTATGGATCACTTTGTGGGTCACATGCCCGGAGATAAGGATCATGATGGACCTTACCTAGAATGTGACGTGTGCCTTGTTAAGGAGCTCATGCACACATCCATTGATGGAGAGCTGGTTGATCGGTTCCGTAACCATCATCCCTACTATCTAGTAGAAGAATTGAAAGCTCTGTTCTCACAAAGTGCACAATGAGAGTTTTAATTTGACCAGAGAACTGATGAATAGTCTGCTTTAATTGGGTGAACCAATAGAGTTGTTTGAAATCAGGATGGTCCGATTAGAAAGAAAACTCAGAGATGTTTGATACATCCAAAACGTATCTTCTTTCCCGAACACTTTTACTATTGTTTTACCTCTAATTTGTATGATTTGGATGGAACTAATACGGACTAACACTGTTTTCAGCAGAATTGCCGTGGTGTCTTATTTTTGTGCAGAAAATCAACTTTCGAGAAAATCGCCGAAAATTGTCGCAAACCTCCTATTTTCCAGAAGACGCACGGAGCGAGAAGGGGAGTCGGAGGCAACACACCAGGCTGCCACGCCACACGCTGGTACGGCAGAGGGTGGGACCACGCCCTCCTATGGTGTGGTCGCCTCGGTGGCCCCCCAACGCCGCCATTTCAACTACTTAAGCCTTCTGACCTAAAAAACGTCGGGGGGGGGGGGCGTCATATTCCATAGAAACACACCCGAGCGCCCTTGCCTCCTCGAAACTCAATTCGAGGATGAGAAGTTCCTGTTCTGGCACCCTGCCGGGACGGGGATTCAGAAGAGATCATCGCCATCGTCATCTCCACCACCTCTCCATCAACCGTCCATGATTCTCCCATCCATGTGTGAGTAATCCCCGTTGTAGGCTGAGAGGGATGGTAGATATTGGATGATATCGTTCATTCAATAATTGCCAGATTGTTAGGGCATGGTGCCTAGTATCCGCTGTTAATGTTATCTATCGTTGTTGCAACTTGTTGTGCTTAATGCTTGTCACTAGGGCCCAAGTGCCATGATCTCAGATTTGAGCATGTTATTGTATCATGAAGATAATTGTGTTTTCGATCATACCTGCAAGTTGTATACACAAGTCATTATCCGGAACCCGAGGCCCCAAAGTGACAACAATTGGGATAACCGGAGGGGAAGGCTGTAGTTGCATATCTAGAGAATTTTACTTTTTGTGTAATCCCTTAATTTAAAGAAAAATTAATACTGGTCATAGCACCTATTCAACCTCTTTGTAGGTAGCCATACTATCTGTTTAGACGTCACCTACACCGGGGTCCTTAGTGTCTACGCGCAACTCGTAGAAGCAGCGAAAGAGGGCGATCGAGAGCCTCAGGCTATGGAACTTCTCACAATAGAAGGAGAACACAAAGATGTTGAGGATGGAGTTGGGGTGGAGGTGGAGCAGCTGAATCTGGTAGTGGGTAAGGACGGAGAGGAAGAAGGAGGAGAAAGGAGGGATCAACGAAGGATGGCCCGGTGGAAGAACGGGTACGGCGATGGGGAGAGAACATTGAGCTCTGTCGTACCCATGTGAAGGACGGTTGCCCCGTTCTTGTAGGAGGCGTGGGCCGCTATGCGTGTGGCCCTCTTCATGATGCCAGACCCAATGTGCGAAGTATTGATCATGGGAACCATGGTGGCCGCGTCCGGGAACAAGGTCGGAGGTGCTGGAGCACAAAGGGAGGAAGTTGCTCCGCCTCTTCTGGTATGGAAGACGAAGAAACAAGAAGAGCTAGGAGGCGGAGAAACAAGAAGTGAGGAATAGAGGCCTCTGGCTCGTCTTATAAGCTCCCCATGACGGTCCGGCTGCAACGCACGGAGCCGTTACCGCCCACGTCTGTAGGTCGTGGGGTGTCACGCGCGAACCGTCGCACCACATGTCCACAACCGGCCCGACAGCGGGTGGCCCTGCGACGTCTCGCATTCTTCGACCACGTGTTCTGTGGTGACCCAGCACACCACTTCATGTGTAGTGCGTAAGTCGGTGACATAATACTCACAAAAGGACTTACCCGTGAATATTACATCTCTCAGAGTGGTACAACAGAAACATAGCGGGTCCAAGAAAAGCTATAGAATACAAACTTCATTACAAAATCTGGAGAATCTCTTTGAGGAATCAAAGAAGATCTCATACAAATGAAACATCAGAAGAAGCAATTCAAAGCTCCAAGCCGGAGAAGAACTCTAGCTCAGAACTAATCCACTACGGCTGATGTCAGCCCTAATCTATGGCTTGTAACAGCTAAGTACACGAATGGTTTTCACCTACACCTTGATAGCTTCTCATCCACCAGCGTTGTTGATGACGATGCTTTACTGGATAAGTAGTTTAAGACTCCACCTTGCTTCATGAGGTACCGATGGCTTCACGATAACGACTTCCATAGGGCTTCAACTCTAAGCAGGGGGTCAAACGGGAACGAATGAGTAACGAGCGTTACTCAGCAAGTTCATGGTATATAGTGGGTAGTTTGATGCACTAACTACCGCTTTAGACTCGAAAGAGTCATAAGCTAATGCAAGGGTTTGTAAAACTTTCTTCAAGAGGTTGCTTTTAATTCCGAAAACTATGCCCGCTAGACCATCACAGGACTAGAACTTCATGGAGTTGCCTTTCCTGTAGCGTTCGCAGCTCCTTCCCGAAACAGGGGGTAACATGCCACATCCTTTTACACTCTGCAGAGGTGCGTTACTTTACACATGGACGACCAAGACCATGTTGCACAACCAGGCGTACGTTCCTGTCAACTCCCACTTAGGTGTGGGGCCTGGTTGTTGGTCCAAGCCAAACTGTGCTTCTCCGCACAATGCATGCCCACCCATTTCCGCCAGCAGGTTGAACGCCTGATCCCACCCCTCACGATGGATACCTACACGCCCCTGGCAGACACTCATAGACCCTAGAGTCCGTGGGACGTAAGGGCTCCCACCCATGTGCATGTAGTCCCGCAAGACCTACAACGTACGTCTCTGGCAGTCCGTTGACATGCGAACGAGAGAAGATCACAGCTGGCTTACTCCCCCCATAGAAGACCCATGGTTAACAAAGTATTTACGGTGCACCGAGTTCTTACAGCATTTGTGATTAATTCCTAGGTAATACTTTCCCATGCAGATGGAACGTTCCTTTGACCTATTCATCTTACCATGGTCCCATCCGCCCACCAAACAGAACACTACCACTTGGGTAGTCATTCAATTAGTCATATTATTATAAAAATAGGATCATGCATTCTTTTGAGGGTAGGTGATAGTACGATATGGTTTTTGCAAATAGTTCGTTATGAAATACTACAAAGGATATGAGCAAGTGATGAACTTGCCTGAGATTGAAATAACCATAATAATCAACGTCTTCGGGGTTCGAGGGTCACGTAGAACATCCCGACATCTGAAAGATAGCAAAGTAGTCCCGGTAAGGACTACAGAAAACACTGGCAAGATGATACATGCATAGTAATGAGATGCATCGTGAAATACCCTAGAAAATACCCCAACTTACGGGTGTAAGCAACGATCAATACTGTACTAAGATCACATAGGTTTTAGGTGAATTGTTTCATTACTTGTAGTGATGTTGTGATTAACTTCTTTTAGACTTATATGTGTTTCACTTTTATTTAACAAACAATGGTTATCATGTTTAGGTATAAGTGTTGATTACTTGTTTAGGTAACAAGACAATAGCACATGGAAAACAATTATTGAAAAGATAACAAACATGTTTGATTTTATGTTCCAAGAGTGTAGAGCTAATAGTAATGAGTTTAGTTAAAAATGATGAACTAGTACAGCTAATCCTATCATCACAATACTTCCTACTAACTTGTGATTCTAGGTTTAGCAGGTGTGAAAATATGAGGGTTTTATTAATAAGGAAAATAATGTCGTGGCAGTTATTTCTGGTTATAATGGAATATTATAAAAGTCCATTATACTTTATGGCGTGGAGTCTTGCATGGAAGTGGCTGAGAGCGGAAAGCACAAGGAGATGCTGCCTTGGGCCAGGGCACACGGGGTGACGTGCACGGCCAAGGACGGGCGCAGCTGCGAGGGTGTCGCGACACATGTTTTTGTGCCGTGCCTGGAGTGCCTGGAACGGCGCTCACGGCTGTACGAGGTTGGGGTCGGAGCTCGACCAGGAGCGGACTGAAGCAGGGCGCGTCGACGTCGTAGGCAGGCGCGCTTGAGTACATGCATTAGACGGCCAGGAGCCGACCACCCCGACCTTCTTCTTGGCCGAAGCCTCTCTTCTCCTCCCCTATCTCCGCGTCCCGCTGCCGCTTGCCTCAGCATCCACGAACGTCCGTGAGTAAACTTCTAATTTTAATTGTACCCGGATGGATGCGATCTGTTCGAAGGCCACGCTGCGCCGGGTGATCTCTTTCGGCCGGACATCGTTCATGCGCGTCACGCAAGGATACCTACGGCGCATCACGGCTTTTGACGCCTGTGAGAATCCAGCACGATAAACCCATTTATTTTCCCTTCGTTTTGTTTGATTTTCATGCATGGTGTGTCATTCTCCTTATCTACATATCGGTGACGAATAAAGCCATAAAGTACTGCCACGTTCTTACTCTTGGATGTAGAAGCACAAAGAAAGATTTAGCTAACAATACTGGTCAATTTTATGACTGTTCTAAATGCACCTAGAATTCAGAATGCATATTGTATCATCTTTACTGAATGGCGTCGTAGCCCAAGATAACCCCATTCATCACCGGCACCATAAGTCCCACATATAAGGAATCCTATCTTTTCTAGGTAATGAGAGATAATAAGTATGTGTAGTGTATCCTGATATCTTCTGAGCATAAATAGCTAATTTTTATGATCCCAGTAATGCGTTGTGTGAACCTTCAAGTTAGCTGAAAGGAAATGCTCACGTTGAGAGAGATACAACCTGACATCATATTTCATGTGTGCTTGACCTTCATTTGCAAAAGTCTGATTATCATTACAGAGCTTTTAGTCCATGAAGTGTCATGGATTATATTGTTTGGCATATTCAAAAAGCTGGATATAATATGCATTTTTGTTACTACAGAGAGACTCCAGATGATTCAACCTCTGTTGGTAGCTGTGTTTCAAAGGGCTTGACAAACTGATTGACTTAATATCGACCGATCAAAATTTTCAATCTGGCATAGATGATTTATTTATGGTCGATCTACAATATTTATCGGGAGCTTTATTCTTATGACGTAATAACCTGATTTATAAATAAATATTTACGGTTTCTACCAAACTTCTGAATATTATCGTTCATTTTACATTGGTCAACACGAAATGTTTTTAACAGATCGTATAAACGTGTGTTGCACGTGCATGTGTACTATAGAAACAAGTTTATAATTTAATCAAAATGTTTTGTGTTTGACATATTTGAGTTGAAAATGTTTTTCTCTTTAATTTGATATAACATTTGCTTTCTGAAAATATTTGAATAAGTTATTAATTCATTAATTTTAAATGAATTAAATGGCTAGGCACAATATTACACACATAAAAACTTGGTCAAATGACTTTGGAAACATCATAGGTGGATTGAATTTGTCATTTGGAGCATTTTGGTATATAACTTGTATTTTTCTGATTTTATGAATTATTTATTATTTTCCCAATTTAAAATGATTTAATTTAATTAAAAATATATTTAATTTTAAATTTTATTAAACATTTTTTAAAAGTCGATAAACATTTAGATTATATTTTTCTAAGCATTTATAAATTTTATTTGTATTTTTCTGATAAATGAATTAAAAGTTATTGAATATATAAGATTATTTTTTTTTTCTGTTTTTAAATTGACAGGTGGGACCCACCTGTTAGTTTGGTTTTAAATAAAAATTAAAAGAAAAAGAAAAGGAAAAATGCTCCTGACGTCAAGGTGACGTCAGCGGCGGAGGGGATTTCTTCAGTTGAATTTGAATCCGATGATTGGCTACGAATTTGAAGAATTCAACCATACCACTAGACAGAAGAGGTCTCAAGGAGTTCAGGGAAGGTGGCGGCATGACCAAACGGTCATCGGAATGTCGCCGACATCGAATTGCGCGGCGACCGGTGGCGGTGAATGGCGCTCCGATGAATTTGGAAACGAGAGCAAAAACGAAAGGCACTGTAGTGCTCAGCGGATTACCAGGAGCGGGGTGGTGTGGACGGTGAGGCACAGAGAGGTTCGAAGCACCAGCGGCGTGGAAGAAATGGCGGCGTCCGGAGAGGTAATCAGCGGCGAAATTCATCTGCTCCCGGGCTTCCCAGCACGCGAGACTCGACGAGGATAGAGAAGAGAGGATGGTGGTTCCAGTGGTGGCATCCGTTCTTCCCGGGGGTGGCCGGAAACGACGGCGCACAACGACGGCGGCCGTGGGTAGCTATGGTTAGGGTTGGGTTCGATTTCAGTACAGAGAGAGAGGGCAGCGAGTGCGAGAGTGATGGAGTGAGGAAGAGGGAAAGTTGGAGGGCTCCTCCTTCTTCTTATCCGCGCGGAAGAGCGGCCGTGGGGAGGTGGCAGACGGCGGTGGTGGCTCGGCCACGTCTCTGCCGGCCTGGAGGAAGACAAAAGGAGTATTTCCTCCATAACTCCCTGGCTACTTTTAAAACTTACAGAAAGGTCCCTCGAAGCTTAAACTGCAAAGAAAACATTGTTTTCTGGGCCTTGTTGCAAAGATAAAAATTATTAAAAATTATATTTGGAAAACTCATCAAATTTGCAACCTCACCATGTTTTGTTTTGGTGAATTTGAGCAATATTTGTATTTTTATTTAGGGTGCTAGAATAAGTGATTTTATTGTTTTCACTCTATTTAATTTATTAAATGTTTTAAATTTATTTTAGGCATGAATATCACATTCACTCAACACACATATAGTTCCCAAGTGGTGTATTATAAGTGGATCATACTGGATACAATTCCTTATAGAAAATAATTTTAGTAAAACTACTTGGTACTGTATCTATGCACTGTTATGAAAATCATTTAATATGGAATTTTATTCCATGTCACACCAAATGATTTTAATGAGTGAAAGAACTTGTTTTCTTTTATAATACTATGTTATTTTCATAGTTAAAACACTTAGCAATTTTGGTTGACATTTTACTTAGGTAGGTGTAAGCCTTATTTGATAAATTATGTTCTTTACCAAGTGGAAAACATGTGTGTCTTTGGAACCTATTTGTTTGTTTTCCACCAGTTTCCAAATGTGGATATTATCCCATGTTGTTTTATAACATGTAATCATTTATATGGTGATATGTATATGCATTTATGTTATCATCTGTTGGTCTTACATATGAAAAAGGATATGGAAAACAAGGTTTTAAGCCTGTTACCATTAACTTCCACATATCAAGACATGTGGATGAAATGGCTGGTTATTATTTCATACTTGATAATTGTTTCCATTAAAGATATTATTATGATTTCATCATCTTTGATGAGCTTGACAGAGGTTATTGGTTCTCTATTATATCCTAATGATTCACTGGATAATTTCTTACGATCCCTTACTGAGGCAGTGTTGCTTCTTGTGGTCTTTTGTTACTTGATGTTCTTCTCTCTAGTTGCCACTAGTCTTCTGTTATCACCTTCGTCCATTGTAGGTAGGTTCGTCTCTTGGTTTGCAACCTCAACTGTCTCACCATTGTGGTGGAAACATCCAATTACTCCAAGCAAGGATTGTACTTAGATGGTTGTAAAAGAATGTGAGTTTATTTTATGACATCCAGTTGCCATATGCATATAAGAAGAATTTGTTAACAAGTGGACAAAATTGCCTCCAATTACTAATCATACACAATTGGCTGAGATGTACTAGGTTATATGATCTTATGTTTCTTTGTGTATGACACTCAACTATTTGAGTATACCAAAGTGATTTGTTAACAAGGTGGCTAGTCTTGTTACCCAACTACTTCTATATAACACTAACATTGGAATATCACACTATTTCAAGAGAGTTAATAAGATCAGATCTATACTATTAAGGTTGCTGTGGTGGTATGGTGTCACACTTCTCATTATTTGCAAAGCAAATTCCACCGCATAACAAACTTTCCTTTAAAAAGCTAACCGCTTTGAAAAAAAACAAATGAGAGGTACGTACGTCAACTCCAGAAGGCTCGCTCCTGCTCGCTCCCCCAATCTGGCCCGACCAATATGAAAACGATCACACGCATGGTAAGTACTCTCTCAGGCGCTAAAAAAATCAATCAACCTAATCTGGGGAGTCCACACGATCAACAAAATCTCCTTATTTAGGGGAAGTACACTATCGGCTATCAATTTCGATATTACTTGTCAAATCTTTCGCCCGCTATCAAATCAAATCAAACTAGATTTCACAAACTCCATCTCTCTCGAGATCCCATACGCCTCCGCCTCCACCTCCTTCTCTCCAGATCGCATAAGCCGTCACCCTTCTCTTGACAGCCACCACTCCATCGTACGGTGACGCCCCATCGTGTCTCGGCCTATATGTCTCATCCATCCAATTCGTTGTACGCCTCCCATCCTATCAATCTGAGCATTTCTGGCGAACCATGCTATGCACAATCACCATTGCTCGAAGCGTCTCATCATTGCTTTGGTCCTGCGTTACCGATAGTGTGGTGATGGTTAAGAGCGAGATCGATAGCTACGTGGCGAGGCTGCTTCTTGCCGTGATTGTCCGCGGTGATGGCATCGATTTTGGGCAGGTCGTCGTCAGGAGGAGAGAGCCCACGGTGGCGTTTCTCGGCCTGGTTGGTGGTGTCATAGGCAAGGCATCGCTGTCGGGTATGGTAGTCAAGAGGAGCTCCCAGTTTCGTGTGGAGTTTTATTTTTAAAGATCCAGCAACACTCGCGTTTCATTGAGGCAGATAGAATATTTACATGTAGCCATTAGGCTAAAGAGTAACTAAAAATGAAGAAAGAGAAAAAAACAAAACAAGGGAAAATATTTAGCAATAGGGAGTGCTCCAGGAGGGTCCGAACTAAGCAATTTCCTAAGCATTTTTGGCTGCAACAAAGGACCAGCAGCGAGCTTCGTCTTGAATGATCTGCATAAACTGTTGCACTGATTGGCTTTTATTCTTGAACACATGTTGCACCTTTCTTTCCAAATTAACCAGGAGACGAGTAGTAGGGTGGATTTGGTGGCCTGTTGCTTAGGCGAGGCATGGATGTGAGCAAGCCAAGCATCCGGCACAGAAGAATCATCTTGCCAGGTCTGCGGGAGTTTCGTGGAGTTAATAGGTAATTAAGCACTACTTCAAAGTTGTTGATTTGAATTTGGATTGCACATGATGTAAATCGATTCGGCTCAAATGTGTGTAGGAATCGGTGGACAGGTCGTTACGAGGAACGCCTGTGAGACAAGAGCTCATGGAATCCCACACAAATGACGAAACAATGGTACCATGCCACTCCTCTAAATTTATTATTCTACCCTTCCTCATATGAGCTGTATAACATCTTCTGTTTCGTTACGAATAGGAGGTGGAAAATGCGAGGGCTTACGACCTCCCTGCTCTCATGTATTTTGGATCAACAACTATCTCGCAACACAATTTGCCACATCAAATCAGTATAGAGAAGTGAGAATTAGCTGTTGAAGCATGTCATGTTCCTGATTATGTCAGCACCTTTATTTGTCCATCTTATATGTGTCAAGTTATGGACAATGAGAAAGACCACCTCTCGCTGATTCATGTCCTGCCGCTCTGCTTCGTGCCACAAGCTTACTCAAATTTCTATGGCTGGTCATAAACCTTGATTTCTTTGCCTTCAAATCCTACTGTAAATGATGGGAAGCCCGGTTGTGCGGTAGAGGTGGAGTTGGGAGGAGGAGATGGGGATCGGAAGTGGGATGCCTGGGAAGGTTAGAGGGGATGTCGTGCCCGTGTTGTTGATGGTGCAACTTATCTTTCTCCGTGCGTGCATCAGGAGCAGCATCACGCAACCGCGGCAACACCAGAAGAAACAAGGTTGAGCACTGGAGCAGCACAATCGGCGGCACCTCAGTGTGCTAACCAAGAGGCGTTGGGATACCGCTTCCCTTAACCAGGTATTCAACCATATAGGGGAAGTGATAGATTTCATGCAGTAGGATGTTAAGTGGTCAGGACTGTAGTACAAGTTATTTGAGGATGATCTGGATAATTGAACTATTACATTTAAGGGATTGATATATGTTTTGCTTTTGTAGATCATGGACATGAGAGAAATAGATTTTCTCAAGGCTTCGAAAGATACCACCGAGAATAGGCCCTTACCTGATAATGTTGTAAAGAGAAAAAAAGAAAGCTGCCTGAGGTTCCACTCGATGGCAAAGAGGTTCTAGGAAATGTCTTCTGGTGGAAATTGGCCTTTCGACAAATGATTCCATAGAAGTTGTATATCAACCTGTAGTCCTGAAGTACAATTCATCTTCCTCGGGCTGTGAGTAGGACAGTTGCACCATTGTCTACCTCCTCTTTGTCTCCTTCTCCATGCCACTCGTAAAAGATGTGACCTGGTGAAGGAGATGGCTAGAGAATATACCGTTCTATCAATGGAGTTGGAGGAGGCGGTGGTATTAGAGAAGGCGTTCGCAGTGCCTGCCGAGCCATGGACGGGGAAGTCGATGGTGTCGTGGGATCTCAGCCTTCTCTACGGCGGAGCCAGCATCCTAGTACTACGATCTTGTGCATATGACGAGTTTTTAGTGGCGTCTAATAGAGGGTGGAGAAGGTAGAAGGATGAGACACATTGTACTCCTGTGGGGATAGGCCGCAAGGAGACAATATTTGCAAGAGATACTGCATCATTGTCATTAGTAATAGCATGCACATGTGAAACTAGATCAAATAATTTATCTGTAAGTTTACTTCATTCCCCGTAGCAACGCACAGGCATTCAGCTAGTCAAGATATAAGAGTTTCCAAGTAATCTTATGATAGGTTGGAATATCACTTCTAGAACACTCTAAATAATCTTCTTGAAGATCTTCCTGTGGTAGTTCCTTCTTTCTTGTGGGTTGCTTCTCTTGCAGAATGATTGAGAGAAGATTGAAAAACAATATAATCTAGATAAAGTAGAAAGATCTTGATTAAGTCTTAGTTAAGCTTTTATACTTCTTCAATATACTTGTTATTTTGTTTTCCATAAGATATGTTCTTATATCATACATAACTGGTTTGCTTAGTTTTCAATTTACTTCCTCTAATAGGGGTTATAACTTGTTGTTATTCCCTAGTTGTATCCAGAGATACTTTAGTTGTTGAATGATGACTTAATAGTAAGTTGATCCAATGGTTCATTGGTGTGTTGAGATATTATATGTTCACTTGTATAAGATAAATGAGACAATGAGTATGAGAAGATTATTGAGGTTTAATGACTGATGTCATAGTTGTTAGTTGTTTTCCTCAGGTGGCATGATTTTACTTTATATTCTTCTTTATGTCATCTTTGTCATGCATAGTGCAGTCATAGAGGTTTGGGAAGATCATATGTAATGATCAAGGTTTAACAATAGATTAAGAAGATTTATTTCTTCTCTTAGGTACTTCTTTTATGGTTGACGAGATATGTACATATTCGATAAATATGTTAATACAATTATTATATCATTTCCCACTTGTGGGTTTTGAGTTAACACTTGTTTGAATCACTTGTGTTCTATTGAAACTTTGTTATTTACTTGTGAAGGTTTACATAATGGTTATGAGATGATTTATAAATATGCTATGTAGATTGATTGATAACTTAAAGAGTTCATGATTGGAGAATATAATATCTCTACTGATGTGATGGTTCAATTATGCTTTATTATCTGGTGTAAGTGTGATCATCAGCTATGTGATTTGGATACTCACCACTCTTTGAGTTCTAGATACCTCGTGAATTATTCCAAGTCACTTAAAGACTTGTGGTTAAGATTGTTGAGGGTTTGTGTTGGTCACAACCAATTATGGTTTGTGTAATCAGATGATTTGGTTTGTAGAGATACTATGTTATAAAGATCACTCCAAATGTACTCCTGACTAGATGAACTAGACCTATTTCATCATGTCAAGTGAAACATTGGTCACTTTACTTTGTTTAAACTTTCACGCCAAAATTTCCCGTATTTTCAGATGCATGCTTTGCAAATGCACATATTAAATTTAGATCCTTATAACCTCCCAAACACTAGGATGTTACATGTTCGTCGCGGGCCCGGGGGCTACTGTCAGGTCAATGGATACCATGGTATCCTTGCCCGTTTGTTGTGGCCCAGCCTAGCAGGCGTTCGCGAGATCATCAAGTCTGTCCCGCGATGGGGAAGCCACCTCCGCGAGACTTGACCCTCGCTAGGGCCTGACCAGCAGGAGGCTGGCCCTCTAGAGGAGCCTCGTCACCTATCCTTGGGGAGGAGCTCTACCTCGCCACTCGCTCTTCCCCAGAGAACCTTCCCTCTCTGGAGGGGACAAAGCATGTGCAGATGATGCCCGCACCTCTGCGCGCTGACGGAGGTCGCGCAGAGGCGTAGAGCCTCTTTGGCGGCAGTTGTCGTTTTCGTGTATAAAGTGTGGGCGACAACTGCCCGCGCCAAAGCGCCACCCCAGGACTTCCCCTTTGGTGCAAGGAGACCAAGACGGCACTACAAGAAGGAGGTAATGTCACCGGACGCCCCCACCGCTCTTCCATGGACAGTGGCGCTGTCCTCGACGACCGAGACTAGAAGACGACGCAGAGCTCTACTGGTCTCTACTTTGGCACCTTGTGGTAACCCTTTCCAGCCAAGATTGAGAGGGGAGGAGGTCCAAACGCCAGCATAAGAGGAGCCCTTTGGCTCCCATAGAAAGGGAAGCTCAACCCATTCATAGCCTTCCTAGTCAGACATGATCACAAACTCGCATCCTGTACTGTAACTACAGCAGTGCAATCCATCAGACAAGCAGGAGTAGGGTTTTACACCACGAGGTGGCTTGAACCTGGGTAAACTCCCAGTGCCGCCATTGTTGCAGTCTCAAGCTTTCCTTGCGAAGCCTTTTTTTTAGCGCAACCACATATTTGATTAATCGAAGATCAAGTTACAATAAGCAACACACGTGGAAACTAAAAGACAAACCGGGGTAAAATGATTATCCTGAATTTGCAGTAAAAACCTAAAAGATCGAGATATACAAAACGATTAATCCTGCAACCACCATAGCGAGCGGCCGCCGTCCAACTCCAGCGCCGCCAAGGCGAACGTTGGAAGAGACGCCAAGCCTCCACCATTGCAAGATCCGAAAAAGAACCATCACCAACGAGGCTTTGTGAGTCGATGAACAGGCCCGCTGCATGCAGCAAGGCACATGTCGTTGTGGCACGTCAACCGGGGGGCGTCCCCGTGCTGTCTTGGACCAAGATCTGTCACCTCTCATCGACAAAGTCGGAGAGGAACAACAGATCCACCACCTCCGGACCAACATCCTCGCTCCAGAAGAACCACCTCGCCCCGGCCGCCAGCGTCGTCGCGAACCACGAACGCCAGCGACACACCGAGAAACAGATCTCGCCAGATCTGAAGAACAGCGAGAAGACCAAGCTGCCGATCTGAAGGACCGAGCAGCACACGTTGCCATCAACTCCGAGACGCCGGTGTAAAGATCGCCGCCGATGTGGGAGTAGAGTTGGGGCAGATTAATTCGCCGAGGCGCCGCTCCCACCACCCCAACGGCGCCCCAAGAAAACACTGGACATATCCTAACTACAGACCGGCGCTGAAGCGCCATGGTGATGCATGTAAAATGCATAGATGAATTTTGCATATTTTCACATGGTTTTCTATTACATATTGCATCATATAAGGGTATAATTCAATGGTTTATAGTATTGTTGGGTTAAATTACAAAGTCCCCCAACTTTTATGGAATTAACCCTGCCTGTCAGAAACCCCGTTTTCTATATTTTTGACGTTTCAGGGGGCAAACTTCTGCGAAATCACCTGAAAATCTGCGGGGGTCATTTTTTTGGAAGGAGAAGACTTGCGGGCGAAGGATCCACGAGAATTGGGCAAGGAGGCCCAAAAGAGGACCCTCCACACGGCCAGATTCCTTGGCCGTGTGAGAGGCCCCCTTTTGGCCCTTGTGGCCCCAATTCCTTCCATCTTCGACTTACCGACTCCATCTTGACCTAAAACCTACTATAAAAAGGGTCCCCCGTACCCTTACGGAAGAGAGCGCCGCCGAAACACCGAAACAGAGACCTGGAGTTCCAGATTGGAGGGGGGAAAACTCCGGCGGGGCGCCGCCGGTGTGATCTCCTACCCCTCCAACGTCATCTCCATCGACATCTCCATGAAGAGGGAGTAGTCCACCCCAGGGCTATGGGTTTGTGGAAGTAGCACTTGTATCTCTCTCTCTCTATGTGCTTCACTAATTAGATCCGTATGAGCTGCCTCACATGATTACGGGCACCGTTGTAATTCCTATGTGGTGGATCTTTTCTATGAGTTATTGAATCTGAGATTGCAATTGTTTCTCTTGAGTTATTTGAGTAGATGTATCTTATGTGCCCCATTCTTATTTGCTATCTTTGATCAATCTAGTTCTTGAGAGCGTGTGTGGGGTGATGGGTGCATTAGTTGGAGTAACGGGGGGTGGCTAGTGCTGTGAAAGTGACAGAAGTTCAGCGATCCACTTAGGTTTTGTTAAACCTTTCTTAGTTACCTCACTAGGGATAAAAAGGAGTACCTTGTTACCGGGGATTTGAAGTGACACTAATCAATCTCCATGACTAGATCTAGTAAGTTCTTACTTCAACTTCATGTCACATTACTTAAAGCTATACTCTGGTTTTCCCTTAATTATCGAGGTGTTATGATTTATTACGCATCTTGGTGGAGTATAAGAGGGGTCAATATGACCGCAGAGATCTCTATGCTAGGACGTGATGCCCATATGAAAGTACTCAATGTTAAACATGTTATTGTAATGTCACATGTAATTCTTTATGTCCACCGTCTACTACTTTATTTGAGAGAATGCAAGTGTGAAACCATGAACCCCGGTCCTATTTTAAATATAAGAAAACACTCTAGTTACTTTGCTGCAATTTACTTTACTTGCACTTTACTTTACTTGCATCTCCAATCCGAATTTACATTATCTCCATCACCACTTGCATCACAAAAATACAAAAACAATCCATTGCATATTTATTTTCTCATTTGCATTTAGTAGTAGATTTAATTATTGCACATTTACTTTCAGTTTTGCATTGCAATTTAGAAGTCTCACACCTTGTGCTTGACAACCACTTGGTGAGGTTGTGGGCACAAAATTCTCTACTTGTTTGCAGGATCCTGGAGGAAGCTTGGAAGACAAATGCTGAAATACTGGCTCCCCAAGAGTTCGATATAAACCCTCGAGTCACCCTCGTGGGGAAGAAGGCTTGCCACTAGCTACACACTCTGCACTTTGAGTCTCAACCTAGCCATCAAGCGTTTTTCTGGCGCCGTTGCCGGGGAGCCATAGGTGAAGGAGTTGTCCAAGGGAGCTCACAAGAAGTCTGCATCACCAACAAGGTGTGCAAACACCTAAGCTTGGGGAGGTTGCACCTACGTGAGTACCGTCCTTTCTATCTCCACCTTCTTTCAAGTAGATTGTTTTGTTTCTTGTCTTGTTTTTGTTTTTGTTTTGTTTTTGTTCTTGTTTTTGTTTTGTCCTGCATATTTTATTTTAGTTTGCATTTTAGTTTTGCATTTAGTTATCTAGTTTATTTTAGTATTTCGAATTTGCCTAGTTACTTTACTTTTCAGTTTTGCATAAAAAATTAAAAACTACATAAAAACTGTTAAAATGGGTGATAGAACTAATTAAGTGACTACACAAATACACACAATGACCAATTCATTGCTAGGACAATTACTACACCTGAAATACAAGCTAAAAGCTATGAAGTAAGTCCTAGTTTATTGAATTTAATTACTAGAGAGCAATTTGGTGGTAGTGCTATGGAGGACGCCTCTATGCATCTTCATGATTTCATGGAAATGTGTGATATGCAAAAATTTAAAAATGTGGAAAGTAGTGTTTTAAAACTGAAATTATTTCCTTTTTCACTTAGAGGAAAGGCTAAAGAATGGTTACTTTCACTGCCTACAGGTAGTATAAAGTCTTGGGATGATTTAAAAGAAGCTTTCATTAAGAAATATTATCCTCCCGTTAAAATTTTGCAAAATAGGAATAATATCCTCTCATTTAGGAAAAATGATAATGAACATGTAGCCATGGAATGGGATAGAATTAAATTAATGCTTAGAAAATGCCCATCACATGGAGTAAATGAATGGACCATACTACACTCTTTTTATAATGGTCTAAACTACATGTCTAGAAATATACTTGATTCTGCTGCTGGAGGTGCCTTTATGAGTAAAACTGTAGGAGAGGCTAAGAGCATATTAGAAAGCATATTGCAAAATTATAGTCAATGGAATACTGAAAGAGCACCCAATCCCACTAAGAAAATAAACTCAATTGAAGAAACCAATGATTTGTCTTCTAAAATGGACATTATTCTTGCTTTTATTAATAAACAAAATATGGAGAATGTGCCTTTGCAGGAGCTAGTTGGTAGTGATTCTGAAAGTGTGGATGTTAATTTTGTTAGGAATTATGGTAGCAATGGTTTTGGTAATGCTTACAATTCATATAGTAAACCTCCTTATGTGCCAAATAAACCTTTTGTTCCATATCCTAATGCTAATGAAAATAAGTGGAAGCCTTCTAGTGAAATTTCTGAATCTAATAAATTGCTTATGGAACAAGTTGCTAGTCACAATGCTATGATACATGAGTTAAATAAGTCTATTGCATCCATTAGTAGTGATATTAAAGGATTGCAACTTCAATCTTCGAATTTAGATAAAGCATTGTCAAAATTAGCTGATAATCAAGCAACTCTATTAAGCATGTCAGCAGGAAAGCCACAAGCACAACCTAGTGTAGGAATGAATTGTATTACTATTGCTGCTCCTATTATTGAAAATATTGATCATATTTCTGAGAATACAAGTGAGCATGTCCCTACTAGCTTGGAAGAAACTTTGATTGAAATAGTGAAGTACCCTGAATATTTACTTCCATATATGTCTTATCTTGCTAGCAAAGATGAAATTAGTCCTCATGAATCAAGCATGCTAGCTAAATTAGAGAGTAAAGTAGAGGAAATTATGATGCTTACTGAAATTAAGGATCCATTGCTTGATTTAGAAAAAAGTAGCTTGCAAGAACTTATTGCTACTCTACAAAAATTTGCTAGTGATCCCACTATAAATGTTAATCAACCTGGCTTTGGATCTTATATTGCTAATCATGTCTTGCAAGAAAAAATTGCTAGGTACAAGAATGAGGCCATGATACCTCCTAAGCTTGGGGATGCATGGATCCCCAAAGTGCTAGTTTCAATTGGAAAAGAAATTCACCATGCTATGTTAGATCTAGGTTCTAGTGTATCGGTACTCTCTAAAGAATTATATGAATTGCTAGAACTAGAAAATTTAGAAAAGTAGAATTAGTCCTTGCTGATAACTCTACTAAACATGTTTTAGGACAAGTAAAAGATGTTATGATTTAATTGCACATGACTTTCGTACCCGTTGATTTCATTATTATGGATATGGGGGATAAATCCCCTAGTCCTATTATTTTGGGTAGACCTTTTCTTCGTACTACAGGTGCAATCATAGACTCCAAGGAAGGGAATGTCAAGTTTCAGTTCCCTCACAAGAAAAGCATGGATCACTTCCCAAGGAAGAGGGGCACGCTGAAGAACAAGCTCCCTCGTGAGCTTTATCCCTCTTGATTATCAAGTAATTAAAGCCTAGCTATATGGCTATAAAGAAAGCGCTTTACGGGGGGCAACCCGGTTGTTTTTGTTTGGATTTTTCTAGTGTCCTCTTGCTGTCTCAAGAGATTAGTTTTTTTGTTTTAATTCTGGAGTTTTCAATAAAGAGTCAAATCAAACCCATTTGGACTTATAAGTTGCTATCCTAGTGCATGAAATTTCAGTTTCAGCACGAGTCTGCTCACCGTATGATTTTATGTTTTTTATTGGTATGTCGGATTGAGCTAATTTTTTAGTATGTTCTGCAAATTTTCGTCCTCTGTAAGCATAAAAATTGTCTTAATTTTTTGACGAGTCTAGCTTAGGGAAAACGTCCGTTTTTCTGCTGTTGCTTTTCTGGACAGATTCTGCCTTCTTTTGTTTTATGCACTCTTTGGGCTTGGGAATCGAATTTCCATGATTCTTTCAAGAAAGAGAGTGAACATACAACATAATAAACATTATTGTCTATCTACTGGAGCATTTGATTTGGAATTTTGCACAGCAAGCATGTGATTTGTTTGTCCTTGCTAATCTCACCCCACATGAAAAGAATGGGAGAAACATGTTTTGTGAAGTTTTTTTCATGGGGAATAGAGGAGATGAGCCTCAAGACATCCAAGAATGGTGAAAGAAATAATCTTGGGTATGTGATGAACACCCCACTGGAGCTACACTCTTTTGGTAGCACACGTCTACTTTCTGTTTTTCTAAGCAAAGCATTTATCGTAGAGATTGAAGCGTCTAGTTTTTGTTTTTATTTTTGTTTTGATAAGACCACCACCATCATTTTATATGAGATCGAGATACTGGAGTTTGGGGTTGGAATGTATTGGATGCTAGTATTATGACTTGGAATAGGTATGCCATGGTTGATTTGAAGAGCTACATATGTTTGCATGATTTATAGGCTTTTTATGTGTAGAAATTTGCAATAATGTTGTCTTGAGCTATCTCTTATTCATGTCCTTGATGTTAATTGCTGGTTTATTTAGTTTTTCATGAAATGAGTAGTTCTATGGACATATGCATGCATAGTAGCTGGTCAACTATCTCCCTCTTGCTAGCCCAAAAATTTAAAAATTCCAACAAGTAAAAACTTGTTTCCAACACTCCTTAGCCAAGTATTTCGAGTGAGTCCACCATATCTTCCCATTAGCTTCATTGCTATTCCGAGTATGTTCACCATGTTATTGTGTTATTTATGTTCTAAATTAAGATATTCACTTTATTAATTGTCATGGGTTGACTTGGGAGAGGACTCTCACGAACTTTTGAAGGCACACTTTACTTTGTATGCATCTAATAAACATGACCCAATAATGGGAGCCACAAGTTTTGCGTTTAACAGGTGTGTGGTTGGGAGCTAGCTATAAACGTGTATCACCGAAAAGCTTTCAACATTGCACAAAAAAATTTACATTTGGTTGATATCATGTACTTTTGTTTTTGGACTCCTGCCATGCCGAAATGAAATAGAGGAATAGTAAGTTTTGATGAGTAAGTATCTATATGACTAGAGAAACGCATTGGGACGCTAACCCTAGCCATGCTTTATCATGGTGGAAATTTACTTACAACTTGAGTGACTCTACAACACATCCTATAAGAAAATAAGAAGCTATGCATAATAGTGAATGAAAATAAAAAGGATGATGAGTCTACTCCGTTTGTTCATCTTGTCATCGTAACATGGGCTTGTTTCCATGTCATGGGGCAAGAGGTACCTCTTTGCGGTTCTCTATGATGTCATTAATACTTATTATGATTGTACAAAGCTTATTACGAATCTTAAGTTGAGTAATCATGGAGTAGGTTTTCACACTCACGGGGCATGAGGCTTTCAACCACCTTGTCATTCTCATTACTTCAATACTCACAATTTTAAGATGCTAGTGATAAAGGGGCAGTGAGAGTCCTAGATCAATGGATACCACATTTCAATTAGTAATTTTAGTTGAATAATTTAGAGGCTAAATAAGACTTGATCATGTTTTACCTCTACTCAGTTTTCTCCAAAGTGTCCACCATATTTTCTATTATCCATTATGCTATTCTTTGACCAATGTAGGATTTTATTTTTCATTTTGTGTATGCATTTGGTCCATAGTGCTTTTATTTCATTATACACTTTGTGAACTTTCATGAATCATCTTTGCTCGCATATTTGATATTTCTTACAACATGAATTGTATATTGCTACTCATTTCTAGTATTAATCATTTGATTATATGTAGCATGAATAATCCACCTTGATATCCCATGATTGTTTCAATATGAAAAACCCATCTTAGTTTTATCACCTTCATACTCGAGGACGAGCATGGGTTAAGCTTGGGGATGTTGATGCATGTAAAATGCATAGATGAATTTTTCATATTTTCACATGGTTTTCTATTACATATTGCATCATATAAGGGTATAATTCAATGTTTTATAGTATTGTGGGGTTAAATTACAAAGTCCCCCAGCTTTTATGGAATTAACCATGCCCGTCAGAAACCCCGTTTTCTATATTTTTGACGTTTCAGGGGGCAAACTTCCGCGAAATCACCTGAAAATCTGCGGGGGTCATTTTTTTGGAAGGAGAAGACTTGCGGGCGAAGGATCCACGAGAATTGGGCAAGGAGGCCCAAAAGAGGACCCTCCACGCGGCCAGATTCCTTGGCCGCGTGAGAGGCCCCCTTTTGGCCCCTGTGGCCCCAATTCCTTCCATCTTCGACTTACCGACTCCGTCTTGACCTAAAACCGACTATAAAAGGGGTCCCCCGTACCCTTACGGAAGAGAGCACCGCCGAAACACCGAAACAGAGACCTGGAGTTCCATATTGGAGGGGGAAAACTCCGGCGGGGCGCCGCCGGTGTGATCTCCTACCCCTCCAACGTCATCTCCATCGACATCTCCATGAAGAGGGAGTAGTCCACCCCAGGGCTATGGGTTTGTGGAAGTAGCACTTGTATCTCTCTCTCTATGTGCTTCACTAATTAGATCCGTATGAGTTGCCTCACATGATTACGGGCACCGTTGTAATTCCTATGTGGTGGATCTTTTCTATGAGTTATTGAATCTGAGATTGAAATTGTTTCTCTTGAGTTATTTGAGTAGATGTATCTTATGTACCCCGTTCTTATTTGCTAGCTTTGATCAATCTAGTTCTTGAGAGCGTGTGTGGGGTGATGGGTGCATTAGTTGGAGTAACGGGGGGTGGCTAGTGCTGTGAAAGTGACAGAAGTTCAGCGATCCACTTAGGTTTTGTTAAACCTTTCTTAGTTACCTCACTAGGGATAAAAAGGAGTACCTTGTTACCGGTGATTTGAAGTGACACTAATCAATCTCCATGACTAGATCTAGTAAGTTCTTACTTCAACTTCATGTCACATTGCTTAAAGCTATACTCTGGTTTTCCCTTAATTATCGAGGTGTTATGATTTATTTCGCATCTTGGTGGAGTATAAGAGAGATCAATATGACCGTAGAGATCTCTATGCTAGGATGTGATGCCCATATGAAAGTACTCAATGTTAAACATGTTATTGTAATCTCACATGTAATTCTTTATGTCCACCGTCTACTACTTTATTTGAGAGAATGCAAGTGTGAAACCATGAACCCCGGTCCTATTTTAAATATAAGAAAACACTCTAGTTACTTTGCTGCAATTTACTTTACTTGCATCTCCAATTCGAATTTACATTATCTCCATCACCACTTGCATCACAAAAATACAAAAACAATCCATTGCATATTTATTTTCTCATTTGCATTTAGTAGTGGATTTAATTATTGCACATTTACTTTCAGTTTTGCATTGCAATTTAGAAGTCTCACACCTTGTGCTTGACAACCACTTGGTGAGGTTGAGGGCACAAAATTCTCTACTTGTTTGCAGGATCCTGGAGGAAGCTTGGAAGACAACTGCTGAAATACTGGCTCCCCAAGAGTTCGATATAAACCCTCGAGTCACCCTCGTGGGGAAGAAGGCTTGCCACTAGCTACACACTCTGCACTTGGAGTCTCAACCTAGCCATCACATGGTCCCCACCTCCTCGCGTCGCCGGAGTGGCCAACGGAGGATGATGGAGGGATGATAACCCGGTAGGCCGACTCCAAGGTGCAATTCGGTCCAAAGGACGCTGCGCAATATCCGGCTAAGGATAAAAGAACTTCTAGAAGGCCCAAGATTGTAGGCCTCGTAACCCGGATTGTGGGTTGCGATAAGGAAAGTTAGGGTTTTATACGCAGTGTCCGGGTAGGATTCAGGTTGCGCCTTGGAGGGAAAGTCAGGGGGTTCGGGTGCTTTATAAACCGGCCCCTAAGTTAGGTTAAGAGAGATCCAAGAGTTCTAGCAATATCGCTTGATATCGAGCATCCAGTGTAACACAAGAGTTGAGTTAGTATATCGAGATCGGAGACTCGGCGACTTGATTGCCGGCTACCAGATCGAGTTCCATCATGTTTTCCTCTAAGCTAAACCCTCTCCCAAACACCTGTGTCGTCTTGCCCCAAGATCAGTTACCCCCGGTAACGTCTGCCATGATTATCCCACGACAGTTGGCGCCCACCGTGGGGCCTGTGTCCAAAGGTGTTTACATCACGGGAGAAGCTCGGAAGAACATGTAGAATCTAGTCATCGGCGAGATCTACATCGACCACGAAGGAGAGAAAATGGTGGACGATTCCGGCTGGGGGCCAGAGTCGGATCACCTCGAATCCGGATCTATCATGACAATCGTCCAGATCAGCGTCTTCATCGGTATGGTACGTACTTCCGGTTCGATCCGTGACGACTTTGGGTTTGATTCTGTGTCAGGGAAGACCAGCTATATCCAATCAGATGGAGAAGAATCAGTTGGGACAACAAACCCGACAGAAGAGCCCACCACGAAGTGGGAACAGCCGGAGGAGCCGGCATGGACCCCGCGTGGCCGGGTCGAGAAAGAAGATGATACCGAATCTATCCTGCATCTACTGGAGAACCGGTACGAGGAACACATCAGCGAAGAGGAACAGTATGGATTCGCGCCAAGCATTGTGCGCCGGGTTGCGGTTTACACGGCTCCCGCGACCAATCTCAACCAAGAGAACGTAACCGCGGCCGCAGCCGGGGCAGCGCAAGCATTGACCCGGCAGCAGGGACCGGCTAACGGAAACACGGTTTTGGCCTAGGTTGACGGAGAGTCGGCATCGGTTACCAGTCAAGCGCCAGAAAACGAGTTACACGTGAACACGTTTGGATTCCTAGCAAACCGGACACCAGGAGCGGGTCCTTCCAATCCACAACATCCGGCCCTGTTCGACAACAATCTGATCCTAGATCCGACAGTTCTTGCCACAGTTATCACTCCAGAGAACGCGGCAGAACGCGTTAGGGATTTGGACGTAGCCCGTCGTGCATTGGAGCAGCAGAGAAGGCAAGTAGAAGCAGAAAGACAAGGGATGGCCACGCGACAACGCGAACTGGATGCACTGGAAACCCGGCTCCGAGAGGAAACGACTAGAATACATCAAAGGCACAAAACCAGATTGCCAGCATTGGGAGGAGTCATAAACCCGGCTGCGCTATTTATCACGCCTCAGGATCAGCCGATCCCAGCGGCAAATCAAGGAACCGCCCCTCAGCCGACAACCGGAGGAGTACAACCGGTAGACACGCAGGCCGGGTTACCCGTACCACAGACTGGAGTTACTACCGGCAATACTGTACCACCACCACCACCACCACCACCATCACGTTTTCGCACGCCAGCGGGTCATTACAACAATCCCATGGACAACGTGTACGCGGCAACGCTTGCACTGAATCAAATCCCCGTGAGAGAGTCACCCCACACAGAGGAGACCCGGCGGGCGATAGATATGCTGCGCACTGCGGTGGCACAACAAGTTAATTACCCGGATCACAGAAGTGGAATGCATGGGACACCATATGTCAGCCAACAACGAGGTAATGCCGGCAATATCCAGACAAGTTCGACACGGCGGAGGGAAGAGCAGCAGCAAATGCCGCCTCCTCCACACATTCAGGCAGTACCAGCAGCATCAGCAGCACAGGCCATCGTGGACAGTTCCAGAGCCAGGAGAGCCGTGGCCGGGTCTGCGGCACATGGGCCACCAGCAGTACCGCGTCCAGCTGTACCCCCTGCAGGATCACACGTTTCCCGAGTAAGACCAGCTTCGACCATCCTTGCAGGACCTAAGTGTCTTTCGGATAGCATCAGGGCTGAACCTTACCCGGAAAAGTTCAAAGAACCGGGTAAAGTAGTGAATTATGAGCCGACTATGGATCCGGAAACATGGTTGAGCAGTTATGAGATGGCCATGTCGATTCGCAATGCGTCCGAGAATCTTCAAGCCAAATTCATGTATCTAATGATGTCAGAGGGAGCAGCAAAGTTATGGTTCACCAATCTACCGAAAGGATCTATCAAGTCATGGGAAGAATTGAAAACTGCGTTTATCAAGCACTTTCACGGGACGTGCAGAAAGTTATTCACTATTGATGACCTAGAGCGATGTGTTCATAAGAAGGGAGAATCGGCGCGCAGATGGGTGCGCCGGGTTATGGAAATACTTCATTCATCTACAGATATTCAGCCCAAGGACGCGCTGCAAGCTATGGCGAAGACCTGCAAGTACACACCTTTAGTACAAAAGCTAACTCGCATGAAATCTAGTCGGAATGCTTCAGAAGTTACGATGGGAGAACTGATGGATGCATGCAACAAGCACGCCGCAACGGACACTACGGAAGAGGAAACTGACGATAAAAAAGCAAAAGTAAACACAAGTAATAATGGAAGAACTAGCAATGGATCAGCGCCGGGTAACAACGGAAACAGCCAGAACAAGCGCCCGTTTGAGGGAGGCTCCGAGTTTGTCGCCAACACTGAAGCCGGATCTTCAAGACCCAGGGCAGAAGGAAATTTCAATACTGGAAATCACAATGGAGGAAACTATCAAGGGCCACCAAGGCCAAGTAACAATTGGGACATCTTCAGAATGGCATGCCCGAAGCACAGCAGGAACGGTAGGCCAGCTAACCACTCCTTGGAGCAGTGCGCCGACCTACAGAGGTGGAAGAATGAGGAAGTGAACAGAGCCATGCGAGGTGCGGGTCGGGGAGGAGGACCGGGTCCAGGTGGAAACCCGGGCAACGGCCCACCCCCGGCCGGTAACCCGGCAGCCGGAAATCAAGGTAACAACCAAGGGGGAGCTGGAGGTTTCCAGGCCAACCCCAAGCAGTTGGGTCAATATCACGTGCATACTACGGGAAGTTCCAACAAGGACAAGAAGATACTGAAACAGGCGGTAAACTCGGTGTCCTCGGCTGTTCCAAGATACCTGA
Source organism: Alopecurus myosuroides (assembly GCA_028641055.1). Lineage (NCBI taxonomy): Eukaryota > Viridiplantae > Streptophyta > Magnoliopsida > Poales > Poaceae > Alopecurus > Alopecurus myosuroides. Next base: position 169,424,165 of record CM054059.1, on the reverse strand, counting down.
GGTGGTCAGAACAGGACGTAACATGGAGCAGAAGGGATCACCCGGAAAGAATAGAACACCCGGGAGTTTTAGCATTGGTAGTTGCACCGCAGGTCAATGGGTATGAGCTGAAAAAGGTCCTGATGGACGGTGGAAGTAGCATCAATATACTGTATTGGGAAACCTTTCTACGCATGGGTATCAAGGAGTCTCAGCTACAAAAAAGTTCAACAATTTTTCATGGGATAGTGTCGGGTCACTCAGCGTGCCCCGAGGGAAAAATCGCATTGGAGGTAGCTTTTGGGGAATCAAAGGACAATTATCGAGTTGAGTGGCTCACTTTCGAGGTGGTCAAGATTGCGCAGTCCTTATCACGCGCTATTCGGAAGGCCGGCTTATGCTAAATTCATGGCTAGGCCGTGTTATGTGTATCTACAACTAAAAATTCCGGGTCCTAAACAGACCATCACCATACATGGAAGCCGGGACATAGCGGCTGAGTGCGATGAAGGAGATGCAGCAATGGCTGAACAAGCTTGTAGAAAAGAGGAACTCAAATATTATCGGTCTCAAGCAGACCCGGATGACAGAACAGCCTTGAAAAAGCCGAGTACTGAAGGCGAAAGGGCAAAGCTCAAGGCAGCACGAGATACCAAGATGGTGGCTTTCATCAAGGGTGATTCACTCAAACAATCCACCACGAGAAAAGAAATTGCGCAGCCGTTCACAGCCAGCCGCGTCATGGAAACGCCTTATCCGGATTGGCTGGCAAACCCGGTACTCGTAGTAAAAAAGATCAACAAGTGGAGAATGTGCATCGATTACGTCAGTTCCGGACAGAATCCCAAGAAGAACTAAAACAATGTAACGGGCAGCAGGTTCCAGACGCACTCTTTTCCTATCCAGGGTACCTAAGGGGACTGGAAGGTTTTTAATGAGGCGGCCTGCTGATCCAAACTTTCTCGTATCAATAAAGAGATGGTTATCAAGTCCTATTTTGTTATGATCTTTACTTCGGTTACAGGTAAGCATTATTTATTGCTATCAGTACATCAGTATCATCAAGTATGTTTCACATATATAGGTCCTGGGGGCTGATTGCTTGAACAACACAGTTGCAAACCCAAGGACCCGGCCTTGATGCCTATGAGTTATGAGGGCCGATTACTCGCAAACGAGTACGGCTGCAATCTTATAACCGGACAAAGGAGCCAAGTTTTCTTGACTTTTCTTACTTAAGCTCGATGTGACTCGCACTAAAGTGGCATGATTTGCTCGCTTACGATTACAATCAGCCATGAAGCCCAATGGGACTTGCCTGACCCTGTTTTCGTATAGATGTAACAACATGGTATCCACGCGAAAGCCGGCTTACATTACAAGATAGTCAAAAGGGTCATCTAAACCACAAGTTATGCAGAGTACAGGGCTAATAGCCGGAAACTCAACGTTTATCAAGCATAACTTCAATACCTATGTGAAACGGCTCTGGGCTTGGGCTTAGCAGCAAACAACTTGTTCCCTTGGAAAAACCATACATCCCAGACTCGGCATTTTGGGTCTCGGGGACTGGGGATTTTGAAAAAAGGAAAAGTTGCTTCGTTGCTAAAACTCAAAAAACCCAAACATCCGAGTCTTGGGGACTTGGGGACTTAGAGAAAAGTCCGCTTGTCAAAATCCATGAAACTCGGAAACCGAGTCTCACAAAAGGAACCATAAAGAAAGTCGGATATCAAGAATAAACTCAAAAACCAGATAAACATCAAGTTCATCCAGAGGCCAGAAGAGGCGCGAGGTATATCAAGGAATTAAAGTACGTTACAAGTCTTGGTACTAGTATCAAAGGTGCATAGGTGCACCGACAAAAGAATATCTGTTTCGAACAAAAGCATCGAAACGACCAAGGTATCGTGATGGCATTTGTTTACTCGGCTTCTTGCATAGGGTCCACACCCTTGCCCTTGCCCTCCGGGTCTTGGTCCTGGGCTTGCTCCGCAGCTCTCCCGGCATCGTCACCCGGATTCTTCGCATCAGGACGGACAGGCGGGAGGACAGCCGGTGTAGAGGTGGTTGGCTCTGATCCTAACTCGGCCTCGCTCTTCGCGGTTTCTTCCCTCTTCCTAGCCGAATCGGCAGCCCATTTCTCCAAAATGTCGAACGGTGGGGGTGCTTCCTCCTTCACGATTTTGTCGTCAGCATCGTACGAACTCATAAGCGTGCGCAGATCCATACTATCGGCCAAAGTGGTTGCCGAGTGGCGCACCGCGGATTGTACGGCCTTGAAGTCCTTGGGCCCAAACTTGGAGCCATCCGCTTTGAATTCTGGAAACCCGGATATAACCTTTGCCGGCTCAAGCTTAGGAAAATAAGCCTTAGCTAGTGCAAAGGCCCGGGTCATACCAATCCGGCATGCCGAGCGCTTCCAGATCTCGATCCGTGCAGGCACGGTGGAGCAGGCTTGGATAAGATTTTCTTCACCCGGATATACCTCAGTTGGCCACTGCACGGCATCCAATATCCACTTGGTGCCGGCAAAGAAAGTCCGGAGCATAGTCTTTAAAGTTTTAGCCTTGGCAACAGCATCTTCTTCTGGGGTTGCAAGGTTAGCACCTGCAGTTGAAAGAAAGAAAGGCCATATCAGTAATTCCTAGTATCATGTAACAAAATAGAGGCATGAAAGCAGTCAGCAGCAAGAAACTTACTAAGCAAGATACGATAAGTATCGGTAACTTGCTCCGACAGCTTTTTCAGGGCAGTTCGAGCAGTGGTGCACCTTTTCTTATATTTGGAAACATTTTTCTTCAAAGTTTCCACTTCATCCTCAAGGGCCTCTCTCCGCTTTACCTCGGCAAGCAGCAGTTGTTCGGTCTTGAGCAGAAGTTCATCAGACCGGGTGGCCTGAGCCTGTGAGAAACCAAAGTATAAGAATTAGTCGGGTATCATGGCAAGCCGATTATCGTGCAGAATACCGAGCACAATTTCAACAAATTATACTCGGCACTTGGGGACTAGATGGATAAGAAGAGATATTAGGTAACATTACCTGGTGCTCCGCTGCCATGCGCTCTAGCACATTTCTCTCCGAGGCCTTCATAGCAAGGAGAGTTCTCATCATCTGGTCAAAAGTATCATTGCCCAAATGGGAAGACCCGGGATCTTGGGGACTTGGAGAAGGGGCTCTCTTCTTGAAAGAGGGTATACGGGTCGTCCGAGTATCGGAGTCTGGTGCCCCTCCTCCCGTGCCCAAGCCCGCAGTTTCTTCCTCCTCGAGTACGTGCGAGGCTATGGGATACTCGGCCTATCGGTCGGCCGGGTTTATTGGTGACACTTGTTGTTCTTCTCCGCCAGCTGCGGCATGCATATCATCAGTCAGGTTCTCCTTACCCGGGTCGTCAGTCTCCATATCATCTTGGTCGCTGACAGTGATCGTGGCCCTGCGGGCAGTATAAGTAAAGCAGTTAACGTATAACTGGGAAAAAGTGATGAAAAAGTGTTAAGGCATCAGGAAAGGAACTTTACCCGGGGTTTACCACGTAGTCCGTGGGGATCTCACTGCTGGACCCGGATGAAGCTGAAAAATATCAAGCAAGACATAGGATTATCCTGTAAGGGGATGGTTCAGAAAGGCTTTGATACCCAAGAAGGAATTAGTCAAATACCAGCGCGTTGAGCCGGAGACGACGAAATGCCCGGATTAAGAGCGCCATTACCCGGAAAGTTCCGAGTCACCCGACGCTTGGTCACGAGCGGTTCCTTCAAATACGACCAAGTGGATAATTTCCGGTTTAGCTCGTGCATGTTATCAAAGAAATATGGTTTAGAGGCAAGGAAAAGGTATGGAACCTTGAAGACGACCCCTTGGGGTTTTCTCTTTGCTCCGACCTTGACTGTTGGCTCAGCGTCGTCCTCGTCACTCGCTGATTCCACCTTGCCTTCAGTTTCTTCTTCGTCGTCCTTCTCTTCTTGTTCTGGAAGTTATCAGGATTTACAATCGGAAAATGAAGAACGAGCAATAGCAATTTCAAAAAAGCTAAGTGAAACTCGGAATGTACCTTCATCCGAGTTAACGGCGTCTTCTTTCTCCTCTGGAGTTTCAGAGCTAGGAGGAGTTTCAATCTTCCAAAAAGGATCATCGCCCTGAGATGAAGATATAAGAATAAAGGTTATTGGCCATATCGAGTGGAAAGTGTGAAGGTAAATATATGGAAGCCGAGTCTTTACCTTGGGGGCCGGGTTCTCACGCGTGAAGGGTTCTAACCCGGCTATATTCCGGATTACCTCCAACTTCTCTGTCAAGAAGCTCTTGATAGTCTTGTTGGTATCTCCGGCTGCAAAGCTATTGGTGGAGTATCGGAGCGAGTCCGTGGTATGCCCCGAATACTCGCACATTAACTTTGTGCGGATGGAGTTGGGTTGGATCCGGAAATCGACCCAAGTCTTTACCAGGTTGAGCCCAATGAGACCTTGGGCCGAGAGAACAGTTATTTTGGCCAATAAAGGTTGAATCGCCTCCCTGTCCGAGTCAGGGGCAAAGGCGTTGAAGGTCTCGAAGATATCGAGGAGGCCCTCTGAGTAACCCGGCAACCTCTTTTCGCCGGGATGGGAGGTGTCCCGGCAATAAAAATATGAAAGTTGCCAGTGTTTGACGTGGGAGTTAAGAGTGAGGGGTGGCATTAGAGAATTCTTGCGGTGCTGGATAGAGACCCCGCCGCAAGCGAGAAGTGCCCCGTCACCGCTTTCGCGGCACGGTTTGCACTGGAAAAGTTCGATGAATAGAGCCAAACTTGGCGGAGTGCATAAGTATGACTCGGAAAGAACAATGAAGTGGGAAATATTTAACACAGAGTTAGGCCCTATGTCAAATATCCGGAGGCCATAGTGGCTCAGAACATCTCGAAAGAAAGGGTGACTCGGAGGACGGAACCCCCGGGTCACGTGCTCTAAAAAGCATATTACCTCATCATTGGCAGGCGTGGGCCGGGTCTCGTCACCTGGCACCCTCCAATGGATATCCTTTTGAGAGGGGAGGACTCCTAATTCGGCCAGTTCTTCTAACTTGGCCTTCGTAACCGTGGACCGCGCCCAGTTGGCGGATATGGAGTTGGTGGTCTTGGCCTTGGCCGGCTGTTTCCCCTGCCTCTTGGGAGCCATGAGATTAACCTGCAAAGCACAAGATAGAAGGGTACAAGAAATAAGACTCGGAAACCATGAGCCATCCGAATATTTGCGAGGGATATCAAGAAAACATGGAAGCAAAGAGTTATCCGAGTATCATTCTATGGAGCAAGGTTACAAGTTATCCGGGTATCAAATATCGTTACAAAAACTATGAAGGGTTTACGTGTTGAAAGGTGTTTGGGGGAAGATGGATGGTTACCTCTGTATCTACTGCAAACAAAAGAGCCGGGAGAAGAGAATTTTCCGGGTGTCAACGGCAAGCGCGGAAATTTTGGGCGGCCCGAGCCTAGATTGGAGATTCCATTTCTAGATTTGTGGTGAAATTAGTGACTATGGGCAGTAGGGGAGTAAAGTGAAGTCTATATTCAATCCGTTGGGTGAGTTAGAATGAATTCGAGCGACCTAATTCGGCGTGACCAGAAAAATGACCGGCGGGTTGACTTAGATCTAATCTGAAGTAAATCGAGAAAATTGCAAGCACAAGTTAATGGATATGAGAGACTTACTGGAGGAGATCGAAATGAAGCCCGACAGAGGCAAATAGCACAAGCTTGGTGCCCCTTTGCGATTCCCGGCGGGCAGGTCGGGGGTGCGGCGGCGGATCTTGGCGGCGGCACGGGGCGAACCGTGGCGGAGCGCAGCCGGCGGCAGATTGGCTCTGGTGACACGCGTGAAGTCTCCGTGATGATGTTCTGTGAGTTTGGGTGCGGAGGCGAAGAGAAAGAGGAAAGGGGGAAAATGAGCCGTCGTGGTTGGGTTTACCTCTAAGCACTTATCTATAAGGGTGTGGGTGGATAAACCTAGTCCAACGGGTAGCAGCCGGAAATTTCGGGTTAACGGCTATTTGCCTGGATTTTGTGAGATATGCTCTAAGTGCTAGCCAGGATATCCGGACAAAAATGAGAAGGAGATCTTCCCCGCAACATCAGGGTCAATTATCGAGTAAAGCAAGCCCGATCTTTGACATTTTTGTCAAGGTGCTGGCCCGGGAAGTTAGGCAAGAGATTTGGAAGAAGCCGGGTTACTATATGGCCGTCGTGGAGTTAGGCCTAGCTGTTTATCAAAGCAATGTAACCCGACCTTCATTGAACTTGTAAGTTCGATAATTTTGCAGGGAATAGCGTGCGCTTCAAAGAGGATCCTGTGAAGCCCAAGCTATTCTGGGGACTACTGATGGAGGGATGATAACCCGGTAGGCCGACTCCAAGGTGCAATTCGGCCCAAAGGACGCTGCGCAAGATCCGGCTAAGGATAAAAGAACTTCTAGAAGGCCCAAGATTGTAGGCCTCGTAACCCGGATTGTGGGTTGCGGTAAGGAAAGTTAGGGTTTTATACGCAGTGTCTGGGTAGGATTCAGGGTGCGCCTTTGAGGGCAAGTCAGGGGGTTCGGGTGCTTTATAAACCGGCCCCTAAGTTAGGTTAAGAGAGATCCAAGAGTTCTAGCAATATCGCTTGATATCGAGCATCCAGTGTAACACAAGAGTTGAGTTAGTATATCGAGATTGGAGACTCGGCGACTTGATTGCCGGCTACCAGATCGAGTTCCATCATGTTTTCCTCTGAGCTAAACCCTCTCCCAAACACCTGTGTCGTCTTGCCCCAAGATCAGTTACCCCCGGTAACGTCTGCCGTGATTATCCCACGACAGAGGAGGCAGGGACCAGTGGCGGCCGGTGTAGTTCGGGGCAGATGTGTTCCGCCTCCCGATCGCCTCTAACCGCGTGGAAGCCTCTTGAGAGGTGTAGGAAGTGCGGTTATCCCCTAGTGTTCGAACCTCCAGAGAGTGCATGTCCCTTGACAGACCACTCTCCGACAAAATAAACAAACAAGAGTTGCTAATCTTGTCTCTAAGATTAGCTTGTGTGTTTGTGAGATGATCATATTTTCCTGATCATGAACTTAGAAGAAAGTATAGCAAAACATAAGAGTTTATTGTTAGGATAACAATAGTATTGAACCGACCCAAGTGTATGTTGTTGCTAAAAGAGACTAAACTATCATTATGCGTGTTTAGCAGAGGCATATGAGTTAACATTTTCTACAATTACAATACTATGAGAATATCTAGTTACCGCATGATTGAAAGTTATACTTTGAATATCATCAACCGTGTTGCCGTAACTGGGGCCTCTCGGTATAGAAAGTGTAATGGAACTAAGATCGTTGAAAACTACTACTTAATCCTCTTGAAGATAGAGAGATATATTCTATGGTCCCTCTCAGTATCAGTAATCACATATCGTCTGTCCAAACACGATGTGATTTTATCACACGGTCATCGGGGGTATGGATGAGAAAAGAGAACGATATCGGTAAACGAGTTATATGTGTTATGATCAAAGAGTTTGATCAGACTAGATGACTTAGTATCACCTCGTGATATTGTTGGTATCATGAAGTTAAGGGGATAAGTGCAATAAGTAACTTATTAGGTTCGCTCGTTCTCCGGGAACACACAGGAGCCATCATTGACGTCCACGATCCCGTTGTTGGTTATTGTTCGGAAAGTGTCCGAACATGATTGTGTGTTATAGAGCCTTTAAAGGTCACACGCTTAAGCCATGACATCCTTTTATTGAGAGAAATAATACGTTCTTAATTATGTTATGAATTTTCGATGTCGTTTCGATATCACAAAACAAGTCCGGTGTCAATCGGAGTGGTTTCAGAAAAATTACCATAAGAGAGAAATTATGCCGGTGTTATGTACAATTTATATGGGAATTTATGGAGAACATGATATGTCTCAGGGTGTTAGAAATGAGTTTCTAACATCGTTAGATAATATTGATGATTTTATCTATAGGGGTAACGGGGTTCCGGAAGAGTTTTTTGGGGGACTTTCCTTCTATGGAAGCAGCGCCGGGGAGGGGCAGTTTCCCTCCTATGGAAAAAACCTAATTTTAGGGAATGCTAGGTGGGGCCCATGTCTCACAAAATGCACGAGCTTTCCGTAGGAATTTTCCTGAATTTATTTGAGAAATAAATGAGAGAGAAAAAGAAAAGGAAAAAAAGGTGGGGGGATTGGACTCCACAAGGGAGTCCAATCTGATTTCCCCTATGAGGGTAGTGCGGCCAAGGGAAGGGAGGGGGAAACCGACTTACCCCCATGGAAGGTTCCCTCATAGCTCCACCTATATAATCCCCACCCCTCCTCTTTGGAGGACACATCAATTGAGCATTTTGGCCTTCTCTCTCTCTCATAGAACTAGATATCTAATTAGAGGACCTCTATAATTAGATCCTCTAATTAGAGAACCTCTGATTGAATTAGAGCCTCTAATTCGAAACATATCTAATTGAATTATAGCCTCTAACTCGAAATATCTCTAATTGAATTAGATCCTCTTATAATCGGGTTTTTGAGTTGTACTCTCCCGATTAGACTTAGCTCTAATTAGTTTTCTCTCTCATGTCTTGATAACTTTCAGATTCATAATAGCTTTAATAATAGTTGATTAGAGCTACCAATTAACAACGCCGGAAGACTGTCTCTTTTTGTCGGTGCCGAGTCCTGGACGGTGGAGCGATGACGGGTTGACACAAGCGTACGCGTGCACACCATAAGAGGGATTACACGTGTAATCCTTGTCGAGGGAAGACTTAGCGACATCCTTGCAACTAGGCCTAGTTGTGAGGATCTACAATTGTTCAGAACTCGTATACGACTACATCAGATCCGCTTCCCGACGAGTTGTTATCCTAATCCTCCCATGTATGGGCATGCCTTGTTATCTGCATAGTGATCTTGGCGGACTATGTAGGGAAAAAAATTAAAGTCTGCAGCATATACCACCACAATAGAGTGTCTTTCGTCCAACGAGTGGGAGTCAATATGGGCGTCCATGGCTCCGCTATTGTCCATTGAGACGAAAAGAGTTTCCAATGTAATGTCCACTAGCTATCGAACCTATAGGGGTCACACACTTAAGTTTGGTTTTGTTTTATGTGTATAATGTTAGGTCGGAAAAACAAGTAGTATCATCCGAACGGTATTCCCGAGTGATAGATATATTATTTATACCAGGGATACATTATAAAGAGGGAATTAGATGTCCCGGAGTGATAGAAACAATTAACAGTGAGACAAATAAAATCTGGACAACAAAAGATCAACTTGCACTTTCTTTCAAAAGGGGCAATTCTTGACACAAAAACAAAATAAAAAGGATAAGGAGCAGTTTCTACAGAGGTAACAACTTCCAAGACTCAGAGAAAGAAAAATCAAATAGAAGACAACATAAAGAAAACAAGGTGGGTTGCCTCCCACAAGCGCTTTTCTTTAACGCCCTTTAGCTAGGCAAAAAGCAAGAATCGAGTTTTGTCAGTAACTCCATCATCAAGATCATCACAAAGTTCTTCAATAGTGCAAATAGACATTTTAGGGGGATTCTCATTAAAAAATTGCCTAAGACTCTTGGATAATCGAGGATAGTATGTTTATTAGTTTTACTCAAAATAGGCACTCCCCCCTTAGTTTTCAAGGTTTCTTCCCCATTAATAGGTGAATTAATTTTTGGTTGAGGATTCTTGGTAACATACGTGAACTTAGGTTTCTTGCCTACATGAGTTTCCACTTTTTTTTAGCTTTGAGTGAGGATAAAGAGGCACCCAAGCTTTCTATAAATCCCTCAATTTTATCTATTCTAGAAGGCTGGTTTTCATTAGTTGTTATAGTCTATTTTTTTTAATTCTCTAGGTAATATTCTTTATAGATCCACCAAGATTACTCATTTGATCAATCAACTTATTATCTATTTCATTTTTCTTTTTCATGTTTCACATATTTTTCTCTATAATATCCTACCTTACTATCACATGTTCCAAAGTGACCTCAGTTTTAGCTTGATCGATAGGAGGATGTGCAACTAGGATTTCAATGACATTAAGTACCTCCAAAGTATGAGATCCCAAAAGTTTCCACCCATTAAAGTGTCAAGGATGTATCTATACCAATTTATGACACAAACATAAAATTTCTACAAAGAACAGTGGTGGCTTGCTTTTTGGTGGACATATGCTGAGCATCATTAATTCTATACCAAGCATATTTTAAACTTTCACCACCTCTTTGTTTGAAGGTGAGGACCTCAGACTTAGGGGACAAAACAAAAGGAGTAGAGCAAGACATTCTAACAAAGCAAATATAAAAGCAAAATAACAAAGAAAGTAAAAGAGTAGACACCAAAAAACTATTTTTTTATATATATAATGGAAACAAAGCTAAATTAAGAAAGAACAATACAAAAGGGAGAAACTGGAAGTGTGTAACCCCTCTAGATGAAAGCTTGAAGTCCCCGGCAACGACGCCAGAAATATAGATGTTAATGAGAGACTTCTTGCTTCTGAAGACTTGAAATCCCTCGCAATGGCGCTAGAAATATACCTTAATGGCGTGAAATCATATACCCATAGGGAGACCCCAAGAGGAAGGTATGATGTAGTCCAGCAGAAAATTTCCCCTATTTAAGGAACCAGGGTGATCAATCCAGTAGGACTTCGAAATCTCTCAGTAGGTTGGTTGTTGCCTGGCGCCTCTACGAGCGTGGACCTGCACATGGAACATAAACTCTCTCTTTCTTCCAACTTTCCGAGAAGGTTGTCAATCTTCCCGTCTTGCTGTGAACTAGAGAATTAAGCATATAAAATATATTAAAGATGACTAAAAGTAAACGGATCAACGAGCAATAGATGATGAAAAGAAAGTAAACAAGGTTGTATTCAATGAGGAAAATGGACTGGGGATATAGTTTCACTAATGGTGTCTCTTTATAAAACAATAAACATGTTGGGTAAACAAATTTCAGCTCGGCAATTGATAAATCATGAACACATAACAATAGTATTTTGAAGAGATATAGTTCACGGGTTCTAATCATGTAGGCGTTACGTCAAACATATATAGACCTCCATCCGACAACATATATAACTAATAGTCCACCTCAAGAAATCTATCCAGCAACAAAGTGATTTCTTGTGTGCAACAAATAATTATTATGTGTAATATTCATATATATTATAATAAAGGCTCAAATTTAAAAATAGTATTTTATATATTTAAGAATAAATATCCATATATCTCGAAATAATATCCATATATTTTACCGAAAAAGTTTTTTCTCTCAACTTTATAAATAAAGTAACCACCAATTTGAGTTCATACAACAAAGCCAACATAAATAAAAGGAGAGAGGCTAGATAGTAACTCGCTGGGGGGCAACAACACAGGTAAGCCCAAAACATCATAAAGTGAAGATCATAAGAGAAGGATTAATCGAAAATGGACTGAGGGAGTGTAACGCCCCCAAACACACGCGGGGCTCAGCTCGTGGGGGAGGTGGTGATCCGGCGCGCAGCCGCCACCAAGCGATCCAGCATGTCGTCCAGCTGAGCCATGTCCCGTTGTCTACATAACGGGTCCTGCTATCCTTTTATTTTATTTCCAAAAAATAAACATAAATAATAAATAGATTAATGAAACATACATAAATAAATATAATTTTTAAATATATTTAAAAAATGGGTAACCACATGTAGTACAAGAAGGAAGCACAGCCAAAATGAACAAGCAAAGAAACCAAAAACTGGCGATGGATCAAACAGCAGAAACGGTAGCCACGGACTAAAAGCATCTCCACCGGCACCCATCAAATATGTGTCCGGCATCCCCCAATTAGACCCCCTTGGGGGGTGCCGGACCTGTGTCCGATTATTTGATGGGCCGGTTCTACAGCGGCGCCCTCCAATGCAGATCATCTATCTAGTGGGCGTAGACACAAAAACCTTTTGGGTAGAGTAGAGACTTTCATTTCAACCATTCATACGATTACATTTGAACCTAAACTATGGCGAGAAATTTAAAACTAGCCTAAAACTATCCTATACGTCCTCCTCGTCATGGTTGTCGTCCTCCTCCTCCTCATCATCGACCGCCATGTTGGAGGGGCCAGCCTCGTCGTCATTCTCGGCACTGAACGACGGAGAGCTTGGCGATGGGTTCGCCACCTACGCGAGCCAGCGCTGCTCCGCCCTACCCTGCAGCCGCATCCAGTTCAACTGCGCCTGTTCTGAGTGTTGGCGCACGCGTGGCTCGTTCCGCCATCGCGCCTCGTCGTCCAGCGCCTTATCTTCGCGGTACCGAGGGAAGGCGTCCTCGACGCGGGCGCGGTGCGCGTTGTCCATGTCGCTCCGGGCAGGCTGCATTGCCTCTCGGCTTGCCCGCGCAGCATTCAACTCCTCGTGGGCCGCACGCTGGGCGGCCAGGAACAAGGCAGACTCGTCCTCCAATTGCGCGACGAGGGTCTGCTTCTCATCGGACGCCGCGCTGGCGTTGCTCTGCTCGTAAACCTTGCACTCGTCGTCTACGAGGGCGCGAACATACTCCTCCCTCTAGGCGGTCTCCAGGGATGCCCGAATAGCGGCAGCCTCGGCCAAGCCAGCGCGGACCCGGCGGAACGCCTCCTTGTTGCACCATGTGACGAACGAGTTGTAGGCCACTGATGGTGCAGGTCTTGCACTTGTTGGGAGACCCCAAGAGGAAGGTATGATGAGCACATTAGCAGTTTTCCCTCAGTAAGAAACCAAGGTTTAATCGACCAGTAGGAGGAAGGAGTAACTTCAGAAGGTTGAAGCAGCTGAGATGGCAGGACGCACTACCGGTTCAGAAGCAACATGGAACCTACACAACAAAATCAAATCACTTTGCCCCAACAAAGCATTGAGGTTGTCAATCTCACCAGTTTTGCTGAACACAAAGAGGTTAAACGTATGGTGTGGTAAACAGTAGGAAAACAATATGGAAGCAGTAGGTGTTTTATCAGTATGAGGAAAAGGAACCGGGGTCCACAGTTCACTAGTGGTGTCTCTACGTGAAAGATAAATAACATGTGTGGTGAACAAATTACAGCTGGGCAATTGACAGAAATGAAGGCTGCACCGTAGTGCATATGCAAGACATAAAGATTACTATGTGATTCATGCGGGCATTACAACAAAATACATAGACCGTCATCCAACTTCATCTATGACTAATAATCCACCCTCCGAATATCATCCGAACAAACGTTGGGTATTAAGTTGCAAATAACAGATAATCGCAGTAAGCAAAGTGTGTAATGTAAAGAATGTAAACTAGGTAAACACTGTTGTTTTCTCCCTAATGGCAACAACACATCCTCCATCTGTCACGTTTATGTCACTCGAACATAGATTCAAAGGAGGCATGAACCCACTATCGATCATAAATACTCCCTCTTGGAGTTACTAGCATTTACTTATCCAGAGCATCTACTAATAACGGAGAGTATGGAAGATCATAAATAACATATGCATGGAGATAACATGATAGATTGATAATCAAAAGACATAGCATTCAACATTCATCAGATCCCAGCAAACACAACATGTAGCATTACATAAATATGATCTCGATCATGTGAGGCAGCTCACTTGATCTAAACATGAGGTACAAAGTGGAGAGAACAACCATCTAGCTACTGTTATGGGCACGTAGTCTAGGGATGAACTACTCACGCAGGTGTAGACCCCTCCGGTGATGAATTCCTCTCCTGGTAGGGTTCCGGGGAGAGCTCCAGAACCCTCCCGATCTCGGGATGACGATGACGGCGGCCTCGGGTGTTTTTCGGGACAAAGTGGGATCTATTTAGGGTTTACGTCTCGGGGGGTATAAATAGGCGAAAGAGCAAAGGCGGTGGAGGCCGGTGGGGGGCACACCACCCCATGGCGCTGCCTGGGGTCGCGCCGCCCTATGGTGTGGGCCTCTGTGGCCGCCCTCCGGGTATCTTTGAGACTCCATGGAACCTTCGGGAATTCTAGACATCCGGGATTCGAATTTTTCAATTTCGAGAATATTTCCAGAATAACTTTTCCGAAACTAAAAATAGCAGAAAATAGGGAACTGGCTTTGTGGCATCTTTTGAATAGGTTAGTACGGAAAATCGATAAAAATGACATAAAGTGTATAGCAAACATGTGGGAAACAATAAGAAAACAAGATGGAACATCAGAAATTAAGGATACGTTTATGACGTATCAACATCCCCAAGCTTAGTTCCTACTTGTCCTCGAGTAGGTAAACGATAAAAACTCATAATTTCTGAGGTGACATGCTGACAACATAAACTTGATCACCAATAATGTAAAAGCATAAGTAAACTGAGATCATAGAACTTTAACACAAGCATGAAAAATAGAATTTTAATAATAAATCATAGCAATCACCTTGCATCATGAGAAGTAACACAAATAAAAGATCATGAATAACAATGCAACGAAAGATATAAGTTTGTTTCAAGTATAGAGAAAACATGTCAAAGTGATATTTCGCTAGTCCTTAAGAGTGGGGCAAAACATAAATGCCAGGACACCTTCAAAGTTCATGAGGAAGACTAGAAAAAATAATTAGAGAACAAGCAATAACACATCATGAATCAATTAATAATGTTTTTGGGACAAATGCACATAAAAATCAGAATGGCAACTATGCTCTCTCAACTGTGCATAAAGTTAGAAGATGGAGACTAAACATAAAAGTAAAATAAAGGCCCTTCGTAGAGGGAAGCATGGATCACTCATGTGCTAGAGCTTTTATTTTATTATAAAAGAGCTTGACACTCCTCCCAACTATCCTACACAAACCATGGCTAACTGAATCCTCGGGTGCCTGCGAACAATCACATACCGTGGAGGAGTGCCTATATCTTAAGAGAGGTGTATCCTTATGTCAACGGATGGTAAACATAAAATACAGTACGTCACAAGCCAACTAGACTTCACAAGAGCGGCTCCCATAGAAGGACCCATATGGGTATAAGTTCATCCCTCTTTCTCTTTTGTTTACACAATTATGCTTTGACTGATAAATCAGGGGCAAAAATAGTGAAGAGAATTTGTGTTATTAATTTGGAGCTGGGAACCCCGCTGCAGTTCTTCTATCATCGGATAAGCGGATGAAGCCACTAGTCCAGGGTGTGGAAGTCCAATCAACAAGTGAGATAAAGATTCTCTATTTACGTCCTCATGAACTAAAACAGGAGCACAAAACAGGAGTAATTTTGAAAGTTTTAAAGGTAACACATGAGCAATTTACTTCGGAGTGGAGGTTAAATACCACATGTAGGTAGGTATTGTGGACACAATGGGAAAACATTATTTCTTGGGATTTGGATTCACAAGTAGATCTCATACTCAGTATAGGTGGAGGCTAGCAAAAGACTGGGAGCGACAAATCAAGAGAGCATAAGAGCCATAATCATGCATAGCGACATAAACATCATTAATCAAAGAATAAGTGGTACCACAAGTTCAAAAAATAAATGATCATGGAGGCTATTAGTGACTGTTTCATAGTCATAAACATGGTGTGAGCACGCCAAGTCAACCAAAGAAAACATTCAGAGGAGAACACCACAAATTTATGCTTCAATATGACAAGTACAACTCATGATTCTTTCAATGGAACATTAAACACTCTCAGCTATTTGAGGATAATCATGCTACTAAATAATCACAAGGCTTTAGAAATAAAATAACATCTAGCATGATATGAAAAAGTCTAGCCACAATCTATACAAGCTTCTACTTGCACCGTTAAAAATTCTACCTCGAGCAACAGTTTCTTTTCCCAACAAGCACCATACAAAATATGCTTTAACAAAAACTCTGTAAATTCTACAGAAATCAAACATGCGAGTACTCACATAACACTACTAAAAGTAACAGCTCTGAATAAGAGATGCAATGAAAACAGGAGCTAAACAGGATTTTTTTGCAGCCAGTAGAAGAAAAACTAAGAATACTAGCATAGCAAGTATTCAAACGAAAAAGCGGAGCATGTCTCTATCCCAAACAAAGAATGCTAGGGTCAAACTATATTATTGCAGTAAGGAAAACAAAACAAAAGAAAACAAAAGAGAAACAAACAGACGCTCCAAGTAAACTTCATATGATGTGAACGAATGAAAATATAGTTTCACTAGAAGTGGCCTGATAGATTGTTGATGAAGAAAGGGATGCCTTGGTCATACCCAAACTTAGATGCTTGAGACTTCTAAAAATATGCTTGGATGAACCACGGGGGCATCCCCAAGCTTTGACCTTGCACTCTTCTTGATCGCATATATCACCTCTTCTCTTGACCCTTGAAAAATTCCTTCACACCACACTCAAACAGTAATTCACATTAGAGGGTTAGTGAAAAAATTAAAAATCCATTGGTTATGTATGGAACAAGTGCTATTGATACTTTTAAATATAAGCTACAGCCACTGATGTTTCGTGAAGCAAAGAAATCCACTTGACATCGCAAAAGAGCAAATGCAAGAAAAATGGCAGAATCTGTCAAAACCAGAACAGTCTGTAAAAACGAATTTTTTCGCGGCACTTACGTTGCTCAGATCGAAAAACTTAAAGAACAAAAAAGTTGCGGAATTAGCCGAGGAAAAAGCACAAGAAATTTCAGGTCATTCTGATTTTTCTATGATTTATACGATTTTTTTACGATGGACAGCAGAAATTTGTTTCCTGCGCAGAAATCCGAAAACTAACTCCAACTCTCGTCGGAAACCTTACTTGACACTACTAAAACATGAAAATAAAGATACAAAGGAGTTACTACAGAAGTATATAAACCATTTACTCAAAGAAAACATAGAGAAACAAAGAAAAAAATAAAACCATGGGTTATCTCCCAAGAAGTGCTTTTCTTTAACGTCTTTTAGCTAGGCTCAGAAAAGTGGAAATCAAGTATTTTCAAGTGAAGAAGCATCCAAATTGTAACTTTTTATAATAATAGAATAAAAAATACAACTTCATTCTCTTTCTAGGAAAGTGTTCCATACCTTTCTTGAGTGGGAACTTGAATTTAATATTCCCCTCTTTCATATCAATAACAGCACCAACAGTTCTAAGAAAAGGTCTTCCAAAAACAATTGGACAATAAGGATTGCATTCAATATTCAAGACAACATAATCAACGGGGACAATATTATTATTAACCATGATAAGAAAATCATCAACTCTCCCCAAAGGTTTCTTTCTAACATTATCAATCAGATGAATATCCAAATAACAAGGTTCCAATGGTGGTAAATCAAGAATATCATGGAGTTTCTTGGGCATAACAGGATACTAGCACCAAGATCACATAGAGAATTGCAATCAAAATCATTCACTTTCATTTTAATAATAGGTTCCTAACCATCATCTAGCTTCCTAGGGATAGAGGTTTCACATCTTAATCCATCCTCTCTAATTTGCATGAGAGCATTTGTAATATGTTTTGTGAAATTCATATTCATAGTACTAGAATTAGGACAAGTAGAAAGATTTTGTAAGAACTTAATCACTTCATTTATGTTATAGTCATCAAAATTAAGATCATTTTTATCAAATATAATGGAATATTGTCTCCCATGTTTCTCAAAATTTCAGCACTTTTATCAGGAACATTTTCAGCAGTTTCAGGCAGTTTTGCATTTTTAATAGCAGAAGTGGGAGCGTTTCCAACACCAATTACTTTACCATTGATAGTAGAAGGTTTTCTAGCATGAGAGGCTTCGGTTTTACTAGTGGTGGTAATGCTGCAAACATTACCTATATTATTCTTTCTAGCAATTTCATCTTCTTTTTCACATCTAGCATGCAATTCAGCTAACATCCTAACATTATCATCAGTTCAAATTTGGATAGCATTTAAAGTTTTACTTTCTTTAACATCATGAGGCATAACCTTTAGTTTCAGAAAATCAACATCAAGAGCAAGGCTATCAACTTTAGAAGCAAGAACATAAATTTTGCCAAATTTTTCCTCAACAGATTTATTAAAAGCAGTTTGTGCACTAATAAAATTCTTAAGCATGTTCTCAATAAGAGAGGGTACACTTTTATTGTTATTGTAGGAATTACCATAAGAGTTACCATAAGCATTTCTATTATTGGGAGGATAAGGCCTATAATTGTTGCTACCAAAATTATTCCTATAAGCATTGTTGTTAAAATTATTATTTATAATGAAGTTCACATCAACATGCTCTTCTTGAGAAACCAAAGAGGCTAAAGGAACATTATTTGAATCAACAGGAGCATGGCCATTCACAAGCATAGACATGATAGCATCAAGTCTTTCATTCAAAGAGGAGGTTTCTTCAACAGAATTTACCTTCTTACCAGTTGTAGCTCTCTCAGTGTGCCACTCAGAATAATCTACCATCATATCATCAAAAAGTTTTTTTTCTGCCCCCAAGGTCATGGACATAAAGGTTCCTCCAGCAGCTGAATCCAAAAGGTTTCTTGAAGAAAGATTTAGACCTGCATAAAAGGTTTGGATGATCATCCAAGTAGTCAGTCCATGAGTGGGACAATTATTTACTAAAGATTTAATTCTTTCCCAAGCTTTAGCCACATGCTCATTATAAAGTTGCTTAAAATTCATAATGCTACTTCTTAAAGATATAATCTTAGCTGGAGGATAATATTTTCCAATGAAAGCATCTCTACACTTAGTCCAAGAATCAATACTATTTCTAGGCAAAGACAGCAACCATTCTGTAGCTCTTCCTCTCAAAGAGAAAGGAAACCATTTTAGTTTAATAATATCTCTATCTACATCTTTATATTTTTTCATCTCACATAGTTCAACAAAATTATTAAGATGGGCAGCAGCATCATCAGTACTAACACCAGAAAATTGCTCTCTCATAACAAGGTTTAATAGGGCAGGCTTTATCTCATAAAAATCAGCAGTAGTAGCAGGTGGAGCAATAGGTGTACTAATGAAATCATTGTTGTTGGTGCTAGCAAAGTCACACAACTTAGTGTTCTTAGGAGTAGTCATTTTAATAAGACTAAAAATAGGAATAAAACTACAGCTAGAATAAGATTTTTTTTTGTGTTTTTGATAAAGAGAAGCAAACAAGACATAATTGAATAAACTAAGCAAAAATGAAACAAAGAAAAGAGATTGGAAGTGAGAGACTCCCCTTGCAGAAATTCTCTTCCTCCCCGGCAACGACGCTAGAAAAATAGCTTGATGGTGCAGGTCTTGCACTCGTTGGGAGACCCCAAGAGGAAGGTATGATGAGTACAGCAACAGTTTTCCCTCATTAAGAAATCAAGGTTTAATCGACCAGTAGGAGGAAGGAGTAACTTCAGAAGGTTGAAGCAACTGAGATGGCTGGGCGCACTACCGGTTCAGAAGCAACATGGAACCTACACAACACAATAAAATCACTTGGCCCCAATAAAGCAGTGAGGTTGTCAATCTGACCGGTTTTGCTGAACACAAAGAGGTTAAAAGTATGGTGTGGAAATAGTAGGAAAACAGTAGGAACATTATGAAAGCAGTAGGTGTTTTATCAGTATGAGGAAAAAGGACCGGGGTCCACAGTTCACTAGTGGTGTCTCTCCGTGAAAGATAAATAACATGTGTGGTGAACAAATTACAGTTGGGCAACTGGCAGAAATGAAGGCTGCATTGTAGTGCATATGCAAAACATAAAGATTACTATGTGATTCATGCGGGCATTACAACAAAATACGTAGACCGTCATCCAACTGCATCTATGTCTAATAATCCATCCTCCGAATATCATCCGAACAAACGTTGGGTATTAAGTTGCTAGCAACAGATTATCGCCGTAAGCAAAGTGTGTAATGTAAACAATGTAAACTAGGTAAACACCGTTGTTTTCTCCCTAATGGCAAAAACACATGCTCCATCCGTCACGTTTCTGTCACTCGAGCACAGATGCAAAGGAGGCATGAACCCACTATCGAGCACAAATACTCCATCTTGGAGTTACTAGCATCTACTTGGCTAGAGCATCTACTAATAACAGAGAGCATGCAAGATCATAAATAACATATGCATGAAGATAACATGATAGATTGATAATCACAAGACATAGCATTCAACATTCATCAGATTCCAACAAACACAACATGTAGCATTAGATAAAGATGATCTCGATCATGTGAAGGAGCTCACGAGATCTAAACATGAGGTACAAAGTGGAGAGAACAACCATCTAGCTACTGCTATGGGCCCATAGTCCAGGGATGAACTACTCATGCATCACTTCGGAGGAGGGCATGGTGGTGTAGACCCCCTCCGGTGACGAATTCCCCTCCCGGCAGGGTGCCGGGGAGAGCTCCAGAACCCTCCCGGTCTCGGGATGACGATGACAGTGGCCTCGGGTGTTTTTCGGGACGAAGAGGGATCTATTTAGGGTTTACGTCTCGGGGGTATAAATAGGCGAAAGAGCAAAGGCGGTGGAGGTCGAGAGGGCCCACAGCACCCCATGGCTCGGCCAGGGGGCGCCGCCCTATGGTGTGGGCCCCCTGTGGCCCCCCTCCGGGTCTCTTCGGGACTCCGTGGAACCTTCGGGAATTCTAAGAATTTCGGGCTTCGAATTTTCCAATTTCGAGAATATTTCCAGAACAACTTTTTTGAAACTAAAAACAGCAGAAAACAGGAAACTGGCTCTGTGGCATCTTGTCAATAGGTTAGTCTGTAAAATCGATAAAAATTACATAAAGTGTATAGAAAACATATGGGAAACAATAAGAAAACAACATGGAACATCAGAAATTAAGGATACGTTTATGACGTATCAGCCACGACCTAGTCGGGCCAGAGCGGAGAGCGCTGGTGCTCGGGCTCCGCCTCCTCCGGCTGCTCGGGCTCGGTCTGCTGCAGCTGCGCTGCCTACTCCTCCTGCGGCGGCAGCTCCGGCTCCACCATCTCCTCCTGTCAATGGAACACGTCTTCATTATCGCTGCTGATGTTCTGTGGCAGCGGGTTCAGGCCACGGCGCGCCTCCTCTTGTGTGAACGTCGCCCAACCAGTATGGAGACGACGCGGCATGGTCTCTGGTGGAGCGTAGAGCGGCGATGGCGAGTGGTAATGGTGAGTGGGGCGGCGATGGCGAGTGCCAAGTGCGGTGAAGGCTCGGTGCCTCTTATAGTGGAGGGTGGGCGGGAACGATGGCGCGGGAAACGGCGGGTGGGCGGGAAGCAGGTGAGGACGCGCCGGAGCACGCGTCCCGTCGGAGTACACGTCGCCTGGCGGCCAGTCGAGCGTCCTGTCGAAGTACACGTCGCCTGGTGGGTAGTCGCGTCCCGTCGATGAAGGCGGCGACACGTCGCCTGGCGGCCAGTCGCGTCCCGTCAAAGTAAATGGCGGTGACACATCGCCTGACGGGCAGTCGCGTCGCATCGTCGCCATTAACACGGCCTGACCGGCCTCCTGCCATGGCGCCTTTAAACTGCCTGGTGGCGGTTTGTGTCACTGACGTGCGGGGGCCGCCTGTCGGGTGGGGCGACCGGACAATGTCCGGCGCCCCCAAGTAGGCCCCCAAGTTTGGCGGGTGGGCTGAGGGCCCGGACAAAAACTTGGCGGGTGGACACCTTTGGAGGATGCCGCTGCGGCGTTTTTTTTTTGGTCCAGACCCCCATTAAGCCTTTGGAGGTGTTTGGGGGGGGGGTGTCGGTGGAGATGCTCTAATGGGCTGGGCATAGCAAGCACACGTACGCATACGCAGATATGGTGTTGTTTCTCAGCCAAAAGCGGGAATAGGGGGTCTCCCTATGTCTCGCTCCTAACGAGTTGAAATATTATGCAGTGCCCCCCCCGAGAGCGCTACAGTAGAGAAGGGCGGATAAGGCAGGCGTCTGCGAGGGTTTCGTGCTCGGGCCCGGCCCGATCCCGGATCTCCGCCGCCGGCGTCGCTGGAGGTGGTAGAGATGGGGGAGGTGCTCGGTGCGCCAATGTATATATAGAACTTAGATCTACTAGTAGTTGTTCTTCCTGCTTGGTGTATGGCGTTATGCCGTGGGGAAGTCCATCGCCGAAGCTCACGAGCGCTTCATGGCGTTGGGTGGTTGTAGTTTGGTTACGGGTCAAGCTCCAGCGGGTGGAGATGATGCGCTGCTCTGCTTCCACTTCCCCCCTCCCCCACTCCCTAAATAAGCTCGTTTTTTCTCGGTTCCGAAGCTGCATCGATCTTCTTCCTCTGCCTCCTCTGTACCGTGGCAGGCTACAGAGTTATGATGGCGGGCTGGTTCTTCTAGGGGTGCGGCGGAGGATCCAGGGTGCGTTGTTTGCTGCTCCTGCTGCTAGATACTGGCTCCAGCAAGCTACCTTGGTGGTAGTGGAGGGGCGCATCGCTGCTGCGATGTCTAGGGCAGTGCAGCCATGGAGTATTGAAGCTTCTTCCTCATCGAGCTCATCCTTGGTCCGTGGTGACCCACTGCGGCTGGTAAGCTCCAGCCCCCTTTCAACCTCAGATGCGAGGCCCTATCAGGAGCTGGCTGTTGCTGCGGTGCACGCCATCGTCGGCGCAAGTGGTTTCGTCCCCGCGGCGGCGCTAGGCGACCACAAGCCGAGCTTCTCCCTGACTGGTTCTTGGCTCGTCGGTGGGGAAAGAGAAGGACCCGATTGTAATCTCAATCTTTCGAGTAGGGTCTTTTCTGTTGTTTTCAGCTCCTCTGTATTTATATTGTACACCCGCTGTTGCATCTAATGGAAGCTTCTAGCCCCTTCCGGGGCACTCCTTGTTCAAAAAAAAAACGAGTTGAAATATTGTCTCGCTCTCGCTTGAAGAGGACAAGAGCTGGGCCAGCCCATTAATGAAAACCACTCGGTCCTATGCTCTGAACGAAGAAGTTACAACTCCTGATGCTAAACATTTTAGAAATTTGTTCATTTTCAAAAGTTGTTTATTTTAAAATTTTGTTTATTTTTAAAATGTGTTCATTTTCAAATTTATTTATTTTAAAAAATAGGTCATAGTTAAAAAAAATCATTTCAAAATTTGTTCATCTTCAAAATTGTTTATTTTCAAAATGTATTCATTTTTTAAATTTGTTCATTTTAAAAATTGTTTATTTTTAAACTATTTACATAATCAAAATTTGTTAGATTTTTAAAATTATTCTTTTTTGAAAAATGTTCAGATTTTAAAAAGGTTTGTTTTTTAAAATGATTCATATTTTTAAAATGATGTAGAAACCAAATAAAAAAGAAACAGAGAAAAATAATTGAAAAAAGAAATAGTAAAAAAAGACTCTAAAGGAAAACAGACACAAACCTGAAGATGGGCCCATAAACGCTGCCGATCGCTGCGAGCGAGTCGGAGTACCGACTCGGTAAGAGCGATACATAGGGGATCCCCTATAGCGCGCTCGTTGCGAGCGCTTCCATCGGCTCGCCCGCACGGAACACCTGGTCAGAGGAGAGATGGGCCGGCCCATTAGGACGAAATGGTTTCTGCAACTGCGCTAGTTTTTTTTCCAAGTATGAACAATTTTAATTTTGAATAATTTTTAAGTTTTTTATAAATATGAACAATTTTTAAGTTTGAACGCTTTTAAAAAATAAACGATTTCAAACATGATTAAATGTTACTATGAAAAAATCTTAAATTTGAACGATTTTTAATTTGAACTTTTTCATTTGAAGTTTTCTAGATTTAAACATTCTTATACAAACAAATTTCGAATTTGAAAAAAAAATGAATATTTTTCAGTCTGAACAAAAATGATTCTGAACGAAAACTTTCGGTGAAAAAAAAAAAACAGAAAACTGAAAAGAAGATTAAAGATATACACGAATGTTCTATTAGCCCAGTGGTTGTTCTCCCCTGAACCCGTCTCGTAGATCAGGAGTTCGAACCCCAGCCTCACCCCTTATTTTCGTATATTGTATAATTAAAACATGGCACGAATGGGCCGGCCCAATGGAGGCATGCGCTGCGGGCAAGTTGGTGATACGTCTCGCATTAAGCGATAGGTAGTTGCTGCGCTGCGCGGGCATGCCGGGCTCGCCGAGTGGCTCGGCGTCAAAGAAGAAGGTGCAGGCCGCCATGGAAGTATGTGTGCAGGTGAGCAAGGTCGTGCTTGAGCAGAGCTAAGTGTGGCGACGCGCTTGATTGTTCTGGTGCGGGAGCAAGGGGAGAGGTCGGGGAGCGAGCACGGTGGAGAAAGCGAATGGGGGAGGCTGGGCATATATGGTGCCCGGGGACGGGGAGCCCCTATACCTCGCTTGAAGCGAGCAGAAGACCCAGCTCGCCTACGTTCACGCTGTGATGGGCCCGGCCCACCAAGAGATGTGCCTCTGCTAAAACTGCCATCGGCCACCAGCGTATGGACACATGCGCAGACTCCGCTGCTACACTAGCTTTCGTTGCCCACTGTACTACCGAAATGGCTGGGATCTTTTCTTCTTCTTTGCTTAGCTTGATACGTGCACACACGTGACTACACAATAACACAAGCATGCATCAGGTGCCATAGTTGTGCTTGTGCCTTTCACTAACGGAAATGAAAGGAACAAATACATGCACGTAATAATCCCGAGATATCCCGAAAATCCGATCGACTATATAAACAAGAAAAATAAACAAAAGTTTAATTTGAACGATTTTCAAATTAGAACAAAAAAATCTTCGAACAATTTTCGAATTTGAACGTTTTAAATTGTGAAAGGTTTGCAAAATGAACAATTTTTTTTGAACAATTTCGAATTTGAACGATTTTTTATTATGAACATTTTTAAAAAAAATCAACAATTTTCTATAGGATATGATCGATTTTTCATTTTGAACACTTTCCAAATATAAACGATTTTCAAACATGATTGTTTTTACACATGAACAATTCTCACATTTGAACGGTTTTTTAATTTGAACATTTTTATCCAAAATATTTTCGAATTTGAACATTTTTTAGTTTTGAATAAAAGTAATTCTGAAACAGAAAATAATAAAACAGAGAAAGAAACATAAAAAAGAGAAAGAATAAAACAGCAGATCCAATCATGCCGTATTTTTATTTGAACATTTTTTAAAAGTAGAAAAAATTTCAAAACAAATATTTTCGAGCAAAAAGAAAAATAAAACTAAAAACAAATAATAAAATAGAAAAGAAAGAAACAAAACAAAAATAAAAAAACAGAAAATAGAAAATAAAATACGAAAACTGGGACAATAAAAAGGTAAAAGAGGCAAACCATAGACGAATCATGTGCGTAGCCTAGTGGTCTCCTTCTCCTTCCCACGTTCGATAACAGAAGGTTGGATGTTCGAATCCCTCCACCGCTACTTCTTTTCTCGGTACCAATAAATAACGGGCCGGCCCATTTTTAATCGCGTAAGCGGGCGAGTCCTTGTAGCGGCTCGCTATAAGTGTTACATAGGGTTTGCAATACATAGTGCTTGCAGGAAATAGAAGCACCGGGGCAAACGCTTCCGCATTAGGACATGGCCTGTGCTAGACTTGTCGGGCCACTTTGCGGCCCACAAAAAAATATGGGCTACAACGAAAACTGAACCTTTCAAATCGGTGTGCAGTGTTATGTTCTTCATTTCCTTAGCCAAAAAACTTCTCAACTCGCAAGTCATAACGCTCGCATCAACACTAACAAAAGTCTTCATTCAACCAAAACAAAACTACTCCCTTCAATCCATAAAAAATGTTGCCCATTTTATACTAAATTAGTGCAAACTTTATACTCCCTCTGTCTCAAAATAATGCTGGAGAAATGGTTTGAAATAGATGTATCTATCACTAAAATGCATTTAGATAGATTCATCTCTATGACACTTATTTTGAGACAGTGGAAACACTAAATAAGCGACATTTTTTATGAATCGAAGAGAGTCCCAAAATCCTCCAATTAGAGCAATGCGATCGTGGAAGAATCGTGGGCAGAGAACGCGCCGCACGCCATACGGCTCTGAACTCTGGTGTGGACAACAAGGACGAGATTAATAAGATTCATGTGACCGTCGGTTACTTGAAATTAAGCATGCATGCCACGTAGCTAGACAGGACCTCATTCGAGAATAGTTAGATGAGTGCGCCAGGAAGTGGACGTACGATAATAATGTGAGGCAGTGGAGATAATTCTGAATTTCTGATCATGTTTGGACGGAAAAGAGAAAAGCTGGAGGCTATTTCCATACTTCTGAATGCGATATCTCTCCTTAATAAGTGATCTATGGTGTGAAAAAGAAAATGCCTATGGTCGGTAGTTGACGACAGCTTCGTTGCTAAAAGCACATAGTATATATATATATATATATATATATATAAAGCGGCTTGCTCGAAGATGTGTTTTTATTTTCATATAAAAAGAAGACGTTGTTTTGGATCTTTTAGAGGTCTTCCTGTGATAATATTGGATCTTTCGGCAGCTGCCACTCCGCCAGAGTCCATGCTGATACAGTGATACTGCATATATGTACTTCAGTTTCCTTGATAGGGTGATGTACTGTTGTACAAGTAGCTGTGTAGACGAGTGACCTGTATATATATATATACACGTCATATCAACTTGTATTCAGGTCGAATGGTCGATCTCTATGCTCGAAATTAGGTGCTGCAACTACTTAGGCACGTCCACAATATTATCAAAATTATTATATACTTCCTCCGTTCTAAAATGTATGACTTTTTAGCGAGTTAAAATAGTTTGCTAATTTTTGTTTGGAACGGAGGGAGTATGCCGGAATCAGCACCTCACCTGGTTCGAATCTGTACTGAAGCATGCAGGCCGAGTTTCTAAATCGATAAATACAAAGAATTCTCTTATACTGCAAAGTCAGGTCCTGTTTCAATCGCCGAAACTCCACGGGACGCGTTGCATGACGGCAGATTCCGACGAGAGCTAGTAGGGGGCCGTAGCATAGCAGGAACAGAGAGCCTACGGATCGCAGCGTGTCACGCATCACAAGTCTCGTCTCGAAGCATGCAGCGGCCGCAGCAGCGACAACCAGAAATGGAACATCCGACACCGGCACCACCGCATCGCGGCACAGACCGGCTGTGCATCCGTGAATTAAGAGAAAAAAAGGGATCGAGAATAAAAGCAGCACAGACCCGGGTGGTCGGGTACTCGGGTTGTTTCGAATGAGTGAAGGACAATAAAAACAGTATCACCGACGTCGTACTCCGTCGGTTATTGCTTGTTTCTTTCAGGAGAGTCACCCATGTTTTCTGGCTCTCCCCTCCTTCTTATGTTTGGCTAAGCTGTATGGCTGAGCCTATGTATTACCCTATGTTTGTGGACTATGCTGGCTTTGTTAATTTAAGGTTGGGCATCTTATGCCTTTTTTTAAAAACATAAAAACTCACTATAACCGAGCAAGCAAGCCGCCTCATTAAAAACTTTCCAGTCCCCTTAGGTACCCTGGAAGGAAAAGAGTACGTAAGAAACTTGCTGCCCCCACAATTACAAGATTGTTACATCTTCAGCTAGACAAGAGAGAAGAAAATCAGGAGGTTCCTCATGCCAAACAATTGACATGGGTCCCTCGGCTAATCTAGCTAAGAGATGAGCAGCCCTATTAGCTTCTCTCGGACAATGGGAAAAGATTACACGAGTAAAATTGCGTGACAGAAAAGCACAGTCCTCGAAAATAGCCGCCGCAGGCCCAAAAGAATTCCCGCCATTAATCATCACATCCATAACCTCCATGCTGTTGGAATTCACCACCAATCTGTTGCAACCCACTTGTCCCGCAAACAGTAGACCGTTACGCAGCGCAATCGCCTCGGCCATCCCCACATCCGCTGCATTGTTGATCATCCGATTACCTGCAGCAATAAAATGCCCATGATCATCTCTGAGTATAGAACCGACACTTCCTGTACCTGAATCACAGTTGAACCCAGCATCCACGTTCAATTTAACAAAGTCAGAAGGAGGTTTAATCCATCCGTGGCGTTTGATCGTCCGATTTCTTGCCCTGGCTCTCGAATAATTCAGAGATAAAGTTGATATTGCTTGGGCCGATCTAGGCGCTGATTGCACCACCTCCCCTTGTGTCGCCTTTATCCTCTCCCACCATATATACCAGACCGCCACCGCCACCAGGTCTTTTACCTCAACCTCGTCAAGCAGCGGGGCGTTACCCCTACCATCGCGGAGCAGCACCTCGAGAACCGAACGTCCCTCGACCTCCACTGCACACGCATTAGAGATAATCTCAGGCATCCCTAAGTGCATCCAGATCTCCTTGACCCTGGGACACCTGAAGAATGCATGCCTGATACTTTCACAGTCCGTGTTGCAAAGTGTGCACTGTCCAGACGGGATCATGTGCCGATTAGCTAAAACCCCGTTGCATGGGATCGCACCCAAAAGAGCTCTCCAACAGTGGATCTTGATCTTTGTTGGAACGTGCAGCGCCCAAAGAGATTTCCAAATGGGGCTGTTTGATGACGTACCAAAAGGCGTAAGTCTACGCAGTTTACTACCATGTTGATGTTCCCACTCCAAGTGATAACAAGAACGGACCGAAAATACCCCATTCTTTGAGTAATGCCAGCTAATAAAATCCTCAAACCTTCCAATGGCGAGGGGTATTTTTAAAATAAGTTGGACATCCACCTCTCAGAATAGCTCTCTGATAAGTTCCACATCCCATTGCCTTTGATTCCGTATCAATAAGATCTGACACTTTTGAGTAAACGATATTATTTCTTGTAGTGATGATCCTCCGATTGCTGCATCATGGTATCCAGGGATCATCCCATATATTGATCTCCGATCCATCGCCCACTCTCCATATATACCCTCTTTTAAATGATTGAATGCCAGCCCAAATACTTTGCCACGTGTAGGAGCTACCTTTTTTGAGTTGATAGTTAAAGATATCACCATTGGGATAATACTTAGCTCGTAAGATAGAGGCACACATCGAGTTTGGTTCAGAAATCAGACGCCAACACTGTTTCGACAGCATTGCAAGATTAAAGCATTGGAGATCCCTGAAACCCATACCACCCTGTCTTTTGGGAACACACATCTTCCACCACGCGAACCAATGCATATGTTTTTGTTGGTCTTCATCTCCCCACCAGAACTGGGACATTGCTGATAAGATCCCTTTGATAATCTGCTTGGGTAGCTTAAAGACTGACATGGCATATGCCTTTAACGAGTCTCCTAAAATTTGAAGAGAGAGCTGGTAATATCATTGGGGTAAAAGTTTGTAGGGGGGCCCCGGCTGTCTCCCACCTGCTGTTCGCTGATGATTCTCTCATTCTTATGAGAGCGGATAGGTCCAATGCCGAAGGGTTGAGAAGAGTGCTGGATGATTATTGTTCGGCTTCGGGTCAATTGGTCAGTGAAGCGAAATCAACCATATTTTTCAGCCCTTGCACGACAGTGGATACTAGGGTGGAGGTATGTACGGTTCTCAATATTTTGTTTGAAGCTATCACTGATAAATATTTGCGTTTACCACCGCTGTTTGGTGTGGACAGATCGGACTGTTTTCAGCATCTAGTGGATAGGGTGTGTAAATTGCTCAATGGATGGAAGGAGAAGAAATTGTCTTTTGGAGGTAAGGAAGTGCTGTTAAAGGCGGTTATCCAAGCTATCTGTCAGCAGATAATAAGAGAGACCCATCTTGTGTCGAAACCCAACTGAATTAGGATTTTTTCAAGGAAGCACCACTCCACCCTATCATAGGCCTTATGCATGTCGAGCTTCACAGCACATGTACCATATTTACCCGTTCTCTTATTTTTAATCGAATGATAAGACTCATAGGCCACCAAGAAATTATCCATAATCAATCTTCCGAGAACAAAGGCGCTTTGTGTAGGGGAAATAATATCAGCTAATAGATGCTTTAATCTGTTTGCAATTAGTTTGGAGATCACCTTGTAGACCACGTTGCAGAGGCTGATAGGCCAAAACTGAGAGATATTCTCCGGACACTCCACCTTCGGAATAAGAACAATTGTGGTGTTATTCCACCCCTCCGGAATAGAGCGAGAATTAACTGCCTGCAATACTTCATCTGTTAAGTCTTCCCCAATAATGTGCCAAAAACGCTTATAGAAAACCGCATGTAACCCATCCAGCCCCGGGGCCTTTAGATCACCAATGTTAAACATAGCCTTTTTAACCTCCTCCCTAGTGTACGCCGTTGTCAGTGTCCCGTTCATCGCGTCCGTAACACAGGGCTGCACCTTATCGACCACCTCCTGGCTCGGATTCTGCACCTCCGAACTGAAAAGATTTTGAAAGTAATTAGATGCCAGGTCCCTTAACTGATTCGGATCCTCCACAGTATCCCCATTTTCGTTCCTGAGTGATTTAATAAAATTCTTTTTCCTGCGCGCCGTCGCAGAACGATGGAAAAAATCAGTGTTTTGGTCTCTGTGTTGGAGCCAGTTCACGCGGCCCCGCTGCACCCAGTAGAGCTCCTCCTGCTCGAGGAGATCCTCAATCTGCAGTTGGATGTCTCGCTGGCCTCGTCCGATAAAGGGCCAGCCATTACAGTATTCAATTCCTTCTGAAGCATACGAAGCCGATGTCTCGGCCCTTTGAGCACCGTTTTGTCCCAAGCATGGAGAGCGACGTGTACCTCTCGAGTGTGCTCGCTCAATGAAGCTTGGGCATGTAGTTGTTTGGCCCGCTCCCAAGCCGTTTGAAGAATAGTCTCGATTGAATTCTCACATAACCACCGTGCCTCAAACTTAAGTTGTTTCTCTCTAGCCACCAAATTCGGCCCGGAATTGGACTCAGTATTGATGACAATCGGTCTGTGATCCGATTTTCCGAAGTCCTCATTAATAACAGCAGCTAGTGGAAATATAGCTCCCCACCTGGGATCACACACCGCCCGATCTAATCTTTCTCGAATCCGTCCTCTCCTCCAGGTGAAAATGTCACCTCTATAGCCCATATCTTCCAAGTTACACTCTCACAGAACATTACGAAAACTCTGCATGCACCGTTGAGGCCTGGTAGCTCCTCCCTCCTTCTTGTTGGAGGATAAAATCTCATTGAAGTCTCCCGCCAATAACCATGGGAGATCAACAGCCCCATGCAGATTACAAATATGTTCCCACGTCAAGTGTTTCCTATCCCCGCTTGGCTCGCCATATAAGCCAGTAAAACGCCATCCCGTTCCACCATGCTCAGATATGCGAAGATCAATAAAATTGGGGGTTACTTCCATCGATGTTATAGAGATAGTAGAATTCCACAACATCACCAAGCCTCCACTACGCCCATCACTCACCGAGACCGCCATCTCATCAAAACCCAACCTTCTACGAAGATTTTCTGCCTTAACTTGACACAGATGTGCTTCAGACAGAAAGAGCACATCTGGATGCAAGCGCGCCTGGAGCTCCAGGAGCGCACGAACTGCCGAGGACTTATGCATTCCTCGGCAGTTCCAACATATGATAATCATTGCTCCCGGCGGCGCCCGTCGAACGAGCCCGCCGATGAATTAGATGGTGTTTGCTTACTGTCAGTGTCCCCCTTGTGTCTTTTGTACGACTCCGAAGATGAGTTCCCCTTGCTTTGCTCCTCCACAGCACCTGCACGGGTAGTATTATCGATGACAACCAGGGCTCCTTCTGCAATGTTTTCAGGGAGATAATTATGCCTCTTTCGTGCTGATTTTTCCGCCTCTGTCATCACCACATCCGCCCTCTTGATGGGGCTAGACGCAGTATCCGCTAGCTCGTTATTCTCCAGCCCTGTTTCCTTCCTCCCCACGTCCCGTTCTGGATGAACACGCCATTCATAGTCAGGGGCGCCTCTGCCGCGACCACTACCCGCCGGGTCTCTCCACCCCCTGTCCTCCCTCTGCCAGCATCGCTTGATCCCATATTATGTCTACGCCCCTGCCAAGTTTCCCACTCGGCCTTTAGTCAGTCTCCCCACTTGAGCATGGATACGTCGTGTTCCCCCGAGCCGCACTCGGTATAGGTGTGCCCAAGCAAACCGCAAGTACCACAGAATTTGGGAAATTTCTCAAATTTTATTGCGTAAAATTCTCTCTGTCCGGCCCTGGATACCGAGACAAATCTAGCTAGAACTTTGCGCACATCCAGCTTGACCCGGACCCTGACAAAATTACCTATCCCAGTCAGTTCAGCTTCCACCTTCAGAACCTTCCCAAGTTTCTTTTCAGCCAAATTTGTGATCAAACTAGTGGATTTCCTATACCCCGGAGGGAGATTGTGAATCTGAACCCAAATAGCAATGGAGTTCAGCTCCACTGATTGGACAGCCTCCAACCCATCATAGGGTTCAATTACAACCGCATGCTGCCTAAACAACCACGGGCCACCTTTAGTAATCTTCATCCAGTCGCCAAGACAAAAACTTTGAACCGTGAACAGATTCTCCTCAAGAGCCGTAATTTCCACCGTTTTAGCCGGGGACCAAGCGTTTATCATAGTTTGTTCAAAGGTTTGCACACTGAATTTATTGGTCATGTGGACACGCGCTAGGGCTAGCCACTTGACCCCCTCCTTTGGAGCATCCTCCTCCTGTTCGAAGACCAGATCATCCAGTTCATCATCCTCGACTCCCAGACGTTGGAGAAGCACATCGATTGGCTATGTATGAGGTCGATCACCCGATGCCATGTATCCCGTATTGCTCCCCTCCGATCCCGTCGGATCCGCCATCTGATCCCTGAGAGAAGAGTTGCTACCGAACGTTGCGAGAACACCTCCCTTCAATCTTATGGATAGATCGCAGAGACACCAGAGAACCGATCCGGACTCGAACCCTGATCTTGATGGAGCGAAAGAACCAAACCCTAGTTGCCTAGGTCGGAAACCCTAATCGCCTCTATGTCGCCAGAGGGAAGACGAAGAGGTACGTTATGTAGACAGAAATGATCATTTGGGCATCTTATGCCTTTAATCTAAAAAAACATTTCATTCTGATGTGCACCTCAATTTTCATTAAAAATTATAACGGTACTCCCTCCATCCATTTTTTTTATAAAGGAAGATTTTATTACTTATAGTAAGTATTACATCCAGCCTCTGCATAACCGAGATGCACAGAGCCGAAAAAAACAAAACAAGAGTAAGGTGAATTACAAAACAAAGTGAAAAACGCCTAAGGTGGTGGTGGGCCTGTAAATTATACTGCCATCCATGCATGACGTAAACGGACTGCTATTTGGTAATATTCTTGCATACTTGATTTACGGTAGACACATCTATACATAATTATTGCATGTATAGAAATAAACATGAGGGGGATGAACACAACATACCCTCCAGTAGGCCAGTTGGCCGTAGGAGAATCAGCGGCGGCAGTTGCCGCTGGAGCAGCAGCGACGGCGGCCTTGTCGGCAACGGTCTTCTCGGCAGCAAATCGCTCGACGTTGGTGGACATGGTGATGACGAGGGCGACGCGGAAGTAGTGGAAGTAGACGAACAGAAGTGAGCAGTGGCGCAGAAGACATTCCCCCAAAAACTTAATCGCCCCTCTCCCATACAGGATCTGGAGAGGCGGGATTTCGGAGGCCTGTTCTTTTGTCGGCCGTATACGCGGTAGACGGGATGTGATCACCGGCGGCAGCAACAACGGTTAGAACGACGATGTGCACAAAGAGGCAGAGCATATGAGAGGTATTTTTTTGTGTCCGCCTGAGACTCCAATATATCGGCACAGCCGGGTAGGAGAACGGTCAGATCACAATAAATTGGCGTTTACTGCGGCTGTTACAAAAATCAATGTGACAATTACAAACGTCAATCAATATGACGTCTCATATTATTGACGCGTTCTGTTGCAGAGTCTCCGTTTCCAACCGCCAAAATAAAGGTATCGGCTCGGCTCATTCCCCCAACCCGCGGCGCGTCGTGATGTGACAAGACGAGGCGAGAAGGCGGCAGAGGAGGAGCGCGCGTGTGGAACACCTCCACAACTCCTCTCTCTTCATACCAACTCATACTAGTAGGGGAAGACCTCACCTTATAAGCTGGTCCAAAAATCTCCCAACTAGCAACTAAACTCCCACCACTTGCTATGGTAGCATGGGCCTTAGCGATTAAATGAAAAATATATAGTGGGGCTAAAACCCACCCCAAATTTCAGAAATCCCTCGTCAGATCCCGAATGTCCATGGTGTTGTACTCTGTTCCAACCACTGTTTTAAAATACCAACATTTTTAGTGGAGACCTGTTAAGATTGAACATCCACGTAGAGCAAATAGCTACACTCAATCACAACTGAACAATGGATTATGCCTTCCATTGTCAGTTTGGCGTAATGTAGTTTCACTAAATGTCTTGCGAGTACTAGTTTGCCGAAGGCTGACCCCTCGGGTGGATCATATTAGTCACACTCCTGTCCTATTCATGAACTTACTAGAGATCACTCAATCTCATAGACTGTGACCGACAGTCAGGCTCTTATAGGCGCGTTCCTCGAAAGATCGCTCTACGGTATAGCATCTTGCTTATACAAGCCTTGGAACACATTAAGACAAAAATCAATCTGCCATACAGTTTCTGAGAGTATTGCATCTTCAGCGGAGTGGGTTAGTAAAATTACTCTTCTCAGTTAACCACTAGCTTGTTTTCCCAGGTCCTACTTCACGGGATTTCCGATCATATAGGTTGGGTTACTGCCATGGCAACTCACATGGGTCTCATACCCATCTCTCTCTATGCACTTTCTATCACAACACATGATAGCCCTTTAGTAAAGGGATCTGCCAGATTCTTAGCCGACTGGATATAATCCACCGGTATCACTCCGGAGTTTCTTAAATGTCTGACAACTTTTAATCTCATTCTTATATGTTTTGTGGACTACGAATTTTCCTTTGAACTCCTCACCTTGATAATCATTGTTTGATTGTCACAGTTCATAAGGATAGAGGGTACTGGCTTTTCAGCCACATGCAAGTCCATCAAAAGATCTCGAAGCCACCCCGCTTCAACACAAGATGTGTCTAATGTCGTTAATTCTGCTTTCATTGTCGATCTCATTAAGATCGTTTGCTTGCAAGACTTCCAGGAAACAGCACCACCTCCAAGAGTAAACACATACCCCGTTGTGGATTTCGTCTCATCAGCATCAGATATCTAATTCGCATCACAATACCCTTCAAGTACCAAAGGAGACCCACTATAGTGAAGTACATGGTTCACGGTACCTTTTAGATAGCGCATAATTATTTCAACCGCATGGCAATGCACATCACCAGGATTGAAAACAAACCGTCTTAGTTTGCACACAAAAAATATGATGTCAGGCCTCGTAGCACTTGCTAGGTACAAGAGTGAACCAATTACTTGAGAGTACCTCGGCTGATCCTTGGTTGTGCCTTCGAACTTTCGAATCCACACACTAGGATCATATGGTGTTGGAGAAATTTTGCAGTCCGAATATCCAAAGCGACTCAAAACCTTCTCAACATAATTGGATTGCAGAAGTGTAATCCCACCCTCATTGTCTCTCAACAGCTTGATGTTCAGAATAACATCAGCCACACCAAGGTCCTTCATCTCAAAGTTCAGAGATAGAAACGACTTAACCTCCTCAATCACTTTGAGGTTAGTTCCAAATATCAGCATGTCAGCAACATACAAATACAATATAACTCCTTCGCCCCCACCATGGAGATAGTATACGCATTTGTCAGCTTCATTTACAACAAAACCAACAGATGTTAAAGATGTATTGAACTTATCATGCCATTACTTAGGTGCGCGTTTCATCCCATATAAAGATTTCAGTAATTTACACACCCTTTTCTTCCTGACCATCTATCACAAAGCCATCTGGTGTTGCATGTAGATATCCTCGTCTAGCTCTCCATTCAGGAAATCCGTCTTAACGTCCATCTTGTGAACGAGAAGACCATGCGAGGTCACCAACGAGAGTAATATTTGAATGGTGGTCAGTCTGGCCACAGGTGAATAAGTATCAAAGAAATCTTCTATCTTCTTTTTGGGAATAACTCTTGGCCACAAGTCTAACCTTGTACTTTTCAATCGTACCATCGGGGCTAAGATTCTTTCTGAACACCAACTTACATCCCAATGGTTTACAACCATAGGGACGTTCAGTGATCTCCCATGTCCCATTAGCCGTGATGGATTCCATCTCGCTACAGACTGCTTCTTTCCAGTAGTCAGCATCTGGACATGCATAAACTTTTGAAATAGAAGTGGGAGTATCATCCACATGGTATACAAGAAACTCATCACCAAAAGACTTTGCAGTCCTCTGTCTCTTTCCCATACCAAGGGTTTCCTCTTAATCCTCCTCATAAATTACATCATGTGTTTGTTCATAATATTCCATAGGAATGGCTGGCTCAAGAGTCTCTTCTGATTCCTGTCTAGAAGTGTTTTGCATATCTCTCATAGGAAAAATATCCTCAAAGAATGTAGCATCTTTAGACTCCATAATCATACTGACCTTCACGTCGGTTACCTCAGATTTCACTACTAGAAATCTATAGCCAACGTTATTCTTAGAGTAGCCCAAATTAACGCAATCCATAGTCGTTGGTCCAAATTTACGCTTTTTGGGGATCGACACATTTACTTTAGCCAAGCAGCCCCAAGTACGTAAGATTCTCTTCTCCCATTGCTCTTAGGGAGTGATCTCATTGTCTTTTGTCAGAACTTTATTCAGGACATGACATGATGTCAGTATAGCCTCCCCCACCATGCCTTTGATAAATCCGATGTATCTAACATGGCGTTAACTAAATCTATTAGAGTACGATTTTTACGTACGACAACCCTATTTGATTGAGGTGAATAGGGAGGCATCCGCTCCTGAATAATACCATGTGAGAGAATCAAACTCATTAGAGAAATACTCTCCACCACAATCTGACCGGATTTGTTTAATTTTTTTTTCAAGTTGATTCTCAACTTCTGCCTTATAGATTTTGAAATAGTGTAGAGCCTCATCTTTAGTGTTTAATAGATATACATAGAAAAATCTATTGGATTCATCTATTAACGTCGTGAAGTATGTCTTTCCACCTTTAGTCAACACACTATTCATATCACAGAGATTAGAATGTATGAGTTCTAAAGGCGCCAAGTTTCTCTCCTCTACAGCCTTATGGGGCTCACGAGGTTGTTTTTCTTGCACACACGAATGGTACTTAGAACCTTTGGCTAAAGTGAAACTTTGAATTAAATTTAATTTTTCTAACCATGTCATGCAACTGAAACCAATGTGACAAAGATGTGAATGCCAAACTTCTGTTTCATCAACACTCGAACGAGTATTGTTCACGACTTCATTACAGAAATTCGCGAGGGAAAAGCGGAACAGACCTCCGCACTCATAACCTTTTCCAACAAACGGTTCAT
Source organism: Alopecurus myosuroides (assembly GCA_028641055.1). Lineage (NCBI taxonomy): Eukaryota > Viridiplantae > Streptophyta > Magnoliopsida > Poales > Poaceae > Alopecurus > Alopecurus myosuroides. Next base: position 169,386,859 of record CM054059.1, on the reverse strand, counting down.
ATTTTGTTATAACTACTTTATTAGACTCAAAAACCAACTTAAACCCTTCTCTACATTGAAGGGAGCCCCTAACGAGATTATTCTTGATGGCGGGAACATGTTGCACGTTCTTGAGCTGCACAATCCTTCCCGAAGTAAACTTCAGATTGATCGTGCCAGCATCAAGTACAAAATCACTTGCACCATTCCCCATCAATACGAACCCGTTCCCTGTGACCTGATAAGAACAAAACAATGAGATGTTAGCACACACATGAATATTTGCACTTGTGTATCCACTAATCTGTAGACTGACAAACTAAAAATACAGTAAACAAATTACCGTACCCAGATGCCCCTCATTGTTGCTCACAATCATGTTGACAGTCTTGGAATCCTGTCATGGCTTCTTGCACTTGTTTGTGCACTTCACAGCCTAGTGTTACAGTGAACCACAAGTAAAGCAACCATCTTTCTTCTTATCCTTCTTGAAGGTCTTCTTAGCCTTCTTCTTGAAGTCGGTATTCTGTTGGACACCATTCCTCGCCTTGTTCTTGCGGAAGTTGTAGTGCTTCTTTACCATATTGGCCACCGAAGTCCCTTCGTTCCCTTTTTTGTGCGAGTCCTTTGCCCTTGAATTCAGCTCAACACACATGGCCGATGACATCCTCTACTGATAATTCACGCCTCTGATGTTTCAGAGTGGTGGCAAAGCTCCTCCAGAAATTAGGCAGCTTGGCGATGATGCATCCCGTGACAAACTTTCCTGCTAACTCGCACTTAAGAAGATCAAGCTTTTTAGGAATGCACTGTATCTCATGAGTCTGCTCCAATACAGAACAGTTTTTGAGCATTCTGCAATCATGTAACTGCTCTATACTGTACATCTCTCTGCCACCATCAGTTGTGCCAAATTTAGATTCGAGCACCTCCCACAAGTACTTGGAAACCCACATATGTAAATACGCGTCAACAAACTTATCTCCGGTCACGCTTAGAATGCATCAAACAAAGACGACAGTGACTTCCTGATGCGTGTGAACACACGTTCGTTGGGAAACCCCAAGAGGAAGGTATGAAGAGTGCGGCAACAAGTTTCCCTCAGAAAGAAACCAAGGTTGAATCGACCAGTAGGAGGAAGGAGTAACTTCATAAGGTTGATGCAGCTGAGATGGCAGGACGCACTACCGGTTCAGAAGCAACGTGGAACCTACACAACACAATCAAATCACTTTGCCCCAACGAAGCAGTGAGGTTGTCAATCCCACCGGCTTTGCTGAACACAAAGAGGTTAAACGTATGGTGTGGAAAACAGTACGAGAACATTATGAAAGCAGTAGTAACAGTATGAAACCAGTGTGAAAGCAGTGTGTGGATTATCAGTATGAGAAAATGGACCGGGCTCCACAGTTCACTAGTGGTGTCTCTCCGTGAAAGATAAATAACATGTGTGGTGAAGAAATTACAGCTAGGCAATTGACAGAAATGAAGGATGCACCATAGTCATATGCAAGACATAAAGATTACTATGTGATTCATGCGGGCATTACAACAAAATACATAGACCGTCATCCAACTACATCTATGTCTAATAATCCACCCTCCGAATATCATCCGAACAAACGTTGGGTATTAAGTTGCAAGAAACAGATTATCGCAGTAAGCAAAGTGTGTAATGTAAACTAGGTAAACACCGTTGTTTTCTCCCTAATGGCAACATCACATCCTCCACCCGTCATGTTTCTGTCACTCTAGCACAGATGCAAAGGAGGCATGAACCCACTATCAAGCATAAATACTCCCTCTTGGAGTTACTAGCATCTACTTGGCCAGAGCATCTACTTGGCCAGAGCATCTACTAAAAACGGAGAGCATGCAAGATCATAAATAACATAAGAATGAAGATAACATAATATATTGATAATCAGAAGACATAGCATTCAACATTCATCGGATCCCAGCAAACACAACATGTAGCATTACATAAAGATGATCTCGATCATGTGAGGCAGCTCACGAGATCTAAACATGAGGTACAATGTGGAGAGAACAACCATCTAGCTACTTCTATGGACCCGTAGTCCAGGGATGAACTACTCATGCGTCACTTCGGAGGAGGGCATGGTGGTGTAGAACCCTCCGGTGATGAATTCCCCTCCAGGCAGGGTGCCGGGGAGAGCTCCAGACCCCCCAATCTCGGGATGACGATGACGGAGGCCTCGGGAGTTTCTCGGGGCGAAGTGGTATATTTTTAGGGTTAATATGTCGGGGGGTATAAATAGGCGAAAGGTCATACGCGATGGAGGCCTGGGGGACCCACACCACCCCATGGCGCGGCCAGGGGCGCCGCCCTACCTCCAGGTTTCTGTTTTGAGGGAAACCTGCTACTGTGCTCTTCATACCTTCCTCTTGTGTCTCCAAAAAAAACGTGTGTTACACGTGGATCAACTCGCCACTTCATCGAATTAGGTTTTTAGTCCGGATCTGCGATTTGAATTCATGGACTCGCAGATATCCAAAAACATTTCGCGGTGCTCGAGCCGCTGACAGAGATCTAACCATTGAAATTGGCTCAAAAATAACAAGCCGGTGTAGGATTATATTCCGCACGTATTCAACAGTGGGATCTTCAAATTAACACCCGAGTGGAGCTAGATAATTATTTTCCCAAAGTCGCATGGAGTTCCGTCAGATTCTGACAGGGCTTCAGTGTTCGAGTTATCGAAGGAGATCTAACCATCAGAATTCGCCGATTCTTTTTGAAACTGATATATAATTTGATCTCGCATCTTTTCATTAAAGGAATTGTCCAGATGAGTTCCGATTCGCCATCAATGGCGTCCGCAATACAGACGTTCCTGCTGTCTTGCAACATGCGCGTGGAACGATGACGATGTAGAGCGTTGAAAACCGGGCGTGATGCCGGCGAGTATTTGATGAAGTCGAGGATCCGAAGTAGAATCGAACTCCGCGGGGTCGATGACTCAGAGCTTGGGCTTGATAATACGTCCATTTTGCATCACTGTTTTATCTTGTTATTTTCTATTATTCATCGATATATTTCATGTTATGATGCATCACTTATGTTATTTTATCTTATTTTGCATGTTTCATAATTTTTGGAGAATAAACACAAGGACTAGAAATCTGATGGAAAAAGCACCGTCGAGATACCCTATTTCAGAAGATCAGAAGAAGAGAGGGGATACCACAGGAGTCTTAGAAGTTCCAAGGAGGAAGTGAGCCAGAAGGGCACCCGGAGGGGGGCCACCTGGGGCCCACATCACCAGGCGGCACGCCCCCTGGCCGTGCCTGGGGGTGGTCTGGCCCCCTGGCCCACTCCTGGGTGCCCCCTTTTGCATACTTAACTCCTAGGGAACCCTAAGCCCCAGATGATCATCGAAGAATTATTCCGCCATCGCCTCGGGACGGAAAACACCAGATAGAGAAAAGATCTCCGGCGGGGAGAAATCTGCCGGGGAAATTCCTCCCCGGAGAATGGAAATCATCGCCATCGTCACCGTCATCACTCTGGGCTTCACCGAGATCATCATCATCATCCTCATCACCAGCACCATCACCCCCACCGTCCACCTTCGTCCCACTGTAACAATTAGGGGTCTTTATCGTTGTTTTCCACTAGATCTCTCTCCCGGTGTGGATTACTTGTTAGTAGTTGATGCTTGTGAGATTTATCGGTGTTTACACTTTATGACTCGATTGTTATTATCCATTATATCACCTCTTATTATGATCCATATGATGTATCGTGAGTAGTTCTTTTAGTTCTTGAGGACATGGGAGAAGTCATGATGTTAGTAGTGAAGTTATGTTGAAGTAACATCTCATTGTTCTGTATTTAAGTTGTGGTGCTACTCTTCTAGTGGTGTCATGTGAACGTCGACTACATGATACTTCACCTTTATGGGCCTAGGAGGATGCATTGTGTATTTGGCTACTAATTGTGGTGTCAAGGGAAGCGAAAGCACTTGACGGAATTCCCATGTGTCCTCGAGAACGTTTGGTAATCATAAGTAGAACAACCGGCTTGTCCTTTGCTCTCAAAAGGATTGGGCCAATTGCTGCAATATTATTTACTGCACTTTATTTACTCGTACTTTATTTATCTGCTATATCAAAAACCACCAAAAACCCATTTGTTAGTGTTTACAGTGAATACTCTATCCAACCTGCTTGTCAACACCTTCTGCTCCTCGTTGGGTTCGACACTCTTATTTATCGAAAGTACTATGATACAACCCCTATACTTGTGGGTCATCAAGACTATTTTCTGGCGCCGTTGCCGGGGAGTGAAGTGCTATTGTTAAGTGGAATCGGTAAGAGAAACTTGTACTATGAGTGTTCTTTTTGTTTTTGTCTGCTATTTTATTTCATTATGTAGAATACTTTTGATTCTCTCTTTAGGGGTACTACTACTATCACTGTTAGGGTAGTAGGTGACCCGTTATCTGCTGAATTAGATCCTTATAAAATACCTATGAAAATTTATAGACGTGTTATGGATGACTGCTATTACGGTGATGGAATTGTCCATTCGGTGATCATTTGCTCTTTATACATGAAATATGTGAGTTATTCAGGTGTGCAGGTATTACAATGGATCAAGTTAAAAGGAAATTATTTTCTTTATCGCTGAAAGGAAGAGCCGCTGAATGGTTCAAATTATAGAAGAATGGTGAATCTATTGGATGGGAGGAAATTGTTCCTCTCATTTATTCTAAATTCTATCCTCCCAGTGAGATTCATAAAGACCGGAATCAAATATATAATTTCTGGCCTCATGATGGAGAGAGTATTGCCCAAGCGTGGGGGGGTGAAGTTATTAATGCGCAGATGTCCCGTTCATGAGCTTCTGAGTAATATTGTTATCAATAATTTTTATGCAAGGCTTTATATTCATGATAAGGATTTATTGGATGCTTCTTGTTATGGAACATTCACACGTATGAAGGAAGAAGCTAAATGGGATCTTCTTGACCGTATTCAAGAAAACACCGAAGGATGGGAGAATGACAAAGGTAGAAAGTCAGGTATAATTTATGATTATGAATGCATTAAATATTTTGTGGGAAATGATGATTTCTATAATGTTAGTGCTCTTTGTGGTCTTGATTCTCAAATCTTTGCAAACTGTCTTAAAGCTTTTGCCTCCTATCTTGATATTCCTAAGAAGGAATTTAGAAAGTACCATGCACCTTACAAAGATATTGTTACTTCTAGTAATATAGAAGTGCATGTTGTTAATCCTGCTGTTCCTGAGCCTTATATTAAAAAATTCCTTTCCCTGCTAAGGTGAAAGAACACTCTATTGTAGCTAGTGTGGTTAATAAGAGCATTAAGAAATCTATTGAACCTGATGAACAAATAACTGTTGAACCTTCTGTAGCAATAGTGAAAAATCTTGTTTGTGGAAATGTAGAGGATTAACACATTGTATTTTGTTAGGATGATTCTAATATTCTTTCCCATCCTCATAGACCTAAGAAAACTAGTGTTTTTGTGCTTTCTGTTAAGATTGGTGATCATTGCTATTATGGTTTATGTGACATTAGTGCAAGTTCTAGTGCTATACCTTATGAGCTTTATAAAGAAATTATGCATGAGATTGGTTCTTGTGAGCTTGAATATATTTATGTGGTTATTCAGCTTGCTAATAGAGAAACTGTCTTTCCGATTGGTATTGTTAGAGATGTGGAAGTTTTGTGTGGTAAGACTAAATATCCCGCTGATTTTCTAGTACTTCGTAAGGCTGCTAGTAAAACTTGTCCTATTATTTTTGGTAGACCTTTCCTGAACACTTGTGGTGATATTATAGATTGGAAGAGGGAGAAGATATTGACTAAAATTGATGGAAAATCTTATGAGTTCAATTTCTCCAAATTTGCTAGAGCACCTTATGAATCTAAATTTCTTGATGAGAATTTTAAAGTTGAACAACTTGCTTCTATTGCTCTTGCTCCTAACAATGCTTTGTAGCAATATATGGAGGACCATGAAAGTGAGGTCTTTATGGAAGAGAGAAATGAGATTGACGATATTATTCTTCGTCAACCGGTGATACTAAAACATAATTTACCTGTGGAAGACTTGGGTACCAGATTACGACCCAAGGAGGATCCTGTCTTTGATTTAAAACATTTGCCCGATGATCTTAAATATGCTTATATTGATGATAATAAAATATATCCTATTATTATTAGTGCTAAACTTTCAGGTGAAGAAGAGGAAAGATTATTGGGAATTATAAAGAAACACCGTGGAGCTATTGGATATACTCTTGATGATTTGAAGGGGGTTTCTCCTCCTATATGTCAGCATGCTATTAATATTGAACCTGATGCAAAGACAGTAGTTGAACATCAACGCTGTTTAATTCCTAAGATGAAGGAAGTGGTAAGAAATAAGGTATTAAAACTCCTTGATGCTTGTATTATTTTTCCTATTGCTGATAGTATATGGGTGAGCCCTATGCATTGTGTCCCTAAGAAGGGAGGAATGACTATTGTGCCTAATGAAAATAATGAGCTTATTCCACAAAGAGTAGTAGTTAGTTATAGAATGTGCATTGATTTTAGAAAGTTTAATAAAGTTACTAAGAAAGATCATTATCCTTTGCCTTTTATTGATCAAATGTTAGAGATGTTGTCTAAGAAAACTCATTTTTGCTTTCTTGATGGTTATTCTGGGTTTTCTCAAATTGATGTTAGGGCAAAAGATGAAGAGAAAGCAACCTTTACTTGTCCTTATGGTACTTATTCTTATAGACCTATGCCTTTTGGTTTGTGTAATGCCCCTGCTACATTTCAAAGATGCATGTCTACTATTTTTCATGATTTTTGTGAAGAGATTGTGGAAGTATTCATGGACGATTTCTCCGTCTATGGTACTTCTTTTGATAATTGTTTGCACAACCTTGATAAAGTTTTGCAGAGATGTGAGGAAACTAATCTTGTTCTTAATTGGGAGAAATGCCATTTTATGGTGAATGAAGGAATTGTTCTTGGACATAAAATTTCTGAAAGATGTATTGAAGTTGATAGTGCTAAAGTGGAAGCAATAGAAAAAAATGCCCTGTCTGAAGGATGTTAAAGGTATTTGTAGTGTTCTTGGTCATGCTGGTTTTTATAGGAGGTTTATTAAATATTTCCCTAAAATATCAAAGACTCTTACTAATCTTCTTCAAAAAGACATACCTTTTGTTTTTTATGAAGATTGCAAGGAAGCTTTTGAGACTTTAAAGAAGGCTTTAACTATTGCTCCTATTGTTCAACCACCTGATTGGAATTTACTTTTTGAAATTATGTGTGATGCTAGTGATTTTGTTGTAGGTGTTGTTCTTGGACAACGAGTAGATAAGAAATTGAATGTTATTCATTATGATAGTAAGACTCTTGATGCTGCTCAAAAGAATTATGCTACTACTGAAAAAGAGTTCTTAGCTGTAGTTTTTGCATGTGATAAGTTTAGACCTTATATTGTTGACTCAAAGGTTACTATTCATACTAATCATTCTTCTATTAGATACCTTATGTAAAAGAAAGATGATAACCCTAGGCTTATTAGATGGGTGTTTATTTTACAAGAGTTTGATTTGCATATTGTGGATAGGAAGGGTGCTGAAAATCCTGTTGCCGATAACTTGTCTAGATTGGAAAACATTGCTTTTGACCCTATTCATGTTAATGATAGTTTTCCAAATGAACAGTTGGCTGCAATAAATGTAAAATCCCAAGATAGTCCATGGTATGCTGGTTATGCTAACTTTATTGTTTCAAAGTATTTGCCTCCAACATTTACAGGTCAACATAGAAGAAAAATCTTCTATGGTTTGAGGCATTATTTTTGGGATGACCCACACTTATATAAAGAAGGAGTAGATGGTATTATGAGAAGATGTGTTCCATATCATGAACAACGAGAAATATTGAAGAAGTGCCATGGTAGTGCTTATGCAGGACATCACGCTGGAGATAGAACCGCACAGAAGGTTCTACAATCAGGTTTCTATTGGACTACTCTCTTTAAACATGAACGTAAATTTATTTTGTCTTGTGATGAATTTCAAAAGTTGGTAATATTTCTAGACGTAAAGAAATGCCTATGAGTTATTCTTTTGTTCTTGAACCTTTTGATTGTTTGGGATTTGACTTTATGGGTCCTTTTCCTCCTTCGAATGGTTACACTCACATTCTTGTTGTTGTTGATTATGTTACTAAGTGGGTAGAAGCTATACCTACAAAAAGTGTTGATGGTGAGACCTCTTTAAAAATGCTTAAAGATGTTATTTTCCTTAGGTTTGGTTGCCTAGATATCTTATGACTGATGGAGGTTCTCATTTTATTCATGGTGGTTTTAGAAAAACCCTTGCTAAATATGATGGCAATCATAGAATTGCCTCAGCTTATCATCCTCAAACCAGTGGGCAAGTAGAATTATCAAATAGAGAAATTAAATCTATCTTGCCAAAGACTGTTAATAAATCTAGGAAGAATTGGTATGATAAGTTGAATGATGCTTTATGGGCTTACAAAACTGCTTATAAAAATCCTATGGGTATGTCTCCTTATAAAATGGTTTATGGAAAAGCTTGTCACTTGCCTTTAGAGTTAGAACACAAAGCTTATTGGGCAGTGAAAGAACGAAATAAAGATTTTAAACTTGCTGGTAAGAAAAGAACGCTTGATTTGAATCATTTAGATGAATGGAGATGTGAAGCTTATGAAAATGCTAAACTCTTTAAAGAGAAAGTTAAACAATGGCATGATAAAAGAATCCTTAAAAGAGAGTTTCCTGTTGGTGAGAAAGTTCTATTGTATCGGTCTCATCACAAAAAATTTGCAGGAAAATTACTCTCCAGATGGGAAGGACCTTATATTATTGAAGAAGTGTATCGTTCGGGTGCAATCAAAATTGCTTCGCTTAAAGATAACAGTACACAAGTGGTAAATGGGCAAAGGCTCAAACATTATATTTCTGGGGATTCCTATGGTGAAGATGTTGATGTTATTCAAATAATGACTCTGGAGAAGTTCATTAGAGGGATGATTCCAGAATCGGCAGAGTCGATTTTGGAATAGGTAACAGTTCTCTTAAGAAAAATTCGTGGAATATCTTTTAAGTTATAAATTATTGGTTTTGGAAAATATGAAAAATATCGAGCCAAAGAAGAGTAGGAGGAGGTGCCAGAGGGCACCATACCATGCTTGGGCGCGGGCTCACCCTTTGGCCGCGACTGGCTATGGTGTGGGCGCCCCGGAGCCCCTCTTCGACTCGTATTCGACCTGTACTTTCCTTCCGTTACGCATATTTTTGCTATATAACCCCCCGGACCCCCCCAGGTCTGTATATCGTTTTCTCGTCATGTTTCTGTTTTGAGCTGTTTCTGCCAGGTTACATCTTCAGATCTATAGCCACGATGTCCTCTTCCAGACCTTCCAAAGACATTTTCTTTGCGAACGTCATCAACCCGTACATGAACAAGTTGAAGATGCATCCCAAGGAGTTGCTACTCCAGGATGGGGAGGTGCAGATTGAAGATGTTCGGGGCCCTAAAGGAGAAGGCAATCTAGAAGCTAGGATGGAAGAGCTTGAGCAAGAAGTCTTTAGGTACAAGAAGATGGCGGAGCGTGAAGTTGACATCATCCACGGGATAAGTACATAAATGATCGCCGAGTACAAGAAGGAGACTTTAAAGCCTTGGGAGGAGATTTTTTCACTCACCGAGACCACCAATAAATTGCAAGCACAACTCTACGATGTGCAGAATCATAACTGAGAGTATGAGAACGGGTTTAAACATATAAGCTCTGTTTCTAGTTTCACGATATTGGATACCAAGACATCATTTATGGATGGAGATCCTTTACCTTGGAAGTCTGATGATGAGAAGGACTCGCCACACCCACCACCGAAGAATTAATTTGTCATTGGTATTGGCATCCCCTTGGCTTATTCCAAGCTTGGGGAGTGTCGCGGTATCACACCTTTATCTCTCACCTTTTTACCTTTTAGTAGAGTCATATCATGAGTAGAGAAAATATCATATAGGACGGTTTGCAGTATGGAAGTATCACTCTTTAGTTGGTTATCGTTGTATCCCTTGGTTTGAGTTGTCGTAATGAAATATTAATGAGAAGTTTCATCATCTACTTGCTCTACTTTATTTTAGTTTGTAATTTTTGCTATGTGGTTGATCTTGTTATTAGTATTTGTATCAATGTTGGAGCTTCAAGTTAATCTAGTTGGTTTTGGCAAAGTTAGCGTTGGTCAGTAGCAACAATTCGTTGAGACTTAAGTAGAAAAGAGGGAGTTGCATGTAGATAAATTATTCCATGATCTTTCTTTCTTGTTAGCTCATAAGCTTAGTATTCTCAAATAAGTTTGTTTGTACCTTCAAGGAAGATTGCATGATTCGCTTTATCATATATGTGTTTGTTTGTTTTACCTCAATTCTTATGCTTTCTACCCAACCTTGCTAGCCAAAAACCTGTACTGGAAGGGAATTCTTCTCGTGCATCCAAACCTTGAGCCCCAAAACCATACCATTTGTGTCCACCGTGCCTACCTATATGTGGTATTTCACCGCCACTCCAAGTAAACTGTTTGTGTGCTACCTTTAAACCTTCAAAATTACACCTGTTTTGTGCCCCTGTTTTAGCTCATGAGGATGCAAATAGAGAATCTTTATCTCACTTGTTGATTGGATTTCACACCCTGTACTGGTGACTTCATCCGCTTATCCAAATGCTAGAAGAGCTGGCAGCGGGGTTCCCAGCCTCAAATAATAATACAAATTACCTTCACTGTTTTCCCCCCTGATTTATCAGTCAAAGCATAATTGTGTAAAAAAAAAGAGAAAGAGGGATGACCTTCTATACCAGTTGCGTCCTTAAATGGGAGCCGCTCTTGTGAAGTCTAGTTGGCTTGTGACGTACTGTATTTTCTGTTTGCCATTCGTTGACATAAACATACACCTCTCTCAAAATTAGACACTACTCCATGGTTTGTGATTGTTGGCAGGCATCTGAGGATTTAGTTAGCCATGTTTTGTGTAAAAAAGGTTGGGAGGAGTGTCAACCATTTTATACCACTGTTTTACAAAATAAAAGCTCTAGCACATGAGTGATCCATGCTTCCCTCTGCGAAGGGCCTGTCTTTTACCTTTATGTTGAGTCAGTAAACCTACTCCTTTCTTTCTTAAGCAAGCATTTGAGTTGTTGTGATCCATCCATCTATATGTTGATTTACTCAATCATGTTATTTATTCTTCCTTGTTTGTACAAATTCTTTTATCTGTTTGAATACCACTTTGAAAGTTACCAATGTCTGCAAAGAGACCGTTATAATTGAGCATGATAAACTCTGCAATATAAGCTCTAGTATAAAGACTCTTATCAAAAGATAAGTACACTGTTAATTATTCTCTGACCAAGAACGAAGTTTGCCTTTACCAATTTTGATTTACTTTTGCACCTTTATTGTGATTTCCTCTACTTTTTTCAAGTTTGATTATATGAGAGGAACTTGCTGTCTAAAATGACTTGTTCTTTGTTAGATGTGATGCCTCTTGTCCGTATTTTATTTATCGACACCTCACTCCATAAACCTGTGGTCATGTTTACTGAGTTCAGTTTCGTTTGGGGACCAGCGAGGTCTAAGCTTGGGGGAGTTAATACGTCCATTTTGCATCATTGTTTTATATTGTTATTTTTTGTTATTCGTCGATATATTTCATGTTATGATGCATCACTTATGTTATTTTATCTTATTTTGCATGTTTCATAATTTTTGGAGAATAAACACTGTGACCAGAAATCTGATGGAAAAGGCACCGTCGAGATACCCTATTTCAGAAGATCAGAAGAACAGGGGGATACCGGAGGAGTCTTAGAAGTTCTGAGGAGGAAGTGAGCCAGAAGGGCACTTGGAGGGGGGCTACCTGGGGCCCACACCACCAGGCGGCTCGCCCCCTTGCCGCGTCTGGGGGTCGTCTGTCCCCCGGTCCCACTCCTGGATGCCCCCTTTCACGTACTTGACCCCCAGGGAACCCTAAGCCCCAGATGACCATCGAAGAATTATTTTGCTGCCGCCTCGGGGCGGAAAACGCCAGAGAGAGAAAGCTCTCCGCAGGGAGAAATCTACCGGGGAAATTCCTCCCCGGTGAGGGGAAATCGTCACCTTTATCACTCTGGGCTTCATGGAGATCATTATCATCATCATCAACCTCATCACCAGCACCATTACCGCCACCGTCCACCTTCGCCCCGTTAACAATTAGGGGTCTTTATCGTTGTTTTCCACTAGATCTCTCTCCCGGTGTAGATTACTTGTTAGTAGTTGATGCTTGTGATACTTATCGGTGTTTGCACTTTATGACCAGATTGTTATTATCCATTATATCACCTCTGATTATGATCCATATGATGTATCGTGAGTAGTTCGTTTAGTTCTTGAGAACATGGGAGAAGTCATGATGTTAGTAGTGAAGTTATGTTGAAGTAATATCTCGTGGTTCGGTATTTAAGTTGTGATGCTATTCTTCTAGTGGTGTCATGTGAACGTCGACTACATGATACTTCACCTTTATGGGCCTAGGAGTATGCATTGTGTATTTGGCTACTAATTGTGCGGTTGCGAGAGTGACATAAACCTAAACCCCCGTTAGGAAAACGATGCACGAGGGGGTGTAGGATCCCAGCGTTTTAAGGTTGTGGTTAGATTTAACTTAATTACTTTCTTGTATTTGCGGATGCTTATGAGGGGTATAATCACAAGTATGTATTAGCCCTAGTTGGGCGCTGCATTAACATAGGTTCACCCACACAACACTTCACGAACCAATAAATATTAATCAACCGTAATGAAGCGAAAGCACTTGACGGAATTTCCATGTGTCCTCGAGAACGTTTGGTAATCATAAGTAGAACAACCGGCTTGTCCTTTGCTCTAAAAAGGATTGAGCCACTTGCTGCAATATTATTTACTGCATTTTAATTACTCGCATTTTATTTATCTGCTATATCAAAACCCACCAAAAACCCGTTTGTTAGTGTTTACAGTGAATTCTCTATCCAACCTGCTTGTCAACAACTGCTGCTCCTCGTTGGGTTCGACACTCTTATTTATCGAAAGTACTATGATACACCCCCTATACTTCTGGGTCATCACTTGACGAGGATGAAGACGGCGATACCGTATATCCAACGCGTGTCGTTCCCACAGACGGCGCCAACTGTCGAGTCCTTGACTTGGCAGATCCTTCGTATGGGATATTAGAGTTTGTAGATTAGGAGACGAATACAAGCTGGTTATCTCGGCGGATAACAAGGAGCACGGTTTCCCCTGTTCAGGCCCTCGTAGTGGTAAAAATCTTACTCCTACTTGTCTGGTATGTATTATGATGAGGTAGTCGAGCTGTTACAATGGCAATGTCGTGATGATGCGTACGGGGTGTGTCTCGGGTATTGTCTAGTCTATCCTTGCGTCTAGTTTTGGCTTGTCTACCGCTTGTTCTTTTGCTCTTCTCCCTCCTGGCTTTATATAGGTAGTCATGAGGGGTTTACATGAGTCCTAGTAGACTACGAATAGAAGTTCTTATCATGTGCTTTAAGAAATTGACTAAGGCTTCTTGGACCCGGATGGGCCTTCGAGTGGGCTTTCCGTAGCGTAGCATCCGGTAAGCTCAAGTAGGGACATGGAAAGTGCCCCCACGTCAACCATGGACGAAATTTTCCTACACAAATTAGGTGTTTGGATTTTTGAATATTTAAGAAATTTTCCGATTAAATTAATCCAAGAGTAAATCATGAGCTTGGCGTACTGATATTTGGTAATATTATTGCATACTAGATTTATGGTAGACACATCTACACAAAATACTAGTACTGCACATATAAAAATAAACATGCGGGGTATGAACATAACATACCCTCCAGTAGGCCAGTTGGCCGTAGCAGAATCAGTGGCGGTTGTTGCCGCTGCAGCAGCAGCGGCGGCGGCCTCGTCGGCAGCGGTCTTCTCAGCAGCAAGCCACTCGGCGTCGATGGACATGATGATGATGAGAGCGACGCAGAAATAGTCGAAATAGACGAACAGAAGCGAGCAGTCGTGCGAAAGACGCTCCCCAAACACCTAATCGCCGCTCTCCCGTACATGATCTAGAGATGCGGGGTTTCGGAGGCCTGCTCTCCCGTCGGCCATGTACGCGATAGACGAGATGGGATCACCGGAGACAACAACAGCAGGTGGAACGATGATGGGCGCAAAGAGGAAGAGCCTATGAGAAGTATTTTTCTATGTCCGCCTAAGCCTCCAATATATAGGCACGCCGGGTAGCAGAACGGTCAGCTCAAAATAAATTGGCGTTTACTACAGCCGTTACCACGAGATCAGTGTGGAATTTACTACGGTTGTTACCAAAATCAGTGTGACAATTACATACACTAATCAATATGATGCCTCATATTATTGGCGCGTCTATTGCACTCTCCATTTCCGAGCGCTAAAATAAAGGCATCGGCTCGGCTCATTCCCGCAACCCGCTGAGCATCATGACATGTCGTGATGAGGCGGGTGACGGAGGGGGAGCGCGCGTGTGGAACACCTCCACAACTCCTCTCTCTTCATACCAAATCATACTAGTAGGGGAAGAGCTCACCTTATAAACTGGTCCAAAACTCTCCCAACTAGCAATATGGGACTAAACTTTCACCACTTGTTATGGCAGCATGAGCCTTAAGGATTAAATAGAAATTGTCTAGTGGGCCTAAAGCCCACCCCCAAATTTCAGCACAGAAGTACGGATCATAGATGTAGCTTTGAAGATAATCTGCATGAGAGAACAATTTTTATCATTAAAAATCTTGTCATTTCTACAGAGCCATGATGACCCACAAGTATAGGGGATCGCAACAGTCTTCGAGGGAAGTAAAACCCAAATTTATTGATTCGATACAAGAGGAGCCAAAGAATATTTATAATCCTTAACAACTAAGTTGTCAATCTAGCTGCACCTGAAAGTAGACTTGCTCGCAACAATTTATCAGTGGTAAAAGTTTCATAGCAGCATTAGTAGTAAAATAACAGCAAGAGTAAAATAGTAACAACAGTAGCAATTGCTAAAAACAGCAGGATTAAAATACTATAGGCATAGGGATGGATGAACAGACGTTCCATGGATAAGATAGTTCATATAATAATAACATGGGCATTGCAGATAGATAATAATAAAGCATCCAAGTTCTAGGCAACCACAGGCATGTGTTCCAATATAGTCATGCGTGCTCGCAATGAGAAACTTGCACAACATCTTTTGTCCTACCGGCCCGTTTGCAGCGGGGCCTCAAGGGAAACTACTGGTAATTAAGGTGCTTGTTTTAATAAAGACCGGAGCAAAGTATTGACACTCCGTGATCACACATGATGCTCACATCACAGCCACCCCCTCCGGTTGTCCCAATTTCTGTCACTTTGGGGCCTCGGGTTCCGGACAATAATGTGTGTAAAAAACTTGCAGATATGATCAAGAAACATAATTATACTCATGAAACAATAACATGTTCAGATCTGAGATCATGGCACTCGGGCCCTAGTGACAAGCATTAAGCATAACAAGTTGCAACAACGGTAGAAAACACTAACAAAGGATACTAGGCACTATACCCTAACAATCTGACATTATTACATGAAGAATATCATCCAATCCCTTCAATCCCTCTCAGCCTACGGCGGGGATTAATCACACATGGATGGGGGAATCATGGATGGTTGATGGAGAAGTGGTGGCGGTGACGGTGGCGATGATCTCCTCCGAATCCCCGTCCTGACAGGGTGTCAGAATAGAAACTTATGATCCCCGAAATAGGTTTCAAGGTGGCGGCGGCGCTCTGACGTGTTTCTCTGAAATATGACAAACCCCCACGGTTTTAGGTTTACGTGGCATAAGTAGTCGAAAACGGAGCCCGAGGGCTTGCCTGGGGCAACCAAACCACCTGCAGGCGCGTCCTAGGGGGCGCCCAGGGGTGGTGTGGGCCCCTCCTTTCCCCCTTGATGCGCGTCGAACACACGTTCATTGGGAAACCCCAAGAGGAAGGTATGAAGAGCACAATAGCAAGTTTCCCTTAGAAAAAAAAACAAGGTTGAATTGACCAGTAGGAGGAAGGAGTACCTTCAGAAGGTTGATGCAGTTAAGATGGTAGAGCACACTACCGGTTCAACAGCAACGTGGAACCTACACAGCACAATCAATTCACTTTGCCCCAATGAAGCAGTGAGGTTGTCAATCTCACCGGTTTTGCTGAACACAAAGAGGTTAAACGTATGGTGTGGAAAATAGGACGAGAACAGTATGAAAATAGCAGTAGCAGTGTGAAAGCAGTGGAAGCAGTGTGTGTATTATCAGTATGAGAAAATGAACCGGAGTCCACAGTTCAGTAGAGGTGTCTCTCCATAAAAGATAGCTAACATGCGTGGTGAACAAATGAAGCTGGGAAATTGATAGATAAAGAAACATGCATGACATAAAGATTACTATGAGATTCGTGCAAGCATTACAACAAAATACATAGTTCGCCATCCAACTGCATCTATGAATAATAATCCACCCTCCGAATATCATCCGAACAAACGTTGGGTATTAAGTTGCAAGCAACAGATTATCGCAGTAAGCAAAGTGTGTAATGTAAACAAAGTAAACATCGTTGTTTTGTCCCTAATGGAAACATCACATCCTCCATTCGTCATGTTTCTGTCACTCGAGCACACATGCAAAGGAGGCATGAAACCACTATCGAGCATAAATACTCCCTCTTGGAGTCACTAGCATCTACTTGGCCAGAGCATCTACTACCAACGGAGAAAATGCAAGATCATAAATAACATACACATGAAGATAACATGATAGATTGATAATAAAAAAACATAGCATTCAATAATCATCGGATCCCAGCAAACACAACATGTAGCATTACAATAAGATGATCTCGACCATGTGAGGCAGCTCACGAGATCTAAACATGAGGCAGAAAGTGGAGAGGACAACCATATATCTACTTCTATGGACACGTAGTCCAGGGATGAACTACTCACGCATCACTCCGGAGGCGGGCATGGTGGTGTAGACCCCTCTGGTAACGATTTCCCTCTCGGCAGGGTGCCGGGGAGAGCTCCAGAACCTCCCCGATCTCGACAATGACGGCGGCCTCAGGTGTTTTTCGGGGAAAAGTGGTATATATTTAGGTTTGACGTATCGGGGGGGATAAATAGACAAAAGGGCGATGGCGATGGACGCCCGAGGGGCCCACACCACCCCCAAGCACGGCCAGGGGGCGTGCCACCCTATGTTGTGGGCCCCCTGTGCCCCCTCCGGGCCTCTTCGGGACTCCGTGGAACCTTCAGGAATTCTAAGACTTCCGGGCTTCGAATTTTCCATTTCCGAGAATATTTCCAGAACAAATTTCTGAAACTAAAAACAGGAATTGGCTCTGTGGCATCTTGTCAATAGGTTAGTCCCGAGAAATCGATAAAAATGACATAAAGTGTAAGGAAAACAGGTAGCATATGGCATGAAAACAACATGGAACATAAAAAATTACAGATACGTTTATGATGTATCACCCCTCCGGGTCTCCTTCTGGCTCCGAGGGTCTTCAGGTCAAATAAGGTCATTGGGATCTTTTCCGGGCAATTTCCTGAAAGTTGATTTTTCTGCACAAAATGAGACACCAAGGTAATTATGTTGAAAACAGTGTTAGTCCGTGTTAGTTGTATCCAAAACTCACAAGTTTAGAGGCAAACAATAGCAAAAGTGTTCAGAAAAGGAGATACGTTTTGGAAGTATCAACTCCCCCAAGCTTAGCTTATTGCTTGTCCTCAAGCAATTCAGTGACAACTGAGTGCGATAAAAGAACTTCTATGAACACATTTGTTTCATATGATGTAAATATACTCACTATATGATCTAGTGCTTAGTAAATTCATAATAAGAAGTATGCATGATAAAGTTACCTAGTAGTTATGCAAACCATGAAGAGATACCAACACACTAATAATAAACAACATGAAATATACCAATCTGCAGGATTGCAATGTTCATAACAAGGTATGATAAAGTGTACTCACTTGCCCTTAATAATGGAGCAAAACATAAATGCTAGGGAACCTCTAAAGTTCAAGTGAAGACTAGAAGTAAAGATATCAAAGATACAAGCATCAAACTTATACCCCAAATCAACCGTGTTATGGGACAAGCACATTAAACTAAGAATGATAGCCATGCTCTCAAGAAAGTGCATAAAGTGAGAAGGTGAAGAATCAACATAAAAGTAAAAGAAAGGCCCTTCATAGATGGAAGAAGGGTTTAACTCATGTTGTCGTGGGATAATCACGGCAGACGTTACCGGGGGTAACTGATCTTGGGGCAAGACGACACAGGCGTTTGGGAGAGGGTTTAGCTCAGAGGAAAACATGGTGCAATTCGATCTGGTAGCTGGCAATCAAAGTCGCCGAGTCTCCGATCTTGATATAACAACTCAACTATGGGATTACACTGGATGCTCGATATCAAGCGATATTGCTAGGGTTCTTAGATCTCTGCCCAAACTAGACCTGGGGGTCGGTTTATAAAGCACCCGTACCCCCTGACTTATTCTCCAAGGCGCATCCTGGATCCTACCCGGACACGGCGCACAAACCCTAACTTTTCTCTACGATAACCCACAACCCGGGTTACTGGGCCTACAAACTGGGGCCTTCACTGGTTTCCTTATCCTTAGCCGGATCCTGTACAACGTCCTTTGGGCCGGGTTACTCCTTGGAGTTTGGCCTACCGGGTTATCATCCCCCCATCAGTAGTCCCCAGAATAGCCTGGGCTTCATGGATCCTTCCTTGAAGCGCTCGCTATTCCCTGCAAAGATATCAAACACACGAATATGTGGAGGCCGGGTTAAAGCGCCTCAATAAATAGCTAGGCCTTACTCCATGGTGGCCATATAGTAACCCGGCTCTTCCCCAATTACCTAAGTTACTTCCCCAGGTAAAACCCCAAAATGTCAAGATTTTACACTTGATAATCGACCTGATATCACGGGATGGATCTCTTTCTCCTTTTCGTTCAGATCCCATGCTCAACATTTAAAGCGCATCTCGCCAAAACTCAAATAAATAGCCGTTTACTTCCGCAACTCCCGGCTCCCGCTCACTGAACCGGGCTTATCCATTCGCCCTATAATTAAGCTCCTTGGGGGTAACCCGAACCCTAACGGCTCATTCCCCCACTCCGCTTCCTTTCTCCCTCTGAGCTCATTCTCGCCGAGCGCCACCACGGAAATCCTGCGCGCATCACCGGAGCCCATCGGCCGGAGGCTGCGCTCCGCCACTGCTTGCCCCGCGCCGCCGCCAAGATCCGCCGGCAAATCTCCATCTGGCCCGTCAGGAACCGCGAAGAGACACCAGGCCTGCGCCATCTGCCTCCGCAAGGCTTCGCTCAGATCCCCTCCGGTAAGCCTTTTGCACCCATTAATTTGCCCTTGCAATTTTTGATTTTACCTCAGATTAGATCCTAATCAGTCCGCCAAGGATTTCTCGGGCATGCCGAATTAGGCCACTAATAGTCTTTCTATCTCGCCCAATAGATAAAGCGCATGCTCCAATCCACTCTCCTACTACCTGCAATTGTTATTTTCGCCACAAATCTGAAGATAAAATTCCCAATCTGAGCCCAAACCACTCAAAATTTCCGCCCTGGCTTCAATCACCCGGCTAATCTTCCCCTTTCCAGTTCCTTTTATTCGCGCTAAGTACCCGTGTAGCCATCCATCGTCTTCAAAAGCTCCTTCAACGTTTAGATCCCATAATTTTCGCCATAATGCTCGATACCCGGATAATTTTGAACTTTACTCTGCGAGCTAACACCCAGCTTACGCGCAATTTCTCATGTCTCAATATTACCCTGCCGATACTCGGCCGGCTCACAACTTCCGTGTCTTGGTCTTCTTATCCTTTTACCTTGTACTTTGCAGGTCAACCACATGGCTCCCAAAAAGCAGGGGAAAACTCCAACCAAAGCTAAAGCCACCAACTCCATATCCGCCAACTGGGCGCGGTCTACGGTCACCAAGGCCAAGTTGGAGGAGCTGGTGGAGCTGGGAGTCCTTCCTCCTCAAGAGGATATCCAGTGGAGGGTGCCGGGCAAGGAGACCCGGCCCACCCCGACAAAAGGCGAGGTAATTTGCTTCGTGGAACATGTGACCCGGGGCTTCCGCCCACCGGGTCACCCTTTTTTCCGTGATGTCCTAAGTCATTACGGCCTCCGTGTTTTTGACATCGGGCCCAATTCCGTATTAAACATCTCTCACTTCATCGTCCTTTCCGAATCATACTTGTGCACTTCGCCAAGTCTAGCTCTTTTCATTGAGCTTTTTCAGTGCAAACCGTGCCGCGAAAGCGGCGACGGAGCGCTCCTTGCTTGCGGCGGGGTCTCCATCCAACGCCGCAAGAATTCTTTGATGCCACCCCTCACCCTTAACTCCCATGTCAAGCACTGGCAGCTCTCCTACTTTTACTGCCAAGACACCTCCCCACCCGGCCAAAAGAAGCTGCCGGGTTACTCAGAGGGTCTTCTTGACATCTCCGAGAAATTTAGTGCCTTCGCCTCTGACTCGGATAGGGAGGCAATTCAACCTCTACTAGCCAAAATCAACACTCTCACGGCCCAAGGCCTCATCGGGCTCAACCTGGTGAAGACTTGGGTCGACTTCCGGATTCAACCCAACTCCATCCGCACAAAGTTGATGTGCGAGTATTCGGGACAATCTACGGACCCGCTCCGGTACTCTGATAACATCTTTGCAGCTGGCGATACCCACAAAACCATCAAGGGTTTTCTGACAGAAAAGCTTGAGGTAATCCGGAACATATTCGGATTGGAGCCCTTCACGCTCGAGAACCTAGCCCCCAAGGTGAAAACCCGATTTTAATGCCTTTATCTTTGCTCTTTCCACTCGATACAGTTGATAACCCTTGTACTAACACTTTTCAGGCTGATGATGATTTTTGGAAAACCAACACCTCTCCTAGCTCCAAAAGTCCAGAGGAGCAAGAAGTTGCTAACTCGGACGAAGGTATTTTCCGGATTTTGTTTGGTTCCTTTAGGCTCACCATAACCCCTTCATTTCCAACTATAACTCTGATGATATCCAGAACAAGAAGATGACGAAGAAGAAAACTCCGATGGCAAAGTAGAATCTGCCAGCGACGAGGAGGAACTGGAGCCGACAATCAAAGTCGGATCAAAAAGAAAAACCCAAGAGGCCACCTCCAAGGTTTCATATCTCCTCCTTGCATTCAATTCGTATTACTTTAATGATATATATGAGCTACCTTGATGTTATCCCACTGGCCATTCTTGAAGGAGTCGCCCATGACCAAGCGCAGGTCAACTCGAAATCACCCGGGTGATGATGCCCTTAACCCGGGTATTTCATCGACCCCGACTCGGCGGGCTGGTAATTACCCTATCTTTTCTCGGTCGAAACATTCTCCTTGAACCATTCCCACATGACATCTAACTTGACAATTTCCAGCCTCTCCCGAGTCCAGCGACGGATTTCCTTGTGACTTTGCGGTGAACACCGGGTAAAATCCCCTTTCTGACGTTCCACCACATTTCGTCACCCTTTCCTGACTGTGTATTTAGCTGCTCACTGACAACATCTACAGGGCCACGGTCGTTATCAGCGACCAAGAGGATATGGAGATCGAGGGCCCGGGTAAGGGGAGCCCGACTGATAAGACTACAGCCGCGTCTAGCGGCGAAAAACAAGCATCGCCGGCAAAGCCGGACACACAAGAAGCCGAGTACCCGATTGCTTCCCATGCAAGCAAGAAGAACAAAGCCACCGTCTTGGGTGCAGAAGAAGGAGCGTCGGATTCCGACACACAAATAACCCGGGTTCCGCTTCCCACTAAGAAGAAAGCCCCTTCTCAGAATTTTCAAGGCCCCGGGTCCTCTGATACGAGTAAAGACACTTTTGATCAGTTGATGAACACCCTCCTCACTATGAAGACTTCGGAGAGCAAGATCTTGGAGCGCATGGCTGCAGAGCACCAGGTAAGGACACTTGGTATCTCATATTGCATACCTAGTCCCCAAGTTCCGAGTATGACTTGCAAAAGTTATGCTTGGTACTTTACGCCATATTCAGCTTACCATAATATCCAACTGATACTTGCGTTCCTTGCTACTTACAGGCACAGATAACCCGGTCTGATGAAACTTTACTGAAGACCGAACAACTTCTCCTTGCCGAGATAAAACGAAGGGAAACCCTTGAGGATGACATGAAAACTTTGAAGAAGGATGTTTCAAAATATAAGAAGAAGTGCAATGCCGCTCAGACCTCACTGAAGAAACTATCGGACCAAGTCGCCGATACTTATCAGATCTTGCTTAGTAAGTTTTTGCTGCCGATTGGCTTCATGTCTTTGCTTTATTATATCAGACTCGGGATTACTGATACGTTCTCTCTTTTGTTACAACTGTAGGTGCCAACCTTGCGGCCCCAGAGGAGGATGCCATTGTCAAGGCTAAAACCCTAAAGACCGTGCTCCGGACTTTCTTTGCCGGCACAAAATTTATACTGGATGCCGTGAAGTGGCCTACGGAAGTATATCCGGGTGAGGAAAATCTCATTCAGGCCTGCTCCACTGTGCCTGGCTGGATTGAAATCTGGAAGCGCTCATCATGCCGGATTGGTATGACCCGGGCCTTTACCCTGGCCAAGGCTTTCTTTCCGAAGCTTGACCCGGCAAAGGTAATATCCGGGTTTCCCGAATTCAAGGCGGATGGTTCCAAATTTACACCCAAAGATTTCAAGGCCATACAAGCCGCAGTGCGCCCATCGGCTACCACTTTGGCCGATAGTTTGGACCTAAACACGATCATGAGTGCATACGACGCTGATGGCAAAGTTGTTACAGAGGAAGCACCCCCGCCCTTTGATATTTTGGAGAAATGGGTTTCTAACTCGTCCAGGAAGAGGGAGGCGACTGCGAAGAGAGAGGCCGAGTTAGGATCAGGTCCGTCTGCCTCTACACCAGCCGTCCCTCCACCTGTCCGCCCTGGTGCAGTGAGTCCGGGTAAGGGTGCCGGGAAGGCTAAGCAACAAGCCCAGGACCCAGAGCCGGAAGACCGTACTCAGGAGGCCGAATAGGGCAGTACCATCATAATACCTTGATTACGTGATGCTTTGTATTCAAACTATTATGCTTTTGATGGTGCGCCTGTGCACCCCTGATACTGATGTCGTAACTTGTAACGTACTTTTAGTCCGTGATATGCTTTGCGGCTTTCCTGGCCTTTTGATAACCGTATTACTTGTCTATTCTTTGAGGTTTTTCTTGATACCCGACTCTCTATTTTGGCTCCCTTCGTAAGACTCGGTTTTCCGAGTACCAGGGGCTTTGATAAGTGGACTTTTCTTTAAGTCCCCAAGACTCGGATGCTAGGGTCTTTCGAACTGCGATAGCCAAGTAGTTTGCTTCTGTTTCGAAGTCCCCAGTCCCCATGACCCAAAGTCCGAGTCATGGGGGTGTGGCCTTTCTCAGAGAACAAATCGTTTTTTACCGAGTCGAAAACCTAAGGCCATTCCGCGGAAGTACTGAAGTTATGCTTGATAGTCATTGAGTTTCCGGCTATTAGCCTTGTACTCTGCATAAACTTGTGGTTTAGATGACCCTTTTGACTATCTTGTACTATAAGCCGGCTTTCGCGTGGATACCATGTTGTTACATCCATACGAAAACAGGGTCAGACAAGTCCCATTGGGCTTCATGGCTGATTGTAATCGTAAGCGAACAAATCATGCCACTTTAGTGCGAGTCACATCGAGCTTAAGTAAGAAAAGTCAAGAAAATTTGGCTCCTTTGTCCAGTTATAAGATTGCAACCGTACTCGTTTGCGAATAATCGGCCCCTATAACTTATAGGCATCAAGGCCGGGTCTTTCGGGTTTGTGGCTGGGCTACTTGAGCAACCAGCCCCCGTGACCTATATATGCTCAACGTTCCTAATGATACTGAAATATTGATGTCACATGGATATTACTTACTTGTAACCAGGCTGTAACGAAATAGGACTTGATAACCATCTCTTTATTGATGCGAGAAAGTTTGGATCAGCAGGCCGCCTCATTAAAAACCTTCCAGTCCCCTTAGGTACCCTGGGTAGGAAAAGAGCGCGTCTGAAACCTGCTGCCCGTTACATTGTTTAGTTCTCCATGGGGACCGGTCCCGGACTGGCGTGACCGACGCACATTCTCCACATGCTGGACTTTTTCATGATGAGTACCGGGTTTACTAACCGACCCGGGTGAGGTGTTTCTATGACACGGCTGGTTGTGAGCGGCCGTGCAGTTTCTTCCTTTATAGCGGATTGCTTGGGGGAGTCATCCTTGATAAAAGCCACCATTTTAGCATCTTGTGCTACTTTGGATTTTGCTCTTTCGCCTTCAGTACTCGGCCTTTTTGATGTGGTTCTATCCTCCGGGTCTGCTTGAGACCGGTAATGCTTGAGTTCTTCTTTTCTACAGGCCTGCTCGGCCATCGCTGCGTCTCCTTCGTCGCATTCAGCTGCTATGTCTCGATTTCCATGTATGGTAATGGTCTTCTTGGGACCCGGGATTTTTAGCTGTAGATACAGGTAACACGGCATAGCCATGAATTTGGCGTAAGCCGGCCTCCCAAATAACGCGTGATAAGGGCTGCGCAATTTGACTACCTCAAAGGTAAGCCACTCAACTCGATAGTTATCCTTTGACTCCCCAAAGGCTACCTCCAATGCGATTTTTCCCTCGGGGCACGCTGAATGACCCGGCACTATCCCATGAAAAACTGTTGAGCTTTTTGTAGCTGAGACTCCTTGAGGCCCATGCGTAGGAAGGTTTCCCAATACAGTATGTTGATGCTGCTTCCACCATCCATCAAAACCTTTTTCAGCTCATACCCACTGACTTGTGGTGCGACTACTAATGCCAAGACTCCCGGGTGCTCCACTTTTTCTGGGTGATCCCTTCTGCTCCATGTTACCTCCTGTTCTGACCATCTCAAGTATCTCGGGACAGCTAACGAAACTGAGTTGACCGCTTGCTTCAGTATCTTTTTGTCCTTGTTAGAGCCTCCTGTGGTATGCACATGATATTGACCCAATTGTTTGGGGTTAGCCTGGAAACCTCCTGCCCCCCCTTGTTATTACCTTGATTTCCAGCCGCCGGGTTACCAGCTGGGGGTGGGCCGTTGCCCGGGTTTCCCCCTGGACCCGGTCCTCCTCCCCGTCCTGCACCTCGCATAGCTCTGTTCACTTCCTCATTTTTCCATCTTTGTAAGTCGGCGCACTGCTCCAGGGAGTGATTAGCTGGCCTGCCGTTCCTGCTGTGCTTCGGGCACGCCATCCTGAATATGTCCCAATTGTTACCCGGCCTTGGCGGTCCTTGATAATTTCCTCCATTGTGATTACCTCCGTTGAAATTTCCTTCTGCTCTGGGCCTTGAAGACCCGGCTTCTGTATTGGCGACAAACTCGGAGCCTCCTTCAAACGGGCGCTTGTTCTGGCTATTTCCGTTATTACCCGGTGCTGATCCATTGCCGGTTCTTCCATTATTACTTGTGTTTGCTTTTACCTTCTTGTCATCAACTTCCTCTTCTGTAGTATCTGTCGCAGCGTGTTTGTTGCACGCGTCCATCAATTCTCCCATTGTAACTTCCGACGCATTTCGACTAGACTTCATGCGAGTTAACTTTTGCACTAAAGGTATGTACTTGCATGTTTTTGCCATGGCCTGTAGCGCATCCTTGGGCTGGATGTCCGTGGACGAGTGAAGTATCTCCATAACCCGGCGCACCCAACTGCGCGCCGATTCTCCCTTCTTCTGGACGCACCGCTCTAGGTTGTCAATAGTGAACAATTTCCTGCACGTCCCATGAAAGTGCTTGACAAACGCGGTCTTCAATTCCTCCCAGGACTTGATCGATCCTTCCGGCAAATTGGTGAACCACAACTTTGCCGCTCCTTCTGACATCATCAAGTACATGAACTTGGCTTGGAGATTCTCGGATGCGTTGCGAATTGACATTGCCATCTCATAACTACTTAGCCATGTTTCTGGATCCATAGTTGGCTCATAATTCACTACTTTCCCTGGCTCTTTGAATTTTTCCGGGTAAGGTTCAGCTCTGATATTGTCCGAGAGACACTTGGGTCCCGCAAGAACGATTGAAGCCGGCCTTGCTCTAGAAACGTGTGATGCCGCGGGGGGCGCGGCTGGGCGCGGTGCTGCGGGAAGTCCATGCGCTGCAGACCCGGCCGCGGCCCTCCGGGCTCTGGAACTGTCTACGACAGCCTGTGCTGCTGATGTTGCCTGAACACGGGGAGGAGGCGGCATTTGCTGCTGCTATTCCCTCCGCCGTGCTGAACTTGTTTGGATATTCCCTTGCTGTTGACTGACGTATAGTGTCCCGTGCATACCGCTTCTATGATCCGGATAATTGGCTTGCTGTGCCACCGCAGTGTGCAACAGATCGATGGCTTGCCGAGTCTTCTCTGCATGGGGCGACTCTCCCACAGGGATTTGATTCAACGCGAGTGTCGCCGCATACACATTGTCCATGGGGTTATTGTAGTGACCGGCTGGTGTGCGGAGTCGTGATGGTGGCGGTGGTGGTAGGTCGTTGCCGGTTGTGACTCTAGTCTGTGGTGGGGGTAACCCGGTCCGTTCACTTGCCGGATGTGTCGCTGCTGTCGCCGGTTGGGGTGCGGTTCCCTGGTTCACCACTGGTATCGGCTGATCCTGAGGTGTGACAAATAAATTAGCCGGATTGATAACCCCGCCCGTTGCTGGTAACCTGGTTTGATGTCTTTGATGTACTCTAGACGTTTCTTCTCGGAGCCGAGTTTCCAGCGCGTCCAGCTCACGCTGCCGCCTGGCCATCCCTTGCCTTTCTGCCTCTACCTGCCTTCTTTGTTGTTCCAGCGCACGACGAGCCACATCCAGATCCCTGACACGTTCCGCTGCGTTTTCCGGAGTGATAACCGTTGCAAGAACCGTGGGGTCTAGAATCAGATTATTATCGAATAAGGCCGGGTGGCGCGGGTTTGAAGGACCCGCCCCTGGTGTCCGGTTTCCCAGGAATCCGAACGTGTTTGCGTGTAACTCCTCGTCTGCTGCACGGCTGGTTACCGATGCCGATTCCCCATCGACCCGGGCCAAAACCGGGTCTCCGTTAGCCGCGCCCTGCTGCTGGGCCACTGTCTGAGCCGCCCCGATTGACGCCGCGGCTGTGTTTCCTTGGTTGAGATTGGCCGCGGGAGCCGCATAGACTGCAACTCGGCGTACGATATCCGGTGTAAGTTCATGCTGTTCTTCCTCATCGTTCTCCTCCTCATACCGGTTTTCCAGCAGATCCAGGATAGACCCGGTATCACCTTCTCTTTCGACCCGGTCGCGCGGGGTCCATGCCGGCTCCTCCGGCTGTTCCCACTCCGCGATGGGTTCTTCTGCCGGATGTGTCGTTCCAATCGATTCTTCGTCATCTGATCGGATAGTAGAGGCTTCTCCTGGCACAGAATCAGATCCAATATTGTCAGGGATCGAATTGGAAGTACATACCATACCAATGAAGACGCTGATCCGGCCGATTGTCACGACGGATCCGGATTCGAGGTGATCCGACTCTGGCCCCCAGCCGGAATCGTCCACCATCTTTTCTCCTTTGTGGTCGACGTAGATTTCGCCGACGACGAGATTCTCCATGCTCTTCCGAGCTTTTCCCGTGATGTAAACACCTTTGGACGCAGGCCCCACGGTGGGCGCCAACTGTCGTGGGATAATCACGGCAGACGTTACCGGGGGTAACTGATCTTGGGGCAAGACGACACAGGCGTTTGGGAGAGGGTTTAGCTCAGAGGAAAACATGGTGCAATTCGATCTGGTAGCTGGCAATCAAAGTCGCCGAGTCTCCGATCTTGATATAATAACTCAACTATGGGATTACACTGGATGCTCGATATCAAGCGATATTGCTAGGGTTCTTAGATCTCTGCCCAAACTAGACCTGGGGGTCGGTTTATAAAGCACCCGTACCCCCTGACTTATTCTCCAAGGCGCATCCTGGATCCTACCCGGACACGGCGCACAAACCCTAACTTTCCTCTACCATAACCCACAACCCGGGTTACTGGGCCTACAAACTGGGGCCTTCACTGGTTTCCTTATCCTTAGCCGGATCCTGTACAGCGTCCTTTGGGTCGGGTTACTCCTTGGAGTTTGGCCTACCGGGTTATCATCCCCCCATCACATGTGCTAGAGATTTTTATTTTATAAACAAAGGTATTGAAAACACTTTGTAGAGAGGTGTATGCTTATGTCAACGAATGGTAAACAGACAAGACAGTACATCACAAGCCAACTAGACCTTGCAAGAGCGGGTCCCATTGAAGGACACATCTGGTATAGAAGGTCATCCCTCTTCTCTTTTGTTTACACAATTATGCTTTGACTGATAAATCAGGGGAAAAAATAGTGAAGAGAATTTATAGTAACTAATTGTGGGGCTGGGCACCCCGCTGCCAGCTCTTCTATCATTTGGATAAGCAGATGAAGCCACTAGTTCAGGTGTGGAAAGTCCAATCAACAAGTGAGATAAAGATTCTCTATTTACATCATCATGAGCTATAACAGGGGTACAAAACATGAATAAATTTTTAAGGTTCTAAAGGTAGCACATGAGAAATTTACTTGGAGTGGCGGTGAAATACCACATATAGGTACGTATGGTGGACACATTTGGAAAACTTTGGTTTTTGGGAGTTGGATGCACGGGTAGAGCTCATACCCAGTACAGGTGAAGGCTAGCAATAGACTGGGAGCGATAATCAAGAGAGCAACAACTATCATAATTATGCTTGCGACAAAACAAAATTAACGGGTGCATACAAGTGATACAAATACTCCGAGGCAAAATAAATCATCGAGGCTTAATTGAGTTTTTTTAGTCTTATGCGTGCGTGAGCATGTGCCAAGTCGATTCAAGTGAAACATTCAGAGGGCGATACCACAATTTCATACCCTTCTATGAATAAAACAATGCAAGCAAACATTTATACGACATGCTATCTAATATTAATAAGTTGGAACTTAAACATGAGAGAGCACGAACTACTAAGCATCGATTAAATGACATGCACCTTATACGAACAAACTAAGCATGTCCATATGGATGAGTATATGTACAAAAATGAAAACAAATAGAGTTCATACCACCCTCTCACCACAACTTGAATTGTCGTAAATCGTCATTATTTCTCTTCACTCGTGTGGATTGAATAATATAAAATGATAACCAAGCTCCAATGGAGTCACGGAGGGCTGCCGAACTCTGCAGCAAACTTTACAAAACCAAAGAAGAAGAACAACAAATATTTTTCGGTTTCCGAATTCAAAACAAGAACAGAAGGAAACAAGCAAACAAAGCAAAATATTTTTGGATTTTTGAATATTAAACTGAAACAAGAAAGTAAAGCAAACCAACAAAAGAAACAAGAGAGACAGGTAAAGGGAAACAACAGAAATATTTTTGGCCTTTTTGCATTTTGGAAATCAAGAACAAAACAATAAGAACAAAAAGAAGCGAAAGAAATGAAAACAAGCGAAAGAAACGAAAACATGGATATACAAAGAACCGACAGAAACATGATATACAGATGAGTGTGATGTCGGCATACCTCCCCCAAGCTTAGGATTTTGGCCTAAGTGGATATCAATCACGGCGCGGGAAGTATCCCCACGCTGGTGGGTCATCCCTAGCATGGTCGTACTCAGGCGCCCATGAAGAAGATAAAGCAGCAGGCGCATAATCATAACCGGGGCGCTGGTATGGAAACCCCGCAGTGTCAGAGGGCTGGACGAAATCATTATCGTCCCCCTCTCCAGCATCCTCTACATGCTGGGGATGCTGATCAATGTATGCATCCAGCTCACTCTCTGGAAGCGACCATCCTTCCCTGCCATTAAGGTTAAACAAAAGAGGTGCAGGAAAAAGTACTACTCTATCATATTTAGTCACTGTCCACCTTGATTGCTTGGAGAAAGCTATTTCATAGGATAAATTGTTCATGTTAGCATAGGTGGAAACAAAGTTGAATCATGGAATTAAGATCCATCCTCTGTACGAGAAACTGGAGGTCTAAATGATGTGGCTCTAAACCATGCAAAGCTAGAAAACGAGAGGCAATGAGACCTCCACGAATTCAGCCCTTCTCACGGTTAAGAGAAAGATGGAAAGCAATTAAAGCGCCAAAATTATAAGACCTATCACGTCTCAAAGCAGCTAAGATAAAAGTTAGATCATACACAGATAACTTGTTGATAGTTTTTCTAGCAAGCACACACTTGGCAATAAAATTGGCAAAATATGGAATAAACGGGAGTTGAATTTCTCAAATTTTACCACTCTCTCATGTGAATCTTCTACCTTGGCAAATTTCTTTGTATAGATCCATCAATGGTTTGGGCTGCCCTTTTATCTTCCCGCATGATCCCCATTGTGGCACTTTGATAGCTGCACAAAAATCATCAAAAGGCAGGTCGACAACTTTATTATAAATTTTATAATGGACCATAGGGTTAGGCAAGGACCAGCTAAAGAGAAAATCCTAAACCACAGACATAGTTAGTTTAATATGTTGGGTAGGTTCATCCTCAATAAAATGTTCCAATCATGCATTAGCGACAAGAGTATAGAAATCCTACAGAATTCCTGTAGCATGCATGAATTCGTCGCATGGCTAAATTGATGAAAATACTGTTTCTTCACGGTGTACGGGAATGACCACATGCAATTCCAACTCATGCTGGTTAAGTTGATACACATTGTTCTCCATTTTTGAATTTTTAAACAAGCATTACAAAAATTGATTTCAAGCAACTATATGATAGGAACTACTATAGAGACTTATAGGAGGGATAAACATGCATCAAAGCTAAATTGTTTCACACAAATCAAGCATGCTAGCTCACATAAGTTGTCACCTACGGTACCAAAATACTCAAGAAATACTCCACCAAAAATAATTCTACATGGATAACCGGAGGAGTCACATACCGGAGAGCAAATGCACCAAATTTCAGCAACAATGATGGGCTGAGCAAAGAGATCAATAAATTCGCAAAGAAGAACAACAAGAACTCGGGTTCCAAGAATGTTTTCGAGTTTGGGAGAGAGAGAAGAGAGTTTGGCAGGGAGGAGAGCTGGTGGAGGGACAGGGGGCCCCACACCATGTGCAGGCGCCACCAGGAGCTGGCCGCGCCCAGGCATGGTGTGCATGCATTATGGGTCCCCCTAGGGTCTACTAGGTGCCTCTCTGCCTCATTTTTTGACGTAGCAATTTAATATATTTTTTTTGGAATTTTTAGAGAAACTTCATTTTAGAGCAATTTTCAGATTTTAATTAATAGTTAAAAACCAGAAAAACATATGTAGAAAGGTGGAAAAAAAACCAAAAACAAAACTACAGAGGTTTTAATACACTCCAATAGGCAAATAACCAATGAAAACAAAGGTGGAAATGGTGAAAACAAAATTATGGGTAGTGAAAACATGCATAACCACAGTAATCAAGATGAAAACATGACTATGGATGGTGGAAAACATAATTATACTAAAGTAGCAAGGTGAGAACATGGTGAAAACATAATGGTGAAGGTGAAAACAAAGTGAAAACATTGTCCTCTTCATTCAAAATTACTTTGTTAACAAGGTTGATCAAGTCTTATTACCAAAACAATTTTTATATGAAGCAAATATTTGCTTATCAATAAACAATTATGTTACCTCAACCTTGAGAGACATAGTCCCAATCATAATAATTTCATATTCTTTTGGTGGCATTGGAATGGGACAATAGACTTCCCCAATGTTGATGGTCTCAATTTTCAATTTAATTTATACCATATCTCCTATCAATCTTCTTGGGAAAATAAACTATGTGCTCTTTATCATTAACATTAAAAGTTACTTTTCCTTGATTGCAATCAATAACAGCCCTTGCAGCTTTGAGAAAAGGTCTCCCAAGAATAATAAACATATTATCATCTTCAGGCATTTCCAACACAACAAAGTCAGTTAATATGAAACAATTAGTAGTCACTTGAACAGGAACATTCTCACATATACCAACAGGAATAGCAGTAGATTTATCAGCCATTTGCAAAGATATGTCAGTGTGTATCAATTTTTCCAGGGAGACCCTCTTATAGAGAGAAAAAGGCAGAACACTAACTCCATCTCCTAAATCACATAAAGCAGTTCTAACATAATTATTTTTAATAGAACAAGGAATAATGGGAATACCAGGATCTCCGAGCTTATTTGGAACCTTGCCATTGAAAGAGTAATTAGCAAGCATAGTGTAAATTTCCTCATTAGGAACTTTCCTTTTGTTAGAGATAATATCTTTCACATACTTTGAATAAGGAGGCAGTTTAATAGCATCAGTCAAAGGAATTTGCAAAAACAAAGGTTTCAACCACTCACAAAACTTGTCACAATGTTCTTCCTC
Organism: Alopecurus myosuroides; assembly: GCA_028641055.1. NCBI lineage: Eukaryota > Viridiplantae > Streptophyta > Magnoliopsida > Poales > Poaceae > Alopecurus > Alopecurus myosuroides. The sequence goes on along the minus strand of CM054059.1, from coordinate 169,354,254 downwards.
CTTTGATTATGTTTCTTATTAGGAAAAGGCATTTCTTTTTGTACCCAAGGCTCTCTTTCATTACCATGTTTATTAGCAATGAAATCCTCATTAGTATACTTTACAGTTTTAGTTTTCTTTTCAGGTTCAGCTACAGTTTCTTATTTATCAGAAGCATCACATTTATCATTACCACTTTCAGTTTCAACATGAGAGATAGATGTACTATTAGAATCTTTAACAGGTTCAGGAGATTCTACAATAGTTTTATGTCTCTTCTTCTTTTTCTTAGAAGGAGAACTATTGTTTTTAGGTTGTTGAGAATCTTGTTCAATTCTTTTAGGATGTCCCTCAGGATACAAGTGATCCTGAGTAGAAACACCACTTCTAGTAATTATTTCACAAACATGTTTTTCTCTAGAAGCATTAGCTAGCAAATCTTTTTGCAGTTTAGCGAGTTGATCAATTTGAGTTTGAACAATATGAAAATGTTTAACAAGCATTTTAACATCATTAGAGGTTCTCTCAATAATACCATGCAAATTATCAATAGCTCTAGAGTTTTCCATTAGATGATTTTGCACTGTCATATTAAAATTATCTTGCTTAACAACATAATTATCAAATTCATCTAAGCATTGATCAGGTGGTTTAGAATAGGGAATGTCTCTACTATCAAAATATTGGAGAGAGTGTACCTCAACTGTTGATGGATGAGGAATTGGCTTACATAATTCTTCTATAGGTGGTAGATTCTTCACATCTTCAGATTTAATACCCCTCTCTTTAAGAGATTTCTTGGCTTCCCTCATCACTTCATCATTTAATTCAATTATGCAAATCTTCTTGGGTGTTGGTATTGGTGTTGGCTCTGGTGTAGGTGTAGGCTCAGGTATAGTCCAATCATCATTATTTTTTGCTACTTTAGCCAATAATTCCTCAGCTTCTTCTGGTGTTCTTTTCCTGAAAACACAACCAGCGCAACTATTCAGGTATGTCCTAGATTCAATAGTTAGTCCATTATGAAATATATCTAGGAGCTCATTTTTAGGTAATGGATCTCCAGGGCTAGCTCTTATTAAAGAACAAAACCTTGACCAAGATTCAGGTAGTATCTCTCCTTCAATCTGCTTAAAGTTAAAGATATTCTACAAAGCAACATGTTGAGCACTAGCAGGAAAATATTTTTGAAAGAAAACATTAACCTAACCCATAGGACTATCAATAGATCCAGGTGAAAAATTGTTAAACCAAGTTTTAGCTTCATCTTTCAATGAGAAAGGGAAGATCTTGGTAACAAAGTAAGTGCGTAACTTAGCATCATCAGAAAATAAATACTCAAATATGAAAGCTCATTCATATGTTCTATAGCAATTTTACTTTCAGTTACACCAAAAGGTTCTTTCTCAACAATAGATATATAAGATAAATCTAGAGAGAAATCATAATCCTTATCTTTAATGTATATGGGAGATGTAGCAAACTTAGCATCATGAGAAGATTTATATTTAACAGCATGTCTTGCAAGAAGACTCTTAAGAGCACTTGCACTAGTAGTAGCTTGAACTTTTTCAATAAAGTCCTCATTAAGTTCAATATAGGTTTCATCAAGATCGTCACTAGGAATTTCTCTAGACTCAGGTGAATTAACAGGTGTACCAACATTTTCAACAGGAATTTCGGTGTTTTCAATTTGTTTAGCTCTAGAAATCGTAGCATCCAGGAAAGGACCCAGTGAAACAGTATCATCAAGAACAGTAGAAGCATCATCAAAAGTATCAGAAGCATTTTTAGACTCAGCATAAGTAACAGTGTGTGTAGCATGTGGTTGTGTAAGAAGCTTACTCATCACAGATGGTGAATCAAGAGCAACAGAGGTGTTCAGAGTTGTACCTCTCCTTGTAGTGTATGGTAATATAGGAACTTTTCCATCACGAGTTTTACCCATGATGAAAGGCTTGCAGAAAACAATATCACGTTCAAGTGATCAAATAAATAAAACTATGCTCCCCGGCATCAGCGCCATAAAACAGTCTTGATGACCCACAACTATAGGCGGTCGCAACAGTCTTCGAGGGAAGTAAAACCCAAATGTATTGATTCGACACAAGGGGAGCCAAAGAATATTTATAAGCCTTAACAACTGAGTTGTCAATTCAGCTGCACCTGAAAGTAGACTTGCTCGCAACAATTTATCAGTGGTAACAATTTTATAGTAGCAGTAGTAGTAAAATAACAGCAGGAGTAAAATAGTAACAACAGTAGCAATTGCGGAAAACAACAGGATTAAAGTACCGTAGGCATAGAGATGGATGAACGGGCGTTGCATGGATAAGATAGTTCATATAATAACAACGTGGGCATTGCAGATAGATAATAATAAATCATCCAAGCTCTAGGCAACCATAGACACGTGTTCCAATATAGTCATACGTGCTCGCAATGAGAAACTATCACAACATCTTTTGTCCTACCAGCCTGTTTGCAGCGTGGCCTCAAGGGAAACTACTGGTAATTAAGGTGCTCCTTTTAATAAAGCACCGGAGCAAAGCATTAACACTCCGTGAACACACGTGGTTCTCACATCACAACCATCCCCTCCGGTTGTCCCAATTTCTGTCACTTTAGGGCCTCGGTTTCCGGACAATAATGTGTGTAAACAACTTGTAGATATGATCAAGAAACATAATTATACTCATGAAACAATAACATGTTCAGATCTAAGATCATGGAACTCAGGCCCTAGTGACAAGCATTAAGCATAAAAAGTTGCAACAACGGTAGAAAACACTAACAACGGATACTAGGAACTATGCCCTAACAATCTAGCATTACATGAATGATATCATCTAATCCCTTCCATCCCTCTCAGCCTGCGGTGGGGATTACTGACAGATGGCTAGGGGAATCATGGATGGTTCATGGAGAAGTGGTGGCGGTGACGATGGCGATGATCTCCTCCGAATCCCCGTCCCAGCAGGGTGCCAGGGCAGGAACTTCTGTTCCCCGAAATAGGTTTCGAGGTGGCGGCGACGCTCTGATGTGTTTCCCTAGAATATGACGAACCCCCTTGGTTTTAGGTTTATGGGACATAAGTAGTCAAAAGGGGAGCCCGAGGGGGTGCCTTGGGACACCACACCACCTGCAGGCGCGGCTGATACGTCATAAACGTATCCATAATTTCTGATGTTCCATGTTGTTTTCATGACATATGCTACATGTTTCCTTAACACTTATTGCCATTTCTATAGATTTCCTCAGACTAACGTATTGACAAGATGCCACAGAGCCAGTTCCTGTTTTCTGTTGTTTTTAGTTTCAGAAAAGTTGTTCTGGAAATATTCTCGGAATTGGACGATTCGAAGCCCAGAAGTCTTAGAATTCCCGGAGGATCCACAGAGTCCAAAAGAGACCCGGAGAGGGGCAGAGGGGTGCCCACACCATGGGCGGGCATGGGTCCCCCTGGCCGTGCCCAGGGGTGGTGTGCCCCCTGCTCGCCCACCGATGTTGCCCTCTCGCCTATATTTTGTCCCCGAAGGGTTAACCCTCAAGACGGAAGCCTTTTCCACGAAAAATACCCGCAGCCGCTGTCATCATCAACCCTACTTTGGGAATGTTCTGGAGCTCTCCCCGGCACCCTGACGGAAGGGGTAATCATCACCGGAGGGCTTGATACGTCTCCAGCGTATCTATAATTTCTGATACTCCATGATCATATTATGTCAATTGCTACTTGTTTCCTCCTTATTTATAGCATTTTTATACGTTTTCCGGGGCTAACCTATTAACAAGATGCCAAGTGCCAGTTCCCTATTTTCTGCTGTTTTTGGTTTTAGAAAAGTTGTTCTGGAAACATTCTCAGAATTGGACCCCACAAAGCCCGAAGTGCCTATTTTCCCAGGAAGCATCCAGAACACCGAAGGGGAGTCGAACACGGGCATCAGGGGGGCCACACCATAGGGTGGCGCGGGTCCCCCTGGTCGCGCTACCTATTAGTGTGGGGCCCCTGGAGCTCCACCGCCTTTGCCATTTCACTTATTTAATCCCCCCGGATAGAAAACCCGAAAGACCTGATCACAAATCCCCGAAAAGTTCCGCAGCCGCCGGCACCGTCAACCCTAGATCAAGGGCGTTCTGAAGCTGTTTCCGGCATCCTGCCGGAGAGGAGATCATCACCGGAGGCTTCTACATCACCATGTCTGCCTCCAGAGTGATGCGTGAGTAGTTCATCCTTGGACTACGGGTTCGTAGCTGTAGCTAGATGGTTGTGTTCTCCTCATATGCCTCCATGTTTAGATCTCGTGAGCTGCCTATCATGATCGAGATTGATCTTATGTAATTCTATATGCTGTGTTTGCTGGGATCCAATGGATATTGACCTTATGCAAAGTTGATTATAGTCTTTGTTTGCATATGCTATTTGTGATCTTGCATGCTTTCCGTTGCTAGTGGTTGCTCTGGCCAAGTAGTTGCTAGTGACTCCAAGAGGGAGTATTTATGCTTGATAGTGGGTTCATGCCTCCTCACCACCTTGCTCTAGTGACAGAAACGTGAAGGGGGATGTGATGTTTCCATTTGGGAGAAAACATCGGTGAGAGTGCCTGATGGGGGGATGATAACCCGGTAGGCCAAACTCCAAGGAGTAACCCGGCCCAAAGGACGCTGTGCAGGATCCGGCTAAGAATAAGGAAACCTGTGAAGGCCCAAGCTTGTAGGCCCGGTAACCCGGATTGTGGGTTACTGTAAAGGAAAGTTAGGGTTTGTGCGCCGTGTCCGGGTAGGATCTAGGATGCGCCTTGGAGAATAAGTCAGGGGGTACGGGTGCTTTATAAACCGACTCCCAGGTTTAGTTTAGGCAGAGATCTAAGAACCCTAGCAATATCGCTTGATATCGAGCATCTAGTGTAATCCCAGAGTTGAGTTGTTGTATCAAGATCGGAGACTCGGCGACTTTGATTGCCGGCTACCAGATCGAATTGCACCATGTTTTCCTCTGAGCTAAACCCTCTCCCAAACGCCTGTGTCGTCTTGCCCCAAGATCAGTTACCCCCGGTAACGTCTGCCGTGATTATCCCACGACAGTTGGCGCCCACCGTGGGGCCTGCGTCCAAAGGTGTTTACATCACGGGAGAAGCTCGGAAGAGCATGGGGAATCTTGTCGTCGGCGAAATCTACATCGACCGCAAAGGAGAAAAGATGGTGGACGATTCCGGCTGGGGGCCAGAGTCGGATCACCTCGAATCCGGATCCGTCGTGACAATCGGCCAGATCAGCGTCTTCATTGGTATGGTATGTACTTCCAATTCGATCCCTGATAATATTGGATCTGATTCTGTGCCAGGAGAAGCCACTTCTATCCGATCAGATGATGAAGAATCGATTGGAACGACACATCCGGCAGAAGAACCCATCGCGGAGTGGGAACAGCCGGAGGAGCCGGCATGGACCCCGCGCGACCGGGTCGAAAGTGAAGATGATACCGGGTCTATCCTGGATCTGCTGGAAAACCGGTATGAGGAGGAAAACGGCGAGGAAGAACAACATGAATTTACACCGGGTATCGTACGCCGAGTTGCAGTCCATGCGGCTCCCGCGGCCAATCTCAACCAAGGAAACACAACCGCAACATCAGTCGGGGCGGCTCAGGCAGTGGCCCAGCAGCAGGGTGCGGCTAACGGAGACCCGGTTTTGGCCCGGGTTGATGGGGAGTCGGCATCAGTAACCAGCCGTGCAGCAGATGAGGAGTTGCATGCAAACACGTTCGGATTCCTGGGAAACCGGACACCAGGGGCGGGTCCTTCGAACCCGCGCCACCCGGCCTTATTCGATAATAATCTGATTCTAGACCCCACGGTTCTTGGAACGGTTATTACTCCGGAAAACGCAGCGGAACGTGTCAGGGATCTGGATGTGGCTCGTCGTGCGCTGGAACAGCAAAGAAGGCAGGTAGAGGCAGAAATGCAAGGGATGGCCATGCGGCAGCGTGAGCTGGATGCGCTGGAAACTCGGCTCCGAGAGGAAACGTCTAGAGTCCATCAAAGGCATCAAACCAGGTTGCCAGCAACAGGCGGGGTTATTAATCCGGCTAATTTATTTGTCACACCTCAGGATCAGCCGATACCAGTGGTGAACCAGGGAACCACACCCCAACCGGCGACAGCAGCGACACATCCGGCAAATGAACGGACCGGGTTACCCCCACCACAGACTAGAGTCACAACCGGCAACGATCTACCATCACGATTCCGCACACCAGCCGGTCACTACAATAACCCCATGGACAATGTGTATGCGGCGACACTCGCGTTGAATCAAATCCCTGTGGGAGAGTCGCCCCATGCAGAAAAGACTCGGCAAGCCATCAATCTGTTGCACACTGCGGTGGCACAGCAAGCCAATTATCCGGATCATAGAAGCGGTATGCATGGGACGCCATACGTCAGTCAACAGCAAGGGAATATCCAAACAAGTTCAGCACGGCGGAGGGAAGAGCAGCAGCAAATGCCGCCTCCTCCCCGCGTTCAGGCAGCATCAGCAGCACAGGCAGTCGTAGACATTTCCAGAGCCCGGAGGGCCGCGGCCGGGTCTGCAGCGCATGGACTTCCCGCAGCATCGCGCCCAGCCGCGCCCCCGCGGTATCACACGTTTCTAGAGCAAGGCCGGCCTCAACCGTTCTTGCAGGACCCAAGTGTCTCTCGGACAATATCAGAGCTGAACCTTACCCGGAAAAATTCAAAGAGCCAGGGAAAGTAGTGAATTATGAGCCAACTATGGATCCAGAAACATGGCTAAGTAGTTATGAAATGGCAATGTCGATTCGCAACGCATCCGAGAATCTCCAAGCAAAGTTCATGTACTTGATGATGTCAGAAGGAGCAACAAAGTTGTGGTTCACCAATTTGCCGGAAGGATCGATCAAGTCCTGGGAGGAATTGAAGACCGCGTTTGTCAAACACTTTCATGGGACGTGCAGGAAATTGTTCACTATTGATGATCTAGAGCGGTGCGTCCAGAAGAAGGGAGAATCGGCGCGCAGTTGGGTGCGCCGGGTCATGGAGATACTTCACTCGTCCACGGATATTCAGCCCAAGGATGCACTACAGGCCATGGCAAAAACATGCAAGTACATACCTTTAGTGCAAAAGTTAACTCGCATGAAGTCTAGTCGAAATGCGTCGGAAGTTACAATGGGAGAATTGATGGATGCGTGCAACAAACACGCTGCGACAGATACTACAGAAGAGGAAGTTGATGACAAGAAGGTAAAAGCAAACACAAGTAATAACGGAAGAACCGGCAATGGATCAGCACCGGGTAATAACGGAAATAGCCAGAACAAGCGCCCGTTTGAAGGAGGCTCCGAGTTTGTCGCCAATACAGAAGCCGGGTCTTCGAGGCCCAGAGCAGAAGGAAATTTCAATGGAGGTAATCACAATGGAGGAAACTATCAAGGACCTCCAAGGCCGGGTAACAATTGGGACATATTCAGGATGGCATGCCCGAAGCACAGCAGGAACGGCAGGCCAGCTAACCACTCTCTGGAGCAGTGCGCCGACTTACAAAGATGGAAAAATGAGGAAGTGAACAGAGCTATGCGAAGTGCAGGACGGGGAGGAGGACCGGGTCCAGGGGGAAACCCGGGCAACGGCCCACCCCCAGCTGGTAACCCGGCGGCTGGAAATCAAGGTAATAACCAAGGGGGGGCAGGAGGTTTCCAGGCTAACCCCAAACAACTGGGTCAATATCATGTGCATACCACAAGAGGCTCTAACAAGGACAAAAAGATACTGAAGCAAGCGGTCAACTCAGTTTCGTCAGCTGTCCCGAGATACTTGAGATGGTCAGAACAGGAGGTAACATGGAGCAGAAGGGATCACCCAGAAAGAGTGGAGCACCCGGGAGTCTTGGCATTAGTAGTCGCACCGCAAGTCAATGGGTATGAGCTGAAAAAGGTTTTGATGGATGGTGGAAGCAGCATCAACATACTGTATTGGGAAACCTTCCTACGCATGGGCCTCAAGGAGTCTCAGCTACAAAAAAGCTCAACAGTTTTTCATGGGATAGTGCCGGGTCATTCAGCGTGCCCCGAGGGAAAAATCGCATTGGAGGTAGCCTTTGGGGAGTCAAAGGATAACTATCGAGTCGAGTGGCTTACCTTTGAGGTAGTCAAATTGCGCAGCCCTTATCACGCGTTATTTGGAAGGCCGGCTTACGCCAAATTCATGGCTAGGCCGTGTTACGTGTATCTACAGCTAAAAATCCCGGGTCCCAAGAAGACCATTACCGTACATGGAAATCGAGACATAGCAGCTGAATGCGATGAAGGAGACGCAGCGATGGCCGAGCAGGCCTGTAGAAAAGAAGAACTCAAGCATTACCGGTCTCAAGCAGACCCGGAGGATAGAACCACATCAAAAAGGCCGAGTACTGAAGGCGAAAGAGCAAAATCCAAAGTAGCACAAGATGCTAAAATGGTGGCTTTTATCGAGGATGACTCCTCCAAACAATCCGCTATAAAGGAAGAAACTGCACGGCCGCTCACAACCAGCCGTGTCATGGAAACACCTCACCCGGGTCGGCTAGTAAACCCGGTACTCATCATGAAAAAGTCCAACATGTGGAGAATGTGCGTCGGTCACGCCAGTCCGGGACCGGTTCCCATGGAGAACTAAACAATGTAACGGGCAGCAGGTTTCAGACGCGCTCTTTTCCTACCCAGGGTACCTAAGGGGACTGGAAGGTTTTTAATGAGGCGGCCTGTTGATCCAAACTTTCTCGCATCAATAAAGAGATGGTTATCAAATCTTATTTCGTTACAGCCTGGTTACAAGTAAGTAGTATCCATGTGACATCAATATTTCAGTATCATTAAGAACGTTGAGTATATATAGGTCCCGGGGGCTGGTTGCTCAAGTAGCCCAGCCACAAACCCGAAAGACCCGGCCTTGATGCCTATAAGTTATAAGGGCCGATTATTCGCAAACGAGTACGGCTGCAATCTTATAACTGGACAAAGGAGCCAAATTTTCTTGACTTTTCTTACTTAAGCTCGATGTGACTCGCACTAAAGTGGCATGATTCGTTCGCTTACGATTACAATCAGCCATGAAGCCCAATGGGACTTGCCTGACCCTGTTCTCGTATGGATGTAACAACATGGTATCCACGCGAAAGCCGGCTTACAGTACAAGATAGTCAAAAGGGTCATCTAAACCACAAGTTTATGCAGAGTACAAGGCTAATAGCCGGAAACTCAACAACTATCAAGCATAACTTCAGTACCTACGCGGAATGGCTTTAGGCTTGCGACTCGGTAAAAACCAATTTGTTCTCTGAGAAAGGCCACACCCCCATGATTCGGACTTTGGGTCATGGGGACTGGGGACTTCGAAACAGAAACAAACTACTTGGCTATCGAAGTCGAAAGACCTCACCATCCGAGTCTTGGGGACTTAAAGAAAAAGTCCATTTATCAAAGCCCCTGGTATTCGGAAAACCGAGTCTTACGAAGGGAGCCAAAATAGAGAGTCGGGTATCGAGAAGAAGCTCAAAGAATAGACAAGCAATACGGTTATCAAAAGGCCAGGAAAGCCGCAAAGTATATCACGGACTAAAAGTACGTTACAAGTTACGACATCAGTATCAGGGGTGCACAGGCGCACCATCAAAAGCATAATAGTTTGAATACAAAGCATCACGTAAACAAGGTATTATGATGGTACTGCCCTATTCGGCCTCCTGAGTACGGTCTTCCGGGTCTGGGTCCTGGGCTTGCTGCTTAGCCTTCCCGGCACCCTTACCCGGACTCACTGCACCAGGGCGGACAGGTGGAGGGACGGCTGGTGTAGAGGCAGACGGACCTGATCCTAACTCGGCCTCTCTTTTCGCAGTCGCCTCCCTCTTCCTGGCCGAGTTAGAAGCCCACTTCTCCAAGATATCAAAGGGCGGGGGTGCTTCCTCCGTAACAACTTTGCCATCAGCGTCGTATGCACTCATAATCGTGTTTAGATCCAAACTATCGGCCAACGTGGTAGCCGAGGGGCGCACTGCGGCTTGTATGGCTTTGAAATCCTTGGGTGTAAATTTGGAACCGTCCGCCTTGAATTCGGGAAACCCAGATATTACCTTTGCCGGGTCAAGCTTCGGAAAGAAAGCCTTGGCCAGGGTGAAAGCCCGGGTCATTCCAATCCGGCATGACGAGCGTTTCCAGATTTCAATCCAGCCAGGCACAGTGGAGCAGGCTTGAATAGATTTTCTTCACCCGGATATACTTCCGTAGGCCACTTCACGGCATCCAGTATAAATTTTGTGCCGGCAAAGAAAGTCCGGAGCAAGGTCTTTAGGGTTCTAGCCTTGACAATGGCATCCTCCTCTGGGGCCGCAAGGTTGGCACCTACAGTTGTAACAAAAGAGAGAACGTATCAGTAATCCCGAGTATGATATAATAAAGCAAAGACATGAAGCCAATCGGCAGCAAAAACTTACTAAGCAAGATCTGATAAGTATCGGCGACTTGGTCCGATAGTTTCTTCAGTGCGGTCTGAGCGGCGTTGCACTTCTTCTTGTATTTGGAAACATCCTTCTTCAAAGTTTTCATGTCATCCTCAAGGGTTTCCCTTCGTCTTATCTCGGCAAGAAGAAGTTGTTCGGTCTTCAGTAAAGTTTCATCAGACCGGGTTATCTGTGCCTGTAAGTAGCAAGAAACGCAAGTATCAGTTGGATATCATGGTAAGCTGAATATGGCGTAAAGTGCCAAGCATAACTTTTGCAAGTCATTCTCGGAACTTGGGGACTAGGTATGCAATATGAGATACCAAGTGTCCTTACCTGGTGCTCTACAGCCATGCGCTCCAAGATCTTGCTCTCCGAAGTCTTCATAGTAAGGAGAGTGTTCATCAATTGATCAAAAGTGTCTTCACCCGTATCAGAGGACCCGGGGCCTTGGAAATTCCGAGAAGGAGCTTTCTTCTTAGTGGGAGGCGGAACCCGGGTCATTTGTGTGTCGGAATCCGACGCTTCTTCTTCCGCACCCAAGATTGTGGCTTTGTTCTTCTTGCTTGCAGGGGAAGCAATCGGATACTTGGCTTCTTGTGTGTCCGGGTTTGTCGGCGACGCTTGTTTTTCGCCGCTAGACGCGGCTGTAGTCTTATCAGTCGGGATCCCCTTACCCGGGCCCTCGGTCTCCATATCCTCTTGGTCGCTGATAACGACCGTGGCCCTATAGATGTTGACAGTGAGCAGCTAAATACACAGTCAGGAAAGGGTGATGAAATGTGGTGAAGCATCAGGAAGGGGATTTTACCCGGTGTTCACCGCAAAGTCACAAGGAAATCCGTCACTGGGCTCGGGAGAGGCTGTAAATTATCAAGTCAGACGTCATGTGGGAATGGTTCAAGGAGAATGTTTTGACCGAGAAAAGATAGGGTAAGTACCAGCCCGCCGAGTCGGGGTCGATGAAATACCCGGGTTAAGGGCATCGTCACCCGGGTGATTTCGAGTTGACCTGCGCTTGGTCATGGGCGACTCCTTCAAGCGTGGCCAGTGGAAAAACGTCAAGGTAGCTCATATATATCATTAAAGTAATACGAATTGAATGCGAGGAGGAGATATGAAACCTTGGAGGTGGCCTCTTGGGTTTTTCTTTTTGATCCGACTTTGATTGTCGGCTCCAGTTCCTCCTCGTCGCTGGCAGATTCTACTTTGCCATCGGAGTTTTCTTCCTCGTCATCTTCTCGTTCTGGATATCATCAAAGTTATAGTTGGAAATGAAGGGGTTATGGTGAGCTTAAAGGAACCAAACAAAATCCGGAAAATACCTTCGTCCGAGTTAGCAGCTTCTTGCTCCTCTGGACTTTTGGAGCTAGGAGAGGTGTTGGTTTTCCAAAAATCATCATCAGCCTGAAAAGTGTCAGTACAAGGGTTATCAACCGTATCAAGTGGAAAGAGCAAAGATAAAGGCATTAAAGTCGGGTTTTCACCTTGGGGGCTGGGTTCTCGAGTGTGAAGGGCTCCAATCCGGATATGTTCCGGATCACCTCAAGCTTTTCTGTCAGAAAACCCTTGATGGTTTTGTGAGTGTCGCCAGCTGCGAAGATGTTGTCAGAGTACCGGATCGGGTCTGTAGATTGCCCCGAATACTCGCACATCAACTTTGTGCGGATGGAATTGGGTTGAATCCGGAAGTCGACCCAAGTCTTCACCAGGTTGAGCCCGATGAGGCCTTGGGCCGTGAGAGTGTTGATTTTGGCTAGTAGAGGTTGAATTGCCTCCCTATCCGAGTCAGAGGCGAAGGCACTAAATTTCTCGGAGATGTCAAGAAGACCCTCTGAGTAACCCGGCAGCTTCTTTTGGCCGGGTGGGGAGGTGTCTTGGCAGTAAAAGTATGAGAGATGCCAGTGCTTGACATGGGAGTTAAGGGTGAGGGGTGGCATCAAAGAATTCTTGCGGCGCTGGATGGAAACCCCGCCGCAAGCAAGAAGCGCCCCGTCACCGCTCTCGCGGCACGGTTTGCACTGAAAAAGCTCAATGAAAAGAGCTAGACTTGGCGAAGTGCACAAGTATGATTCGGAAAGGACGATGAAGTGAGAGATGTTTAATACGGAATTAGGCCCGATGTCAAAAACGCGAAGGCCATAATGACTTAGAACATCACGGAAAAAAGGGTGACCCGGTGGGCGGAAGCCCCGGGTCACATGTTCCACGAAACAAATTACCTCGCCTTTTGTCGGGGTGGGCCGGGTCTCTTTGCCCGGCACCCTCCACTGGATATCCTCTTGAGGAGGAAGAACTCCCAGCTCCACCAGCTCCTCCAATTTGGCCTTGGTGACCGTAGACCGCGCCCAGTTGGCGGATATGGAGTTGGTGGCTTTAGCTTTGGTTGGAGTTTTCCCCTGCTTTTTGGGAGCCATGTGGTTGACCTGCAAAGTATAAGGTAAAAGGATAAGAAGACTAAGACACGGAAGCTGTGAGCCGGCTGAGTATCGGCAGGGTAATATTGAGACACGAAAATTGCGTGTAATCCGGGTGTTAGCTCGCAGAGTAAAGTTCAAATTATCCGGGTGTCAAGTGTTATGGCGAAAATTATGGGGGTCTAAGCGTTGAAGGAACTTTTGAGGACGATGGATGGCTGCACGGGTACTTAGCGCGAATAAAAGGAACTGGAAAGGGGAAGACTAGCCGGGTGATTGAAGCCAGGGCGGAAATTTTGAGTGGTTTGGGCCCAGATTGGGAATTTTATCTTCAGATTTGTGGCGAAAATAACAATTGCAGGTAGTAGGAGAGTGGATTGGAGCATGCGTTTTATCTATTGGGCGAGCTAGAAAGACTATTAGTAGCCTAATTCGGCATGCCCGAGAAATCCTTGGCGGACTGATTTGGATCTAATCTGAGGTAAAATCAAAAATTGCAAGGGCAAATTAATGGGAGCAGGAGGCTTACCGGAGGAGATCTGAGTGAAGCCTTGCGGAGGCAGATGGCGCAAGCCTGGTGTCCCTTCGCGGTTCCTGACGGGCCGGATGGAGATTCACCGGTAGATCTTGGCGGCGGCGCGGGGCGAGTTGTGGCGGAGCGCAGCCTCCGGCCGATGGGCTCCGGTGATGCGCGCGGGATTTCCGTGGTGGCGCTCAGTGAGAATGAGCTCAGAGGGAGAAAGGAAGTGGAGTGGGGGGAAATGAGCCGTTAGGGTTCGGGTTACCCCCAAGGCGCTTATTTATAGCGCGAGTGGATAAGCCCGGTTCAGTGAGCGGGAGCCGGGAGTTGCGGAAGTAAACGGCTATTTATTTGAGTTTTGGCGAGATGCGCTTTAAATGCTGAGCAGGGGATCTGAACGAAAAGAAGAAAGAGATCCATCCCGTGATATCAGGTCAATTATCAAGTACAAAATCTTGACATTTTGGGGTTTAACCTGGGAAAGTAAATTAAGTAATTGGGAAAGAGCCGGGTTACTATATGGCCACCATGGAGTAATGCCTAGCTATCTATTGAGGCACCTTAACCCGGCCTCCACATACTCGTGTGTTTAATATCTTTGCAGGGAATAGCGAGCGCTTCAAGGAAGGATCCAAGAAGCCCAGGCTATTCTGGGGACTACTGATGGGGGGATGATAACCCGGTAGGCCAAACTCCAAGGAGTAACCCGGCCCAAAGGACGCTGTGCAGGATCCGGCTAAGGATAAGGAAACCTGTGAAGGCCCAAGCTTGTAGGCCCGGTAACCCGGATTGTGGGTTACTGTAAAGGAAAGTTAGGGTTTGTGCGCCGTGTCCGGGTAGGATCTAGGATGCGCCTTGGAGAATAAGTCAGGGGGTACGGGTGCTTTATAAACCGACTCCCAGGTTTAGTTTAGGCAGAGATCTAAGAACCCTAGCAATATCGCTTGATATCGAGCATCTAGTGTAATCCCAGAGTTGAGTTGTTGTATCAAGATCGGAGACTCGGCGACTTTGATTGCCGGCTACCAGATCGAATTGCACCATGTTTTCCTCTGAGCTAAACCCTCTCCCAAACGCCTGTGTCGTCTTGCCCCAAGATCAGTTACCCCCGGTAACGTCTGCCGTGATTATCCCACGACAGTGCCCGCGTGCATAATCATTGCTTACATTACACACTTTGTTTAATGCAGTTATCTGTTGCTTGCAACTTAATACCTAAGGGGGTTCGGATGATAACCTGAGGATGGATTATTAGTCATAGATCCAGATGGATGTCGGTCTATGTATATTGTTGTAATGCCCGCACTAAATACCATAGTAATCATCATGTTATATTGTGCACTACGGTGCAACCTCTATTTGTCAATTGCCCAGCTGTAATTTGTTCACCCAGCATGGTATCTTTATGGAGAGACACCACTAGTGAACCTATGAACCCAGGTCCATTTTCCACACTGTTAAACAAACCACAACAATTTCCCGCTTTCTTTACTTACTGCAAGCATACATCATTTTCCACACTATACGTCTAATCTTTAGTTTCAGCAAGAGCGGTGAGATTGACAACCTCACTGTACCGTTGGGGCAAAGTATTTTGGTTGTGTTGTGTGCAGGTTCCACGTTGTTGCTGACACCGGTGAAGCGCCAACACCACCGTCAGTGGCATCAACTTTCCGAAGGTCTTGTTTCTCCTACTGGATTGATAACCTTGGTTCTTAACTTTCCGCTGTGCTCATCGCACCCTCCTATTGGGGTATTCAAACGAGTGCAAGATCTGCACCATCATGGACTTTTTCTGGCGCCGTTGCCGGGGAGAAGGAAGTCTTCTGGCAAGGGGAGTCTCTCACTCTCAACCTCTTTATTTTGTTTATTGTCTTGTTTTTATTTTTGTCTTGTTTTGCTTCTCTATATCAAAAACACAAAAAAAAAGTTCGCATTCTAGTTGTTATTCTTGTCTATACATTGTTATTTCTCATCATGTTGTTCCCTAAGTTTACCTTGAAAGATTTGCCGGTAGAAAGTGGTTCTATACTTGGAAAGGACACTATTAAAGATTTCTTTGATCATGTTAGTAAGCATGATAACTTTGAGGAAAAATCCATAGTAGCACTTGCTCCCAATTACGGGACTGCTGCAAGTTCCTTAGTTCACATGGTAGAAGCTAGGTCTGTTAACCCCCATCCCATAATGCAACATATGTTCCTCAACTTGAATAACATTGAAGATGTTGAGAAAATAAACTTCATCTTAGAAACTATGCTTAAAGAATTTGGATATGTTGCTATAGAAGCTAGAAAAGTATTTGATCATTTTAATATGCTTAGCTCATGTGTAGACATTGTTGGTTATCTAGAAAAAACTGATTCTCACAATGAAAACGAGGATAAAATACCAATCCCCTTTAAATTAGTAGCACTACACGTAGCCCAAGAAAAGAATTTTGATTGGATTGTTCCTGAGAATTTATTTGATGAAGATAGTAAGGGTAAAAGTACTAAGAGAGGAGCCTCTGAAACTCACTTAGATAAAATACAATGCATTATTAAAGAATTGCCAAATCTTTATTTGAATGCTTCACTTGAAAATACTTGAGTTTCCCTTTTATGCCTAGCTGAAAGGCGTTAAAGAAAAGCGCTACCGGGAGACAACCCGTTTTATTTCGCTGTTTTCAACCCGTTTTCCTTCGTTTTCTTTGGTGTGCTTTGCACCTGGGTGTTGTCTATTTCCTTAGCAACCCTGCTGTATCTTTTCTTTTGTGTTTTTGTTGAGCAAAGTAAAGCCTCTAGTGGAAAGTTGAGCCTATATTTTGGATTTCTGCGCAGGAAACAGATTTCTGCTGTCCATTGTTAATTCCGTTAAAAATCACAGAAAATTCAAAATGACCTGATTTTTTTGTGCTTAATCATGATTTATATACCAAACTTTTCTTAGTTGAACAATATTTGATTTGAGATACAGAAGAGTTTTGAAAAAATCGATCTTTACCTGTTGTTCTGTTTTGACAGATTTCTGCCATTTATCGCATTTGCATCTTAATCTCTTTCTTTTGGTGTTCTTTTGAGAAAAGGAGTTTTAAAAGAAGTTGTGACAGTAGGTAATGTGTTTTTAAGTGTTAGACTTGTGTTGAAACTGAACCATGTGAATTTAATATTTCGATTGCACTAACGTTGCTAATGAAGATTGTGAGAATTTTGGTGTGAAGGAAGTTTTCAAGGGTCAAGAGAAGAGGATGATATGATGTGATCAAGAAGAGTGAAAAGCCTAAGCTTGGGGATGCCCCGTTGGTACATCCAAGCAAATTCCCAGAAGACTCAAGCGTCTAAGCTTGGGGATGCCCAAGGTATCCCCTTCTTCATGAACAAATTATCAGGTCACTTCTAGTGAAACTATATTTTTATTCGGTCGCATCTTATGTGCTTTACTTCGAGCGTCTTTTATTTTTGTTTTAAGTTTGTTTTGTTTTTGCTTTAAGTTTGTTTTTACTTTTTCAATAAGCTTGGTTGGAACCATCATTCTTTTATTGGAGAGTGACACGCTCCGCTTTTTCATGAGAATACATTGTATTCTTAAACTCTGTCTAGCTGCTCCATTTATTTAGCTCATGTTTTGCATGCATATCTTATTTGAGCTGTTAGTTTTAGCAGTGTTATGTGAGTACTCTCATGTTTCCTTTTTGTATCATAAAGAGTATTTTTGTTAAAGCATGTTTTGTATGGTGCTTGTTGGGAGAAAGAAAACTGCTGCTTGAAGTAGAATTTATAACAGTACTAGTAGAAGCTTGTATAGACTGTGGCTAGAACTTTTTCATGCCATGCTAAATGTTATTTTAGTTTTAAAGCCTTGTGGTTATTGAGTGGCATGATTAGCCTCAAATAGCTGAGAGTGTTTAATATGTCTTGAAAGATTCATGAGTTGTTCTTGTAATAGTAAAGCATCAATTTATGGTATTCTCTTTCGAATGTTTTATTTGCTTGACTTGGCCCATGCTCACGCCATGTTTATGACTACAAACCAGTCACGAATAGCCTACATGACCACTTAGTTTTTTAACTTGTGATACTGGTTATGTTTTATATAATGATGCTTATGTCGCTATGCATGAGTATGGCTCTTATGCTCTCTTGATTTGTCGCTCCCAGTCTTTTGTTAGCCTCCACCTGTACTGAGTATGAGATCTACTAGTGCATCCAAACTACCTTAAACCAAAGTTTTTCCCATTGTGTCCACCATACCTACCTACATGTGGTATTTAACTGCAACTCCAAGTAAATTGCTCATGTGTTACCTTTAAAACCTTCAAAATTACTCCTGCTTTATGTTCTTGTTTTTGCTCATGAGGACGTAAATAGAGATTCTTTATCTCACTTGTTGATTGGATTTCACACCCTGGACTAGTGGCTTAATCCTCTTATCCAAATGATAGAAGAGCTGGCAGCGGGGTGCCCAGCCCCAAATTAATGCAAACAAATTCTCTTCACTATTTTTGCCCCTGATTTATCAGTCAAAGCATAATTGTGTAAACAAAAGAGAAAGATGGATGACCTTCTACACCAGTTGCGTCCTTCACCATGGGAGCCGCTCTTGTGAATCAAGTTGGCTTGTGACAAACTGTATTTTCTGTTTACCATTTGTTCACATTAGCATACATCTCCCAACATATAGACACTCCTCCACGGTATGTGATTGTTGGCAGGCACCCGAGGAGTCGGTTAGCGAGGGTTTGTGAAAGATGGATGGGAGGAGTGTCAAACTTTTAATACCACTGTTTAATAAAATAAAATCTCTAGCACATGAGTGATCCCTGCTTCCCTCCGCGAAGGGCCTTTCTTTTACTCTTATGCTGAGTCTCCATCTTCTAACTTTATGCACATTTGAGAGAGCATTTTTGCCATTCTGAGTTCTATGTGCATTTGTCCCATAAGCATCAATAATTATGTCATGATTAGTTCTTAAATCATTTGTTCTAGTCTTCCTCATGAACTTTGAAGGTGTCCTGGCATTTATGTTTTGCCTCAGTCTTAAGGACTAGCGAAATATCACTCTGCCATGCTTTCACTATACCTGAAACAAATGTTTATCTTCCTTTGCATTATTATTCATGATCCTTTATTTGAGACACTCTTCGTGATGCAAAGTAATTGCTATGCTTTATTATTAAAGTTTTATTTATCATGTTCGTGTTTGTAGTTCTATGATCTCAACGTGCATATGCTTTTACATTAGATTGATCAAGTTTATGTTAGTAGCATGTCACCTCAGAAATTATTGTTTTATCGTTTACCTACTCGAGGACGAGTAGGAACTAAGCTTGGGGATGCTTGATACGTCTTCAACATATCTATAATTTCTGATGCTCCATGATCATATTATGTCAATTGCTACTTGTTTTCTACCTTATTTATAGCATTTTCATACGTTTTCCGGGACTAACCCAGATAAGTTGTTCTAGAAACATTCTCGGAATTGGAGCCCGAAGTGCCTATTTTCCCCGGAAGCATCCAGAACACCGAAGAGGAGTCGAAGATGGGCATGGGCATCAGAGGGGCCACACCATAGGGAGGCGCGGGACCCCTGGCCGTGCCACCTATGGGTGTGGGCCCCCTAGAGCTCCACTGCCTTTGCCCTTTCGCTTATTTAATCCCCCGGATGGAAAACCCTACAGACATGATAAAAAATTCCCAAAAAGTTCCGCCATCACCGTAAACCCTAGATCAGTGGGGTTATGAAGCTGTTTCCGGCACCCTGCCGGATAGGAGATCATCACCGGAGGATTCTACATCACCATGCCTGCCTCCGGAGTGATGCGTGAGTAGTTCATCCTTGGACTACAGGTTCGTAGCTGTAGCTAGATGGTTGTCTTCTCCTCATATATCTCCATGTTTAGATCTCGTGAGATGTCTATCATGATCGAGATTGATCTTATGTAATTATATATGATGTGTTTGCTGGGATCCGATGAATATTGACCTTATGCCAAGTTGATTATAGTCTTTGTTTGCATATGCTATTTGTGATCTTGCATGCTTTCCGTTGCTAGTGGTTTCTCTGACCAAGTAGTTGCTAGTGACTCCAAGAGGGAGTATTAATGCTTGATAGTGGGTTCATGCCTCCTCACCACCTTGCTCGAGTGACAGAAACGTGAAGGGGGGATGTGTTGTTGCCATTAGGGAGAAAACAGCGGTGAGAGTTCCCGCGTGCATAATCATTGCTTACATTACACACTTTGTTTAATGCAGTTATTTGTTGCTTGCAACTTAATACCTTAGGGGGTTCGGATGATAACCTGAGGGTGGATTATTAGTCATAGATGCAGATGGATGTCGGTCTATGTATATTATTGTAATACCCACACTAAATACCATAATAATCATCATGTTATATTGTGCACTACGGTGCAACCTCTATTTGTCAATTTCCCAGCTGTCATTTATTCACACAACATGCTATCTTTATGGAGAGACACCACTAGTGAACCTATGAACCCCGGTCCATTTTCCACACTGTTAAACAAACCACAACTATTTCCTGCTTTCTTTACTTACTGCAAGCATACATCATTTTCCACACTATACGTCTATTCTTTGTTTTTAGCAAGACTGGTGAGATAGACAACCTCAGTATACCGTTGGGGCAAAGTATTTTGGTTGTGTTGTGTGTAGGTTCCACGTTGTTGCTGACAACAGTGAACCGCCGGCACCATCGTCAGTGGCATCAACCTTCCGAAGGTCCTCTTTCTCCTACTGGATTGATAACCTTGGTTCTTAACTAAGGGGAAAACTGCTACCGCTGTGCTCATCACACCTTCCTCTTGGGGTATCCCAACGAGTGCAAGATCTGCACCATCAGGGCTCTACACCACCATGCCCGCCTCCGGAATGATGCATGAGTAGTTCATCTTTGGACTACGGGTCCATAGCAGTAGCTAAATGGTTGTTCTCTTCTCTTTATGCCTTATGTTTAGATCTAGTGAGCTTCCCTACATGATCAAGATAATCTTATTGTAATGCTACATGTTGTGTTTGCCGGGATCCGATGAATATTGAATGCTATGTCTCATGATTATCAATCTATCATGTTTTTTTCATGTGTATGTTATTTATGATCTTGCATGCTCTCTGTTGTTAGTTGATTCTCTGGCCAAGTAGATGCTAGTAACTCCAAGAGGGAGTATTTGTCCTCGATAGTGAGTGACAGAAACGTACATGGGTGGTGGATGTGCTATTGCCACTAGGGAGAAAACAACAATGCTTTGTCTAAGCATGGTGTTATTGTTTACATTACACACTTTGCTTACTATAATTATCTGTTCCTTGCAACTCGATACCCAAGGTTTGCTCGGATGACATTCTGAGGGTGGATTATTAGTCACAGATGCAGTTGGATAACGGTCTATGTATCTTGTTGTAATGCCCGCATGAATCACATAGTAATCATCATGTCATGCATATGCACTACGGTGCAACCTTTATATCTGTCAATTGCCCAGCTGTAATTTGTTTACCACACATGCTATCTATCTGTCTTGAGAGAGACACCACTAGTGAACTGTGGACCCCAATCCATTTTCCTCATACTAATAATACAACCACTGCCATCACTATTTTCCTACTAGTACTATTATTCTCCTACTGTTTTCCACACCATATGTTAAAATCTTTGTTTTCAGCAAAACCGGTGAGATTGAAAACCTCACTGCTTCGTTTGGGCAAAGTGATTTGATTGAGTTGTGTATGTTCCACGTTGCTTCTTAACCAGTAGTGCGCCATGCCACCTCAGCTGCATCAACCTTCGGAAGTGATTTCTTCCTCATACTGGTCGATTCAACCTTGGTTTCTTTTTTAGGGAAAACTTGTTGCTATGTTCTTCATACCTTCCTCTTGGGGTCTCCCCACGAGTGTAAGATCTGCACCATCAAGCATATTTTCTGGCGCCGTTGCCGGGGAGGAAGAGGATTTCTACAGGGGAGTCTCTCACTTCCAATCTTTTTTACTTTGTTATTGTTTTGCCTTTACTTGCTTTATCATGCTTTCTAGCAATGTTTGATGTCTTTGAAACTAGATCTTATTGGCAAGGTGGGTTCACGGATGAACAACAAAAATATTATAAGGAACACCACTTGTCACAAAAGGGGACACACGTATGGGAGAAAATTAATAAAGTGCATAACTATGCTAAAAACTTGTGCTCTACTTACTTATAAGTTTACTTATTGCTTTGATAAAGCTTGTTGCTGTAGGAGGTATAAACACCTCCCTTTTCAATGTGAGTATAATGATAATGTTGCCATATCTTCTCATGTTAACGGGAATTATGACTTTTATGATGTGGAACAAATTGAAGAATTTATTGCTTGGAAGGGTGCATTCAAAATTGCTTATTTATTTGAAAACATTGATGATGCACCTTATAAATATGAGATTTATGCTATCCTTGAATATTTCTTTGATCATTACAAGGATTACAATTACTACATACTTAAATATCTTAATAGATTCTCTCCCCAAAGGACGAGACTAATGCCTTGCAGGAGCACATGGAAGAAGAAATTGCTGAATTTGGAAGCTCATTGGATGAAAATAGGAGGAGAGTGATGATAAAGGAGAGGAAGAATGGAGTAGCTACCCATGTCTACCTCTCAATGAGAGTATATCTTTAACTCATACCTTATTTTATTTCCCTCCATGCTTACCAAAGGAGAATGAGTGTTATATTGATAATTGTGATGATCCTATTGATTCTTTTGAAATATCTCTTTTTGATGAAATTGATACGTGCTATACTTGTGACCTTGATACTATTATGAATGAAACTTGTGAGAAAGATATATCTACTTTTATTTATAATAATCCATGCTACTTTGATAAATCCTATGATAATCCTCTATTTATTCCAACTATTGATATGCATGATAATGAGGAAGTTTGTTTAGAAAATCTATAAGATGATGTTCTAGATGATGGTCCTATGTTACTTGATGTTATAAATTATAAATCTACTTAAAATATGATTGCTATAATGTGTCCCATACCTTTTATGAGTGCTCAATCATCTTCTTTTGCCATTGCTAAAAGTGGGAAAGAAGAGGTCTTTATTTTTAATTTTGATCCCACTATTTTTGAACTTGATACGAATTGTGCGCTTTTAGACCATGAAAAACATGCTTTATGTGATACTTATGTTGTTGAGTTTGTTCATGATGCTACTGAAAATTATTATGGGAGAGGAAAATATGGTTGTAGGAATTTTCATGTTAGTAAAACACTTCTCTTTTTGTTGAAAGTTTTGAAATCGCTCTTGTTCTACCTTCCCAAGATTTCTAGTTTGAGCTTCTTTAATTTATTTATTTACAAGAATGTTATGCATAGGAAGTGGTTTAGAATTAAATTTGTTTTATACTTTATTCTTGTTGCTTCTTCACTCGAAAATACTTGATTCTATTTTTCTCGGCCTAGCTAAAAGGCGTTAAAGAAAAGCACTTCTTGGGAGATAACCCATGGTTTTATTTTTGCTTTGTTTTTCTCTGTTTTATTTGATTCAACGTGTTGTATACTTTGGTAGTAACTCCTTTTTATCTTTATTTTCATGTATTAGTTGTGACAAGTTAAGTTTCTAGCGAAAGTTGGAGTTGGTTTTGGATTTTTGCGCAGGAAACAGTGTTGTCCACTGTAAAAAATCGCATAATTCACAAAAAGTTCAAAATGACCTGATTTTTTTTTGCTTATACCTCAGCTAATTCCAAAACTTTTTCATTCTTTACGTTTTTCGATTTGATCAACGTAAGTGCCCCGAAATTTTTTGTCTTTACAGACTGTTCTAGTTTTGATAGATTCTGCCTTTTTACTTGCATTCTCTCTTTTACTATGTCGAGCGGATTTATTTGCTCCACGAAACATCAGTCGATGTAGCTAATATTTAAAAGTATCAATAATTCTTGTGTCCTTGCAGAACATGTGAATTTTTTATTGTGCACTAACCCTCTAGTGTGAATTATATTGAGTGTGGTGTGAAGGAAGTTTTCAAGGCTCAAGAGAAGAGGGTGATATAATGTGATCAAGAAGAGTGCAAAGCCAAAGCGTAGGAATGCCCCCATGGTTCATCCCAGTAAATTCTAAGAAGACTCAAGCGTCTAAGCTTGGGGATTCCCAAGGCATCCCCTTCTTCATCAACAATTTATCAGGTCACTTCTAGTGAAAAAATATTTTTATTCGGTCACATCATATGAATTTTACTTAGAGCGTATGTTTGTTTTTCTTTTGTTTTTCTTGCTGCAATAATATTGTTGGAACCTAGCATTCTTTGTGTGGGAGAGAGACACGCTCCGCTTTTTCATATGAATACTCGTTCTGCTTGTATTCTTAGTTTTTCTTCTAGTTGCTGCAAAATTCCTTTTAGCTCCTGTTTTTCATGCATCTCTTTTTCAGAACTGTTAGTTCTAGTAGAGTAGGAACTAAGCTTGGGGATGTTGATACGTCATAAACGTATCCATAATTTCTAATGCTCCATGTTGTTTTGATGCCATATGCTACATGTTTCCTTTACACTTATTGCCATTTTTATCGATTTCCTAGGACTAACCTATTGACAAGATGCCACGGAGCCGTTTCCTCTTTTCTGCTGTTTTTTGTTCCAGAAAAGTTCTTCTCGATATATTCTCGGAATTAGACGATTCGAAACCTAGAAGTCTTAGAATTCCCGGAGGATCGACAAAGTCCAAAAGAGACCCCGAGAGGGGCAGAGAGGTGCCCACACCATGGGTAGGCGTGGGTCCCCCTGGCCGTGCCCAGGGGTGGTGTGGCCTCCCTGCTCGCCCACTGACGTTGCCCTCTTGCCTATATATTGTCCCCGAAGGGTTAACCCTAAAAACATAAGCTTTTTCCACGAAAAACACCCGCAGCCACCGTCATCGTCAACCCTAGCTCGGGAGGGTTCTGGAGCTCTCCCCGGCACTCTGCCGGGAGGGGGAATCATCACCGGAGGGCTCTACACCAACATGACCGCCTCCGGAATGATGCGTGAGTAGTTCATCCTTGAACTACGGGTCCATAGCAGTAGCTATATGGATGGTGTCTCCTCTTTATGCCTCATGTTTAAATCTTGTGAGCTTACCTACATGATCAAGATCATCTTATTGGAATGTTACATGTTGTGTTTGGTGGGATCCGATGAATATTGAATACTATGTCTCATAATTATCATTCTATCATGTTGTTTTCATGTGTATGTTATTTATGATCTTGCATGCTCATTGTTATTAGTAGATAATCTGGCCAAGTAGATGCTAGTAATTCCAAGAGGGATTATTTATGCTCGATAGTGGGTTCATGCCTCCCTTTCACTCACGTTCGAGTGACAGAAACGTAAGCATGTGGGGGATGTGTTGTTGCCACTAGGGAGAAAAGAACACTGCTTTCTCTAAGGATGATGTTATTGTTTACATTACACACTTTGCTTACTGCGGTTATCTGTTGCTTGCAACTTAATACCCAAGGTTTGCTCGGATGACATTCTAAGGGTGGATTATTAGTCATAGATGCAGTTGGATAACGGTCTATGTATCTTGTTGTAATGCCCGCATGAATCACATAGTAATCATCATGTCATGCATATGCACTACGGTGAAGCCTTTATATCTGTCAATTGCCCAACTGTAATTTGTTTACCCAACATGCTATCTATCTGTTCTAGAGAGATACCACTAGTGAACTGTGGACCCCGGTCTATTTCCAATTAGCCTCCTGAAATGAATCAGAATGCATAGATAGCTAATTGGAAATTGACCCTGACCATAGCCAAAAAGCTCAGCGTATAGGTCAGCATCATCCTGGGCGTCACCGAAACAAAACAATTCACTTTTATGATAGTTTATCATTAGACCGGAAAGTTGCACGAATGCTAAAAGAATCAGTTTCAGGTTCGTAGCTTTTTCCAAGTCATAATCCATAAAAAGAATTGTATCATCTGCATACTAAAGGATACACAACCCTCTATCCACTAGATGGGGTATCACTCCTTCAATCTGACCCTCAAGTTTGGCCCGCTCAATAATTATGTCTAACATATCAGCTACTTTTTTTAATAAAATAGGTGATAATGGATCGCCTTCCCGTAAAACTTTTTTCGTCCGGAAGTATGAACCAAGGTCATTATTGACTTTGATAGCAACACTTCCTACCCAAATAAAGTTATGTATTAATTAACGGTACTCCTCATAAAACCTTTCATTCTGAGGCTTTGCTAAAGAAAAGACCACTTAACTTTATCATAAGCTTTCTCGAAGGTGATAAGTCCTCAACTAAAACTTCTAGCGCAGCATCGAACGGCACCTGGGACGCGCACTCATCCGAGTCCAAGGCGCCTTCCTCCAGGCAGGAGAACCGCGATCCCGCCGAGCCACCCGCCGGTGAGGTCATCGGCGGCGAGAGACCATGCGGAGGCAGAGTTAGCCGCCGCCGCATTTTCGCATGTAACTCTCGTGCATGTTCCTATTAACTGTTAACTCCCTCCGTCCATTCATAAATGAACTTCTAACTTGGTAAAATTTTAAGTTTATAGGAAATAGTAGAAACATATATAAAATCATACTGATATATTTTGAAACTTCATATCAAGATGAATACAGTGGTAATAATTTATTGTAATAAATGCTAGTGGGTTTTCCTGTAAAATTGACATCGTAGTAGAGTTCATAGACTGGGGTACCATGAGCCTACGGGTAGAAACGTGGGGGGACGTGGTAGCACAACAACCAGGAACACCAAATTTACCCTGGTTCGGTACGTCGCAACTAGGCGGCGTTCCTTCTCCTGCAATCTCACTAAATCAGGGCTGAAGCTTGAAGTATACAAAGTACAATGTGAGTAGGTTTAGCTAACTCAACGATGTTCAACTTCCCGGAGGGTTGGCTTCTAGCTAATTGTTATCTTCTATTTTTCTCTCCCGTACGGCTTTATATAATATCCGGGTTAGGGCTTACAGAAAGGAAACCTAGAAGACTACGGAAAGTATCCTAACTTGGAAAGTAAGAATCCGTCTTCTACTCCAAGCCGCGCCACTTTGAGATGTGGTCCGGGTTCTTCTAGAATCCGGCTTCTGTGCGTGAGCTTACTGGGCCGCCTAATGGACTGTGATCCATTACCAATCAGGCCACCCTGGTAATCTGGCTCTTTAGGACCATGCCGGATATACCCCTACTCAGTATATATCCGACAATAGCCCCCAAGAAGGATTGAGACTTGATCCTGACACCTTTCGTCAACTCGCATTCTGCTCTGAGAAATGTTGGCTCTTTGTCTCGATTCTTGTTTTTCTCAAAATGTCTTAATGTATAACTCGAATTTCATAAAAATCCGGCTTTCCCTTTCACGAATGTGGAGAAGGGGTTTCTTGACATGTAACCCAAAACTCGGATTTTCCAAAATCCGGCTTTTCTTCCACGAGCCTTCGTGGAGAAGGAACCTCGTGACGTCATCGATAAAAGCATGCTGACATCACGGACATTTGGGTTCAGTCAAATCTTGAAACGTATCCCTGACTGATTCTCGCGTGAAACGAGGAGATAACAGTTATGATTCCGCCTCCTCATTTCCCGGATTTTCTGGCGTGACACGCGTCGCAGATCTAATGGTCAAAAGAGCCGTTAGCACGTATCGTAACGCATTTCTGGCTATAAATAGCCACCCACGGGCACTCCGGTTGCTCTTCTGCTCTCTCTTCCATCTTCCAAAGCCCTCAAGCGCCCACTGCTCCTGAGCCAAGGTCTTAGAGCGAGTAGAGCCCGTGCACATCGCGCCGTCCCCGGAGTTTACCATCGGAGGCTCGCAATCCTCACTGCGCCGCCCGCAAATGGCATTCACCCGCAGAGGAGAACGTCGTCGCCCGCGACATCAACGACATCATAAACGACATCGACCCGCAACTCGATTCTCCGAGCCGCGCCGCCGCGAACACGCCGTAGAATCCTTCCGGCGACCAGGCCCGCGAGGATCCATTTCTCGTGGCTGAGAACCTGGAAGCTTCCTCATCCGCGCCGCCACCGCCATTCGTCCCCGAAACGGCGGAAGGAAAAATCCTCCTCGTCGGAGAGGAGCTCGCCGCTGCGGCCGCCGCCGGAGCCGAAGACGAAGGCGAGTTATCCGGGAATTGGAGCCGGTGTAACTTAGCCCCTTCCCTTCTTCCGACAATGGAGAAGGAGGGGTTGATTGTGAAGGGGAAGTGGCGGCACGAGGAGGATGACTCTGAGCCCTTGCCCATAGCCGGGGAAAGGGTCCTCCTAACCTCGCATCTTTCTCAAGGTATGGGAATTCCACCTTACACCTTCTTTCTCCAGGTTCTCAACCACTACAACATCCAACCCCACAACCTTCCTCCAAACTCTATTCTATATCTAGTAGGGTTCCAGGCCCTCTTCGAAGGGTATATAGGATTAGAGCCTAGGTTATACTTTTGGCAGTATTGCTTCGGGGTTAAGCGAAATCCCTCTGAGGGCGCACTCCCGACTTGCGGGACCATATCCTTCACCCTACGTAGATTTAGGGAGGATTGGTTTCTCAAGATCAAAACATCGGAATCCGTCAAATTTTGGATGGGTTCCTTTTTCTACCACCAAGACATCCTGTTTCCTGGAAAGGAAACGGGGATTCCACCTTTCGCCAACTACACTGCCACTCCCCAGGACAACTGGGATGTGGAGGCAGTTCAGACTCTGCCGCCGGACCTTCTAAGGATCAAACAACGCATCGCGAAGCTCGTTTCCGGGTCTCCTCCTCTCACCAGCATGGATACAGTCCTATGCTGGTTAGAGAGGAGAATTCAACCTCTGGCCCATCACGGTCCCCGGCTCTTATGCGAATACACGGGAAGCGAAGACGCCATGCAGACAACGAACAAATCTTTGACGGCGAAAGATTTGAGGAAGCGCGTTAACCAGTTGGCCGCAGCACGCGACCAATACGAGGAAAGCCGACCGATGTACACGGCGACAAACTCGGCTCCAAAGGTACATCTTTTACATTCTGGGCTTTGTTTTTGCGTTTCTTCTTTCTCGGATGATTGTTTTAACCCAGACTTTGTCTTTTTTGACAGATTGTCGATCTTCCTGAGGCAGATCTTGCGACCGATGCCGAGTTGGACGCAATGCGTGCCAACTTTGCAGGCGGACGGAAACGCATGAAGCCTTCCGCTACCCAGGAGGTAATCGATCTTGACAGGGTTCCCGTCGCTACTTCTAGGTAAATCATCCGGGTTATTTCTTTCTTTGCCTTTTGTCGCAGGACTTCTTATTATTTTCTCGGAATTCTAACATCTCGGATTTTATATTTCTAGCCTGGCCCCGACAACGTTGGAGCCAAAAGGACGGAAGAAAATCAAGTATGTGGCTCGAAGAGGACCACACCCTTCTCCTGCTACTGCTCCAGACACTCCGGTCACAGCCGCAGAAGGGAACACTGCTGCCAGGGAAGAAGAAACCCAGCAGACCAGCTAGCCTATTGTGCCGGAAACGGACACGAGTGAAAAGGCGGTGCCGGAAATGGGCTCCTTCTCACACAGCTGAGGAGGAGCCCATTCCAACTTTCAATAAGGAATTCAAGGTAAAATAAGAGCCTTTTGACGGACACGGATTTATAAAACCATGGGCGACAAAACACTTCACTCCTGCTCCTTTAATCCGTTCTTGGCCAAAAGGCGGGTTTGTTGTCAGAAATAACTTCGTATTTTCACGTTGGCAGGTCATCCAGGACGGCCTCTGCCACGTCGGGATTCTTTTTGCAGAGTATGCAAATGAATTCAACGAAAACTTGTCGGGTCTGCAGCAGATGAGCCAGGTAATATCTCTAGCCCCCAAGCAGTAAGTCAAATGTATACTTTTGTCTTAATGCTTTTTTCATTGTTATGCTTGTTTTTAACTTAAGCATTTTTTGTCTCTTTTCCGTGTTTCAGCAAACTGCTGAGAACATCAACATGGAAGTTTTCAATAAACTTACCATCAAGAACAAGGAGGTGAAAACCCTTCTTACGATTCTTGAAGATAAGGAGGCAGAACTGGCATCCATTCAGCAGCAGCTGAGTGAATCAGCAGGTAAAAAATTTCTCTGCTTTCAGTTGTGATTTTTTCTAAGTAGTTTTTCGAGTTTTTAACTCTTCCTTTACTTGCTTTTCAGCTTCTTTAGCGAAAGCCATACAAATTGCTGAAGATGCCGACAATGCTGAGAACCTCTGCCGCGACAACCTGTACCCTCACAAGCTAACTGTGAAGCTCCAGAAGGACCTGGAGGCCAGCCAACTAGCTGTTGGCATTGCCGAATCTAAGGCCTCCAGCCAGGCCGAGAAAGACAAGTCTACAATCAGGGACCTGGAGAACGCTCTGAACCAACACCTGGAAGAAGGCACCGAGATGGATCGGATTCTCGGTAAGTAATTTGTCTTTTACCGGATTTTCCATGTTTCCCTTCTTCTGTTTTTCCTAACATTTGTCTTGTTGATTGAAACAGAAGGTAGCCTCCAGCTTACCCGGATTGAGAGAGTCCGGGCCTTCGGGAAAGTCTTCACCGCGCTCAAGGCCGCGGGAATGCTACTTATCAAAAGTACATTCCCGAGAAATCTAGGGAGCTCTCGGAAGTCAGCAATCTTCCTGAGGCAATTGTGGAGGTGGCAAACCGCAAGGATTCATGGCTCCGCTCTGCGGCTCGTGGTGGTGCACGCATGGCCCTTGGGCTCATGCGTATCCACTACCCCACCGCCAAATCTTGGCGCGTGGCATCCGGCATCCCGCAAGGATACACGGACGCCCAACGTACCAGCATCTTTGATGACATCAAAGGTCACGCCACCAAGATCGCCACTATGGTGAACATCTCCACCTTCTACCCCGAGGAGGCAATCCCGGCAACTCCTGAGGAATCCAGCAGCGAAGAAGAAGAGTCGGATGCCTGAGAAGATGCTTGGTCCTGGGTAGGAGATAGGAAAATAGAAGCATTACTGAACTTACAATGTAACACTTATTGTAATGCTATCTATTCTTTTGTATAAACAAGTACTCCGGTTTTGTAGTTAATTTACTAAGTCTTTGCAAGTTTTCCGGGTTTTAATTCCTTTATCTTCTAAGTTCTCTGGTTTGTATGTCTTAACTGTCCTTAGTGTTTGAAATGGCTCGATAGTACGCAATCTTCATGCCAAGTGACTGGGTACAACCAATCAGTCGAAACTCGGAAACATGGATCGTACTAAAGGCATTTTAGTTGACTAGTTCAAGTGACCCAACATAAAAAAAATCAGATAATACTTAGAGAAAAAGTAAGGAATTGTAAAAAAAAATGAAACTCAGGCATGCAGGCACAATCTGGGTTTCCTTAAGTCTCCTTAGGCTGAGTAGCATTCAGGTTTTATAACTCCGAGCACGCAGGCACAGTTCGGGTTAACATTGAGCATTTTGAAAGATCATTGGGAAATAGATAAAACAGACTTATGCTTTGAATGAAAACAGATAAAACAGTAATGCATGAATTCCGACAACTTTATTTCGTGATCTCAAAGATGTTTACATAGAAATTGAACTAAGTGTAGAAGGGACGTAACTGCTGGATGCTTAAGGGCCTTTTTGTCTCTCCTAGCTCAACATCTATGTTTCTCTTTCTTTTGCGATTCGGACGCTTGGGATCATCTTCCGTGTCTCGAATGTCTACAAGATAATAAGACCCATTTTTCATAGCCTTGCTAATGAAAAATGGTCCCTCCCAGACTAGGTCTAACTTGTGCTTCCTTTCTTGCACCAATCTTAGCACTAGGTCACCTTCTTTGAAAGATCGAAGCCTGATTTTCAGACTATGGTAGCATATCAATCCTTGCTAATAAATGGTGGATCTTTGAAGCACAAGGTCTCGTTCTTCTTCTAAAATATCGACGGCATCATGTCGAGCACATTTGGCATCCGAGTCATCGTAAGCCTGCACTCTTGGTCTATCATGGAGCATGTCCGTTTGAAGCATTGCTTCTGCGCCATAAACCAAGAAAAACGGGGTTTGCCATGTTGATCTATTTGGCGTCGTTCAAATACTCCAAAGCACGGAAGGTAATTCTTCTACCCATGCTCTAGCTGCTCTATGAAGAGGAAAATTCGAGTCTTGGGCGTATTCCTTGCAGGATTGAGCTATTCATTCTTTCAACGTGCCCATTGGATTGTGGGTGAGCCACAGACGCAAGGTCTAGGCGTATTCCCGTTTGTCGGCAGTATTTTGCCAACTCTCCAATGGAGAAATTTGTCCCGTCGTCGGTGATTATACTGTGCGAAACACCATATCTCATGACTACTTCAATGATGAAGGTTCTGGCGGTCACACCGTCAAGTTTTTTGATGGGTTTTGCCTCCACCCACTTGGTGTACTTATCCACTGCAACGAGTAGATGTGTAAGTCCGTCTCTTACAGTTTTGAATGGTCCCATCATATCTTGCCCCCAGACCACGAACGACCATGTTATAGGGATAGTTTTGAGAGCTTGAGCTGGCATATTCGTCTGCTTGGCGTAATACTGGCATCCGGCACATGTGTTTACTATGTGTTCGGCATCTGTCTTGGCTGTGAGCCAGAAAAACCCTACACGGAATGCTTTTTTGACTATGCTTTTTGATTGAGCATGATGTCCGCAATCTCCTGCATGGATTTCTTGCAAGATTTCTCGTCCTTCTTCTGGCGAAATACATCGCTGAAAAATTCCGATAGTGTTGCGCTTATACAGGCAACCATTAATTACCGTGTATCCTTTGCATCGACGTTGTATCTGTCTTTGCAAGGCCTCGTCTTCTCCATACGGGAACTTCTGATCAACTAAGAAGTTTAAGTATGGAATTGTCCAATCCGGGTTAACGAGCAGGACTTCAACTGATTCAGAAACGAGAGGATAATACACATCTCCACCTTTGATCGATGGTTCGTGCAAATGCTGAACAAACACACCTGGTGGTAAGATTCTCACTCTTTCGATCACATGCGGGCTAATGCATCCGTGTTCCAATTTTCTTCCCTTTTGATGTGAAGTACTTCAAATCCAGGGAAACAAATCGCAAACTCGTCCACCGTTCTCCGATATTCGTCCATGATGGGGCTTTTGGCGTCCCAGGTTTGGTTTAGCTGATGTTGTACCAGATCTGAGACACCATAGTATAATATACGTTTGACGCCTATTTCTTTTGCAATATGCAAGCCATGAAGCAAAGCTTCGTATTCTGCCACGTTATTGCTCGCGTTGAAGTGTATCCGTAATACATACTCCATAATGTCACCTTTTGGGGATTTCAACACTACACCAGCTCCAGCGCCTTCTTTCATCTTGGATCCATCAAAGTGCATGATCCAGTATTCCGACTCCGGCATTGGTGTGTTCTCCATTGCTTCTGTCCAGTCAGCGACAAAATCTGCCAACACCTGGATTTAATAGCCGTCCGGGGTTGGTACTTAATGTCGAACGCGGCTAGCTCGATGCCCCATTTGGCTACTCGACCTGTTGCGTCCGCATTGTTGATAATATCCCCTAGTGGTGCTTTTCTTACCACCATTATGGAATGTCCTTGGAAATAATGGCGGAGTTTTCTAGATGCAAAAAACACGCCATATGCCAGTTTTTGATAATGTGGATGCCTTTGCTTTGACTCGGAGAAAACTTCACTAACATAGTATACAGGATGTTGATCCGGTATACTTTGTTCTTCTTTCGGCCTTTCCACAATTATCACAGCGCTAATAACCATGTTTGTTGCTGTAAGATACAGCAACATAGGTTCTTCGTCTTTTGGCGATGCCAAAATCGGTGCTTTAATCAAGGTTTCTTTTAGCTGGGTTAATGCTTTGTCCGCCTCTTCTATCCACTCAAATTTGTCGGATTTCTTCAACAATTTGTATAATGGCAGAGCTTTGTCTCCTAGCCGGCTTATAAACCTGCTGACTGCGGCTGCGGAACCCGTTAATCTTTGTAAATATTTTAAGCACGTAGGCTTTGTGATGTTCAAGATTTCCTTGATATTTCCCGGGTTTACTTCTATTCCTCTGTGAGAAACGATAAAACCCAGAAGTTTTCCCGAGGGAACCCCGAATACGCACTTTAATGGATTCAACTTCATTTTGTAAGTGAGTAGATTTTTGGAAGTTTCTCGTAGATCTTCAAGGAGTGTATCTTTTTCCTTGGAAACAACGGCAATGTTGTCCACGTAAACGTGAACATTTTTGCCAACCTGACTATGCAAGCAACGTTGCATGCAGCGCTGGTAGGTTGCACCTACGTTCTTCAGGCCAAAAGGCATGGTTCTGTTATAGTATGTTCCATACGGGGTTATGAAGGAAGTTTTGATTTGATCTTATTCCCTCATACGTATTTGATGGTACCCGGCATAAGCATCCAAAAAGCATAAAAGCTCAGAGCCAGCAGTGGCATCTATTATTTGATCGATTCGCGGTAATGCGAACCTATCTTTTGGACACAACTTGTTCAGGCCAGTGTAATCTATAGACATCCTAAGAACAGTACTATCTTTCTTCGGGACTAATACTGGGTTCGCAGACCAGTCAGTATGTATAACTTCCCGGATAAAATCAGCTGCTAAAAGACGGATAATTTCCTTTCCTATAGCCTTCCGTCTTCTTCCATCAAAACGACGGAGACCTTGTTTGACGGGTTTTGAACCTGGAATTACCTTCAATTGGTGCTCAGCAAGTTCCCTGGGTACTTCCGGCATGTCCGCAGGACACCAGGCAAAAATATCCCAGTTCTCACGGAGGAACTCGATGAGCGCGCTTTCCTATTTGTCGTTCATCCCTGTCCCCACTACTACAAATTTTGTCGGGTCTTTGGGGTCGAGGATAACCTGTCTTGTATTCTTGGAAGCTTTGAAACTATCTGCCGGCTTCCGGCTTTCTTTTCCTGCCGGCATTTCCATCGGCGATACTTCCTTTGCCATCTCTTTTAGTTCTTCCTTTGCTATTACTTTTTCAGCACAAAGGGTGTTTCCCTTTTCCAGCTCGTTAGCCAATTTGAAGTCTCCCGATATGGTGATTACTCCTCCTTTTGGCCATGGCATCTTCGGCTTGTTATAAATATAACGTGATCTTGCCATGAATTTGGCGAAATCTGGACGTCCGAGTATGCCATGATATACACTTTCGAACGACACGACTTCGAATGAGATATTTTCCTGTCGGAAATGTTCTCTTCCTCCGAAGGTTACATCTAGGGAAATTTGTCCTAGGGAATGTGCTTGCCTGCCATGAATGATGTCGTGGAAACGTATGTTGCTATGTTGGAGTTGGGTCTCGAAGATTCACAGATGCTTCAGTGTATCCAAGTACATAATATTGATACTGGATCCTCCATCCATCAGCACACTTTTTAGCCTAGTGTTTTGAACAATAGGGCTTACAATTAGAGCTTGTGTGTCGTGTTCTGGGATATTTCCGGGATGATCTGACTGATCCTAGGTAATTGGCGTATTAGAATACTTCAAGAATTTTGGCGTTGGTGGAACAACCGCATTTATTTCTCGAAGTGTTCGCTTTGCCTGTTTTGCCGACGGAGTTGTCAGGAAAGTTAAATTGCATTCTCCATCGACTCTCGGGAATTTTGGTTCGCCTTTTCGCTACTGTTCCTGGATTTTTTCATCAGTGTCCGATTCATTGTCTTCTTTTCCAGCTTCTGGCTTTTGCTTGGAGAATTTCCTCTTGGAGTTCTTTCCTTTGTTCCCGGATCCTGCAGCGCCCTTCATGTGTTTGACACTTCGCATTGGTGTGGGTAGGCTTCCCAAATTGAGAATGGTGGACACAGTTTTCCGACTTAATCTTTTCCCACTCTTCTTTAGAATAGGAGATAGGCTATGTGCTTCTTCCTTTCC
Source organism: Alopecurus myosuroides (assembly GCA_028641055.1). NCBI lineage: Eukaryota > Viridiplantae > Streptophyta > Magnoliopsida > Poales > Poaceae > Alopecurus > Alopecurus myosuroides. Next base: position 169,318,979 of record CM054059.1, on the reverse strand, counting down.
ATTTGCCGCGAGTATCCTTTCCAAAGGTTAAATTTACTTCTTTGGGTTTTGTCTGTGCTTCTGGAGTAGTCTTGTTTTCAGAGCGAGGCGTCTTTTTGGCCTGAACCAAAGCATCAATATTGCCACCTCTCGCTCTGATGTCATCTTCGGCCGCTGCGTGCTCATTGGCTGTAGTAAGCATAGATCCGAGATCTTTGTGATCCTTTGAACCAACCATGAACGGTACGAGGCCGGGTTTTAGTCCATTGATGAAAGCATGCATTGCTTGTACATCACTTACTCCAGAGCAGCTGTTTTTCATTGCTGTCCATCTTGACATAAAGTCGGCATACGACTCGTCTTCAAATTGGACGCAGCGATTTAGTTGGTTGATGCTCTTAGGGCATTTGTACGTACCCCGGAAGTGCTGAGCGAACACTTTAGCCATATCATCCGAGCTATCTACTGTTCTTGACGGAAGCCCGTTAATCCAATCTCTGGCTCCATCCAACAACATTAGGGGGAGGAATTTTACTGCTTCCAAGTCTGTTCCCTTGTTGATCTGGACGGCAGTATAGTAATCTGAAAGCCATGTATCCGGGTTTGTACTTCCGGTATACTTTTGATAAGTTGGGCCAACTTTGGCAAAGCCAGAATGTAGAGTTATTCTTCGGATCCTGTCATTGAAACACTTAGGTCCAAAGTATAGATCATCTCTTTCCGCCTTATCGGCGTGTGCGGAATATCTACCGGCTGAATGGACAGAAGGGGATCTGCTCCTTTCTAGCCTATTGTTGCTCGAATGCGCTCTTCCGGGATTATCCCTGTTTCGTCCGTTATCGTGTCCTTTGGAATGAGGTGGAGTTCTACTCCTTGGCCTTTCCTTATTCCTAGGGGGGTATGGGACCTTTCACGTCTGTGAGGATTTTCATGTCTTCCGGCTTTTTCAGCAGGGCATCTCGGAGGCGGCATCATTTTTCCGTCTTTCCGGTTTTGTTCCTCCCGGTCTTTATGATCACGGGGTATATTTCCGCCTTTCGGCATGTGGGATCCCGTTCTGGACGCTTCATCCCTATTGTCTGGATTTTTTTTGTCCTTCTTAGGATCTCCTTTCTTATTTTTGGAGTTGCCAGAATCTCCAGGTTCGCCATGTCCAGGTGCTCCAGCGGCGCATGTGGCGGTTTTGCATAGGGCCGAGTCGTCATGCCCTGATCTTGCCTGCCCTCGCTGTTGCTGTTGCAATCCCTTTCCTAGGAAAGCATACACCCCCTACATCTTTTCGTCGTTGGAGTACAGATCATCGTTGAGGATGGCGAACGCGGCCTCCGTGTTTTCGGCTGCGGTCTTATAGATGCGTCCGCCCTTGGCATTTACGCTGTCAACGTGTCGTTGCGAGGAAGGGTTTTGGAATCGTTCCTTTGCTGGCAGTACATCCGGCCTTGCGATTCCGGGTAGTCTCGTGGGTTTTATCCCGGACATATTCCGTCTTTCGAATTCTTCAATTTCCTCTTGCTTTGCTTTCACAGCGGCTTGGGCTTTGAAGAGATTTTCTTGTGATCAGAATAGTTGTTGTTGTTGCCGCATAATGGCTTGCCTTCTGGCTTCCAGCACTTCCGGTGGCTCATATGGTCCGACCGGGGTTTGGATCAGACTGATGTCGTCCTGCTCTGAAAGTTCAGGGACAGGGATATCCTTCTTTTTTCTTCTCCACAGGTGTGACCCCTCTTGCTCCTCCTGCTTCCAGGTTTTGGTTAACATTATCTGCTAACTTTTTCTTCTGGAGTTTGTACTGGAGTTTCTTGGCAGTCTTCTTTTTTTTCTTGGAAGAGGGAGGTTTTTTACCAGGTTCTTCCTCTGTTAGTTCCTTGACATCGGGGTAAATAGGGCTGGTTTCACCCTCCTCTCTTTCCTCATCTGGTGGAGGTGTTTTGGGGTCTTCATCGTTTTCAGCATCCGAGTTATCAGTCGGTTTTGCCATAAGCACTTCGTGGAAGCCCCCTTGCATAGATTTGACCTTTCTTTCGAAAGCGTCTTCATTTTCGTCTTCTGAATCTATGTCTTCAGATCCAGGTTCCGATTCCTGCCTTGCCTCTATGGCAGCTAGTACAGAATCGACTTCCGAGTTCGTCGTCGTGTCGATGGGTGTCGGATCTTCCACCTTTGTTGTGGGGTTATTTTCTTCTACCTCTTCCACGGGATTGCTTTCATCCATGTTTTCGGCGATCTCGGATTGCACCATACCAATAAAGTGAGATCTGATTGCGGGCATCTCCGAAGAGGCAGCAAATTCAGCAGGAAATTGGCGATCTGAGCAAAACACGACATCATAGTTTTCTTCAACTGGGTATAGGGCGGGTGGGATAAATCTACTTCCACCACATAATCCCATTGCCTCTGCAGTTAATCCGATAAAGATGTTTACAGATCCAATCGGTAAAACGCATGCACTTACCATATGATTCCGTGCTGCCATGTACGATCCATTGTCGAGGAAGCGCCCGACGTCGTTGTCTATTCCAAGCTTCCGACAGTTATGGTACTGCCGATTCCGCCGAGTATCCCCGATCGAAACATAACGCCTTACGTCCCTGGCCCCACGGTGGACGCCAACTGTCGAGACATCATACTAGAGTTCACAGACTGGGGTACCATGAGCTTACGGGTAGAAACGTGGGGGGACGTGGTAGCACAACAACCAGGAACACCAAATTTACCCAGGTTCCGTACGTCGCAACTAGGCGGCGTTCCTACTCCTACAATCTCACTAAATCAGGGTTGAGGCCTGAAGTATACAAAGTACAATGTGAGTAGGTTTAGCTAACTCGGCGAGGTTCAACTTCCCGGTGAGTTGGCTTCTAGTTAATTGTTCTCTTATGTTCTTCTCTCCCGTCCGGCTTTATATAATAGCCGGGTTAGGGCTTATAGAAAAGAAACCTAGAAGACTATGGAAAGCATTCTAACTTGGAAAGCAAGAATCCGTCTTCTACTCCAAGCCACACCACTTTGGGCCGTGGTCCCGGATCTTCTAGAATCTGGCTTTTGTGCGTCAGCTTACTGGGCCGCCTAATGGACTGTGATCCATTACCAATCAGGCCACCCTGGTAATCCGGCTCTTTAGGACCATGCCGGATATACCCCTAGTATATATCCGACATGTACAGTTATTTGTGGACCTATGTTCTTCACTTCTTCTCTTCAAAAACCTCGAGCATCGTAAAGCCATCTCTATATGTAATGGCCTACTGGGAACCGAGGCGGTCGGGGGGGGGGGGGCTCTCATTCCCATCCCGACCTGTTTCCCTCCCGTCGTCTTCGGCGGGCGTTGCCCGTGCGAGGCCGGCGGCGGCAGCCCCCTCTTCAACCCGCGCGCAGGCCGCTCAGCCCGGGCGAGAGCGTCCGGTGGTGGTCGGGCTCATGGAGCCCGATGGTGGTCTGCATGGCGGCGCTGCCGTTGGCAGCAGGGCGGTGCGATGTGGTGCGGGTGGCCGGCGGCGCCTATTCGGCCCAGATCTTGGCTTTTTTGGGCCTGAGCTGGGTTGGGACGGGCCGGCTGGCCCTTGTACTGCGGGGATGTTCCCTAGAGGTGGAGATGGTGTGACGGTGGATCTAGGAGGGGCGGCGTTGTCAACCGGTCTGCTATAGCGTGGCGGTGGGGGCTTTGGGGGCCTGTTTGGGCCCGGCCGGGCCTTGAGGGCCTGGTACGATCCTGCTACCACGTTCGGTCAGCTACCGCAAAAGCGGTGGAGGTTGCTCCCTCCCGCGCGGCTGCGGTGTTGCTGGCCCCGACTCTACTATGTGCTCGATCTCCCTCCTCTAGGCCTCGCGACCAAGACCACAGTGAGACAACATGGGATGGTGCCATGACCGTCGTGGCGCATGCTGTTGGGCGGCAAGTTGGAGAGAGTGTTGCAGATCCTTCGGGGGAGTGTTATTTTGGGGGTTGGGAGAAATCCCTTCCGGCTTGTCCGGCGCTGACGCGGTGACACCTGCGGGTATCGCCACTCCTTCCTCAAGGACGTCGGGTGTACCCCTTTCCCACTCCCCTTTGCGTACGGGGGGAAACCCTAGGTTTTGTCCGGGCAATAACATCGCCCTCGTCGCTTTCGTTCCTGAAGGGGTTGCTTGTTACGTGGCGATTCGGAATGCCGGGAGCACGGTGAAAAACTTTGGAGGGCGCAGCGGTTGTGGCTCACTTATGTTTGTTCGATGTGCCACTGTTTGCATTAGTTTCTCCTCTCTTTCTCTTTCCTTTTCTCTTGGGCATGATTGTGTTGTTGGCCCAATAGTAGATTTGGTTGTATCGTGTGGTTGCTATATTAGGTTGCTATATTAATATAGCGGGGGACGCAAACCTATTTGGGCACCGGGGCTGGAAAACCGGTTGTGAAATGCACACTGACATGGAAGGAATCTGCCCCGCGTCCGGCAAAATGCAGCATCCGTTTTTTTTAATTGCGATGAAACAGTGTGCAGTTTCTGTGTACTTTCTACTCTTTCTGGGCCGGTTTGAGATATGTGATGAAACATATTGCACATTCTGGAAATGTGGCCTCTGGATGCAGATGCATCAATCGTCGGCCTGGCTCGATCGGACAGCAAATGTACCTGTGTGTGGCATTTGCAATTGCTCCAGATTTTATATGCGTATGGTGCATAGAGCATAGTATAGTATTACACGAAAATTATGGGTGCATTGTTTATCAGAAGAAGGAATAAAAAAACCACCCCACTGGTTTGCAGCCTTTGTGTATAGACATGCTACCCCGAAGAAGAATTAGTTGACACTTGGAAACACGAGGCTTCTTGATTTGGCGCAAGCTCAGTTTAGTGCCAGTGGATTTTGCCAGAACGGAAGCAACCTGGCACAAACTATCACATCCGTCGTGCTAATTAATCTCTTGTAGATACTGTAAGCTGGCGGAACCTACCAGTACCAGACGCATCTGTACTGTAGACAAAACTAGATTCCACAAGCTAGGTTATTTGCTACTTAAAACGGCATAAGGACGCAATCAAGCATGGTTGAGCGCTGAACGAACACCCCAGGTTGGTGGTGTGCACGACCGTGCGATCGTGCACTAATAATGCAGATTTGTGTCCAATATCAGTGCTCCCTCGCATGCATAATGCACGTGGCTTGATCTCTTGGCCAACTTTTTTGTCAAAACGTATCGGCACAGGAGCAACAACCGGACCATTTTTAAAACTGAAAAATTTGCAGTTTCCGTTTCGTGACGTGCACTTATTCACATGTAATGTATGTACGTTCGCTTAGCTAGTTTGGTAAAAATACGTTTCTTTTGCCGTGGAAGCAAGAAAGGTGCAAATGTTTGTGACATGCAGCTCATCCATGGCTTCATTTTAGAAAGAACAGAAATGTTTGTGGCGGCCCCCTCCACTGCCGAAGGTGGTCGGGGGGATTCTCTCGCGCGCGGTGGAGGGCTGGCCCGGGGGGGGGGGGGGGGGGGGGAGGGGAGGCCCGAGATGTGGAGGCCGAGCCGGCGGGCTCGGGCGGCGATGGCGGCGTTCGGCGGCTCGGGGAGGAGGACCCGGGGTGCGGCGGACGCCGGGCGGCGGTGGGCGGCCAGGTGGGGTGCGGCGGCCATGGGGGGTCGGGGCGGGCCCGTCGGCCCGGGCGCGGGTGGCCTTGCGCGGGTCTGCGCCGTTGGAGGCCTTCTGGGCGGCGGTCTGGCGCTGCCGCGCTGCGGTGGCCGCCGTCCGCCCGTTGCCGGCGGGCTGGGAGCGTATCGGCTGTGCCGGCGGCTGGTGGAGGTTGGCGCGGGGACGGGTGGTTCCGGTGGGCGCAGAGATGGATGCGGAGGCGGGGTCGTGATTCTCCTGTCGGCGTGGTGCTGGGAGGAGCCGTCGTCTATGGCCGGTGCCTCCGCGTGGTGCGGTGCTCCGGGCGCGGGGATGGACGGTTTCCGGACCCCAACTCGGGGGAGGTGGTCGGTTTGTTTGGTGGTGCCGGTCGGGAAGAGGAAGCCGGGGAGGCGGCCTCGGAGCTTTGCGACTGCGGGTGGACCGTGGTCGGCGTGTTGCCAGCCGCGGCTTGAGGCGGCGCGGGGGGTGCGGCACGCAGAGATGGTGGGCTGGTCGGTCCCCCACCGGCGGTGGTGGGGTTGTGTCACATCGCCGGGCGAAAGCTTACCCTGGGTTGTCGGCCGGGGCCGACGACGGCGACGCCTTCGGGCGCCGCATCCTTCTTGGAGGCGTCGTCGAGGTGATGTTCTCGCTTCTCCACGCCGGGTTCTCCGGGGGAAACCCCAGATCCTAGGGATCAGGCGAGGGTGGGGCTCCTGTGTCGTTTTGCCTCTTGGGGCCTCGTCTTGGATGTTCCACCGACCAGAGGGACCTGAGGGTTGATGGTGGCTGGCGACGGCGAGTCTTCGTCTTCGGCTTGGGGGTGTGCGGCCCTGGGATCGGCGTGGATGCCGGAGCGGCGGCTCCGGGCTTTCTCACCTCCGCCGTGCTGCGTTGAGGTGATGGAGCGTCGACTTTGGTCGCTTGGGCGTCGTGGTCGCCGGCTCGTTTGGGGCGCAGCCTTGGGGCTGGCGAGGATGTCGGAGCGGCGGCTCCGAATACTACGCCCCCTCTGCGAGGCGTCGAGGTCTTGGTGTCGGCTTTGGACGCTTGGTCGTCGACCCGTGCGGTGCGCGGATCTGGAGTCGGCGTGGACGCCGGAGCGGCAGCTCCGACCCTTACCTCCGCCGTGTAGCGTTGAGGAGTTTTAGTGTCGACCTTGGCTATTTGGGCAGCTTGGTCGTCGACCCGTGTGGGGCGCGGCCTCGGGGCCGGCGTGGATCGATTTGTATCTTTTTTTTCTTTTTAGGCCTTGTCCTACCTGTTTGCTGCTACTATATCAATATAAAAGGCAAAGCTTTTGCCATTTCTTCAAAAAAAAATTAGAAAGAACAATGCACAAATTTGGTTAGAGTAGAATTTTGAAACCTACCATTCTAGGTTCTCAAAATCCAAGAAGACCACTTCATGATTGGGAGAGTGGAATTGTAACCTAGGTCAGTGGCGGAGCTTGGGCCTAGCGGCTAGGGGTGAGGGGGCAAATGGGTCACATTGGCATGTTAGGCTAGTAATGGGAGAGGGGGCAAGTAGGCCAAATGTTACTGATTTTAGGGCTAATAGGGTCAAATAGTAGTAGTTTTAAGGTGAAAATTTCTTGGGCCCGGGGGAGAGGGGGGGGGGGGCGTGGCCCCCGACTTACACATAGCTCCGCCTATGACCTAGCTATACTGGAACCGAATTTCTAAGATCGAATCATCGATGTGCTATCAACTAGTAGAATCTCCTAGATTAAAAGGTAAAGTGGTGGGCGACACATTTCACAAGAGTTTCGTTCTCCTATCCTCCTGTTGTGGTGGTGTCACGGCAGATGCCATGGGATGGCTAAAGATGTGGGGACGAAGGACGCTGGAGGTGCTCGGGGAGGGATCACGCGACGAGTAGCCGCGTGAGGTACGAAGTAAACACTGCAAACAACACGATCTACCTAGGTTCAGGGCCCTCGTGAGGAGGTAAAACCCCTACTCCTGCCTTTCTTTGTGTATTTTGATGTCTCACCGAGTAGCCACAGTACAATGTTCTTGCTACCGAGTAGCCACTCTCCTCTCTAGATGATGAACTAGGTCAAGAACTTAGGGTTTCCAGTGTCCCAGCATGCGATGCCTCACGCAGGAGGCGGCGGGGCACCTTATATACATGGTGCCCAGCCGGATACGTCCAAACATGGACAAGTGTCGACATAGTGTGCACATCGTCCTTCTTCCGGGTTCCCGCTGACAGCTTTGGTTCCTAATCTTGGCCGCATCTAGAAAGTCGTTGGGCAAAACAAGGGGACAGACTGGTATCACTGTGCCAAACACAGAGTAGGCCCCCCTTATCCTGCCACGGCCTGCTTCCATGCTGTCACTGTCAGGCAGGCCGGTCCCAGATGAACAGTAGTTCGAATACTGCCAAGTACGGACCCAGGATACGCGGGATCCTATGTCAGAACGGCTCCTTTGACTTTCTGGCCCGAGTAGGTTCCCGCCAATTCTACTCGGGCCAACTCTTCTACTCGAATGGATGGAACTTGATTGATATCTCCTTCCGGTCATCTTGAGGTGAGACCGAGTAGCAGTCAACCGGGTAGCAAATACCGGGTAGGCGGCTACTCGACCAAACCTCCCTTCTGTAAGTCGCCTTTACCACTTGCCTTTACCCTACTCGGGGGTAACCCCCCGACAGCAGTCCCCGAAGCTGGTTGAGTCTTGCGAACTCGTTCACTAGGCTCTGCCAGCTTAAAACCAATCTTTGCAACATAGCCCTTGAACCTCAAGATGCCGAGTAAAAGACCTCCGAGTAGTTCTCTAGAAAGTACCTTGAGTTTCCTGTCTTCCAAATAGCAGCTTCTTTCTACTCTGCGCCCGAGTAAAAGGACTTAGAGAATTTCTCCTCTGGCGTCTCCGCAGCGCAGAGCACAATCCAGCCCTCCGTGCTGCGACTGGACGCGTGTCAAGCATCCGTGACCCCGTCGTTTCGCTGCCACGACACGACGTGCCACGCGCCCAGTTATCACGGGGCGGGCCCACTGGCTCGTTATGTCCCATCACGCGCAGTAATATCCCACGATCTGGTAGTGGGATCTGCTACGGCCGTTACGCGCGCGCCTCGCGCGTACGTGCGTTTCTAGCCGGCCACATGCCCCACCACACGCCACGATTGATCCCACTACCCCGATGGTAACGGTAGCCTGAGGCGAGGGTATAAATACCCCCACCGGTAACTTCCCCTTCTTCCTCCTCCGTGCTTTCCCTCTTCTCTCCCCTGTTTCTTCTTCGCCGTCGAGCTCTCCGCCGCCGCGCAACTCCTTGCGCCGCATCGGATTCGTTTCCTCCACCCAAACTCTCCAACTTTCCGCTATCCGCGCTCCCCTTGCCATGGCTGCTCGCGCCGGCTGGGCTGGTTCGCACGTCACCGTTGATGACTGCGCCTGGCTCGTGAACACCCGGAGGGTTCCTCCCGGTGTTCAGTGCCGGCCGTCCGACGGTGAGCTCGTTCCGGCCCCGCGGGAGGGCGAGCGTGTCGTTTTCCTCGCGCACTTCGCGCGAGGATTCGGCTTGCCGGCATCGGACTTCCTGCGCTCCTTCCTGGATCACTTCGGTGTCCAGATGCACCACCTCCCACCAAACGCCATTGTCTTCCTAGCCTATCACACCGTGGTGTGCGAGGCCTTTCTAGGCGTCCGCCCCACGGTGGAGACTTGGCTGAAGTATTTTCACCTCCGTCAGCAGAGTAAGGGGAAAAAGGACGGCGCGGCCGGTAGCAGTCTGGTAACCGACACCGGCAGCGCCATGATGCTGCAGCGGGCGGGAACCAACCATCCTCGCATCAAGGGGTTGGATTCCGTCCGCATGTGGCAGAAATCGTTCCTCTACGTGAAGAACATCGCCGCCACGGAGGGGGGACCGATTGAAGATCGCATCAATCTGCCCGCGTGGAGCAACCGAGCTCCAACCGGGCAGAATTGGAAGACGAAGCCGTCCAACAACCGCAACGCGATACAGATGGAGGAGCAGCTCGCCTACCTCATCGGCCAAGGGCTTAGGAGCGACGATCCCGTCGCTTGCTGGATCAAGAATCGCGTGCTGCCGCTGCAGCGGCGCTCCCATCCAATGTGCTATCTGGGAGGCCCTCGCGACTGCACCCGCACGACCACACTCGAGCTCAGCGACGCGGAGGTCGCCGATCACGCAAGGTCGATCCTGACCACGAGCCTCCCTGTCGACTGGGAGTACGGGTTCACCCCTTTCAGTCGCACGAAGCCGATCCCCCGGGTACGTTCTACTTGTTCCGCTCTCAACATATGCCATCCGACTAGAAAATCTTCTCTCTTGGCAGTAACTAGCAATTACCTTCTGTACCGAGTAGATTATTCTATCGACCTGCCTAGGCTTAGTATGCTTGATGTTTGCACGCCTTGTCGAGTAGGATACTCAGGAGACATACTTAGGCTTGATATGCTTGTTGTTTGCACGCTTTGCCGAGTAGGACACTTAGCAGATTTCCCTAGGGTTAGTGTGCTTTGTGTTTGCACGCCCATCCGGGTAGAGTGCTTTCTCGCTACTCGGCTAATTTGCAATGTTTCTCTGTCTTTCAGCTCCTTGACCGCCAGCTAGCTGAGAGCTGTGAGCGTTTTGAGGACAATTGGTCCGATGACCGAGGAGAAGATGACCAGGCTTCCCTCGATGTCGTGGATCAGATTAATCTCCCTCACTCCCCCTCAACCGAGAAGCAGCCTGCCGAAACATCTCTCCGTGACTGGACTGAGGATGAACTCGAAGGTAACGGTGCGCTTACTTTACTTGTTTGCGACAAGCACTAATCCATTGTTTGCTGTTTCTGATTCGCTCCTCTTCTTTTCCTGAATCCGCAGACGATGTTGATGAGGAGAACGAGAATGAGGACGAGGACGAGAATGAGGGCGATAGAGCCCTTGAGGTCAATCCTCTTTCTGTCGCTGCACCCGCAACTCGCAAGCGGACTGGCAGCGGTGCCGTAGAGCCCCCCGCCAAGAAGAAGAAGTTGACCGAGAAGACGACCAAGAAGGTCGTGAAGAGACCAAGGCGAATACTTTCCTCCACCACCGCGTAAGTTTCTTCTCGGTTGCATGTTTCAGTTTATCCTGCTCTTCTCGGTTGCTTCCCAATTCTTTTGCTTCATTGTTTTCTCTTGTTTTCCTCTGCCCTTTTCTTATCTTTGATTCCAATTTCTCTTTCAGAGCCCCCTTGAACGCGGATGCCGCTCTGGCATCCAGTGAGACTCAGAAAAGGGTCACCATTGATGTCGACAAGCTAATCGACCTCGATGGCGACGAGAACAATGCCGCCAATGCATCAACAGAGGGCACTGATGCCCAGGACGCTGAGCCAAGGCCGCAGGATGCTACTCATCAGGAGAAACCACCTTCCCCTCCGGCCGACACCGCCGAGGGGAACCAAGATCAGGATGCAGAGATGCACCACGATGCCGCCGTCGAGCGGCCTGAAGCAGAACATGAGCAGCCAGCCACAGGGGCTGCCGGACAAGAGAATCCCGCTGCCGAGCAGCGGGTAGAAGATACAGTGATGACCGAGGAGTATCCTCTGAGCAGCGCGCAACCGGGCGCTGCACAAAGTAGTGCGCAACCAGATGCTGCACAAAGCGGTGGGTCCGTGGTACCACCCATTGATCAAGGCTCTGCACCGCCAGATTCCTCCTTGGTGCCACAGACCAAGGATGCAGCCAGCCCTCCTGCCGGGCGAGTAACCAGGAAGCAAGCCCAAGCCCTAGACGCTCTGAAGGAGGCAGTCGAGAAGAGGGCAGCCGAGAAGAAGGACACCGAGACTCAGAAGTCCGAGAAGCCAACCTCCGGGAAGCCACCTGCTCAGAAAGAGACATCAAAGAAGAAGGCTGCCGACAAGCCGCCGTCGACATCAGCTGGCCAGTCCAAGCAACTGGTTATCCGCAACCCTAGTGCAGTTCCTGCCGCCGCTACTGTAGCCGATCAGGCCCTCTACCCGGATTATATGGTGAAGGTCAGCCAACAGCGCCAGATCGGCCTTTCCGTCGAGGACCGGAAGATTGCTCTCACAAGAGGAAGGAAGGCCGCGGCGACGGACTCCATGCCCCCGGCCCCCGTCTCCATTGCTTCTCGGGGAGCTCAAGACCAAGCAATAACATCCCAGAGCCTCGAGCAAGTACTCGACCTCATTGGCTTCATCGACGCCAAATGGGATAGCAAGATTCTCGGCACCCCCAACTGGAACGGCACTGATTTAGGCGACATCGACCACATGCGCCAGGACTGGAATAAGGTGGACTTGGGTTACAAACCCATGACCGTCTTGACCACCTCTGCAACCCTGGCTGCCAAGATGTTCGTGCACCGCAAGAACGCAGAAGATCTCGAGCAGTCCTACGTGGTAAGCCTTAACTTATCTTTTCCGAGTTGCATCTTCGCTTCTTTTCTTCTTTTCCTCTTTTCCTTATCCCTCACCCAGTCCCCGAGATTCTGGCCGAGTAGGCAGACACTCCTCCGAGTAGCCGCCTTCTCGGGTGGAATCTCAAACACTTTTCCTGACACTTGTTTCTTTTGCTTTTCAGAATAGTGTACTGAAGCGGACCCATCTGCACCGCCAACTTCTCTGGAACCACGCCATTGCCAAGAGGCGTATTGCCGCCCTTGAGAAGGAGAAGGTGATCGCCGAGGAAGCCGACAAGGAAGTCATGAACAGTACCATGAGGCTGTCCGAGGTGGAAGGTGTGCTTCTCGCTTACGCGGTTCTTGCGTTTTTTGTTTATGCCCGCTATCGCCTTTTGCATTAACCATCTCTACTCTGCAGGGAAACTGAAGGCCCTGGCTGACGAGCACGACAACTGCCATGCCTTTGTTGCGAATGCCGAGACCACCATCAAGAAGCTTGAAGGTAAACCTCTGTCTACTCGGTTTGCCTTTGCCTGTTTCTTCCTTTGCTTCTCTGCTAACCGTGCTTTGCTCTTTTCAGAAGATCATAAGAAGTTTGTCCTAGAGCATCAAGATTGCCTCAAACCTGCAGAGGTTGAGGTGCGACTAATAAGCCAGTCTGCAGCTCTGCAGAGTACACACACTACCGAGATGGAGACGTTGCAACTCCAGCTGCGGGAGGCACTCCAGGATGCTGTCAAGCTTGGTGACGAGAGGGACAGAGCCATCGCCGAGAAGGCAAAAGCCGAGACATCCTTCAATGCCAAGATAAAGGCCCTCGAGCAGGAGCGCGAAACGCTGAAAAAGTCCAATGCTGGGTACTGCACTCAGTTGGACGGACTTCGCTCGCTCGAGGAGAAGCACATTTCCAATGAGGAGCAATGGAAAACCCAGTTGCAGCAGCTGCGCCACGAGCTTCACAGTAAGTTTCCTTCTTTCTGCATCTCTTCTTCTCGGTTCTGCCTCTTCTCTGATCCTGTGACTGAATTTCTCACTTGCTTTTATGCAGAAATCTTCCCTGATCTCGTGTCCGCTTGCGCGCCTGCTTTGGCCAAGGCCCGAGCAGCTCGCATTGAGAAGGGCGAGGACGCGGATACCAGAGCCGAGATCGAGGACAGCCTGCTGGTGATGCGAGGGCACTTTGAACGCCTAGCCGGCGTGGGCACCGATCTGGTGCGCGTCGGCTTCGAGCTCCACATGCTATTCTGGCCTGAAGATTCCGCGCCGACAACCATTGATGGCCTTGCTCTGAAGCTGCACAATGTGAAGGCTGAATTGAAGAAGTGGCGCGCCTCGGGAGCTCGGGCGGGCGCTGATTTGATGCTGCTCTGCGTCGCCTCTTGGTACGAGAACCTGAACATGCAGGTCATCCGCGGGAAGCGCGCCAATTCCAAGTGGGAGATGGATCCCAGCTGCGTGACCACGCGCAAACTCATTGCGTATGAGGTTGCCGAGTGCGCGGACACTGCCACCTTCATCGACGGCCCCACCGAACCCGACACCGAGGTGGAGGAGGACGAGGACGCGGATGAAGAGACAGACTCCGAGCTGGAATCGGGCTTCTTCGATTCTCCCCAGAGCAAGGGGAAGGCTGCCGTCATCGCGAGTAGCGACGAAGAGATGGAGGAGATCGACACAGCCGCCCTCGACTTCGGCACTTCATCAGGAGCTGCACTCGACGACACGGTGCGCACCCACGCCCCTGAGACTGGCTCTGCTTCCGCGACGGCGCCCATCTCGGTGGCCACCGCTACCTCTGAGCAGCTCGCCACTGAGCCTGACGCCGAGCAAGCGAAGACTGCTGATGCCAGCGCAGAGGCGGATGCCACCAAGGCCACTGAGGAAGGCGAAGCAACCCAGGCGAGCACCGAGAACGCCCCATCAACCTGACTTTGATTTCATCCTGCAAATTTCTTACTTAAACTCTTATCAGATCCCCGGGATGCCGGGAGCAGATGTATCAGACTATTTTATTCCGTTGCTACTCAATTTTATTCCCACTTTTGTTATTTCCAATTTAATCAATTTGTTCAACCTGGGCTGAATGCCGAGTTGCGTTATCATGCGAGTCCCCGAGTTGCGTTTCTTATTCACCCTATCTTTTCATCTCTGCTCTACCCGCAACTTGTTGCTTTTTTGGTATTCGAGTCACAAGAGTTAAAGAGTAGAGCTGCAAATACTTAGCCGCTTAGAAACAATCATAGTAACGCAGCCCACCACTTAGCCGAAAAGACGAGTCACATAACAGTAATAACAACACCCTACTCGGTTCCTGCACTCTTCCTTTCCTTTGTAATTTTTCTTGTGCTCATGGACCTTTTGCTTGTTCTCTTGCTTGCCATGAAGCCGGGTTCCGGACAGCAGCAAAGTTGAAGAGTTGGCATGTAGGTTTAAACACAGTACTCAATGTACCTTTGAATTTTGAAGTAGAGCAACCGAATAGACAAAAGGTAAAGCCGAGTAAAAACACTTAGAGCAATTTTGGACGGGGCAGTCCCCGAGAACAATTTCAGATTGCAGAGTAGAATTTCAACTCGGATAAGAGGGTACATACACATCTTTGCTCACGAATGAAAACGGCGAAGTAGAGCTACATTCCAAGGGCGCTTGGTTTCCTCTCCGGATTTATCCGCCCTGTTCGCCTGTGGTGGGCGCACATCTACAAGATAGTAAGCATCGTTGTGCAGCGCTTTGCTCACAATGAAAGGCCCCTCCCATGGAGGAGATAACTTGTGCATCCCGGCTGTGCGCTGCACAAGCCTAAGGACCATGTCTCCTTCTCGGAAAACCCTTGGGTTCACCTTTCGGCTATGATAACGCCGCAGGTTTTGCTGGTAGATAGCCGAACGCGACAGAGTCAGCTCTCTTGCTTCTTCAAGCAGGTCAACGTCGTCTTCTCGAGCTTCTCTCGCCTCCACCTCAGTGTAGAGGGCTACTCGGGGGGAGTCATGCTCTAAGTCTATTGGCAACACGGCCTCAGCCCCGTATACCAAGAAGAATGGCGTGTAGCCGGTTGACCGGTTAGGGGTAGTCCTTAGACTCCACAACACCGCTGGCAACTCGTCTAACCAACACCCAGGTGTTTTCAGCAGCGGCTCCATCAGCCTTGGCTTGATGCCTGCCAGTACCATGCCATTTGCTCTTTCAACTTGCCCATTGGAAGCAGGGTGCGTGACTGATGCAACGTCTAGTCGGATATGCTTATCTCTGCAAAACCGCACCATTGCTCCCTCAGCAAAGTTTGTGCCATTGTCGGTGATGATACTGTGCGGGTAACCATATCTCAGGATTATATCCTTCACGAATTTCACAGCTGTGGCCCCATCACACCTCCGAATAGGTTTCACTTCAATCCACTTGGTGAACTTGTCCACCATGACCAAGATGTGAGTCATGTTGCCTCTAGCCGGCTGGAAGGGCCCAACCATGTCCAAACACCAAACAGCAAATGGCCATGTGATAGGAATTGTTTTCAACTCGGAAGCAGGCATGTGAATCTTACTTGCAAACATCTGGCAGCCAGTACACTTCCTCACGATGTCCTCAGCTTGCTGCAGTGTTGTGAGCCAATAGAATCCATGCCGGAAAGCTTTCTGGACCAGCGCCCGAGAAGAGGCGTGGTGCCCGCATTCTCCTTGGTGTATCTCTATCAGGATCTCTTCTCCTTCTGCTGGATCCACACAACGTTGCAGCACGCCAGTGGCACTTCTCTTGTGCAGCACATCTCGGACAATAGTGTAGCCCTTGGATATCCTCTGAATCTTCCTTGCCGTCACCTCATATTCAGGTAGAGTACCGTCCCTTAGAAAGGATAATATGGGCATAGCCCAACTCGGTGTCTCCCGCGTGGGAAACACTGGTTCGTCCAGTTCCATTGGGACAGGCTCTTGTGGTTGCTCAGGGGGAGTAGGAGCGCTTCTCTGAAGCCCAGACCGATTAGCAAGGACTTCCTCAATGAATGCGACAGTCCCCGGGTTAAGGACAGCAGTCCCCGAGTAAGGAGTGGCAGTCCCCGGGTAAGGAATGGCAGTCCCCGGGTAGGGAATGGCAGTCCCCGAGTAGGGAACGGCAGTCCCCGAGTAGAGGACGGCAGTCCCCGGGTTTCCTGCAGCACTCTCCGAGTCAATCTCCATTGGATCAGATTCCTCACTTGGCAGAGAAGGAACAAATATGGACTCCGAGTTGGGAGAAGGCTTGATGGATGGTTTCCTCAAATGCTCCAAGGCGATTCCCGCCGGGATGGATTGCCGAGAAGATCCCAACTTGGATAACTCATCTGCTGCTTCGTTCTCTGCTCGGTGAATGTGCTGGAACTCACAACCTTCGAAAAACCCAGTCATAGACTGCACCAGGAAGCGATATGACGCCATGTTGGCATCTAGAGCATCCCATGTACCCGAGACTTGCTGCACCACCAGATCTGAATCTCCATAGCATATGATGCGCTGCACTCCAACTTCATTGGCTACTCGCAAGCCATGTACCACTGCCTCATACTCTGCAACATTGTTGGACGCCTTGAAATGAATCTGCAGCACATACTTGAGTTGATCTCGCTTGGGTGACGTAAGCACAACACCAGCACCAAGGCCTTCCTTCACCTTTGAGCCATCAAAGTGCATCTTCCAGTAATTGGAAACTGGAGCAGGAGGTTCATACTGCACCTCGGCCCAGTCCACAAGAAATTCCGCCAGGATCTGAGACTTGATGGCGTCTCTTCTCGCATACGCGGGAGCATACGCGGCTAGCTCAATCGCCCACTTGGCTACTCTGCCACTCGCCTCCTTGTTACCCATGATGTCCGAGATGGGAGCAGAGCTCACGACAGTGATGGGGTGCTCTTGGGAATAGTGTTTCAGCTTCCTGGCGCCTAGGTACACACCGTAGGTCATCTTCTGGTAATGCGGGTAGTTTTGCTTGGAACTGGACAGCACTTCACTGAGATAATATACTGGGCGCTGCACACTCTTGCCTTCTTCTTCTCGTTCCACCACAATCACCACACTGACTACTCGGTTAGTCGCAGCAATGTACAGCAGCATTGGCTCCTTGGGTAGCGGACTAGCCAAGATGGGAGCACTAGCCAGCATTGCTTTCAGCTCATTGAATGCCACATCCGCTTGCGGAGTCCAGACAAACTTGTCACTTTTCTTCATCAGTTGGTACAGAGGCAGGGCCTTCTCGCCCATTCGACCCAGAAAACGGCCCAGAGATGCCAAGCAACCTGTGAACTTCTGCACATCTTTCAGTGATCTCGGCAAAGACATGCTCTCAATAGCTTTTATCTTTGAAGGATTGGCTTCAATGCCCCGACTAGAAACCAGAAAACCGAGTAGCTTTCCAGCCGGTACACCAAAGGTGCACTTACTCGGATTCAGTTTCATTTTGTACTTGCGTAGGTTAGCAAAGGTTTCCTCCAGGTCGGCAAGCAGAGTATGTGTTTTATTCGTTTTGATGACAATGTCATCTACGTACACCTGCACATTCTTGCCGAGCTGGTCGTGCAAGCATTTCTGCATGCATCTCTGATAGGTTGCACCCGCATTCCTCAAGCCAAAACACATGACACGATAGCAATAAGCCCCGTACGGGGTAATGAAAGCAGTCTTTATTTGATCAGCAGGATTGAGTGCAATCTGGTGGAAACCAGAGTAGGCATCTATGAAAGATAGCAGTTCACAACCAGCAGTGGAATCGATCACCTGATCGATGCGAGGTAGCGGGAAAGGATCCTTGGGGCATGCCTTGTTCAAGTCGGTGTAGTCGACACACATGCGCCACGCAGTGGCAGCCTTGGGATCCTCCTTCTTCTTCTCGACCATGACCGGGTTGGCTAGCCAATCCTGATGCAGCACCTCCATGATGAAATTGCTTATCAGTAACTTGGTGATCTGGTCACCAATGGCCTTCCTTCTCTCATCTCCGAAGCGGCGCATAGCCTGCTTCACTGGTTTGGCGTCAGGACGCACATGTAAAGAGTGCTCAACCAACTCCCTCGGGACTCCTGGTAGATCTTCATTGGACCAGGCGAATACATCCCGATTCTCACGGAGGAAGTGGATGAGCTCGCTTTCCTATTTCTCCGCCAACCCGGAGCCAATGATGGCTACGCGGTCGGGGAACTCGGGGTCAACCTGGACCTTCTTTGTCTCCTTGGCAGCTTGGAAAGCAGTACCGTGCTGGGTACTCGGCACACCTTGTGCGCCTGCTTGTGCGGACTGAGCCATGGCCACCACCTCGTACATCTTCTTCTTCTCGGCAGCGATCACCATCGACTCCTCCAACTGGGAGCTAGCAGAGGCACACTCCATGGACTTCTTGTAATCGCCAGCGATAGTGATTATGCCATTGGGGCCAGGGATCTTCATCTTCAGATATGCAACATGGGTAGAGGCCATGAACTTGCTCAGAGCAGGCCTGCCGAGTAGAGCATGATAGGGGCTCTGATGATCAACCACTTCAAACTGCAAGCGCTCTGTGCGGCAGTTCTCCCGGGTACCGAATAGCACATCGATCCACACTCGGCCAATCGGGTTGCACGAGATTCCGGGCACAATGCCATGGAAGGTGGTCTTGCTAGGCAGCATCATGTTCTCGGCCAAGCCAAGCTTCTCGAGTGTGTCCTTGTACACAATGTTGATGCTGCTGCCGTTGTCGATTAGCACCTTGCTGAACCTCACATTCTTCTCGGGACCCAGGAAGGTAGGATCCAGGACCAAGGCATAGCTACCCGGATTGGGCATCACCTTGGGATGATCTGCTCGGGTCCACCTGATCTCCTGGTCACACCAATACATGTAGTGAGGGACAGCAGGAATCACTCCATTGACCTCCATGGCCCGCCTGTGCTGTGATTGCTTGTCGACTGGCTCAGAAGTGAAGATCATGTAACTCTCGTGGTGCTCTTGGTACTGATTGGAGCCTCCGCCCCCATTGTTGCCGTTGTTGTTGTTGCCCTGGTAGTTGTTGTTGTTGCCTCTGTTGTTGTTGTTGCAGTTGTAGTTGTTGTTGTTGTTGCGGTATCTCTCATTGTTGAAGTTCTGGTTGGCTCCTAAAGCCACCTGGTTCACATTCTCTCTTCTCGGATACACTGGCGGCCGAGCTGCGGGTGCGCGAGTAGGCTGCACATTGGCATTGGCCGCTGGCAGAGGAGGAGGAGGAGGCAAGCCATCACTCTTGATCGCCTCCCACCACTCGCACTGCCGAGTAGTGTGGTTAGCAGGCCTCGAGGGGTGATGAGTGTGAAAGCTGCACGGGCCATCCTTCATGTCATCAAAGACAAACTTCTTCGGCTGCTCGGAGTTCCCGCTACCCGACTGAGAGGTGCGAAATGGCTTCTTGTTGCCTTGGCCCTGGTTCTGGTTCTGCCCGTAGGCTCCAGCAGGTTTCTGCCTCTGGCTGCCACCAGCTCCAACAGTCACTGCATTCACCTCTTCGGGATCATACCGATTATCTACTCGGCGCTTGTTGCGGAACTCGTTGCGCTTGCTGTTGCTGAAGTTTCTTCTCGGCTCAGAGGAGTCCATCAGTGGCTGAGTAGGATCACCAAGTGCGTACTGATCCGCAATCTTGATGGTCTCTGCCAGAGTGTTCGGCATCTCCCTCTGTAATCTCTGCCACAACATACTGCCATGCCTGCATCCCTGCGCAAACCAAGTGATGGCCTGTGCTTCATTCACACCCTCACAGGTGTTCCTCAATGTGCTCCACCGGGTAAGATACTCGCGGTCTGTCTCGTCTTCTCGCTGCCTCCAAGCTGATAGCTGCTGTGGCCTATTCGGCCTCTTGTATGTGCTCGTGAAGTTGCTGATGAAGGCATCCGAGAAGTCCAGCCAGCAGTTAATGTTGTTCTTAGGCAAGTTGTTGAGCCAAGTGCGGGCTGGACCCTCTAGCATCTGCGGAACATAGCGCACAGCCCATCTTCTGTTGCCATTCGCGATATGGACCGCGGTGACATAGTCATTGAGCCAATCTTCAGGCTTGGTGCTGCCATTGTAACTCTTGGTGCCTCTTGCAAGCTGGAAGTTCTTCACGGACGGCTCGTTCATGATGCGCGGGCCAAAGCACTCGGGGCCAGGAGGACCCGTGCTCTCCAGCCGCGCCGACAAGCTGATCCGGTCCAACTGATGCCTCGCATCTCCAGGCGCCAGCACGCGCTCACCAACACGGTCATGAATATTATAGCCTGCCATCTCCATAGCCGAGTAGCCATCATCATACCTGTCCACCTGCACAGCTGCAGGCTGCTCCGCCGGGTTGGCGACTGGTGCCACTGCGCGCGGCTGCTGCCTCTGCCGAGTAGGCTGAGCTGCGGGTTGCCGAGAAGGACCTGGACGCGCAGCATCTCGGGCACGGCTTTGAGCTTGATGGGCTTGAGAGCCTGCTCTTGCAGCGTTGTGTTCCTGCCCGGGCTGCTGCGGCACAGCAAGCTGTCTCGCGGCAGCAGCCGGGTCATACACCTGCATTTGCCTGTCTCTGCCCGAACGCCCGCTGCGGCTCTTCTCGCGGCTGGGATGCGGAGACGAGGCCTGATCGTTAGATCTAGCCGCGTGCGAGTGAACCACCTGCGAAGCCCCAGCACCCGGGTTGGCCTTCCGGAACTCCTCGTTTTGCCTAGCAGCCTCTAACACCAACTCGTTGAGCCTTTCCTGCTGCCTAAGACGCGCATCGCCATCTAGGCGAGGCAACTCGGCAGCTACAGCCTCTACAGCTCTAAGTGTCTTGGCGGGTGTGCTATATCTGGGCCTGGTGGAGGTGTTTGCGGTGGCGGACTGAGCAGGAGCCTCTACAACTGTCGCCATCTCGGCACCAAGATTGCGCCGAGTGGCACCTACTCTGCTAGGCCTCCTAGCAACTGGCGTGAAGCCGTGAGCCTTGTTGTACTCGAGCTGATCTAGACTCAACTCCAACCTCACCTTATCCAACTCCGCCTGCTCGGCGAGCAGCTCCAGGCGTTGCCGCTCGAGCTGCTCCCTCATGGCCAGGAGCTCGATGTCGGTGGGGGTTGGCATGCCAGGCCGCGTGGCCGACGCGGGAATGACCGTAGACGTGGAAGGCGGCAAGTTGCTCTCCTTCTCGTAGGGCCGGTGAACCCTGCCACCAGCCGGTGCATCAATCTCCTCGACGACGGCCGCAGCGCCAGTAGCGGCTGCGCCAGTGTTTGCCGCCAAGCCCGTCACCATCACCTCAGCGCAGTTCGCAGAGCAGCACGCGGGCCTTCCGCGAGCAGCGATCACCGCGGGAGGATCCTCCGCGTCATGCACCAGCTCGGGATATGCGCGGTTGGCGACGGTGGCGACGTAGAGAAGGTGAGAGCCGAAGGAGATCACCGAGCCGCCCTCCGGCATGGCCCTGCCGCCGAAATCGCCGGCGTTGTCGGTGACAAAGTCGAAGGAGCCGAATCTGTGGACAAGGCCACAGACCACGCGCTCCGCTGAAGAAGATCCCGTCCGAACAGAAACTCCAACCAGCGCCGTTGGTCGCCCCACGGTGGGCGCCAACTGTCGTGGTGGTGTCACGGCAGATGCCATGGGATGGCTAAAGATGTGGGGACGAAGGACGCTGGAGGTGCTCGGGGAGGGATCACGCGACGAGTAGCCGCGTGAGGTACGAAGTAAACACTGCAAACAACACGATCTACCTAGGTTCAGGGCCCTCGTGAGGAGGTAAAACCCCTACTCCTGCCTTTCTTTGTGTATTTTGATGTCTCACCGAGTAGCCACAGTACAATGTTCTTGCTACCGAGTAGCCACTCTCCTCTCTAGATGATGAACTAGGTCAAGAACTTAGGGTTTCCAGTGTCCCAGCATGCGATGCCTCACGCAGGAGGCGGCGGGGCACCTTATATACATGGTGCCCAGCCGGATACGTCCAAACATGGACAAGTGTCGACATAGTGTGCACATCGTCCTTCTTCCGGGTTCCCGCTGACAGCTTTGGTTCCTAATCTTGGCCGCATCTAGAAAGTCGTTGGGCAAAACAAGGGGACAGACTGGTATCACTGTGCCAAACACAGAGTAGGCCCCCCTTATCCTGCCACGGCCTGCTTCCATGCTGTCACTGTCAGGCAGGCCGGTCCCAGATGAACAGTAGTTCGAATACTGCCAAGTACGGACCCAGGATACGCGGGATCCTGTGTCAGAACGGCTCCTTTGACTTTCTGGCCCGAGTAGGTTCCCGCCAATTCTACTCGGGCCAACTCTTCTACTCGAATGGATGGAACTTGATTGATATCTCCTTCCGGTCATCTTGAGGTGAGACCGAGTAGCAGTCAACCGGGTAGCAAATACCGGGTAGGCGGCTACTCGACCAAACCTCCCTTCTGTAAGTCGCCTTTACCACTTGCCTTTACCCTACTCGGGGGTAACCCCCCGACACCTCCCCTCGGTCCCGTTACACGTGGGGCTCAACCCGCTTCACGGACAAAGATACAGGGATACCATCTCCTTTGGACGCTCCATTGGTCTCTTGGTGGTTCAGGGATGCATCAACGATGAGAGCCTCCCTACCCAAGATGCAAACCATGACGACCACGGGAGTGACGACTGGGCAGGAATGTCCGGCATTGGCCAGAGGCCGGATTACCATGATGGTCCACAGGCAATGGAATGGAGTCCATTGGGCGGCCCAGTAAGCCAACGCGGAGGAAGCCGGATTCTAGAACGACCCGGACCACGGCCCAAACGTGGTACGACTTGGAGAAAAAGCCGAATTCCTTACTTTCCAAGTATAGATACTTTTTGTTGTCTTCTAGGCTTTTTTCCTGTAAGCCCTAGTCCGGCTATCTATATAAAGCCGGACAGGAGCGAGAGAACAACAAGACAATAGCTAGAAGCCAACTCGTCGAGAAGCTCATCCTCTCCGAGTTAGCGAAACCATACTCACAATTGTACTCTGTATACTTCAGTCTTCAACCCTGATTTTAGTGCGATTGCAGGAGTAGGAACGCCGCCATAGTTGCGACGTACCGAACCTGGGTAAATCATGTCCTCATTTCCAGTTCTCCCACGTTTCCCCACAGTTCTACCAGTAGGCTTATAGCACCCCCTTCCATGATCCTAACTACGAAGTCTCGACAGTTGGCGCCCGCCGTGGGGCCAGCGGCGTCGGGAGTTACTTTTCGAGCGGGAATACTAGGCGGAGTCGACAACACAATCATTGTCAGAAGCCTGGAATTCGACGGAAACGCCGGACGCTTCCTCAACAATGGATCCTATATGCCGGCACGGAATCATCTGTGGGATTCCATGGTGGAAGCAATTTCATCCCACCCGCCCTATGACCAATACATGAAGGCTTGAATGCCGGAATCTGCTCAAATCTACCCTATTCATATATAGGGGCAGATCAAGCATCAATAGCTGCATATCGCCAAAGCACTACTGGATTTTCCGCCTCTCAGAAGATGCCTGTAGCCAGATCACACTTTATCAGCATGGTGCAGTCAGAGATCGCTGAAAACACGGAAGACGAAAATCCTGTGGAAAAGGCAGAAAATTATGATCTCACAAAAAAAAGTGGAAGATCCGACATCCGCCGATCAGGCGACGAACTCGGAAGCTGAGTCTATATTAGCAGCCATAGAAGCAAAACTGGACTCAAAAACCGGATCTGTAGATACAGATTCCGAAGATGAAGATGCTTTCGAAAGAAAGGTCAAATCCATGCAGGGGAGCTTCCATGAAATACTCATGGCAAAACCAACTGAAAAGATGGACACCAAAGAGGAAACAGACCCCAAAACGCCTCCACCAGATGATAGGGAAGAAGGAGAGGAAGAGGATGGCGAAATTAGTCCAACCAATCCTAGCGTCAAGGAATTGACGGAAGATGAACCAAACATAAAATCTCCATCTTCCAAGAAGAAAAACAAGACCTCCAGGAAGCTGCTATCCAAATCACAGACGAAAACGATGAAAATTTGGCAGACATTGCCAACCAAAACCTGGAAGTTGGAGGAGGCAGTGGCGTAAAATCTGCGGAGAAGAAAAAGGGTGAAATCCTTGTTCCCTAAATGTTGGAACAGTAGGAGATTGATCTAATACAAACCCCGGTCGCACGTAATGAGCCACCGGAAGTGCTGGAAGCCAGGCGACAAGAAATAATGCGGCAGCAGCAACATCTGTTCCGAACTCGGGAAAACCTCCTCAAAACCCAAGCTGATATCAAAATACAGCAGGAAGAAATTGAGGAATACGAACGAAGGAATAGATCTGAAATTAAATCCACAAGGTTACCCGGAATTTCAAAGTCGGAAGAACTGCCAGCAAGAAAGCGATTTGGAAACCCATCCTGGCAAAAGCATGTTAACAACACAAATGCTAGGAGCGAACGCATCTACAAAACTACAGCTGAAAACACAGAAGCTGCTTTCGCCATCCTTAACGATGACATGTACTCAAATAGCAAAAAGCTGCAGGGAGTGTACGCTTTCTTAGGAAAAGCATTACAACAGCAACAACGAGGACATGCACGTTTAGGCAAGCTACATGATGATTGAGCCTTGAAAAAAACTGGCATGTGTGCCGCTGGAGCACCTGACCCAGGCGAACTCGGAGATTCAAGTGATTCGAAAGAAAAGAAGGGAGATCCAAAAAAGGACAAAAAATATCCCGGATAACAAGGATGCAACATCTAGAACAGGATCCCACCTACTGAATGGCTGCCATAATGTAAAACCCCGTAATGACAAAGAATGGGACGATAAAAATCGGAATGATGGAAAAGCAATGCCGCCTCCGAGATACCCGGCTGATAAAGCCAAAAGATACGACAATCCTCGCATGCATGAGAGATCCGAACCCCTCCAAGGAACAAAGAAAGGGTAAGGAGTAGAACTCCTCCTTATTCCAAAGGACGGGATGCCGGAAGAAATATGGATGATCCCATAAGAGTGTATTCAGGCAACAATGGACCAGAACGGAGTATATCCCCCTCTGTCCATTCAGCTGGAAGGTATTCCGCACACGTCGATAAGGCGGAAAGAGACGATTTGTACTTCGTACCAAAGTGTTTCACTGACATGATCCGGAAAATCGGTCTACATTATGGCTTTCCCAAAGTTGGGCCAACTTATCAAAAGTATACCGGAAGTTCAAACCCGGATACATGGCTCTCTGATTACTCTACCGCTGTTCAAATCAACAAAGGGACAGATCTAGAAGATGTGAAATTCTTGCCCCTAATGTTGCTGGATGGAGCCACATACTGGATTAACGGCCTTCTGTCACGAACGGTGGACAACTGGCAGGATGTGGCTAGAGTTTTTGCTCAGCACTTCCGGGGTACGTATAAACGCACCAAGAGCATCAACCAGCTAAACCGTTGCATATAGTACGAAGAAGAGTCGTATGTCGACTTTATCTCAAGATGGACGACAATGAAGAATAGTTGCTCCGGAGTGAGTGATGTACAACCAATGCATGCCTTCACCAATGGCCTAAACCCGGTCTCGTACCGTTCATGGTTGGTTCGAAAGAGCACAAGGACTTAGGTTCTATGCTCACAACTGCTAGTGAGAATGCAGCGGCCGAAGACGACATCAGAGTGAGAGGCGGAAATATCGATGATTTGGTTCAAGCCAAAAAGTTGTCTCATTCTGAAAAGAAGGCTACTCCAGAAGCACAGCCAAAACCCAAAGAAGTAAACATAGCCTTTGGAAAGGATAATGGCAGCAGATGGAAGGGCAAAATCACAGAAAACAGGGAACCTATCTCCCACTCCAAGGAAGAGTGGGAAAAAAATTAAGTCGGAATCCTGTATCCACCATTCGCAATTTGGGGAAGCCTGCCCATACAAACACGCAATATTGGCTTAATAAGCACATGAAAGGCAATGCAGGATCCGGGAATAAAGGAAAGAATTCGAAAATAAAATTCAACAAGCAAAAGCCGGAAGCTGATAAAGACGAAAGTGAGTCTGACAATGATGACAAGATCCAGGAGCAGTAACGGAAAGGCGAACCTATATTCCCGAGAGTTGAAGGAGAGTGTAACCTAACTTCCTTGCAACTTCATTAGCAAAACAGGCAAAACAAACACTTTGAGAAATTAACGCGGTTGTGCCTCCAACCCCAAAGTACTTGAAATATTCAAAGACGCCAATACTTTGGATCAGTCTGATCATCCTGGTAATATCCCAGAATCCGGCACAAACGCCTTGGTCGTAAGTCCTATTGTTCAAAACACCATGCTAAAAAGGTCCTGATGGATGGAGGATCGAGTATCAAAATCATTTACGTAAGTACTCTGAAGCAATTGCATCTCTCAGAGGCCCAGCTCAAGCACAGAAATGCACGTTTTCACGGCATTGTTCCCGGCAGGCAAGCATATTTCCTAGGAGAAATTTCCCTAGAAGTAACCTTCGGAAAGGCGGAACACTTTCGCCAGGAGATGATTTCGTTTGAAGTAGTACCGTTCGAAAGTGTGTATCACGCAATACTCAGACGCCCGGCTTTCGCCAAATTCATGGCAAGTTCATGCTACATCTACAAAAAGCTTAAGATGTCAGGGCCAAAAGGCGGAGTAACCACCATCGCAAGATATTTCAAGCTGGCGAACGAGCTGGAGAAAGGGAACGCTCTTTGCGCAGAACAGGTAATATGAAAAGAGGAGCTGGCTAAAGAAGTATCGCCGATAGAAATGCCGGCAGGAAAAGAAAGCCGGAAGCCGACAGACAGTTTCAAAGCATCTGAGAATACAAAGCAGATCATCCTAGATCCAAAAGACCCGACAAAATTTGTCGTGGTAGGAACATGAATGACTGACAAATAGAAAGCGTGCTCATCAAGTTCCTACGTGAGAACTGGGATATTTACGCCTGGTGTCCTGCTGATATGCCAGGTGTACCCAAGGAACTTGCTGAGCATCAATTGAAGGTTATTCCAGGATCAAAACCCGTCAAGCAAGGTTTCCGTCATTTTTACGGAAGAAGACGGAAGGTTATTGGCAAGGAAATTATCCGGATTTTAGCAGCTGATTTTATCCGGGAAGTCATACAAACTGATTGGTCTGCGAATCCAGTATTAGTCCCAAGGATAGTATTATTCTTAGGATGCGTATAGATTACACCGGTCTGAACAAGTTGTGCCCAAAAGATCGGTTCGCGTTACCACGAATCGATCAAATAATAGACGCCACTGCTGGCTCTGAGCTTTTAAGCTTTTTGGACGCTTATTTCGGGTATCATCAAATATGCATGAAAGAAGAATACCAAATAAAAACCTCTTTCATAACACCCTATGGAACATACTGTTAGATAACCATGCCTTTTGGCCTGAAGAATGATGGAGCCACATACCAATGTTCTATGCAAACATGCTTGCATAATCAAATAGGCAAAAACGTCCATGTTTACGTGGATGATATTGTCTTCGTTTCCAAGGAAAAGCATACACTCCTTGAAGATCTACGATAAACCTTCGCAATCTCTGCACTTACAAAATGAAGTTAAATCCATTAAAGTGCGTATTCGGGGTTCCCTTAGGTAAACTTCTAGGTTTCATCATTTCTCACAGAGGAATAGAAGTAAACCCGTAAAAGATCAAAGCAATTTTGAACATCAAAAGACCTACATGTCTAAACGACGTTCAAAGATTGACGGGTTATGCAGCCGCAGTAAGCAGGTTCATAAGTCGGCTTGGTGACACGGCTCTGCCATTATACAAATTGTTGAAGAAATCCAACAAATTTGAGTGGACAGAATAGGCGGACAAAGAATTAACTCGGTTAAAAGAAACTTTGATGAAAGCTCTGATTTTGGCATCCCCAAAAGACGAAGAACCCATGTTAGTGTATCTCACAACAACAAACATGGTTATTAGCGCGGTGATAATTGTGGAAAGACGGAAAGACGAGCAAAGTTTTCCAGATCAGCATCCAGTATACTACGTCAGCGAAGTATTCTCAGAGTCAAAACAAAGATATCCAAATTATCAAAAGCTAGCACATGGCGTATTTTTCCCATCTCGAAAACTCCGCCACTATTTCCATGGACATTCCATAACAGTGGTAAACAAAGCACCACTAGGGTATATTATAAACAATACAGACGCAACCGGCAGAGTCGCCAAGTGGGGCATTGAGCTCGTTGTGTTCAACATTAAGTACCAACCCCGAGCGTCGATTAAATCCCAGGTGTTGGTAGATTTTGTAGCTGATTGGACAGAAGCAATAGAAAACACACCAATGCCAGAGTCGGAATATTGGATAATGCATTTCGATGGATCCAAAATGAAAGAAGGCGTTGGTGCGGTTGTAGTGCTTAAATCTCCAATAGGCGACACAATGGAGTATGTATTACAAATTCACTTCAACGCCAGCAACAATGTGGCAGAATAAAAAGCATTGCTTCATGGCTTGCATATTGCAAAAGAAATAGGCGTCAAACGCATACTTTGCTATGGAGACTCGGATCTAGTACAACACTAGCTTAACCAGACATGGGATGTTAAAATCCCCATAATGGCTGAATATCGGAGAATAGTCGACGAGTTCGCCATCTGCTTCCTATGATTTGACGTACATCACGTCAAAAGGAAAAAAAAAATATTTTCAATACCTCTGTTTTAATAAAATAAAAAGCTCTAGCACATAAGTTAATCCCTGCTTCCCTCTATGAAAGGCCTTTCTTTTACTTTTATGTTGAGTCTTCATCTTCTAACTTTATGCACAATTAAGAGAGCGTAGTTGCCATTCTGAGTTTAATGTGCATCTGTCCCAAAAAAATTATTAATTGATCCATTGTGTGTTATTACTTGCTCTCAAACTATCTGTTCTAGTCATCACTTGAACATTGAAGGTGTCCTGCCATTTATGTTTTTCCCCACTCTTAAGGACAAGCGAAATATCAATTTGCTATGTTTACTTTATGCTCGAAAAAAATGTATAACTTTCAAGTGCATTATTATTCATGATATTTTATTTGTGTTACTTTCCATGTTGCAACATAGTTGCTAAGTTACATTGTCGGAATTATATCTATCATGCCTATGTTTAGAGCACTTTGACCTCAGCTTGCAATGCTTTTACAATAATGTTGATCAAGTTTGTCTTGGCTGGTCACATCAAAAATTATTTTGTTATCACTTAACTACTCGAGGACGAGCAGGAGTTAAGCTTGGGGATGCTGATACGTCTCAAACGTATCTATAATTTTTTGTGCTCCATGCTTGTTTTTTACCAATTTTCCTATGTATTTACTATGGTTTTATATTATTTATTGGACTAACCTCCTAATGGTTGCAAAGTTCACAAGTTCTTGTTTTACACTTTGATGTGTAGGAATTAACAAGAAAACATAAAAGGAGACTTATTGGAGAAGGACTCTAACTTTCCTGAAATTTGTCCACAAACAGTTTTTAGAGATCGTTAGTTTGACCCCTGAAGATAACGTCAATTGAACATGAAATTGCCTACAAAGTTGTTGGGAATTTCCATAGCTTTTATTTAAGCCTAAGAAGAGTCCAATATGAGTTTGTATGCGACATGTGAACCCGTTTTACTGGAGGACAAATATCTGATTATGGGATTACGGGAATCAGTGACATGATTGAGTCCAACTCTTACCATATTTGAAGGATTCGGCCAAGACACGTCTTTGGGGTCTCATTAGGGATGATAAGGGTCCCTAGGAAGGTTATATAGGTGCCCCAAGAGCCATTGGATCAAGGGGTCATCCATCGGAGGGTCGGGGAGCATTGTCCCATCACATATAAGGAGAGGAAAACCCAAATTCTTGGGCAGCCACCAAAAGCCACGAATTTTGCGATGGAGGAAGCGGGCTAAGGGGCGGCGCTCCCCCATGATGGCCAGCCGGCGCATGAGGAGCCCCCTGTGCCGCCGATGGCCGTCGGCGCCGTTCTGCACCTCACGTTCTTCCGTAAACATGATGTTTGACGTTATAAATTATTTATAGATGATCTATTGCACCTATGTCATGTTTGTGTAGATCCATTTTGTCATATGATTTATTGTTGAATCTCTATGGATGATTTGAGCTATATATTGAATTTGTTACAGTCCTATGGTGTCATCATATGTTTATGCGCGCATGGATCACATCATAGGGTTTGTAGTATGTGGAGAAAGCTAGAAGGAGGGCTGCTTGAGTGGCAGAAACATGAGCCCCAATCTAGTGATTAAAGCATATGAGATAAAGTGGACCTTTTGATCTTAATGCTATGGTTGGGTATGTTTACCTTAATGTATCTTCTCATAGTTACGGATGTTGGATAGTGAGAGCTTGTTAGCTTTGCCTCTCCCATATAAAAGAGGAATATCAACCTTGTATTTGACTATTTGATCATGGACAAATCCATCACACTTTCCACCACTTTTCCACACTCCTGTTACTATTAGTTTATAATTATTTAGTATTCCTTATTGCTTCAGCAACTAACTTTACTTTCATGTATTTATTATCCTCCAAAACTATCTTGTTTACCCGTATTGTCACTCTACTTTTATTTCCTAGATATTGCAAAACGTTTAGTGTGCGTAGAGTTGTATTAGTGGTTGATAGAACTTGAGAGAATACTTATCCTACCTTTAGCTCCTCGTTGGGTTTGTAACTCTTACTTATCAAAAAGGCTACACACGATCCCCTATACTTGTGGGATATCAAGACCTTTTCTCGCGCCGTTGCTCGGGAGCAATAGCGTGGGGTGAATGTTAATGTGTTCACTTTTCTGTTTTGTCTTTAAGTAGTTTTTTTTTTCAGTTTTAAGTTGTTTGCTATCTTTAGTTATGGATAGGTAACATGAATTACAAAAAAATAGTTGTACTTGTTGTCTAAAAATGTTTTCAAAAATTAAAGTGATTGAAAAGATGAGTAATGGTTAAGTGGGGGTCGACCTTGAACACTTGTGTTCATGCCTATGAAACCAAAACAAATCTTTCCATGGAAGCTTTTCCGTTAAAACCTTGTATATAATTAACATATTCCTCTGTACCATAAAAGTAAACTGATAATTGTAGTTTCTAGTTACTTGGAAGTTGATAGTTTTGCTTTGCTTTCCAGAAACACATTTTATGTGCTTCAACATATAAAATGTTTAAAATCACCAGAACGTGATATTGATCTGAAATTTTTTGAGTGCAAAGTAATACTTATTATATTTCTTTCATTAGAACAACTTTTTCAGATTTGAGGTACGTAGATAGGGCTAATAGGCTAATAATTCGATCTTTACTGACTGATTCTGTTTAGACAGAATCCATGTGCTTACTGTAAAAAAACGTGATAAATCTGAGAATAGTATTTTGATCTGAAATTTTTTGTGCACAAACCTGAGATTATGATATGTCTTTCATTGGCTTTGAATTTTTTGATTTGAGCTACCTAACTATCTCGTTGAGTGTCATCTTTATAGACTGCTCAGGTTTGACAGATTTCTTAGTCTATTCAATATTGTACTTGGTGTTATTAATTTCATTAGTTTTTCGACGGACAACGGAAGTCATGAACACCTTAGTATATATAGAGGCTAATGTTGAGTAAATATTATGAAACTTTTCAATATTTGAAGATGAGTGTATTTTATTTAATGAGTATCGATGTCTACGCACGCTTCTATTCTTGTAGACAGTGTTGGCCCTCCAAGTGAAGAGGTTTGTAGAACAGCAACAAGTTTCCCTTAAGTGGATCACCCAAGGTTTATCGAACTCAGGGAGGTAGAGGTCAAAGATATCCCTCTCAAGCAACCCTGCAATTAAGATACAAGAAGTCTCTTGTGTCCCCAACACACCCAATATACTTGTCAGGTATATAAGTGCACTAGTTCGGCGAAGAGATAGTGAAATGCTAGTAATATGGATTGTTATAAGTAATAATAGCAATCTGAAATAAATATGGTAGAAGGCAAACATGTAGCAGAACAGGGGGAAAACAATGTTTCAATGCTTGGAAACAAGGCCTAGGGATCCTACTTTCACCAGTGGACACTCTCAACAATGAAAACATAATTGAATGCATAAATATCATTTCTTCACTATGCTACTCCGAACTACTCTCCAGTCGAATAACAAACACCAATCATTGCGTAGGGTAACAACACTCCTCAGAGTAATAACTTTCCCAACCAAGAAACCCCCATGCTATCACCATCGGACCCAGATGGTTCCACGCAAACACCACAATTTCATAGGGTTATCCAACACAAAATATAAATATAATGCTAAACCACACGGCGCACACACTGTCACCTTTAAACCGTGATCAAAGTGTTTACGGAGATCTCATAACAAAACCCACTTGAGTGCATAATAGATGAAGAATAATATCTATGAATTCAACTATATTACAAAGCTTACGATCACATATAGATCACACCATGGGAGAGAGAGATGAAACACATAGCTACTGGTAGAGCCCTCAGCCCCGGGGGAGAACTACTCTCTCCTCATCATAGAAGACAGCAATGGTGATGGAGATGGCGGTGACGTCGATGGAGATGGCTTCCGGGGGCACTTCCCCGTCCCGGCAGGGTGCCAGAACAGAGATCTGTCCCCCGAAACTTGTCGGCGGCGACGGCGGAGCTACAGATGTATTTTGTGGAAAAGATCGATTGTTTTAGGGTTTACGCCTCGGGGAGTATATATGGGCGAAAGGGCGATGTCGGGGGGTGGCTAGAGGCCCACACCCCTAGGTGGCGCGGCCAGGGGGACCCACGCCACCCCATGGTGTGGCCACCCTGTGGCCCCCCTCCGGGGCTCTTCGGGGCTTCTGGATACTTCCGGGACTTCTAAGACTTCTAGCTTTCGAATCGTCCAATTTCGAGAATATTTCCAGAACAACTTTTCTGAAAATAAAAACAGCAGAAAACATGAACTGGCTCTATGGCATCTTGTCAATAGGTTAGTCCCGGGAAATCGATAAAAATTACATAAAGTGTATGGAAAACATGTGGGAAACAACATGAAAACAACATGGAACATCATAAATTAAGGATACGTTTATGACGTATCAAGCATCCCCAAGGTTAGTTCCTACTTGTCCTCGAGTAGGTAAACGATAAAACAAAATAATTTCTGAGGTGACATGCTACCACACAATCTTGATCATAATATGTAAAAACATATGTAAGCTGAGATCATAGAACTTTAACACAAACATGATAAATAGAACTTTAATAATAAAGCATAGAAATTACATTGCATCATGATAAGTATCTCAAATAAAAGATCATGAATAACAATGCAAAGAAAGATATACGTTTGTTTCAAGTATAGAGAAAGCATGGCAAAGTGATATTTCGCTAGTCCTTAAGAGTGGGGCAAAACATAAATGCCAGGACACCTTCAAAGTTTATGAGGAAGAATAGAGCAAATAATTTAAGAAAAAATAATATCACATCATGAAGTAATTATTGATGTTTCTGGGACAATGCACGTAGAACTAATAATGGAAAAAATGCTCTCTCAACTCTGCATAAAGTTAGAAGATGGAGACTCAACATAAAAGTAAAAGAAAGACCCTTCGTGGAGGGAAGCAGGGATCACTCATGTGCTAGAGCTTTTTATTTTATTAAACAGAGGTATTAAAAGTTTGACACTCCTCCCATCCATCTTTCACAAACCATGGCTAACCGAATCCTCGGGTGCCTGCCAACAATCAAATACCGTGGAGGAGTGTCTATATTTTGGGAGATGTATGCTAATGTCAACGAATGGTAAACAGAAAATACAGTACGTCACAAGGCAACTGGATTCATAAGAGTGGCTCCCATGTGAAGGACGCATCTGGGTAGACACTACAAGAAAACCGGTCTCATGCAATGAAATCCATAGCTACGGGTTTATTTCGTTGCGATATAATCACAAATTACGTCGAACTCTCAGGTTGTGGTGATAGGGCACTCATATTTCCACGACTCCTTCTGGTCGCGATAAATTATCGTTTTGTTGCAGTAGAGTCCTCCTATTGCCACGATTTGTACTGCTGTTGGAATACAAGCGCGTTTTTGCGACAGAGTATTTTCGTTACGCGAGGCACTCCTTTTGTTGCCTTAGAGACATGGTATTCCAACGAAATAAGCATTCGCGGTGATATTCAGTCATATATTGCAACATCTATATTGTGTTGCGGTAGTTACAAATATTGTTGCAAAACAAATAGCTAACTATTGCAACCAGATTTTACGTGTGGCAATATCATATGTTTTTCGCCTCAATTTTATCCTGCGGCAATACCTATTGTTTACTGCGACAATTTGGGTCGTATGGTAATAGGTTAAACGTAAAGCAACAATCACCCTGCTGTTGCAAAAATGAACAAGTTATTTTGCAATAACCATTCATAGACTAGCTTAACGGGCCTCATGGTCCGTGCCCTTGATCAGTATTGCAATTTTCTTAGGACTACAATTCATTTTTGGTCCAGTATCTCAGTTTGGTGAGCACATTATTTTTTAAAATATTGTTTGCAACTGAATTTCTGCAGCACTTAGCATTTTACTAATGTTGCAACAAGTGACAGTACTTAATAATCAATCAAGAACTCATATAAGACGCAATTTCATTAGTACATTTAGCATGGAAATTCAAAATTTCTAAACACTGGAACTTTGGAGAATTTAAACTAAAATTATGTTATTACACGATCTTTCATCCATGCATGTTCATGGCAAAACATTTAATCTAAACAGTGCAGAGACAACCTACACAAAGAATCCATGGTCATCATCCAATTCATCTTGTACCAAAGGAGCAACATGACCATCATTTATGTAAGCCTCATCATCATCTGTATCAGCATCATATTCGACTTGGTCTTCGTCAAACTCAGCAGGTCTTAAATTATTTATGACAGAAACATCAACGTTGGTTCCTTCATCATCATTTCTGCACCAACTAGTCATCTCGTCGGGTACAGTAAATTCTGAAACTGTAATTCCTGCACCGACGACATCCTGCACATCTGCATCACCACGTTCATCTTCTTCTGCAATATCATCAAGGTTTGCACCATTTAAAATCGAAGGAGCAAACAAATTGCATGGATTCATTTTTATAGCACTTTCCCAATTAGGGCTCTTCACATCTCTCACGTAGAAAACGTGTGCAGCTTGGATGCCTAGAATGTAAGGGTCTTCCGTGATTCGGTGTACACTAGTGTCAAGGTCAATAATTCCATATTTGTCCCTCTTATACCCCTTACTCTGATTTCTATTGGCAGGAGGCACATCGAACCAGTCGCACTGCAATAGAACAACCTCCTTATCAGGAGGAAAGTCAAGAAATATGTTTTTCTTTATCACCCCATAATAATCAGTACTGCCGGTGCTTTCTTGCGCATTGACTACGACGCCACTATTTTGGGTACTCAAGTCATGCTCTATTTCGGTATTACGAAAGTAATATCCATTCAAGACTGTACGGTTGAACACACGAGCAATTTGATCAGGCCCTTTAGCTAGTGTATACAACAGACTGTTGACCTTCCCATCTTTATGGAGTTGTGTGATCTGTTTCATGGAATAGAATATGTGTGAGTGTACTGTACACCATTGTTTTTTTTATTACGAGAAACAATTATGAAAATGCTAAAGTAACTTACCTGTCTTTCGAACCAGCCAACAAAATCTTCCTTGTGTTTCTTTTTAGGATTACGACAATTGTTCTTTTTGAGCTCGTCAATATGTTCCCTTCAAAAAGAAATGATATATGGTTACTTCATAACCAAAGTATTAATGCATATCATGATATGAAACAAATACATAAGTATCCTTACTGAATCCATGGCTCGGTTTCCTCGCAGTTTGTTATTATGTAGTGCCTAATTTGATTAAGAGCTTCCAAAGACAGTGATTCACGGGCAAAACCTTTCTTGGAGTAATCAACTGCACTCATTATGCTAATCCATGTTGGTGCTTCATCTGTAGCTCCATCTGCATGGTGTTCGGACTGACTTATTTTTGTAGGCGAGCCTTGAAAAGATCGACTGCAGAACGTCATGCACTCTTCAAGTATGTACCCCTCTGCAATTGAACCTTCTGGATGAGCCTTGTTACGTACATATCCCTTCAACGTACACAGATATCTCTCAACCGGATACATCCATCTATACTGTACAGGCCCTGCCAACCATGCTTCTTGAGCTAGATGAATTGGGAGATGCATCATAATATCAAAGAAAGATGGTGGATAGATCATCTCTAGCTGACATAGAATTTCTGGAATTTGGTCGGCCAAATTCAGCAGATCTTCATCCCTTAACTCCTTGGAGCATAAACCAGAAAAGAATTTACTGAGCTGAAGCAATGGGGTAAGGACATTCTCTGGCAGAAGCTTGCGCAACCCAATAGGAAGAAGTTTCTATAATATAACATGGCAGTCATGAGTTTTGAGTCCACTAAACTTGCACTGCTCGAGGACCACACATCGCTTAATGTGTGAAGCATAGCCATCAGGCATCCGTATGCTCTGCAGAAACCTGAGGAGCATTATCTTCTCTTCCTTTTTAAAGCATACACGCCTTTCTTCATTGTGTACTTATCCTTACCGGCGGGCTTTGCATGCTGATCCTCCCTAATTTTCAACAACTCCAAATCAAGGCGAGCCTTCGTACCATCCTTTGTTTTCCCATCCATCTCAAGCAAAGTACCCAGAATGCTGTCACAAATGTTCTTCTCGATGTGCATAACATCCAAATTGTGCCTCACGAGCAAGTGCTTCCAATACGGGAGCTTGACGAACACACTTTTCTTCCGCCAATTGTGCCAGGGATTAGTTTCCGGTCGCTTTCTCTTATTTGACCGCCCAAATGGTTTATGCTGAATGCTATCAAGCTCCTCTAGAACTTCACTGCCTGTAAGTGGCACCGGGGCGTCTCTATTTTCTGCCTTGTTGTTGAACATAACCTTGTTTCGACGCCATTTGTGTTTTTTCCGTAGAAAACGTCGGTGTCCCATGTAGCAATTCTTTCTACCAAACTGGAGCCATAAAAAGTATGTATGCTTGTGGCAGTAAGGGCATGCTAGCTTGCCTTTTGTGCTCCAACCACTCAGCATTGCGTAAGCCGGATAGTCATTGATGGTCCACAACACGCATGCATACAACATGAATTTTCCTTTAGTTGCAGCATCATATGCTTCAACACCATCCTCCCATAGAACTAACAGTTCATCGATCAAAGGCTGCAAGTACACATCAATGTTATTTCCTGCTGACTTTGGTCCTGGAATAATCATTGACATTATCCAGTTCTCTTGTTTCATACACATCCATGGTGGCAAGTTATATGGGATCAGAATGACATGCCATGTAGTGTGTGATATACTCATGATCCCAAAGGGGTTGAATCATTCTGAAGCAAGGCCAAGCCGAACATTGTGAGCATCTTTTGTGAATTCTTTCTGACTATATTTATCATCAAGGCTTTTCCAGGCCTTCGAATCTGCAGGATGCCTCATTATGCCATCATCTTTACGTTTCTCCTTATGCCATTTCATATCAGTTGACATATCTTCTGTCATGTACAACCTTTGCAGTTTTTGAATGAGTGGGAAATACCATAGAACTTTCCGTGGCACTTGCTTCCTTGATTTACGGATCGATGAATCAGCTTTGTCTACGGTTGGACTAGATTTCCATCGATACGTATGACAGACAGGGCATTCTTGGGCATCATCATACTCATTACGGAATAGCACACAATCATTATAGCACGCGCGTATCTTCTTGTAATCCAGTCCAAACTCTCGAATGACCTTCCTTACTTGTGCGAGATTAGTAGGAATGTAGTGACCCTTTGGCAGCACCTCCGTGAACATCCGCAGCATTAAGTCACATGCTCTGTTGGTCATCCCAGACACCCACTTGATTTGGTAAAGCTTCACAATGAAAGATATCTTTGTGACCTCCTCACAACCTGGGTACAACGATGTTTTTCCCTCTTCCAATAGTTTGTAGAACGCCTTTGCAGATGCATTTGGCTCCTGTTTCATTCCATCACCGCTCGTGTCTCCTGCATTACTTCCCACTTTTGTGGCCCTTATGAGAGTTTGGAGCATGTCACATATCCATTCACCACCATTTGCAGCGTATTCATCATCAGAATCTTCAGCCATGTTGTCCTCCTCGGGTTCACCATGGAATACCCAATTTTTGTAGGACGGATCCATCCCATTCTTAAGCAAGTGCAGATGGACCTCCTTTTTAGTTTTATGAGCATTATTCAGACATTTCGTACACGGGCAAAAGATTCTTGCGTCTCGTTGAGAACCATCAAAACTAAATTCCAACAAACTCTCGATGCCACTTTGCCACTCCACAGAATCTCTATCCTTCTCCATCCAGCTCTTGTCTTGTGACATTTTGCGTTATCTCCGTTTAGCCGGTCTTGTAAAAAAAAGGAGCAGCATTAGTTCACACGTAAGTATTTCGAAACAACACATACATCATAGAGACATGTATAATGGTCTTTCAAGTCAGTAAGAATTGCAAGGGATTACATTAGACATTACTTCACAACACATCATTCGATTTAAACTAACACTCACACCTGAAACTGACATGGCTATGAAAATATAAAACCTAGTTCGTACCTGAATTCCTGACATTGCTATGAATATTAAGCTAACACTTACACCTGAAACTGATAAAACAGACACGCGTATGTGAACACTAGCAGCTAGTCTATCTAACAGCAATTGCAATCGCCATTAACTTCATCGAACCGGCAGGATGGAAACCAAGGATTTCATCAGTATTGGTACAAACCTTGTAATTGCGTCTGACGAGCGGCGGAAGCAGTGGTTGAGTACAAGTCGGTGGGGCAGCGTTGGCGGCAGTTCAATAATTTACGCTAATCGAATTCGGATGTCGGCGAGGTAATAGTGGCGGATTGGTCGGTCGCGCAGGGCCGATACGGCGGCGAAGTCGCCTGAGGGCGGATAGGGTGGCGTTGTCGTGTGGGGGCAGGGCAGTTTGGAGGAGACCGGGCGGACATACGTTGCCCTTTCGCTCACCCAATGGCCCAACCGGAGTATGGGCCTATTAATTGTACAATTTGTCTTCACAGCCCATTTGGCTTGTGAACAATATGTTTTTCCCTTGGCAATAACGTTCAAGTATTATAAAATGCTATATTAAGTTTTACTAGTTTCATTTTATGATTAAATTTATTCATTTCTTCATTTTTAAATGCATTGTTGTGTTAATATTCAACACTAGTAGGAAAAGCCCTGTTAGTGGTGTGGCTTTTCTTCAATTCTGGCGTGAAACTCGTACGTCGCTGCTATCTAGGTGTCCACTGGCGTGTTTCTGGACTCGACACAGGTTACTACATGATCATTGGCGTTGATGTCATAGTCCACATCACTATCCTATAGAAATCGGTAAATAAAAAGGGTATGTAATATTGACTAGAAGCACACAGATGGTATTCAATTATGAGATAACATAACAACCATTAAAAAAATCGCATAAACATTCATAGATTCAACCAGATAGTACTCAGCATTAACATATAATCTAAAAGTTCGCATAAAGATAGAACACTCAGCTACAACCACGATAGCTACTCATCATCTGACTGAATAATGACAACATGTGTATCCTCAGTAGGGAGCTAGGGGAACATCATCTTCGGTGTCTTCAGCATCGTCAGGTCGATCGTAGAGGAAGTAGGTGGACACATCACCTTCATCAAGATAGAATGTCAATCTCCCTGTTGGATCCATCTCGTAGCGTTCCACAAGCTGGCCCCATTGCTGACCACTGAAGTATGTTTTTCCATCCTCACGTGTGACAAGAACTTTGTGCTGGTGATCTGGCACTCTCAAGCTCACCAAGTTCACCTTGAGAGTTCTAGGGTGGTCCCAAATTGAAACTTGAATATGCTCCAAAAAGTCACGCCTGTATCTGCAAGGTATGATCTGTAAAAAAACAAGAAGTACACATTTTTAGTACAAATTTTTTGTCAGTTTTCAAAAAGTAGATTGACCAAAAGTATATACCAATCTGTTTTCAAACCCCTCTGGTAGAACAATGGTAAATTTCTTGTTCATGCACTCCTTGTAGCCACACTATTCACATACATCCATTGCCTGCGGTGGTGCGTTGCATACACTGAATTCAGATACACATCTAACCATTTACCATTCAAAAATCAACTTAAATCTAACAATGTACATCTAATTTTGGTGGCTGAATAAACTTAAATCTAACAATGAAAATCTAATTTCTAAATCAATCTACATCTAAAATCACAATAATCATCTAACATATAACTCAATCTACATCTAAACCTAACAATGAAAGATACAGCGGCCGGGGAAACTTACCTGCGGCGCGATGGCTGGACGGCGCGAGGACGACGGTGGCGGTTGCGGCGGCGTTTGTCGCGGCGGCGTTCCGTCGGTGTCGTTGTAGGCAGCCCCGTGGTCGCGGTCGTCCGTCGGTGCCATGGAGAGGGCTAGGCCGCGGTGGGGGATCGGGGGGCGGAGAGGGCTAGCCGAGGCGGTAGTGGGGGATCGGGGGGTGGAGAGGGAGAGGACTCGAGTTCGTGTGTGTATCAGTTGGTGTGTGTGTAGCAATCTGTAGCGTTCCCACATTTAAATAATGTAAGGACACCTGTGTTATTGTGCTAGTCCCTGGATCAATTGCTAGCACCACAGTACAAAATGAAATATCATGCAAATGCATCAAATTCTATTACATCGCATGATCCAGTCTTTACAAAATAGTATTACAACTTGCATAGTCTTAGAAGACTAGCAGAAAACAAAGAAATATAGCGGAAAACATAGAACACATTGCCCATCTTCTTCATGTGCCACAGTCAAAACATGTTGGCGATAGTCTCGAGATCCTAAACGAAATCCTCACTCGTCTTCAGAAACATCTGCAATATGGAATATGCAGCCACAAGGGAGTCAATACAATTTAATGTATTGGCAAGTAACACTATGGTGGATATAAATGGCAAGACTAATACTACATGCTTATTTGGCTGAGTGGAGTTTTGGCTAAGTTTGCGTAAAGCCAGTTTTCTCCTATCTTTTATCATAAAATAATTTCATATATAATAGGTATCACTGATCGAAACCAATGAACCTGAACTAAAATTAAGGAGTACCACTGATAGACATCAGGGTAAACTCCTACCCATGTTCACCCATCAAAATTTTATTATGAAGTTGGCATGATGAGATTCTTCCGTCATTCCTTGTCCAGCTGCTCAAATTGTCCATGACCGGGGACACGGCTAAGATCTTAGTTTGTTGACTCTGTAGAGTTTGTGCACTTTCACCTTTAGACTCAAATCAACCCAAACATCCTATACACCCTGAGTGCATTAAGGAAAGGAGAAGATTGAGACGAGATCTTTCAGAAGAAATTCCACCACCGTCAGGCTTGACCCGTTCCAACCTATACCCCCTACATCTGCTAGTCAAGCACTGGTGAGTTCATTCAACTTAGTTGATCAAGACAGAGCCCATATGACCAAAGGCTGCACGGGAAGCTACTAAACTTAGAGGGACATGGTAATCTCTTTGTTCCTGGGTGGCCATCCGCAAGTGACAACCTCAAGTGGAATAACCCTTAGACAAGAGCCCTGAGGCAACACTCAACATAATCCAGTCTTACCACTTCCACCCAGGTGTTTCATTAAACTTAGTAGTTTTATCCTCAAGATCTAAATAAAACATTTGAAGAGCATAGCCATTCTACTAAGTTCAAAGACTATCAAAATAACAAGGTATAAGGGATGGCTACACACTACTAGGATAATAGCATAGCATAATATAACTTATTAAAAATCCCTATCATGCATACTACTCAAAATCAACTAATGCATATAGAAAATAATGGGTAGTTGATGGTGTGTTACTTGCCTTGTTGAAGTTGGTGAAGAAAACACAATCTCTTCACAAAACATCGTTGCTCTCCGTACAATCTATTCATTGAAAACACAATAACAAAATAAACAAGCATCCTAGCAATCAAACACATAAGTGGAGAAAGCAAACCGAGCAAATAACATAACAAAGGACTTGGACCAAGTTGGTTAGGACAATTTCAATGTTTGAGTTTGAAAGATTCATTCCCTAATTGTTCAACACTTGTTAAGGGGTTTCCAAGAGTTCACTTAGAATAAACATATTACTTCTTCAACTAAAGTAATATATGCAAACA
The DNA here is from genome assembly GCA_028641055.1 of Alopecurus myosuroides. Classification (NCBI taxonomy): domain Eukaryota; kingdom Viridiplantae; phylum Streptophyta; class Magnoliopsida; order Poales; family Poaceae; genus Alopecurus; species Alopecurus myosuroides. Next base: position 169,276,862 of record CM054059.1, on the reverse strand, counting down.
CTTGGTCATATTCACCTTCAAAAATATTTGAGTGATCTAAGTTAGTCCTTCCCATTTGGTTTAGGCTAGGTCTAGGTTCAACTAACTTCATAACAAAGGAAATAACAAGTTAAAGTCTTGGTCTTTTCCATTTGGGTCAATGGTTGGACAAAAATAACTTGTTATTCTTCAACTTGTAGGGATTGCTTCTAGTCCTCATGTGATTGCCTTCTTGAAGATCATCATCATGCCATCTAAGTTGTTTCCTTCCTTGGTGTGGTGCTTCTCTTGGTCTTGATAGTCTTCATGGTTTTCTCACTAGTTGTTTCCCAAGTGGTGTGGTCACAACTAAGTGTTTTATTTAACAAATGTGAAAATATCACCAAGTCAAAACAGAGGAGAAATGAGACAAGAGGATAGAATGGGAGAGGTGAGTCTTCTTCTTCATTTCTTCATGTACTTGCACTTGATGGAGTATGCTTCAGATTGTTGTGGATCCTAAGTCATTTTTTAAATGATCTTCCTTGTTTCTCTTCATGTTTCCATCAAGTTGAAAGGAGAAGAATAAAAAAGGGAAGGAAAAAAGACTTAGAGAGAAAAGGGGGTTAGTCTTCTAGAAGTTTCTCTGGTTTGCTTCTAAGTGCTTCCACTTCTTGGAGATGCTTCTGAAGTTTGTTTCATTTTCTAAGTCCTTGATTGGTCTTATATCTTCATGTTGAAAAATCTCTAGATGGTTAAGTCCTCCATTGCACTTCATGGTTCTCACAAATCCCAACTTGGTGAAATCTTGAAGCAAGCATGGGGAGACAAGAAGTTGATGGAAACATTTGTACTAGTGCTTTTAGGTTCATTTTTTGGCTAAGTATAAGTTGAAACTTCACTAAGGACTTAGCCTTGGTTTCATATAGCCATACACCCATAGAACCACTTAAGCAAAAATATTTCCTAAGTCATTTTTAATATGGTGTGAAACATGTGTGTGATAACTTGGCCTAAAATACATGGGTATGGCTCATATGTGTCCAAAATTCTATGGCAATCGTTTCTATGGATTAAGGTTGCCATATGGAGCAACATTGCTTAAGAAAACATCATAGAATTTAAACTAAGTCAAATTTGTTCAAATGACCATATAATTCTAAATCCATTCTAAATTTGTTCAAATAATATTTTGGGCTTATGTATCTGTTAGTAAACATTCTAAGGAACCCAAAACAATTTAGTTTGCAAAAATTGGATTTACAGAATTTGAATTATGTCAAATTTCATAAAACAAGCATATTTGAAAATGATCATATTTTAAATTGTCAAATTTTAATTTGGTTAAAACCAAAAGATTCTACAGATCCAGGGGATTTCAAAAAGTCCAAGTTTGCTAAATTTGGCTAGGTGGTTGAAAAGATATGATATTTATAAGTTCTAGGGACTATTCTGCAAAAAATACAATTCTATTTTTATTCGGAATTAAATCCAGAGACAGGCTGGGCCGAAAATGGCTATTTGTCGCGCGGTGCGACTGATAGGAGGTGGGCTTGGGCCGTCTGTGCGTTGCGCTGTGCGATGGATAAAATCTTAACGCGCATGCCGACGCGGCGCTCTCTAATTGGCCCATACCGCTTCGCTGGGTGGATCTAATCCTAGCCCTACGATGCCGATCCAATGGAATAGATTTAAAATAGGGGGTTAGGGTTACCTCCCGCCGGAATTTGGTCGCCGGCGATGGCGGGGACGGTGGCGCGGGCTCGGTGCAGACGGCGGCAACGCTACAGGGGGTTTCCAGGCTCGGCGAGACCACAGAGATGCTCAGCGCGTCACGGAGAGCCCGTTGGTGGCGTTGGGGTGCGCCGAGGTGGTCCGCGTTGACGCCGCGGTGTAGAATCCCGTGGCCGAGGAGGTCTCCGGCTCCGGCGAGCTCAACGTCATCTCTCCTCTGCACAAAAGAGTGGGACAAAGGGTCAGGGAGTACCACGGGGTCCAGGGGAGATGGATGGGAGGGTTCTCGCCCTTGGGGAGGTGCTCACCTTGCTGAAATCAGGAAAACACGGCCGCGGCAAAGGAGATCTCCGACGAGCTATTTCTTCGGCCTCGAGGCACTACTAGGGAAGGAGTCAGAGGGGAAATGGTGCGGAGGGGGAGGGCTTTAAGAGGCAGCAAACGGGGAATCGTTTGATGATCGGAAACACCCGCAATCAAAGAATCGATTCCGATTCAATTCGTGTAGAAACGGCAGTGAGGTTGATGACGATGATGATGTCATCATGACGTCATCACATTTTTTTCCTTTTATTTCCTGTTTTTAGTATCTTTAGTTTTAATAATCCAATTGACCTCCAATTAATTTCTAAAAATTTGTAAAAATAATATCTTTCTGTTTAGAACATTGTTATAAACATTTGAACACATTTCACTTTTTATATATTTGAAAATATAATTAATTACTGATAGTACTTAATGTATATTTTTAAATTAGAAAAATAATAAAATGAGGGTTTTATTAAATAAAATTTCAGAGACAATAAACATGTCAAATACTATTTTTGAAATTCATTTTTAAACCATTTTCATATTTTATAATTTTAGGATATGAAGGATTTACTAATAGTAACTTAATGCTATTTAAAAAAATAGAAAATTCAATAATTATCAAAGTGGCTTAGTAAAATTCCACAACCCATAATATTGTTTTCAAAGTCCTATTTTATGTTATTTTCAAAAGAATGTATTTTATATCCGCTCCTTTATGTTTATAACTTGGAATAACAACTTAAAGTTATTATTAAAATATTTTATTCTCATATAATATTTTTGAGGCTTAGGACTTTATTAAGGGTTATATATCTTTGATTGGTGTTGCCATAAAATAATTTCAAAGTAATATTTGAATTGAAAACATTTTATGTAATAAAGTTTTCTAGAGATAAAATGGTTTCCTTTATCTAAGAAAATTCATTTGAGAGGGTTTTAGGGTTTATGGAATAGAGGTATAATTGGATTGGTAAATTCAATTTCACTAAATATGTATTGTTTCCTTCTATTTCTTGCTTCTCATTTGGTTTTTGGTGACTTGCATAGCATGAAAACAAAAAGTTTCAAATTTTTGTGATTTTTGAGTTTTCCAAAAATCAGGGATGTTACACAATCGATTAAATTAGAGTATAAATGGTTTCCTCAAAATTTCATTATGTGAACGGTGCCTCCACATTTGATCTTTCATAAATTGGTCCTTAATGATGAAGCCAATGATAAACCGTGCCCACCACATTTGATTCCCTCATCATGGTTAAATGTTGTTGCACCGTGGTGGCGCATGCTGGTGGTCGGTTCGTCCGGTGGTTGCGAGGCTCGCCTTTGCGGGGCACCTAGGCGACGGATCATCAGGGATGGTGGTGAGGGTGTGTTTGGGAGAAATCCTTGTCGGAGTACCGACATTAGAGCGGTGTCGCCATTGGGTGGGATCCTCCCTTCATGAAGGGGATCGTGTCTAACCTGCATCCGCCGCCCCGATGTGCCGGGGGAAACCCTAGAAGCGCGACTATTCATGTTGAAGGTGTTGATTGGTACTTGACGTCCCGGTTCTAGAAGCGGGGTGGTAGTTTCTAGGTGGGCGCAGCGGTCGTTTCGTCTCGATCCACTTCTGTCTCCTTTTCTTTTCTTCTTTGGCGTTTATTGGTTGTCGCCTCAGCTGGCTTTGTATCAAAACTGTTGCACCGGGTGGTTGCTATATTAATATAACGGTGATTCAGCCTATTTCGCTAGAGCATGGGGAGAATATCCTGTGATACTAGCCCTCTTGCTTGCTCCCATGGTACCGTTTCTATTAAATGAAGTTTGGGTGATTCAAAAAAATCTAGGAAAAATCATGAGTGTTCACATGAAAAGTTTCTACAATGTGTAATAATATTGTGTCCAGATACGAAAGTAATATTGACTAACCAAAAAGACAAATCCAAATGTGAATATATAGTGCATTTTTCTGATTTGTACTTTTTGTTTCTCAATGTGTAGGTCGAATTTGGACCTGAATTTTTTTAACATTATGTAGAAAAATTCTTTGGGAACATTAATATATTTTTCCGGAATTTTATGAAACATCTATAGTTGATTTTTTAAAATGGTAGCATGGGAGAACAAGGGGCTAGTATCACTCGATATTTTTCCCATTGAGCATGTGTGGTTTGCACCCTTGTTTACATTTATATGAGTCATAAAATTCAATAAAGTAAAGCAAAAATGGTAAATCTCAGCATAAAAAACAAAATGACATCATGAAAGTAGTAAAACTAAAAAAACATAACTTTTCAATTGTGTGAGAATTCGGCAATCTAATATAGAGTCTTAGCACGGTTTTTTATTGTAGCAACGGGGCTGCATGCATATAGTTGCACACAGAAACCATCATCACTGCATTCCTATTACCGACCAATTTCAGGGACATGGGTAGCAAACAAGTAGAGCCCTTCAGTGCCCTGGTATAGCAAGAACAGCATCTTGTCACCCTGTTTGAGATGACTTTCCTTCGCCATGAACTCTTTCCACCCGCTGACGCACAAGCGACCATCAAGCTCAGAAATTGAATATGTCGATGTCACCTCAGTTTTCGGGTAGCAAACAATAGTGATGGTACAATTTCTTTCCATATGTGCATGAATAAGACGGCTTGGGATTTTCTGTTGCATGCCTATACTTAAAGTCAAGAGAAAATCTATCGGAAAATAATCATGTTAAAAGAAAGGAAAATAGAACAAGTGTACACGTATTACTTTGCGCATAAGAGAAGATGTGTTCTTGAATATTTACCACGTGTTTATTGAAGTTCTCGCTGTTTGTCCAATTCAGAGTATGCAGCACTCCGACAACCAGTTCTGCTTCCTCATACTCTCCAGCTCTATGGAACAGAAAAGTGTAATCCAAGTTTTCAACAGCGTCGATCACCGTCTCCATCATCCTCCAGTTAATCCTGGTCCCATTAGTGGTAGAGAGTGAGTCAACAATGTGACGCCTATCAGGGGACATCTGGTAGTATGCTGTAAAAATGTAATACGCCTGAAATTAGTGGAGTACACATGCCGCAACCAATTAATATAGTAATGTTTATGTGCACAACATAAACTTTTTGTATTAAGTAAGAACTTACACGGATGGATGATTGGGTCATTTCCAGTTATGACCTCAGTTTGGCCTCGACGTGTGTCAGTTTTGAATATTAGCTCCATACCAACCTTTAATTTGTAAACTCTGCTAAATTATTTCCAATATTTTCCATTCAAAAAGGTTATCCCATCAATGCTGGTAAGCTCAACAATGAATGAGAAACCTTCCTTGGTTTTCAGTGTTGCTTGACAACTTGTGTTCTCCAATGGGAGAAGAGCATGCATGTTTAGGAAATAAGTTCTGTGTAGCAGGGGATCACCTAAATAAGAGCATGTATTTTATTAAATTATGAGCCAGTAGTAAATTGGACTTACTATAAGTAGATATATCCTACAAGAGTAGCTATTTGTACTTTTTCCTGTAATTGGACATTGAAGCAATAGTCCTATACTGCAAATAACTGAACATGGACTCATAGTTTCAGAATGGTGCCCTTCAAGTATTGAAATTGCATGTAGGTAGTTGATAAATAAAACACACGTACATAACTAATAGAGATCACATTCACAAAAATTTGCTAGCTAGATCAGCTACGTATATCTCATAAATGATTAACACATGACACAATGAGTACTAGGACCGGTAGATATGCTACGTATATTACATATGAATAACCACAAAAAAATCAAATCCCATTTGTACATGAGTAGATTAGAATCCTTACCGTCTTCTCCTCAAATCCCTCTACAAGGGTTATGACGAAATAATCAGTAGTCATGGCCTCACTGCCACACATCCCGAGTTTGTCAAAACAAACTGGACACTGCGAGAAAAAAGAATAAAAATCATCAGATCTGATGTGATAATCACGATCAAGAGGATAAATGATGCGTAAGATCGAGTTGGAACGTCTTTGCTTGGCGCCATGGTCGAAGTGGAGCGTGCGCCGGCCGGTAGACTACTTCTTGGTCAAAGTCGTGCGGCAGGGCTGGCGGTGGCAAACACGTGGCGAGGGAGGTGTGTGAACGAGGCGGTTTACTGCCAAGGGAGAATAATAACTCGCTGCCTTAGGTCAGGCCGTGGCGTAGACTAGGTATCTGGATTTGAGGGGACAATTCGTGGGCCGTGCTGGCCATAGTGTAAGTTTAGTAAATTAAAATTAGGTTTATTAGTTTAGGCCCGCAAACAAGTGATTGCTTTGTACAACCTTGCGTCTATGTACCCACACGGCACAGGGGTTTCCCTTTTTTTTCTATCGATTTCACACGGAAACCACTTCGACTCTGCTCCTTCCACAATTAATATTAATACTCCCATGTTCTTCTCTGTTTTCCACTCGCATTCTCCAGTCTCTTCTTCTTCCAACCGCTGCACTCCACTCTCTTCTTCTTCCAACCGTTCCCCTCTCTTCTTCTTCCAAGCATGGATGAACAGAAGTATTTCTGCCGCCAATTATTTCAAGTATTTCTGCCTCCAAGGTTGTATCACCATAAATACGAGAATCTAGGATGATAACACACTATACAATTATTTCAACATTAGATATGAAGTTGCAGTTCTAATTATTACATGATGAGATATAATATGGCATTTGAAAAAATGTACATAACACTTGAGGAATAAAAGAATAAAATTAGAAAGCAAAATCGATCTACTCCCTCTTTCTTTGAATACAAGGCCACTATCAAAAATACAATTTCTATGTATACAAGGCCGCTATCTCTTCCAAAGAGAAATTGATTTCTATTCTACCATATAGAATGGTGCTCATTGATGTGAATGTGCCATGCAACCATAGAGTAATATGCCCCACATACAAAATATTTAATTAGCACAGAACACAAGAGTTTATTCACATAATTGTTTCTGCTATTTAAAAGTTGGCTTTCTTTTCTTGGTATATAGGAATTAAGTTAGTGGCCTTGTATAAAATAACGAAGGTACGTAGTATATGTTGTTTGTAGCAATAAAAGAAATCTGGAAAAATGCATGTTACATATTCTTTTGAGTATCTCTATCGGCTAGTACTCCATGAATTACCTACATCACTAAATTCTGAAACACCTAGTTTGATCAGTACAGATTATCATTAGTACAATTTTTTTTTGGGAGAATTGCGCAATAGTTTGATCAGTACAGATTATCAAAGATACATGATATGTACATTGATATGCAATTGAAGCTGTCTATGAATTGATATGCAATTGAAGGCATGTACAAAATGAGATATGAAATTGCAGTTGAAATAATGTGAAGATCATTGCAACCCAAAAAAGATTGTAACACCATAAATTGGGATACAATTATTACAACATGACATATTAAGTTGCAGTTAAAATTATTACATCTAGAGCTATAAAATGGCATTTGAAAAAATGTAAAGAAAACTTGAGGAATAAAAGAATAGATTTAGAAAGCAAAATCGATCTACTCCCACTGTCTGTGAATACAAGGGCATTATCAAAAATACAATTTCTATCTATACAAGGCCGCTATATCTTCGAAATAAAAATTTGGGTACTAAAACTCGTCGGCAATTTAAGATAGAAAGAACAGTAGATTCATGTGCAATTGAAGGAATGCTTCAGTTCAGTTCATACCCAAATCACGAGAACTCGAGGGCAATTGAAGGAACCCTGGATATCACAGACTAACCATAGCAAGTTCACTAAAACTAGATCTAGTTTTGTAAGAGGGATATACCTCCATCGGCGCGGCAGTCGGCGCAGCGGTCGGCGCGACGGTCGGAGCGGTGGTCGGCTTAGCGGAGACGTGCCTCCACATGGCGTATTCAGCTTCTTCGTCGTAGCTGTCCTCAATATCCTTGTATGCCGCCTCGAGGCCAGATGGGACGGTGGCGTGGGATGGGCCATCTTCTCCGTCCCCGCTCATCGTCTTCTTCCAATCTATCTCCGAAGAGACATCACAGACCGCCGCGTCCACCGGCGTGGCCTCGCCGGAAGCAGCAGCCCCAGTGCTAGAGCTGGCCGCGACTGGGACGACAGCAGAAGACGGCTTGCCGACGACGGACACCACCTCCTGATCGTCCTCGGCATCGAAGCATTCCCATGATCTCTTCATGGCGGATGGGAAGGGCAGGGGAACCGGCGAGGGTTTTGCTGTGGAAGTGGAGGGGAGGATGCGTTTTTTGCGGAAAAGTTGTTGCAGAGACGGAGGAAGAAAGGAAGTGGATATGCATCAAACCGTCTATTTATGGAGTTTCCCTTTTGCTCTGCCTATGACGCAAGGTGCACGTGCGAATCTAGGGTTTCTTTTCGTATAGTTGTTTTTCCATATTTTTTGCAGATAAATGGCTGAAATTGAACACCAAATTGAACTATATTCTCGACCGAAAGTGCCCGAAAACGGCTACGACATAAGATTGGTAGGCAACTTGAGAATGGAATCGGCTTTTTGAGATCCCAAACGTGCAATGTTGTTGAAATGAAGTGAGATTCTTGGAATGCATCATGTTTTCAACTTTGGGCATGGGAAACAACAAGTTGGCCAAGGAAATCCACGTTTTCGGCCGTTTCTTCCGCGTTCGAAGGCAATAAAAACCAGATCAAGCATCTCCCACTCATGGCCAGGGGTAACAAGGTGCAGTGTTGCATGTGGAGTGAGTTACTTGGAGTGGGTTGGAAGGATGCCAAGGGTGTCAAGGCTGGCATGCAAGCTAGAAGCGGCGTGAATCGTCCCGTTTAACGTCCGGTGGTTCGACGCAACCCAGCGCAACGGCGGCACCATACAAGTCATGCAATGGGGTTCAAGAATTTTGTGTAGGCCCACATGGCCAGGTGTGACTTACATTCTCACCTCTACAGTTTTCTAGGCATTCTAGGTGGAAGGAAACTATATTCTCGACCGAAAGTGCCCGAAAACGGCTACGACATAAGATTGGTAGGCAACTTGAGAATGGAAGCGGCTTTTTGAGATCCCAAACGTGCAATGTTGTTGAAATGAAGTGAGGTTCTGTGAATGCATCATGTTTTCAACTTTGGGCGTGGGAAACAACAAGTTGGCCAAGGAAATCCACGTTTTCGGCCGTTTCTTCCGCGTTCGAAGGCAATAAACCAGATCACGCATCTCCCACTCATGGCCAGGGGTAATAAGGTGCAGTGTTGCATGTGGAGTGAGTTACTTGGAGTGGGTTGGAAGGATGCCATTGTGTCGAGGCTGGCATGCAAGCGAGAAGCGGCGAGAATCGTCTCGTTTAATGTCCGGTGGTTCGACGCCACCCAGCGCAACGGCGACACCATACAAGTCCTGCAATGAGTTTCAAGCCTTTTGTGTGGGCCCAAATGGCCAAGTGTGACTTACATTCTCACCTCTACAGTTTTCCAGGCATCCTAGGTGGAAGGAAACTAAATTCTCGACCGAAAGTGCCCGAAAACGGCTACGACATAAGATTGGTAGGCAACTTGAGAATGGAAGCGGCTTTTTGAGATCCCAAACGTGCAATGTTGTTGAAATGAAGTGAGGTTCTTGGAATGCATCATGTTTTCAACTTTGGGCATGGGAAACAACAAGTTGGCCAAGGAAATCCACGTTTTTGGCTGTTTCTTCTGCGTTCAAGGCAATAAAAACCAGATCACGCATCTCCCACTCATGGCCAGGGGTAACAAGGTGCAATGTTGCATGTGGAGTGAGTTACTTGGAGTGGGTTGGAAGGATGCCAAGGGTGTCCAGGCTGGCATGCAAGCGAGAAGCAGCGAGAATCGTCCCGTTTAACGTCCGGTGGTTCGACGCCACCCAGCGCAACGGCGGCGCCATACAAGTCCTGCAATGGGGTTCAAGCATTTTGTCTGGGCCCACATGGCCAAGTGTGACTTACGTTCTCACCTCTACAGTTTTCCAGGCATCCTATGTGGAAGGAAACTATATTCTCGACCGAAAGTGCCCGAAAACGGCTACGACATAAGATTGCTAGGCAACTTGAGAATGGAAGCAGCTTTTTGAGATCACAAATGTGCAATGTTGTTGAAATGAAGTGAGGTTCTTGGAATGCATCATGTTTACAACTTTGGGCATGGGAAACAACAAGTTGGCCAAGGAAATCCACGTTTTCGGCTGTTTCTTCTGCGTTCAAAGGCAACAAAAACCAGATCACGCATCTCCCACTCATGGCCAGGGGTAACAAGGTGCAGTGTTGCATGTGGAGTGAGTTACTTGGAGTGGGTTGGAAGGATGCCAAGGGTGCCGAGGCTGGCATGCAAGCGAGAAGCGGCGAGAATCGGCCCGTTTAACATCCGGTGGTTCGACGCCACCCAGCGCAACGACGGCACCATACAAGTCCTGCAATAGGGTTCAAGCATTTTGTGTGGGCCCACATGGCCAAGTGTGACTTACATTCTCACCTCTATAGTTTTCCAGGCATCCTAGGTGGAAGGAAACTATATTCTCGGCCGAAAGTGCCCGAAAACGGCTACGACATAAGATTGGTAGGCAACTTGAGAATGGAAGCGTCTTTTTGAGATCCCAAACGTGCAATGTTGTTGAAATGAAGTGAGGTTCTTGCAATGCTTCATTTTTACAACTTTGGGCATGGGAAACAACAAGTTGGCCAAGGAAATCCACGTTTTCGGCCGTTTCTTCTGCGTTCGAAGGCAATAAAAACCAGATCACGCATCTCACACTCATGGCCAGGGGTAACAAGGTGCAGTGTTGCATGTGGAGTGAGTTACTTGGTGTGGGTTGGAAGGATGCCAAGGGTGCTGAGGCCGGCATGCAAGCGAGAAGCGGCGAGAATCGTCCCGTTTAACGTCCGGTGGTTCGACGCCACCCAGCGCAACGGCGACACCATACAAGTCCTGCAATGGGGTTCAAGCATTTTGTGTGGGACCACATGGCCAAGTGTGACTTACATTCTCACCTCTACAGTTTTCCAGGCATCCTAGGTGGAAGGAAACTATATTCTCGACCGAAAGTGCCCGAAAACGGCTACGACATAAGATTGGTAGGCAACTTGAGAATGGAAGCGGCTTTTTGAGATCCCAAACGTGCAATGTTGTTGAAATGAAGTGAGGTTCTGTGAACGCATCATGTTTTCAACTTTGGGCGTGGGAAACAACAAGTTGGCCAAGGAAATCCACGTTTTCGGCCGTTTCTTCCGCGTTCGAAGGCAATAAACCAGATCACGCATCTCCCACTCATGGCCAGGGGTAATAAGGTGCAGTGTTGCATGTGGAGTGAGTTACTTGGAGTGGGTTGGAAGGATGCCATTGTGTCGAGGCTGGCATGCAAGCGAGAAGCGGCGAGAATCGTCCCGTTTAATGTCCGGTGGTTCGACGCCACCCAGCGCAACGGCGACACCATACAAGTCCTGCAATGGGTTTCAAGCATTTTGTATGGGCCCAAATGGCCAAGTGTGACTTACATTCTCACCTCTATAGTTTTCCAGGCATCCTAGGTGGAAGGAAACTAAATTCTCGACCGAAAGTGCCCGAAAACGGTTACGACATAAGATTGGTAGGCAACTTGAGAATGGAAGCGGCTTTTTGAGATCCCAAACGTGCAATGTTGTTGAAATGAAGTGAGGTTCTTGGAATGCATCATGTTTTCAACTTTGGGCATGGGAAACAACAAGTTGGCCAAGGAAATCCACGTTTTTGGCTGTTTCTTCTGCGTTCAAGGCAATAAAAACCAGATCACGCATCTCCCACTCATGGCCAGGGGTAACAAGGTGCAATGTTGCATGTGGAGTGAGTTACTTGGAGTGGGTTGGAAGGATGCCAAGGGTGTCCAGGCTGGCATGCAAGCGAGAAGCAGCGAGAATCGTCCCGTTTAACGTCCGGTGGTTCGACGCCACCCAGCGCAACGGCGGCACCATACAAGTCCTGCAATGGGGTTCAAGCATTTTGTCTGGGCCCACATGGCCAAGTGTGACTTACGTTCTCACCTCTACAGTTTTCCAGGCATCCTATGTGGAAGGAAACTATATTCTCGACCGAAAGTGCCCGAAAACGGCTACGACATAAGATTGCTAGGCAACTTGAGAATGGAAGCGGCTTTTTGAGATCACAAACGTGCAATGTTGTTGAAATGAAGTGAGGTTCTTGGAATGCATCATGTTTACAACTTTGGGCATGGGAAACAACAAGTTGGCCAAGGAAATCCACGTTTTCGGCTGTTTCTTCTGCGTTCAAAGGCAATAAAAACCAGATCACGCATCTCCCACTCATGGCCAGGGGTAACAAGGTGCAGTGTTGCATGTGGAGTGAGTTACTTGGAGTGGGTTGGAAGGATGCCAAGGGTGCCAAGGCTGGCATGCAAGCGAGAAGCGGCGAGAATCGGCCCGTTTAACATCCGGTGGTTCGACGCCACCCAGCGCAACGACGGCACCATACAAGTCCTGCAATGGGGTTCAAGCATTTTGTGTGGGCCCACATGGCCAAGTGTGACTTACATTCTCACCTCTACAGTTTTCCAGGCATCCTAGGTGGAAGGAAACTATATTCTCGGCCGAAAGTGCCCGAAAACGGCTACGTCATAAGATTGGTAGGCAACTTGAGAATGGAAGCGTCTTTTTGAGATCCCAAACTTGAAATGTTGTTGAAATGAAGTGAGGTTCTTGCAATGCTTCATTTTTACAACTTTGGGCATGGGAAACAGCAAGTTGGCCAAGGAAATCCACGTTTTCGGTCGTTTCTTCTGCGTTCGAAGGCAATAAAAACCAGATCACGCATCTCACACTCATGGCCAGGGGTAACAAGGTGCAGTGTTGCATGTGGAGTGAGTTACTTGGTGTGGGTTGGAAGGATGCCAAGGGTGCTGAGGCCGGCATGCAAGCGAGAAGCGGCGAGAATCGTCCCGTTTAACGTCCGGTGGTTCGACGCCACCCAGCGCAACGGCGACACCATACAAGTCCTGCAATGGGGTTCAAGCATTTTGTGTGGGCCCACATGGCCAAGTGTGACTTACATTCTCACCTCTACAGTTTTCCAGGCATCCTAGGTGGAAGGAAACTATATTCTCGACCGAAAGTGCCCGAAAACGGCTGCGACATAAGATTGGTAGGAAACTTGAGAATGGAAGCGTCTTTTTGAGATCCCAAACGTGCAATGTTGTTGAAATGAAGCGAGGTTCTTGGAATGCATCATGTTTTCAACTTTGGGCATGGGAAATGACAAGTTGGCCAAGGAAATTCCACGTTTTCGGCCGTTTCTTCCGCGTTCGAAGGCAATAAAAACCAGATCACGCATCTCCCACTCATGGACAGGGGTAACAAGGTGCAGTGTTGCATGTGGAGTGAGTTACTTGGAGTGGGTTGGAAGGATGCCAAGGGTGTCGAGGCTGGCATGCAAGCGAGAAGCGGCGAGAATCGTCCCGGTTAACGTCCGGTGGTTCGACGCCACCCAGCGCAACGGCGGCACCATACAAGTCCTGCAATGGGGTTCAAGCATTTTGTGTGGGCCCACATGGCCAAGTGTGACTTAGATTCTCATCTCTACAGTTTTCCGGGCATCCTAGGTGGAAGGAAACTATATTCTCGGCCGAAAGTGCCCGAAAACGGGTACGACATAAGATTGGTAGGCAACTTGAGAATGGAAGCGTCTTTTTGAGATCCCAAACATGCAATGTTGTTGAAATGAAGTGAGGTTCTTGGAATGCTTCATTTTTACAACTTTGGGCATGGGAAACAGCAAGTTGGCCAAGGAAATCCACGTTTTCGGCCGTTTCTTCTGCGTTCGAAGGCAATAAAAACCAGATCACACATCTCACACTCATGGCCACGGGTAACAAGGTGCAGTGTTGCATGTGGAGTGAGTTACTTGGTGTGGGTTGGAAGGATGCCAAGGGTGCTGAGGCCGGCATGCAAGCGAGAAGCGGCGAGAATCGTCCCGTTTAACGTCCGGTGGTTCGACGCCACCCAGCGCAACGGCGACACCATACAAGTCCTGCAATTGGGTTCAAGCATTTTGTGTGGGCCCACATGGCCAAGTGTGACTTACATTCTCACCTCTACAGTTTTCCAGGCATCCTAGGTGGAAGGAAACTATATTCTCGACCGAAAGTGCCCGAAAACGGCTGCGACATAAGATTGGTAGGCAACTTGAGAATGGAAGCGTCTTTTTGAGATCCCAAACGTGCAATGTTGTTGAAATGAAGCGAGGTTCTTGGAATGCATCATGTTTTCAACTTTGGGCATGGGAAATGACAAGTTGGCCAAGGAAATCCACGTTTTCGGCCGTTTCTTCCGCGTTCGAAGGCAATAAAAACCAGATCACGCATCTCCCACTCATGGACAGGGGTAACAAGGTGCAGTGTTGCATGTGGAGTGAGTTACTTGGAGTGGGTTGGAAGGATGCCAAGGGTGTCGAGGCTGGCATGCAAGCGAGAAGCAGCGAGAATCGTCCCGGTTAACGTCTGGTGGTTCGACGCCACCCAGCGCAACGGCGGCACCATACAAGTCCTGCAATGGGGTTCAAGCATTTTGTGTGGGCCCACATGGCCAAGTGTGACTTAGATTCTCATCTCTACAGTTTTTCGGGCATCCTAGGTGGAAGGAAACTATATTCTCGGCCGAAAGTGCCCGAAAACGGGTACGACATAAGATTGGTAGGCAACTTGAGAATGGAAGCGGCTTTTTGAGATCCCAAACATGCAATGTTGTTGAAATGAAGTGAGGTTCTTGGAATGCATCGTGTTTTCAACTTTGGGCATGGGAAACAACAAGTTGGCCAAGGAAATCCACGTTTTCGGCCGTTTCTTCCGCGTTCGAAGGCAATAAAAACCAGATCACGCATCTCCCACTCATGGACAGGGGTAACAAGGTGCAGTGTTGCATGTGGAGTGAGTTACTTGGAGTGGGTTGGAAGGATGCCAAGGGTGTCGATGATGGCATGCAAGCGGGAAGCGGCGAGAATCGTCCCGGTTAACGCCCGTTGGTTCGACGCCACCCAGCGCAACGGCGGCACCATACAAGTCCTGCAATGGGGTTCAAGCATTTTGTGTGGGCCCACATGGCCAAGTGTGACTTACATTCTCATATCTACAGTTTTCCAGGCATCCTAGGTGAAAGAAAACTATATTCTTGACCGAAGTGCCCGAAAACGGCTACGACATAAGATTGGTAGGCAACTTGAGAATGGAAGTGGCTTTTTGAGATCCCAAACGTGCAATTTTGTTGAAATGAAGTGAGGTTCTTGGAATGCATCATGTTTTTTACTTTGGGCATGGGAAACAACAAGTTGCCCAAGGAAATCCACGTTTTCGGCTGTTTCTTCCGCGTTCGAAGGCAATAAAAAACAGATCACGCATCTCCCACTCATGGACAGGGGTAACAAGGTGTAGTGTTGCATGTGGAGTGAGTTACTTGGAGTGGGTTGGAAGGATGCCAAGGGTGTCGAGGATGGAATGCAAGCGAGAAGCGGCGAGAATCATCCTGGTTAACGTTCGGTGGTTCGACGCCACCCAGCGCAACGGCGGCACCATACAAGTCCTGCAATGGGGTTCAAGCATTTTGTGTGGGCCCACATAGCCAAGTGTGACTTACATTCTCATCTCTACAGTTTTCCAGGCATCCTAGGTGGAAGGAAACTATATTCTTGACCAAAAGTGCCCGAAAACGGCTACGACATAAGATTGGGCGCGGTTATTACAAGCGGTCAATGCGGCTGTTTACCAAAATAATTGGGCATGGAATACTTTTGTACCAACATTTCTAAAAGTGAACACACCATTGGTCTGATAGCCATTAATTACAAAAAGTAGTGGAAAACTTGTCTGGCTGCTCCATGGCGTGGCGTAGGACGAAGATCAAGAGGGCAGTGGAGAAACAGAGGAGAAAGCAGGGGAGGGGAGGGGAGACGACTCGGTGGCAGTTCAGATAGGAGCCATAAAAATGGCAACTGCCCCGCGGAAATGTACCCACCTTTTGTGGCAATAGACTTACAGGTGGGCCCAAGTATCATCTTCCTCTCGTATTGTCATGTCAAGTTCGCACTCCTCCTTTTTGTGTACCTACAGTTATTTGCTCCGAGAAAACCCTTTTTCCGCAATTCACCGACACCGTCGCCGCCGCCGCCATCCATCTCTCGACCTCGCCGCCCCTCGATCAGCATCCCTCTCTGGGCCGCCGCATTCTCGCGACCGCCGTTGTTGCCAGTCTCTTCATCGCGCTGTAGATTGACCCACAGCGCGTCGATTCACCACTGGTCCATCGCGGGCGGCACTCAGGTTAGAACTTCTTCTCTTGTGGATGCATTGCAGAACGATTTCAGTTCAAACACTAATTTTCTTTAAGGTAACTAGTGTCCTACTTGTCTAGACAGGAAAGAAATGTGAAATCTTGTGCTAGATATAGATGGTAGCACGTATTTATGTTCGATGTCATTCATGATTGATTTGTCTGTTACACGTTTATTACTAAAGTAGATGGTACTTACATGCATCTGATTGAGATGTTGCACTCTACCTTCATGTAATTTTGATAGTTTCAGGTGCCCAATTGATGTTGGTAGTTGTTGTTGTGTGTGCCTTTTTCTAGGTAGGTAATTAGTGATATTGAAAGTAAGACCTCTGGTACTCACACTTGCCTATCTAGGACCAGTACCTATTTTTAGTAATTTCCCTTTTTACTCTTCAGCAGTACAGTTGACTTGACCCCTTTTTAGGTTCACTAGCTGTTTTTAGTAATTTCCATTTTTACTCTTCAGCAGGACAATTGATGTGAGCCATTTTTTAGGACCAGAAGCTATTCCAATTAATTTGCTAAAGCAGTACAATTGATTGTCAGCACACCATTTCCTATTCATTCTAGTAGATTTTCTTTTCTGAAGTTCCGTACTTCCATGAAATTCTTGAATGCATGTCAAATTGAAGTTGCACCTGTATGAATGTCTCTAAACCATGATGCTGCTAGACTGCATTTAGTCCTAAATTTCTAGTGAACCTTCATGTTTCTTAACCTCTGCTATTTTGGCACGTCTGCTAAATGTAACTGAAGTCAGACTTTTTAGTACGATCAACAGGCGGGTTTGCATACGATGGACTGCGAGTTCCTCACTTACGTAGATGACGCTTCATCGGACAAACAGGTATTGTACTCAGTTTAGTTGTCATTTTAGTCAGATAGGTGTAATGATGTTCATGGATTGCTCTATCCTCTGCTGCAATCACTACCTAAGTTTGCAGACTTGCTGGGGGACCTTAAACCCCGTGCACTGAAGCTGCTTGAAGTCGGCCATCGGCGTAGCACCACGTGGGACGTTGATGTGTGGTTGGACAGCACTGACCGCATGTTCCTCAAGCGCGGCTGGGAGTGTTTCGCCCGGACCTACAAACTGCAGAGAGGCTTTATTCTGATCTGCAGTTACGACGGCCGCAATGTCATCACAGTAAAGATGTTCGACCTGAGCAGTTGCCGCTTGCAATACAACGCGGCATTCAGTACGTGGACTCTATCACCAAAATGTCAATTCTCGATTATATATGTAGCCGGAAATTGAGTTGCCTTTCTATTATATGATGAACAGAGGGATCTATTAAGATGGAGTTGGCAGACTTTGAGTTCTACTCGCTCGTACAAGACGCTACATCGGACAAACTGGTACGCTTCATCGACCCACACCACTACTTCAGTTATTTAGTCTGACATAGTGTCTGAAGTATGAGCCTGTAGCTAGTTAAATTTGTGAATCAAATTAAGGTCTAGTAGATGGGTTGTAGTAGCTCAAGTGCTCTTCGTGAATATGTTCACTCGATATGGTAAATTTCAACTCCCACTGAGAGTTCATCTTTTTGAAATAATGTGGCAAACACCCTCATTGCTCAACCAAGATTTAGTATAACTGATTACTCGGTACTACTTGTTTACATTTTTTATAGTACTCATCCATCATCAAACAGTAACCTTATTTGTTGTAAGCACTCTTTTCTATCTATTTAACTTGCATATTGCTGCAGGTGCTGCCTAAGAAGTTTGTGGAGTTGCTGAAGGGCCGTGAACCACGTGAACTTAAGCTGCGTGAGGCGGACGATCCGAGTAGCAAGAACTGGGACATGGATGTTCTGTTCGATGCAGTTGGCCGCATTTTCCTCGGGCACGACTGGGACCAGTTCGCCCAATATTACTTCCTGCAGCGCGGCAGTTTCCTCCTCTTCAGTTACGACGGCGACGCCTTGCTCACCGTCAAGGTGTTCAAGCTGGACATGTGCCGCAGGCACTACTTGTACGACCACGTCGCTAGTACAAGCAATGAAACTGACCCAGATCCCAGGACTGATGAGGAGTCCACGGATCAGCAGTCCATGGATGAGGATGACCCATTCGACTCTTCCATCATCTTCTCCTAGAGAGCTGATCTTGATGATGATGAGAAGGACCACATCCGTGAGCTTCTACCCCCAAAAGATGAGTACATCGGAGTGCCATACGTGACTCATTTGACGTGGACAAATGTGGCCAGATATGAGATGGTACGTATGGTGCCAATGCTATTTCTGTTTTTTGACACAATTTATGCTTACAACGTGTGCCTTACTAATACTTCTTTTTGTCTTTCATCCACACGCTCAAAATCCAGAAACTACCTCAGTCCATAGCGGACAGTGCTGGCATTCCGTCTTTAGGCCATGCTGGGCTATGCCTCGGATCATCAGAGGCGTTCACCACCGTTACATACAACACGGACAGGGACGGCTGCATTATGTTTGGCAGGAATGCATGGCGGGAGTTCCTTGAAGGCAAACATTTATATGAAAAGCAAGTTATTCTCATTACACTTAGGAGCACCCGTAACCGCCACTTGGACGTGAAGATTGTGATGCGGGTGATGTCGCCCAGGTTGTAGTACGTAGTCTGCCAACCTGGACATTCTCATCGGATCATGAACATATGGATGTATGTAATTATCGTACTGCCATCAGCGATGTGCTTGAGTGCATTGATCACCAAAATCCTCTGATGTCTGCATCTGCAATGAAGATTACTTGTCTTCTTTATATTTTCAGTGGCAATTTGAAGTTTGCAGAAATAAACAAGGCGGCAGCAGCTAATTAGATGCATGAAATAATTGTTCAGTGATATTACATGACTCATGTGAGACTTCCACATGTTTTCAATCCTACTTTGTAAGCGCTAGGGAATAAATCCTATCAGTTTTCCCTCAATAGTTAAGAACCTGACGCCTAGAAACTCAATGCAAAATATGCCTTCTAGGCAGCCGGCGATTGCATGCATTGTTTAACTGCTCAATTAGCGCCTATATTCGCGCCAAGGCATCGTGGTTGCTCTAATACGATGTCCCACCAAAAAAAACTCCCGCTAAAACACCAAGGAGTGGCCGTATCAGGCTGGCTGGGCTGGCTTGAGAGGGGGAGCTCGGACACTTCTTGAGGAGCCGAGTGTTCTTCACCGCCTTCCACTACTGTAACTCGGGCAGCAGCAGGGGAAGGCTTAGGCCCCCTAAGAGCAGCAGCATTGTGTTTATTCCTGCCTTTCCCCTTCAAACCAACAGGACTAAGGCTAAGAGGAAAAGAAAAAATCCGAGATTAAAATCTGAGAAAAAGGTTCGGGCAAGAATGAGGAAAGTATGCAAAAGAAAAGTTCGAGTCTTACCTGGAGGTAGCAACGGCGACTCCGTCAAGATCGATTACTTCTTGGATCGAAGAAATCTTCTTGCGCTTGCGTCCACCAGCCACTAAAAAGCGGGCTTTTAACTCTACTACTTCAGCTTCAGAGACAAGGTGGTCCTCCGAGAGAGTAGCAAGCTGCCAAAAGATAAACTCGGATAAGTTAAAACATCCGTGAAAGGCAAAGTGCAAAAAAAACTTCCCAAAGGGCAGAAAGAAAAAGCATATCGTGGGAGGAGGGTTCTCGGCGTTGAACATTGGTAGACTTTCCTCGTATTGGTCACGAGTAGCCACCAACTGATTGACGCGCTTTTTGAATTACTTTTTGAATAAAGGCGACTTTTTCACCCTCATCGCATCATTCGGCCCCGAGTATTCGCAGAGAAGTCGGCCGCCATGGAAAGCTAAGGGTTGAATCCTCCTTCCGAGCCAGCAAAGAACCGTGTCCATGCTGGTCAGAGGAGGGGAAGAAACGACGAGTTTCGCGATCCATCGTTTGATCTGTAGCAGGTCCGGAGGAAGAACCTGGACTGCGTCCAACGCCCAGTTGTCTTTGGGCTTGCTGGCGGAATTAACGAATGTCGGAATGCCCTTCTCCTTTCTAGGATACGGAACATCCGGATGATAAAAGGACGAGCCCGTCCAGAATTTGACCACAAGTGGGGACCATTCAAACAAAAAGTATGCTTTTTGGGAACCATTCTTCCCTAAACCTACAAAGGTTGAAAAAATGGTCCCACAAGTGGGGAGAACACCGTCGGTGGTGTTTCGCTTCACATTGAAGCAATACTGGAAGAAATCCAGTCTAGGTTCTATTCCTAAATAGCCCTAGAAAAAATCCTTGAATCCGTCTATATAGAGGATGGAGTTTGGGGGGAGATTATGGGGCTGAACCCCATAATGGCTAAGGACCTGGAGAAAAAACGCGGAAGGGGGGGACCTATACCTCTAAGGATGTGGGAGGCAAGGATAACCCTTTCCCCATCTTTCGATGAGGGTTTCGAGTCTTCCTCATCAATCCTCCATTTGTCTTTGGCGATGAATCCGTCATTTTCCATGTTGTGCAGAAGAGCCAGTGCAGTGTTGCGCTAGCGCCGGTTGCCGAAATCCTCCACTGCTTCTTCTTCGCCTCCGGTGGCGGTGACGAACGTCGCGGTTGCGCCACCACGGACAGATTATTCCCCCTCCCCAGATTCAGAAACGGGAGGAAGAGGAGGAGGAATGGAAGATGGCAGCGGCATGGTTCCGCCCGCGGAGCTTGGATCTCCGCCGGCCGATGCGCTCGCGGTGATCTCCGGTGCGCCTGTGGAAATCATCTCCATTGCCGGATCGAGGTCGACGGCTGCTTCAGATGCGCGTGCCGGGCTTCCGGTTGCCATATCTTGGGGACGTAACCGTGGAATGGAGCACCGGCCACCGATGTTGGGGTTTTTTAGTGAGGTTTGTTCTCATTTTTTCTCTCTCTCAAAATCCCGAGTTCTGGAGTAGTGCTCTGGAAAGGCTCGAGGTGGAAGAAGCGAAACAATGGCTAGAGGAGCCGAGGTGGGCTATTTATAGCCAATTACTCTGAGATTCGTCCCAACTTCTATTTTAGCCGTTGGATGATTGACGCGTGTCACGCCGAAAAAACCGAGATACGAGGAGACAGGGTCATAATGTCTATCTCCTTGTTTCTCGCGCAAAATCTGTCAGAGATACGGTTTTAGACTTTTGACTAAAACCAAACATCAATGACGTAAGCATTATTTTATCGCTCATGTCACAAGTTACTTTTCTACGAAGAATCGTGGAAGAAATTCCCGATTACGGAAAATCCGAGTTTGGCATTAGAAGTTTTCGAGGAAAGAAGAATCAAGACAAAAACACCGACTTTCCTGAGAAGAATACAAATCAGCGAAAGATGGCAATACAAAGTCTTAATTCTCCTTAGGTGCTACTGTCGAATATATGCCAAATGGGGGTATGTCCGGAATTGGCCGGAGGCCGGACTACCAGTGTGGCCCACAGGCAATGGAATGGAGTCCATTGGGCGGCCAGTAAGCCGACGCGCAGGAAGCAGGATTCTAGAAGGACTCAGACCACGGCCCAAACATGGTACGGCTTGGAGAAGAAGCCGGATTCCTTACTTTCCAAGTTTAGATACTTTCCGTAGTCTTCTAGGTTTCTTTCATGTAGGACCTAGTCTGGCTATCTATATAAAGCCGGACAGGAGCGAGAGAACAACGAGACAATAGCTAGAAGCCAACTCTCCGAGAAGTTCATCCTCGCCGAGTTAGCGAAACCATACTCACAATTGTACTCTGTATACTTCAGGCTTCAGTCCTGATTTTAGTGAGATTGCAGGAGTAGGAACGCCACCATAGTTGCGACATACCGAACCTGGGTAAATCGTGTCCTCGTTTCCAGTTCTCCCACGGTTCTACCAATATGCTTATGGCATCCCCGTCCATAATCCTACCTACGAAGTCTCGACAGCATGTGAAGTTTACATCGATCTTGATCTCAACAACCCTTGGTGATAAAACTTGTTTATGATGTAATAACGTCGACACGCGTTTGTGTCGTGTCCTTGATGATGGTTTGAAACTTATATTTAGGGATCAAAATCCCGAGAAAAATTCAGAGTTGGACTCATCATCGGCGCGCGTGAGGTTTTGCCTTTTTTTTTCCTCTCTACTTATGTGTTTTACCATAAGGTTTAAGATAGGCTAATAAAGGTACCGTTGCGAGGCATGAGAGCTCGGATTTTTTTTACCTTTTTTATCCTTTTTGTCTAGCTATGTTTATTGGATTTGTTTAGCATTTAATGGTATGTCTATATGAATCAATCGATAGCGAGTTGAGGATCGTCCTCCAAAAATGAAGGTGTAAGAGTGGAATGTTGCCGATTGTAAATGGCTCATTTAAGGTTGGTTTTGTTGTTTTATATAATATGGTAAGTATGTTGTGTATTCTACAAAAATTACTTTTATGATGTGCGAAGTTTATGCTTCCATTTTGTTTAACATGTTTTTAGTGTCTTATTTGATGTGTTGAGACGGCTTTTACATCCATAAGTCAAAATAAGATCTTCCCGCCTTATCCTCGCTCGTCTAGCATCGGCGTAGGGCATGTGGAATTGTGTGTCCGGCGGATTTTCAGGAACCCGGTTGGTTTTCGTGTTAACTGGAGTGGTTTCAGGTTTGGCTCTTTCGATTTACAAGTCTTATCTAGCCATGGCTATTGCTATGTTGTTCTCTTCCTTTGTGGCCTTAGCACGACGAGTCCATGCTTGCCTACTATAACAAGATGTACTACAACAAGATTTGTCCGGCGAGGTCGATGGCACGCTCTCGGCTCATGCCAGTGTTTGTAGAGTCACTAGCTAGTCCAAAAATCCATTTGTAATCTTTATTACATTTTGGTCTCTTTGTACTATTATTATATACGGCCGCGTTATTTGACTCCCTCTGAGTAGGATAGTTATTCTACATCCACTATGTATTTTTGAAATCGTACACGATCTTTACGTGATATAAATTTTGCCTTATTCCTTATGTCGAGTAGAATGTAAGGAAATATATGCATGACATAAACTTTTTATTTACATGACGCTATAAAGATAAGACTAAATTACACTTATTTATGTTTTTTTTTACTTTTACGTTACTTTGACTCATATTTTGTATTTTTTGTGTTCACTTTTTAACTTATGTGTCAACGTGAACGTAAATATTTACATTTGTAACATAATTTATTTTGAAATAACGACAAAAAAAATCATGGGTGCATAATAATAAGTATCCGACGCTCTGGGTGCTGAATAGGGTGTACTATATGAACGATTATCAATAAAATGGTGGATCTTTTCATATTAAAAAATATATAAGTTCAATTGTTCAAATGAATAGAAACGTACTCCTTCGTCTTTAAATAAATATATACATTTTATCTTTTAAGTAAGTCAAATATTTTAAACTTTGACTAATTGTATAGAGAAACGTAACAATGTTTATGACACTAAATTGATATCATTAGTTCTGTTTTGAAATATAGTTCCATAATACACAGATTTCAAATCATATATGTTGATGCTATTTCTACAGTATAAACTTCGTCAAATTTTAAAAAAATTGATTTTATATAAATTTTAGAAGTAAGTACATTTATTTGAGTATGGAGGTATAACGTTGAGCGGTAGTGCATCAACCGGGACTCTTTGTTCAAAGAAAAAAAAACGGAACTCTTCTTCCACCGCAACACTATTCGGTCCAATCGGTTCCAAACTACGTGATGAGTTGTTTTCAGGTTCCTGTGGCTATCTGTGAGAAAATGAGGGCTACTATAGCCAACCAGTGGTGGGGCTTTGAGGATGGAAAACGGAAAATGCACTGGAGGTCTTGGGAGTGGTTGTCATCTCCAAAATCTCTTGGTGGTATGGGGTTCAGGGACTTTGTGCTATTCAATCAGGCGATGTTAGGCAAACAGTGCTGGAGACTGTTAACTGAACCGAACTCGCTCTGTGCCAGAGTCCTTAAGGGACGTTACTTCCCTAATTCTGATTTCCTCTCGGCACCAAAACCGAAGACATCATCTTACACCTGGCGCTCCTTGTTGTTTGGACGACAATTGATAGCCCAAGGTCTTCGGTGGGGTATTGGTAACGGTGCTACTGTCAGCATTCTGTCAGATAATTGGATACCGGGCTTCAAAACCGGCACCTTTCGACCGTTGCATCCTCTACCTGTCAATGCCAAGGTAAATTTCCTAATGCTTGGTAACAGATGGGACATGGCTAAGATCCGCTTCTTCTTCCACGAGGCTCTTGCTCGATCGATCAGTAATATCCCAATTAGCAGACTCCGAGGAGATGATTTCGTATCTTGGCCACATGATAGGTTTGGGGCATTCTCTGTTAAATCTGGTTACAATCTTCTCCGGACAGAGTCTTTCTATTCCAAGAGGGAGTCATCTGGACATGGTTCAATATCGGATAGCGAGGGTGTGGCCAAGAGTTGGAAAATGCTGTGGGCGATCAATGCACCAGGAAAAATGAAAGTGGTGCTTTGGAGGATTGCGCATGACTGCCTGCCTACTGGGCATCAACTTCGACACCGGGGTATTCCTGCGGATGACAGGTGTGTTCTCTGTGGCAAACAAGAAAGAGTAGAGCACCTGTTTATTTGTTGCCCATTTGCTCGTGAAGTCTGGGCAGGTGTGAGGACCCAATATCCATTGCAACTTAAGCGAAAGGAGCTTCATAATGCTAAGCAGTGGATCTTTGATTTTATGCGCCGTGAGAGTGACCTCAACAAAACGGTGCTTGCTATCACATGTTGGCATATATGGGAACAACGGAATGATATTCGGAACAATGGAGGCCAATGCAACTCGTCTCGAGTAGTCACTAAGGTGTTGGCGTATGTTGATCTGGTTGTTACTCATTGCTCTAAAAGGAATTGCTCATCTGCTAGGCGATCGGAAGGGTTTAGCCAGACTTGGTGTCCACCACCAGTGGGCTCTCTCTCCTTCTGTGTTGATGCGGCACTCTTTGCAAACGAGCAAAGAATGGGCTGGGGAGGTATCCTCCGTGACCATACAGGGAAGCACATCCTCTCCGTCTCGGAAGGATTGGATATTCACCCATCTCCGGAGCTGGCGGAGGGGCTAGCCATTAGACAGGCGTTGAATTTCCTCCAAGACAAAGGAGTCCGAAATTGCATACTAGAATCGGACTGCCTATCTATAATTCATCGTCTCAACTCGCCCAATCAAGACAGATCCCAGGTGGGGATTATAGTCAGTGATATCAAGAAGATGACGGCTGGTTTTCTTGACCTTTCTTTCAAGCATATTCTTCGTAGTGGTAATACTTTAGCTCATAATTTAGCTCGCGCCTCGGTGCGCTCTACCTGTAATTTATTTTCTCCGCTTGCCCCTGATGAGTCTCGGGCTGAACCTTGTATTGATGTGATCTAGTCAATAAAGTGCAAATTATCTCAAAAAAAAAAAAAAAAACACTATTCGGTCCTCACCCCTGATATTTTGTTCCTAGGCACGCCGGCAAACAGTCAAAGGACATGAAGGCGTTTCTATCGAGTCGATCATCACAGCAGCACCAACACAAGTTTTCCGTGGATCCATCTAATGCCAGACTCCTCATGGTCCAATTAATCCATTAACAGAACGCAAGTTTTTACGCCTCACCTTTAGCCCCCGTTATTCGTATCTTTTCTCGTTTTTCGGTTGTGAAATTAACCGGCCGGCACCGGCAGGGTGGCGTGAGCGAGCGGAGACAAGAAACCGCGGCTAGGTAGAGTGGCAAGACGGCAAGATAAAACATGGCATGGTGTTGTACGTACGAGGCGCGCGTGGGCGTGTCGTGCCCGACTGGCTGCACGGTCGCCGTCGCGGGGCTACCCTGCCGTGGCACGGCGCGCGAGGGATCAGGGATCGTGTCTCCATCGATTTCCGACCGGCCGTAAGCTCCGCATGCGCACGTCGTCGGCCCGCCCCGATGACACAACACAAGCGCGCGTACGGATCGGCGGCCACCCTGCATGTTCTCCCCTGCCTGGCAGAAAAACATGGCGTGCCTGATTAACGTTTTGCCGGAGGTGGGAGGTCACGCCGGCCCATGATTCGGTTGGGTACCCGGCGAGGGGACGACGCCGGAAGATGGCCTAGCCATGATGGGAAAAGTTAGGAACGTAGTATGAAATCAAATTAATTAATGGATACGAGTGTCTGTTGAGTAAATATGTATTGCGTGCGTACGTGTGTGTGGGCCCTCCCCTAGCCGGCCGCCGCCCCACCCCTCCCAACCTTAGCCCCGCGCCGTCACCGCTGCGCGCCGCCTCTCCCCCACCCGTGCGCCGCCTCTCTTCCACCCGCGCGCCGCCACTCCTGCTGGCCGCCGCCCCTCCCTCTCCCACTCGCGTGCCGCCACCCCTACCGTGCGTGCCGTCTTTCCCTACCACCTCAGCCGTCATGGTCTCTCTCTCCAACAACAGCAGCAACCCCTTCGCGTCCACCGCCGGCGAGTCCGCCGCCCCCGACTCCGTTCAGCTCCGCGATCTCACCATCGCCGATCACGTCCCCGTCACGCTCTCCCACGCTTCCGCCAACTTCTACGCCTGGAAGATCTACTTCCGGCTCCTCTTTCGCGAGTACCACCTCACCGACCACGTCGACGGCACTGCGGATCTTCTCGCCATGCAGCGCGACTCCGACTGGATGGTCATCGACGCCACCATCACCCGTTGGCTCTTCCTCACCATATCGAAGAACATCTTCCACACCATCGTCCGCGACGGCGATGATGCCTACACGGTGTGGACGAAGATCACGGGGCTCTTCACCGACAACAAGCTCCAGCGGATCGTCTTCCTGCAGCAGGAGTTCTTCGGCTGTCCTCAGGCCGACCTCTCCCTCGACACGTACTGCCTCCGCCTCAAGACCCTCTCCGATGAGCTTAACGATCTTGGCTTTCAGGTTGCGGACGGTCTCCTCCTCAGCACCCTCACCGCCGGACTCAATGAGGACCTCGGCAACGCCGCCGGCCCCCCGTCAACCTCACCCGCATGCACAACCCCCATCTTCGTGCGTGCGGTCGACTACCTCCGCCTTGAGGAACGCCGGATCAAGCAGCTTCGGACCCGCGCCGTGTGGAGCAAGACCAATCATGGATATAATAGATTTGAGTTGCACAAGAGAAGACAGGCCGTCCATTTTATCCCTACATGCTACAGTGGACGCTGCATGCTTCGCATTGATGCGTCTCTACAGTACAGCCGTGAACGCATTGGACCATTGGTTGGTGCTTGGCTAGATGTAGAGTCCATCCATGACTGCGTACTTCGGCCATGCGTCCAGAGCGAAGCATACATGTGCGTGTATTTATCAACCCTTCACACGCAGAGCAAGCCATCACGCCTACAACTGAGGCCGTCACCACTCTACCATGGCCTTACCAGCACACTCCAGCCTACAATGTACCGTAGAGCTCGAAGAGTTTTAACTGAGGCAGGCCATCGTATTTACCTGTAGTACTACGATATTTGGATGTACGCTGCCTGATCCGACAAGCAGCTTATTTGTTTGTGTTCCCTGATCAGTCTTTTGTACGCCGAGCTGAAGAAGAATAGCTGAAGGATTTAACAGACTAGCTAACCCAAGTGCCCAACCGCAGGTACCGGCGTGGCAGTGTCTAATCTCGGCTCGATCGGGCCCAGATTACCAGTGGACAACGGCCCCTCTCCGACGATCCTACCCACAGTCGACACAGACGCACAAGTACTGGCCAGACAGCCCGAGATGTACTTCGCTGCTAGCACACTAGCATCTGAGCAGTCGAGCACAGCGCCAGCCGTACCAGCCAGGCTATCTCCATTGCACCTGGCCGAGCCGCGCCGCCCCGCACGGCACCGGTAACAACTGTGAGCAGCGTCGACGCGTGCGCTGTAGGTCGTCGGCGCCTACGCTACGTGCCGCCCTGCCGTTCGGGAGCACACGTAGGGTTGGCCCGCCGCCCGTGTTCCCGTGCTCCGGGACAAGCAAATCGCCCGCCACGCGGTCCTTTCGCGTGGGCATGCCTACACGTTTGCTCGCACATCTAGTATGGTTTACTTATTACCCCCGAAATGATTGTCGGGGAATCGGTAGCCTTTTTCGGTCAAGCATTTCACCGAAAAGCGCCATTGCTCAGCTGGATGCTAATCGCAGCCGGTTTCAGCTGGGAACCTAATGAGAGAATTCCACCCCAAGGCTAGCTGAGAGCTGCAACTGTTCCCTGATAGCAACGGATCATGCAAATCATGTGGCGGCAGCACATCTCCGTTTCGCGCAGAACCAACCCTCCTCCATGGACCATACGCCCGTGGTATGCATCGGCACGCACCCATGGAGATCGACACATGTGTTCTTGCGAGACTTTTCAGCCTTTCCACCCAGTACCACCCTCCCCCTACGCGGCTACGGGAGTAGTTTTCAGCCGAGCTACCTTCCTCGCTATCTCTGCTAGGTGCTCTCACCAATGCTGTAAGCAGAGTTAATTAATCAGGATCTGTAGTGCTGATGTAGATGCACTTATCTTATCCACCATTAGCCTGCCTTCCCTTGCGATGCTGCCAACTCTTGTTCACAGGTCAGCACCACGACATGCCAGTGGGATTGGACTGGATTATTTTGAGTAAATTAGTTAGCGTGCATCGTGATTCCTGCTCATGTCCTCATCCACCTTATTAGTCAAAACCTAGGTGCGCATATAAATTATTAAACTACTACACGTGATCCTAGTCTGAGGAGCTAAAAGGTGAGCCATGTTCTGTCTACCTCGCTCTAACTAGGCTTTACTTTCGGAAACACATCGTTAATCACCCAACTCTCAAGAAGTGATTAGGAAAAGAAAGAGGAAAGAGCGGCTAGTTATAACTACTAAGAGGGGAACAACACGACCGCCTTGCCATTGGAATAAATTTGCGAGCGCACAAGAAAAAAATAATAATCTCATTGTATCATCAAAATAAATAAAACATGCCTCACTATTCTATTGTCCTTGGTGATATCCTTGAATCTGTTAATATAGTCTGTGAGTCCTCGAAGCCTGAAGAATCTTCTATTATTCAACAACTTATCGATAAAGAGATTGTTTTTAATCATAAATTTGTTGTGGATAACCTGGTTATTTTTCTTCCTGCTTCCATTGACTTTGGATGTACTCCCTCCGTTCCATATTAGATGACTCTCATATAGATGTATCTAGTACTAAATAGTACTAGATACATCTATTTGAGAGTTATCTAATATGGAACGGAGGGAGTAGTGATTAGAGCATCTCCCGTCGGAGCCCCCGTATTTGGCCTCCAAACTGTCCATGGACGCGCCGGACAGCCCCCAAAAGTGGTGCTCTACAACCACCGTATTCAAATCTTCACACCCAAATCCATGAAATCCATGCAACGTAGGTCACAAGAATAGATAGTTCAAAGATCAGACGAATAAAGCATAGTCTGAACATCCACTGACATTGTTCAACACACAAATTAAACAGACATAGTTCAAGCATCATCACAGACGGATGCACATTTGTCAGACGAGACTAGAGGTGATTGGAGATTGTGCGGATTTGGGCCCATGTTCACATGTATCGCTGTTGCCGATTCTTCCTCTGCGCTGGCCCTTGATCGTGCTCGCCGTGACCTACGAACCCCAGCTACACGCTCCGTGTCCTTCCGTTGTTCGCGTGTCTCCCTTGCCTCTCGTTCCCTCTGGCGAGCACGACGTTCCGTCTGAGCCTGGGTCTCCGCTTCCGCACCCTGTCCCTCTTCTCCGCCTCTAGCGTGTAGTCTACGAACGGACTTTCCTTGTGTCGGATATATACCAAATAGGGGTATAGAAGATGGCAGACAAAGTGCCGGATTACCAGGGTGGCCTAAGTGGTAGTGGGCTTAGGTCCATTAGGCGGCCCAGTAATCCGACGCACAGAAGCCGGATTCTAGAAGAACCCGGATCACGGCCCATGTGATCTGGCTTGGAGGAGAAGACGGATTCCTTGCTTTCCAAGTTACAAGTTACCGTAGTCTTCTAGGTTTCCTATTCTGTAAGCCCTAATCCGGCTATTATATAAAGCCGGACGGGAGATAGATAGATGACGAAGGAATAACAGAGAAGCTCTACGCCAACTCGCCGAGAAGCTCATCCTCATCGAGTAGCTTAGATCTAAAACCCTCACATTGTAACCCTGTTTACGGGCTTTAGTCCCAATTAGTGAGAAGTGCAGGAGTAGGCACGTCGTACTGTCGCGACGTACCGAACCTGGGTAAAATCCTGTGTTCTGTGTTACTACGCTATCCCGTTACCCCACGTCTCTACCGTAGTCTCATGGCACCCCCGTCTATGAAAACTACTACGATGTCTCGACAGTTGGCGCCCACCGTGGGGCAAACGACGTCAGGCGTGAGATTCCGATCTGGGATACTTGGCGGAATCGGAAGATCAATAACTGTCGGAAGCTTGGAGTTCGACAACGACGTCGGGCGCTTCCTCGACAACGGATCCTACATACCGGCGCAAAACCACCTGGTAAGTGCCTGCGTACTACCGATAGGATCTGCTAACATCTTTATCGGGCTAACTGCAGAAGCAATGGGGTTTTGCGGTGGAAGCAAATTTATCCCACCCGCCCTATACCCAGTCGAAGATGACTATGATGTCGGATTCTGCTCAGATCGCCGACAAAAAAGTGATACACACTTTATCGGCATGGTGCAATCCGAAATCGCCGAAAACACGGATGACGGAAATCCCGTGCAAGAGGCAGACAACAACGCACCCGTCATGGAGACGGAAGATCAAACACCCGTCACAGAGGCGGAAGATCCGACATCCGTCAACAAGACGATGAACTCGGAAGCAGAATCCGTGCTTGCCGCCATTGAGGCAAGGTTGGAGTCGGAAACCGGATCGGATAACTTCGATTCCGAAGACGAAGATGAGGACGCCTTCGTAAGAAAGGTTAAGTCCTTTCAAGAGGGATTCCATGAAGTTCTAATGGCGAAACCGGCTGATACCACGGACGCCGGCAGCCAGGAAAGCCCTAAAACCCCTCCGCCAGAGGAAGAGAGAGAAGACGGAGAAACTTCTCCGGTATTCCCCAGTGTCAAGGAGATGACAGAAGATGAGCCTGTCAAAAAACCTCCCTCTTCCAAGAAAAAGCACTGTGCTGCTAAAAAACTCCAATACAAAATCCGGAAGAAAAAATCAGCTGATCTCGCTGATGAAAACCTGGAAGCTGGAGATGTTAGCGGAACAAAGCCTGCGGAGAAGAAATCCAAAGAAATCACTGCTCCGCCAATGACGGAACAGGAAGAGCAAGAGCTATTGCAAACACCAGTGGGACCAGACGAACCCCCTGAGATGCTGGAAGCCAGGAGACAAGCTTTCCAACGGCAACAGCAACATCTACTCAGATCTCGGCAACATCTCCAACAAACCCATAATGACATCAAGGTCATGAAGGAAGAAATAGAGGAGTACGAGAGAAAGAATAGATCCGCGTTAAAACCTACTAGGTTACCCGGAATCGCAAGACTGGAAGAACTGCCGCCAAAAGAAAGGTTCCATAACCCATCTTGGCAAAAGCAGGTAAACGGCAAAGATGCCAAGGGCGAACCAATATACAAGACCGCAGCAGAAAACGCGGAAGCAGCGTTCGTGATTCTTAACAACGATCTGTATTCCAACGGGGAAAAACTCCAAGGGGTGTATGCTTTCCTAGGAAAAGCATTGCAACAACAACAGCGCGCCCAAGAGCGATCAGGGAGGCTGCATGATAACTCCGCCCTATGCAAGACAGCTACTTGCGCTGCTGGAGCACCTGGACCGGAAGAACCCGGGGATTCAGACAACTCAAAAGATAAAAAAGAGGATCCGAGAAAAGACAAGAAAAACCCCGACAACCGGGACGCAGCGTCTAGGACCGGATCCCATCTCCCGAAAGATGGGCATAAACCCCATGATCGGGAAGACAAACACCGGAAGGACGGCAAAATAATGCCACCTCCGAGAAACCCAGCTGAGAAAGCTGGAAGATACGATATACCTCACAGGCGTGAGAGATCCCGGACACCGCCTAAGGACAAAGAAAGGCACAGGAGTAGAAATCCGCCCAATCCAAAAGGGCGTGATCACGGAAGAGATAGAAACAATCCCGGAAAAGCGTGTTCGCGCAACAATGGAAGAGAAAGGAGCAGATCCCCTTCTGTCCATTCAGCCGGAAGATATTCTGCACACATTGACAGAGCAGAGAAGGATGATCTATACTTTGGTCCTAAGTGTTTTACTGACAGGATCCGAAGAATAACGCTGCATTCTGGCTTCGCCAAGGTCGGTCCAACATACCAGAAATACACCGGCAGCACAAACCCGGATACCTGGCTCTCGGATTACTATACAGCCGTCCAGATCAACAATGGGACAGACTTGGAAGCTGTCAAGTTTCTTCCCCTAATGCTGCTGGACGGAGCCAGAGATTGGATCAATGGATTACCATCAAGAACAGTCGACAGCTGGGATGATATGGCTAGAGTATTCACTCAGCATTTCCGGGGAACGTACAAACGCCCGAACAGCATCAACCAGCTAAACCGTTGCACGCAATTTGAGGATGAACCATACGTGGATTTCATCTCCAGATGGACAACAATGAAGAATAGTTGCTCTGGAGTAACTGACGTACAAGCAATGCATGCTTTCGTCAATGGCCTAAAACCCGGACTCGTACCGTTCATGGTTGGTTCCAAAAAGCACAAGGATCTCGGATCTATGCTTACAACCGCCAATGAGCATGCTGCAGCCGAGGATGACATCAGAGCAAGAGGAGGCAACATTGAATCACTGATACTTGCCAAGAAAACCCCTCGTTCTGACAAAAAAGCCACTCCAGAAACAACGACGAAACCCAAAGAGGTGAACATAGCCTTTGGAGGAGAAAAGGGAAACAAGTGGAAAGGACGCAACCCAGATCCAATCAACTACACTCCAGAGGAGTGGGAAAGGATTAAGTCGGAACCTTGTGTTCACCACTCGCAATTTGGGAAACCCACCCATACAAACGCGCAATGCCGGCTAAATAAGCACATGAAAGGCAGTGCAGGAGCCGGAAGTAAGGGGAAGGGTTCCAAAAGGAAACCCGCCAGACAAAAGCCAGAAGCTGACAAAGAAGACAGTGAATCGGACACTGACGAAAAAATCCAGAAACAACAGCGTAAAGGCGAACCCAAGTTTCCGAGAGTTGATGGAGAAGCAATGCTAACTTTCTTAGCAACCCCGTCAGCAAAGGTGGCCAAAATAACACTTCGAGAAATAAACGCGGTTGTTCCGGCAACCCCGAAATTCTTGAAGTACTCCAACACACCGATAATCTGGGATCAGTCTGATCATCCCGGAAATATCCCTGAACCCGGCACACAAGCTCTTGTTGTAAGCCCTATTGTTCAAAATACTAGGCTAAGAAGAGTGCTGATGGATGGAGGATCCAGCATTAATATAATGTACCTGGATACACTGAAGCATCTGAAGATTTCCGAGTCTCAGCTCAACTACAGCAACATACGCTTGCATGGTATTGTTCCTGGCAGGCAAGCACGATCCCTAGGAGAAATTTCCCTAGATGTCACCTTCGGAGATAAAGATCACTTCCGGCAGGAAAAAGTATCCTTCGAAGTAGTGCCGTTCGAAAGCGTGTATCACGCAATACTCGGACGTCCAGCTTTCGCCAAATTCATGGCAAGATCCTGTTATATTTATAACAAGCTGAAGATGCCAGGACCCAAGGGAGGAGTAATCACTATAGCTGGTGATTTCAAGCTGGCAAACGAGTTGGAGAAAGAAAACGCCCTTTGCGCTCAGAGAGTCATAGCAAAGGAAGAACTGAAGGAATTAGCCAAGGAGGTATCGCCGTCAGAAATGCCGGCAGGAAAAGAAACTCAGAAGCCAACAGACAGCTTCAAGGCATCCGAGAATACAAGACAGGTAATCTGTGACGCCCCGAGATCGGGCACTATGCAGATTTCAGCATTCCCGCCAAAATCCACATAATAACCGATTCCAGGTTGCCACTTGTGATAACATTACAACAGTTCACGAATATTCCACAATTACAACAGAAACAGATAGATACAAGATGACTCAAACGAGCCAGGGATACAACTGATACAATACAAAGATCCAAATAACAGCGGAAGAAACAACATAGCGTCCGACTACGGAGAAGATACAAATTGGACTAAGAGTCCTGAAGATAACCGAGAGCGTCCAATCCCTGCCCAGGCCAAGCCGGAGGGATTCCCAAGCTAACGTCGTCAGACTTCAAACCTGTTGACTGCAATGTTGAATATGCAGCCACGAAAAAGGATTCGTGGGTCAGTACGGTTAAGTACTGGCAAGTGGATAAACCCATACTCACAAGATACCGGCGTAGCCAGTCATCACAAGATACACATACGTTGGGATCAACGGAAAGGAAGGGATTATTGCAAATAAGCGACAGCAGGCTGCACTAACCAACTACAGAGAGATACTACAACTTCCGGCTAACAGAGAGGAGATAAGATCGAGCATCGTAACCAACTGAAAGTAACTCCAAACAAACCCATCCTGGATCTCGCCCCTTATCCAAAGAAGCAATCCGAGGATAACTCACACAGTTGGATTAATGAATAATGGATCAGGTTGTTGTGTCAATAAGACTATTACTAGTCAAGTTATTATCATTAGGTGTAAGTTGTCTGAGTACTTGTTAGCCAGTACTTTCACCAAGTCGTCACATAACCGTGGACAACACGGCTTCTCGAGAAGATTTATCCCTGCAGGGTGTGCTCCAGTACCCGTACACACTCAAGCCACCAACTAAAACTCAGGTTGGCTTGACACGACCCAAACCATCTCTACAACCCATCCTAGGAGCCACGGAGCTATAAGGTCCCGGCCAGTCCGCTAAGCGCAGGGGTGAAAACCACACCCCCGGCACCACAGGCCTCGTCCTATATGCATCACCATCATCATCAATAACCATGGGTGATCAACCCATTATGCAAGGAGCAAATGGAACACCCGAACTAAGTGTGGCTCTTCGGACAAGCTGCAGATCAGGTCTAAGTCGAGGGGGGTCCCATACTACCACCCGGATGCGGTGAGCACGCTCATCATGGATCAGTAGACAAGACCCTTTTCCTATTAGGGTCGACACTAGCAGGCCTCAAAACCACTTAGGGCCTCCTGCCGGTGCCTTATCAGCATATTATTAATAACAGGTTGATTGATTAACATCGAGCCCCCAGAACATAAAAGTAATCTAGTAACGGAAAGTAACGGGTAACAGACTCGAGCAAAACAACCTAAGCATGCTAGTAAGACACTGGCTCAACCAAAGGGGTGATAGGAGTGGAGGTGAGGCAATAACAAGGTTAAGGGATTCATGTGATGGGTTCGTAACAGAAACAACTACTACTAAGGCTAGCAGAAAAGAACAACGGAAAGAATCGGTAACAAGTGATGAAAGGCAGCCATATGGTAGCAAGTGAGTATACTTGCCTGAGATCCCGCAAGGTAGCATAACTTGTCGTTGCTCACATCATCTCAACGTCCTATCCGGGAAGAAGCAACGAACCTCGAACAAACACCGGATGCAACAATTACTACTACGGCAAAAGATCCAGCATGATCAAGATATGGATGCATGACAAGTTTAAAGATGCATCAAGGTAAACTAGTTGACAAGATAAACAAATTTAAATGGACCCATATGCAATTGGAGTTGCATATGAACAGCCCATGAATTATGGTTAGATGATTTGTTTTCCAACTAATCAACAGGTGAAGGTGGATTAGCATGATGCATGGATGAGGAAAACAACAAAATAACAATGAATAACAATAATAGATGCAAGTGAAAAGGAATTTAACAAGTGGGGAAAATATTTGTTAAGTTTGGAAAGTTTAGTTACTTAAACATGTCACACAAGCAATTGTTGTTTTCATCAAGTTAAAGTGTTCAAAACAATTGACAAAGTTGATATTTGAAAAGAACATCAAATTTCAGTTGGATTACATGTTTCAAATATTGAAATTGGAATTAGGATAATTTAATTATGAATTAAACAATATTAAACAAGTTTTAAATGGATTTAAAACAAGTGTGAATTTAATTGAAGTTTTATTTGTTCAAAACATAATTTCAAACTCACATTTGAAACGTTCACACTTTGATGGTTTGAAAACATATTTTGCATGTTCAAAATTATTTTATTTTTAGCAAGTTATGATTTTATCAAATTTAAATGAATTAAACAAGTATTAAATTATTTAGGCAATTTAAATTATTCAAACCATGAAACAAAATTTATATTTGAAAAGGTTATTCAAAATGGTATGGAAAACATATTTTATTTGCCTTATTTGGAATTAGTATGAATTAATTATGAATTGTTGCAAATTACAGTTGAATTATTTGAATTCAAATTTGAATTGCATTTTTGAAAATTCAAAACAGAAAACAAATTGCATATTTGAAAAGTACAGGAAATTTGGAGTGGGATACATATAAAATTTGTGTCATTTGGGTTTGTGGTTTGAAAGTTATGAGCAAAGAAGTGTTAGGGTCTATTTTGCAAAAGGGCAGGGGTTTGGTTGTGAGGGAAAAACAGCAGAGAGGGGCTCCGGGGTAAAAAAAAAGGAAAGCCAGGGGCCTAGGTGCAAACAGCCAGATCCAGATCTGGATCTGGTTGTGCACCGAGGCGCACCCCAGCCACAGAGGCTGCCGCGCGGGCCCGTGCCACGCGGGGCGCCAGCGAGGCTGGTGCGGGCTGAGGTGGCCTGCCAGGTCTATGACCAGTGGGCCCAAACCCCCGCGCGCGGTGGGAAAATAAGAGGGAAAAGGGGGTGCGCTCCCTGGGGATCGAACCCAGGAGCTGTGTCTCGCGCGCCGGTCACAGTACCACTGGGCTGGTCGTGTGGTTGTGATGGAACGCAGGAATCACGGAGGAAGTAGTTGCTCAACAGGGTTAACTGAAACTCGATCGCAGGCTCTGAGACGGACATGAACGAACAGAAACCTCCGGCGAACTCGGGCTGCTGGTGCTCGAATCGCGTCGCGCGCGTGGGGCGCGGCAGCGAGTGCGTCGTGCGAGCCTCGCCCGTGTGTGTGCCAAGGGACAGAGGGGAGGAGGGGCGTAGGGCTTACCGCGGTTGGTTGTCGAGGAGGAGAGGGGGCTGTCGTCGCTGTCAGCTGACAGTGGCGGGGAGGAACAGCCGGCGACGGCGCGGGCTCCACGTCGAGTCCCAGCAGACGGCGAGGGGACGGGGAGGCGCAGGGGAACGTCCCGGTTCCATTCCCCTGCTTGGTTGCCCCTCGAGGTGGATGTGGTGACCGGAGCTAGGGGAGGAAGGTGGCGGTCTCGGGGTGGTTCAGTCTGTCGAGTTTTTTCAGAGCAGAGGGAGATCGGGGTTAGAGGAAGAGGAGGGCGCCGCGGCGCTAGGGTTAGGGAGATGGAGGCGCTAGGGTTACAGAGGGGGAAGGTGGTTTTAAGGAGTGGGTAGCCTAGTACGGCTCTTCATCGGAGAGGGGGGGAGAGATCGAGTGGTGGCGGACATGTTCGTACAGAGGTGACGTTGGCAGGAGGAAGAAAGAGTCTCGAAGGGGTACTGGGCTAGGTTTGGTGGGCTGGGGAAAAAGGACTAGGCTGTCTCCTGGCTCACCTCTCCCTTTCTATTTTTTTTTCCTCATGAACATTTTTTTGTAAAGGATGAGAAAGGAGAGAGAGATAGAAAAGAAATAGGGGTTTTCTTTTTATGGACTATTTGTGTTAAATTTTCAAAACAGAGATTAAAGCAAAAGGTAACATTATTTTCCAGGGTTGAAACTTTAATTGATTTAAAGTTGCTAGTTGAATTTCAAATAATGTTGGATTTGGGAATTTTGGAAATAAACAAATTTTATTAAATAAGTTCAAGCAATTATGAAAACATTATTAGCTTTAATTTTGTTTGCAAGATTTTAATTTTTAAACTCCCATTTGAAATATTGCCAAGTAGGATTTGATTGGATTTGAATGTGTTATTTGAATTTACCATTAGGGTTTTGAACAATTTAAATTGTTTTCGATTTTTGAGTGGTTTGGAGAACATGATGCAATGCTTATGATGCATGGGATGCAAAACAAAAGAAAACAAACAACTTTCTAGCCTAAGGTAACACCCCAGGTGTTACATAATCCTAGATCCCAAAGATCCGGCAAAATTTGTCGTCGTAGGGACCGGGATGACTGACAAATAG
Source organism: Alopecurus myosuroides (assembly GCA_028641055.1). Taxonomy (NCBI): domain Eukaryota; kingdom Viridiplantae; phylum Streptophyta; class Magnoliopsida; order Poales; family Poaceae; genus Alopecurus; species Alopecurus myosuroides. Next base: position 169,238,407 of record CM054059.1, on the reverse strand, counting down.
GAAGGCGAGCTCATCAAGTTCCTCCGTGAGAACTGGGATATTTTTGCCTGGTGTCCAGCTGACATGCCAGGTGTACCCAGGGAACTTGCTGAGCACCAACTCAAGGTTATTCCTGGATCAAAACCCGTCAAACAAGGACTCCGTCGATTTGACGGAAGAAGACGGAAGGCTATTGGCAAGGAAATTATCCGGCTTTTAGCACCGGATTTCATCAAGGAAGTAATCCATACTGACTGGTCCGCAAATCCGGTATTAGTACCGAAGAAAGACACTACTGCTCTTAGAATGTGTATAGATTGCACAGGCTTGAACAAATTGTGTCCGAAAGATAGGTTTGCATTACCGCGAATCGATCAAATAATAGATGCCACCGCAGGCTCTGAGCTTTTGTGCTTTTTGGATGCATACTCCGGGTACCACCAAATACGCATGAAAAAGGAAGATCAAATTAAGACTTCTTTCATAACCCCATACGGGACGTATTATTACGTAACCATACCGTTTGGCCTGAAGAACGCAGGTGCAACCTACCAGCGTTGCATGCAACGTTGTTTGCATAGTCAGATTGGAAAAAATGTCCATGTTTATGTGGACGATATTGCTGTCGTAACCAAGGAAAAAGATACACTCCTTGAGGATTTGCGAGAAACTTTCGAAAACTTACGCACCTACAAGATGAAGTTGAATCCATCTAAGTGCGTATTCGGGGTTCCCTCAGGAAAACTTCTGGGTTTCATCGTTTCTCACAGAGGAATAGAAGTTAACCCGGAAAAGATCAAGGCAATCTTGAACATCACAAAACCTACCTGCGTCAAAGATGTCCAAAGGTTGACGGGTTCCGCAGCTGCCGTTAGCAGATTTATTAGTCGGCTGGGGGATAAAGCCTTACCACTCTACAAGCTGCTGAAAAAATCCGACAAGTTCGAATGGACAGAAGAGGCCGATGCGGCGCTGACCCAGTTGAAGCAAACCTTGATGAAAGCTCCGATTTTGGCATCGCCAAAAGACGAAGAACCCATGTTATTATACCTTACGGCTACAAATCGGGTTATCAGTGCGGTAATTGTTGTGGAACGGATAAAGGAAGAACAAAGCATACCAGATCAACATCCGGTATATTACATAAGCGAAGTTTTTTCCGAGTCAAAACAAAGGTACCCACATTACCAGAAACTGGCGTATGGTGTATTCTTCGCATCTAGAAAACTGCGCCATTACTTCCAAGGGCATTCCATAACAGTGGTTAGTAAAGCACCACTAGGAGACATTATAAACAATGCAGAGGCAACCGGCCGAGTAGCCAAATGGGGCATTGAGCTGGCAGCCTTCGACATTAAATACCAGCCAAGGACGGCCATAAAATCCCAAGTTTTGGCAGATTTTGTTGCCGACTGGACGGAAGCAATGGAAAAAACACCAATGCCGGAGGCCGAGTACTGGATCATGCACTTTGACGGATCCAAGATGAAGAAAGGAGCTGGGGCTGGCGTAGTCTTAAAATCTCCTAAGGGAGACACGATGGAGTACGTGTTGCAAATACACTTCAACGCCAGTAATAACGTGGCAGAATACGAAGCTCTGCTTCATGGCTTGCATATTGCAAAAGAAATAGGAGTAAAGCGCATCTTGTGCTATGGCGACTCGGATTTGGTGCAGCATCAGCTCAACCAAACCTGGGACGCAAAAAGCCCTATAATGGCCGAATATCGGAGAACGGTAGACGAGTTCGCCATCTGTTTCTTTGGATTCGAGGTCCTCCACATCAAAAGGGAGGAAAACTGGAACGCGGATGCGCTAGCCCGCATGGGATCAGAAAGGGTAAAAACTTTACCACCAGGAGTATTCGTTCAACACTTACACGAGCCGTCCATAAAAGGTGGAGACGTTGATTACCGTCTGGCGTCTGAATCAATTGAAGTCATGATCGTTAAGCCGGACTGGACAATTCCGTACTTAAACTTCTTAGTCAATCAGAAGTACCCGGAAGGAGCAGACGAAGTCTTGCAAAGACAAATACAGCGTCGATGCAAAGGATACGCGGTAATTGACGGCTGCTTATATAAACACAGTACTTCTGGAATTTTTCAGCGGTGCATCTCACCAGAAGAAGGAAGAGAAATACTGGAAGAAATCCATGCCGGCGATTGCGGACATCATGCAAAATCAAAAAGCATAGTCAAAAAAGCATTCCGCGCGGGGTTTTTCTGGCTAACAGCCAAGACAGATGCCGAGCATATAGTTAACACGTGTGCAGGGTGTCAATATTACGCTAAGCAGACCAATTTGCCGGCCCAAGCACTTAAAACTATCCCCATTACGTGGCCGTTTGCGGTCTGGGGGCTAGATATGATGGGACCGTTCAAAACTGCAAGAGGTGGACTTACTCATTTGCTAGTAGCAATGGATAAGTACACCAAATGGGTGGAGGCCAAACCCATCAAAAAGCTGGATGGTGCAACTGCTAGAAATTTCATCATCGACTTGGTGATGAGATACGGTGTGCCACACAGCATAATAACCGACAACGGGACAAATTTCTCCATCGGAGAGTTGGCAAGATATTGCCGACAAACGGGAATTCGCCTAGATCTAGCATCTGTGGCACACCCGCAATCCAATGGACAGGTTGAGCGAATGAATAGCTCAATCCTGCAAGGAATACGCCCAAGACTCGAAACTCCTCTTCACAGAGCAGTCGGAGCATGGGTAGAAGAGCTACCTTCCGTGATTTGGAGTATAAGAACGACGCCAAATAGGTCGACTGGGCAAACCCCGTTTTTCCTAGTTTACGGCGCGGAAGCTATTCTCCCAACAGATATGATCCATGATAGCCCAAGTGTGCAAGATTTCGACGAATTAGAGGCCGAAGAGGCACGACAGGATGCCGTTGATCTCCTAGAAGAGGAAAGAGAGCTTGTGCTTCAAAGATCCGCCATTTACCAGCAGGGTTTGCGACGTTACCATAGTCGGAAAATCAGGCATCGCTCTTTTAAAGAAGGTGACCTAGTGCTGAGGTTGGTGCAGCAAAGGAAGCACAAATTAGCCCCAGTATGGGAAGGGCCATTTGTCATAAGTAAAGCCATGAAAAATGGATCGTACTATCTTGTTGACATTCGAGATACGGAAGACGATCCCGAGAAACCGAATCGCAAAAGAAAGAGAAAGATAGATGATGAGCTAGGAGAGACAAAAAGGCCTTGGAGCATCCAGCAGTTACGTCCCTTCTATACTTAGTTCAATATCTATGTAAACATCTTTTGAGATCATGAAATAAAGTTGTTGGAATTCTGATATCCATGTTTTTACAAGTTCACTATAGTACAAAGCATGATTCCACTTTATCTATTTCCCAATGATCTTACAAAATACTCAATGTTAACCCGAATTGTGCCTGTGTGCTCGGCGTTAAAAAACTGAATGATTTCAGCCTGCTAATGGCTAAAGGAAACTCGGATTGTGCCTGCGTGCCCAAGTTTCAAGAAAGTTCCTTACAAACCTCTAAGCATTATCTGATCGAATGTATGTTGGGTCACTGGAACTAGTTAGTAAAAATGCCTTTAGTATGATCCATGTTTCCGAGTTTTAACTGATTGGTTATACCCAGTTACTCGCCATGACGATTCATAATGCTATCGAGCCATTTCAAACACTAAAGACAGTCAAAACACATATGCCAGAGAACTTAGAAGATAAAGGAATAATTCAACCCGACAATCTTGCAAGGAATTTCATAATTCAAATCTGCAAAAGGCGGAGTTCTTGTTTCGACAAATGAAATAGAAGCGTTACAGTATGAATTACAGTGTAAAAATAGCGCTCCTATTATACAAATCTACCATCCAGGATAAATACAGTCCTTCAAGCATCCGAGTCTTCCTCGCTGCTTTCATCTTCGGGGACTGCGGGAACCTCTTCTTCTGGATAAGTGATAGAAATGTTAACCATGGAAGCAATCTTGGTCGCGTGGCCTTTGACTTCATCAAAGATGGCGGTTCACTGATTTTCTGTAACCCCTTGAGGGACACCAGAGGCCACGCGCCAAGATTTCGCATCAGGATAATGCAGACGCATAAGGCCTAGGGCCATGCGCGCACCACCTCGTGCAGCGGAGCGTAGGATGGATTCCTTTGATCCCGCAACTTCCATGATGGCACCCGGAAGTTTGTAAACTTCCGAGAATTCTATAGTACTTGCGGGAAGGAATTTGTTAATCAATTGCATTCCTGCATTTCTGATTGCATTCCATACCTCCCCAAAAGCTCGGATTTTCTCAATCCGAGAAATTCCTGGAATATTCCCTGTTTTGATGACAGAAACAACAACAAAAAAAAAAGTTTAGGCCACAAAATAAGGAAAGTGAGACATGGATAAATTGGTAGAAGGAACTAACTTACCAAGAACCTTATCAATTTCGGTGCCTTCTTTCATGCGCGGGAATAACATACTTTTCAAATCATGGATAATAGATTTATCTTCTGCCGCTTGCAAAGAAGCCTTGGATTGAGCAATCCCAAGGGCCAAATTACTGGCTTCCAGGTCTTTTTGAACTTTCATAAGTTCCTTGCGAAGGCTTGAGTTTTCTGCACGGAGCCGAGATGCATTGCTAGCATCCTTCGCTACTTTTTTGGCTTTAGCTAAAGCAGCTAGAGGACACAAAAACATTTCGAGTTTATGAAAATTCGGAAAAAATGATATCTGGATAAAAACTGCAGAGAATACATACCTGTTGTTTCAGATGATTGTAGCTGAGATGACGCCAGCTCGTTGCTTTTCAACTCAATAATAGATTGAAGGGTTTTTACTTCTCTACTCTTGAGATTAAGCTTCTAAAAAACTTCCAAGTTTATGGCATCTGCGGAATGCTGAATACGGAAATGAAAGCCAAATGCTTAAGTATGAACAAGCATATGAAGAAACATTAAGAAGAATTCAGGTTTTAAACTTAATGCTTGGGGGCTAGAGGTGTCACCTGGCTCATTCCTCGCAAGTCGGCCAAGCTCTCGTTGAACTCTTTGGCATATTCAGCGAAAAGAATCCCAACGTGATGAAGGCCATCTTGTAAGACCTGGCGAGGGGAAAATATAATATCATTGCAAACAACTAATCCGCCTTGTGGCCAAGTACGAATTAGAGGGGCAGGAGCGAAGAATTTTTTAGCCTCCGGACGAATATATCCAAGATCGTCGAACGGTTCTTCTTTTATCCGGATGTTACTGTCCAAATTGGAGATGGGTTCGTTTCCAGCAATAAGAAGAATCAAGACTGCTGAATCAATATTTCTCGGACAAAGAATATTTGGCGAAAGACGGAGAATCAGAGTTTCGATCCTTCTTGGGGGCTACTGTCGGATATATAGCAAATAGGGGTATAGAAGATGGCAGACAAAGTGCCGGATTACCAGGGTGGCCTAAGTGGTAGTGGGCTTAGGTCCATTAGGCGGCCCAGTAATCCGACGCACAGAAGCCGGATTCTAGAAGAACCCGGATCACGGCCCATGTGATCTGGCTTGGAGGAGAAGACAGATTCCTTGCTTTCCAAGTTACAAGTTACCGTAGTCTTCTAGGTTTCCTATTCTGTAAGCCCTAATCCGGCTATTATATAAAGCCGGACGGGAGATAGATAGATGACGAAGGAATAACAGAGAAGCTCTACGCCAACTCGCCGAGAAGCTCATCCTCGTCGAGTAGCTTAGATCTAAAACCCTCACATTGTAACCCTGTTTACGGGCTTTAGTCCCAATTAGTGAGAAGTGCAGGAGTAGGCACGTCGTACTGTCGCGACGTACCGAACCTGGGTAAAATCCTGTGTTCTGTGTTACTACGCTATCCCGTTACCCCACGTCTCTACCGTAGTCTCATGGCGCCCCCGTCTATGAAAACTACTACGATTTCTCGACACCTTGAGTATGTCCCAACAATGGAGGAGCTCCGTGCCGCCGGCCTCCCCGCAAGCACATTGTACAATCGGATGGCCTCCTCCATCTATGCAAATTGAATGAATAGCTAATCAACAAAGTGAAGCAAGTAGGATACCACATTGTTGAGTAGGATAGTGCATTGTTGAGTAACTAGATGGAACTTACCGAACCCATCTGGGCAGAGCATCCGACAAACTTGTTAATCTCGCCGATGATGCATTGCCACCTATGGCGGAGAGACACCTCATTGCAGTAATAGATGGAGTTCGCATTGAACATTTCGGAGATCCGGCCCCAAAATGAACCATGGTTGTCGAATCCGTTTTGAGCATCGGACGGGGTGGCTAACCACGCTTTGCGCAACAACTTATCATCGACAACATCGTACCTACTCCCTCTAAGAACGACCTACGGGTTCCAGAATTATTTCGTAAAGTAATAAATTGCTACAATCCGCATCCTAATTATTCCAAAACCCTACAATGGTGGAAGGTAAGAATGAACATACTGGTGGAGGAGCCGGCAGTTGTGCGGAAGAGGCCGCACAAACAGAGCAAAGAGTCGCTACCAACGATTTAGCTGTCGGCAATGTGGCTTCCATCTCCGCTCCGGGGCGATTGCCCACCTCCTCCTCCACCTCCGCGGACGCATCCAAGTACATATCAGCATATCCGCCCCCGGAGTTGGCCATCCGTGCAGCTCTACGGGCGGACAAGAGTGACAATGGATTGGAGCCGAAAGGGGATTGGAGGAAATTGAGAGGTAGGGTTTCATCCGTGGTGGGGATTGAGTTGATATAAGTAGGCTCAGAGCGGGCCGTGTCGGACGTGGCGGCCTGTCCGGGCGCGTCCGGACCGCCCCAAACCCTCCTCACATATGGGCTGGTTTTGGGGTGTGCTGGACCGCCCGGATGTTTGGGCTGAGTTTGGGGGGCACTTATGTGACGTGATCACACGCTCATTGGGAGACCCCAAGCGGAAGGTATGATGCAGTCTAGAGTAAGTTTTCCCCTATTGAAGAATTAGAGTTATCGAACTAGTAGGACTTCTAGTCTTGAAGAAGGTTGCTTTATCAACGGCTCCAGAAAATACTGGTGTTGACGGGAGCGTGGAACCTGCACACAAACACAAACTTTCTCTTGCCCCAACTTTCCGGAAGGTTGTCAATCTTCCGGTCTTCCTAAAAACAGGAGAATTAAACGCATAGAGTCTTGGAAAACAAACTAAAAAAATGGGACAACAAGGAAACAATTATGAAAGTTCTTAAAAGAAGGTTTGCAATATGAGGAAAATAGGACCGGGGGACATAGATTCACTAGTGGTGTCTCTCCAAAGAAAACAAACATGTTGGGTGAACAAATTACAGTTGGGAAATTGACAAATCATGAACGTATAACAATAGTATTATGACGAGATAAAGTTCACGGGTTCTAACATTGTAGGCATTACGTCAAAGTATATGGACCGCTATCCAGCATGCATCCATATCTAAATATCCACCTCAAGAAAGTTATCCAGCAAATCACTTGGTATTAAGTTGCAGCAACAAAATGATTGCTATGTGTGCAACAAACAAATGCATTAAGATCAATACGTAATGTAAACAGTGGTCCTGATCCGTAGACAAGAGCACTGCTGCTTTCTCCCTAGTGGCAACAACACATCCTCCCCCCCCCCCCCCCCGCACGTTTCTGTCACTCGAGCGCAGGTAACAAGGAGGCATAAACCCACTATCTACCATATAAACCCTCTCTTGGAGATGAAAACAACTACGTGGCCAAAGTAATCATAAACACCAGATAGCATTGCAAGACAAGATTAAAACTCTCTACGAATATAAGTGAAACATCTCAGATTGACATGACAAAATAATCATAATATCATGGTTCATCGGATCCCAGCAAACACAACATGCACAATTACATAACGGTTAACCCTAAATACCCAAGGCTTTGTCTACGAAAAGTTCTGTAGCCGCCATCATCGTCAAACCTAGTTCGGGAGGGTTCTAAAGCTCTCTCCGGCACCCTGTCGGGAGGGGGAATCATCACCAGAGGGTTCTTCATCACCATGCCTGCCTCCGGAGTGATGCATGAGTAGTTCATCCTTGGACTACGGGTCCATAGCAGTAGCTAGATGGCTGCGTTCTCCTCTTTATGCCACCATGTTTAGATCTTGTGAGCTGCCTAACATGATCAAGATCATCTGTTTGTAATGCTACATGTTATATTTGCTGGGATCCGATGAATATTGAATGTTATGTCAAGTGATTATCAATCTATCATGTTTATTTTGTTTATGATCTTGCATTCTCTCCGTTACTAGTAGATGCTCTGGCCAAGTTGATGCTTGTAACTCCAAGAGGGAGTATTTATGCTCGATAGTGGGTTCATGCCTCCCTTTAACCTGTGCTTGAGTGACAGAAACGTGAAGGGTGGGAGATGTGTTGTTGTGATTAGGAAGAAAACAACAATGTTTTCATTGTTTACATTACACACTTTACTTAAAGCAGTAGTCTATTGCTTGCAACTTAATACCCAAAGTTTGATTGGATGACACTCTCAGGGTGGATTATTAGTCATAGATGCAGTTGGATAACGGTCTATGAATTATGTTGTAATGCCCGCATGAATAACATAGTAATCATCATGTCATGTATATGCACTATGGTGCAGCCTTTATATTTGTCAATTGCCGAGCTCTAATTTGTTTACCCAGCATGTTATCTACCTTTTAGGGAGAGACACCACTAGTGAACTTTGGACCCCGGTCCATTCTTTTACACTGATAATACAACCACTACCATCATTGTTTTCTTTTCATTCACTATCATCATTGTTCTCTTTTCATTTACTGCAAACAAGTACTATTTTCCACACTATACATCTAATCCTTTGTGTTAGCAAAACTGGTGAGATTGACAACCTTACTGTTTCGTTGTGGGCAAAGTATCTTGATTGTGTTGTGTAGATTCCACGTTGCTGCTGAGCCTGGTAGCGCGCCCTGCCAACATCAGCTGTTATCAACCTTCAGAAGTGATTTCTTTCTCCTACTGGTCGATTAAACCTTGGTTTCTTTCTAAGGAAAACTTGATGTTTTGCTCTTCATACCTTGCTCTTGGGGTCTCCCAACGAGCGTACATCTACGCGCATCAAGCCTGTTTTCTAGCGCCGTTGTCGGGGATTTCGATGTCTTCAAGAGCAAGCAACCTCCCGTCATCTACACACCAGCTGTTTTCTGGTGCCGTTGCCGGGGAAAAAGAGGATTTCTGCAAGGGGAGTCTCTCACATCCAAGCTCTTTACTTTGTATTTGTTTTGCCTAGTTTATTTTATTTTGTCTTGTTTGCTTCTCTATATCAAAAACACAAAAAAATTAGTTCCTATTTAAACTTTCCTTTATGTCTATTCATGTCCTTTTTACCATGTCACCTGAGGAAATGATCTTCACTTTCAAACAGGGGAGTGAGGAGATTTATAAAGAAGCTTGGTCTAGATTTTTTATTCCTATTGTAAAACTGAACCTAAAATTACTCTAAGCCTGTTTCTTCGTAGTTTTTACTTTGGTCTTGTTCTTTGCTATATATATGCTTTAGATATTGTAGTAGGAGGAGATTTCCATCATTATGATGGGGATCAAGCTTTTTATGCCATAAAAAAATTGATTGCAACCTATAGCTCACCTAGTAAATCTGATATAGCCCTCGCAAGAGTTCATGCTAGATTAAGCACTCTTGAGACACATATATCTTTCTTAAAAGAAGGTTACAATCATATTCGTGAACATTATGATTATGTCCCAATAAATTTTCAAGCCTCGAATATGATCCCTACAGTAAAAGTTGTTATACATGGTGAAACTTTTCATGCTCCTTGTGATATTATGTATGAATTTTGTTTAATGCCTAAAGAGATTTACGAATCTTTGAGTCTTTGTTGACTTTCTGAGGGAGGAGAAGGAATACCTCTTGCCAATAATGCCATTATATTTCCCATTGGGATAGGTGAAGGAGTGTTTACGAAACTCCTTAGAAGAACGGTATCCACTGATTATCATGTTATTGAATGTGTAGCAGAAGGCCAAATTACTCTTGTAAGATCTCTGCTAAAGCTCTTGGGAGCGACTATTGATATGGGAAAACGCACCATGAATTTCACTCCATACCGTGCTTCAATCATCATCTCCCTAAAAGTAAGAATAAGGGTAAGAAAGGTAAACGCAAGGCTCGTGGTCTTGTTTTTGGATGCTTCTTCACTTGAAAATACTTGATTCTTATTTTCTGGGCCTAGCTAAAAGGCGTTAAAGAAAAGCGCTTCTTGGGAGATAACCCATGTTTTTATATTTGCAATGTTTTCTTCTGTTTTTTTAGTCAAGGTGTTGTTTACTTCTGTAGCAACTCCTTTGTATCTTTATTTTCTCGTATTTGTTGCACCAAGTAAAGTCTCTAGTCAAAAGTTGAAGTTAGATTTGTATTTCTGCGCAAGAACACTGCTGTCCACTGTTAAATTCGTATAAATTCACAGAAAGATCAAAACCACCTGAAAAAAATTGTGCTTAATCCTCAGCTATTTCCGAAACTTTTTCTAGTTCTGAGTTTTTTATCTGAGCAACGTAAGTGCCTCGAAACAATTCGTCTGATAGGTTAAACCCAGTCACCTGGTATGAAGATTACGTACTATTGATCCATTTCAACACTAAGGACAGTCAAAACATATAGACCAGATAACTTAGAAGGCAAAGGAACTAAAACCCGAAAGAACTTGCAAAGATATAAATTTTACTGCAAAAGGGGGATACTTGTTTATACAAATGATAGATAGCATTACAATGGATATTACATTGAGAGAATAGTAATGCTTCTATTTTTTCCTGCTAACTACTCAGGAATCAGGCGGCCTCCTCAGATTCCAAGTCCCCCTCTTTGCTGCTAGGGTCTTCGGGAGTTGCTAGAATTTTCTCCTCCGGGTAGAAGGTGGAGATCGACACCATGTGCGCTATCTTTGTAGCGTGCCCTTTGACTAAGTCGAAGATGATGGCTCGCTGCGCTTCCGTGTATCCTTGGGGGATACCAATCGCCACGCGCCAGGACTTGGCGATGGTGTAGTGCATACGCATTAGCCTAAGGGCCATGCGCGCACCACCGCGAGCTGCGGAACGGAACCAGGACTCCTTTTGGTTCGCCACCTCCTCGATCGCTTCCGGAAGTTTTCTAACTTCCGAGGTTTCTCCTGCTTTGTCGGGAATGTACTTGTCGACAAGTAACATTCCCGCAGTCTTCAGTGCGGCGAAGATCCTTCCGAAAGCCCGGATTCTGTCAATCCGGGTAAGAAAGGGGTTTCCCTCTGTTTAAATCAACAAAGAAAAGTTAGAAAAATAGAGGAGAAAAAGGAAATATACTGTAAAAAGTATAAGGAGAAAAAATCCGGTAAAAGACTAAAATCTTACCGAGGATCTTGTCTATTTGAATGCCTTCTTCAAGGGGTTGATTTAGCGCGTTCTCCAGGCCGAGGATGGGGGCCTTGTCCTTCTCAGCCTGGGCAGATGCCTTGGACTCGGCGATCCCGATAGCCAGTTGGCTGGCCTCCAGGTTCTTCTGGAGCTTTGCATTGATTTTGTAAAGCTCTGATTTCTCCTTGCGGAGGTTCTCTGCATTGCCAGCGTCTTTAGCTATTTGCTTGGCTTTCGCCAAAAAAGCTAAAAAGAAAACAAGGTTGAGAAACCAATACTCGGAAAATGACTTAGAAAATTTCAAGCAGATCAAATGGCAAAACATTTACCTGCCGAGTTTTTCAGCTCCTGCTGAACGGAAGCCAACTCCGAGTCTTTGTCTTCAAGAATTCTAAGGAGATTTTTTACCTCCTTGTTCTTTATGGTAAGTTTATTGAAAACTTTCATGTTCATTGTCTCGGCAGTTTGCTGAAACACGGACAATAGAAGTAACGCTTAAGTCAAAAAACAAGCAAGAACATGAAGAAAGCATTCAGTCAAAAAAGAATACAATTGGCTAAATGCTTGGGGGCTAGAGATATTTACCTGACTCATTCTTGTAAGACTTGCCAGATTTTTGTTAAATCCTTTGCGTATTCGGCAAAGAGAATTCCGACGTGGAAAAAGCCGTCTTGTATGACCTGCCGGGGCGAGAACACGTAATTATTCCTAACTATAAGCCCGCTTTGCGGCCAGGGACGGATTAAAGGAGTTGGAGCGAAGTACTTTGTCGCCCACGGATGAGTATACCCGTGATCGTCAAAAGGATCTTCTTTTACCTTGAAGTCTTTGTCAAAAGTCGGGATGGGCTCCTCCTCTGGAACGTGCGAAGGGCCTCCCACTTCAGGCTCCACCCTTTTCCTTGCGTCCGACTCGGGCGCAACGGTCTGGCTGGAATGCAAGGGGTATTCTCCCTCCCTTACATCCGAGTTTTCTTCCCCCGCAGCTGTCGGAGTGTCTGGCGCAGCTGCGGGAGACGACTTTGCTCCTCTTTGAACAACATCCTTGTGTTTCTTCCGGCCCTTTACCTTCAAAGTGGTAGGGGCAAGGCTAGAAAGGAAAAACAAGGAATTCCGAGAAGTAAGATTCCGAGAAACGAAAAACATGCGATAAAAAGCATAGAAAAGAAAGAACCCGGGATTTTTACCTGGAAGTTGCGACGGAGACGCCGTCAAGGTCGATCACCTCCTGGGTAGCGGAGGGCTTCTTCCGTTTTCGTCCGCCTGCAAAGTTGGCACGCAACGCGTCCAACTCGGCATCCGTGGCGAGCTCCTCCCGAGGAAGATCGAGAATCTGCAAGAAGAAGGAAAGTCCGGGTAAGGCAAACATCTGAGAAAAAGAAAACTCAGAAAAGTGCCCAAAATGACAAAAACATAACTTTGGAGCTGGGTTTTCCGCGATGTACATTGGCCGGCTCTCCTCGTATTGATCACGAGTTGAAACCAGCCGATTGAGGCGTTTCTTCAAATCTTTCTTCGACAAAGACTTATTCGTCGCCCTCATCGCGTCTTCTGGGCCCATGTACTCACACTTGAGCCGGGGTCCGCGGTGAGCCAGAGGATGGATCCGCCTTTCGAGCCAGCATAGGACAGTGTCTACACCGGTATGAGGAGGGAAGGCGGAAACAAGCTTGGCGATTCGCCGCTTGATCCTCATCAGATCCGTCGGCAGACTCTGGACCGCGTCCACCGCCCAATTATCTTGGGTAGTGGCCGCGGAATTTATGAAAGGTGGAATCCCTGTTTCCTTTCCAGGAAACGGGACGTCTGAGTGATAGAAGAAGGAACCCGTCCAGAATTTGACGGATTCCGAAGTTTTGATTTTCGGCAACCAATCTTCCCTAAACCTACGTAAGGTAAAGAAGATGGTCCCGCAAGTTGGGAGGGCGTCCTCAGAAGGGTTCCGCTTAGCCCCAAAACAGTACTGCCAAAAATCTAGCCTAGGATCTATTCCTAAGTACCCCTCGAACAGGGCCTGAAACCCAGCTAGGTAAAGAATAGAGTTTGGAGGGAGATTATGCGGCTGGATTTTGTAGTGGTCTAAGACCTGAAGGAAAAAGGAGGATAGCGGAATTCCGATACCTTTGTTGATGTGCGACGCAAGGAGGACTCGTTCACCGGCTCTTGGCGAAGGCTCGGTGTCGTCGGCGTCATACCGCCATTTCCCTTTGTGGACGAACCCCTATTTCTCCATTGCCGGAAGGAGGGAGGGAACCACGTTGCAGTGGCTCCAATTCCCGACATTTTCTTCCTCTTCTTCCTCCACTCCGGCGGTGGCGGAAGCGGAGGCCTCCTCGCCGCCGGGAGTGACGTTTTCCTCCGCGGGCGCGGAGAAGAGGGGCGGAGGAGGAACGGAAGAGGAGGACGACACTGCAGTTCCAGCCGCGGGAGCTAGATCCCCACGGACTGAGATGTTGGAGGTCTCCTCCGGCGCGGTCGCCGCCGCACGGACCGGCGAGTCGACTTGCGGGTCGATGTCATTGATGATGGAGTCTATGTCCACGGCGGCGCTCTCCAAGTCTAAGAGGCGGGGAGATTCTCCGGTGGCCATTTGGTGGTGGCGCGGCCGTGAAGATGAACTTCCGATGGTGTTTTCCAGGGAAAGCTAGGAGTTCGTTCTCTTCGCTCGTTCGCTCGCTCTGGTTGAAGTGCTCAGGGGGCTTGAGGAAGGCGATGAACGGAAGAGGAGCCGGAGGCCCCGAGGCGGCTATTTATAGCCGAGGAGCGCTGAGATTCGTTACAACAACTATTTTAGCCGTTGGATCATCGACGCGTGTCACGCCCGAGATTTCCGGGAAATAAAGGGACAGAGTGGTAATTGTTATCTCCTCGTTTCACGCGAGAATCTGTCAGGAGATACGTTGCAGGGTTTTGACTGAACCCAAACGTCCGTGATGTCAGCACGATTTTATCGCTGATTTCACGAAGTTCCTTCTCCGCGAAGGCTTGTGATGGGGGATACTTTCGGATATGTACCGATTAGGGGTGTATCCGGCATTGGTCTAAAGAGCCGGATTACCATGGTGGCCTGTTGGTAATGGATCACGGTCCATTAGGCGGCCCAGTAAGCTGATGCGCAGGAAGCCAGATTCTAGAAGAAACCGGACCACGGCCCAAAGTGGTGCGGCTTGGAGGAGAAGACGGATTCCTTACTTTCCAAGTTAGATACTTTTCATAGTCTTCTAGGTTTCCTTTCTGTAAGGCCTAATCCGGCTATCTATATAAAGCCGGACGGGAGAGACGAAAGACATAGACAATTAGCTAGAAGCCAATTCGCCGAGAAGTTGATCCTCGCCGAGTTACTGAAACCCTACTCACATTGTACTTTGTAAACTTCAGGCTTCAACCCTGATTTAGTGAGATTGCAGGAGTAGTAACGTCGCCTAGTTGCGTTGTACCGAACCTAGGTAAACTTGGTGTTCTCGATTGTCGTACTACCACGTTCCCCCACGTCTCTACCCGTAGACTCATGTCACCCCCGTCTATGATCCTTACCACGATCTTTCGACAGTGTGTAACATCCCAAGTATGAAAATGTCCCTTAGAATGTTTGATTTCTTGTTTAATTAAAGTATTGCATCATGTCATCATATTGCTTTCATGTGTGGATTCTCAAAATTCAACTAAATTCAAATCACTTATGTTTTCACACTTGGTCTGTTACAACCTTTTCAAATAAAACAATCTAATCTAATAAGTTATTTGTTTTCCATAAATTTGAATTTGCAACAATTAATTTGGTGGAATTTCAAACCTTTTCAATTATTGCAAAATTCACTCAAATTCATTTGAATTTCAAATAGCAACAAAAATTTGAGATTTTGAAAAAAAAAAGTTTGTGCAACTGGGCATTTTGAATTCCCAATGCATAGAAAATTATTTCATAATTTTCTCACTTGAAAATCTACCTCAAATTCCTTTTCTAATTTCCTTTTTACAAAAAAAAAGAAATCCAAAGCAAAGGAGGGAGACATGCTAGCCAGCCCTTTATCTTTTTCCCCCCCCAGCCCACAGCCCACTTCCCCTCTCGCTGGCCCGATACCCTTTCGACCCGGTCATCCCCTACCTCCGTACGTTCGGTGCTGTCGTCACCATGGACAGCGACCTGCTGCCCAACCTCCTCCACCCGATTCTCCCCCCCTCCTATATCTATCCCCAACCCGTGGAGAAACCCTATCCTAGCCCCTAACCCTAGCCCTAGCGCCGCCATCCTCTTCCTCCCCTCCATCTCCCTGCAACCTCCTCTGTATCTGTAGCTGAAACTCAACAGGAAGCCTCCTCCTCCTCCGGTGGTCGCCGGCCGTCCGGGCCCCCTCCGGCCGCGGTGAGGGCGGGAATGGAAAGCCCTCACCGCGGGCTTCCTCCTCCACCTCGCGGCAGCGGCCGGGAGGCTCCACAGCTCCGGCGCCATCCCCTCCAATTCGCCGTCTTCTCCTCTGTTCTGCCCGATGCGCCTGCAGGTCTACAGAAGGTGACCGATTTTCCCTCCCCTCTCGCTACCCTTCCTCCATCTCCCTCCGACCGCAAGCACGAGCAGCACTCACCAACCGCACGCACCCCACGGCGCCCTCCCGCAGCAGGCAGGCGATCATCGTGGATCGATCCTTGCAGCGATCTGTCACCGCACCTGCAGTTAGCTGTCAGTTAAACAGCTTAGCTGTATCTTATCCCCCCCACTGCCCACTTCCTATCACGAACAGCACACTACCCTACTGGCAGTAACCACAGCGCGCACCCGCGAGGTGCAGGGTTCGATCCCCAGCCCCACCTTTTTCCTGTTAATTTTTCCGAGGTGGATTCGGTGCAGTTCTGAACCCTAACCTCACCCCGCTGCACTATCTGTCAACACAGCCGCACCCACCCCACTGGTTAGCAGCACCCAGCGCCAGCAGGAGGTGAGGGGTTCGAGTCCCCCCTCCCACAATAAAACCAAATCTTTTTTCCATTTGTTTTGGTACTGCACAAACCCCAGTAATCACAACCAAGCCCCTGTATCTTTAATTCTAGTCCCTGTATATTTATTTTTCTAGTCCCTAGTGAATTAAAAATGGTAGATTTGCACCCTAACTTGTAAAATGCATAACTAATTCATCTAAACTCCAATTTTAACTTTTTAAATATGTTTTCTGTCCCAAATTAAATGTTCTATCCAAATATAAAATTTGTTTACTGTTTTGAATATTTTAAATTGGTGCAATATTTGAATTCTTGTTTAATTCACTTAATTTTGCAAAATTCATAACTTGGGCATAAAAATTCCAAATTCAACAAACTAAATATGTTTTCCAATCAAATTTTCATGCACTTTCCAAATATAAATTTTGTTTGCTGTTTTGAATTATTTAAATTGCCGAAAACAACTGTTTCTTTTTTAATGCATTTAAAATTGCCAAAATAATAACTTGCTCATTTTAAATCCAATTTCAACAAATGAAATATGTTTTCCATGCAAAATTAAACCACCTTTTCAAATATAAATTTTGTTTCATGTTTGAATAATTAAAATTGGTTAAATGATTTAAACCTTGTTTAAATCATTTAATATTGCTAAATTCATAACTTGATCAAAACAAATTCTTTTGGGACATATAAAATATGTTTTAAAACCATAAAAGCATAACCTTTTCAAATATGAACTTCACTCAATGTTTTGAACAAATAAAAATTCAAATAAGTTCATGTTTGAATTAAATTCATTTAATTCTTGCTTAAACTTGTTTAATTCATAAATAATTTATTTGAAATCCTTTTTCAATAAGTGAAACATGTATTCCACCTAAAATTGTGTGTTCTTTCCAAATATGAATTTTGTTATCTATTTTGAATAATTTAAATCGGTGAAAACAACAAATGCTTGTGTGACACCTTTAAGTAACCAAAATTCCAAAACTTAATAAATGAATTCCAAAACTTGGTAAACCTTATTTCTAATTGTTTCTATTGTTGTTATTTTGTTGTTTTCCTCATCCATGCATCATGCTAATTAACTTACACATGATGATTAGTTGTAGAACAATTAATTCAACCATAATTCATGGGCCTTCCATATGCAATCCAATTGCATAAGGGTCCATTTAATCATGTTGTTATCTTGTCAACTAGTTTATTTTGATGCATCAATTAAATGGTCATGCATCATCCCATGTTTGTGCACTATGCCATGATATTGATTGTTTATCTTTCTGCATTGTTTGTTTGCTTCTTCTCGGATACACGACGACGTTGAGACCGACGATACTTACGACACCCCTTCTAAGGAGTTAGCTCAGTACCAGGCTACTGGGTTTGCAGGCAAGTTATCACTCACATGAACCATCGTGTTCCTTTCAACATTGGATACCGATACTTTTCCGTTGTCTATTCTGCTAGCCCTATGAATAGTTGCTTCTGTTACGAACCTATCACATGTATCCTTTAACCCTGATATTGCCTCACCTCCATACCTATAACCATTGCTTGTTGCCCGTGTCTTACTAGCATGCTTAGCTTGTTTTGCTCGAGTCTGTTACCCGTTACTTTCTGTTACTACTTCATTATGTTCTGGGGGCTCGATGTTAAACAATGAATCATGCTAATGTTATTGTTAATAATAATTTGATGATAAGGCACCGGCAGGAGGCCCTGTGTGGTTTTGAGGCCTGCTAGTGTCGACCCTAATAGGAAAAGGGTCTTGTCTACTGATCCATGATGAGCGCACTACCCGCATGTGGGAAGCGAGTATGGGCGCCCCCCTCAATTTGATTCGATTCGCATCTCGTCCAAATCGTCTCATTTAGTTCGTATTTTCCATTTGCCGCATGCATGTTTTTGCGAGACCAGCGCAGGGTGGAACTTTTGTAGTCGGCATATAGGGGGACACGTTCTTAGAGTGCTATGAGGGTCCATTTTCTTCTGGGCTCGATTAGCCGTGCGCCCAAGGTGCTTTGGGCTTGATGCGAAGAAGAGTTGAGTTGTGTAGAGTGCCCCGCTTGGTGGGAGGCATCCCATCTGGCGGGTTATTCTTGCGTGTACGACCAAATTGGTGCAACCCTGCAGGGAAAATCTTCTCGAGAAGCCGTGTTTTCCGCGGTTATGGACTACTTGGTGAAAGTACTGCCTAACAAGTACTCAGGACAACTTAAACCTAATGATTAACAACCTTACACCCAATGATTAACAACTTGACTAGCAATAGGCTTATTGACACAATAACCTGAACCATCCTTAATCCAACTGTGTGAGTTATCCTCGGATTGCTTCTTTGGATAAGGGGCGAGATCCAGGATGGGTTTGTTTGGAGGTAGTTATAGTTGGTTACGATACGCGACCTTATCTCTTTTCTGTTAGCCGGAAGTTGTAGTATGTTCTGTAGTTGGTTAGAGCAGCCAGTTGCAGCATCTTTCATATCCCTTTTCTTCCGTTGAACCCAAAGCATCTGTGCTTGGTGTTGACGGGTTACACTTTGGTGAACTGTGAGTCTTGCTTGCCAGTACGTTTATGTACTGACCCCTTTGGGGATGTGGTTTCCGCAGACTACGTTTCCGAGGATCCCCATGGTGGCTACTACGTGGAGTATGACGAGACTGCTGACGAGTAGATAGCGGACCCGGGCAGGATCCGAGACTACGTGGATGGGCTCCGTCTTTTCGTTTCCGGCCTCTTAGGCCTATTTGGATCTTGTCTGTACTCAGACCTGTTGAATGCTTCCGCTGTGATGTAATGATGATATGTTGGGACATGTGTCCTCTGAATGATTGTATTTGCTATCTCTGCTCTAATGAGAGCTATTTGCAACTTATTTCAATCTTTTGTGTCGTAGAGATCTGTTGTGATATCGCTTGTTCAAACGCCGTTGACGTACCATGTGTGTATGTTTTGAAGTACGTCAACGGAAGTATCTGGATTTCTACGGGATGGTTTGCGCAGACGATGAACAGTAAGAGAATGGTTGTCACACGTTTACGTGTTGGCATGCTCATATTGAGATGCGGGTGCCGGTATGCCCCGTAAGCCATGTATCTACTGTTTAACGGACTGTGAGTATCCCCTAGAAGTCCGGGTGCGACACAGTGTCCTTATGGATCCGAGAGTTTTTCAACATGTTTGATTTTCTGTATTTCCTTTAAGGTTTTTCGAGCGTTTCTATTTTTTGACATTTTCTGTAATTCATAGACTAATAAACAGAAACTGGCACTCCACACTAGATTAATAGGTCAATTCAATAAATGTTATAAGATCATAGTAAAAATATGTTTCAGTTGTATAAAACAATAAAAAAAATATAGATACATTTGACATGTATAAGTGGAATTATCTCTTCAACCATGTAATCTTATCCACAACATACGCTTGCGCGTCTAGTACTGCAAATAGGCTTCCCTATATCCAGATCTAGTGTTAGACAAACTAATTGAAATTGAGCTTTGCTACTCTTCCTCTGAGTAAATATCAATCAAGACCTCCTATGTAGATCATATATATCTCCTAGCAACCACTCTTTCAGAGGGTGGTTCAAATAGACTATCTAATCTACCACTGGGAGATTCTATTGGATCGGTGAGAGAAAACGGCTTCGACAAGGGTAAGATCGGCTTGATTCGTGAGATCGGAAAGCTTTCTCTTTGGAGTTTGTTGCCGGGTAATCAAAACTGGATAGGTTTTGCCATTCTTCTTCACTCGACTTGATTTGTGTGCTTTCCCCAACGTATTCTGGGAAACCCCTTGTTCCCATTGTTTGTTCTTCAAGTTCATTGCGTCTATCCGTGAAGATCGAACTACCTTTAAGGTAGCACCCTCGTCATATGGTCCCGCATCTATCTTATATATACGGTAGTTCTCTTTCTATTAGTTCATCGAAACACAAAACTTAATGCCTTTTCTGCGAAAAATGATTCAAAGCCAAGAGTGTCATACACACAATTGCGTCGCTGCTCGGCCTCCTGTCTATCTAAACTTGCTTCGTTGACCCGCAATCATTCATTTTCTATATGGACAAATAACATATCAGCGTTCGACGAAAAGGAGACCATACTGGTCGGTCATGGCGTTAAAGGGACATACCAACTGTCAGCAGTTAACACGACCATTGTAAGTCGATAACCAGAAATATAAAAAATGGACTGAGCTTCCACAGACGGACAATGCAAAGTTTGTGCTCCCCTTACCAAAAGCAAACTCCTCTTTAGCCCGTCACATCCTTTTCCGTCAAGCTGGCGGATGCGCAGCACGAACTGCGTACGTCCTCCTCGTTTCGTTCACCGATTCATCTTGGTCTTGGGCATCAACCCGCCCGGTTCGTTCGCTCGCATGTACAGTACAGACATCCATATACTATTGTTTTGAGCGGACATGTGCATAATAATGTATGCGTAGGCTGTAGTAGCAGCTCGCACAGCTGTATAAAAAGATCAACTGCCTGCTTGCATCACGTAGTACTACGCGCAATAATGTATACGCAGGCGTCAGAAGCATCCAATACGTGGCCGCAGCTAGGAGCTCCAGCCGGGGCGTAGCCGGGGGCGGATCCGGCAGGCCGAGGACGGTGGTCCGTCCGTGCCCAGGCACATGCCATCCTCCGCAATTAACCCGGTGCTTTGCGCGTTCGCTTGATCATTGCTGTCGCGCGCGGTCGTTTCACAGTCTCAACCGTGATCGGGGGAGCAGAGAGACACCGGATTCGTGCTCCTCCCCACGCCACGGGGCCGTGCCGCGCGCCTGTGCGTGCGTGACGGCCGCGGCCACCGTGTCTGTCGGCCGGACGCCGGAGGATGCGTTTCCGCGTTCGTTCCGCTGGATGCGCGCCGGCAGGGGCATTGGCATCGGATGCCGGCCGGGGTTTAGTGATGAAGTGGTGTGGCGTGAGATGGTCCTGGCACTCGGCATGTGGCGCTGCCCTGCTACGGTGTAGTACGCGTTCCTTCCTTTTACGTGCCTGGGTTTAGCATCTTTTCGCTTTTCTCTCAGTGTGCTTTTAGTGCAGATCTGCTTCCTGAAAGGATACCAACAGTAAGACACGGGCTTACTAACCAAGGATTAGTGGCTTCTCTGAGACGATCAGTGTATTTTCAAGTCAATGGCACGTATAGCATGCAGCAGGAAACAGCACAGTACCGTACCATGCTCCTGCTGGAAAACAGGAGCGTAAAACCGAACAACGAACGGCGCTTTCAGATACGTGCCACCACCAGGTTGAACCTTCAAACGAGAAAGAACGCCCCCAAATGAGCCGCCGCCGCTTCCACTGGGACTTTGTCCACTTTCCCGAAACGGCACGATCGGCTACCTCGCCCGCTGACGGCCGGGTCCCGCGGTGGCCGGATTTTGACCTCCCCTACCGGAAAGGGCCAAGGACGGGCGTACGACCAGCCCGACAGTAAACAGTAACCGCGGGTGGTAACAAAACCCAGCAGCAACGACGCACGCAGACGCAGAGGGAGGCACCGCTGCTGCAATAACAACGACGACGCCATCGGCACCAACCACCACCGAGGCAGACGGGAGAGGGGAGGGACCTGTCGCGATTCGGCCGACGACCTCGCGCCACGCCCACGCCCACGCGGGCCTCCCCCGCTGGATCTCACGCCCGTTCCTCATCCGCGCGCCGTTCCTCTTCGCTCTTCTCCTCCTCCTCCTCCCGAGCGGCCGGCGACCCAGCGACCAATTCCTCGCGGCGCCGTCTCGATTCGCCTCGCCGGTCGTCGGTCAATGCGCGCGGGGAGATGAGCGGAGGCGAGGAGGAGGAGGACGAGGAGGTGTTCTACGAGTCGCGGGACCGCGTCCTCTCCTCCTCCTGCTCCTCCACCTCCGCCTCGGACGACGACGACGCCGACCACGCGCAGCGCCGCCCTCGCCGCAGGGACGGCTGCCCGCCGCCGGTCGACGTCTGGACGTCCGAGCCGGCGCCCGTGCAGGAGCGCCGCATGAGGCTGCTCCACATGATGGGGCTCAACGGGGACCCATCCCTCGCGCGCCTCCACATGGGTCGATCGGTCTCCTACGACGGGCCCATGCCCATCCGCCCGGGCGCGCTCTCGCCCATGTCCCGATCCAGATCGGACGGCGCCGTGCCGGCCTCCGCCACGAAGCCGCCGCTCGGGGCCCGCTCACGCCGGACGTCGTCCGGCTCCTCCGAGGCCATGCCGGAGGGCGACGAGGCGGCGGACCCCAGGTGCCTAATCCGGAACCTCGACGACGGCACCGAGTTCGTGGTCAAGGAAGAGTTTGAGCTCCGCGAGCTCGGCACGGGGCGCCACCTCACCATGGAGCAGTTCGAGCTCTGCGTCGGCCGCTCCCCCATCGTGCAGGAGCTCATGCGCCGCCACAACATTGAAATGTCCGCTTCAAACAATAATGGCGCCTCCACTCCCATCCAGAGGTCCAGCTCGGATTCCAGCAACGGCGCCACGCGCCACCACAGGCGGCGCAGTAGTAACTGGCTTCGTACTATCCGCAGCGTCGCTAGCTCCATGGTGGCCGGCTCCCGTGACCGCCGAAGCAGCGATGAGAAGGACACGTCGTCCGAGAAGGCTGGGCGCCGGTCCAGCTCAGCCACGGATGACAGCCAGGATAGTGCTGGCCCCGTGCACCATAGCCCAGAGCCCGTCAAGGTGCGCCCGTACGGCAAGTCGTACAAGGAGCTCAGCGGGCTGTTCACGAACCAGGAGATACAGGCGCACAACGGGTCAATCTGGACCATCAAGTTCAGCCCTGATGGGCGCTACCTCGCAACTGCTGGGGAGGACCGTATCATCCATGTCTGGGAAGTGTTGGAGTTTGAGAGGAGACAAGACGAGAATGGGGCGTGCAATCCCTTTGTTGCAGTTATGTGCAATGGTTCGCCGGAGCCGACGTTGGCGTTGGCCACTATGGATGGGAGCCATTGGGATAAGAAACGCCGGGCAAGGGTCTCACAGAGTTGGAAATCCATGAGCTCCGAACGGCTGATGGTGCCAGAGCATGTGTTCGGACTGTCGGAGAAACCGGTCAAAACCTTTGAGGGGCATTCAGAGGATGTGCTTGATCTCTGCTGGTCCAAGTCGCAGGTACACTAATGTTGGTTGATATTCGTTCTGAAGTCCTGAACTTTTGCTTGTTGAGTAAAATTGTGAACATTCAATTCAATCCTACGACACAATTTCTACCTAAATTTAGAAGACTCTGTTTACCCTCTGTATTTTTTTTTAAAAAATCTTAGTATGTAGATTTTGGGAAGTAACTTTGTTTAATTAAACCTTCCCTGTCATAATTTAGCATTCAACCATGCCAGGACGTAACACCTTGACAATGAGGAGTCAAGGTTTGATATGCATTCAGCTGTTTACCTTTTAGCTTACTGCAAATGATGAACTGAAAGGTAGCAAATCAAATTGTAGTGGTTTTGAAACACAGGCCACGTTGTATGTTGCAGAAGCTGGCGTTTCACCCCCATTTCGAAAAAAAAGGCCACATTGTATGTAAATAGGTGTTCTATGGCTCTAGGCGATTGCTTCTTTGAAATCTGTTCTTCAAAAGGAAGGCTGTAATAATAATGCATAAAAGTGACTGAGCCTGATCTGTTAGCACTAAGACATGACCTGCCATAAAGAAAGGCATGCTTTCCCTAAGCCCATAGCTTGTCAGTTTGTGATCTTACTTGCATCTTGGTACATCTAGTGGAAACTGCTTCAAATGGCAAAGCCAGTTACTCAATTGTACATAAGCATTCCTTCTATGGTGTAATGCTTCAACATTACTCTAAACTTTTAGTTCCCTTTCATTTTCTTATTCGGAACTTAATTAGAAAAATGTGTATTCACGAATGACATGGAGTATTCTAATACTAGGAGTGTTGACCTTTGGAGTTATATTTGTTACCTTGTCATGACACAAGCTAGTCAATTTAACTACATGATGGGTTGAGACTTTAGAAGACCACTTTGCTTTTGAGGTTTCCTATAGTAGGTATTAAACACCAGAAATGATATATAGCTCCATCATCTGTTGGATGCAAAGAATTCTACAGTGGATCTTCAGAAATATTGTTGCACCTAAAATGGCGATGTCATGAAGTTTGTTTGACCAAGTGCTGTTGCATCAATGTTATAAACATATCATAATATGAAGTTTTGCAAACTTTTGTTGCCCACGCAGTCACGCGCTGTACTAGTATGTTCGAGCCATAGTCTTTTGGAATACATCAGTACTGATGTAATTCCTTTAAGGCGAAACTAGGTGTAGGTTTTAATAAAGGTAAAATGCACCCTACTCTTGTTATTTTCATTGACATGACAAGGTTACAGCAAGACAATCTTTCAGAAAAAAAAAATTTGCCCTCTTCTCACTACTACCATTTGCTCCATATTTGACAAAAGGAACGGTTAGCTTGGGTTGTTTGCTAGTCAAGCCATATGTTTAGGATGTCCCAAATTTAGATAGTAAAATGAACTATCTATCATATCCCTTTATTTGTATAACTATGGTCGGGCCTACTTAAGTTGGTGTGTCAGGAATTCCCTCTAGAATGTTTCATGAATTTGGGTTACTACTAATGGAGTTTGAATTAGCTGCTGATCACTCATTATTTCTTATGGTTAGCTACATATCGCAATTTCACAATTTGCAACAATGAGTTCATGACTCCAGTAATGCGCCCAAACTTTTATTGCTACTACTGTTTCAGTCCTGTAGCAATATTTCTTTAGTGCTGGTGTTCTTACAAAAATTCGTGTCTCTTAACTTCTTTTTGATGTGTTCTGCAGTACTTACTTTCATCTTCAATGGATAAAACAGTAAAGTTATGGCACATGTCAAGTGTTTCATGTTTAAAAACGTTCTCACACTGTGACTATGGTAAGGTTTAGATTTCATTAGCAGATTAGCTCTCTCTTTCTCGCTGCCAGCATTGTTCTCAACTTCCCTTTATTGCTTTCAATTTCAGTGACTTGCATCCAGTTCAATCCTGTCGATGATAGATACTTCATTAGTGGTTCCTTGGATGAGAAGGTTCGCATCTGGAGCATTCCAAAACGTGAAATTGTTGATTGGCATGATCTGCATGAAATGGTCACTGCTGCTTGCTATACCCCCGATGGACAGGTTTGTATACTTTAAATGGTTCCTATGACCCAAAAGTTTTTTCTTTTATTGAAGTCTAACACTATTGTTTCGTTTTTCTGAAGAGTGCATTAGTTGGTTCCCACAAGGGCAGCTGTCATATTTATGACACATCGGGTAATCTCTCTCTCTCTCTCTCTCTCTCTCAAGACCATTACAATTTCAAGCTTAATTTTCTATGTTTATTATTTAGGCCTTACTTTCCTTCATAATTGACCTATTCTATCTACTCCTGAACAGATAGTAAGCTTCTGCTGATGAAACAAATTGACCTGCAAACTAAGAAAAAGAAGTCCAGACAGAAGAAGATCACTGGATTTCAGGTGCTTACTTTAAACAGCTTTCGAATATGACACAAGGCACATGCAGATGATAACAATACTGAATCGTAGTTACTTGAATAGTTCTTCCCAGGGAGTTCTTCAAAGGTGCTCATCACGTCTGCAGATTCACGGATTCGAGTTGTTGATGGTTCTGAACTAGTTCACAAGTTTAAAGGTATTAAAATTTTGAGCCTTAGAACTTGGTCGTACCATATTGCTTTTTTCCTTAATAGCTTTGGTTAATAACCTTGATCTTGATGAGTCACCGTTACTTCAAGTCCTACTTGCTACTTATAGTTCTTGTTCTTCAACTCTTGTTTGCTGTATGGAAGTTCTGTTTAGAATAGGGCTGCAGCTGCCAATCATTGTTCGATAATCAGCTTATAAGAAATACAATCCTTGCTGATTGATTGAATGTGAATAGTGAAGACCAGTTTCTGCTGTCATGTTCTTCCTTTCAGCAAAGTGCCAGAACCTGTCAAAATCCAGTTTCTTTGAGTTCATCGGCTGTAAATGTTCAGTACCATGTTAAAATAGCTAGTATCTCTTTCTTTGGGATGGTCTGATATCCTTATATTTCCTCCTAGGTATCATCTGCCTCAATTGCTGGTCAGTATTTCGGATTCAACGGTTTCTGATGCCCTGTTCCCTTTCAGGTTTCCGCAACACCGACAGCCAGATCTCAGCTTGCCTAGCTGCGAAAGGGAGGTACGTGATCTCAGCAAGCGAAGACTCCCATGTGTACATGTGGAGAAATGACGACAGCTCCGAGCAAAGAAGAAGCAAGGGCGTTGTCTCTGTGACGAAATCGTACGAGCACTTCTACTGCCAGGACGTGATGGTGGCTGCTGCGTTGCCATCTACCGCCGGATCAGCAGTGACGTCCAGAACCAACTCCAGGAAGCACGAGGAGCTGGATCGTCTGCTGCACGCTGCACCTGACACACCGCGAGATTCCTCTGATTTCCAGCGACAACAGAGCGGCAATGACCTAAGCACCGGTTCGAATCATAGTGGCGACAGGACATCTGCGACCTGGCCCGAGGAGCTCATGACGCCGACGAAACAGAGCCCTCGTTCCAGCGGTACCAGCGTCCCCAACGGTGCCGGGCAGGCTCCAAGCCGGTCCGCCTGGGGCATGGCGATCGTCACGGCGGGCAGCGGAGGTCAGATCAGAATACATCAGAATTTTGGGTTCCCCGTCAAAGTATAGTTAGCCCTGCAGGGGTAAATTTTGTGTATAGATAGGTGGAGATGAGTGGTTCGGTGGTTGATTGATTTGCGGAGCGGCCTCGAGTCCCCTGAGATTGGGCTTGGCTGCTTCCTAGGTGTGCATGCTCCGGAACTTCGACTAACCTACTACGACGAGTGACGACGACCTTGCATTCGAGGTACCGATTGTTCGTTTGCCCGAAATTGTACATGAGAGTGGAGCACGAGAAACGCTGAGGCTGGCCTGGGTTAGAGAGAGATTTCTCGCCAACAGTCTCTTTCTGATTCCCACTCGAGCCCGCTTTGGCTGTTCTCTTCATTCTTTTTTGTTCTCTTTTGACATGTTCTTGTACGAAGAAAAAAAATATAGGAAAGCAGAAAGAGTTTCATGGTGTTCATTCGTTATACATGTATATATATGAACGCTGGGAAGAAAATAAAATATGAGTTGTGAAGCTTTCGACCTTGCTCCTCGACATGGCCGCCACGGCAGTTGTATTTCTCTTTGCACGCAATGTATGGTCTGTCCTTCCCGTTGCCGGTTGCGCAGCATTTTCTTCTCCCGTTTCTGATGATCGAATATTTGCTGCTAGTTTGGTACCCCGAGGATGGGGCCAAAAACTCCGACACCGCTCGCGGCGGTAGTGCGGCCACGGCAGCAGCCTCAGCGCTACAGGAGATCTCCTGGGATCTGATCCTGACATGACGTGCACCGAAGAGGATGACACGAGATCGTGACACAACAAGGACAAACCGGTGACCTGCAATTAGGCTGGTGCCAATGGGGGCTTTAGGGGGAGGCGGTAGAGCCCCTACCGCCCGGAGGCGGGCGATAGGGGGCGGTAGCGGGAGGCGTTAGGCGGCGGCGGGCGGTGGGGGTACCGCCCGGGCTATAGCCCCTGCCGCCCGGGCTATAGCCCGCATAGGCGGGGCGGTAGCGCGGGGGCGGGGCGGTAGCGAGTGGCGGTAGCGGTGCCAATGGGGGCGATAGCGCGGGCGATAGTGGGGAGAGGAGTATGGTAATGGGGGCTATAGCCCGTGCACTGGCACCGTGCCCGTGAGAGTGGGGTGATAGTGGTGAGAGAAAGTGACGTGGCGGGGGCTATAGCCCGTGAATAGTAGGCGGTGCATTGGCACCAGCCTTAGATACACGATGCGAGATCGTGACACAACAAGTACAGACCGGTGACCTGCAATTAGATACACGAGGCCGACTCAGATACCAGGATAAAAGGTACGGATGAGCTCGGTAGTGGAGCATGACCAAATAATCTCCACCCTCACATCATCTCCACGGGCACCCACCATCGGAACCTCTTTAGGGCGTCGGACCGGCGTCGGACCTGTGTCCGCAAATTTGGTGGGTGTCGCCCACGGCGGCACCCGTTAAACAAAAAAATAAAAATCTTTGAACGTTAAAATTTGCAAATTTCATTATATGTTTGAAATATTTTACATAATTTGAATGAAATTTGGTGGCGGCGGACGCCTAACCCTAACCCTAGCTACGCCTAACCCTAACCCTAGCTGTCCTCGAGAATGACGACCTTGGAGGAGGAGGAGGCGACGTGGCTCGAC
Organism: Alopecurus myosuroides; assembly: GCA_028641055.1. Taxonomy (NCBI): domain Eukaryota; kingdom Viridiplantae; phylum Streptophyta; class Magnoliopsida; order Poales; family Poaceae; genus Alopecurus; species Alopecurus myosuroides. Next base: position 169,209,824 of record CM054059.1, on the reverse strand, counting down.
GAGGGGCGGGCGCGAGGGGTGGAGTTGCTCGAGGCCCCGGAATGGGTCACGTTGTTGGTGGCGTCGTGGCTCCCGGATGCTTCCATCGTCATGAAGTTGATCGTTGTCGGCAACCCCGCCGCCTCCTGCTCCAGCGTGGCCACAGAGTTTGTCGTCGCTGCGAGAAGGTTGGGGCAGTCGCCGTCGAGCGGGCCGCGCAACGGCGAGGGGGGGTTGAAGAGGTCGTCTGATGGCGTGTGAACACACGTTCATTGGGAGACCCCCAAAAGGTCGTCTGATGGCATGTGAACCAAGGTTTAATCGGACCAGTAGGAGAAAAAAATCACTTCTAAAGGTTGTTGACGATGTTGGTAGGGCGCACTACCAGGCTCAGCAGCAACGTGAAACTGCACACAACACAATCGAGATACTTTGCCCCCAACGAAACAGTGAAGTTGTCAATCTCACCGGTCTTGCTGAAAACAAAGGATTAAACGTATAGTGTGGAAAATAATATTTGTTTGCAGTGAATGAAATGAGAACAGTGTTTACAGTGAAAAAGAACACTGTTTGCATTAGGTTGTATTATCAGTATGAAAGAATGGACCGGGGTCCACAGTTCACTAGTGGTGTCTCTCCATAATAGATAAAAAACATGTTGGGTGAACAAATTACAGCTGAGCAATTGACAAATAGAGAATGCACCGTAATGCATATACATGACATGATGACTACTATGATATTCATTTGGGCATTACAACATGATATATAGACCGTTGTCCAACTGCATCTATGACTAATAATCCACCCTCAGGACGTCATACGAGCAAACTTTGGGTATTAAGTTGTAATCAACAGATTATTGCATTAAGTAAACTGTGTAATGTAAACATATCAATTATCCTTAGACAAAGCATTGTTGTTTTACCCCTAGTGGCAACAACACATCCACAATCTTAGAAGTTACTGTCACTCTCCCAGATTACTGGAGACATCAACCCACTATCTAGCATAAATACTCCTTCTTGGAGTCACAAGCATCTACTTGGCCAGAGCATCTACTAGCAACGAAGAGCATGCAAGATCACGAATAACATATATGATAGATCTATAATCAACTTGACATAGTATTCAATATTCATCGGGATCTCAGCAAACACAATATGTAACATTACAATAAGATGATCTTGATCATGTTAGGCAGCTCACAAAATCTAAACATGATGACACAAAATTGGAGAAGACAACCATCTAGCTACTGCTATGGACCCGTAGTCCAAGGATGAACTACTCACGCATCACTCCGGATGCAGGCATGGTGATGAAGAGACCTCCAGTGATGATTCCCCTCTCCGGCAGGGTGCTGGAAAGAGCTTCAGAACCCTCCCAAACTAGGGTTGACGACGGCGGCGGCTACGGAACTTTTCATGGATGGAGGCTCGGGTACTTAGGGTTTTCCCGAGGAAGGCAATATATAGGCGGAAGGGTGATGTCGGTGGGCGCCCAGGGGGCCGACACCACGTGGTGGCACGGCCAAGGGGGGGCGCGCCGCCATATGGTGTGGCTGCCTCCCTGGCCCCCTTCGGGTCTTCTTCGGACTCCGTGTACGTGACAGAAAAATAGGGTCTTTGGCTTTTGTTTCGTCCAATTCCGATAATATTTCTAGAACAACTTTTCTGAAATACAAAAATAACAGAAAATAGGAACTCGCATTGTGGCATCTTGTCAATAGGTTAGTCCCAGAAAATGCATAAAATGCTATGAAGTGTATAGAAAACATGTAGAAGTTGGCATAACATCAACGTGGAACATCAGAAATTATAGATACGTTGAAGACGTATCATCGTTCTCCCACGGCTCCTCCTTGACGGAGGCGCGGGGTTGCGGCTGGTACGGGCAGCGAGGGCAGAAGAACATGCGGCCTTGGGGTCGACGTCGGGTTGGGGAGGAGTAGCGCCATGGGGCATCGCGGATGACAATGCCCGGACCTCCACGGGGTGGAGAGAGGGGTCGTGGCGCAGCCGTGGGGACCGACACCGGCGGCAGCGGCAGGAGCCAGAGTTGCAACACGTTGACCGTCGCGGCGTGCCTCCTCAAGGCTTCGATCGTGCTGGCCACAGTGTGGCCAGTGCGATCCCACCAGCGACGGTTCCCTATGGCGTTGTGCCGCGATTGGAGCACGTCAGGGCTATCGGCGATGACGAGGAACACATGCCGCTCCTGGTCGAGCCGGTCGAACCAGTTGCCCCACTTGTGCTAGTCGTTGTCGTTCTCGGGGAGGCGGCGCTCTGCCGGCGCCATCTAGCTTCGCCAGCGAGCGATGCAGCGGCGAATCTTCTCCACTGTTCCTGGCATCGATGGCACGGGGAGGCCTCCCTGGGAGACGTGACATTCCTTTGGGATGCGGCAATCCGGAGGGGCAAGGAGCCCGTACCGCTACAAGTCCCAGGCGCCGCCAGTGTGGATGGTGTGCCCGCTGATGAGCCCGCAATAGCCGTCCTCCTAGTTGTTGGCTACCATGGAGAGGCGAGGGCGAGAAGATTTGGACGGCAAGAGGGAGAGGGGGGAGGAGGTTGCAAGACACGATGAGAGAAAGCCTCTGCCTTTTATCCCTGGATGAATGGCGGCGACGGTGTAAATGTGACGCGTGGGGAAGGCGCAACACCGACAGCGCATCATCGAAAACGTCGTGTCATGTCACTAGTGTAATTGCGAGGAGGCGTGTTGCAGACCGGAGTCTCGTCGCATTGGAAACCGACGAGCGGTACGCGAATCGGCCTCCTGCACAGCGTCTTTACTCAGCCCCTAGGAAGGCTCCTAAGTTTGGCGGGTGGGCTGGGGGTGCCGGACACAAATTTGATGGGTGGACACATTTGGGGGTGCCACTGTGGCGATTTTTTGGTTGGGGGCCGTTTGAGGGTTGCCAGTGGAGATGCTCTCACCCTAACTTTTATCCGGCATCCTGCTTGTTTTCTAGCCAATACCTTTTGTTTTTCCCATGTTTTCCTTCGTTTTTCGGATGTTTTCATGGACTAACCAATTAACGAGATGCCCCAAGCAAGTTGTGTATTCTGTTGTTTTTCTATTTCAGAAAAGCTCTTAAAGAAATATTCTCGAAAAGGGCTAAAAATCTACAGAGATCGAGTTTTACCCGGAACGAAGACGAAGTCCAAAGAAGAGACAGAGGGGGCCATGGGGGCGCCCAGGGGGTGCCAGACATGACCCCACCCTAGGCCACGCCTGGTGGTCCCCTGGCTGCCCTGGCCACCGTCTCTCATCGCCTCTTCGCCCATAAATTTCCCCTAACCCTAAAACGTTCGGGGACGGAGTTATTGAAGGTGCATTTCGTTTTCCCTAAGGTTTTGTGTGTTAGGTAACAATACTAAGTACATTATTGATCGAGGTTTTGAGTGTGCAGATGTTTAGTTGATCATCCGCATCGAACACCGAAAAGTGGTGAAGGTAGATCAGCCATTTTTGGGACAGAGATCAACCGAATTTTTCCAGGGCAATCGGAAATTCCGGTTGAGGAGTTTTCCTTTGATTTTCAACACTGGAGTCAACCGGATTATTCAACCGAAAATTTCCAGCGCAACCGGAGATTCCAGTTGGGAAAATCCTAGCCCAGTTTTGGGACAGAAATCAGCCAGAAATTTCCACAGCAACCGAAAACCAGAATATCCGGTTCAATGTTGAACCGGAAATTCCGGTCAACGAGTGCACAAACGGCTACTTTTTGGAAGTGGGTATAAATACCCCTCCTTCCTCTCCAAGTTGGCTAGTTCGTCCAAACCATTAATGTGCATTTATTGAGCTCACCAAATCCTATATCTCTCCCAATCCCTCCACCCAAACTCGTTGGTATTTGGAGGATTGAAGGAGAAGGCCCCGATATACGTCTGAACCAACCGAATTTCATTTCCCCTCTCATTTGCTTGAGGGATTTGTGCCTAGCGGTTCCTTGTGGAAAACCTAGGCCTTTTTGCTACTCTCTTGGTTATTGTTGGTGTTTCTTGAGAGCCCCCAATTTGGTTGTGGGTGTGTGCCTCAAGCTTGTTGTAAAGGACTCGATTCCCGCCCAAACGGAGATCAATAGTGGAAGGTGAACTATGCCTTTGTGGAGAGGTTCATCGGAGAATAGGGTGAGCTCTTTGTGGCGTTGAGTAGGCCTTTGTGGTGAGCTCACACCCCTCCAATGAGATGTACTCCCCTCAAAAGGAGGAACTAGGGATTACATACTTATCTCCGTGTGATTCCTCTATCGGTTACCTCGTTCCCTCTACTTTACTACTTGTTTGTATCTTGTATCTTGTTGTTGTTGTCATATATGTAAATTCACCGTAGTTGCATATCTAGAGAATTTACCTTTGTGTCAAGCCTTAATTTTAAGAAAAATTATAATTGGTCGTAGCACCTATTCACCCCCACCCTCTAGGTGCCAATACTAGTCGTTCAATTGGTATCATAGCCTTGGATCTTTTATTGGGCTTAACCGCCTAATAGTTTTAGTATGGCCACTGAAGGGGAATACTTTGTGTCTGCGGGTAGTGTCACTATGGATGATCTCAAGGAGTTGAAAGATTCCTTGACCTCATCCATGGATGCCAAAATGAATGAGTTGCGAGAGATGTTATCGCAATTCAGGAAAGCCAAGGGCGCGGACTCCTCAACATCTATCCCTCCGGAAGACATTCCGAAGAATAAGGAAGATGAGGAGGAGCATGGTGGACAATCTAAAAGTGAATCCCACTCTAAGAACAAAACTTCTAAGGGATCATATGAGAAGGGCGATTACCACAATGTTGAAGGACGGTACTCCCCCGATCCTCTCGTCCCACATCCTCATATTAACCCTAGAGGTGAACCTCCTAAAATTGATGCACATCCTTTCGATCAATGGCAATATCTTATGAAAACTCACTTGAACTCTTCTTGTATTGAGATTTGGAGGGTAACTCAAGATGGATACAAGCCTCATGACCCCAAGAACTTGACAAGAAGAGAAGTGGTAGATTTCCAACTCAACTACACCGCCTTGTTGATCATTCAACAAACCATGGGTCCGATCCACATGCCTCATCTTCAACAATACTCCACCGCCAAGGAAAACTGGGACGCTCTTGTCACCATGTTTGTGGGCAATGATATCATCCAAAAGAATAGGTATGATACCTTGTGCAATGAGGTCGAGGGGTTCTATATGCTTGATGGTGAGATCCATGAGGATATGTACCGAAGACTCAAGACCCTAGCTACTTCTTTTAGTTCTCTTGGCGCTAAATATGTAGAGATGCTTGGATCAAGAGGAAGTACATCAATGCCATCTTGCCATTTGAGCCCATGGATGTGAAGAGCCTTCAAGAGAAGCACAACTTTGCTACAATGTCCTCCACGGAGGTGATGCAAGATATGGCCTCCTTCAAGGTGCAATCAAACATAGCCCATGACACACGTGCCCGTGCTATTGGGATGCACAAAGGAGTCTCCGTAGCTTTGAAGGCCAAGGTAGTAAGAAAGACGATGGATCAACATGAAGAGGCTGCCTTGGAGGGACATTTGTCCCCGCTCAAAGATCAAGAATATGATCCTGTGCTCAAGGATTGCATTGCTCTTGCGGTGCAAAAGTTTTGGAAGAATCCTCCCAAGGCCAAGGCATATGTTGAGGAGAAGACCAAGTATAGCTATGGAAAAGAAGGGACCCAAAAAGTGAGAGCTTGTTTCAAATTCCAAGACAATTATCACTTTGTTGCTGAATGCCCCTTCGAGAATAGGGAACACCATGGAGGAAATTTAGTCCTAGAGAATAAGTTAAAGCTTCCCAACAAGAAACCTCAATTCAAGAAGAAGCCTTTCAACAATAAGCCATCGTCTATATATGTGCTTGTGTCTCAAGAAGAGTGTGACACCGGTGATGATGAAGAAGAAGAAACCGTCGGAGAGAGCTGTTCTATCAACGACAGGGTAGCACTCAAAGGTTCGAACACTGGGGGCTAACCACGTTCAATCGCACCTCCGGAGGCTTCAAGATGGGAGCTATCAAAGGAAAATAGTCACAACACGAGGGGTTTACCCAGGTCCAGGCCACCGTGATGGTGTAAAACCCTACTCCTGCTTGTCTTGTTGATTGCACTGTAAAGGTTACCGTACAACGGGGTGCTCTAGTGATCTCTCACCTGGTGTTCTCTCTCTCTTGTTATCCTCCCCCATCTGAGGAGGTAGAGGTGGTCTACTTATACCGGCGATTGGCCCTGTTTCCCGCTCACTTGGCGGGAAACGGATACCACAAGGTGCCAAATGGGGGAGCGTCCCGTACAGTGCGCCTCCTGCGCGGTCTTGGTCGCCGGGGGACAACTGCGCCGTCCATGGCGTCATGGTGGGGGAACCCGGTGACGCCGCCCTCGTCTTCTAGCACTGACTGGGTCTTCTTGCACCAAACAGGAAAGCCACATATGAGGCTTTGGTGCGCGCAGCGGAGCTCTGCGCTTTATACACGAGAATGGAAACTGCCAAAGCCATCATATATTCTGCGGCGGCTTCGTCATCCGCGCAGAGGCCAGAACGTCACCCTCACATTGGCTGTCTCCCAGCGTGCGAGGTTCCTTCTAGGATGGAGCGGGATCGGAGCAGGACTCCTCCCCAGCAATGCGCGATGGAGATCCCTTGGAGATCTCCTCTTCAAGGGGCTGGCCTTGGTGGAGAACGGCTAAGGGGTTCTCCCTGTTTTGATGGGGGGTATAGACTCCTTCCGTGCCCTATGGACTGGGCCAGCAGTAGACGGCCCAGGATACCCTGGTATCCGTGGGTCCGACAGAAACCACAAGTGAAGTGGTCGCTATTGCTATTGCATCTTCATCATCTTCGTCTCTCTATGTATCCCCCAATGAGAATCTTCCTCAAACCTCCGCCAAGTGCTTCATGGCTAAGGACAAGGATGTATCATCACCTTCTTCCACTAAACTTGCTAGTTCTAGTGTTGAAGATGAAATTTCCTCCTTGAACATGTATATGACTAACTTGCAAGGGGAGAACAAAAAGTATTTCACCCTTCTCATGAGTCAATTGGGGGAGTCCCAAGAGGCTCTCGAGAAGAAATGTGAAACCGAGAGGAATGATTGCTTTGAGAAGGGTTCCCTCTCTAATGCTCTTGAGGAGGAACATGAGCTTCGAGTGTATCTTGAGGAGAGACTTGAATCTATTGAAGAGTCACATAATGAGTCAATTTCTAAGACCACTAAAGAACGTGACCATGCTATTGCTAAGTACAAGAGAACTAAAAATAAGAAGGTTGAGTTGGGTGTTGGTCATGAAAAACTAACCGAGGAGCTAGAGAAGCTCATCGAGGCTCACAAGGCTTTGGAGAATGAACTCTCTACCCTCAACAAGTCTTGTGAACAACTTATAACTCAACTTGATCAATTTAATATTCCTAGTACTTCTACTTCTTCTTGTGATCATGTAAATATTATTGAGGAGAATACTAGGTTAAAGGAATATCTAGCAAGAATCAAGGGCAAGGGCCCTAGTGTTGAGAAGCTTGTGGCTTCTAAGCCACAAGTGGTTGCTCCTAGACCACAAGTTGGCAAGCAAGGTCTTGGCTATGTAGCCAAAAGTAAGAACAAGAAGAAGAATAACAAGAACAAGGCCAATCCCGCACAAGTAAAGAAGAATCTTTGTGCGAGTGGTATTGTCATTAGCGACAAAACTTCTCGTAAAAACTCCACGAGAACTAACAATCCTCACCATTTCCTATTTGTTGATTATTATGGTGTTGTGCAAGCTAAATATGTTGGTCCTATTGAGGGTTACATTGATTACTCTATTTGGGTTCCAAAGACCCTTGTCTCTAACATGAGAGGATCCTCCTCGGGTCCTAACTCAGGTCAATGATTCCTTGTAAGGCTACGCTTCCAGTGGTGCTAAATGGATACTTGATAGTGGGTGTACAAGTCATATGACCGGACGCAAAAAATTCTGACGGAGTTGAAGAAAAATCTAGATCAAGCAACCATCACTAATGGAGATAAGTCCAAGTCTGAGGTAACGGGTTTCGGCAAGGTGGTTGTTCTCCTAACATCATCTTTGAAAATTGCATGCTTGTCGAATCCCTTGGTTTTAATTTTATTTCAGATCGTGCTTTAGATAAGTTGGGCTTTTTCGTCTTCTTTGATCCTGACAAGGTGATCATCTTGTGAAGCAAGTATCTTGATGTTGCTTACGTTGGGCATGTCGGAAATGAGTTGTATGTGGTGGAATTTTCGGAGTCCACGAACTCTCAAACGATGTGTCTCTTTGGTAAGGCCGACGTGGAGTGGTTGTGGCATCGTCGCTTGCCCCATGTCAACATGAGAACTTTGCAAAGTCTCCACAAGGGTGGTCACATCCTCGGACTAAAAGAAAATGTTTCCTTTGCCAAATATCGTGTGTGTAGGGCTTGTGTTGAAGGAAAGATGGGCGCTATCGACCATAAAGCCAAGACTATCATTTCATCAAAGAGGATATTGGAGCTTCTCCATGTTGATCTCTTTGGTGCCGTGCCCGAGGCAAGTCTTGGAGGCAAGAAGTATTGCTTGGTGATAGCGGATGACTATTCAAGATACACTTGGGTATATTTCTTCAAGTCAAAGAGTGAGACCCAACAAACCGTCATCGACTTCTCCAATCAAGTGTAACGTCAACACAATCTTCCTATCTTGGCCATTCAGAGTGATAATGGCTCCGAGTTCAAGAACTACACCCTTAATGAGTTCCTAGGTGAAGAGGGTATTTGTCATCAATATTCCGCTGCATATACCCCTCAATAAAATGGTGTAGCCGAGAGGAAGAAACAAAATTTATTAGATATGGCTAGGACCATGTTGGCGGAGTTTAACTCTCCCCAATATCTTTGGGTTGAAGCCATTTCCACCGCTTGTCGTTCGTAGAACCGGCTCTACATTCGCAAGGGCTTAGTGAAGACTCCATATGAGATCCTCACCGGTGTCGTATATATACTGAATAGGGGTATAGAAGATGGTAGACAAAAGAGCCGGACTACCAGGGTGGCCTACATGGTAATGGGCTTAGGTCCATTGGGCGGCCCAGTAGTCCGATGCGCAGAAGCCGGATTCTAGAAGAACCCGGATCACGGCCCGCGTGATCTGGCTTGGAGGAGAAGACGGATTCCTTACTTTCCAAGTTACAAGTTAAACGTAGTCTTCTAGGTTTCTTGTTCTGTAAGCCCTAATCCGGCTATTATATAAAGCCGGACGGGAGATAGATTAAATAAGTTAAAGTTCTCTAAGTTCTAAGTTAAGTTAGACACAAGCTAAAGCTCTACGCAACTCGCCGAGAAGTTCATCCTCGTCGAGTAGCTAGATCTATTCCCTCACATTGTAACCTTGTTATACGGGCTTTAGTCCCAGTTAGTGAGAAGTGCAGGAGTAGGTACGCCGTACTGTCGCGACGTACCGAACCTAGGTAAAATCCCGTGTTCTGTGTTACTACGCTATCCCATTACCCCACGTCTCTACCGTAGTCTCATGGCACCCCAGTCTATGAAAACTACTACGATGTCTCGACAGTTGGCGCCCACCGTGGGGCAAACGACGTCAGGCGTGAAATTCCGATCTGGGATACTCGGCGGAATTGGAAGATCGATCACTGTCGGAAGCCTGGAATTCGACGACGACGTCGGGCGCTTCCTCGACAACGGATCCTACATACCGGCGCAAAACCACCTGGTAAGTGCCTGCGTTTTACCGATTGGATCTGCTAACATCTTTATCGGATTAACCGCGGAGGCAATGGGGTTTTGCGGTGGAAGCAAATTTATCCCACCCGCCCTATACCCAGTCGAAGACGACTATGATGCCGGATTTTGCTCAGATCGCCGACAAAACAGTGATACGCACTTTATCGGCATGGTGCAATCCGAGATCGCTGAAAACACGGATGACGGAAATCCCGTGCAAGAGGCAGACAACAATACACCCGTCACAGAGACGGAAGAACCAACACCCGTCACAGAGACGGAAGATCCGACATCCGTCAACCAGACGATGAACTCGGAAACAGAGTCCGTGCTTGCCGCCATAGAGGCGAGATTGGAGTCGGAAACCGGATCGGATAACTTCGACTCCGAAGACGAAGACGATGATGCCTTCGTAAGAAAAGTTAAGTCTTTTCAAGAGGGATTCCATGAAGTGCTAATGGCAAAACCAGCTGATACAACGGGTGCTGATAGCCAGGAAAGCCCTAAAACCCCTCCGCCAGTGGAAGAGAGGGAAGACGGAGAAACTTCTCCGATATTCCCTAATGTCAAGGAGATGACAGAGGATGAACCTGTCAAAAAACCTCCATCTTCCAAGAAAAAGCACCGTGCTTCTAAAAAACTCCAGTACAAACTCCGGAAGAACAAGTCAGCTGATCTCGCTGATGAAAACCTGGAAGTCGGAGATATTAGTGGCACAAAGCCTACGGAAAAGAAATCTAAGGAAATCACTGCTCCGCCAATGACAGAACTGGAAGAGCAAGAACTATTACAAACTCCAGTGGGACCCAATGAACCCCCTGAGATGCTGGAAGCCAGGAGACAAGCTTTCCAACGGCAACAGCAACATCTGCTTAGATCTCGGCAACATCTCCAACAAACCCATAATGACATCAAAGTCATGAAGGAAGAAATAGAGGAGTACGAGAGAAAGCATAGATCTGCCTTAAAACCTACTAGGTTACCCGGAATCGCAAAACCGGAAGAACTGCCGCCAAAAGAAAGGTTTTATAACCCATCTTGGCAAAAGCAGTTAAACGGCAAAGATGCCAAGGGCGAACCAATATACAAAACCGCAGCAGAAAACGCGGAAGCAGCGTTCGCCATCCTAAACAACGATCTGTACTCCAACGGGGAAAAACTCCAAGGGGTGTATGCTTTCCTAGGAAAAGCATTACAGCAGCAACAGCGAGGACAAGAGCGATCAGGGAGGCTGCATGATAATTCCGCCCTCTGCAAAACTGTTACTTGCGCCGCTGGAGCACCTGGACCGGAAGAACCCGGAGATTCGGATAAAAAAGAGGATCCGAGAAAAGACAAGAAAAACCCCGACAACCGGGACGCAGCGTCTAGAACCGGACCTCATCTCCCGAAAGATGGATATAAACCACACGATCGGGAAGACAAAAACCGGAATGACGGCAAAATAATGCCACCTCCGAGAAACCCAGCTGAAAAAGCCGGAAGATACGATACACCTCACAGACGTGAAAGATCTCGGACACCGCCTAAAGATAAGGAAAGGTACAGGAGCAGGACTCCACCTAATCCCAGAGGGCGTGACAACGGAAGAGATAGAGATAACCTCGGAAAAGCGCGTCCGCGCAACAATGGAAAAGAAAGGAGCAGATCCCCTTCTGTCCATTCAGCCGGGAGATATTCTGCACATATTGATAGAGCAGAAAAGGATGATCTATACTTTGGTCCTAAGTGTTTTACTGACAGGATCCGAAGGATAACCTTGCATTCTGGCTTCGCCAAAGTTGGTCCAACCTACCAAAAGTATACCGGCAGTACAAACCCGGATACCTGGCTTTCAGATTATTACACAGCCGTCCAAATCAACAACGGGACAGACCTGGAAGCTGTCAAGTTTCTTCCCCTAATGTTGCTAGACGGAGCCAGAGATTGGATTAATGGTTTACCATCAAGAACTGTAGACAGTTGGGATGATATGGCGAGGGTATTTACTCAGCACTTTCGGGGAACATACAAACGCCCAAATAGCATCAACCAGCTGAACCGTTGCACCCAATTTGAAGACGAACCATACGTGGATTTCATCTCCAGATGGACTGCAATGAAGAATAGTTGCTCTGGAGTAACTGACGTACAAGCAATGCATGCTTTCGTCAATGGCCTAAAACCCGGACTTGTACCATTCATGGTTGGTTCGAAAAAGCACAAAGATATCGGATCTATGCTTACAACCGCTAATGAGCACGCTGCAGCCGAAGATGATATCAGAGCAAGAGGAGGCAATATTGAGTCACTAATACTGGCCAAGAAAACACCTCGTTCTGATAAAAAAGGAACTCCGGAGTCAACAACAAAGCCCAAGGAAGTTAACATAGCCTTTGGAGGAGAAAAGGTGAACAAGTGGAAAGGCCGCAGTCCAGATCCAATCAATTACACTCCCGAAGAATGGGAGAGAATTAAGTCGGAACCCTGCGTCCACCACTCTCAGTTTGGGAAACCAACCCACACAAACGCGCAATGCCGGCTAAACAAGCATATGAAAGGCAATGCAGGATCCGGAAATAAAGGGAAGGGTTCCAAGAGGAAACCTGCCAAACAAAAACCAGAAGCTGAAAAAGAAGACAGTGAATCGGACACTGATGACAAAATCCAGGAACAGCAGCGAAAAGGTGAACCCAAATTTCCGAGAGTTGACGGAGAAGCAATGTTAACTTTCCTAGCAACCCCGTCAGCAAAGGTGGCCAAAAGGACACTTCGAGAAATAAACGCGGTTGTTCCTGCAACCCCAAAATTCTTGAAGTACTCCAACACACCGATAACCTGGGATCAGTCTGATCATCCCGGAAATATCCCTGAACCCGGCACACAAGCTCTTGTTGTAAGCCCTATTGTTCAAAACACTAGGCTAAGAAGAGTGCTGATGGACGGAGGATCCAGCATCAACATAATGTACCTGGATACACTGAAGCACTTGAAGATATCCGAGTCCCAGCTCAACTACAGCAATATACGCTTCCATGGCATTGTTCCTGGCAGGCAAGCACGATCCCTAGGAGAAATTTCCCTAGATGTCACCTTCGGAGATAAAGATCACTTCCGGCAGGAAAAAGTATCCTTCGAAGTTGTGCCGTTCGAGAGCGTGTATCACGCAATACTCGGACGTCCGGCTTTCGCTAAGTTTATGGCAAGATCTTGCTATATCTACAACAAGCTGAAGATGCCAGGACCCAAAGGAGGAGTAATCACCATTGCCGGTGATTTCAAGCTGGCAAACGAGTTGGAGAAGCAAAACGCCCTTTGCGCTCAAAGAGTTATAGCTCAGGAAGAACTGAAGGAGTTAGCCAAGGAGGTATCGCTGAAAGAAATGCCGGCAGGAAAAGAAACTCGGAAGCCAACAGATAGCTTCAAGGCGTCCGAGAATACAAGACAGGTAATCCTAGATCCCAAAGATCCGACAAAATTTGTCGTAGTAGGGACTGGGATGACCGACAAATAGGAAGGCGAGCTCATCAAGTTCCTCCGTGAGAACTGGGATATTTTTGCCTGGTGTCCAGCTGACATGCCAGGCGTACCCAGGGAACTTGCTGAGCACCAACTCAAGGTTATTCCCGGATCAAAACCCGTCAAACAAGGTCTCCGTCGATTTGACGGAAGAAGACGGAAGGCTATTGGCAAGGAAATTATCCGGCTTTTAGCAGCGGATTTCATCAAGGAGGTAATCCATACTGACTGGTCCGCAAATCCGGTATTAGTACCGAAGAAAGACACTACTGCCCTCAGAATGTGTATAGATTACACAGGATTGAACAAGTTATGTCCGAAAGATAGGTTCGCACTGCCGCGAATCGATCAAATAATAGATGCCACTGCAGGCTCCGAGCTTTTATGCTTTTTGGATGCATACTCTGGGTACCACCAAATACGCATGAAAAAGGAAGATCAAATCAAGACTTCTTTTATAACCCCGTACGGGACGTATTACTACATAACCATGCCTTTTGGCCTGAAGAACGCAGGTGCAACCTACCAGCGTTGCATGCAACGTTGTTTGCATAGTCAGATTGGAAAAAACGTCCATGTTTACGTGGATGATATCGCTGTCGTAACCAAGGAAAAATATACACTCCTTGAGGATTTGCGAGAAACTTTCGAAAACTTACGCACCTACCAGATGAAGTTGAATCCATCTAAGTGCGTATTCGGGGTTCCCTCAGGAAAACTTCCGGGTTTTATCGTTTCTCATAGAGGAATAGAAGTTAACCCGGAAAAGATTAAAGCAATCTCGAACATCTCAGAACTTACGTGTGAAAAAGATGTCCCAGAATTGCCGGGTTCCGCCACAGCAACAAAAAGATTTCTTAGTTGGCTGGGGGCTAAAACCTTACCATTTCATAAACTGCTGGAGAAGTTCGACAAGGTCAAGTGGATTGCGGAAGCCTGAGAACACCTAGCAAGTTATGCCCCCTTCTGTACTTAGTTCAAATCTATGTAAACATCTTTTGAGATCATGAAATAAAGTTGTCGGAATGCTGTCATCCATATTTCTTATAAGTGCAAAGTGTTTCCGCCTCATCTATTTCCCAATGATCTTACAAATTTCTCAACGTTAACCCGAATTGTGCTTGCGTACTCGGCGTTACATAACTGAATGATTTTTCAGCCTTTTAACGGCTAAAGGAAACTTGAATTGCCTGCGTGCCCAAGTTTCACTTAAAACTTTCCTTGTTTCTCTAAGTCTTATCTGGTTGTGTGTATGCCGGGTTACTGGAACTAGTTAGTAAAAATGCCTTTAGCATGATTCATGTTTTCGAGTTTCAAAACTGCTTGGTTCGTCCCCAGTTACTCGGCATAACGATTCATAATGCTATTTGAGCCATTTCAAACACTAAAGACAGTTAGAGCATATACACCAGAGAACTTAGAAGATAAAGGAATGGTAAAATCCAAACAACTTGCAAAGTGATTTCATAGTTTAAACTGCAAAAGGCGGAATTCTCATTAATACAAAAGAAGCATTACATTTTGGGTTACAAATGAAAGAACAGTAATGCTCCTATTGTCTATTTTTTCTATCCAGGTTCCAGGTAACCTTTCAAGAATCCGACTCCTCCTCGCTGCTTTCTTCATCGGGGATTGGAGGAGCTTCCTCTTCTGGATAGTTGACGGCGACATTTACCATGGCGGCAATCTGGGTGGCGTGGCCCTTAACTTCACCAAAGATGGTGGATCGTTGCGCATCCGTGTATCCCTGAGGGACACCGGTGGCCACACGCCAGGATTTGGCACTAGGATAGTGCATGCGCATAAGGCCTAAGGCCATGCGCGCACCACCCCGTGCAGCGGAGCGGAGAAGAGACTCCTTGGACTCCGCCACCTCCATGATGATACCCGGAAGTTTTTCAACCTCCGAGCATTCCCCAGATTTATCGGGAAGAAACTTGCCTACTAGCTGCGTTGCAGCAGCCTTCATCAAATTCCATGTCTCCCCGAAAGCTCGGATGCCTGCAGCCCGAGTGCCATCTGGGGTGTCTCCTGTTTGATCCAATAAAACATACAAAAGGGTTAAGCAGACAAACAGAGAAATCAAAACATGGAAAGATGAGGAAAAGGGTAAGAAATTTACCGATGAGCTTGTCGATCTCGGAAACTTCCTCCAGGCGAAGGTTCAGAGCTTCAGTCAAATCCTGAATGGTGGATTTGTCTTTCTCCGCCTGTTCGGAAGCCTTGGAATTAGCCATTCCAAGAGCCAGGTTGCTGGCTTCCAGGTCTTGTTGAGCTTTAACAAGATTCTTGTGAAGCTCAATGTTCTCATTGCGGAGAATTTCGGCGTTGCCAGAATCTTCCGCTGCTTGCTTAGCTTGAGCTAAGGCAGCTGAAAAGCAAGGGAAAATCCGAGTTGATCAATTTCCTCGGGAAAAAACTTAGACAAAGTCTTAAATCGGAAATCTCAGAACGAAAAAGCTTACCTTTCGTTTCCGTCAAAGCGAGCTGAGATGATTCCAGCTCCGCCTCCCTCTCCTCAAGAATAGAAAGAAGACTTCGAACTTCTTTATTCTTGATGGTGAGCTTCCTGAAAACTTCTAGGTTTATGGCCTCGGAGGTTTGCTGAAACACAGCAAGGAAAAGTATGGTTAACAAAAAACATCAAAGCAAAAAAGCATGCATTTTGTTTAATGCTTGGGGGCTAGAGTTACATACCTGGCTCATGCGCTGCAAACCTGCTAAGTTTTCTTGGAATTCTTTCGCGTATTCCGCGAAGTGATTTCCGGCTGCGTCCAAGCCGTCATTGATAGCCTTAAAATCCTTGTCAAAGGTGGGGATCTCCTCGTCGAAAGTCCGAGAAGATTTCCCCACCTCTGGAGCCGCCCTTTCCCTCGTGTCCGACTCGGACACAACGGGCTGGCTGGGCTCTGGGGGCTTGTTGGTGGTGGCTGCAGTAGGCTCTTCCGCCATTGTCTGCGGCGTATCCGGGGCGACGGCGGGAGATGGTTGGCTGCCTCGGTTGGAAGAAGCTCTGAGTTTCTTCAGCTTTCTCGGCTTCAGGTTGGAGGGGGGTAGGCTAAAAACCAAAAACCCGGAAAAGGTTAAAACACCGAAGATGGACGAAAAAGATCCCATAGAAGAAAAAACCCAGAAGAAAATAACCTGGAAGTGGCGACGGGGATTCCATCAAGGTCGATAATCTCATCCGAAGAAATTATCTTCTTGCGCTTGCGCCCACCTGTAGCGGCGGTGCGCAGCGCATCCAGCTCGGCCTCGGAGGCTAACTCCGAGTCTGGAAGATCCACAAGCTGTCGGAAAAACAATCAGAGTCAAAAGGTAGATTATCCAGGAATTGAGATTATACCCAAATGACGGAAAATTTACCTTGGGAGCTGGGTTGTCGGCCGTGTACATTGGCCGACTCTCCGTGTATTGGTCGCGCGATGCGACCAACTGATTGATGCGCCGACTAAGTTCCTTTGCGGGCCAATCCTTGTCGGTTGTCCGCATTGGATCCTTGGTTCCCGTGTATTCACACAGGAGACGGCCTCCGTGGTTTGCTAATGGCTGGATCCGCCTATCCAGCCAGCAAAAGACCGTATCCATACCGGTCAAAGGAGGTTTGGAGGAGGTGAGCTTGGCAATGCGCCTCTTGATCCTTAACAGATCTGGCGGCAGAACTTGGACGGCTTCTGTTCCCCAGTTATCCTGGGGAACGGCGGCAGAGTTCACAAAAGGTGGAACCCCGACGGCCTTTTTAGGAAAAGGCACATCGGGATGATAGAAGAAAGAACCCGTCCAAAATTTGACGGATTCTGAGGTCTTAATCTTGGGGAACCAATCCTCTCGGAATCTCCGAAGAGTAAAGGATATGGTCCCGCAAGTTGGGAGTGCGCCCTCCAAAGAGTTCCGCTTAACCCCAAAGCAGTACATCCAGAAGTCTAGCCTAGGTTCTATCCCTAAGTAGCCTTCAAACAGGGCCTGGAAGCCGGCCATGTAAAGAATGGAATTGGGGGGAAGATTGTGGGGCTGGATGTCGTAATGGGAAAGAATTTGGAGGAAGAAAGAAGAAGGCGGAAGCCCCATACCTCGCAGGAGGTGGGAAGTGAGAAGTACCCGTTCGCCGTTCTGCGGCGTTGGCTCGGTCTCTTCCTCCGGAAGCCGCCATTTCTTCTTAAGTACCAGGCCCTCCTTCTCCAGGTTTGGAAGGAAAGCCGGAGGAATACTGCAGGCAGTCCAGTTGCCTGCAGATTCAGCTTCCTCCTCCGCTCCGGCGGTGGCGGCAGCGGCAGCCTCCGCGGCGGCAAGCTCGTCGCCGAGGAGCTCAATCTTTTCCTCCACCGTTTCGGGTGCAAACGGTGGGGTTGTCGCGGCGCTTGATGACGCAATGTCCGCGGCGGCGGAAGTATTTTCTCCACCCGCCGCGGAGGCCGTAGTCTTTTCCGGCTCGCCGCCGGCATGCTTGGGCGACCCTAGCTGTGGATCTAGGTCGCCCAAAAGCTCGTCGATGGAGGCGCGAGCCGGTGACGACGACGGAGAGGCCATCTTTTTCGGTGGCGAGTGAGCGCTCCGGCGTGCAAAGGGTTCTTCGGGGCAAGGTCTTGCTCTCGTGCTCGCGTTTGCGTCAATGGCGTGGGCATTGTGGAGTGAGGAAAGATTTCCGATGACGACGAGGACGGCTATTTATAGCCTGAAAACCTCTAGATACGCGCCAACGACTCTTTTGACCGTTGGATGTTCGACGCGTGTCGCTCGCCGGAAAATCCGGGAAATGGAACGACAGAGGAATGATGGCTATCTCCTCGTTTCTCGTGAGAATCTGTCAGAGATACGTTGCAGGGTTTCCCGCGTGAAACCAAGCGGCGCTTGCGTCAGCATGATTGAGGCGCTGATGTCACAAGACCCTTTTCCGCGAAGGATCGCGAGAAGAAAAGTCGGATTTTCATAGTTCCGAGTTTTGTGTTACCATCTCCTTCAAAAGGAAAGAAGAAAGAATCAAGACTACTGAATCAAGTTTCCCCGGACAAAATGTATTTGACGAAAGGCGGAGTTTCAGAGTTTTGATCCTTCCTGGGGGCTACTGTCGGATATATACTGAATAGGGGTATAGAAGATGGTAGACAAAAGAGCCGGACTACCAGGGTGGCCTACATGGTAATGGGCTTAGGTCCATTGGGCGGCCCAGTAGTCCGATGCGCAGAAGCCGGATTCTAGAAGAACCCGGATCACGGCCCGCGTGATCTGGCTTGGAGGAGAAGACGGATTCCTTACTTTCCAAGTTACAAGTTAAACGTAGTCTTCTAGGTTTCTTGTTCTGTAAGCCCTAATCCGGCTATTATATAAAGCCGGACGGGAGATAGATTAAATAAGTTAAAGTTCTCTAAGTTCTAAGTTAAGTTAGACACAAGCTAAAGCTCTACGCAACTCGCCGAGAAGTTCATCCTCGTCGAGTAGCTAGATCTATTCCCTCACATTGTAACCTTGTTATACGGGCTTTAGTCCCAGTTAGTGAGAAGTGCAGGAGTAGGTACGCCGTACTGTCGCGACGTACCGAACCTGGGTAAAATCCCGTGTTCTGTGTTACTACGCTATCCCGTTACCCCACGTCTCTACCGTAGTCTCATGGCACCCCAGTCTATGAAAACTACTACGATGTCTCGACAACCGGCAAGAAACCCAACATCTCCTACTTCCGTGTCTTCGGTTGTAAGTGTTTATATTTAATCAAGGGTGTTCGTTTGTCTAAATTCCAAGCTAAAACTATTGAGGGTACATTTGTTGGTTATGGTGCCGAATCCCGCACTTATAGAGTCTTTGACAAGGCCTCATGGATTGTCATTGAATCTTGTAGTGTGGTGTTTGAAGAAAATGAGGGCTCCCAAGTTGGGCAATTTCGTGTTTCTGATGTAGATGTTGAAATGCCTCAAGAAGCCATAGGAAGGATGGGTGTGGGTTTCTTCTTCCCCTTCGAGGGACACCTTGTGGAGACTAGAGAAGAACTATGCTCTACTCAAGTGGAGCCCTCGTCTACATTGGAATATCAAGCCCAAGGAGCAAGTGGTGCACCAACCTAAGAACAAGTTCAAGACCCTCCCATTGTTGACCAAGTTTCTATGAAAGAACCAACCACTCCTATTCCTCAAGATATCCAAGGTCAAGGCCAAGATCCTCCTTCCTCATCTCAAGTTGATGCAAGTCATGAAGAAGAGGATGTTGATGATCAAGGCCAACATTTCGGTCAAGACGGGGACCCAAATGATCAATATGATCAAGTGATTCCTCCTTGCAATAATGAGGAGATTGAAGCCCGTCGTGCTAGAAGGATTGCTAGAGCTTTGAAGAAAATTGATGCATCTGATGACAAACTGTTAGAAGATGTTCAAACTAGAAGATCCACAAGAAGTCAATTGGCACACTTTTGTGAGCATCAAGATCACATGTCCATGGTGGAACCAAAGAAAGTGTTTGAAGCTCTTGAAGATTCAGATTGGGTGGAATCTATGCATGTTGATCTAAATAACTTTGAGCACAATAAAATTTAGAAGCTAGTTGAGAATCCTAAAGATTGCAACAATGTTATTGGCACCAAGTGGATATTCAAGAACAAGCAATATGAGAATGGTATGTTGTGAGGAACAAGGCAAGATTGGTGGCGCAAATCTACACTCAAGTGGAAGGCATTGACTTTGATGAAACTTATGATCATGTGGCTCCTCTTGAGTCCATCTGTATCCTCCTTGCATATGCTTCTTCTCACAACTTTAAATTGCAACAAATTGATGTCAAGAGTGCCTTTCTTAATTGTCCATTGAAAGAGGAGGTATATGTTAAGCAACCTCCGGGTTTTGAGAACCCAAACTTCCCTAACCATGTCTAAAAGCTCTCTAAGGCTCTCTATGGATTTAAACAAGCTCCACGTGCGTGGTATGAGCACCTTAGAGAGTTGTTGCAAGACCGTGGGTTTGAAGTGGGTCAAATCGATCGCACCCTTTTCACACAGAGGGTAAAGGGAGAGATTTTCATATGCCAACTCTACGTGGATGACGTTATCTTTGGCTCAACTAACAAAGTTTCCAATGATAATTTCTCAAGGCTTATGACTGGCAGGTTTGAGATGTCTATGATGGGAGAGCTCAAATTCTTCCTTGGCTTTGAGATCAATCAATTGGCTCGTGGGACTTCCATTTCTCAAGCCAAATATACTCAAGACATGCTCAAGAGGTTTAACTTCCAAGGTGCAAAAGAGAAGCCATCTCCTATGCAAGTCAAATGCCACCTCAAGCGCAATCGAGATGGTAAAGATGTGGACCAAAAGTTGTATCGTTCTATGGTTGGTTTTTTTCTTTATCTTTGTGCGTCTAGGACCGATATTGTGTTGAGTGTAGGTGTGTGTGCAAGGTATCAAGCGGCTCCTAAGGAAAGTCACTTAGTGGCGGTCCATAGGATCTTTCGATATTTGGTTCATACCCGAAGGTTTAGTTTGTGGTACAAAAAGGGGGCGCAATTTTCTCTCAGGGGCTACACGGACTCGGATTGGGCCGGTGATCAAGATGATAGGAGGTCTACTTCCGGGGCATGCCAATTTCTTGGTAGGTATTTGGTGAGTTGGTCTTCCAAGAAGCAAACTTGTATATATCTCTCCACTGCCGAAGCCGATTATGTGGCGGCCGCTAGTGCTTGCACCCAATTTCTATGGATGAGGCAAACCCTCAAATAGTATGATGTTCAATTGGATAAGGTGCCACTCTTGTGTGACAATGAGAGTGCCATCAAGTATTCTACAACCCCGTGCAACACACAAGGACAAAGTATATTGAGATTTGTCACCATTTCATCCAGGATCATGTGGCAAGAGGTGATATTGAGCTAGCATATGTCCCAACCAAGGATAATCTCGCGGACATCTTCACGAAGCCTCTTGATGATGCAAGATTCATGTTTTTGAGGAATGAGCTAAATATCATCGATTCAAGGAGTTTGACTTGAGAATCTTGCACATACCCATATAGTTAACTTTGTCGGGCCTCTGGATACCAGGGTACCCTGAGGCGACAGTTGCGGCCTAGCCCAGTGTGCAACTTCAAGACCAAGGTCACCATACGTGGCTATAGGGCCACTTTTGGGCCTGCCCACCAGGTGGGCCTAACTAAGGGAGACTTCTCCGCGCCAGGGACTCGTGCATTGGAGAGGGGTTCTACTCTACCTTTTCTCCTTTCCTTGGGCATATCCCTTTGAGAGGGGACATCCCATGTGCTTCTAACAACCGCTCGTCTGAGCAGTGATGGAGGCGCCGCAGAGCCTCCTTGGCCACAGTTGCCATTCTCGTGTATAAAGCGAGAGAAGGCGTCATGGTCACCGAAGAGCCCCCCAAAGACTGCCCCTTTGGTGCAAGAAGACCGGGTCCGCGCTACAAGACGAAGGTGGCGTCACTGGGCTCCCCAATGACCAAGACCGCGCAGGAGGCGCAGAAGTACGAGACGCTCCTCCCTTTGGCACCTTGTGGGAACCCTTTCCCGCCAAGTGAGCGGGAAAGAGGTACAAACGCCCGCATAGGAAGGGCGTCACCAGCCCTTGTAGAAGAGGAGCTCGAACCATCGTAGAGCCCGAGTAGTCTGTTCCAAGCACAAGCTTGCATTTTTACTGTAGTCACCGCGGTGCAATCCATCAGACAAGGAGGAGGAGGGTTTTACACCACACTGGTGGCCTGAACCTGGCTCAATTCGCTGTGTCGCCATTGTTGTCGTGTTCAGGCTTCCCTCTTGAAGCCCCCTCTAGAGGCGAAGGAAGTGTGTTTGGCCCCCAGTGTTCGAACCTCCGAAGGCTACCCTATCTAGGACAGACAAGATTTCTTCGACATTTGGCGTGACAGATAGGGGGATAAGGCACTCCTTCGTTTCTTCATCGCCATCGCCCCTGCCGCCCAGACCAGCCCATGCCTCACCCGCTCCGAGCGCGCTCGACGCCGGGGCAGGTCGAGCCGACCGGCAACGACGCGCCACGGCGCAACACCACTGGCGTGGAGGGTGAACACGGCACCGAGGAAGAAGCTTCCTCCCACACGCCACAGCGAGGCGCGTCTGCGCCTCAGCACTCACCCCCACCTCCGTCAGGAACGCAGGGGCGCCTGGGGCAGCCTACTCCCGCAGCAGCCCTGCTGCTGGTCCGGGAGCTGCTTACGCACCCGCCCGCACCTGAAGGACACGCCTCATGGCTCGCCCGCCTCCAGGAGCTCGCCACCGTTGCAAACGTCCCCCCGCGAGAGCCGCGGGGAGGCGACGTCAGCCAGCGTAGGAGCACGACAACCCATGACGTGCCGCCCCCTTCTCACGGTGTAACCTCGCCGGTGCAAGGCGACCCCGACACCAAGTTCCCTGACAAGGCACCCACCACTAAGGTGCCTGAGAAGAGCAGCAACAACTGCCAGATCTTGCGCACTCCACCGGATGCGTGCGTTCAGATCGAGCGCTGCCATGAGCGCGAGTGGCGCACCATCCGCGACCACGCGCGAGTGGATGATTTGGTTTGTAAAGATACTATGTTATAAAGATCATTCCAAATGTACTCTTGAATAGATGAACTAGACCTATTTCATCATGTCAACTGAAACATTGGTCACTTCGATCCGTTTAAACTTTCGCGCCAAAATTTCCCGTGTTGTCAGATGCATGCTTTGCAAATGCACATATAATATTTAGATCCTTATTACCTCCCAAACACTGGGATGTTATAGTATCTCCCCCTTAACAAGAACTTCGTCCCGAAGTTCAACCTCTCTCATGTAAAAATGGTAGAGAGAACTTCTGTAGACCATTGATTCTTGACAATTGTTTTCTTGTGTTGACCTTGGCATGTGTAGCCTCTTGTCTTGATTGTTCACCTTCCACTTTCTTGCATAATAATCTAATAATAAGCATGTTGTTATGACAACCCTATTTTGTTACTAAGCCTTCCTAATGGTTTCACAAAGAACACGTGGTATTTCCACCACATAGTGAATACCAAGTTTCGTTCTCCAATAAATAGGTATGGTTTCCTACCTCTCAGAACTTTCTGAAGAACATTTGGTATATCCACAAGGTGATGAATAACCAATAAGATTCTTCCAGTACAATGGGTATTGTCTACGGTTAGACTTCCATTTGGTTCAATCTAATGGTCTCAAGAGAAATACTTCTCAAAGAAACTTGTACAACGTAGCGTACCTTGATTTAGACTCACTTATTAGTGAAAATATCTTCGAGTTTCCTCGAGTTTTAACTATTTCCTATAGGTGACTATAACCTATTCCACTGGTTACTTCCTATAGTCCTTCTATATCCTTGAGTTTTGACTTCTAAAGGTGACTCTATAAGTTTATTTATCAAACTTCTACATGTTTCCTTCTCGGATATAATTACTCATGTGATTTTCTGAGCATCACTTGTGGTAGCTCACCATGTGTTGATGAAGTATCTCACCAACTCCAAACAAGATATGGAATGTGGTCCATCTCATCAGTGGATTCATTGACTTCTGCCTTCTTGACTTTCTGGACTTCTAGAACTTGGGTAGATGCTTCCATCTGCTGATAACTCACACCACTCTCATTCTAATCCTATACCCTCTAGACCAGTAACATCAAGAAAGAACTTAGTGTTTGCACATGCATTTGCACATCAAGTTCAATCTTCATGTACAGATCTAGTCAATCAAAGATCCAAATACGATTCAATAAATTCCAAATGCAGTTATCACTCATGCATCAAGAGCCTGTAGAATAAACGTACTTAGAGTAAAACATCTCAAGTACCAAGGCTCTTAAATGCTATACACTACAAATAAGCATATATTACCTTGTAATCATATTCTACACAACCACTCTTTGCCCAAGTAATTACTCCAAATGCATGCCTTACTGCAATGGAATAAACCAAAACAAAATGATCTTATAGTAGTTGTTTTTCTAACTTGGTTCCATATAGGACTAAGTACCATGTCAATTGAATTATTTCATCTTGATTATAATAAGCTTCTCATGGCATCTGTTGATCCTTCATGGTGTTGATCACATCGTAGGAGTAGTAATGTAGCTTCCATCAATGATTGCACCTTCTCCTAGTACTATACTATACGGATTCACCTCTGGACTTGATAACTGAGGTATGGTATTTACCCCATAGTTACCATGGTTTTAATAACTCGTAATGATTCTCTAACATCCCTTTTTGATGACTCCTATACTAACTCAATGCCATGTTCTACTACATCCTATTCATTCATAGAATGGGGTAATCCTCATTTTGACTTAATCATCTCTGACCATGTCAGAATTCTTTTTCTTAATGGAACTAATACTTACTAAACTTCTAACTATTCATACCTAGGTATAAAGAAAATAGATAAGTAGATTTACTCAAGTTGAGTAAGAAATTCTATACAAGTATGATCATATCATTCTCAAGTGAATGATCATCATAGTTGTAAGAAATGTGGTTTAGATAAGATGGCTTCCTATAGTCTTTACCAAACTACAGATCTCCTAAAAGGTTTAAACCTAAGGTCGCTTCGCTCTGATACCATCTGTGGTGACCCAACACACCACTGAATGTGTAGTGCGCAAGTCGATGACATAATACTCACAAAAGGACTTATCCGTGAATATTACATCTCTCAGAGTGGTACAACAGAAACACAGTGGGTCCAGGCAAAACTATAGGATACAAACTTCATTACAAAATCTTGAGAATCTCTTTGATGAATCAAGAAGATATCCTGCAAAATGAAACATCTGAAGAAGCAATGCGAAGCTCCAAGCTGGAGAAGAACTCTAGCTCAGAACTAAATCTCATATGGCTGATGTCAGCCTTAATCTATGGCTTGATACAACTAAGTCCAAGAATGGACTCCACCTTCACCTTGATATATTCTCCTCC
This sequence comes from Alopecurus myosuroides, assembly GCA_028641055.1. NCBI lineage: Eukaryota > Viridiplantae > Streptophyta > Magnoliopsida > Poales > Poaceae > Alopecurus > Alopecurus myosuroides. The sequence continues at coordinate 169,184,723 of CM054059.1, read as the reverse complement.
ATCAGCGCTGTCGATGACGATGCTTCACGATGACGACTTCCATCGGGCTTCAACTCTAAGCAGGGGGTCAAACGGGAACGAATGAGTAACGAGCGTTACTCAGCAAGTTTATGATATATAGGGGATAGTTTGATGCACTAACTACAGCTTTAGACTCAAAAGAGTCATAAGCTAATGCAAGGTTTTTGTAAATCTTTCTTCAAGAGGTTGCTTTTAATTCTGAAGACTATGCCCGCCAGATCTTCACAGGACTAGAACTTCATGGAGTTGCCTTTCCTGCGGCGTTCGCAGCTCCTTCCCGAAACAAGGGGTAACATGTCACATCCTTTTACACTCTGCAGAGGTGCGTTACTTTACCCATGGACGACCAAGACCATGTTGCACAACCAGGTGTACATTATTTTCCACTCCCACTCAGGTGTGGGGCCCGGTTGTTGGTCCAAGCCAAACCGTGCTTCTCCGCACAACGCATGCCCACCCATTTCCACCAGTAGGTTGAACGCCTGATTCCACCCCTCACGATGGAGATATACGCGCCCCTGGCAGACACTCATAGACCCCCAGAGTCCGTGGGACGTAAGGGCTCCCACCCATGTGCATGTAGTCCCGCAGAACCTACAGTGTACGTCTCTGGCAGCCCGTTGACATGCGAACGAGAAAAGATCACGGCTGTCTTACTCCCCCCATAGAAGACCCATGGTTAACGCGAATTTACGGCGCAAGAATCCTGACGGTAGTTGTGATTAATCCTAGGTAATACTTTCCCATGCAGATGGAACCTTCCTTTGACCTATTCATCTTACCATGGTCCCATCCGCCCAGCAAACAGAACACTACCACTCGGGTAGTCATTCAATTAGTCATATTATTATAAAAATAGGATCATGCATTCTTTTGAGAACAGGTGGTAATACGACAGGGTTTTCGCAAATAGTTCGTTATGAAGTACTGCAAAGGATATGAGCAAGTGATGAACTTGCCTTAGATTGAAATAACCATAATAGTCAATGTCTTCGGGTTCGAGGGTCGCGTAGAGAATCCCGACATCTGAAAGATAACAAAGTAGTCCTAGTAAGGACTACAGAAAACACTGACAAGATGATACATGCATAGTAATGAGATGCATCGTGAATTACCCTGGAAAACACCCTATCTTACAAGTGTAAGCCACGTTTGACATGATAACGTATTCACATAGGTTTTGGGTGAAATGTTTCATTATTTGGGGTGATGTGGTTATTACTTCTTTTAGACTTAAATGTGTTTCACTTTTACTTAGCAAACAATTGTTATCATGTTTAGGTAGAAGTTTTTATTACTTGATTGGATAACAAAACAACTATGAAAAAGATAACAGACACATTTTATTTATCTCCATTGGTGTAGAACTAATGACAAAAAGTTTAATTGAAAATGATGAACTAATACAACTAATCTATCATCACACAACTTGTTAGTGACTTGTGATGATAGGTTTAGTAAGTGTGAAAACACTACGGGTTTATTCATAAGGAAGATTAATATTATGTTAACTATTTCTGTTTATAATGGAATATTATAGATTTCCATTATACCTTTAGAAACAAATTTATAAGTTAAACAAAATGTTTTTTGTTTGACATATTTGAGTTGACAATGTTTTTCTCTTTGATTTGGTATAACATTTTATGCTTTCTGAAAATATTTGAATAAGTTATTAATTTATAAATTTTAAATGAATTAAATGACTAGGAAAAATATTGCACACATTGTCAAATGACCTTGAAAACACCATAGATGGGTTGCATTTGTTATTTTGAGCAATTTGGCATATAACTTGTATTTTTCTGATTTTATGAATTATTTATTATTTTTCTCAATTTTAGATGATTTAATTTAATTCAGAAATTGTTTAATTTTAAATTTTATCAAACAATTTTGGAAAGTTGATAAATAAATAGATTATATTTTCTGATTCATTTGATATATTGTTTATATTTTTCTGAGTTATAGGTTTAAAGTTATTGACTTATTAAGTTTAATTATTCTACTGTTATTATTTGAATTTGAAGGGGAACGTAGCATAGAAAACAAAAAATTTCCTACACGCGATAAACCCGAAAGGCCAAGATCTAATCTATGAGATGAAAGGAAATGGGGAGAAAGAGAGTCTTGAGATAACATACCCTCGAAGACTCAAAGTGGTACGAGAAAAGATCTCGTGGTTGGCGTAGTCGTTCTCACGCCGATCCCGAGCGAGAAGAAGAGCACCGCAATCCAGCGGTGCCTCCGTAATCGGTCACACGTTCAGCTCGATGAAGACTTCCGTTCCCTCGTTCTAGCGGGTTGCGGAAGTAGAGGATCCCTCCGGAATTCCAGCAGCACGACGGCGTGGTGGTGGTGAAGAATCCCACGGTTAGGGCTTCGCCAAGCCGGAGACCATGGAATGGAGCAGCGGGTGGAAGGGAAAATGTGTGGGCAAGTGTGTGTAGAAGAGAGAGCCCTCACCCTCCTTTTATAGGGGAGGGGGAGGCAGCCCAAGGGGGGTTGTGGCCAGCCATGGGTGCCCCCACCCCTTCCTCTCTTCATGTGAGTGGAAGCTCCACTCAAACCCACTCAAAAATTCCTTAATTTCCCACTTGGAAAATCTAAAGGTTTTTCTTTAATAAATAAATAAAACATTTTTATTTCTTTATTTATATTTGTTAATTCCATTAACAAACATTTGCATGCAGCACCTCGAACCATTTGTTAATTCTATTAACAACCGTTCGACGAAAAACCCCTTGAACTATTTCAATTTTCCCCGAAACAATTCCGGAGCTGCCCAAAATATTCTTCGGTATTCCGTATCCTCTCTAAACGCTTCATCGAACCTTAAGTGTGTCTCCCTATGGTTCGTGAATATTATAGACATGATCGAGACTCCTCTCCGATCAATAATCAACAGCGGGGTCTGGAAAACCGTGATGACTCCTATATATTCAACGATGACTCTCGTGATCGTGTGAACCTTTCAACGTCGTAACGATTTCCCTTTGTCTCGCGATATATTACTTGTCCGAGATCCGATCATCGGTCTCCACTATACCTTGTTCGATCTCGTTATCCGACAAGTACTCTTTTCTCGTTCCCGTGATATAACATCCTTGTGATCATATCACTTGCTTGCAAGCAGTGTCGATGTGATATCACCGAGAGGGCCCTGAGTATATCTATCCGTCATATTGGATGGACAAATCCCATTCTCGATCCATGAGCTTCAACCAACACTTTCCAAATATCCAATGCCACCTTTATAGTCACCCTTTTACGGTGTGACATTTGATGTCATCAAAGTATTCTTTCGGTATTAGTGATTAACATGATCTCATGGTCTAAGGAATAATGTTACTTCGAATGTAAGATATAACAACAAAACTAAATGACTTGATCGTATTGTTATACTTAGTTAGGGTTTAAGTTCATCATGTCATTCTCCTAATGACATGACCCCGTTATTAACAACATCCAATGTTCATGATCAGGAAACCTTGATCATCTGTTTAATCAACGAGCTAGTTAAAAGAGAGGCTTCACTAGGAACGTCGGTTTGTTTATTAATCACACATGTATCAACGTTTTCGGTTAATACAATTCTAGCATGAGAAATAAACATCTATCATAAACAAGGAATAATATATAATAAACACTTTATTATTGCCTCTCGGGCATATTCCCTTCAGAATTGACAGGTGGGTGCCACCTGTCATATTCGTTTTAAATAAAAAATTAAAGAAAATAGATAGAAAAGACCTTATGATGTCATGATGACGTCATGACTGTGTCATCACAGAGCAATTCTTCTCTGTGAATTCGAATTCGATGAATTCGATGCAATTTGATCTAATTGATCTAGCCAGCAAACTAGAGGGCATCACGACAAGTCAGGGAAGTGGCGGAGTGAGACAAATGGTCGCCAAAGCTGTGTTGCCGGCGAGCATCTGCGGCGGCGGACGGCGGTGTTCGGTGATTGACAGAATCCAGGATGAATTTCGGAAACAATTGCACGCAAAGGTGCAGCAGCTTACCGGGAGTGTGCTGGTGAAGATGATTCAGCGCGAGGAGCTTCACAGCGACGGCGCGCTTCCGCGGCGACCGGAGGCAGAGCGAAAGGGAACAACCAAATTCTACGGCCTCCCTTCATCCCGACTTGTGAGGTTCGTCAAGAAGGTAGAGGAAGACCTGGTGCATCCAATGGTGGCCTCGGTTCTACGCGAGGTGGACGGAATCATCGGCGGCGAGTGGTGGCCGTATGGGTTAGGGTTAGGGCTTCCTCACGGGGAAGTAACAGAGAGAGAGGGAGACTGCGAGGAGGAACAGGGGAAGCACGGCACTCCCTCCTGGTTTTTATCCACGCGCGAAGAGGTGGCAGGAGACGACACAACGACGATGACTCGACGACGAACCGCGTCTGCATTCTGGCCGGAACGGAGGAAGAAGAAAAGAAATAAACTTTATAGAAAACCCCCTGGAATTTTTTTACAATTTACCTAGAGGTCCTTCTATCTTATAAACTGAAAAGAAAACTTATGTTTTCAGGGCCAAATTGTAAACCTAAAAATTATTAAAAATCACTTTAGAAATCCTTATCAAATTTCCAATCTCACCATGTTTTGTTTTGGTGAATTTGAGCAATATTTGTATTTTTTATTTAGGGCGCTAGATTAAGTGGTTTTTGTTATTTACACTCCATTTAATTGATTAAATGGATTTAAAATTATTTTAAGCATGATTATCATGAGCACACAAAGAACATGTGGTTAAACAAGGTGATATAACCTAATTGGACAGTTTTAGGTATAATTCCTTATGGAAAGTAATTTAGTAAAACTACTTGGTACTGGTTCTCTACACTGTTATGAAAATCATTTAATATGGAATTTTATTCCATGCCACACCAAATGATTTTAATGGGTGAAGGCACTTGTTTTCTTTTTATAATACTATGTTATTTTCATAGTTAAAACTCTTAGCAATTTTGGTTGGCATTTTACTAAGGTGTGTGTACTCTATGTTTGCTGTTTTTAGTACTTGATCAAGTGGAAAACATGTGCATTTTTGGAATCTTATTTGCTTGTTTTCCACCTAGATTCCAATATGGATATTATCCATGTTGTTTTAGAACATGTAATAATTTACATGGTTATATGTAGATGAACTTTTGTTATCATGTGTTAGTCTTACATATGAAAAGGATATGGAAAACAAATTGATAAGTTGGTTACCATTAACCTCCACATATGAAGACATGTTGATGAAATGGCTGGTTATTATTTCATACTTGATAATTGTTTCCATTAAAGATATATCTATGAGTTCCTCATCTCTGGTGAGCTTGACAGAGATTATTAGTTCTCTAATATGTCCTAATGATTCAGTGGATGATTTTTTATGATCCCTTACTGAGGCAGTGTTGCTTCTTGTGGTCTTCTGTTGCTTGATGTACTTGTCTCTAGTTGCCACTTATCTTCAGATGTTGCCTTGTTCAATAGCAAGTAACATTAGGTCTTGGATTCCACCTTCACTGTCTCACCCTTGTGGTAAAGACAACCAATTACATCAAGCAGGATTTTACTTAAATGATTTATTTTATGACATCAAGTTTCCATATGCATATAAGAAGAATTTGTTAACAAGTGGGCCAGACTTGCCTCCAAATTACTAATCATATACAATTGGATGAGATGTACCAGGTTATATGATCATATGTTTGTTTGTATATGACACTCAATTGTTTGAGTATACAAAAGTGATTTGCTAACAAGGTAGCTAGTCTTGTTACAAAACTACTTCTATATAACACTAACATTGGAGTATCACACTATTTCAAGAGGAATTAATCAGATCAGATCAGGGTATAAGAGTTTCCAAGTACTCTTATAATAGATTTGAGTAGCACTTCTAAAACAATCTGAAGAATGCTTGTGCAGATCTTCTTGTGGTAGTTCCACTTTTCTTGTGGTTTGCTTCTCTTTCAGAATGTCTTATAGAGGATTAGAGGATAACAAGATAAAATGATCTATAAAAAATAATAAGATCTATATTAAAAGTCAGTTCTTGCTTTTATTATTCCTACATATAATTCTTATTTTATTTCCCAAAAGATAGATACTTGTTTCATACATGATTGGTTTTACTTAGGTATCAATTTAACTTCTCTAATAGAGATTATAACTTGTTGTTATCCATGAGTTGCATCGAGATATACTTTAGTTGTTGAATATTGATATGGATAGAAATGTGGAGTGTTTGTGGAATGGGAACTTAATAGTGACTTGATCAAATGGTTCATTGATGTGTTGAGCTTACCTATGCTCACTTGTTTGAGATGATTGAACACTGAGCATGTGAAAGTTATTGAGGTTTAATGACTTATGTCATAGTTGTTATTTGTTTTTCCCAGGTGTCATGATTTAATTTATATTCATCACTTTATTCCTTTGTCATTTATAATACAGATATAGAGGTTTGGGAATATCATAAGTAATGATCAAGGTTTAACAATAGGTTAAGAAGATTTACTTCTTCTTTAAGGTACTTATTTTATGGTGGATGAGATATGTACATATTCGATAAATATGTTAGTACAATTATTATATCATTTCCCACTGGTGGGTTTTGAGTTAAGACTTGTGGGTATCATTTGTGTTCTATTAATCCTTTATTATTTACTGGTGGAGGTTCACTTAATAGTTATTATATGATTTAGAAAGATGTTGGGTAAATGAATTGATAACTTAGAGGGTTGTTATTTTATAGGAGATAACATCTATGTTGATGAGATGGTTCAATTAGCATTACCATATTGTGGAAGTATGATCATCAGATATGTGATTTGGATACTCACCCCTCTTTGAGTTCTAGATACCTAGTGAATTGTCCCATGTCACTTAAATACTTGTGGTTAAGGTTGTTTAGAGTTTGTGTTGGTCACAAATAATTATGGTTTGTGTAATCAAATGATTTGGTTTGTAAAGATACTATGTTATAAAGATCATTCCAAATGTACTCTTGACTAGATGAACTAGACCTATTTCATCATGTCAAGTGAAACATTGGTCACTTCGATTCGTTTAAACTTTCGCGCCAAAATTTCCCGTGTTTTCGTATGCATGCTTTGCAAATGCACATATAATATTTAGATCCTTATAACCTCCCAAACACTGGGATGTTACAACATGGTCGATAGGTGCGCTAAGGCTGAGGAGGGATACCTCTTCAGGACAGCAAGCCTGCCGACGAATCCAAGCCGGTGGCCCCCAAGACAAAGACAAAGGCTCGAGGCGACGATGCGGACGCCAAATGAAAAGCTCCGGCCGTTCTAGTTGCCGAGTCAAAACGCAAACAAGGCCGCAACAACCCCGCGCCCGTGGCGGACAATTGCCCTTTCTGCGAGTTTCACTTCATGCACTCACACGCCACAAAGGATTGTTTCCAGCTGAAGAGGATGCGGGGAGACCGCCTCATGAGGGGTGGCCAGGAGGGCTACTCTCGAGGCGGTGGCTGGCGCAGTCCTAGGAGAGGGGGAGGCTGTGCTGGAGGGAGATCGGAGGAGCACGGCCCGAACCAGTACAATGGGTACGACAACTACAACACAGGCGGCTACCAGCCGCCCCTGCAGCAGCCACCCCCGCAGCAGCTGCAGCGTCCCAACCCACCCGCGCCTCAGGTGAACGCTGCCACGCAGCAACACGCTGAGGGCAACCAGGGCCGGGGCGACGAACACTGCGGGGCTACCAAGAACCTACAGGCTACATGGCATGCATTCTTGGCAGAGCACAAGCTCCACTCTCCAACCTCCACTTCAAGAAGATCTCACGTGAGATCGCCGTTGTCCACTCAGGCACAGCTGCAGCGAAGATACTTAAGTGGTCGGACCACAATGTCTCCTTTGACATCAGCGACCACCCCAAGTCCACAAACACCGTGGGAATCCTGCCCCTCGTCTGCACCCCCACCATCAACAACATCGCCGTCAACAAGACCCTGCTCGACGGGGGTGCAGGCCTCAACATCATCTTGGTGCCCACGTGCGAGCGACTCCAGGTGCCCTACGGGCGTTTGGCCCCCTCAAGGCCATTCGCTGGCGTCACCGACGGCACCACGGTCCCCCTGGGACAGGTGCGCCTTTCCGTCACGCTCAGCACTCGCCAGAACTACCGCACCGATACTCTCGACTTCAACGTCGTGCATATCTCCCTCCCCTACAACACCATCCTCGGGTTCCCAGCTCTCGCGAATTTCATGGTCGTGACGCACCACGCGTACAACCTCGCCAAGCTGCTCGGGCGTGCTGGAACCATCACTATCCATGGAGAGGTGGAGGATGCGACGCGCTCGATCGAGCGAGCCTGCAAGGTGGTGGCAACCTCCCACCTGGCTGACGAAGACGACATGGGACACCTTGATGAGGCTCCCAAGAAGAGGCCGCTAACCTCGCATGAGATAGCAGCCACCCAGAAGACCCCCCCCCCCCCCCCAGAGCATCGAAGACTCGGGGGCTGCCGCCCGGAAGACCCCCCAGAGCGTTGGAGGCTCGCGGCTGCCACTTCTCTCCATGCGAGCGCGCCTCGTTACTAGGGAGGAGCGCTCACCACATGCTCGTTCCATGGCCCTCACAAGGCCATGGAGACGCACCCTCGAGGGGACCCTGTGACGCCATGGTAAAAAAGACGCCAGGACCTCTCTCCGTGAGGGTCTCATGGAGCTCTCGCCAGGCAGGCCACAAGGTCCCGGGAGCTTCTACCCACACAAGTGGGAGCCCCGCTCCGACGGGGCAAACTTTTGTTACTCGAGGGAGCCACAAGGCCACTACATCCTCGAGTTGTGCACGTGAACTCACGCGAGTATAAGCCCCATGACGATGGGAGTCCCGTGTCCGCACGGTGACGTCAAGTGCTTCCCTGAGGACCACAAGGTCACGGTATCCCCAAGCGTTTTGTAAGAGAACAATGCCTCACCCTAGCAGTAAAATCTTGTTGCTTTCACAAAGCAAACCCATCTCTCCTTGCATGCCGGTATGCCTGCATTTTGCGTCCAGCAAAGATCATACGCATTCATCCAAGCATGCATACTTCCTCTCTCTGGAGAGGCGCGCGAAGGCCTTTTTCTTCTCGAAAGCATCCGACGAGCGGGGGCCGGAACAATGTATGTGAGTGGGTTGCTATCGCACACAAACACTTCACCAAGTCCCTCGGTGTTTTCTCCTCGCGAGATGCTCACGAAGAAACAACTAGACGCGCACCTCTCCAGGATCACAAATTGCAGGTAGCAGCGGTAACCTCGCTCCCAAGGAGCAAGTATGCAACACCCAACTCCCCACACGGAGCCAAGAAGGATCCTCTACAAGGAGCAGCTGAAGACCCACCACAAAGGACACAAGCAAGATGTCTCGAAGGACACCATCACAAAAGAAAATCTAAGTATTCTCACACAAAAGCACCTAGAAGCAGAGTAAAAGATAGGGATACAATAAGCAACAAAGTGCGGAATATCTCCTTACAAGACATTTAAAGTTCACAGGGACCTAAGGGGAAGCTTGCAGTTACACAGAAGAGTACTAGGCAGAAGGACCCTTGCTGCCAGCGTCAGAAGTCGGGGCCGCATCGGTAGGAGGGATCGGGTTGAAGGCCTTCACGAAAGCAGCAACGACATCCTTCACAATGGCAGAGAGTGGCAGCACGCTCGGGGGGAACTTTCCCTGCCATAGTGCCCAACTTGAAGTCTGGTTGGACCATCATGAGCCTGGAAAACAGGTATGTCGCAGCCTCCAATAGGAGCTGACGGCACTCTGCATCGAGGACCGCGTCCACGCTCTAGGCGCCTTCCTGCAGGGAGTCCAGAAGACCGACGAAGAAGTGAAGGGCGCATATGGAGTCGTACCTAGCGGGGGGAGGAGGCAGCTCGAGGTCCAGCCGCTCGCCCACCACATGGGCTGCCAGGACGATGCGCTGGAACGACTCCTCTGGCTGGGCTGAATCTCTAGCGCTGGCCCGGCCAATTCCTCCCGCTCGGGCACCACCTCTGCGAGAGGAGCCAACCGCTCTCGCAGGGCGAACAAATCCGACTAGAACTCCGCAGACGCGGCAATGGCACGCTCCCGCGCGCCGCACTCCTTGGCAAGCTACGCGCGAAGCCGATTGAGCTCTGTTGAAAGCTTATCGGACCCCCAAGGCCAGTGCTTGCTCGGCCAGAGCCACCTTCGCCGGCTGTTTCCCGCCCAGGTCTACCTCGAGCTCCTTGCGGTACGCCTCGCGCCCAGCCTGGATCCCTTGCTCCACCTGCTGTTGTTGTTTCTCTTTCTCCTCTTTCAGATTGTTCTCTAGCTTCTCTTGGCGCTCGCGCTCCTCGCTCACCTCGCCCACAAGGCGGGCGGTCTCCGCCTCGCGTTTCTTGACGTCCTCCTCGAGGCTACGGACCTTGTCCTCCCTGAGGGAGACAGCGGATTCACAGGAAGAGACGTCCGCCTAGCGGCGCACCAGATCCTCCTCACGTAGGGAGAGGGCCTTCTCTCGCTCCATGCCACCAAGGGTCCACTTGTCCATCGCCAAGCGGTGCTCCTCCTGTTCCGAGCAAAGCCGAGCCTACAGATCCCGAGCGACGTCCCGTGTGCTTTGCCTCCTCGCGGAGTGCTTACGCCTCATGGGTGGATGCCTCGCATTTCCGCGTGGCCTCGTTGAGCTTCTGGCAGCGCACCAGCCGCGCCGCGTCCTCCCTCTCAAGGCAGGAGAGCACCGCTTGACGAAACCAGGCGCCCATGTTCTCCAGGCGCTCGCTCTCCTTGACAAGGAGGTGGGAGTGTGACCTCACCTTGACCCGGAGCGCATCCACGACATCCCTGGCAATCTCGAGTAGGGGGCCTCTGAGTAAAGCTCATGAGGGGCACTGGAACGGATGCGGGCGGACCACCAGTCCTCCACCATCAAGTCCTAGAAGAAATCGTTCGGGGGGAATGAACCATCCGTACCCTCAAGAGGAGTGTTCCGGAGCCACTTTTCCACCGCATCGACGAAGTACTGCTGCAACGCACCTTCAAAGGGGGCGGAAGAAGAGCTCAGCACTCCCCCACCAGCAAAAAAGAGAGCCTAGCGCCCGCTCCCTGGGCGATGGGGGCGACCCTTTCTTCTTAGACATCCTCCACGGCAGGGCTCGGGAGCTGATTCCGGTCTAGCAGCATCAGGGGACGCGGCCAAAAGAGACGTCGGACGAGCCATAGCGCCGTCCCCAACCAGGACATCCGGCTCGAACCGCGGGGCATCATCAGCAGAGGGACCACTGGGTGGCGCCCCCGTCCCCGCTCCTCCTACCGTCAAAGGGATGACAGGGTCCACAAGCTCCTTAGACGCCGGAGAACGCGGAGGGACCCACCTTTCCTCAATGGCGATGGGACGAGCCGTCCCCTCTGAGGATTGAGTGTAACATCCCAAATTTGCTAGCAAAGGGTTGTGGTGTTTTGTTCATGTCATAGCATGCATGAAAAATTTGAACCAAGTTTTAATTTGAATTTAAATGAAACTTGCCCAAAAACCACTTAAAGTGATCACCCAAAATTTGTTATAAAAACATGTTCAAATTTGAAAAGCAAAGACATGGTGAGGTTGAAAATTTTGTAAGGTTTTCAAATATCATTTTTGCCAAATTTTATTCTTCCAAAAAAGGCCCTCAAAAGTTTGTTTTTGGTTCTGTTTTCAACGAGAAAAGGACCTCTCTGTAATTTCTGAAAGTTTCAGGGGGTTATTGTAATTCCGTTTTCTTTTTGTGTTTCTTCTAGCTCTGGACAGAAAGCAGCAGGAGCTGCATGGCCTTCCCCTCGTCGTCGACTGCCACCTCCTGGTTGTGCTTTTGTTCGCGGAGATAAGGCCGCCAAGGGCCGTGTCCCCTCTCCCTTGTCCTCCTCGCTTCGCTCTCTCACTCTGCCTCCCAGTGAACGAAACCCTAACCGGAAACCATAGCTCGCCGGAGATTCGATGGCGCCGCCGGTACACGCGCCCTGCCGTCGAGCTGAGGCTTCTACAAGATCCGTCGTGGCCTCCTACGTCTTCTGGAAGAGTCACGCTTGACGGGAGTGGCTCTGTCGTCGGAATCGACCCTCCTTCTTCCGGTCCGGCCGCCGGCCTCAGAGCTCGCCGCCGTCGTTTCCGGCACCGCCCCGCCTCCCCGTCTACCATGGAATGATCCCGGTGAGCTCCCGGTCGCAATGGACCCCTCCCCTTCGCCCCTACCCTTCTGGTTCACCGTGGCGCCTGTTATTTTATTGTGTTCCGAATCCCGTACAAGTGTTGTACTATATTTGGAGTCCTATCAGACTACGGCAAGCCAACCGTGCTAGACGTGCACAACTACAACTCTATTTCGTGTCCGGCAAGAAAGAGAGTTGTTTTGCCCCAATATATAGTGCGAGGTAGTCATAGAATAGATTGAGAGAGAGAAAGATGTGAGATCAAGAGAGATCCACCATATTAGCACGTAGAGGGTTTGTCCTCTCGTGTATTGTAATACTCCTCCCAATTATAGTGATACGCCTTTGTGCGTGCCGTGGTTTTCTCCCGCAAGGGTTCCACGTAAAAATCTGTATTCTTGTTCTTGGTTGATCTACGTTTCGCTGCGTCGTTTTGTAACAGCGCCGAAGGTCGCCGTCGGCCGCCGCTCTGCCTCGTCGCCGGCGAGGTTCCCGGCAACCATTTGGTCACCCACGCCGCCTGTTAGACTCCCCGTGAGCTCCTCTCCGTTGCTGTATAGTTCGTTTCTTCGATTTCGCACGAATTCATCCGAATTTTGATCTCAACTGTGAAGTTCAGAGCCCGATGATGTCATCCATGCGTCACTGTGACGTCATATCTCTGTATTATATTTCCAGAAAATGATTTGATTTTGGAACAACAATAACTATTAAATTATTAATCAGAAAAATATGATAAAAATATGGTTGTGTTCAGAAAAATAAAATCTATCCAAACATGTACTTTTCATACATGTTTGACAACATTTATTTTTGGACATTATTTAATACTGTTTAATCATTTAAAAATAGAAAAATAAGTTTTTATTCACCAAAATTAGAAAATTAAAAGTTATATACCAAGTTGCTCAAAATGACAAGTACAATCTAGCTATGATGTTTTTAAACCTATTTGAGCTTTTTAAAATTGCACTCACTTTCATAACCGTCTGAAAACCCCCTCCGGGGTCCATTTCGGGTTAAATTCAGTAAAAGTGTTTAACTGACATACGAACCCTAGCAACCCAACGATCATGCCTAGGGCTTTATTTCAGTGCATTAACCTGCTCATGCATACATATTGCGCATTGCATCGATGCCATGTTTGATTGTTATTCTTCTTTTCGGTGTTGTTTCCCCCTCGGTAGGACGCGACCCTGAAGAGAAGATCGACAATGCCATGGCGAATACTTGATCTTAACCGACAAGTCAAGCACTTATTCCTGAAGACTTTCTCTGGTTTTCTTGAAGCAAGGCAAGCATAACCTCTTATCTGCCCATATATGATTTCGAAAGACTTTTCATTCTCGTACAAATGCATTCGATTCCAATGTATCTTGAGTCAATAGATAGAGTTATCCTATTTAGTTGCATAACCCAGATATCATGATTTAATGCTCCTAGCAGACATAGGATTTGTTTGTGTGTATCGCCAGAGCCTCAAATATGCCATGCTTAGTCATACATGCCTGTTATCTCTGCTCCATCCGGTTGATGAATCAGAGTTACGAAATAATCTAGTATGGCAGGAGGTAGTGGTAAGTTAAGAGATGTTTGATTAACATGATTTAAAGGTGTGGATGACGAGACCACAGAGGGTCTGTGGTGGTTGTCTCGTTCATGCCCCTAGGAGCGAGTTCTCGTCTTCGAGCCAAGACTGAGCGTGCATCCACACGGGGGATTGGATTCCCCTCGACCTCAACTTGCCTAGTTTGTTCCATGAGTTGCCTAGTTCGGGCTTTCCATTTGGATTCGCGGGGATATTAAAAACGTTTGCAAAACTAGGACGTGGCGGTGCAACAGCCTGTGGCGAGACAGTAGTTGAAGCACCGCTCACAACGATAGAGACCCGGCAGGAGATGGCCACTCCCTATTGGCGGTCCATCTCTACTCGGAGCGACTCATGGAATAGGCGAAGCAAGGGAAAGATCGTGGTCAACCTTCATCTGCCGGACTTCCCGGACTAGTGCTAATCATGTGGCATTAAGAGTTGGTTGGTACGTGTGGTTAAAGTTGTACACCCCTGCAGGGTTAAATCTTTTCGAAAAGTCGTGTCCGCGGTTAAGGACGACTTGGTGACGGATTCTGTGATCATAGATAACTTTAACGGAATGACTAAAACTTGTTGATAACGAATGAAGGATGCCTCCTCGGAGATGCCGAGAGGGGTTACCTTGTAGATTGAGTTACCGGAACAACTTGAGGAGGTGATCTCTGAAGCAGGTGTTGATATGAGTTGGTGGATTAAAAAGATGATGATTTCTGTAGTTGAGTAGCTTTCTCATCTGTTTTCAAAATATTCCATGAGACGTGCTATTCCTCCCTCAACTTGGAAAACAAAGATGGCTTTACGCAAAACAACCTTCATAACTCTTTCTAAAAGAAGCAGATATATAATAGGTTAACTAAGTCTTGTTGGGTACCTCCCGTACTCAGGTTTGCTTAATTTTGGTTCAGGAGAAGATCTCACATCGGTGGTGATTCAACGTGGACATCGACGAGTAGTTTGGGGTTCCCAGGTAGCAGCCTGGAATCTACGGGTTGGGACGTCGCCTTATGTTGCGGCCTCTTAGGCCTTTTTGGTTCTTGTTGATTAGCAACATAATTTGCCTTCCTTTGTCTGATGTAATGTTGGGTCATGTGACCTCTGTTTGTAAGCTATACTCTAGTAACACTTGTTAATAAAGCTTCATGTTTAGAGTACTGCTTTGATCGGTTGTTGGTTTCGAGCTCATTGTTATACAGTTTTGGCTATGCCTGCATAGTTGTCGCAGTCGAGGGGTTGTGGAGCCGATGATCCATATCCGAGCCCGCCTGTCGATGTGATCGGCCTGGGGCGAGGTAACCCCAGTAACCCTCGATTGTTGTTGCACTTTCTGGACACATAGCAGCTCTGTATAACTTTGGTCCCGTTCCTTCAGTTTCATCCGACTCGTGGACGCTTGGGTATGCATAATTGGTTATGACTAGCATGGATACAAGGAGTAGTAGACCGGGGATCCGGACTACGTGCCGATGAATCCGGTCTGCCTGCCGTTGTTTGTTGCGGCCGGGGCTGGTAACCCTGAAGCCCTTGTGAGTCCATGGCTAGTAGCACATAACAGTATGTATATCTCTAGGTCCGGGGTCTGACAAGTCTTGGTATCAGAGCAGGACTGCCTGTAGGAAAACCTTACTGCTTGGTCGATGTTGAGTTTAGTGTTTGTGAAAACTATTTGAAACTTTAAATGGATTGTGAAAACCTTCTTAGGATTCTTTTTACTCCTTGTCTGGTATCGCTCTAACTCTGGGTCTCCTTACCTGTTTTGGATTTGAAAAGGTTCCAGTTATTCAAAACTTAGGTGCCTTCGTTGGCAAGGACGTTGTTTACCAAGTTGACCTAGTGTTAAAGTTTCTGGAGTCGTGTGTGTTCCAAAGTCCGTTATTTCCTAAACTGGGAGATTTCCTTACCATCCTAGTCTCTCAGAGTTGTGTGGATTCTACATTCTCCACATGTTTCAAAGCTAAATCCTGAACCTCGAGATTTGCTTTTCATCTCGAATGTACCTGTTATCCTCTGGTCAAGTACTTCCGAAGCTATCGTTGTCTTTTGGAAGATAACTCGTGATTGCTACTCATAGTGTCCTTAATGCACTAAGATAGTAGTTACTCCTTTCGTTGTGATTCTAATTCTTGGACTTGAACCGAAGGTCCCGGAATGTGCTAAATGGAGGTGGGTTGAATCATGTGGTTTATAACCATGTAATGCTCACGCTATCAGTACAGGATGCTGACCTTTAACCCAAGTTCTGTTTCTTTGAATCCTGAAGAATCTGTTCTACCTCAGAACGCTAGGAATTTCCAACTCTCATAGCCATAGGTTTCCTCTTGGAATCAGGAGGATCGCAACAAGAGTGATCATCATGAGTTCCACATCTTTATTCTTGATTCAACTATATTTACCTTCTTGGCATGGGTTCTACAAATGAGTATTACCCCGTGCAACCAACGTGATCTTAGGAATTCTCCTAAGCATGTTCCTACCTTCCAGTTGCTCTCAATCTCCATCCGTTGTTTTCGACATCAAGTTTCTTATGTGTGTTGGATTCTTCCAATGCATTTGCTCTTGTTTTCTGTCAAAACATTCCACCTTGGAATGTCAGGAGAAACAAACTCCAGTACCTTGTTCATCTCTAGGACCAGGTCAAAGTTTTGTAATCCACAGATTAAAGAAGTTTTATCAGCTTCTGTTCTGTTCTGCCTTCGAGTATCACACTCTTAAATATCAAGAGGCTGTGTTGTGTTTCATGGCCTTATTGATGAAGTGATGCTCTTACACGTCTTCACTCACCCTTCCTCCAAGTCTGAAATGCCTAAGAAGCTTGGGTGTGTGTTGAGGTGTGTATCAGTTACTCCTAGCAACTGCTTCGAAAAATTTAAGAAACATCTGTATCCTTCTTAGCACTATTGGTTACCCGGTCTCTAATTGGAATTGACCATGGTACCAAATACATTCATGCCGGTGCACATTTTTGGTCAAAGAGTTAGGTTAATACCAATGCTCTCAAGATCATATCGGTTGCTTTGAAAAGCAAGGTTCCTTTTCGAACTTCAAGACATACCGGTAGGTTGTGATATTTTGGTTGTCTTTCCAGAAGTATCACCAGGTTGTCACCTGACCGTGATGTCTAAATAAAGGGTAATTTGAACTACTCCTTTTTCCAAGAAAATTGTGCTGGATATCCTGGACTAGTTGGTTGAGCTTAACCAACAACTTGGAGAGTTGAAAGACAAAAGCTTCACCTAACTTGATCCTTTTATAAGGGATGTTTAGTTCTCATGCTGTTGAAACAGGATAGTAGCTCCTTTGTGGAAATACTATCACTCTACCTCTTGATTTGATTTGGGCTATCGTCAAATCAAGATCAGATCCAAGAACTATCCTGGTGGTGTTTCACTCATGGTGTTCTGCCCGAGTACACCTTCATGTCCTTTAATCTGACCAATATTTTGCCTTGTTCATGTATCATATGAGACCCTCTTCTTGGAGTGTTTGATAAGTGTCTTGTCGAGCCCATCGATGACATTCCTATTTTCTCCAAGTTGCAAGAGGTTCATGTGGAACACTATGCACTAATGTTGGAAACTCTCGAGAACCATCTTTGTGTCCTCATGAAGTTGGGTTCTAGATGTTCGAAGCAACCTACTCTGGTTCATGTGCTTATGGTGAAAGTTGTCGCCATGGATTCGAGTAGAGTTTTCTGGTTTCCTTTGGGAACAATCCCTGGTCGGTCATGTACGTGTGGAGTATTCTTGAGATGGTGGGTTGTTACCTCCATTTTTTAACCAGTTTTGTATCCACACCCAACCACTGACTGATCGTCCTTGAAAGAGAAGAAGTTTAAGAACTTCGTTATCTTTGTTATCATCTTTCCCACAAGGACTAAGATGTGTTTTGTTGCAACTAAACCATGTAGGTGCAACCGTCTTTCGCAAGTTGCTAATACATGAGTTCTGCAATCTCACTCATCCTCTTGAGTGTGGCATCGTAGTCAGTATCTTGAGAATCTAGCATATGTATCTCGTTGGTAACCGGTGCAACCTCTTTGATCAAACATGTTAAGTCTGAGTTATCAACCCACTAACCAGAGCTGAATCTCAAGCAGCAACGATGGTTGGTGTTCCCTTAAGGATATTGATCTAGGTCCATTTGAAAATCCGGCATGGTTGATGTTGTGGTTGACACAATTAGCCGGAAGGCCTAATGTCATATCTCCTTGAATCCGTGAGAACAGCCACTCTCAGTGAGAATTCTGGTGTGGTTCATTCTAACAAGTTTCCCTCACCGTTCTTCCGAACCTAAGTTCATTTTCACTTGTTTACCTATAAAGGCTTGCACAAGCCTAATATTGGTATCTAGAACATCAGGAAAACCTGGAAGTTGATTCTTCCAATGTCTCTTTGTCAATCCTCCAAACCTTTCTTTCAATGGAAACAAGTTCCTAAGGAGAATCATCTCGTGGTGTTTTGTAACTGCCAGTGATCAATTCCCTTTCTCAAGTTGTTTGTACCTGAAGTTCTGATCATCTGACACATTGTGTGAATTTGTCAGTTACTTCAGCCATGGGATTTTAACCATGTGGTAAAATTATTGCTATGTCAAATCCACCCTAGGAAATAGATTTCCTATTTTCTTCCGGTGTTTCAATCCCCATTGGTTAACCATCCTTATGGTGTGACCAAGAATCCCTCCTTCACTACGGTGTTCCACCATGCTTTGGTTACTCATCCTCCGTTGTGAAGTAATATCCCGATCTTTGACAAAGTTTTCGACAACCTTTAACGGAATGAAAGTTCCCTCATCTTTCGTGTCCACTCCGAAGAGTGAACATGATCATGTATCAAAATTTCTCCCCGACTCACGATTACAGTGTTTTCTCGTGTTCTCCCTCGTCTACGGATATTACATTGTGGTATCCAAGACCAAAATTTCCATCTTGATTTTCAGTTTGAAGAAACCTCGACGTCAAAGGTTGTTCAACCTATCTTTTCCAGAAGGATTTAAAGTCTTGTGCAAAGCTCATATTCTAAATCCTTTCAAGAACAATCGTCCACGAACTTGAAAACTTCTCCTATTTCCCTCCGTTATCTTGATGTGTTTCATGCCTGTTAACTCAAAAATTCTCTACGAACATTCTTGTCATGAGTTACCCATGAGATACTCGATCTTCGTGAAGATCATTCCCTAAGAGTTTCCCTCTTACCTAAGGTGTATCCGTTCAATACTTCAAGGTGCTACGGATCAACCTCTTCAACAAGAGAATCGTAAAGTTCGAGAAGATCGTTCCAAAACCGGTGTTCCTTCTTTCTTCTCCTTCGGGAATCTCGGGACGAGATTCTTGTAAGGGGGGTAGATTTGTAACATCCCAAATTTGCTAGCAAAGGGTTGTGGTGTTTTGTTCATGTCATAGCATGCATGAAAAATTTGAACCAAGTTTTAATTTGAATTTAAATGAAACTTGCCCAAAAACCACTTAAAGTGATCACCCAAAATTTGTTATAAAAACATTTTCAAATTTGAAAAGCAAAGACATGGTGAAGTTGAAAATTTTGTAAGGTTTTCAAATATCATTTTTGCCAAATTTTATTCTTCCAAAAAGGCCCTCAAAAGTTTGTTTTTTGGTTCTGTTTTCAAAGAGAAAAGGACCTCTCTGTAATTTCTGAAAGTTTCAGGGGGTTATTGTAATTCCGTTTTCTTTTTGTGTTTCTTCTAGCTCTGGACAGAAAGCAGCAGGAGCTGTGTGGCCTTCCCCTTGTCGTCGACTGCCACCTCCTGGTTGTGCTTTTGTTCGCGGAGATAAGGCCGCCAAGGGCCGTGTCCCCTCTCCCTTGTCCTCCTCGCTTCGCTCTCTCACTCTGCCTCCCTGTGAACGAAACCCTAACCGGAAACCATAGCTCGCCGGAGATTCGACGGTGCCGCCGGTACACGCCCCCTGCCGCCGAGCTGAGGCTTCTACAAGATCCGCCGTGGCCTCCTACGTCTTCTGGAAGAGTCACGCTTGACGGGAGTGGCTCTGTCGCCGGAATCGACCCTCCTTCTTCCGGTCCGGCCGCCGGCCTCAGAGCTCGCCGCCGTCGTTTCCGGCACCGCCCCGCCTCCCCGTCTACCATGGAATGATCCCGGTGAGCTCCCGGTCGCAATGGACCCCTCCCCTTCGCCCCTACCCTTCTGGTTCACCGTGGCGCCGAAGGTCGCCGTCGGCCGCCGCTCTGCCTCGTCGCCGGCGAGGTTCCCGGCAACCATTTGGTCACCCACGCCGCCTGTTAGACTCCCTGTGAGCTACTCTCCGTTGCTGTATAGTTCGTTTCTTCGATTTCGCACGAATTCATCCGAATTTTGATCTCAACTGTGAAGTTCAGAGCCCGATGATGTCATCCATGCGTCACTGTGACGTCATATCTCTGTATTATATTTCCAGAAAATGATTTGATTTTGGAACAACAATAACTATTAAATTATTAATCAGAAAAATATGATAAAAATATGGTTGTGATCAGAAAAATAAAATCTATCCAAACATGTACTTTTCATACATGTTTGACAACATTTATTTTTGGACATTATTTAATACTGTTTAATCGTTTAAAAATAGAAAAATAAGTTTTTATTCACCAAAATTAGAAAATTAAAAGTTATATACCAAGTTGCTCAAAATGACAAGTACAATCTAGCTATGATGTTTTTAAACCTATTTGAGCTTTTTAAAATTGCACTCATTTTCATAACCGTCTGAAAACCCCCTCCGGGGTCCATTTCGGGTTAAATTTAGTAAAAGTGTTTAACTGACATACGAACCCTAGCAACCCAACGATCATGCCTAGGGCTTTATTTCAGTGCATTAACCTGCTCATGCATACATATTGCGCATTGCATCGATGCCATGTTTGATTGTTA
The DNA here is from genome assembly GCA_028641055.1 of Alopecurus myosuroides. Lineage (NCBI taxonomy): Eukaryota > Viridiplantae > Streptophyta > Magnoliopsida > Poales > Poaceae > Alopecurus > Alopecurus myosuroides. Next base: position 169,164,051 of record CM054059.1, on the reverse strand, counting down.
TTCTTCTTTTCGGTGTTGTTTCCCCCTCGGTAGAACGCGACCCTGAAGAGAAGATCGACAATGCCATGGCGAATACTTGATCTTAACCGACAAGTCAAGCACTTATTCCTGAAGACTTTCTCTGGTTTTCTTGAAGCAAGGCAAGCATAACCTCTTATCTGCCCATATATGATTTCGAAAGACTTTTCATTCTCGTACAAATGCATTCGATTCCAATGTATCTTGAGTCAATAGATAGAGTTATCCTATTTAGTTGCATAACCCAGATATCATGATTTAATGCTCCTAGCAGACATAGGATTTGTTTGTGTGTATCACCAGAGCCTCAAATATGCCATGCTTAGTCATACATGCCTGTTATCTCTGCTCCATCCGGTTGATGAATCAGAGTTACGAAATAATCTAGTATGGCAGGAGGTAGTGGTAAGTTAAGAGATGTTTGATTAACATGATTTAAAGGTGTGGATGACGAGACCACAGAGGGTCTGTGGTGGTTGTCTCGTTCATGCCCCTAGGAGCGAGTTCTCGTCTTCGAGCCAAGACTGAGCGTGCATCCACACGGGGGATTGGATTCCCCTCGACCTCAACTTGCCTAGTTTGTTCCATGAGTTGCCTAGTTCAGGCTTTCCATTTGGATTCGCGGGGATATTAAAAACGTTTGCAAAACTAGGACGTGGCGGTGCAACAGTGTCGTGGTGGTGTCACGGCAGATGCCATAGGATGGCTAAAGATGTGGGGACGATGGACGCTGGAGGTGCTCGGGGAGGGATCACGCGACGAGTAGCCGCGTGAGGTGCAACGTAAACACTACAAACAACACGATCTACCCAGGTTCAGGGCCCTCGTGAGGAGGTAAAACCCCTACTCCTGCCTTTCTTTGTATTCTTTTGTATCTCACCGAGTAGCCACAGTACAGTGTTCCTGCTACCGAGTAGCCACTCTCCTCTCTAGATGATGAACTAGGGAAAGAACTAGGTCAAGATGTGTTCCTTGTAAGCGATCTCTTAAGCGATCTCGTAGTGCCTCACACAGGAGGCGGCGGGGCACCTTATATACATGGTGCCCAGCCGGATACGTCCAAACATGGACAAGTGTCGACATAGTGTGCACATCGTCCTTCTTCCGGGTTCCCGCTGACACCTTTGGTTCTTGATCTTGGCTGTATCTAGAAAGTCGTTGGGCAAAACAAGGGGACAGACTGGTATCACTGTACCTAAGCACAGAGTAGGCCCCCCTTATCCTGCCACGGCCTGCTTCCATGCTGTCACTGTCAGGCAGGCCGGTCCCAGATGAACAGTAGTTCGAATGCTGCCAAGTACGGACCCAGGATACGCGGGATCCTGTGTCAGAACGGCTCCTTTGACTTTCTGGCCCGAGTAGGTTCCCGCCAATTGTTCCCGCCAATTGTACTCGGGCCAACTCTTCTACTCGAAAGGATGTAACTTGACTGATATCTCCTTCCGGGCATCTTGAGGAGAAACCGAGTAGCTGTCGACCGGGTAGCGAGTACCAGGTAGTCGGCTACTCGACAAAACCTCTCTCCTGGAAGACGCCTTTACCACTTGTCTTTACCCTACTCGGGGGTAACCCCCCGACAGCAGTCCCCGAAGCTGGTTGAGCCTTGTGAACTCGTTCACTAGGCTCTGCCAGCTTAAAACCAACCTTTGCCTCATAGCCCTTGAACCTCAAGATGCCGAGTACGCGGCCTCCGAGTAGCACTCTGACAAGTATCTTCTGTCTCTTGTCCTCCGAGTAGCACTTGCTTTCTACTCTGTAACCGAGTAAAAAGACTTAGAGAATTTTCTTGAATTGAGTCGTTGCGGCGCAGAGCACCATCCAGCCGTCTGTGCCGCAACCGGACGCGTGTCAGGCATCCACGACCCTGTCGTTTCGCTGCCCACGACACATCGTGCCACGTGCCCAGTTTTCACGGGGCGGACCCACCGGCACGTTATGTCCCATCAATCGTAATAATAGGCCACGATCTGGTCGTGGGATCCACTGTGGCCGTTACGCGCGCGTTCCGCGCTTACGTGCGTTTCTATCCGGCCACAGGCCCCACCACACGGCCATCATGGCCACGATTGATCCCACTACGCCGATGGTAACGGTAAAGCCGCGGAGAGGGTATAAATACCCCCGCCGGTAACTTCCTTTTCCCATTCCCTCGCACTATTCCTTTTTCGTCCTCTGCTTTCTTCCGCCACCGAGCTCTCCGCCGCCGCGCAAGCTTTCGCGCCGCCGCGGACTCAATTCGCCCCACCAATTCCGTTCAATCTCTTCCACTCCTACTTGCAACAATGGCCAAAGCCGGTTGGGCGGGCTCAACCGTCACCAGCGAGGATTTCGCCTGGCTCGTGAACACCAGAAGAGTCCCTCCCGGCGTGGAGTGCCGGGCGCCCGGCGATGAAACCGTGCCAACCCCACGGGAGGGTGAGCGCGTCGTGTTCATGTCGCACTTCGAGCGCGGGTTTGGACTGCCGGCCTCCGAATTCCTCCGTAAGTTCCTCGATCATTTTGGCCTGCAGATGCACCATCTGCCGCCAAACGCCGTCGTCTTCCTCGCGTACCACGCCGTGGTGTGCGAGGCCTTCCTCGGCATCCTTCCGACGACGGATACCTGGCTGAGGTACTTCCACCTCCGCCAGCAGACAACCGGGAAGAAGGACAGCGCGGGCGTCGGCCGCGCCACCGACACCGGCTGCGCCATGATGGTGCAGCGGTCGGGGACCAACCATCCCCGTGTCAAGGGGTTGGACTCCGTCCGACTGTGGCAGAAGACATTCTTCTACGTGAAGAATATCCCCGCCACCGAAGGGGCCCAGGTAGCTGACAGGATCAATCTTCCCGCCTGGAGCCTCCGTGCTCCCACCGGGAAGAACTGGAAGGAGAAGCCCGCCAACGACGACAACGCCATCGAGATAGAAGAGAGGCTTGGCTGGCTGATAGAGCAAGGCCTCAAGAATGACGACCCGGTGGCCTGCTGGTTCCAGCGCCGAGTGCTGCCTCTGCAGGAGCGCTGCCATCTCATGTGCTACATGGGAGGCTGCCGCGACCGCACCAGGACGACAACCATCGAGATCGACAACATCGACGTTCCCGGGCATGCAAGGGCCATCATGATGACGAGCCTCGGCGACAATTGGCAGTACGGGTTCGTCCCGTATAGCCGCGCGAAACCGATTGAGCGGGTACGTCTTCCTTACTCTGCTTTCTGTGTATGCCTTCCGAGTAGGTAACTCCGACTAGCAATTGCCCTCTGTACATAGTAGGATACTTAGTCGAATAGCCTAGGCCTGATGTGCTTTGTGCCTGCACGCCTTGCCGGGTAGCCTGATCGGGAACAACTCTTAGGCTTAGTATGCTTAATACCTGCACGCCTTTCCGAGTAGGATATTCAGCAATCATGCTTAGGCTTAGTATGCTTCGTGTTTGCATGCCCATCCGAGTAGGATATTCAGTAATCATGCTTAGGCTCAATATGCTTCGTGTTTGCATGCCCATCCGAGTAGGATACTCAGCAATCATGCTTAGGCTCAATATGCTTCGTGTTTGCATGCCCATCCGAGTAGGATATTCAGCAATCATGCTTAGGCCCAATATGCTTCGTGTTTGCATGCCCATCCGAGTAGGATACTCAGCAATCATGCTTAGGCTCAATATGCTTCGTGTTTGCATGCCCATCCGAGTAGGATACTCAGCAATCATGCTTAGGCTCAATATGCTTCGTGTTTGCATGCCCATCCGAGTAGGATATTCAGCAATCATGCTTAGGCCCAATATGCTTCGTGTTTGCATGCCCATCCGAGTAGGATATTCAGCAATCATGCTTAGGCCCAATATGCTTCGTGTTTGCATGCCCATCCGAGTAGGATTCCATCCTGCTACTCGGCTAGATAGTAACACTTCTCTGCTTTTCAGGTCCTCACTCGCCAGATCATCGAGAGCTGCGAAAGCTTCAAAGGCAACTGGGTTCCTGATCGCGAGGAGGACGACGTGCCCTCCTTTGACGCCGCGGATCAAACCAACTTTCCACACTCCTCCACGAAGGAGAAGCGCGACGCCGAATCATCTCTTCGCGACTGGTCCGATGACGAATTCGAAGGTAATTGTGTACTCATTTTGCTTGTTTCCGAGAAGTACCAATCCATTTTTTGCTGTTTTTGATCCACTCCTCTTCTCTTTCGAATTCACAGATGATATTGCTGAGGAGAAGGACGGTGAAGATGAAGACGAGAACAGGGGCGATACGGCCCTTGTCGTCAAGCCTCTGTCCGTTGCCGCTCCTGACACCCGCAAGCGCACCGGCAGTGGCGCCCCAGAGCCTCCAGCAAAAAGGAAGAAGCCAGCCGAGAAGAGAGCGACCAAGGTAGTCGCGAAGAGACCAAGGCGGAAGCTCGCCTCCACCAGCGCGTAAGTTTCCTCTCCGTTATCTTTCTTCTCGTACTGTGCTATTTTCCCCAATTCTCTTCTAGTTTCTGAATTCTTTCTTCTCTGCAGACCTCCTATGGACGCGAATGCTGCTCTCGCGTCAGATCAGGCCAAGAAGCCAGCACCGCTTATTAACCTCGATGACGACGAGGATGAGGCCGCCAATGCCCAGAGCACTGATGCTCAAGGGGCGGATTCGGAGCAGCAGTCCCGTGCGGAACCAGCAGCACAGGACACTGCTGCACCTCAGGAGAGGCCCCCGTCTCCTCCGGCCAATACTGCCGAGGAGACGCAAGATGAAGAGATGCAGGACAACACCGCCCTTGAGCGGCCAGAAACTGAGCCAGAGCAGCCAAGCACAGGAGCTGCTGACCAAGTGAACCCCGCTGCCGAGCAGCGGGTAGAAGACGTCACCGCCACGGATGCCTACCCACTGAGTGACGCGCAGGCGAGCGCCACACCGAGTAGCGCCCGGCCGACTGGCGCGCCGGATAGCGCGCCCTTTGCGCCACCAAGCGACCAAGCCAGGCAACAGGCCCTTGAAGCTTTGAGGCGGGAGACCGAGAGGAGGGCGGCCGAGAAGGAAGCTGCCGAGAAGGCAGAAGCTGGGGAGAAAACGGCCGAGATGGAGGCCGCCGAGAAGGCAAAGGCCAAGGTTGATGGAGAGAAGGCCAAGGGGTCCGAGAAGCAGCGCGCCGAGAAGCAGTTGGTTATTCGCGCGCCTGGTCCGGTTGCTACTGCTACCTCCGCTGCTCTTGCTGCTGCTGGTCAGCCTTGCTTCCCGGATTACATGGTGCAGATTAGCCAGCAAAGCCAGATCGGCTTCTCTCCCCAAGATAAACAGCTTGCCCTCCAGAAGGGAAGGAAGGCCGTAGCCGTGAACTCCCCTCCCCCGGCTCCAAGCCTGAACAAACTCGTCACCATCGCTTCTCGGGGAGCCCAGGATACAGCTATAACATCACGGAGCCTCGAGCAGGTACTTGACAGCATTGGCTTCATCGACGCCAAGTGGGACAGCAAGGTACTCGGCACGGACAACTGGCACGGCCTTGGGCTGGGCGCAATCGACCACATGCGCGTAGAGTGGAACAAAGTGGATCTGGGTTACAAACCCATGACCGTCTCCACCGAGACTGCCACTCTCGCCGCCAAGATGTTCCTGCACCGCAAGAACGCCGAGGACATCGAGCAAGCCTATGCAGTAAGTCTTACTTGTTCTTTCCGAGTTGAATCTTTTCTTTTCTCCGAGTAGCATCTCTCTTTTCTCATTTTCCTTTACCATCACCCAGTCCCCGAGATTCTGGCCGAGTAGGCGGATACTATCCGAGTAGCCTCCTACTCGGGGTGAATCTCCCCTTCTTTTGCCTAACTTGTTCTCTTCCCGCTTCTCAGGATAGCGTTCTGAAGCGTACCAACTTGTACCGCGTGCTCCTCTGGAACCATGCTATCGCCAGGAGGCGAATCGCTGCACTTGAAAAGGAGAAGGCAACAGCAGAGGCTGCGAGTAAGAATGCCAATGATAGCACTCAGCAGCTGGCTGAAGTGAAAGGTATGCTCTTAGCTGTGCGGTTACTGCGTTTTATGTTTACGCCCGCCTCTGATTTCTTCTTGCACTAACCATTCCTACTCGGCAGATAAACTGAAGGCCTTAGCTGAGGAGCATGAGAACTGCCGTGCGTTCGTGGAGAATGCCGAGGGCACCATCAAGAAGTTGGAAGGTGAGTTGCGGTTTATCCGACTTGATTATGCTTCTGTTTCTTTTCTGCTTCTCTGCTAACCTTGTTTGTCTTTCCGCAGAAGATCATAAGTTGTTTGTCGAAGAACATCAAGACTGCGCCAAGCCGGAAGAGGTGCAGAAGCAGCTGTCCGACCAGGCTGTCGAGTTGGTGAAGAACCACACCACAGAGGTGGCGGAGCTGCAAGCCCAGCTGCGGGAGGCACTCCAGGACGCAATCACTCTTGGCGCCGAGAGGGACAGAGCCATCGCCGAGAAAGCCAAGGCTGAAACCACCTTCAACGCCAAAATCGAGACCCTCAAGCAGGAGTGCGAGGTTCTGACGAAGGCCAACGCTGGGCTTTTCGCGCAGATGGACACTCTGCGCCAGATCCAGGACAAGCATATTTCCAATGAAGAATCCTGGAAGACCCAGCTACAGGCGCTGCGCATCGAGTTAAAGAGTACGCTTCTCTTCCCTGCATCTTTCTCTTCTCGGTCGATTTTCTTCTCGGTCGATTTTCTTCTCGGATCTTTTCTTCTCTGATTCCAAATTTCTTACTGCTTTTCCCAGAGATCTTTCCTGCCATCATTTCATCCTGCGTGCCCGCTCTGGCCAAGGCCCAAGCAGCACGTGCTGCGAATGGCGAGCCAGAGGACACCAGGGCCAAAATTGAAGACAGCATGCTGGTGATGCGAGGCCAGTTCGAACGCCTAGCCGGCGTTGGCACTGACCTCGTGCGCGTGGGCTTCGCTCTTCACAAGCTATTCTGGCCTGAGGATCCTGAGCCAACAACCATCCGGGGCCTCGCACTCAAGCTGCAGAATGTGAAGGCCGAGTTGAAGAAGTGGCGTGCCTCGGGAGCTCGGGCAGGCGCGGACTTGATGCTCCTGTGCGTTACTTCCTGGTACGAAAATCTCGACATGGGAATCATCCGCGGGAAGCGTGATGACTCCCGGTGGGAGACGGATCCCAGCTGCGTTGCCTCCCGCAAGCAGGTCGCGTACGGAGTCGCAGAGTGCGCCGATACGGAGGTCTACATCGACGGCCCCCCCGAGCCCGACACCGAAGTGGAGGAGGGCGAGGAGACGGACGAAGAGACCGAGTCCGACTTGGACGGCTTCTTCAATTCGCCGAGAGGCAAAGGGAAGGCCCAGGTCGTCGCGAGTAGCGACGAGGAGACCGAGGTGATCGACACCGCCTCCCTCGAGTTTAGCACCTCATCAGGAGCCGCACTCGACGACACGGTGCGCCCCCAAGGCCAAGCTTCAGCTCCGGCGACCACCACCGAGGAAGAAACCGAGAAGGCAGCTGCCGACAACGATGCCCCATCCACCTAGTTTCACCAGCACATTTTTTTCTTAAACACTTATCAGATCCCCGGGATGCCGGGAGCATATGTACCAGACTCGTTTACGCTTTTCTCAATTTCAATTTCACTTGTTATCTTTGAGTTAATCATTTTGAGCAGCCCTGGCTCAATGCCGGGTTGCGTTTCCATGCGAGTCCCCGAGTTGCGTTTCTTATTCACCCTCTCCCTTCATCTCTGCTCTACCCGCAACTTATTGCTTTTTTGGTATTCGAGTCACAAGAATCAAAGAGTAGGGCTGCAAATACTTAGCCGCTTAGAAACCATCATAATAACACATCCCACCACTTAGCCGAAAAGACAATACAGAGAACAGAAATAACAAACACTCTACTCGGTTCCTGCACTTTTTCTTCCTTAGCGTTTTTCCTGTGCTCATTGACCCTTTTGCTTGTTCTCTTGCTTGCCATGAAGCCGGGTTTCGGACAGCAGCAGAGTCGAAGAGTTGGCATATAGGTTTAGACACAGTACTCAGTACGCGTTTGAGTTCAGAAGTGAAGCAACCGAATAGACAAATAGTAAAGCCGAGTAAAAAACACTTAGAGCAATTTTGGACGAGGGCAGTCCCCGAGAATAATTTCAGATTGCAGAGTAGAATTTCAACTCGGATAAGAGGGTACATACACATCTTTGCTTACGAATGAAATCGGCGGAGTAGAGCTACATTCCAAGGGCGCTTGGTTTCCTCTCCGGATTTATCTGCCCTGTTCGCCTGTGGTGGACGCACATCTACAAGATAGTAGGCATCGTTGTGCAGCGCTTTGCTCACAATGAAAGGCCCTTCCCATGGAGGAGACAACTTGTGCATCCCGGCGGTGCGCTGCACAAGCCTAAGGACCATGTCTCCTTCTCGGAAAACCCTTGGGCTCACCTTTCGGCTATGATAACGCCGCAGGTTTTGCTGGTAGATAGCCGAACGTGACAGAGTCAGCTCTCTTGCTTCTTCAAGCAGGTCAACGTCGTTTTCTCGAGCTTCTCTCGCCTCCACCTCAGTGTAGAGGGCTACTCGGGGGGAGTCATGCTCTAAGTCTATTGGCAACACGGCCTCAGCCCCGTATACCAAGAAGAATGGCGTGTAGCCGGTTGACCGGTTAGGGGTAGTCCTTAGACTCCACAACACCGCTGGCAACTCGTCTAACCAACACCCGGGTGTTTTCAGCAGTGGCTCCATCAGCCTTGGCTTTATACCTGCCAGTACCATGCCATTTGCTCTTTCAACTTGCCCATTGGAAGCAGGGTGCGTGACTGACGCAACGTCCAGTCGGATGCGCTTATCTCTGCAGAATCGCACCATTGCTCCCTCAGCAAAGTTTGTGTCGTTGTCGGTGATGATACTGTGTGGGTAGCCGTATCTCAGGATGATATCCTTCACGAATTTCACAGCTGTGACCCCGTCACACTTCCGAATGGGTTTCACTTCAATCCACTTGGTGAACTTGTCCACCATGACCAGGATGTGAGTCATGTTTCCTCTAGCCGGCTGGAAAGGCCCAACCATGTCCAAACACCAAACAACAAATGGCCAGGTGATAGGAATTGTTTTCAACTCGGAAGCAGGCATGTGAATCTTACTTGCGAACATCTGGCAGCCAGTGCATTTCCTCACGATATCCTCAGCTTGCTGCAGTGCTGTGAGCCAGTAGAATCCATGCCGGAAGGCCTTCTGGACCAGCGCCCGAGAAGAGGCGTGGTGCCCGCATTCTCCCTGGTGTATCTCTATCAAGATTTCTTCTCCTTCTGCTGGATCCACACAGCGTTGCAGCACGCCAGTGGCACTTCTCTTATGCAGCACATCTCGGATAATAGTGTAGCCTTTGGATCTTCTCTGAATCTGCCTTGCCGTCACTTCATCTTCAGGTAAAGTGCCGTCCCTTAGAAAGGATAATATGGGCATAGCCCAACTCGGTATCTCCCGTGTGGGAAACACTGGTTCGTCCAATTCCATTGGGACAGGCTCTTGTGGTGGCTCGGGAGGAGTAGGAGCGCTTCTCTGCAATCCAGATCGATTGGCGAGAACTTCTTCAATGAATGCAACAGCTTCCGGGTTGAGGGCGGCAGTCCCCGAGTTGGGAGTGGCAGTCCCCGCGTAAGGAGTGGCAGTCCCCGAGTAAGGAGTGGCAGTCCCCGCATAGAGAACGGCAGTCCCCGAGTAGGGAACGGCAGTCCCCGAGTAGGGAACGGCAGTCCCCGAGTAGAGAACGGCAGTCCCCGGGTTTCCTGCAGCACTCTCCCAGTCAATTTCCATTGGGTCAGATTCCTCGCTTGGCAGAGAAGGAACAAATATCGACTCCGAGCTGGGAGAAGGCTTGATGGATGGCTTCCTCAAATGTTCCAAGGCGACTCCCGCCGGGATGGATTGCCGAGAGGATCCCAACTTGGACAACTCATCTGCTGCTTCGTTCTCTGCTCGGTGAACGTGCTGGAACTCGCAGCCTTCGAAAAACCCAGTCATAGACTGTACCAGGAAGCGATATGATGCCATGTTGGCATCCAAAGCATCCCAAGTACCCGAGACTTGCTGCACCACCAGATCTAAATCTCCATAGCATATGATGCGCTGCACCCCAACTTCCTTGGCTACTCGCAGGCCATGTACCACTGCCTCATACTCTGCAACATTGTTGGACGCCTTGAAATGAATCTGCAGCACATACTTGAGTTGATCTCGCTTGGGGGAGGTAAGCACAACACCAGCACCAAGACCTTCCTTCACCTTTGAGCCATCAAAGTGCATCCTCCAATAATTGGAGACTGGAGCAGGAGGTTCATACTGCACCTCGGCCCAGTCCACAAGGAATTCCGCCAGGATTTGAGACTTGATGGCTTCTCTTCTCGCGTACGCGGGAGCGTACGCAGCTAGCTCAATCGCCCACTTGGCCACTCTGCCACTCGCCTCCTTGTTGCCCATGATGTCCGAGATGGGAGCAGAGCTCACGACAGTGATGGGGTGCTCTTGGAAATAATGTTTCAGCTTCCTGGCGCCCAGGTACACGCCGTAGGTCATCTTCTGGTAATGCGGATAGTTTTGCTTGGAACTGGACAGCACTTCACTGAGATAATACACTGGGCGCTGCACACTCTTGCCCTCTTCTTCTCGCTCCACCACAATTACCACGCTGACTACTCGGTTTGTTGCAGCAATGTACAGCAGCATCGGCTCCTTGGGTAGCGGACTAGCCAGCATGGGAGCACTAGCCAGCATCGCTTTTAGCTCATTGAATGCCACATCTGCTTGCGGAGTCCAGACAAACTTGTCACTTTTCTTCATCAGTTGGTACAGAGGCAGGGCCTTCTCGCCCATTCGACCCAGAAAACGGCTCAAAGACGCCAAACAACCTGTGAACTTCTGCACATCTTTCAGTGATCTCGGCAAAGACATGCTCTCAATAGCTTTTATCTTTGAGGGGTTGGCTTCAATGCCCCGACTAGAAACCAGAAAACCGAGTAGCTTTCCAGCCGGTACACCAAAGGTGCACTTACTCGGATTCAGTTTTATTTTGTACTTGCGTAGGTTAGCAAAGGTTTCCTCCAGGTCGGCAAGCAGAGTATGTGTTTTATTCGTTTTGATGACAATGTCATCTACGTACACCTGCACATTCTTGCCGAGCTGGTCGTGCAAGCATTTCTGCATGCATCTCTGATAGGTTGCACCCGCGTTCCTCAAGCCAAAACACATGACACGATAGCAATAAGCCCCGTACGGGGTAATGAAGGCAGTCTTTATTTGATCAGCAGGATTGAGTGCAATCTGGTGAAAACCAGAGTAGGCATCTATGAAAGACAGCAGTTCACAGCCAGCAGTGGAATCGATAACCTGATCGATGCGAGGCAGCGGGAAAGGATCCTTGGGGCATGCCTTGTTCAAGTCGGTGTAGTCGACGCACATGCGCCATGCAGTGGCAGCCTTGGGATCCTCCTTCTTCTTCTCGACCATGACCGGGTTGGCTAGCCAATCCGGATGCAGCACCTCCATGATGAAATTGCTTATCAGCAACTTGGTGATCTGGTCACCAATGGCCTTCCTCCTCTCATCTCCGAAGCGGCGCATAGCCTGCTTCACTGGTTTGGCGTCAGGACGCACATGTAAAGAGTGCTCAACCAACTCCCTCGGGACTCCTGGTAAATCTTCATTGGACCAGGCGAAAACATCCCGATTCTCACGGAGGAAGTGGATGAGCTCGCTTTCCTATTTCTCCGCCAACCCGGAGCCAATGATGGCCATGCGGTCGGGGAACTCGGGGTCGACCTGAATCTTCTTCGTCTCCTTGGCAGCTTGGAAAGCAGTGCCCTGCTGGGTACTCGGCACGCCTTGCGCGCTAGCTTGCGCGGAATGAGCCATGGCCACCACCTCGTACATCTTCTTCTTCTCGGCAGCAATCACCATCGATTCCGCCAACTGGGAGCCAGCAGAGGCACACTCAATGGACTTCTTGTAATCTCCCGAGATGGTGATGATGCCATTGGGACCAGGGATCTTCATCTTCAGGTACGCAACATGGGTGGAGGCCATGAACTTGCTCAGAGCAGGCCTGCCGAGTAGAGCGTGATATGGGCTCTGATGGTCCACCACCTCGAACTGCAGGCGCTCTGTGCGGCAGTTCTCCCGAGTACCGAATAGCACATCAATCCATACTCGCCCAATCGGGTTGCACGAGATCCCGGGCACAATGCCATGGAAGGTGGTCTTGCTAGGCAGCATCATGTTCTCGGCCAAGCCAAGCTTCTCGAGTGTATCCTTGTACACAATGTTGATGCTGCTGCCGTTGTCGATCAGCACCTTGCTGAACCTCACATTCTTCTCGGGACCCAGGAAGGTAGGATCCAGCACCAAGGCATAGCTACCCGGATTGGGCATCACCTTGGGATGATCTACTCGGGACCACCTGATCTCCTTGTCGCACCAGTACATGTAGTGAGGGACAGCAGGAATCACTGCATTGACCTCCATGGCCCGCCTGTGCTGTGATTGCTTGTCTTCAGGCTCAGAAGTGAAGATCATGTAGCTCTCGTGGTGCTCTTGGTACTGATTGGAGCCATTGCCCCCATTGTTGCCATTGTTGTTGTTGCCCTGGTAGTTGTTGTTGTTGCCTCTGTTGTTGTTGTTGTTGCGGTTGTAGTTGTTGTTGTTGTTGTTGCGGTATCTCTCATTGTTGAAGTACTGGTTGGCTCCTAAAGCCACCTGGTTCACGTTCTCTCTTCTCGGGTACACTGGCGGCCGAGCTGCGGGTGCACGAGCAGGCTGCACATTGTCATTGGCATTGGCTGTTGGCAGGGGAGGAGGAGGAGGCAAGCCATCACTCTTGATCGCCTCCCACCACTCGCACTGCCGAGTAGTGTGGTTAGCAGGCCTCGACGGATGGTGGGTGTGAAAGCTGCATGGGCCATCCTTCATGTCGTCAAAGACAAACTTCTTTGGCTGCTCGGAGTTCCCGCTACCCGACTGAGAGGTGCGAAATGGCTTCTTGTTGCCTTGGCCCTGGTTCTGGTTCTGCCCGTAGGCTCCAGCAGGTTTCTGCCTCTGGCTGCCACTGGCTCCAACAGTCACTGCATTCACCTCTTCGGGATCATACCGATTATCCACCCGGCGCTTGTTGCGGAACTCGTTGCGCTTGTTGTTGCTGAAGTTTCTTCTCGGCTCAGAGGAGTCCATCAGCGGCTGAGTGGGATCTCCGAGTGCGTACTGATCCGCAATCTTGATGGTCTCCGCCAAAGTGTTCGGCATCTCCCTCTGCAATCTCTGCCACAACATGCTGCCATGCCTGCACCCCTGCGCAAACCAAGTGATGGCTTGGGCTTCATTCACACCCTCACAGTTGTTCCTCAATGTGCTCCACCGAGTAAGATACTCGCGGTCTGTCTCGTCTTCTCGCTGCCTGCAAGCTGACAGCTGCTGTGGCCTATTCGGCCTCTTGTATGTGCTCGTGAAGTTGCTGATGAATGCATCCGAGAAGTCCAGCCAGCAGTTAATGCTGTTCTTGGGCAGGTTATTGAGCCAAGTGCGAGCTGGACCCTCTAGCATCTGTGGCACATAGCGCACAGCCCATCTTCTGTTACCATTCGCGATGTGGACCGCGGTAACATAATCATTGAGCCAATCTTCCGGCTTGGTGCTGCCGTTGTAGCTCTTGGTGCCTCTAGCGAGCTGAAAGTTCTTCACGGACGGCTCGTTCATGATGCGCGGGCCAAAGCACTCGGGGCCAGGGGGACCCGTGCTCTCCAGCCGCGCCGACAAGCTGATCCGGTCCAACTGATGCCTTGCATCTCCAGGCGCCAGCACACGGTCACCAACACGGTCCCGAATATCATAGCCAGCCATCTCCATGGCCGAGTAGCCGTCATCATATCTGTCCACCTGCACCGCTGCAGGTTGCTCCACCGGGTTGACGACTGGTGCCACAGCGCGCGGCTGCTGCCTCTGCCGAGTAGGCTGAGCTGCGGGCTGCCGAGAAGAACCAGGGCGCGCAGCTTCTCGGACACGGCTTTGAGCTTGATGGGCTTGAGAGCCCGCTCTTGCAGCATTGTGTTCCTGCCCGGGCTGCTGCGGCACAGCGAGCTGTTTCACGGCAGCAGCCGGGTCATACACCTGCATCTGCCTGTCTCTGCCCGAGCGGCCGCTGCGGCTCTTCTCGCGGCTGGGATGCGGAGATGAGGCCTGATCGTTAGATCTAGCCGCGTGCGAATGCACCATCTGCGAAGCTCCAGCCCCCGGATTGGCCTTCCGGAACTCCTCGTTCTGCCTAGCAGCCTCCAACACTAACTCATTGAGTCTCTCTTGCTGCCTAACACGCGCATCGCCATCTAAGCGAGGCAACTCGGCTGCTACAGCCTCTGCAGCTCTAAGGGTTTTGGCGGGTGTGCTGTATCTGGGCCTGGTGGAGGTGTTTGCGGTGGCGGACTGAGCGGGAGCCTCTACGACTGTTGCCATCTCGGCACCAAGGTTACGCCGAGTAGCACCTACTCTGCTAGGCCTCCTAACCACCGGCGTGAAACCGTGAGCCTTGTTGTACTCGAGCTGATCTAGACTCAACTCTAACCTCACCTTGTCCAACTCCGCCTGCTCGGCAAGCAGCTCCAGGCGTTGCCGCTCGAGCTGCTCCCTCATGGCCAGGAGCTCGATGTCGGTGGGGGTTGGCATGCCGGGCCGCGTAGCCGACGCGGGAATGGCCGCAGACGTGGAAGGCGGCATGTTGCTCTCCTTCTCATAGGGCCGGTGTACCCTGCCACCAGCCGGTACGTCCACCTCCTCGATGACGGCCGCAGCGCCAGTAGCAGCTGCGCCAGTGTTTGCCGCCAAGCCCGTCACCAGCACCTCAGCGCAGTTCGCAGAGCGTGACGCGGGCCTTCCACGAGCAGAGATCACCGCGGGAGGATCCTCCGCGTCATGCACCAGCTCGGGATACGCGCGGTTGGCTACGGTGGCGACGTAGACGAGGTGAGAGCCGAAGGAGACCACCGAGCCGCCCTCCGGCATGGCCTTGCCGCCGAAATCGCCGGCGTTGTCGGTGACGAAGTCGAAGGAGCCGAATCTGTGGACAAGGCCACAGACCACGCGCTCCGCTGAAGAAGATCCCGTCCGAACAGAAACTCCAACCAGCGCCGCTGGTTGCCCCACGGTGGGCGCCAACTGTCGTGGTGGTGTCACGGCAGATGCCATAGGATGGCTAAAGATGTGGGGACGATGGACGCTGGAGGTGCTCGGGGAGGGATCACGCGACGAGTAGCCGCGTGAGGTGCAACGTAAACACTACAAACAACACGATCTACCCAGGTTCAGGGCCCTCGTGAGGAGGTAAAACCCCTACTCCTGCCTTTCTTTGTATTCTTTTGTATCTCACCGAGTAGCCACAGTACAGTGTTCCTGCTACCGAGTAGCCACTCTCCTCTCTAGATGATGAACTAGGGCAAGAACTAGGTCAAGATGTGTTCCTTGTAAGCGATCTCTTAAGCGATCTCGTAGTGCCTCACACGGGAGGCGGCGGGGCACCTTATATACATGGTGCCCAGCCGGATACGTCCAAACATGGACAAGTGTCGACATAGTGTGCACATCGTCCTTCTTCCGGGTTCCCGCTGACACCTTTGGTTCTTGATCTTGGCTGTATCTAGAAAGTCGTTGGGCAAAACAAGGGGACAGACTGGTATCACTGTACCTAAGCACAGAGTAGGCCCCCCTTATCCTGCCACGGCCTGCTTCCATGCTGTCACTGTCAGGCAGGCCGGTCCCAGATGAACAGTAGTTCGAATGCTGCCAAGTACGGACCCAGGATACGCGGGATCCTGTGTCAGAACGGCTCCTTTGACTTTCTGGCCCGAGTAGGTTCCCGCCAATTGTTCCCGCCAATTGTACTCGGGCCAACTCTTCTACTCGAAAGGATGTAACTTGACTGATATCTCCTTCCGGGCATCTTGAGGAGAAACCGAGTAGCTGTCGACCGGGTAGCGAGTACCAGGTAGTCGGCTACTCGACAAAACCTCTCTCCTGGAAGACGCCTTTACCACTTGTCTTTACCCTACTCGGGGGTAACCCCCCGACAAACAGCCTGTGGCGAGACAGTAGTTGAAGCACCGCTCACAACGATAGAGACCCGGCAGGAGATGGCCACTCCCTATTGGCGGTCCATCTCTACTCGGAGCGACTCATGGAATAGGCGAAGCAAGGGAAAGATCGTGGTCAACCTTCATCTGCCGGCACTTCCCGGACTAGTGCTAATCATGTGGCATTAAGAGTTGGTTGGTACGTGTGGTTAAAGTTGTACACCACTGCAGGGATAAATCTTTTCGAAAAGCCGTGTCCGCGGTTAAGGACGACTTGGTGACGGATTCTGTGATCATAGATAACTTTAACGGAATGACTAAAACTTGTTGATAACGAATGAAGGATGCCTCCTCGGAGATGCCGAGAGGGGTTACCTTGTAGATTGAGTTACCGGAACAACTTGAGGAGGTGATCTCTGAAGCACGAGGTGTTGATATGAGTTGGTGGATTAAAAAGATGATGATTTCAGTAGTTGAGTAGCTTTCTCATCTGTTTTCAAAATATTCCATGAGACGTGCTATTCCTCCCTCAACTTGGAAAACAAAGATGGCTTTACGCAAAACAACCTTCATAACTCTTTCTAAAAGAAGCAGATATATAATAGGTTAACTAAGTCTTGTTGAGTACCTCCCGTACTCAGGTTTGCTTAATTTTGGTTCAGGAGAAGATCTCACATCGGTGGTGATTCAACATGGACATCGACGAGTAGTTTGGGGTTCCCAGGTAGCAGCCTGGAATCTACGGGTTGGGACGTCGCCTTATGTTGCGGCCTCTTAGGCCTTTTTGGTTCTTGTTGATTAGCAACATAATTTGCCTTCCGTTGTCTGATGTAATGTTGGGTCATGTGACCTGTGTTTGTAAGCTATAATCTAGTAACACTTGTTAATAAAGCTTCATGTTTAGAGTACTGCTTTGATCGGTTGTTGGTTTCGAGCTCATTGTTATACAGTTTTGGCTATGCCTGCATAGTTGTCGCAGTCGAGGGGTTGTGGAGCCGATGATCCATGTCCGAGCCCGCCTGTCGATGTGATCGGCCTGGGGCGAGGTAACCCCAGTAACCCTCGATTGTTGTTGCACTTTCTGGACACATAGCAGCTTTGTATAACTTTGGTCCCGTTCCTTCAGTTTCATCCGACTCGTGGACGCTTGGGTATGCATAATTGGTTATGACTAGCATGGATACAAGGAGTAGTAGACCGGGGATCCGGACTACGTGCCGATGAATCCGGTCTGCCTGCCGTTGTTTGTTGCGGCCGGGGCTGGTAACCCTGAAGCCCTTGTGAGTCCATGGCTAGTAGCACATAACAGTATGTATATCTCTGGGTCCGGGGTCTGACATTGAGGGTTGGGCGCCTCCGACATCTTTGCCATCTTTGGGTATCTGCAGCGACGAACGGAGTCAACATCGAACTACGAGAAGAATGAAGGACTGCCACGACGAGAGACTTACTCGTCTCGGTATTCCCAGGCTCGGGGGACGCGCCTCCTGGCGCAGAGACGCGTCCCAGGAGTGTGCGCCGCCGAAGAGGTCCTCGCACCTGCACCAACACCCACGAGGCGCGATCCCTGAACCTCCACGCCCACGGCAGTACAAGGATCCGCCAAACGTGCGGGAGGCGGGGAAGTAGTGCTCGAGTCCGCTGATGACTCACTGTCCGCTTCCCGCGCTTGAGTAGATGTGATCTCCTCAAGCGGGCGCTTCTTCGACACACGCCCGGGATCCGGGTCGGTTGGAGCGGAGTCCTCCGTCACGGCTGGCTCCGCATCGCTCTCGTTGAGAGGGCACGGGAGAAAGGGATTCTCCTTGCACGACGTCTCGCCCTCGGCCAGGAGTCCCCATCGGTCGAATCAAGGCATGGCCCCGATCACGGCGTCCCGCTCCGCTTCCCCAAGGTTGTAAGGGAGAACGACAGAAGGAGGAAGAGGTCGCGGAGAATCCTTACCGAGAAGAACCTGCATCATACCTTTGAGCACCTTGCCCTCGAGAAGGATGCCCCTGAGCCTCATGTTGTACTAAGTGTCGCCACAGTAGCACATGAGGCGCTCATGCTCCTGAAGGGGCGCTAGCCGGTGGCGAACAAAATCGCGGACGATCATGGACTCCTTGATCCCACTCTCGCACTGCTCCTCCATTCGTTGCACAAGAGGAGCCATGTCCGGGCCGTCAAGGACCTCCTGGGCCCAGCTGACATGCTTCATGGGTCTATCGGTAGGAACCTCAAGAAGAACCACGGAGGCGCAAGCGTCCATGAACACCGAGCGACTGACAATGTCGTCCACCTTCTTCTTGTGGTCCAAATGGGAGAACAAAGCTCCCCTGCCTAGGCCAATGCGGAAGGACGCGCACCTGGCGCAGCGGTTTCGGCCCATCACACGAAGGCTGAAGAAAGAGCGGAAGAAGGCAACAGAGGACCTTACACCGAGGAGGGCCTCACACTAGAAAGCGAAGATGGCCAGGGTCAGAATGGAGTTGGGATGGAGGTGCAGAGCATGGATCTGGTACCATTCCAAGATGGCCAGAAAGAAGGTAGAGAAAGGGGGAATCAGGCCGTCGAAGAGGGTGTGGAAGAAAAAGGCATAGGCGGTTGCCGGAAGGAATTTGAGCCGTGCCGAGCCGGCATGGAGCGAGGTTGCCCCATACTTGTTGGTGGAGGAGGCCACCATAGGGCGCGCCCTCTCGAGAGAAGACTCCTCATGGATGGGGGATGGCTTCAGAATCAAGCGTGACCGCGACGACGAAGGCTTCGCCGCGACAGTCTGCTTGCGCTTCGCCGCGGGAGCAACTTTCTTGTCGGCCATTTGGGAAGGAAGATCTCGAAGGAGATGGGGAAATCCGGAGAATGAACAGTCTATGGGCGGTGGAGGAGAGGAAGAAGGGAGTTTGAGATGTTCAGATCGGCCTTTATGAGCGCCCCCCACGTCGCAGAGAGTCGTTATCGCCACCTCTAGAAGGTCATGGGTCGTGGCCACTTGCCGAAGCCTGGCCCGCAGCAGGTGCGTCTCTTCGCATCCTCCGGACACGTGTTCCCCGCAGGCCCGGGGGCTACTGTTGGGCCTATGGATACCAGGGTACCCCGAGGCAACATCTACGGCCCAGCCCAGTGTGCCACTTCAAGACCAAGGTCACCATCCGCGGCTATGGGCCACTTTTGGGCCTGCCCACCAGGTGGGCCTAACTAAGGGAGACTTCTCCGCGCCAGTGACTCGTTCCTTGGAGAGGGGCTCTACTACGCCTTTGCTCCTTTCCTTGGGCATATCCCTTCGAGAGGGGACATCCCATGTGCCTCTGATGATCGCTCGTCTAAGCAATGATAGAGGCGACGCAGAGCCTCTTTGGCCACAGTTGTCATTCTCGTGTATAAAGCGAGAGCAGGCACTATGGGCGCCAAAGAGGCCCCCAAAGATTGCCCCTTTGGTGCAAGAAGACCGGGTCCGCGCTACAAGATGAAGGCGGCGTCACTGGGCTCCCCACCATGACACCATGGAAGGTGGAGTTGTCCCCAACGACCAAGACCGCGCAGGAGGCGCAGAAGTACGAGACACTCCTCCCTTTGGCACCTTGTGGGAACCATTTCCCTCCAAGTGAGCGGGAAAGAGGTCCAAACGCCAGTATAAGAAGGGCACCACCGGCCCTTGTAGAAGAGGAGCTCAAACCATTGTAGATCCCGAATAGTCTGTTCTGTGCACAAGCTCGCATTTGTACTCTAGTCACCGCAGTGCAATCCATCAGACAAGCAGAAGTAGGGTTTTACACCACACTGGTGGCCTGGACCTGGGTAAACTCGCTGTGTCGCCATTGTTGTCATGTTCAAGCTTCCCTATCGAAGCCTCCTCTAGAGGCGAAGGAAGTGTGTTTGGACCCTAGTGTTTGAACCTCCGAAGGCTACCCTGTCTAGGAGAGACAAGCTTTCTCGAATAGACTTTGTGTTTGGGTTTAGGTGTAGGCATGAAAAAAGGGGCAGTGTTATCCTAACACATTGGGTTATCTCCCCCCCATAATGCGCAAAGCAAATATTCATTGTTATCTTTCTATTTCTAATGTTGAATTGTGAGATAAAATGTTGAGAAGGCAATGCAACAAAGATATACGTTCGCGGTGTGATACCATGATCTCTTACATGGTGGTTGATACGTCTCAAACGTATCTATAATTTTTTATGCTCCATGCTTGTTTTCATTTCAATACCTTTATGGTTTCACATGTTTCCCTTTGTTTTTCGGATGTTTTCTGGACTAACCTATTGACAAGATGCCACATAGCCAGTTCATGTTTTCTGCTGATTTTTGTTTCAGAAAATTTGTTCTGGAAATATTCTCAGAATTGGACGAAATAAAATCCCAGGATCTTAGAATTCCCGACACGTCAACGGAGTCCAAAGGAGACCCGGAGGGGTAAATGAGGTAGCCACACCACCTGGTGGCGCGCCCCTGGTCGCACCACCACATGGTGTGGGCCCCTCGGGAGCCCACCGACATCGCCCTTTCGCCTATTTACTCCCCCTATGCAAAAACCCTGAATCATCAAGCCTCCAACCACGAAAAGTTTGGTAGCTCCGCCGCCATTAACGACAAGTTTTGGGAGATAGAAATCTCTGTTCTGGCGCCCTGTCGGGACGGGGAATTGTCCCCGGAGCCATCTCCATCAACTCCACTGCCATCTTCATCGTCGTTGCTGACTCCCATGATGAGGAGGGGGTAGTTCTCCCCCGGGGCTGAGGGTTCTACCGGTAGCTATGTGTCTCATCTCTCTCTCCCATGGTGTGATCTTTATGTGATCATGAGCTTTGTAATCTAGGTGAATAAGTAAATGTGTTTTTCTGGAACCATCTAGGGCTCATGGTGACAGTGTGAGGTTACCTAGATGGGGAATGCAACTCTAAGGAGTGCTTTTATAGCCCTACTCAATGATTGGTGTTTGCTAATCAACCGAAGAGTGGTTCGGAGTAGCATAGTGAAGAGATGATATTTATGCATTCAATTATGTATTATTGTTGAGAGTCTTCGCTAGTCGAAGTAGGATCCCTAGGCCTTGTTTCTAAGCATTGAAATACCGTTTACAATCAGTTCTGCTACATGTTTGCTTGCTTACATTTTATTTTAGATTGCTATTATCACTTATAATCATCAATATTACTTGTATTTCACTATCACTTCGCCGAACTAGTGCACCTATACAACTGACAATTGTATTAGGTCTGTTGGGGACACAAGAGACTTCGTGTATCGTAATTTCAAGGTTACTTGAGAGGGATACCTTTTACCTCTACCTCCTTGAGTTCCATAAGAGAAACTTGTTGTTGTCCTACAAACCTCTGCACTTGGAGGCCCAGTCCTGTCTACGAGAATAGAAGCATGCGTAGACATAAGTGGCTTAGGCCACCAACCTTTTTTTTGTGAAGAGTTGGATCTTAGTTGGGATTCATTTGGATTTCATTGCATTTCTCTCGTTTTCCTAGCTAAGTGTTTTTTTGTAGGAAAATCTCACTCACTCGGCCTTTCCCTTTTTGATTCTTGCAAGTGAGTGGGAGAAGTACCGTTATCAGTTTGGTGTGTCTATCCTAAGCCTTTCTATCTGAAAGACCAAAATCTATCTCGCACACAAGCAATTTGGAAACTAGGCAGTTGGGTACTGGTGGTGATCAGAATTTCAGGTTCACTTTTGAACCGGAATTTCCGGTTATACCTGGAATTCTGGTCCATACTTGGACCGGAATATCCGGTTCGACGAATCTAGCCTCAAAAGCACGGGGAGGTCGGGGTGAGCAGTTTCTTGCACCTTCTCCACCCCCAACATCCACTCTCTCTCCACCATAGCTGCCGCCACCTTGCCATAGCCCTCCCGGCAACTCCCTCCATTGGATCCTCAAGGTTTTGGACGGATTAGGTGCTCCTCCTCCCTAGGAACGTTTTCATCCAAGCATTTGTCTCCATGGACGCGGGTAAATCTCCTATTTTTTGAATCTTGGGTGTTCATCCCTGATACGTCCATTTTGCGTCACTATTTTATATTGTTATTTTCTGTTATTCATGGATATATTTCATGTTATGATGCATAAATTATGTTATTTTATCTTATTTTGCATGTTTCATAATTTTTGGAGAATAAACACCGGGACCAGAAATCTGATGGAAAAAGATCTGTCGAGATACCCTATTTCAGAAGTTCAGAAGAAGAGGGGGACACTGGAGATGTCTTACAAGTTCAGAGGAGGAGGCTAGCCAGAAGGGGAGCCAGAGGGGGCCACTAGGGGCCCACACCATGTGGTGGCGCCCCCCTTGGTCGCGCCGCTAGGTGGTGTGGCCACCCTGACCCACCTCTGGTCGAGCCCTTTCGCATACTTTACCCCCAGGGAACCCTAAGCCCCAGACTATCATCAAAGAATTATTCCGCCGCCGCCTCGGGGCGGAAAACACCACAGAGAGAAAAGCTCTCCGGTCGGGGGAAATCTGCCCGGGAAATTCCTCTCTGGAGAGGGAAAATCATCGCCATCGTCACCGTCATCGCTCCGGGCATCATCAAGATCGTCATCTTCATCATCATCACCACCTGCACCATCACCCTCATCATCCACCTTCATCCCACTGTAACAATTAGGATCTTCTATCGTTGTTTTACATTAGATCTCTCTCCCGGTGTGGATTACTTATTAGTAGTTGATGCTTGTGAGATTTATCGGTGTTAGCACTTTATGACCAGCTGTTATTATCCATTATAACACTTCTGATTATGATCCATATGATGTCTTGTGAGTAGTTCGTTTAGTTCTTGAGAACATGGGAGAATTCATGATGTTAGTAGTGAAGTTATGTTGAAGTAATATCTCGTGGTTCGGTATTTAGGTTGTGGTGCTATTCTTCTAGTGGTGTGATGACCCACAAGTATAGGGGATCGCTAAAGTCTTCGAGGGAAGTAAAACCCAAATTTATTGATTCGACACAAGGGGAGCCAAAGAATATTTGTGAGCCTTAACAAGTGAGTTGTCAATTCACCTGCACCTAAAAGTACTTTTGTCTGCAGTGGTTTATCAGTAGTAACAGTTTTATAGTAGCAGAAGTACTGAAATAATAGTAGTGATGTTTGAACTAAACAGCGAGATGAAATACTGTAGGAATAGGATGGATGAACGAGCGTTGCATGGATAAGATAGTTCAATTAATGGTCAAGTCATGGGCATTGCAGATAAATATGATAAAGCATCCAAGCACTAAGTAACCATAAGCATGTGTTCTGTAAATAGTCGTACGTGCTCGCAATGAGAACTTGCACAACATCTTTTGTCCTATCAGCCTGTTTTCAACGGGGCCTCAAGAAACTACTGGTAATTAAGGTGTTCCTCTTAATAGAACATCGGAGCAAAGCATTGACACTCTGTGAACACATGTGATCCTCACATCACAGCCATCCCCTCCGGTTGTCCCAATTTCTGTCACTTCGGGGCCTTGGGTTCCGGACAACAATGTGTGTAAACAACTTGCAGGTATGATCAAGAAACAATAATTATCATCGTGATTCAATAACATGTTCAGATCTGAGATCATGGCACTTGGGCCCAAAGTGGCAAGCATTAAGCATAACAAGTTGCAACAATGTCAATAGCACTAATAGAGGATACTAGGCACTATGCCCTAACAATCAGGGCATTATTGCATGAACGATCTCATCCAATCCCTACCATCCCCTTTAGCCTACAGCGGGGAATTACTCACACATGGATGGGGGAAACATGTATGTTTGATGGAGAGGCGTTGGTGATGACGATGGCGATGGTTTCCTCCACTTCCCGTCCCGGCAGGGTGCCAGAACAGGAACTTCTGATCCCCGAATCGAGGTTCGGGATGGCGGTGGCGCTCTGTTGTGTTTCTGTGGAATATGACGACCCCCTCCGGTTTTAGGGTTGGAGGCTACTTGTAGTCGAAAGGGGAGTCCGAGGGGGGCTCTGGGGGGCCCACACCCTAGGCCGGCGCGACCAAGGGGGACCCGCGCCAGGGGGTGTGGCCACCCTGTGGCTCCTCTCCTGGCTCCCGGGGTCTTCCGGGGTGAAAACACCAATGGGGTCTTTTCTGGGCAATTTCCCGAAAGTTGATTTTTCTGCACAAAAACAAGACACCAAAGTAATTGTGCTGAAAACAGCGTTAGTCCTTGTTAGTTGTATTCAAAACACACAAGTTTAGAGGAAAACAATAAGAAAAGTGTTTGCAAAAGGAGATACGTTTTTGACGTATCAACTCCCCCAAGGTTATCTTATTGCTTGTCCTCAAGCATTTCAGTGACAACTGAGTGCGATAAAAGACTTTTACAAACACATTTCTTTCATATGATGTAAATATACTCACTATGTGATCAAATACTTAATTATGCTCATGATAATATACAGGGAAGATATTGTCACTTAATAGCTATGCAAACCATGAGAAGATAACAACATAATAATAATAAACAACATGAAGCATAACTATTTGCAAGATTGAAGTATTCAACAAAAGGTTCTAATAAAGTGGTATCTCGCTTGCCCTTAAGAGTGGGGCAAAACATAAATGTCAGGGCACCTCTGAAGTTCAAGGGAAGACTAGAAGTAAAGATATCAAAGATACAAGTATCAAAATGATACCACAATCAACCGTACTTTGGGACAAACACATCACACTAAGAATGACCATTGTGCTCTCAAGAAAGTGCTCAAAGAATATGGCGGAGACTCAACATAAAAGTAAAAGAAAGGCCCTTCGCAGAGGGAAGCATGGATCAATGTGCTAGAGCTTTTTATTTTATTAAACAGAGGTATTGAAAACATTTTGAGAGAGGTGTATGCTTATATCAACGAATGGTAAACAGACAATACAGTACGTCACAAGCTAACTGGATTCAAAAGAGCGGCTCCCATGTGAAGGACGCATCTGGGTAGAAGGCCATCCCTCTTTCTCTTTTGTTTACACAGTTATGATTTGACTGATAAATGAGGGCCAAAAAGAGGTGTGTGTTAATTTGGGGTTGGGCGCCCCGCTGCCAGCTCTTCTCTCATTTGGATAAGCGGATGAAGCCACTAGTCCAGGGGCACAAAACAGGAATAATTTTTAACAGGTTTTAAAGGTAGCACATGAGCAATTTACTTGGATTGGCGGTTAAATACCATGTATAGGTAGGTATGGTGGACACATTTGGAAAACTTTAGTTTTTGGGAGTTGGATGCACGAGTAGAGATCATAGTCAGTACAGGTGAAGGCTAGCAAATAGACAGGGAGCGACAATCAAGAGAGCAACAACTATCATAATCATGTTTGCGACAAAGTAAAATTAACTGAGGCATAAAATTGATACTAGAACTCTGAGGCAAAATAAATCATCGAGGCTTATTGACTTTTTGTTTTCAGTCTTAGCATGCGTGAGCATGTGCCAAGTCGATTCAAATGAAACAGTCAGAGGAGGCTACCACAATATCATGTCCTTCTACGAATAGAACAATGCAAACAAATATTTATATGACATGTCATTTACTATTAATAAATTGGAACAAAACATGAGAGAGCATGAACTATAAAGCAGCCATTAAGTCACATATATCTTATACGAACAAACTAAGCATGCTCACTTAGCTGGATATATGTACAAAAATGAAAGCAAATAGAGCTCATACCAGCCTCTCACCACAACTTGAATTGTCGTATATCGTCATTATTGCTCTTCACTTGTGGCTCGAATAATATATAATGAAAACCAAGCTCCAATAGAGTCACGGACGACTATTGAACTCTGCAACAAACTTTACAAACCAAAGAAGAACAACAAATATATTTGGGTTTTTCAATTAAAGCACGAACAAAAGAGAACAAGCAAACAAAGCAAAATATTTTTGGATTTTTGAATATTAAACTGCAACTAAAAGATAAAGCAAACCAACTAAAGAAACAAAAGAAGCAAACAAAGAGAAACGACAGAAATATTTTTTTGTCTTTTTTGTGTTTTGGAAAGAGAAAACAAAACAATAAAAACAAAGAGAAATGAAAGAAACAAAAACAAACGAAAGAAAAGAAAACATGGATATACAAAGAACCAACCTAACATGATATATAAATGAGTGTGATGTCGGTACACCTCCCCCAAGCTTAGGCTTTTGGCCTAAGTGGAGATCAATAAAAGCGCGGGAAATATCCCCACCGCGGTGGGTCATCCCTCGCGTGGTCGTACTCGGGCGCATAAGAGGAGGATGATGCAGCTGGCGCATAGTCATAACCGGGGTGCTGGTATGGGATCCCCGTGACGTTGTAGGGCTGGACGAAATCACCATCGTCCCCCTCGTCGGCATCCTCCCCTTGCTGGGGGTGATGCTCAAGGTATGTGTCCAGCTCACTCTCAGAAATCTCCCATCCTTGCATGTTATTAAGATCAAACAAAAGAGGTGCAGGCAAAAGTACTTCTCTAACAGTTTTAACAACTCTCCACCCGGATCGTTTGGAGAAAGTTAATTCAAAAGGTAAATTATGTAAATAAGCATGGATAGAAAGAAACTTATGTTGAACCATGGAAACAAGATTAAGCCTCTCTATAGGTAACTGAAAGTCTAGAGGGTGTGGCTCCAAACCATGCAAAGCTAGCAAGCGCGAGGCAATAAGATCTCCACAAACTCCACCCTTCTCACGGTTGTGTGAGAGACGGTAAGCAAAAAAAGCGCCAAAGTTTTAAGACCTATAGTGTCTCAAAGCAGCAGCAATAAACGCCAAATCATAAACAGATAACTTGCTAGCAGTTTTCCTAGCAAATACACATTTAGAAATAAAGTAGGCAAAGTATCGAATGCTAGGGAGTTGAATTTCACGAATTTTACCACTCTCCCCTGTGAAGCTTCTTCCTTGGCAAATCTCTCCATATAAATCCAGTAGTGGTTTGGGCTGCCCACTTATTTTCTCACAAGACCCCCACTCGGGTACCTTAATAGCTGCACAGAAAACACTAAAAGGCAGGCTCACAGCTTTGTTGTAGATTTTATTGTGGATCATTGGGTTAGTTGGAGAACATTTAAAACGAAAATCCTGCACCATAGACATAGTTAGTTTCACATATTGGATAGGCTCATCCTGAATGAAACGCTCCAAACCTGCATTATGCACTAGAGTGTTAAAATCCTGCAGAATTCCTGTAACTTGCATAAATTCCCGACACAGATAGATTGATGGGAACACCCTCTCTTCATGATGCACGAGCATGACCTCATGCACCTCCAACTCATGTTGGTTTAGTTGATAGGTATTGTGCTCCATCTCTGAAATTTTTCAACAATCATCATAAAAATTAATTTCAAGCAACTATAAGGTGGAGACTACCATAGGGACTTATATGAGAGCTAAAAATACACCAAAAACTATATTATTTCTACTCAAATCAAGCATGCAAACTCACATAAGCTATCACCTACTGTGGAAAAATACTCAAGAAATACTTCACTAAACAAAATTCTACTTGGATCATCGGAGGAGTCACATACCGGAGATCAAACACACCAAAAATCAGCACAAATGATGGGCTAAAGAACGAGATCGAAAATCCAGAGGAAGAACACCAAGAACACGGGATCCAGGAAATGTTTTCAGTTTGGGAGGTGAGAGAAGAGACTTGGTCAGTGGAGACAGTAAGTGGAGGGCCAGGGGGCCCACACCATGTGTTGGCGCCACCAGGGGCTGGTCGCGCCACCCTGGGGTGTGCCTGACTGGTGGGCCCCCCTGGGGTCTCCCAGGTGGCTTTCTGCCTCATTTTTGACGTAAAAAATTATTATAAATTTTCTGGAATTTTTCGAGAAACTTTATTTTTGAGGTATGTCCAGAATTTTAATAATTAATAAAAACCGGGAAAAGGAAAGTGAAAAGGTTGAAAACAAAACCAAAACCAGAACTACATAGGTTCTATGACACTTTAATGGAAGAATATCCAAAGAAAACAAAGGTGGTAGTGGTGAAAACAAAAGTATGGGTGGTGAAAACATGCATAACCTCAGTAATCAGGGTGAAAATATCAGGAAAACATGCATAAGGATGGTGGAAAACATGATTGCACTCAAGTATTAATGTAATAACAGAAGTAAACATGGTGAAAACATAATGGAGAAGGTGAAAACATTGCCCACTTCATCTAAAATCATTTTGCTAACAAGGGTGATCAAGTCTTGCTACCAAAATATTTTTCTATGAAACAAAACTTTATTTCTCACTAAATACTCATGTCACCTCAACCTTGATAGACATAGTCCCAATCATAATGATTTCATATTATTTGGGTGGCTTTGGAATAGGACAATAAAATTCTCCAGTCTTGATGGTCTCAATATTTTCAATAGAATTTAGACCATATTTCCTATCAATCTTCTTGGGAAAATAAACAGTGTGCTCTTTATCATTAAAATTAAAAGTAACTTTTCCTTGGTTGCAATCAATAACAGCCCCTGCAGTATTAAGAAAAGGTCTCCCAAGAATAATAGACATAGTATCATCTTCAGGCATTTCTAGCACAACAAAGTCAGTTAATATTAAACAATTATTAGCAACTTGAACAGGAACATCCTCACATATACCCACAGGAATAGCAGTAGACTTATCAGTCATTTCCAAATATATATCAGTTGGTATCAATTTTTCTAGGAGGAGTCTTTTATAGAGAGTAAAAGGCATGACACTAACTCCAGCTCCCAAATCACACAAAGTAGTTCTAACATAATTATTTTTAATAGAACAGGGAATAGTTGGTATACCAGGATCTCCAAGATTCTCAGGAACCTTGCCATTAAAAGAGTAATTAGAAAGCATAGTGGAAATTTCCTCATTATGAATCTTCCTTTTGTTACAGACAATATATTTCATATATTTTGCATAAGGAGGCAATTTAATAGCATCAGTTAAAGGAATTTGCAAGAAGAAAGGTTTCATCCATTCACAAAACTTGTTATAATGTTCTTCTTCCTTAGATTTGTGTTTCTTATTAGGAAAAGGCATTGGTTTTCGTACCCAAGGTTCTCTCTCATTACCATGTTTATTAGCAATGAAATCTTCCTTAGTATACTTTGCAGTTTTAGTTTGATTTTTTAGGTTCAGCTACAAGTTCTTCTTTATCAGAAGCATCATTCTTATCATTACCACTTTCAGTTTCAGCATCAAATATAGATATACTATTAGGATCTTTAGCAAGTTCAGAGGATTCTACAGCAGTTTTACGTTTCTTTTTTTTTTCTTAGTATGAATAACATTATCATTAGTTTGCTGAGAATCTTGTTCAATTCTTTTAGGATGTCCCTCGGGATATAAAGGGTCTTGTGTAGTAATACCACTTCTAGTTCTTATTCCATAAGCATGTTTTTCTTTAGAAGCATTAACTAGCAAGTTGATCAATTTGAGTTTGAACCATTTGAAAATGTTTAACAAGCATTTTAACATCATTATAGGTTCTTTCTATAATACCATGCAAATTAGCAATAGCTCTAGATTTTTCTAGGTGATTTTGCACTCTCTTATTAAAGTTGTCTTGCTTGATAACATAATTATCAAATTCATCTAAACATTGACCAGGAGGTTTGTTATAAGGAACATCTCTACTATCAAAATATTGGAGAGAGTGTACCTCAATGGTGGGTGAGTGAGGGATTGGCTTACATAATTCTTCTATAGGTGGAAGATTCTTCACATCTTCAGATTTAATACCCCTCTCTTTAAGAGATTTCTTGGCTTCTCTCATCACTTCATCATTTAATTCAATCATTCCCCTCTTCTTAGGTGTTGGTGTTGGTGTTGATACTGGAGTAGGAGTCGGCTCGGGCTCAGCCATAGTCCAATCATCATGATTTTGGCTTATTTTAGCCATTAATTCCTCAGCTTCTTCTGGAGTTCTTTGCCTGAAAACACAACCAGCACAACTATCCAGGTATGTCCTAGATTCAACAGTTAGTCCATTATAGAATATATCAAGAAGTTTATTAACTTCTAGCTTATGCCTAGGTGTAGCTCCAACTAAAGAACAGAACCTTTCCCAAGATACAGGCAATTTATCTTCTTCTAATTGCATGAAATTGAATATATTTTGTAAAGCAGCATGTTGAGCACTAGCAGGAAAATATTTCTGAAAGAAAACATTAACCAAACCAATAGGACTATCAATAGATCCAGGAGACAAATTGTTAAACCAAGTTTTAGCTTCATCTTTTAATGAGAAAGGGAATATTTTAGTAACAAAGTAGCTACATTTCTTAATATCATCAGAGAACAAACTACTCAAAGAGGATAGCTCATTCATATGTTTCATAGCACTTTCATTTTCAGTACCACAAAAAGGTTCTTTCTCAACAATAGATATATAAGATAAATCAAGAGAGAAATCATAATCCTTATCCCTAATATTAATGGGAGAAGTGGCAAACTTAGCATTAGGAGATAATTTATATTTAACAGCACGACTTTCGATAAGTCTCATAACAGCATCATTATCCTTCATAGTATATATTTCATCAATAAGATCATCATTAAGATCAACATAAGCATCATCTAAATCATACTAGGGTTCTCACTAAGCTCAGGTGAAACAGCAGGAGTAACAGGATTTTTATCAGGAGTTTCAGTGTTTGCAATATTTTTAGCTTTTGCAATAGTAGCATCTAAGAAAGGACCGAGAGAACCACTCTCATCAAGCACAATAGAAGCATCATCAAAAGTATCAGAAGTATTTTCATATTCAGCAGAAGTAGCATGTGTAGCATGTGGTGGTGTAAGCAGCCTACTCATAACAGACGGTGAATCAAGAGCAACAGAGGTGTTCAGAGTTGTACCTCTTCTTGTAGTGCATGGTAATATAGGAAACTTTCCATCATGAGTCTTACCCATGATGAATGATGGCAGTAGATAATAATACTCTCCGGTGAGCTCGCAAATAAAGCTATGCTCCCCGGCAACGGCACCAGAAAATAGTCTTGATGACCCACAAGTATAGGGGGTCGCAACAGTCTTCGAGGGAAGTAAAACCCAAATTTATTGATTCGACACAAGGGGAGCCAAAGAATATTTGTGAGCCTTAACAAGTGAGTTGTCAATTGACCTGCACCTGAAAGTACTTTTGTTCGCAGTGGTTTATCAGTAGTAACAATTTTATAGTAGCACAGTAGTGAAATAATAGCAGCAGTGATGTTTGAAGTAAACACCGGGATTCAATACTGTAGGCATAGGATGGATGAACGGGCGTTGCATGGATAAGATAGTTCAAATAATGATCAAGTCATGGGCATTGCAGATAAATATGATAAAGAATCCAAGCACTAGGTAACCATAGGCATGTGTTCCATAAATAGTCGTACGTGCTCGCAGTGAGAACTTGCACAACATCTTTTGTCCTACCATTCCGTTTTCAGCGGGGCCTCAAGGGAACTACTGGTAATTAAGGTGTTCCTTTTAATAGAACACCGGAGCAAAGCATTAACACTCCATGAACACATGTGATCCTCACATCACAGCCATCCCCTTCGGTTGTCCCAATTTATGTCACTTCGGGGCCTTGGGTTCCAGACAACAATGTGTGTAAACAACTTGCAGGTATGATCAAGAAACAATAATTATCATTGTGATTCAATAACATGTTCAGATCTGAGATCATGGCACTCGGGCCCAAAGTGGCAAGCATTAAGCATAACAAGTTGCAACAATGTCAATAGCACTAATAGAGGATACTAGGCACTATGCCCTAACAATCACAGTATTATTACATGAACGGTCTCATCCAATCCCTACCATCCCCTTCAGCCTACAGCGGGGAGTTACTCACACATGGATGGGGGAAACATGGATGGTCGATGGAGAGGCGTTGGTGATGACGATGGCGATGATCGCCTCCGCTTCCCGTCCCGGCAGGGTGCCAGAACTGGAACTTCTGATCCCCAAATCGAGATTCGGGACGGCGGCGGCGCTCTGTTGTGTTTCTGTGGAATATGACGAACCCCCTCGGGTTTTAGGGTTGGAGGCTACTTGTAGTTGAAAGGGGAGTCCGAGGGGGGCTCTGGGGGGCCAACACCCTAGGCTGGCGCGGCCAAGGGGGGACCCGCGCCGGGGGGTGTGGCCCACCTTGTGGCTCCTCTCCTGGCCCCCTTCTGGCTCCCAGGGTCTTCCGGGGAGAAAACACCAATGGGGTCTTTTCTGGGCAATTTCCCGAAAGTTGGTTTTTCTGCACAAAAACAAGACACCAAAGTAATTGTGCTGAAAACAGCGTTAGTCCGTGTTAGTTGTATTCAAAACACACAAGTTTAGAGGAAAACAATAAGAAAAGTGTTCTCAAAAGGAGATACGTTTTCGACGTATCATGGTGTCATCTGGACGTCGACTACATGATACTTCAATTTTATGGGCCTAGGAGGATGCATTGTGTATTTGGCTACTTATTGTGGAGTTTCTGGAGTGACAGAAACCTAAACCCCCGTTAGGAAACCAATGCACGAGGGAGCGTAGAATTCCGGAGTTTTAAGGCTGTGGTTAGATTATCTTTAATTACTTTCTTGTATTTGCGGATGCTTACGAGGGGTATAATCAAAAGTATGTATTAGTCCTAGTTGAGCGGTGTATTAGCATAGGTTCACCCACACAACACTTCACAAACCAACGGATATTAATCAACCGTAACGAAGCGAAAGCACTTGACGAAATTCCCATGTGTCCTCGAGGAACGTTTGGTAGTCAAAATAATACAGCTGGCTTGTCCTTTGCTCTCAAAAGGATTGGGCCACTCGCTGCAATATTATTTACTGCACTTTATTTACTCGCACTTTATTTATCTGCTATATCAAAAACCTCCAAAAACCTGTTTGCTAGTGTTTACAGTGAATCCTCTATCCAACCTTCTTGTCAACACTTTCTGCTCCTCGTTGGGTTCGACACTCTTATTTATCAAAAGTACTACGATACACCCCCTGTACTTGTGGGTCATGAAGACTATTTTCTGGCGCCGTTGCCGGGGAGTGAAGCGCTATTGGTAAGTGGAATTAGTAAGAGAAACTTTTAGTGTGAGTGTTGTTTTTATTTTTGTCTGTTATTTTATTTTGTTATGGAGAATACTTTTGGTTGTCTATTTAGGGGTACTTCTACCGTTACTACTAGGATAGTAGGTAACCCGTTATCTGCTGAATTAGATCCTTATAAAATACCTATGAAAATTGTTGGATCTGTTATGGATAACTGCTAGTACGGTGATGGAACTGTCCATCCCGGTGATCATTTGCTCTTTATACATGAATTATGCGAGTTATTTAGGTGTGTAGGTATTAGAATGGATCAAGTTAAAAGGAAATTATTTTCTTTATCGCTGAAAGGAAGAGCCGCTGAATGGTTCAAACTACTGAAGAATGGCGAATCTATTGGATGGGAGGAAATTGTTCCTCTCTTTTATTCTAAATTCTATCCTCCTAGTGAGATTCATAAAGACTGGAATCAAATATATAATTTCTGGCCTCATGATGGAGAGAGTATTTCCCAAGCGTGGGGGAGAATGAAGTTATTAATGCTCAAATATCCCGTTCATGAACTCCCGCGTAATATTGTTATCAATATTTTTTATGCAAGGCTTTCTCTTCATGATAAGTATTTATTAGATGCTTATTTTTCTAGATCATTCACACGTATGATGGAGGAATCTAAATGGGTTCTTCTTGACTGTATTCAAGAAAACACTAAAGAATGGGAGAATGACAAAGGTAGAAAGTCAGGTATAAATTATGATTATAAATGCATTAAATCTTTTATGGGAACCAATGATTTCTATAATGTTAGTGTTGTTTGTGGTCTTGATTCTCAAATCTTTGCAAACTGTCTTAAAGCTTTTGCGTCCTATCTTGATATTCCTAAAAAGAATTATCACAAGAACCATGCACCTTATAAAGATATTGTTCTTGCTAGTAATATAGAAGTGCATGCTGTTAATCCTGCTGCTCCTGAGCCTTATGTTGAAAAAATGCCTTTCCCTGCTAAGGTGAAACAACACTCTATGGTGGCTAGTGTGGTGAATACGAGTAATAAGAAATATATTGAACCTGATGAACAAATAACCGTTGAACCTGCTGCAGCAATAGTAAAAGATCTTGTTTGTGGAAATGTGGAGGATGAACAAATTGTCTTCTGTGAGGATGCTTCTAATATTGTTTACCATCCTCATAGACCTAAGAAAACTAGTGTTCCTGTGCTTTTTGTTAAGATTGGTGATCATTGCTATTGTGGTTTGTGTGATATTGGTGCTAGTTCTAGTGTTATACCTTATGTGCTTTATAGAGAAATTATGCATGAAATTGGTTCCTGTGAGCTTGAAGATATTGACGTGGTTATTCATCTTGCTAATAGAGAAACTATTTTTTCCAATTGGTATTGTTAGAGATGTGGAAGTTTTATGTGGTAATGCTAAATATCTCACTGATTTTCTAGTACTTGGTAAGGCTCCTAGTAAGACTTGTCCTATTATTTTTGGTAGATCTTTCTTGAACACTTGTGGTGCTGTTATAGATTGTAAGAGGGATAAGATATTGACTAAATTCGATGGAGATCTTATGAGTTCAATTTCTCCAAATTTGCCAGAGCACCTTATGAATCTAAATTGCCTAATGAGAATTTTAAATTTGAACAACTTGCTTCTATTGCTCTTGCTCCTAACAATGCTTTGCAACAATATATGGATGACAACGAGAGTAAGGTCTTTATGGAAGAGAGAAATGAGATTGACGATTTTCTTCTTCGTCAGCCGGTGATACTGAAACATAATTTACCTGTGGAAGACTTGGGTACCACACTACCACCCAAGGAGGATCCTGTTTTTGATTAAAAACCTTTGCATGGTGATCTTAAATAGGCTTATATTTATGATAAGAAAATATATCCTGTTATTATTAGTGCTAAAATTTCAGGTGGAGAAGAGGAAAGATTATTGCGAATTCTGAAGAAGCATCGTGGAGCTATTGGATATACTCTTGATGATTTGAAGGGAATTTCTCCTACTATATGTTAGCATGCTATTAATATTGAACCTAATTCAAAGCCAGTAGTTGAACATCAACGCCATTTAATTCCTAAGATGAAGGAAGTGGTAAGAAATGAGGTATTAAAACTTCTTGATGTTGGTATTATTTTTCCTATTGCTGATAGTAGATGGGTGAGCCTTGTGCATTGTGTCCCTAAAAAGGGAGGAATGACTATTGTGCCTAATGAAAACAATGAGCTCATTCCACAAAGAGTAGTAGTTGGTTATAGAATTTGGATTGATTTTAGAAAGGTTAATAAAGTTACTAAGAAAGATCATTATCCTTTACCCTTTATTGATCAAATGCTAGAGAGGTTGTCTAAGAAAACTCTTTTTTGCTTTCTTGATGGTTATTCTGGGTTTTCTCAAATTGCTGTTAGGAAGCAAGATCAAGAGAAAACAACCTTTACTTGTCCTTATGGTACTTATTCTTATAGACGTATGCATTTTGGTTTGTCTAATGCTCCTGCTACTTTTCAAAGATGCATGTCTGCTATTTTTCATGATTTTTGTGAAGAAATTGTGGAAGTATTCATGGACGATTTCTCCGTCTACGGAACTTATTTTGATAATTGTTTGCACAACCTTGATAAAGTTTTGCAGAGATGTGAGGAAACTAATCTTGTTCTTAATTGGGAGAAATGCAACTTTATGGTTAATGAAGGAATTGTTCTTGGACATAAAATTTCTGAAAGAGGTATTGAAGTTGACAGAGCTCAAGTGGAAGCCATAGAGAAAATGCCCTGTCCTAGGGATGTTAAAGGTATTCATAGTATTCGTGGTCATGCTGGTTTTTATAGGAGGTTTATTAAAGATTTATCTAAAATATCAAAGCCTCTTACTAATCTTCTTCAAAAAGATGTACCTTTTGTTTTTAAATATGATTGTAAGGAAGCTTTTGAAACTTTAAAGAAGGCTTTAACTACTGCTCCTATTGTTCAACCACTTGATTGGAAATTACCTTTTGAAATTATGTGTGATGCTAGTGATTTTGCTGTAGGTGTTGTTCTAGGAAAGCGTGTAGATAAGAAGTTGAATGTTATTCATTATGCTAGTAAGACTCTTGATGCTGCTCAAAAGAATTATGCTACTACTGAAAAGGAGTTCTTAGCTGTAGTTTTTGCATGTGATAAGTTTAAGCCTTATATTGTTGATTCAAAGGTTACTATTCATACTGATCATGCTGTTATTAGATACCTTATGGAAAATAAAGATGCTAAGCCTAGGCTTATTAGATGGGTATTGCTTTTACAAGAGTTTGATTTGCATATTGTGGATAGGAAGGGTGCTGAAAATCTTGTTGCTGATAACTTGTCTAGATTGGAAAACATTACTTTTGACCATATTCATGTTAATGATAGTTTTCAAAATGAACTGTTGGTTGCAATAAAGGTAAAATCCCAAGATAGTCCATGGTATGATGATTATGTTAACTTTATTGTTTCAAAGTATTTGCCTCCAACATTTACAGCTCAACAAAGAAGAAAATTCTTCTATGATATGAGACATTATTTTTGGGATGACCCACATTTATATAAAGGAGTAGATGGTATTATGAGAAGATGTGTTCCAGATCCTGAACAACGTGAAATATTGAAGAAGTGCCATAGTAGTGCTTATGGAGGACATCATGCTGGAGATAGAACCGCACAGAAGGTTCTACAATCAGGTTTCTATTGGCCTACTCTCTTTAAAGATGCACATAAATTTATTTTATCTTGTGATGAATGTCAAAGAGTAGGAAATATTTCTAGACGTAATGAAATGCCTATGAGTTATTCTCTTGTTATTGAACCTTTTGATTGTTGGGGATTTGACTTTATGGGTCCTTCTCCTCTTTCGAATGGTTACACTCACATTCTTTTTGTTGTTGATTATGTTACTAAGTGGGTAGAAGTTATACCTAAAAAAAGTGTTGATGGTGAGACCTCTTTGAAAATGCTTAAAGATGTTATTTTCCCTAGGTTTGGTGTGCCTAGATATCTTATGACTGATGGAGGTTCTCATTTTATTCATGGTGGTTTTAGAAAGACCCTTGATAAATATGATGTTAATCATAGAATCGCATCAACTTATCATCCTCAAACCAGTGGGTAAGTATAATTATCAAATAGAGAAATTAAATCTATCTTGCAAAAGACTGTTAATAAATCTAGGAAGAATTGGTCAGATAAGTTGAATGATGCTTTATGGGTTTATAGAACTGCTTATAAAAATCCTATGGGTATGTCTCCCTATAAAATGGTTTATGGAAACGCTTTTCACTTGCCTTCAGAATTAGAGCACAAAGATTATTGGGCAGTGAAAGAATTGACTAAAGATTTTAAACCTGCTGGTAAGAAAAAAATGCTTGATTTGAATCATCTAGATGAATGGATATGTGAAGCTTATGAAAATGACAAGCTCTTTAAAGAGAAAGTTAAACAATTGCATGATAAAAGAATACTTAAAAGAGAGTTTCATGTTGGTGAGAAAGTTCTGTTGTATCGGTGTCGTCTCAATTTTTTTGCAGGAAAATTACTCTCCAGATGGGAAGGACCTTATATTATTGAAGAAGTGTATCGTTCGGGTGCAATTAAAATTGTTTCCCTCAAAGATAACACTACACATGTGGTAAATGGGCAAAGACTCAAACATTACATTTCTGGGGATTCTTATGATGTAGATGTTGATGTTATTCAAGTAATGACTCCATAGAAGTTCATTAGAGGGAAGATTCCAGAATATGCAGAGTCTGTTTTGGAATAGGTAACAGTTCTATTAAGAAAAAGTTCGCGGATTACCTTCCAAGTTATAATTTATTGATTTTTGGAAAATATGAAAAATACCGAGCCAAAGAGGAGTTGGAGAAGGTGCCCGGAGGCACCACACCACCTGGGGGCGCGGGCCCACCCCTGGCCGCCACCCTATGGCGTGGGAGCCCCGGAGCCCCTCTCCGACTCGTTTTCGACCTGTACTTTCCTTTCATTACGCATATTTTTGCTATATAACCCCCCGGACCCCCCGAGGTCCGTATATCGTTTTCTCGTCGTTTTTCTGTTTCGAGTTGTTTCTGCCCGGTTATATCTTTAGATCTAGAGCTACAATGTCCTCTACCGGATCTCCCAAAGATAGTTTCTTTGAGAACGTCGGCAACCCGTACATGAACGAGTTGAAGACGCATCCCAAAGAGTTGCTGCTCAAGGATGGGGACACTAGTAGAAAAAGGCCTATCTGTGGCGCACCAAATTGAGATTCTGTGGCGCACCTAGGGGCTAGAGGGGTGCGCCATAGAATTCACGCCATAGAATATTTTTCTGTGGCGCACCGTGGCCGTGCGCCACAAAAATGTCAATTCTGTGGCGCACCTCAGCCGTGCACCACATAAATTTGCAATTCTGTGGCGCACCAAGGGGGGGTGCGCCACAGAATTTTTTTTTGAATTTCAAAAAAAAAGGCGGCCAGATCTGGCCGCGGGAATTTTTCGAAATTTCGAAATTTTGCCGGATTTCGTCGGATGCTCGCCGGAGTTGGTGGGTGGAGGATGGGGGTCACCGGAGTTGGTGGGGGGGAGAAGGAGAAGCTCGCCGGAGGTGGTGGTGGTGGAGGAGGAGGAGAGGTGGTGGTGGTGGAGGAGGAGAAGGAGGAGGAGGAGAGGTGGTGGTGGTGGAGGAGGAGGAGCTCACCGGAGGGGTGGTGGTGGTGGAGGAGGAGGAGGAGAAGGAGCTCGCCGGAGGAGCTCGCCGGAGGTGGTGGTGGTGGAGGAGGAGGAGGGGTGGTGGTGGTGGTGGTGGAGGAGAGGTGGTGGTGGTGGTGTAGGTGGAGGAGGAGGAGAGGTGGAGTAGTAGGTGGAGGAGAGGAGAGAAGTGGAGAGAAGATTAGAAGTGGAGGAGAAGTGGAGGGGAGAAGGGAATAAGAGGAGGGGAGGAGGGTAGAAGAGGAAGAAGAGGAGGGGAGGAGGCAGGATTTCAAATCCTGCCTCCACAATTCTGTGGCGCACCAAATGAAGGGGTGTGCCACAGAATTTTTTTCTTTTTTTTTTATTTTCTAGTCAAAATCTTAAAACTGCCATAACTTTTGTTCCTTTTGGAATTTGGCGATTCTAAAAAAAGCTCACAGGCCGAAGGCGAGTGAGGTTGGATTCCTTTTTCTCTCTAGTTTTTTTATATCTTGATCATTTTTTTTCGACATCGTATGCAAAAGTTATGCCCATTTTACTTTTTTTAACGAACTTTTGCTCAGAAAGTCGAAATTCATATTTCAAAATTTGATTTAAAAAAGTAGACCTTAAACTCTCCGTGCATCTATAAGGGATTTATTTTTTGATGCTTTTTAGACCGCCAACTCTTCCGTCAAAAACTAGAAAAGGCGTTCCCGGGGGGGTTGGAGTTGGTGCGTGTGGACAGAATTTTTTGGGATGGGAATTCTGTGGCGCATGTGGCAGTGGTGCACCACAGAAATGTCATATTTCTGTGGCGCACTAACCACCATGCGCCACAAAATAGGAGTGTGGCAATCATTGGTGTGGGCCCCAGCTTAATTCTGTGGCGCACCCCTATCCAGTGCGCCACAGAATTCCTCTTTTATGTGGCGCACCACGGTCCCGTGCGCCATAGAATGCCTCTTTTCTGTGGCGCATGCCCACCCGTGCGCCACAAAAAATATATTTCTGTGGCGCACCAAGAAGCCATGCGCCACAGAATCTGTTCCATAGAAAGGCACTTCTCTACTAGTGGGAGGTGCAGATTGAAGATGTTCGGGGCCCTAAAGGAGAAGGTAGTCTGGAAGCTAGGATGGAAGAGCTGGAGCAAGAAGTCTTTAGGTACAAGAAGATGGTGGATTGTGAAGTTGATCTCATCCACAGGATAAAGACAGAACAGGTCACTGAGTACAAGAAGGAGACTTTGAAGCTTTGGGAGGAGATCTTCTCACTCACCAAGACCACCAACAAATTGCAAGCACAACTCTATAATGTGCAGAATCAAAACTGTGAGTATGAGAACAAGTTTAAACATATAAGCTATGCTGCTAGTTTCAGGATATTGGAGACCAGGACATCATTTATGGATGGAGAGCCTTTACTTTGGAAGTCTAATGGTGAGAAGGATTCACCACCGCCGAAGAATTGATTCGTCATTGGTATTGGCATCCCCTTGGCTTGTTCCAAGCTTGGGGGAGTGATGCGGTATCACACCTTTATCTTTCACCCTTTTACCTTTTAATAGAGTCATATCGTGAGTAGAGAAAATATCATATAGGATGGTTTACAATATGGAAGTATCGCTCTTTATTTGGTTCTCGTTGTATCCCTTGGTTTGAGTTGTCGTAATGAAATATTAATGAGAAGTTTCATCATCTACTTGTTCTACTTTATTTTAGTATGCAATTTTTGTTATGTGATTGATCTTGTTATTAGTATTGGTATCAATTTTGGAGCTTCAAGATAATCTATTTGGTTTTGGCAAACTTGGCATTGGTCAGTAGCAACAATACGTTGAGACTTAAGTAGAAAAGAGT
Organism: Alopecurus myosuroides; assembly: GCA_028641055.1. Taxonomy (NCBI): domain Eukaryota; kingdom Viridiplantae; phylum Streptophyta; class Magnoliopsida; order Poales; family Poaceae; genus Alopecurus; species Alopecurus myosuroides. The sequence goes on along the minus strand of CM054059.1, from coordinate 169,123,498 downwards.
GAGTTTCATGTAGATATATTATTACATGATCTTTCTTTCTTGTTAGCTCATAAGCTTAGTATTATCAAATAAGTTTGTTTGTAATTTCAAGTAAGATTGCATGATTGGCTTTATCATACATGTTCTTGTTTGTTTTACTTTGATTCTTATGCTTGCTACCCAACCTTGCTAGCCAAAAACCTGTACTGAGAGGGAATGCTTCTCGTGCATCCAAACCTTGAGCCCCCAAACCTTGCCATTTGTGTCCACCATACCTAACTATATGTGGTATTTCACCGCCACTCCAAGTAAATTGCTTGTGTGCTACCTTTAAACCTTCAAAATTACACCTGTTTTGTGCCCCTGTTTAGCTCATGAGGACGCAAATAGAGAATATTTATCTCACTTGTTGATTGGATTTCACACCCTGGACTAGTGGCTTCATCCGCTTATCCAGATGCTAGAAGAGCTGACAGTGTGGTTCCCAGCCCCAAATAATAATACAAATTCTTTTCACTATTTTTGCCCCTAAATTACCAGTCAAAGCATAATTGTGTAAACAAAAGATAAAGAGGGATGACCTTCTATACCAGTTGCGTCCTTCAAATGGGAGTCTCTCTTGTGAAGTCTAGTTGGCTTGTGACGTAATGTAATTTCTATTTGCCATTCGTTGACATAAACTTACACCTCTCAAAATCAGACACTCCTCCATGGTTTGTGATTGTTGGCAGGCACCCGAGGATTTGGTTAGCCATGGTTTGTGTAAGAAAGGTTGGGGGAGTGTCAACCATTTTATACCTCTGTTTTACAAAATAAAAGCTCTAGCACATGAGTGATCATCATGAGTGTTGCTACCTTCTAGAGAAGTGATTCTTTTATCAATAGTAATTATTGATTCATTAACTTTGCTAGCATTGTCAAGGAAAATTGGTAAGTTCATTTCCAAAGAGTTTAGTTTATTAATAACATCCTCCAAAGTGGTCTCAGTTTTAACAATTGTAGTGGGGGTGCTCCTACTAAACTTTCAATCAAATTATAGGCTTCCAAGGCAGGAGTTCCTAGAAAATTTCCACCCATAGGAGTATCTAACACATGCTTATACCAGCCAGTAATACCAACATAAAAATTTCTCAGGAGTATCAAGGTAGTATATTTTTTTGTGCACCTATTATGAGCATCATTTATTCTATACCAAGCATCTTTTAAACTCTCTCCCCCTTGTTGCCTAAAAGAACGAACCTCGACTTCAAGAATACTCATTTTAGCGAAATAAAAGCAAGCAAATAAATAACAGCTATAAAGTAAACTATTTTTTTGTGTTTTTGATAAAGAGAAGAAAAACAAGACAATAAACAAAATAAAGAGGTTGAGAGTGAGAGACTCCCCTTGCAAGAAGACTTCTTCCTCCCCGGCAACGGCGCCAGAAATTTCCTTGATGCTACGTGTTGGGAACCCCGAGAGGAGGGTGTGATGAGTGTAGCGGTAGGAAGTTCCCTCAGTTAAGAAGCAAGGTTATCAATCCAGTAGGAGGAAGAGGGTCTTTGGAAGGTTGATGCCAATGACGGTGCTGATGGCGCTTCCCCGGTGTCAGCAACAACGCGGAACCTGCACACAACACAACCAAAATACTTTGTCCCAACTGTACAGTGAGGTTGTTAAACTCACCGGTCTTGCTGAAAACAAAGATTAGACGTATAGTGTGGAAAATAATGTATGCTTGCAGAAAGTAAAGAAAGCAGGAAATTGTAGTGGTTTGTTTAACAGTGTAAGAAAATGCACCAAGGTTCATAGGTTCACTAGTGGTGTCTCTCCATAAAATATAGCATGCTGGGTGAACAAATTATAGCTGGGCAATTGACAAATAAAGGTTGCACCGTAGTGCATATTCATGACATGATGACTACTATGATATTTAGTGCGGGCATTACAACAATATACATAGACCATAATCCAAATGCATCTATGACTAATAATCCACCCTCAGGTTATCATCCGACCCCCCTTAGGTATTAAGTTGCAAGCAACAGATACTGCATTAAACAAAGTGTGTAATGTAAGCAATGATTGTACACGCGGGCACTCACACCGATGTTTTCTCCCTAGTGGCAACAACACATCCTCCTCCGTCACGTTTCTGTCACTCGAGCACCGGCGAAAAGGAGACATGAACCCACTATCGAGCATAAATACTCCCTCTAGGAGTCACTAGCAACTACTTGGCCAGAGCGGCCACTAGCAACGGAAAGCATGCAAGATCAAAAATAACATATGCAATAAAGACTATAATCAACTTGGCATAAGTTCAATATTCATCGGATCCCAGCAAACACAGCACATAGAATTACATAAGGACAATCTCGATCATGTTAGGCAGCTCACGAGATCTAAACATGGAGGCATATGAGGAGGAGACAACCATCTAGCTACTGCTATGGACCTGTAGTCCAAGGATGAACTACTCACGCATCACTCCGGAGGCAGGCATGGTGATGTAGAGGCCTCCAGTGATGATTTCCTCTTCGGCAGGGTGCCAGAGACAGCTTCAGAACCCCTCTGATCTAGGGTTGATGATGATGGCGGCTGTGGAACTTTTCGGGGATTTTTTATCAGGTGTCTAGGGTTTTCCATCTGGGGGAATAAATAGGCGAAAGGGCAGAGGTGGTGGAGCCCTGGGGGCCCCACACCACCCCCTAGAGAGGCCAAGGGGGGCACCACCCCATGGTGTGGGCCCCCTGGTGCCCCTCTTTGAATCCTCTTCGGCCTTCTGGATGCTTCCGGGGAAAATAGGCACTTCGGGCTTTGTGGGGTCCAATTCCGAGAATATTTCCATAACAACTTCTCTGAAATAAAAAACAGCAGAAAACAGGGAACTGACACTTGGCATCTTGTTAATAGGTTAGTTCCGCAAAACGTGTAAAAATGCTATAAAGAAGGGAGAAAACATGTAGCAATCGGCATAATATTATCATGGAGCATCAGATATTATAGATGCGTTGGAGACGTATCAAGCATCCCCAAGATTAGTTCCTACTCGTCCTGGAGCAGGTAAACGATAAAACTATAATTTCTGAGGTGACATGCTACTAAAATAAACTTGATCATAAAAATATATAAGCATATGTAAGCTGAGATCATAGAACTTTTAACACAAACATGATAAATAGAACTTTAATAATAAAGCATAGCAATCACTTTTTATCATGAAGAGTATCTTAAATAAAGGATCATGAATAATAATGCAGAGAAAGATAAACGTTTGTTTCAGGTATAGATAAAGCATGGCAAAGTGATATTTCGCTAGTCCTTAAGAGTGGGGCAAAACATAAATGCCAGGACAACTTCAAAGTTCATGAGGAAGACTAGAGCAAATAATTTAAGAACAAACAATATCACATCATGAAGCAATTATTAATGTTTATGGGACAAATGCACATAGAACTCGGAATGGCAAAAATGCTCTCTCAACTGTGCATAAAGTTAGAAGATGGAGACTCAACATAAAAGTAAAAGAAAGGCCCTTCGCGGAGGGAAGCAGGGATCACTCATGTGCTAGAGCTTTTTATTTTATTAAACAAAGGTATTAAAAGTTTGACGTTGAGTGTCTATATTTTGGGAGATGTATGCTAATGTCAACGAATGGTAAACAGAAAATACAGTACGTCACAAGCAAACTGGATTCACAAGAGCGGCTCCTATGTGAAGGACGCATCTGGGTATAAGGTCGTCCCTCTTTCTCTTTTGTTTTCACAATTATGCTTTGACTGATAAATCAGGGGCAAAAATAGTGAAGCAATTTTGTGTGTATTAATTTGGGGCTGGGCACCCCGCTGCCAGCTCTTCTATCATTTGGATAAGCGGATGAAGCCACTAGTCTAGCCTGTGAAATCCAATCAACAAGTGAGATAAATATTCTCTATTTACGTCCTCATGAGCAAAAACAGGAACATAAAGAAGGAGTAATTTTGAAGGTTTTAAAGGTAACACATGAGCAATTTACTTGGAGTGGCAGTTAAATACCACATGTAGGTAAGTATGGTGGACACAATGGAAAAAACTTTGGTTTAAGGGAGTGGATGCACGAGTAGAGCTCATACTCAGTACAAGTGGAGACTAGCAAAAGACTGGGAGCGACAAATCAAGAGAGCATAAGAGCCATAATCATGCATAGCGACATAAGCATCATTAATTAAAGCATAAGAGGTATCACAAGTTCAAAAACTAAGTGGTCATGGAGGCTATTCGTGACTGGTTCATAGTCATAAACATGGTGTGAGCATGCGCCAAGTCAACCAAATGAAACATTCGAAAGAGAATACCATAAATTTATGGGTCCTTATGACAAGAACAACTCATGAATATTTCAATGACATATTAAACACTCTCATCTATTTGAGGCTATTCATGCTACTCAATATCCACAAGGCTTTAAAACTAAAATAACATTTAGCATGGCATGAAAAAGTTCTAGCCACGGTCTATACAAGCTTCTACTTGCACTGTTATAAATTCTAGTTCAAGCAGCAGTTTCTTTTCCCAACAAGCACCATACAAGATATGTTTTAACAAAAATAATCTTTATGATACAACAAGCAAACATGAGAGTACTCACATAACACTACTAAAACTAACAGCTCTGATAAGAGATGCATGTAAAACAGGAGCTAAATAAATGCAGCAGCCAGACAAAGATTAAGAATACAAAGTATTCCCATGAAAAATCGAAGTGTGTCACTCTCCAATAAAATAATGCTGGGGAACAACCAAGATTATTGCAAAAATAAAAATAAACCGAAAGCAAAAATAAAAGACGCTCCAAGTAAAGCACATAAGATGTGACCGAATAAAAATATAGTTTCACTAGAAGTGACCTGATAATTTGTCGATGAAGAAGGGGATGCCTTGGGCATCCCCAACCTTAGACGCTTGAGTCTTCTTGGAATTTGCTTGGATGTACCACCGGGGCATCCCCAAGCTTAGGCTGTTCACTCTTCTTGATCACGTCATATCATCCTCATCTCTTGACCCTTCAAAACTTCCTTCACACCAAACTTCTCACAATCTTCATTAGCAGCGTTAGTGCAATCGAAATAATAAATTCACATGGTTCAGTTTCAAAACATGCCTAACACTCAAAAACACATTATATACTGTCACAACTTCTTTTAAAACTCTTTTTCTCAAAAGAACACCAAAATAAAGAGATTAAGATGCAAATGCAATTATTGGCAGAAATCTATCAAAACAGGACAACATGTAAAGATGATTTTTTTTCGAAAATCTTCTGTTGCTCAAATAAAAAACTGGTTAACTAAGAAATGTTTAGTATACATCCCAGGATTACGCACAAAAACTCAGGTCATTTTGAATTTTCTGTAATTTTATACGGAATAAACAGTGGACAGCAGAAATATGTTTCCTGCGCAGAAATCCGAAATATAGCTTCAACTTTCCACTAGAGGATTTAGTTGGCTAAAAAAAGACACAAAAGAATATATACAGAGGGGTTTCTAAGGAAATAGACAACACCCAGGTGCAAAGCACACAAAAGAAAACAAAGGAAAATGGGTTGAAAACAGAGAAATAAAACAGGTTGCCTCCCTGTAGCGCTTTTCTTTAACGCCTTTCAGCTAGGCCTAGAAAGCAACTCAAGTATTTTCAAGTGAAGAATTAACATCTATAACTTCCTCTAAATCATTATTTGCAGCATTAGGCACTCTAGGTGTTTCTGAAGATTCAACATGAAGGTCACTCTTAGTTTCATTAATTGTTTTAGCAATTTTTAGCACATATTTAGATTTAGGTTTAGTTATCTTGGGAACATACATGAATCTTTGCTCCTTTCCCACAAAGGCTTTCTCCTTTTTGAATTTAAGATATGAATAAGTTGAGCTTAAAGTTCCCATAGCCTCCTCTAGTTTACCAATCCTAAAATTTTGATCATCATGAGTGTTGCTAGCCTCTAGAGCAGTGATTCATTTATCAATAGTAACTATTGATTCATTAACTTTGCTAGAATTATCAAGGAAAATTGGTAAGTTCATTTCCAAAGAGTTTACTTTATTAATAACATCCTCCAAAGTGGTCTCAGTTTTAACAAATGTAGTGTGGGGGTGCTCCAGCTAAACTTTCAATCAAATTGCAGGCTTCCAAGGCAGGAGTTCCTAGAAAATTTCCACCAGTAAGAGTATCTAACACATGCCTATACCAGCCAGTAATACGAACATAAAAATTTCTCAGGAGTATCAAGGTAGTATATTTTTTGTGCACCTATCATGAGAATCATTTATTCTATACCAAGCATCTTTTAAACTCTCTCCCCCTTGTTGCCTAAAAGAATGAACCTCGACTTCAGGAATACTCATTTTAGCGAAATAAAAGCAAGAAAATAAATAACAGCTATAAAGTAAACTATTTTTTGTGTTTTTGATAAAGAGAAGCAAAACAAGACAAAAATAAAAACAAGACAATAAACAAAATAAAGAGGTTGAGAGTGAGAGACTCTCCTTGCCAGAAGACTTCTTCCTCCCCGGCAACGGCGCCAGAAATTTCCTTGATGCTACGTGTTGGGAACCCCAAGAGGAGGGTGTGATGAGTGTAGCGGTAGAAATGTCCCTTAGTTAAAAAACAAGTTTACCAATCCAGTAGGAGGAACAGGGTCTTTGGAAGGTTGATTCCACTGACGATGGTGATGGCGCTTCACCGGTGTCAGCAACAATGCGGAACCTGCACACAACACAACCAAAATACTTTGTCCCAATGGTACAGTGAGGTTGTCAATATCACCAGTCTTGCTGAAAACAAAGATTAGACGTATAGTGTGGAAAATAATGTATGCTTGCAGTAAGTAAAGAAAGCAATAAATTGTAGTGGTTTGTTTAACAGTGTAAGAAAATGGACCGGGGTCCATAGGTTCACTAATGGTGTCTCTCCATAAAATATAGCATGCTGGGTGAACAAATTGCAGCTGGACAATTGACAAATAAAGGTTGCACCGTAGTGCACATTCATGACATGATGACTACTATGATAGTTAGTGCGGGCATTACAACAATATACATAGACCATAATCCAACTGCATCTATGACTAATAATCCACCTTCAGGTTATCATCCGAACCCCCTTAGGTATTAAGTTGCAAGCAATAGATAACTGCATTAAACAAAGTGTGTAATGTTAGCAATGATTGTACACGCGGGCACTCACACCGCTGTTTTCTCCCTAGTGGCAACAGCACATCCTCCTCCGTCACGTTTCTGTCACTCGAGCACAGGCGAAAAGGAGACATGAACCCACTATCGAGCATAAATACTCCCTCTTGGAGTCACTAGCAACTACTTGGCCAGAGCAACCACTAGCAACGGAAAGCATGCAATATCATAAATAGCATATGCAATAAAGACTATAATAAACTTGGCATAAGTTCAATATTCATCGGATCCCAGCAAACACAACACATAGAATTACATAAGGACAATCTTGATCATGTTAGGCAGCTCACGAGATCTAAACATGGAGGCATATGAGGAGGAGACAACCATCTAGCTACTGCTATGGACCCGTAGTCCAAGGATGAACTACTCACGCATCACTCCGGAGGCATGCATGGTGATGTAGATGCCTCCGGTTATGATTTCCTCTCCGGCAGGGTGCCGAAGACAGCTTTAGAATCCCTCTGATCTAGGGTTAACGATCACGGCGGCTATGGAACTTTTCGGGGATTTTTTATCAGATGCCTAGGGTTTTCCATCTGGAGGGAATAAATAGGCGAAATGGCAGAGGCGGTGGAGCCCTGGGGGGCCCACATCACCCCCTGGCACGGCCAAGGGGGGCGCGCCACCCCATGTTGTGGGCCCCCTGGTGCCCCACTTTGACTCCTCTTCGGTCTTCTGGATGCTTCCGGGGAAAATAGGCACTTTGGGCTTTGTGGGGTCCTATTCCGAGAATATTTCCCGAACAACTTTTCTGAAATCGAAAACAGCAGAAAACAGGGAACTGGCACTTGGCATCTTGTTAATAGGTTAGTCCCGGAAAACGTGTAAAAATGCTATAAAGAAGGGAGAAAACATGTAGCAATAGGCATAATATTATCATGGAGCATCAGAAATTATAGAAACGTTGGAGACGTATCAGTAAGCCTACTTCTCTCTGTCTTAAGCAAGCATTTGAGTTGTTGTGATTCATCCAACTATATGTTGATTTACTCAATCATGTTCTTTATTCTTCCTTGTTTCTACAAATACTTTTATTTGTTTAAATACCACTTTGAAGGTTACCAATGTCTGCAAAGAGACCGTTATAAATGAGCATGATAAACTCTGAAATATAAGCTCTAGTATAAAGACTCTGATCGAAAGATAAGTACACTGTTAATTGTTCTCTGACCAAGAACGAAGTATGCCTTTACCAATTTTGATTTACCTTTTGCACCTTTATTGTTCCTTCGCTTGTTTCAAGTTTGATTATATGAGAGGAAGTTGTTGTCTAAAATGACTTGTTCTTTGTTAGATGTGATGCCTCTTGTCCGTATTTGATTTATCGACACCTCACTCCATAAACCTGTGGTCATGTTTACTGAGTTCAGTTTCGCTTGGGGACAATCGAGGTCTAAGCTTGGGGGGAGTTGATACGTCCATTTTGCATCACTGTTTTATATTGCAATTTTATGTTATTCATCGATATATTTCATGTTATAATGCATCACTTATGTTATTTTATCTTATTTTGCATGTTTCATAATTTTTGGAGAATAAACACCGGGACCAGAAATCTGATGGAAAAAGCACCGTCGAGATACCCTATTTCAGAAGTTTAGAAGAAGAGGGGACACCGTAGATGTATTAGAAGTTCAGCGGAGGAGGCTAGCCAGAAGGGGAGCCAGAGGGAGGGCCACTAGGGGCCCACACCATGTGGTGGCGCGCCCCCCCTTGGTCGCGCCGCCAGGTGGTGTGGCCACCCTGGACCACCTCTGGTCGACCCCTTTCACGTACTTGACCCTTAGGGAACCCTAAGACCCAGACTATCATCGAAGAGTTATTCCGCCGCCGCCTCGGGGCAGAAAACACCAGAGAGAGAAAAGCTCTCTGGCAGGGAGAAATTTGCCGGGGAAATTCCTCTCCAGAGAGGGGAAATCATCGCCATCGTCACCGTCATCGCTCCGGGCATCATCAAGATCGTCATCTTCATCATCATCACCACCATCACCATCACTCTCATCATCCATCTTTATCATGTTGTAACAATTAGGGGCTTCTATCGTTGTTTTATATTAGATCTCTCTTCCTGTGTGGATTACTTGTTAGTAGTTGATGCTTGTGAGATTTATCGGTGTTAGCACTTTATGACCAGATTGTTATTGTCCATTATATCACCTTTTATTATGATCCATATGATGTCTTGTGAGTAGTTCATTTAGTTCTTGAGTACATGGGAGAAGTCATGGTGTTAGTAGTGAAGTTATGTTGAAGTAATATCTCGTGGTTCGGTATTTAAGTTGTGGTGCTATTCTTCTAGTGGTGTCAAGTGAACGTCGACTACATGATACTTCACCTTTATGGGCCTAGGAGGATGCATTGTGTATTTGTATACTAATTGTGGGGTTGCCTGAGTGACAGAAACCTAAACCCCCGTTAGGAAACCAATGCACGAGGGAGCGTAGAATCCCGGAGTTTTAAGGCACTGGTTAGATTTATCTTAATTACTTTCTTGTATTTGCGAATGCTTACGAGGGGTATAAACACAAGTATGTATTAGTCCTAGTTGGGCGGTGCATTAGCATAGGTTCACCGACACAACACTTCACGAACCAATTGATATTAATCAGCCGTAACGAAGTGAAAGCACTTGACGAAATTCCCATGTGTCTTCGAGAACGTTTGGTAGTCATAAGTAATAAAATCGGTTTGTCCTTTGCTATCAAAAGGATTGGGCCACTCGCTGCAATATTATTTACTGCACTTTATTTACTCGCACTTTACTTTTCTGCGATATCAAAAACCTCCAAAAACCCGTTTGCTAGTGTTTACAGTGAATCCTCTATCCAACCTGCTTGCCAACACATTCTGCTCCTCGTTGGGTTCGACACTCTTATTTATCGAAAGTACTATGATACACCCCCTATACTTGTGGGTCATCAATCCCATACCCCCTCATAGATACATGTTTTTTCTTGAATTGCTTGGTGGTAGATGTTCCTAGGGTATTCCTTTACATGCTAGAAACAATAGGACAGCACCCCTTTTAGTCGATCTAGTTTTAGCCCTACTGGAAAATCAATGTAGTTCTATTTTCGTGGAACCGGGATATCCGTTTCGGATTTCTGTCTCGTTTTTCCTACTTACAGAACTTTGTTGATTTCTCCTAGGATTGTTTCATGATCGATATGTGGATGCTTTCTTATTGTTTTTATGGATGTTTCCATACCTTGGCTTGTGTGCACTCATCTTATGCTATCCATCTATATGCTCGATTTAGAAGTGGCTCTCGAGGTGGTTCTCGCAAGCGCCCGTGTTACAAGGAACCAAGTGATGAGGAACCTAGTGACTCTCAGCCTCCTAGGCGAGCTGTGGCTAAAAGCAAGGTTCCCCAAGCTAGTGGTCAGAAGAAGAAAGAGAAGGTCATTTCCAAGAGGAAAACGGACAAGGAAATAAGGAAGAACTTCCGCTATGATGTCTCTGCAGCTGAGTACACTCGCATTCGTCAAGGTGACTGGTAAAATACTGAACGTGATGGAGGGATGGAGGATACCATATATTTTCACTCACATCTATATTGACTACAAGCATCCCATTCGTCCCATGAATCCTACCAAGTTCTAACCTATCAAGGACAAGGAAGTGTTTGCCCAAGCTGCTAGTGTGGTTGAAATATTCAATCTTGTGGAGATCATGGAAATCCGGTGTCCTTACAACCATGACCTTGTGGTTCAGTTCATGTCCACTTTGGTCTTTGGGAAGGATATACATTGTCATTTGAAGTGGATGACCGGGTCTACCTACTGTGAGGCATAGTTCTTCAAGTTTGCTCGAGTTCTTGGTTAAAAGTGGTCATCCTTTCCTCCTCTTGGACACTGTATGCATGGGCCAGACAGACCACACAGGGAGAGGGACATGGTTGAGTTGTATGCTCTTGGATTTACAGTTGGTAAGGTGGAAGGTCTTCTTCCTCTCTATGATTCGTTGGTCCATATCTCCGGGTCCTTCATTGTTGCAAGTGGTGGGAACAATGATGCCCTCACCACTTCCCTTTGCAACTTTTTGATTCTTGCCAAAAACTGTATTGAGGATCCATACCCCACTAAGTCCTATGAGGTGGATGTCATGGATTTCATCTTCAACGAGCTCAACAACGCCATGCTTGATGGGAATACATTTCCCTATGGTCCTTATATTATCATGCTGATCAAGGACACTATGAAGAAGGACTTCAAGGATCTACCTATGGAAGATCATCACTTCAAGAAGTTGTATGGAAGTCTTCTCCTGTTGCTACTGCTCCTCCCGAGAGTGGTTCCTTCATGGGGGACACTCGTTGTGGTGCTACCACTTCTAGTGCTCCTGCTGCCAAGGCTGACACCACCACTGTGCGCAATGTCATAAAGTTGTCCCGGTTTCAGCGAAATGTGCGTTGCATGAAGGTTTACATTCACAAGGAGCAGTATCAGTATTATTGTAGGGACCTTGCAATGTCCAGATCTCAACCAAATATTCTTCATCATGTCAGTGGTGCCTCTGGAGATCCTTCTGCTAATTTGGTTCCAGTCTCCTACTCTTAGTGGTCTTCCAAGTCCACTACTCCTTGGGAACATCTTGAGGAGGCTCTTAGGTTCATAGCTGCTTCCACTAGTGCTCCAGTTGATGATGATGAGGATGGAAGTGATGATCTGGAAGGGGATGCCTAAGGAGAGTCCGAGCAGTCCGCGAGAGAGGCCTCAGAAGACTCCGAAGCTTAGCTTGCTTTGGGACGTTAGCATCACTACATCTCTCCTTTTTGGTGTATCGATGCCAAAGGGGGAGAAGTGGTACCATTAGGGCTTACGGGATTTGCATGGGTTCGGGCACAAGCATGTCCTTTTACCATTCCTTGAGAGCTCGTGTCCATTTAGTTGTCTCGTGAAACTATTTGCCTTTTCGTTTATCGTTTGAACTATGTGTTTATGTGGTTGTAAGACTATGCTATCATTGGATCATCTTGTTGGTTATCTCTATGTTGAGGTTGTCCCTTATTGTGCTATGGTATTATCTTCATATTATCTCTCCACACAAGGTATATCATTCATATCTAACTCAACATATTGTTTTAGTCTCTTTCTATCATGTTGTGTGGTATGTTGGAAATTACTCTACCCTTGCAGTTGTATTTTTCATATTTAGGCAAAAACAAATTTACGCATACTTGTTGGAGGAGCAATTTCCATCTCTTTCACAGACTTAGTATTGTCATCTAACACGAAAAAGGGGGAGATTGAAAGTGCATATCTTTTTCCCTAAGGTTTTGTGTGTTAGTTAACAATACTAAGTACATTATTGATCGAGGTGTTGAGTGGGTAGGTGTTTAGTTGATCATCTGCATCGTACACCGAAAAGTGGCGAAGGTAGATCAGCCATTTTTGGGATAGAGATCAACTGGATATTTCAACCGGATTTTTCCAGGGCAACTAGAAATTCCGGTTGAGGAGTTTTCCTTCGAGTTTCAACACTAGAGTCAACCGGATTATTCAACTGGAAATTTCTAGAGCAACCGGAAATTCTGGTTGGGAAAATCCCAGCCCAGTTTTGGGACAGAAATCAACCGGAAATTTCAAGGGCAACAAGAAATTCCGGTTGGCCACACTGGAGTCGACCGGAAGTTTCAACCGGATTATTTGAAGGAAACCGGATATTCCGGTTTTGGTCAACGCTGCCCCATTTCCAAATCTAAAGAAGAAGGAAACCGGAATATCCGGTTCAATGTTGAACAGAAATTCCGGTCATCGGTTTCTGCACAAAGGTCTACTATTTGGAAGGGGTGTATAAATACCCCTCCTTCTTCTCCAAGTTGACTAGTTCGTCCAAGCCATAATTTGCATTTATTGAGCTCACCAAATCCCAGATCTCTCCCAATCCCGCCACCTAAACTCGTTGATATTTAGAGGATTGAAGGAGAAGGCCCCGATCTACGTCTTCACCAACTGGATTTAATTTTCCCTCTCATTTGCTTGAGGGATTCGTGCCTAGGGTTCCTTGTGGATAACCTAGGCCTCTTTGCTTCTCTCTTGGTGATTGCTGGTGTTTCTTGAGAGCCCCAAACTTGGTTGTGGGTGTGTGCCTCAAACTTGTTGTAAAAGGACTCGATTCCCTCCTAAAAGGGGATCAATAGTGGAAGGTGAACTAGGCCTTTGTGGCGAGGTTCATCGGAGAATAGGGTGAGGCCTTTGTGGAGTTGAGTAGGCATTTATGGAGACCTCACACCCCTTCAACGAGAAGTAATCCCCTCAAAAGGAGGAACTCGGGATTGCATCCTTGTCTCCGCGTGCTTCCTCTGTCGGTTACCGCGTTCCCTCTTCTTTACTACTTGTTTCTATCTTGTATCTTGTTGTTGTCATATAGGTAAATTCACCGTAGTTTCATATCTAGAGAATTTACCTTTGTGTCAAGCCTTAATTTGAAGAAAAATTAAAATTGGTCGTAGCACCTATTCGCCCCTCTAGGTTCCCATACTAGTCGTTCAACTATTTTCCATGAAACATACAGAGAGGCACCATCACCTCAAAAGTCCAATCTAGGGCTTTTCTATCCCTGTTATGGCACCCTGTCAGAGAGAGGAATCGTCATCGGAGGCCTCTACATCGCCATGATCGCCTCCGGATAGATGTGTGAGTAGTTCATCTCGGGACTACGGGGCCATAGGAGTGGCTAGTGAAAGAGCATTTCCTAATCCTTGAGTTTTTTGTTTTGTTAACAACATAAATGATATCTAACCATGTGTTGAATGTTTAATGTACATATATTACCAGCACAAAGCGATGTAGAAGTTATGGTGAAGGAGAAAAAGATCACGGGCTGTTTTTGCTGCTGAGGAGAGGTTTCTGTTGGTAACCGGATTCGAAAATTCTGGAATGATTTCGGATTGGCCGCAGAAACCTCTGTTAGGATCCGGACTCATTCTGGGTGATTCCGGGAGTCGTATTCTTTCCGGATTCATTTTGACTTTGCCGCAAAAACCTCTGTTACAATCCGGAATCATTCCGGGCAATTCCTGGCAGTCGGATTCATTCCAGAGTCATTCATGAATGACCGTAAAATCCTTTGTTAGCATCCAGATTGCCCCGGAATATTATGGGTGGCCAGATTCATTCCTGATTTTCCGGATTGCACGTCGACTGTAGGAAAATGGCTAGTTTTGTAGTGGACCTATAAATAGAAGACCCCTTCTTCTCCAAAGGACTAGCTCGTCCATAATTTATTGCTCCATTGATTGAGCTCACCCACAAAGCCCATTTCCTCCACCCAAATTTGTTGAAACTTGGAGGATTGAAGTAGAATGCCTAGATCTACATCTTCACCAAGTCGTTCTTCATTTCCCCTCATTCACTTGAGGGAACCAAGTCTAGGGTTTACTTGTGTCGAAAACCTATACCTCATAGCTACTCTTGGTAATTCTTGGGAGACACCAATTTGGTTGTGGGTGTGTGCCCCAAGCTTGCTGTAAAGGACTCGATTACCGCCTAAAAGGGGATCAATAGTGTAAGGTGAACTAGACCTTTGTGGCAAGGTTAATCAGAGAATAGGGTGAGGCCTTTGTGCGTTGAGTAGGCCTTTGTGGTGAGCTCACACCCCTCCAACGAGACGTACTCCCCTCAAAGGGAGGAACTCGGGAGTACATCCTTGTCTCCGCGTGCTTCCATTATCGGTTACCCCATTCCCTCTCCTTTACTTTGTGTTTGTATCTTTGTATCTTGTTGTTGTCATATAGGTAAATTCACCTTAGTTGCATATCTAGAGAATTTACCTTTGTGTCAAGCCTTAATTTGAAGAAAACTAAAATTGGTCGTAGCACCTATTAACCCCCTCCTCTAGGTGACCATGCTATTCGATCAATTGGTATCATAGCCTCAGCTCTTGTATTGGGCTAACCGCCTAAGATTTTTAGTATGGTCAACGAAGGGGAAGACGCCGTGTCTGGGGCTAGTGTCACTATGGATGATCTCAACGAATTGAAAGATTGCTTGAACTCATCCATGGATTTCAAAATGACGGAGTTGCGAGATATGCTATTGCAACTCTTGAACTCCAAGGGTCCGGAATCCTCATCATCTATCCCTTCGGAATAAATTCCGAAGAATAAGGGAGATGAGGAGGAGGATGGTGGAGAAACTAAAAGTGAATCCCACTATAAGAATAAAACTTCTAAGGGGTCGGGTGATAAGGGAGCGTACCACAATGTTGAAGTACGGTACTCTCATGATCCTCCCGTCCCACATCCTCATATTAACCCTTGAGGCGAACCACCTAAAACTGATGCACGTCCTTTTGATCAATGGCAATATCTCATGAAAACTCACTTGAACTCTTCTTGTATAGAGCTTTGGAGGGTCACCCAATATGGATACAAGCCTCGTGAACCCAATAACTTGGCAAGAAGAGAAGCAGTAGATTGCCAACTAAACTACACCGCCTTGTCAATAATTCAACAAGCCGTGGGTACAAACCACATGCCTCATCTTCAACAATATTCCACCGCCAAAGAAACTTGGGATGCTCTCATCACAATGTTTGTGGAAATGAAAGAATGAAAAGGAATATGTATGATACCTTGTGCAATGAGGCTGAAGGGTTCTATATGCTCGATGGTGAGAGCGAAGACTCAAGACCCTAGCTACTTCCTTTAGTGCTCTTGGTGCTAAATATGTTGATGATGCTTGGATCAAGAGGAATTACATTAATGCCCTCTTGCCATTTGAGCCCGTGAATGTTAAGAGACTTCAAGTGAAACACAAATTTTCCACCATGTCCTCAACCGAGGTGATGCAAGAGATGGCTTCCTTTAAGTTGCAATCAAAGATTGCCCATGACACACATGCTCGTGCTATTGGGATGCACAAAGGGGTCTCGTTGCTTTGAAGGCCAAGGTGGTGACCAAGATGGTGACTCAACATGAATAGGATGCCTTGGAAGAACATTTGTCCCTGCTCAAAGATCAAGAATATGATCCCGTGCTTAAGGATTGCATTGCTCTTGTGGTGCAATATTTTTGGAAGAACCCTCCCAAGTCCAAGGAATATGTTAGAAGACCAAGTCAAGCTATGGCAAAGAAGGGACTAAAAAAGTGAGGGCTTGTTTCAATTGACAATACAAGTATCACTTTGTTGCCGAATGCCCCTTCGATAATAGGAAGCACCATGGAGGAAAGCTAGTCCTCAAAGATAAGTCAAAGGCCCCCAACAAGAAACCACAATTCAAGAAACCCTTCAACAAGAAGACATCATCTAGATATGTGCTTGTGACTCAAGAAGAGTATGATTCCGGTGATGAAGAAGAAACCAAAAGTGAAGTGTCCGCTCTTGCTATTGCATCTTCATCATATCCTTCACTCTTATAATACCCCAATGAGAATCTTCCTCGAACCTCTGCAGAGTGCTTCATGGCTAAGGCCACCGAGGTATCGTCTTCTTCCACCACTAAACTTGCTAGTTCTAGTGTCGAAGATGAAATTGACTCCTTGAACCTATATATGACTAACTTGCAAGGGGAGAACAAGAAGTATTTTACTCTTCTCATGAGTCAACTGGGAGAGGCTCAAGAGGCTCTTGAGAAGAAATGTGAAACTGAGAGGAACGATTGCTTTGACAAGGGTTCCCTCTCAAATGCTCTTGAGAGGAACATGAGCTTCGAGTATCTCTTGAGTAGAGACTTGAGTCTATTGAAGAGTCGCATAATGAGTTAATTTCTAAGATCACTAAAGAACGTGACCATGCAATTGATAAATATAAGAGAATTAAAAAGAAGAAGGTTGAGTTTAGTGTTGGTCATGAAAAACTAACCGAGGAGCTAGAGAAGCTCACCGAGGCTCACAAGGCTTTGGAGAGTGAACTTTCTAACCTCAACAAATCTCGAACAACTTCAAACTCAACTTGATCAATTCAATGTGCCTAGAACCTCTACTTCTTCTTGTGATCATGCAAATATCATTGAGGAGAATGATAGGTTGAAGAAAGAGCTAACAAGACTCAAGGGAAGGGTCCATAGTGTTGAGAAGGTTGTGTCTCCCAAGCCACAAGTAGCTCCAAAGCCATAAGTGGTTTCTCCTAGACCACAAGTTGGAAAGCAAGTCCTTGGCTATGTTGCCAAGAGAAAGAACAAGAACAAGGCCAATCCCGCACAAGATAAGAAGAATGTTAGTGCGAGTGGTATTGTCATTAGGGACAAAACTACTCATAGTAACTCCGCGGGAACTAACAATCCACACCGTTTCTTATTTGTTGATTATTATTGTGTCGTGCAAGCTAAATATGTTGGTCTTATTGAGGGTTACATTGATTACTACACTTTGGTTCCAAAGACCCTTGTTGCTAACATGGGAGGATCCTCCTTGGGTCCTAACTCAAGTCAATGATTCCTTGTAGGGCTATGCTTACGGTGGTGAAAAATGGATACTTGATAGTGGTGTACAAGTCATATGACCGGAAGCAAAGAAATTGTGACGGAGTTGAAACCAAATATAAATAAAGCAACCATCATGTATGGAGATAAGTCCAAGTCTAAGGTAATGAGGTTTGGTAAGGTGGTTGTTGCTCCTAATATCACCCTTGAAAATGTCATACTTGTCGAATCTCTTGGTTTCAATTTGATTTCAGTTCGTGCTTTAGGGAAGATGGGTTTTTCTTCTTCTTTGATCCTGACAAGGTGATAATTATTGGAGAAAGTCTCTCGATGTTGCTTGCGTTGGGCATGAAGAAAATGAGTTGTATGTGGTGGACTTATCGGAGTCCACCAACTCTCAAACAATGTGTCTCTTTGGTAAGGCCGACTTGGGGTGGTTGTAGCATCGCCGCTTATCCCATGTCAACCTGAGAACTTTGCAAAGTCTTCACAAGGGTGGTCACATCCTCGGACTAAAATAAAATGTTTCCTTTGCCAAAGATCATGTGCTGTAGGGCTTGTGTTGAAGGAAATATGCATGACGCCTACCATAAAAGCATGACAATCATCTCATCAAAGAGGATCTTGGAGCTTCTCCATGTTGATCTCTTTGGTGTCGTGCCCGAGGCAAGTCTTGGAGGAAATAAGTATTTCTTGGTGATAGTGGATTACTATTAAAGATACACATGGGTATATTTCTTCAAGTCGAAGAGCGAGACCCAACAAACCGTCATCGACTTCTCCAATCAAGTGCAACATCAACACAATCTTCCTATCTTGGCTATTCGGAGTGATAATGGCTTCGAGTTCAATAATTACACCCTTAATGAGGTCCTAAGTGAAGAGGGTATTCGTCATCAATATTCCAACGCATATACCCCTAAAAAATGGTGTAGCCGAGAGGAAGAACTGGACTTTGTTGGATATGGCTAGGACCATGTTGGCCGAGATTAATTCCATCGCTTGTCATTCATCTAATTGGCTCTATATTCGCAAGGGCTTAGTGAAGACTCCATATGAGATTCTCACCGACAACAAACCCAACATCTCCTACTTCCGTGTCTTCGGTTGTAAGTGTTTCTATTTGATCAAAGGTGTTTGTTTTTCTAAATTCCAAGCTAAAACTATTGAGGGTACATTTGTTGGTTATGGTGATGAATGCCATACTTATAGAGTATTTGACAAGGCCTCACGGATTGTCATTGAGTCTTCTAGTGTGGTGTTCGAAGAAAATGATGGCTCCCAAGTTGGGCAATTTCGTGTTTCCGATGTAGATGTTGAAATACCTCAAGAAGCCATTGGAAGAAGGACTATGCTCTACTCAAGTGGAGCCCTCGTCTACATTGGAAGATCAAGCCAAGGGATCAAGTGATGCACCAACCCAATAACAAGTTCAAGACCCTCTCATTGTTGGCCAAGCTACTATGCAAGAACCAACCACTCCTATTACTCAAGCTAGCCAAGGTCAAGGACAAGATCAACCTTCCTCGTCTCAAATTGAAGCAAGTCATGATGATGATCAAGGCTAGCAAACCAGTCAAGACGGGGACCCAAAAGATCAAGATGATCAAGTGATTCCTCCTCGCAATAATGAGGAGATCAAAGCCCTTCGTGCTAGAAGGATTGAAAAAGCCTTGAAGCATATTGATGCATCCGATAATAAGGCGTTGAGTGATGTGCAAAATAAGAGATGCACAAGAGCACAATTGGAAATCTTTAGTGAGCATCAAGCTCACATATCCATGGTGGAACCAAAGAAAGTGTTTGAAGTTCTTGAAGATTCGGATTGGTTGGAAGCTATGCATGATGAGCTCAATAACTTTGAGCGCAATAAAGTTTGGAAGCTAGTTGAGAAGCCTAAAGATTGCCACAATGTTATTGGCACCAAGTGGATATTCAATAACAAGCAATATGATCATGGTATTGTTGTGAGGAACAAGGCAAGATTGGTGGCTCGATACACTCAAGTGGAAGACATTAACTTTGATGAAACTTATGCTCCCATGGCTCATCTTGAGTCCATTCGTATCCTCCTTTCATATGCATATTCTCATAACTTTAAATTGCAATTTTAAGTAGCCTCCGGGTTTCGAGAACCCAAACTTCCCTAACCATGTCTACAAGCTCTCTACGGCACTCTGTGGGCTTAAACAAGCTCCACGTGCGTCGCATGAGCACCTTAGAGAGTTGTTGCAAGACCGTGGATTTGAAGTGGGGCAAATCGATCCCACCTTTTTCACAAAAAGGGTAAAGGGAGAGCTTTTTATATGCCGACTCTACGTGGATGGTATTATCTATGGATCAACTAACAAAGCTTTTAACGATGAGTTCTTAAAGCTTATGACCGACATGTTTGAGATGTCTATGATGGGAGAGCTTAAATTCTTCTTTGGCTTTAATATCAAGAAATTGGCTCGTGGTACTTCATTTCTCAAGCCAAGTATACCCAAGACATGCTCAAAAGGTTTAACTTCCAAGGTGCAAAAGAGAAGGTCACCCATATGCAAGTCAAATGTCATCTCAAGCGCAATCCGGATGGTAAAGATGTGGACCAGATGTTGTATCGTTCTATGATCGATTCTTTGTTTTACCTTTTTGCATCTAGGACCAATAGAGTGTAGGTGTGTGTGCAAGGTATCAAGCGACTCCTAAGGAAAGCCATTTGATGGTGGTCCATAGGATCTTTCGGTATTTCGTCCATACCTCAAGGTTTGGTTTGTGGTACCCAAAGGGGATACAATTTTCTCTCAAAGGGTACATAGACTCGGATTGGGCCGATGATCAAGATGATAGGAGTTCTACTTCCGGGGCTTGCCAATTCCTTAGTAGGTCTTTGATGAGTTGTTCTTCCAAGAAGCAAAATTGTATATCTCTCTCCACCGCCGAAGCTGAGTATGTGGTGGACGCTAGTGCTTGCACCCAATTGCTATGGATGAGGCAAACCCTCAAAGATTATGATGTTCACTTGGATAAAGTGCCACTCTTGTGTGACAATGAGAGTGCCATCAAGACAGCCTACAAACCCGTGCAACACACAAAGACGAAGCATATTAAGATTCGTCATTATTTCATTCGGAATCATGTTGCAAGAGGTGATATTGAGCTAGCATATGTCCCAACCAAGTATAATCTCTTGAACATCTTCAGGAAGCCTCTAGATGATTCAAGATTCATATATTTGAGGAATGAGCTAAATATCATCGACTGAAGGAGTTTGACTTGAGGATCTTGCACACACCCCTATAGCTGACTATGTGTTTGGATTTAGGTGTAGGCATGGACATAGCGGGAGTTTATTCTAACACATTGGGTTCTCCTCCCCCCCATTATTCCCAAAGAAAAAATGCATTGTTATCTCTCTACTTCTAATGTTGAATTGTGAGATTCAATGTCGAGAATTGGCAATGCACCCAAGATATATCTTCACGGTTACATACCATGATATCTTACATGGTGGCTTAGGCCACCAACCTCTTCTCTTAAAGAGTTGGTTATTAGTTGGTTCTCTTTGTCTCCTCGAAGTTTCTGATATTCCGAACACTACTCCCTATTGTTATTTGCCTCTTAAATGTTGTTCTCTCCAAGGAGTATGACTAGGAAACTCTATCCCATCTTGTGTCTTTGTTGCCTATATGTCTTGTCTCTTCATCTAAATGCATATGCCTTACTCCACACAAGTTATACAATTCCTTAGTTGTTCCTCTCTATCATTTCTGGCCTGATCCGGATCAAATCCGGAAATCTCGGAATTATTTCGAGTAGGACGGAATGAATCCGGAAATTCCTAGGTTTTTTTGACCCAGCCGAATTAATACGGAACTTTCGAAATCATTCTGGGCCAGCTGGATTCACTATGGACCATTCCTAGAATGACGGGATCCGCCTATAAGAGGCAGTTGCACGCTCGGGAGGTGTTCTTTTCTTCTCATCTTCCTCTCCTTTCCGGCCCTAGCCACCAAAAATTGCCTCAAGTCATCCCCTTTCCCTAGGAAGGGATTTTGGATCCCCTCCGTGTCAAGGAATCACTCCATGGAAGGTGAAGTCTCTCGTGGTGGTTCCGTTCGCAAGAGGAAGTCCACTGTCTCTCGCAGGGAATACACTGGGGTTTCTCATCCTCAGTGGGGTCGCGGTCCAGGTGGCCGCCCTATATCTAGTCATGATGATGGTATGGTTGAGCATCTACCTGAGGGAGATATGAAGCAGTTCTCTGTGAGTTAGTGGAAGTATGTCAAGAAGAAGAATCCTTACCGCTTCCCTGAGTCCACTTGTGAGGATCCCCATTTCTGGACCAACCTTCAGCTAAAGGCGTGGGGGGACTTCTATTAAACTCGCACTCCTATGGTATGTGAGCAATCTCCAGTTGATATGGGCTTCTATAATCAGCACAAGATTGGAGAATTTCGTCATGTTCATGAGTGTTTGGTCAAGATGAATGTTGCACCACTTCTGGAGATCGAGCATGTGTACTGTCCTAATCTTGTTGCTCAGTTCTACTGCACGGTGCACTGCAAGGGTGATGCGGTGCACTCCATGACTTGGATGTTTGGTGATGAGAAGATAAGTAGTAATCTGTCTTATTTTGCTACCGCTCTGGGTCATTCGTGGAAGGCCACTTGGGGAAATCATGGTTACCGGGTTCATGATGCTTATGAGTATGACAACTCCATCTTGGAGTTTTGCTATCCTCCTGAGCTCCTAGACAAGAAAATGCCCTTCAAATCTCACATGTATCCTTACTACAATGTGATGTCCAAGATCTTTCGCTCCACTCTCATGGTCAAACCTGGAGATTAATCAGCTATTAGGGTTTCACGGTCAACCTCATGGTCATCACCAAGCCCAAGACCAACGGAAGATTGATGTGATGGACTTTCTCTATCGTGAGATTTGCTTGGGATTTATGGAGAAGAGGAAGCCAACTTATGGTCCTTATATTCAAAGGTTCATCAACTCAAAGGTTGGTGAAGAAATCATGGAGCATTCCGCGGTTGTTAAACCAAAGAAGATCATTCCTTCCCTTATCCGTGGTTCGAAGATTCCTGAGTTTGCAAAAGCCAAGGCCAAGTTGTCTTATGCTCCTTCTGGTTCCTCTAGTGGTGGTTCTCAGCGTTAGTCTTCCAGTGGCATTGCAAAGTTCTTCAAGGCTATGTTCAACATGTGTAGTGACACTAGAGCTATTGCTCATGCGGCTAGGGAGCTAGCTAAGGAGACTAGGCGTATCCAGAACGCTGATAGGAGGAATGATGGGATTGAAGTGCTTGCTAATCCTCCTTCTCTTGTTGTTGTTGATATTGTCCCCATTGAGATGCTTGAGATCTCTGATGATGAATTCTACTATGGGGTGCCTCCGGCTGATGGGATGATGATGAAGAGTCCGACGAGGAGGATGACTTTGATCCTGCTGGCGACCGAAGTGGAAATGAGCAGGATGAAGAACTTTATGATGAGGATCAAGGCGATGATGACGAGGACCTCGAGTGATCTCTTGGGACGCTAGTTGAACTCCTTTTCTCCTTTTTGGCGTCTTGATGCCAAAGGGGGAGAAGGAGTTCCCTATTTAGGTTATCACGGGATTTGCAAGTATGGGGGCACAAGTTTCTTGCCTTTTCGATTCGATCTTATAGGATTGTGCTACGATTTACTTTATTCGTTGAGAACATTTACTTTATGTTGTGTGTGGAACCTTGGTGTCTCGTGTGTGTCACCCTTTCCCGTGTTAAGTCATTATCTTTAGAACTATATGCTTGCTTGTTTATTTTTGTTCTACCCTCTATGCAATTGTTGTGAATTTGCTTAGATGCTTGGTTTCTAAAACATAGGGGGAGAAAAGCCTAAATGGTGTGTGCCTCTCCGGTGCACATATCTAGGGGGGAGCCCGTCTATTTTTTGGAGACCACTACATGTTTGTTCACCTTGAAATCTCTGTGAATCTTTATGTTGTCATCAAACACTAAAAAGGGGGAGATTGAAAGAGCATATCCTAATCCCTTGAGTTTTCTGTGTTTGTTAACAACATAAATGATATCTAATCATGTGTTGAATGTTTAAGGTACATATATTACCAACACAAAGCGGTGTCAAAGTTATGGGGAAGGAGAAAAAGATCGCGAGCTGTTTTTTCCTCCAGAGGAGTGGTTCATGTTGGCATCCGAATTCATTCCGGAATGATTCCGGATTGGCCGCAAAAACCTATGTTAGGATCCGGACTCATTCTGGGTGATTCCGGGAGTCGGAATCTTTCCATATTCATTCCGACTTTTCCGCAAAAACCTCTGTTACAATCTGGAATCGTTCCGGGCAATGTCGGGCAGTCGGATTCATTCCGGAGTCATTTCGGAATGACTGTGAAATCCTCTGTTAGCATCCGGATTGCCCCGGAATATTCCGAGTGGCCGGATTCATTCTAGATTGCACGTCAACAGTAGGAAAAAGGCTAGTTTTTTAGTGGACCTATAAATATAAGACCCCTTCATCTCCAAAGGGTTAGCTCATCCAGAATTCGTTGCTCCATTTATTGAGCTCACCCACTAGCTAGATCTCCCATTTCCTCCACCCAAACTTGTTGAAACTTGGAGGATTGAAGGAGGAGGACCGGATCTACATATTCACCAAACCGTTCTTCATTTCCCCCTCATTCACTTGAGGAAACCAAGTCTAGGGTTTCCTTGTGTGGAAAACCTAGACCTCATAGCTACTCTTGGTGATTCTTGGGAGCCCCCAATTTGGTTGTGGGTGTGTGATCCGAGCTTGTTGTAAAGGACTCAATTCCCACCTAAAAGGGGATCAATAGTGGAAGGTGAACTAGGCCTTTGTGGTGAGGTTCATCGAAGAATAGGGTAAGGGCTTTGTGGCGTTGAGTAGGCCTTTGTGGGAAGCTCACACCCCTCCAACGAGACGTTCTCCCCTCAAAGGGAGGAACTTTGGATCACATCCTTGTCTCTGCATGCTTCCATTATCGGTTACCCCGTTCCCTATCCTTTACTTTGTGTTTGTATATTGTATCCTGTTGTTGTTTTCATATAGGTAAATTCACCTTAGTTGCATGTCTAGAGAATTTACCTTTGTGTCAAGCCTTAATTTGAAAAAAAAATTAAAATTGGTCGTAACACCTATTCACCCCCCCCCTCTAGGTGCCCATACTATTTGTTCAGCTAGATGGTTGTTCTCACCCTTCTGCCTCCATGTTTAGAGTCCCGTGAGCTGCCTCATATGATCGAGACCATCGTTATGTAATTGTGTATGTTGTGTTTGCTGGGATCCGATGAACCATGAGATTATGGTTATTTTGTTCATGTCAATTTGAGATGCTTCACTTATATTTGTAGAGAGTTTTAATGTTGTATTGCAATGCTCTCCGGTGTTTATGATTACCTTGGCCATGTAGTTGTTTTCACCTCCAAGAGAGGGTTTATATGGTAGATAGTGGGTCCATGCCTTCCTTACATCCGTGCTCGAGTTACATAAACGTTATGGATGGGGATGTGTTGTTTCTACTAGGGAGAAAACAACAGTGCTCTTGTCTACGGACAAGGACCACTGCTTACATTACATATTGTTCTTAATGCATTTGTCTCTTGCCACTACAAGAAATATGATGATACATGACGCTCAATTTTCGTCACTAAATCGTCATCAAATTTCATCCATGACGATCTTATGACGAAAAACAAATCGTTGAAAACCGAGCGTCGGTAATGGTTCACCACGACGATTTTGTAGGAATCGTCATGGACATCCACGACGATACAGGAACGTCATTAATCTATGACGATCCAAAATCGTCGTGAGCAATCCGGCCAGGACAGCTCAGCGCCGACGTGGCCAATCCTACGTGGCAGAATAGTGACGAAATGAAATCGTTGTGGATTAAATTTGGCCCAGTCCATTTCGTTGGTCTACGTGGGCCTAGCCCGATAACTTCGGCCTTTGCTGGTCATTTTCTTACTTGGGCCTGAGCCTTTTTTGGCCTTTTCATTGATGGATCCAATCCATTTTGTGATCCATTTTATAATGTTTTCTTTTATATTTTTCTGGAGTGTTTTTAATCATGTAATTTGGGATGTGGCCTTTTAGGAGCCCATCTAACTTTTGGTCCAATACTGTATTCATTCCTTTTTAGTTTCTATTTACAATTTTAATTAGGACATTGTTTGGGCCAAGAAGTGGCCTTTGTTGGTCCATTAACTTCTTGACCGAGCTCACATAGTTTTCAATCCATTTTTTCATAGATAGCACATAGGAAATTGAATACGACCCATACATATATATTTATTTCAAGCAAATATTCAGGAATATGAATAACCTGCAAATTACATTCAAATAGCAGAGTTTGAATAATCGGCATTACATTGACACTACAGAATTGAACATTTGAACAGTACATTGAACACAAGTACTAGTTCACCAAAATGGCCAAGTTCCAATTTCCTACAAAAAATAGATTTGGCAAAATCACCAAAATGGGCAAGTTTCATATGCGCTTCTCCTCGAGCTCCTGAATCCAAAAGACAGGTGGTTGTTAAGCATTATTGATAAACAATCACAAAGATGGAAAGCTAAGTTTGCTAGTAGCTACCATATGTATCAGGACAATGAGTATCAGATGCTCTATATGTACAAAATATTTGCTAGTAGCTACTATATGTGCATAGTAATATTTTCTAATAGCTACTATATGTACAAAGTATTTGTTGGTTAAACATCACCAAGTGGGATCACAGGACCAAAGCTAGATAAAAAGCAACCAAGCAGTTGAAACTTGCTAACAGAATGCAATTACCGGTAAAACAATTTCCCTCGGTCACAACTGAGAGTAGTATGACAGGTTACTAAGAATATATAAAACGCAAATAAACCAAAGGATGGCATGATCTGTCACAAGTAGCTAGTTGGCTAGTTGCATACACGGAGGGTACCAAGATATGGACGACAAGGACACACTTGAGTGCAGCATAGTTCTGTTGGGGGTATCTGTAGACATCATATATCTGGTACTTAAAACCTCTACTCAACATCTCCTCGGCTTCATCCTATCATGAAAGCAAAGCATGTTATACCAGCGGAACTTGAGCAGACAAAGAAAATGCAGCACGAATGAAGAGAACACTAACCAGAATAAGGATCTTCTCTTGATCATATTGCATACCCTGCCCGGGGTACTGGACACAACTTGCAATCCAGCTTCGAGTTTCCTAATACCCTTGCCGATGCTCTTGCCACCAACACAAGCATGCACATCCACACTCATGAATCGTGTCGTGGATTTGCTGGCAGTTTAAGACAGAGAAGCGGCATGGATTAGCAATCAACTTACGTATGCACACGTGTAACAACACAGTATATTTTTCATCAATCCAGAAGCATAATAAGGAGCTCACATATGTAGAACTAATTGGATATAGGAGTATACCACACAGAAGCAAAACTGAAACAAGCCCATGGTTGTTTTTATATCCAGAGAAGCAATTTCATATAATGAACAATACACTGACAGGGGCAGATGCCATAATACATAACTAGAACCGAGTTTCATATCTAGCATGTGATTCGAAGCCTAAGAGTCATGCAGTATATACCAGAATCAAACAGCACACAAAAAAGCAAGATAGCGGGCATACATGATACATGATGCATTCATCAGGCCATAGTGTGTGCCAAAATAAATTAACAGATGGATACATATCAATAGGCAGCACAAGATACATGCTGCAAGCATCTTGCGGACAACAAAAATTCAGTCTGTATCACCGTGCTGCTAGCTGAAGAACAGTAACCATGCACCCAGTCTCAATAATAACCATGACAATTCAAGCACACATAAGCAATCCATTCGGAAAGATCGTCCACGATCCACATCAAGGACCAGCATACAACTTATCAGTTTCAGTGGTCCAGTTCAGACATGCAAGAATCGACAGGTTCTACTGCTGAAATCAATCAATGGGGGTACTAATCTAGAATCAATACTTCCACCTTTGTACATGACTGATTTCAGATGAAAGAGTTCATCTCCAGTTGGATTCAGAAATCGGTCCATCCCGTACTGTTAGTTATCTGAATAAGAATAAAACGCACGCTCAAGAATAACCAACAATGCAGAAGAAATTCACTCGCAGAGCTCAAAACGCATCCATGATCCCATCAAACACCCGAGGTGCTGCATTTAGAAAATCACCTTACTACCTAGCTCGGGAAACAAATGGAGAGAAACGATGATGATCATGGCTGGGTGGTAATCGGTCAGCAGTTCTAGTACTCCCTCAGTCGAGCACCTTGAGGTACTCACTTAACAACTTATAGTAACATAAAAGACAAATTTCAGCCGATTCAGCTGGAACAGGGCCAAATTTGAACTACAGGTGCCTTGTAGTTTTCTCTTTATTTTTTGCAAAAATCATTTTTAGGTAGACAAGTACCTATTTCAACATAGATACACCAAGAGTTCATCAAGATTCAACCCCTAGGTACTAACGGTCATGTCCCCCGTTTTGACCGTTTTCTGAAACCGGCTTAGAAAATTCCAGAAAATTCAAAAACACTCGAAACGATGCAAGACCTTCGCGTGGTGTTATTATATATGTCCTAGTATCCACCAAAAATAATAAACTTGGAATACGACAATTTGGTGGAAAATGTGTTCACAAAAATGAGCTATCTCGTACGAAGATTCATGGCTTTCGGGCGAAATGACGGATGTTTCGGCCACATCCATGGCATAGTTTGTTGAAATGTGACCATATTCCACACAAAGATGCATATTGGTACAACTAACAATGTTCACGAAGAAATTTTTATTTTTCGTTGAATAAAAATACCATTTTCCATTTCTGGAGTGTCAAAACTGGCTTTTTTTGTGAAGCACATACACAAAATATGTTGCAAAAATGTACAAAGTAAAATTCTAAATATATTATGTCATATTGTATCTACAAATAACAAATTTACTACCTCTCAATAGCTTTTAATACGCCTCTTTTGAAAAAGACAAATTTCAGCCGATTCAGTTGGAACCGGGCCAAATTTGAACTATAGGTGCCTTGTAGTTTTCTCATGATTTTTTGTAAAAATCATTTTTAGGTACACAACTACCTATTTCAATATAGATATACCAATATTTTATCAATATTCAACCCCTAGATACGAACGGTCATGTCCCCCGTTTTGACCGTTTTTCGAAACCGGCTTATAAATTCCAGAAAATTAAAAAAAAATCGAAACGATGCAAGACCTTTTCGTGCTGTTATTATATATGTCCTAGTATCCACCAAAAATAATAAACTTGGAATACGACAATCGTGTTGAAAAGGTGGTCACATAAATGAGCTAGCTCCTCCGAAGATTCTTGGGTTCCGGGCCAAATGACGGTTGTTATGGAGACATTCATGGCATAGTTTATTGAAATGTGCCCATATTCTACCCAAATATGCATATTGGAACAATGAACAATGTTGGCTAAGAAAGTTTTATTTTTCATTGAATAAAAATATCATTTTCTATTTTCAGAGTGCTAAAAACGGGGTTTTTTGTGAAGCATCCACCAAAAATATGTTGAAAATTTGTACCTAATAAATTTATAAATCTATTATACACATTTCATGTTCAAATAACAAAATTAATACCTCTCAATAGTTTTAAATACACCTCTTTTAAAGAAGACAAATATCTGCCGATTCAGCTGGAAACGAGTCAATTTTGAACTACATGTGTCCCGTAGTTTTCTCATTGTTTTTTCTAAATATCATTGTTAGGTATATAAATACCTATTTCTTCAGAGATATACCAATAGTTTCACAATATTCCACTCCTAGCTAAGAATAATCACGCTCTCCATTTTGACTCCAAAAGTGTATATTAAAATCCCCTAAAGTCTTAATAAATATATGCTCATGGAAATGATTGTATTATGTTAGAAAAATGATTTCAAATGTAATATAATTACTACAAATAATTTTATTTTATTTACAAAATTTGTTTCGATCAATTTGAAGGTGAAATTCAAACTATAGAATGAAAACAGAAAAAAAAAATCTAGCCCAACCGAGCTGCCAGCTAGCTGTGCGAGCCCGCGCCAGCAGCCCATCACTCGCTTCCCCTGCCGAATTTCGGCCCATACCAAGCAGTAAGCATTCACCTCCCCAACGAATTTGGTGACCTGTTTGGCCCAACTGTCACTTGTTATCGCCTCAAGTAGTGCGCATGTGTTATCAGGACGTGAAAAATTGGGTGGCCTGGTGGTCCGGTTACAATTGTGAGAGCGAGGGGTGGAGGGATCGAATCCTGGGCGGAGCACATTTTTGCGAGTTTGGTCAATTGGTTGTCCTACGTGACTGTCCCTTGACTGTCCTACGTGACAGGTGACTAGGTCCCACATGTCAATGTGTTCCACGTACCTGACTCATAGGAATAGGCTCACATGTCAATTGCAGTGTGTTACTTGGTCATGCCAAGTGGTATAAATGACAGATGTCAAGCGGTAGATATCCAATAGACATGCCACGTAGGCAAAGTTGATGATGTGTCCGTCCAAGATATCCAATAGACATGCCACGTAGGCAAAATTGATGATGTGTCCGTCCAATCGTACACATGCATCCACATTTAGAATGTCATGACGATTTAAATTCGTCGTGATCGGTTAAAAATAAGGCCATGATCGTTCATGACGATATCATTTTATAAAATCACGACGTTTTTTAGCCAAATCGTCATGAAAATTCACAGTTTTGATCCCCTCCAACGGCTAACAACGATATGCTACAAAATCGTCGTAAATTTATGACGATTTCGTACATCGTCGTTGCGAGAACGTCATGTATCAACACATTTCTTGTAGTGTGCACACAAAGCAATCACCTTGTTGCTGTAACTTAATACCAGAGAGATTTGCTGTATAGCTTTCTTGAGCTGGACTTTTAGATATGGATGCATGCTGGATAGCGGTCCATATGCCTTGACGTAATGACTACAATGTTAGAACACGTGAATTATATATCGTCATAATAGTATTGTTATACATTCATGATTTGTCAATCGCCCAGCTGTAATTTGTTCTACCAACATGTTTGTTTTCTTTGGAGAGACAACACTAGTGAAACTATGACCCCGGTCCTATTTTCCTCATTATTGCAACCTTATTTCAAGCACTTTCACAATTGTTTTCTTGTTGGTCCATTTTTACTTTTATTAATTTTCAATACTCTATACATTTAAATAATTCTCTAGTTTTCAGCAAGACAGGAAGATTGACAACCTTCTCGAAAGTTGGGGGACAAGAGAGAGTTTGTGTGTTGTGTGTAGGTTCCACGCTTGTTGACACGCCATACAACAAGCAAACTTTCCCAAGACTTCAAAGTTCTACTGGATTGATAACCTTGGTTCCTTAATCGGGGGGAAATTTCCGCTAGACTACATCATATCCACTTGGGGTTATCCAACGAGCGTGTGATCACGTCTGCATCAAGAACTTTTCTGGCGCCGTTGCTGGGGACTTCAAGCTTACAACAAGGGGAGTATCACACTTCCACTCTCTTTCTTTTATTTTGTTCTTGCCTAGTTTACTTTTGTTTAGTCTTGTTTTCTTTTTATAAAAAATCCAAAAAAAATAGTTCTCTAGTTTCTAGTTGTTTATTTGTGTTGTTAGTTTATTTTGTTATGTATCCCGAGGCTGAGATACTCACCTTCAAACAAAGTGGTGGGTAAAATTTAAAAGATGCCTGGTATAGAATTAATGATGCTTAAAATAAGTCCACTAAAAAGCATACCACCAAGATCCTCCTTAGAACCTTTTATGTTGGTGTCACCATGTGGTATAGGTTTATTCTTGACACTTTAACAGGAGGGAATGTTTTAGGAGCCCCTACTCTAGAGTCTTATAAGGCTATTAGAAGTTTAGTAGGAAACACCCCTTGTGATGAGATCAAAATTGGTATTTCTATGGACCAAGTTTTAGAAAGGTTGGGTGTTATAGAGAAAATATTCAGGAACAAAAGGAAAAAGATAATACGATAGCCAATCAAGTGGATAAAATTTATTCCATTATGCAAAATATTGCTAAAATTATTAGGATTGCCGAGGGGGCTATTGAAGAAATTTTGATGATCCTGATGACAAGAAAATTCATAATACTAGATTCGTTCTTCATGCCTAGCTGAAAGGCGTTAAAGAAAAGCGCTTGTGGGAGCCAACCCACTTTGTTTTATTTTTTCCCTTTGTTTTCTTCTGTTTTCTTTGTGTCTTGGAAGTTGTTACCTATGTAACAACCTCTACTTATCATTTTTATTTCGTTTTTGTGCCAAGAGTAGCCTCTAATAAAGAGTTAGTATGATTTGGGGAATTGTTGTCATCTCTCTAGATTTTTGCGCTTCACCAAAAACCTCGGTCCTCTCAGGCAGAACCTGAGGAATTTTGTCGCACCCGGACTTCTAGAGGATACTCGCCGTTCCGTTGAACAGTAGTAGATTGGATTACGGGGCTTACCGGCACCCGCGTCCTCTTACGAGTAGGCCAACACACGTATGTGTGACAACCAACCCCTATATGTTCAGCGTCGACGTAAACTATCCCATAGAAATCAGGATACTTCCATTGACGTACTTCAAAACATACACACATGGTACATCAACGGCATTGGAACAAGTGATATCACAACAGATCTCTATGACACAAAAGATTGAAATAAGTTGCAAATAGCTCTCATTAGAGCAGAGATAGCAAATACAATCATCCAGAGGACACATGTCCCAACAATACATCATTACATCACAGCGGAAGCATTCAACATGTCTGAGTACAGACAAGAACCAAATGGGCCTAAGAGGCCGGAAACGAAAAGACGGAGCCCATCCACGAAGTCTCGGATCCTGCCCGGGTCCGCTATCTACTCGTCAGCAGTCTCGTCATATTCCACGTAGTAGCCACCATGTAGATCCTCGGAAACGTCGTCTGCGGAAACCACAGCCCCAAAGGGGTCAGTACATAAACGTACTGGCAAGCAAGACTCACAATTCACCAAAGTGTAACCCGTCAACACCAAGCACAGATGCTTTGGGTTCAACGGAAGGAAGGGGATATAAAAGATGCTGCAACTGGCTGCTCTAACCAACTACAGAGTTTCTACCACTTCCGGCTATCAGAAAGGAGATAAGATCGTGTATCGTAACCAACCTATCAACTAACTCCAAACAAACCCATCCGGGATCTCGCCCCTTATCCAAAGAAGCAATCCGAGGATAACTCACAAGTTGGATTAATGATGGTTCAGATTATTGTGTCAATAAGCCTATTACTAGTCAAGTTGTTAATCATTGGGTGTAAGGTTGTTAAACATTAGGTTTAAGTTGTCCTGAGTACTTGTTAGCCAGTACTTTCACCAAGTAATCCATAACCGCGGAAAACACGGCTTCTCGAGAAGATTATCCCTGCAGGGTTGCACCAATTTGGCCGTACACGTAAGAATGACCCGCCAGGCGGGGAGCTAACCCACCAAGCGAGGCACTCAACACAACTCAACTCTTCTTCGCATCAAGCCCAAAGCACCTTGGGCGCACGGCTAATCGAGCCCAGAAGAAAATGGACCCTCATAGCACTCTAAGAACGTGTCCCCCTATATGCCGACTACGAAAGTTCCACCTGGGTACCAAGGGCTCGCAAGATCATGCATGCAGCAAATGGAAAGCCCGAACTAAATGAGGCGATTTGGACGAGATGCGAATCGAGTCAAATTGAGGGGGGCGCCCATACTCGCTTCCCACATGCGGTTAGTGCGCTCATCATGGATCAGTAGACAAGACCCTTTTCCTATTAGGGTCGACACTAGCAGGCCTCAAAACCACAAAGGGCCTCCTGCCGGTGCCTTATCATCAAATTATTATTTAACAATAACATTAGCATGACTGATTGATTAACATCGAGCCCCCAGAACATAATAGAAATGGTAACAGAAAGTAACGGGTAACAGACTCGAGCAAAACAACCTAAGCATGCTAGTAAGACACTGGCTCAACCAAAGGGGTGATAGGAGTGGAGGTGAGGCAGTATCAAGGTTAAGGGATTCATGTGATGGGTTCGTAACAGAAACAACAACTACTAAGGCTAGCAGAAAAGAACAACGGAAAGTATCGGTAATCAATGTTGAAGGGAACACGATGGTTCATGTGAGTGATAACTTGCCTGCAAACCCAGTAGCCTGGTACTGAGCTAACTCCTTAGAAGGGTGTCGTAAGTATCGTCGGTCTCAACGTCGTCGTTTATCCGAGAAGAAGCAAACAAACAAGGCAGAAATATAAACAATCAATAACATGGCATAGGTGCACAAACATGGGATGATGCATGATAGTTTAATTGATGCATCAAAATAAAACTAGTTGACAAGATAACAACATGATTAAATGGACCCATATGCAATTGGATTGCATATGGAAAGCCCATGGATTATGGTTGACCTAATTGTTTTACAACTAATCAAATTGTGTAAGTGAATTAGCATGATGCATGGATGAGGAAAACAGCAAAATAACAACAATAGAGCAAATAGAAATAAGGTTTACCAAGTTTGGAATTTCAGTTATTAAGTTAGGAAATTTTGGTTACTTAAAGGTGCCACACAAGCATTTGTTGTTTTCACCAATTTTAATTGTTCAAAATAGATAACAAAGTTCATACTTGAAAAGAACACAAGATTTTAGTTGGAATACATGTTTCACTTGTTGAAAAAGGATTTCAAATAAAGTATTTATGAATTAAACAAGTTTAAGCAAGAATTAAATGAATTTAATTCAAACATGAACTTATTTGAATTTTTATTTGTGCAAAACATTAAGTGAGATTCATATTTGAAAAGTTTATACTTTTATGGTTTGTAAACATATTTATATGTCCCAAAAGAATTTAATTTGATCAAGTTATGAATTTGACAATATTAAATGATTTAAACAAGGTTTAAATTATTTAACCAATTTTAATTATTCAAAACATGAAACAAATTTTATATTTGGAAAGGTGGTTTAATTTTGCATGGAAAACATATTTCATTTGTTGAAATTGGATTTAAAATGAGCAAGTTATTATTTTGGCAATTTTAAATGCAATAATTAGGAAACAGTTGTTTTCAGCAATTTAAATTATTCAAAACAGCAAACAAAATTTATATTTGGAAAGTACATGAAAAGTTGATTGGAAAACATATTTAGTTTGTGGAATTTGGAATTTTTATGCTCAAGTTATGAATTTTGCAAAATTAAGTGATTTAAACAAGAATTCAAATGTTTCACCAATTTAAAAGATTCAAAACAGTAAACAAAATTTATATTTGGATAGATCATTTAATTTGGGACAGAAAACATATTAAAAATGTTGAAATTGGAGTTGGGATGAAATTATTATGCAATTTACAAAATTGAGGTGCAATCTGCCATTTTTAGGAACCATAGGGACTTAGAAATAATTTTTGCAGGGCTAGAATTAATTTGCAAGGGCCTATTGGTGATTACCAGGAAGTTCTGTGACCAAAACATTGCAAAAATAAAAGTTTGTTTTATTTGGGAGAGGGGGGACTCGATCCCCTCACCTCCTGACTGCGCCAAAGGGGCCTAACCAGTGGGATGTGCTTGTGTTTGTGACAGAGAAGGGGCTCGGGGGTGGATATGTTTCAGAAACCTGGTACTGCACTTAAATCGGAGAAATAAGCAGCAAAAGGGGTGGCCGCTGGGACTCGATCGCGTGACCTGGGGATCGCGCGCGGTGCGCTGTTACCAGTGGGGTGGATCGGTTGGTTGTTGACAGAAGGTGGACTCGGGGGGCTTAAGGTGTTGCTGCGGGCGATTTTTGAAATTGGCACGTAACTGAATCAACAGGGGGTGGTCGACAGGGACATGGCAGCGCCGGCTGCTGCTCTCGCCGGAGGGGGCGCCGTGGTGGAGGCGCGGCTCGCGGGAGGAGGTAGAGGGGCGAGAGGAAGGAGGCGGTTGCGGGGTCACCTTGAGGGGTCGAGGCAGGAGGAGCAGGCGGGTGCAGGTCGCAGCAGGGAGGCGGAGCAGGGGTCGTGGCCGCCTTGGGGCGGACGGCGGCGGCGGCTCCGGCCATCCCCGTCCGCGCCGAGGTGTTGGAGAGGAAGCCCGCGGTGAGGGCTTTCCATTCCCGCC
Organism: Alopecurus myosuroides; assembly: GCA_028641055.1. NCBI lineage: Eukaryota > Viridiplantae > Streptophyta > Magnoliopsida > Poales > Poaceae > Alopecurus > Alopecurus myosuroides. The sequence continues at coordinate 169,087,767 of CM054059.1, read as the reverse complement.
CTCACCGCGGCCGGAGGGGGCCCGGACGGCCGGCGACCACCGGAGCCAAAAGGAGGCACTTTCGGGTTCAGGTTCAGTTGTACAGGAAGTTTCAGAGAGGGAGCAACAAGGAAGAAGGAGAGGGAGAAAAGAGAGAGGACGGCGGGGGAGAAGAGGGAGAAGGGAGAAAGAGAGGTTAGGGCAGGGCTAGGGTTCGAGGAGGAGGTCTTAAAGGGAGAGGGGAAGTGAGCTCCACCGTTGCCTCCCTGTTCCCTACTACGTGGACATCTTCAGATGCGACCGTACAGAGGTAGGAGAAGGCACGAGGTGGGTAATGGGTTGAGGGAAAGAAGTGGGCTGGGGGAAATAGATGGGCCTGCTGCCTCTCTCCTCTCTTGGTTTTTTAATCTTTTTATTCCATTTTTTTTTCTTGCTGAAACATGTATAGGAAGAGAAATAGGGTTTTTGAGTTAGAAATTTTTAGGGAAAAAATTTGTAAAATCTCTTTATTGTATTAGCAACACTTGCCAAGTTTTATTTCACAAAAAGTTCAAATATTAATACTATTTGTAATTCTATTGAGATTTGAAATAATTTGAGATTAAGTGAGTTATTATTAAGAAGAAACATATAATTGGTGTTTGGGCCCTCAAGTTATTTTGAAGCAAATTGATTTGGAGTGTTTTGTTTCATTGATTTCAAATGGTTGTTGTTTGGAAAATTAAATGAATTGGAATGCAATTTAAATGAATTTTGGGTATTAAGTGAAATATTGAAAGCAACAATTTAATTTGTTTGAACCTTAGTTTAATGGAAACAAACAATTGTTTTATTTTGAAATATCATTTTGGAAATTGTAACATCACAAGGATGAAACAAAAGGTTTGAATTTTGGTTTGAAATTCAAATAGAAAACAAAGGAAAACTGTTGGAAAACAAAAGGAAAACAAGCAAAACAATTGCAATCAACATGATGCCATGATGCAAAACATAAAATAACAGATAGCAAACATTCTAATGGCTATTTTTCAGACTTGGGATGTTACAAAACGCACCCCCTTGAAGGAATCGCGCCCCGAGATTCCTACTGAGAAAAGAAAAGGTCCGGAAACTTCTTGGGAAGATCCTCGTGAGCTGTGACACGTGAAACACATCGTGCACCTTGGATAGTTTTTCTGGAAGTTGAAATGACAGGCATTCCTGGCAACTCTTCTGGAAAGACGTCAGGAAATTTGAAAACCACCGGAACATTTGTGAGTAGAGGTAGAGGTTTTGTATCGAGGGTGTATAGCTGGATAGAATTTGACTCATTTGGAGAATAGACTATCTGGAATGTGGTGCTTCAGGAATGCTTCATCGAAACAACTCCAGGTGATAGGAATGCCTCATAGCCTGGAAGTTTTCGAAACAACAACAACCTTTCTGGCCTGATAGACTTGATATTTGGGAAGTTTTGATTAGACGCCGGTAGAAGAATTGGAATGGAAAGCAACAACAAGATTTCAATGGACGAAAAGGATGTTGAGAAGAACAGGATATCAACATCGGGGAAAACGAGAACAAAACTCCTTAGGTACTACGGAAAACCCATCCGGGCTTCTAAAGGATCATTATCTACTGCTTAAGGAATAGAGGATTTGCTTCCGGGGCTTACACGCCTCCGTTCTCAATCGTGAGTAGGCAACATGATAAATCATGTCACAACCACCTCCATTCCTATGGCCTAGTAGATATAACCATCCTAGAGAAACCAGAATACGTGAAATCCTAACTTGAAGTTTAGATGAGAAGGGAAAAAACAACGTTGCACTTCCTTACCAGAAAAGGGAGGGTGGGTGGGGAAAGAAGAAAAAGAACAGAATTCCTACTCTCACGTTTCGTTTTTCCTATATAGCTACAAAATAGTTTCTAGACTCAACTGCGACCAGTAAAAAGGGATCCTACAGGCAGACAGGCTCTGATACCATTTGTCGCACCCGGACTTCTAGAGGATACTCGCCGTTCCGTTGAACAGTAGTAGATTGGATTACGGGGCTTACCGGCACCCGCGTCCTCTTACGAGTAGGCCAACACACGTATGTGTGACAACCAACCCCTATCTGTTCAGCGTCGACGTAAACTATCCCATAGAAATCAGGATACTTCCATTGACGTACTTCAAAACATACACACATGGTACGTCAACGGCATTGGAACAAGTGATATCACAACAGATCTCTACGACACAAAAGATTGAAATAAGTTGCAAATAGCTCTCATTAGAGCAGAGATAGCAAATACAATCACCCAGAGGACACATGTCCCAACAATACATCATTACATCACATCGGAAGCATTCAACATGTCTGAGTACAGACAAGAACCAAATGGGCCTAAGAGGCCGGAAACGAAAAGACGGAGCCCATCCATGAAGTCTCGGATCCTGCCCGGGTCCGCTATCTACTCGTCAGCAGTCTCGTCATATTCCACGTAGTAGCCACCATGTAGATCCTCGGAAACGTCGTCTGCGGAAACCACAGCCCCAAAGGGGTCAGTACATAAACGTACTGGCAAGCAAGACTCACAATTCACCAAAGTGTAACCCGTCAACACCAAGCACAGATGCTTTGGGTTCAACGGAAGGAAGGGGATATAAAAGATGCTGCAACTGGCTGCTCTAACCAACTACAGAGTTTCTACCACTTCCGGCTATCAGAAAGGAGATAAGATCGTGTATCGTAACCAACCTATCAACTAACTCCAAACAAACCCATCCTGGATCTCGCCCCTTATCCAAAGAAGCAATCCGAGGATAACTCACACAGTTGGATTAATGATGGTTCAGATTATTGTGTCAATAAGCCTATTACTAGTCAAGTTGTTAATCATTGGGTGTAAGGTTGTTAAACATTAGGTTTAAGTTGTCCTGAGTACTTGTTAGCCAGTACTTTCACCAAGTAATCCATAACCGCGGAAAACACGGCTTCTCGAGAAGATTATCCCTGCAGGGTTGCACCAATTTGGCCGTACACGTAAGAATGACCCGCCAGGCGGGGAGCTAACCCACCAAGCGAGGCACTCAACACAACTCAACTCTTCTTCGCATCAAGCCCAAAGCACCTTGGGCGCACGGCTAATCGAGCCCAGAAGAAAATGGACCCTCATAGCACTCTAAGACCGTGTCCCCCTATATGCAGACTACGAAAGTTCCACCCGGGTACCAAGGGCTCGCAAGATCATGCATGCAGCAAATGGAAAACCCAAACTAAATGAGGCGATTTGGACGAGATGCGAATCGAGTCAAATTGAGGGGGGCGCCCATACTCGCTTCCCACATGCGGGTAGTGCGCTCATCATGGATCAGTAGACATGACCCTTTTCCTATTAGGGTCGACACTAGCAGGCCTCAAAACCACAAGGGCCTCCTGCCGGTGCCTTATCATCAAATTATTATTTAACAATAACATTAGCATGATTGATTGATTAAACATCGAGCCCCCAGAACATAATAGAAATGGTAACAGAAAGTAACGGGTAACAGACTCGAGCAAAACAAGCTAAGCATGCTAGTAAGACACTGGCTCAACCAAAGGGGTGATAGGAGTGGAGGTGAGGCAGTATCAAGGTTAAGGGATTCATGTGATGGGTTCGTAACAGAAACAACTACTACTAATGCTAGCAGAAAATAACAACGGAAAGTATCGGTAATCAATGTTGAAGGGAACACGATGGTTCATGTGAGTGATAACTTGCCTGCAAACCCAGTAGCCTGGTACTGAGCTAACTCCTTAGAAGGGTGTCGTAAGTATCGTCGGTCTCAACGTCGTCGTTTATCCGAGAAGAAGCAAACAAACAAGGCAGAAATATAAACAATCAATAACATGGCATAGGTGCACAAACATGGGATGATGCATGATAGTTTAATTGATGCATCAAAATAAAACTAGTTGACAAGATAACAACATGATTAAATGGACCCATATGCAATTGGATTGCATATGGAAAGCCCATGGATTATGGTTGAACTAATTGTTTTACAACTAATCAAATTGTGTAAGTGAATTAGCATGATGCATGGATGAGGAAAACAGCAAAATAACAACAATAGAGCAATTAGAAATAAGGTTTACCAAGTTTGGAATTTCAGTTATTAAGTTAGGAAATTTTGGTTACTTAAAGGTGCCACACAAGCATTTGTTGTTTTCACCAATTTTAATTGTTCAAAATAGATAACAAAGTTCATACTTGAAAAGAACACAAGATTTAAGTTGGAATACATGTTTCACTTGTTGAAAAAGGATTTCAAATAAAGTATTTATGAATTAAACAAGTTTAAGCAAGAATTAAATGAATTTAATTCAAACATGAACTTATTTGAATTTTTATTTGTGCAAAACATTAAGTGAGATTCATATTTGAAAAGTTTATACTTTTATGGTTTGTAAACATATTTTATATGTCCCAAAAGAATTTAATTTGATCAAGTTATGAATTTGACAATATTAAATGATTTAACCAATTTTAATTATTCAAAACATGAAACAAATTTTATATTTGGAAAGGTGGTTTAATTTTGCATGGAAAAAATATTTCATTTGTTGAAATTGGATTTAAAATGAGCAAGTTATTATTTTGGCAATTTTAAATGCAATAATTAGGAAACAGTTGTTTTCAGCAATTTAAATTATTCAAAACAGCAAACAAAATTTATATTTGGAAAGTACATGAAAAGTTGATTGGAAAACATATTTAGTTTGTGGAATTTGGAATTTTTATGCTCAAGTTATGAATTTTGCAAAATTAAGTGATTTAAACAAGAATTCAAATGTTTCACCAATTTAAAATATTCAAAACAGTAAACAAAATTTATATTTGGATAGATCATTTAATTTGGGACAGAAAACATATTTAAAATGTTGAAATTGGAGTTGGGATGAATTTCTTATGCAATTTACAAAATTGGGTGCAATTCTGCCATTTTTAATCCATTAGGGACTTAGAAATAATTTTTGCAGGGCTAGAATTAATTTGCAAGGGCCTATTGGTGATTACCAGGAAGTTCTGTGACCAAAACATTGCAAAAATAAAAGTTTGTTTTATTTGGGAGAGGGGGGACTCGATCCCCTCACCTCCTGACTGCGCCAAAGGGGCCTAACCAGTGGGATGTGCTTGTGTTTGTGACAGAGAAGGGGCTCGGGGGTGGATATGTTTCAGAAACCTGGTACTGCACTTAAATCGGAGAAATAAGCAGCAAAAGGGGTGGCCGCTGGGACTCGATCCCGTGACCTGGGGCTCACGCGCGGTGCGCTGTTACCAGTGGGGTGGATCGGTTGGTTGTTGACAGAAGGTGGACTCGGGGGGCTTAAGGTGTTGCTGCGGGCGATTTCTGAAATTGGCACGTAACTGAATCAACAGGGGGTGGTCGACAGGGACATGGCAGCGCCGGCTGCTGCTCTCGCCGGAGGGGGCGCCGTGGTGGAGGCGCGGCTCGCGGGAGGAGGTAGAGGGGCGAGAGGAAGGAGGCGGTTGCGGGGTCACCTTGAGGGGTCGAGGCAGGAGGAGCAGGCGGGTGCAGGTCGCAGCAGGGAGGCGGAGCAGGGGGTCGTGGCCGCCTTGGGGCGGACGGCGGCGGCGGCTCCGGCCATCCCCGTCCGCGCCGAGGTGTTGGAGAGGAAGCCCGCGGTGAGGGCTTTCCATTCCCGCCCTCACCGCGGCCGGAGGGGGCCCGGACGGCCGGCGACCACCGGAGCCAAAAGGAGGCACTTTCGGGTTCAGGTTCAGTTGTACAGGAAGTTTCAGAGAGGGAGCAACAGGGAAGAAGGAGAGGGAGGAAAGAGAGAGGACGGCGGGGGAGAAGAGGGAGAAGGGAGAAAGAGAGGTTAGGGCAGGGCTAGGGTTCGAGGAGGAGGTCTTAAAGGGAGAGGGGAAGTGAGCTCCACCGTTGCCTCCCTGTTCCCTGCTACGTGGACATCTTCAGATGCGACCGTACATAGGTAGGAGAAGGCACGAGGTGGGTAATGGGCTGAGGGAAAGAAGTGGGCTGGGGGAAATAGATGGGCCTGCTGCCTCTCTCCTCCCTTTCTATTTTTTTTTGTTTGGTTATTATTTTTTTTGCAGAAATAAAAATGGAAGCAAAAGATAGGTTTTGATTTGATAAAAAATTTGGAAAAAATCATGTGGGTTTGTTATTCCAACACCTACCACTTGGCCACTTAAGTTTTTGAAATTCAAATTTATTTGCTGTTTTTCCACATTGGTTTGAATTGGAATAATTTGCAAGTTAATTGATGAATATTTGAAAACAACAAGTTTAATAGGGTGAACCCTATTATTTAATGTGATTAAGTGATTATAATTGTTTGGTGATTTTCATTCATTCAAGTTGGGTGCTGATTTGGGAATTTGATTTGAATTTGAAGGTGATTTGGAAACAAAAGATTGATTTAAAACCAACAATTTAACAAGTGATCATTATGGAATTATTTGGAAACAAAAGAGGTTTTGATTTGCATTTCTTTATTTGAAAAAAGGTTGTAACATGACAAGTATGAAAACAAAGTTGAATATTGTTTGGATTTCATTATGAAAGCAAATAAAAACAGGTGCAAACAAATAGTAAACAAATGCAAACAAGGGAGTAAAATGATGACATGATGCAATACTTGAATTAAACAAGAAACAAAACATTCTAGGGGGTAGTTTTCATACTTGGGATGTTACAATTTAACAAGCAAAAACTTTTCTAGATTCTATAGCAATGTCATTAAATTCCAGGAGCAAAGCATTCAACACAAAATCACTTTCTTTTCTTGTCTCCATGCTATCAAGTTTAAGAAATATTTGTTGTATAATAGGATTTAAGTTGACAAACCTAGCTTCTATCATGGCAACCAAAGAGGCTACACCGGTCTCGTAGTTATGGGGAAGTTTAACTACATGTTTATCATTAAAATCACGAAGCCCATTAACATGGTTAAAGAATTACTCAATATTGTTTCCCCCAATAATGAATCCACTTCTGACTTTTAGATACTTCATAACAAATTTCGGAGAAGACATCTTACCAAAACAACAATAAAAACTAACACGGAGATGAAGTAACAAGGAAAATAAGAGACTAGACATTAGAGAACTATTTTTTTTTTTTTTGGTTTTTGATAAAGAGAAAACTAGACTAAAAAAAAGTAAAATAAGCAAGAACAAAAAAAAAGAAATAGATTGAAAGTGTGAGACCCCCCTTGCAGCAAGCTAGAGATCCCCGACAACGGTGCCAAAAAAAAATACTTGATGCTGACGTGATCACACGCTCGTTGGGAGACCCCAAGCGGAAGGTATGATGTAGTCTAGTGTAAATTTCCCCCCAGTTGTGGAACCAGGGTTGTCGAACCAGTAGGAGTTCGTAGTCTTGACGAAGGTTGTTTGTATCAACAGTGCCATTTATCGATGTTGACCAAGCGCGGAACCTGCACACAAACACAAACTCTTTCTTGCCCTAACTTTCTGGAAGGTTGTCGATCTTCCGGTCTTGCTGAAAACAGGAGAATTAAACGTATAGAGTCTTGGAAAACAATAAAAGTAAAAATGGAACAATGAGGAAACAATGATGAAAAGACTTTAAATAATTGCAAATATGAGGAAAATAGGATCGGGGCCATAGGTTCACTAGTGGTGTCTCTCCAAAGAAAACAAACATGCTGGGTGAACAAATTACAGCTCGGAAGCTGACAAATCATGAATTTATAACAATACTATTATGACGAGATATAGTTCATGGGTTCTAACATTGTAGGCATTACGTCAAGGCATATGGACCGCTATCCATCATGCATCCATATCTAAAATTCCACCTCAAGAAAGCTATCCAGCAAATCTCTCTGATATTAAGTTGCATCAAATAAGTGATTGTTTTGTATGCAACAGACAAATGCATTAAGAACAACGTGTAATGTAAGCCATGGTTCTCGTCCGTAGACAATAGCATTGTTGCTTTCTCCCTAGTAGCAACAACACATTCCCCATCCGTCACGATTCTGTCACTCGAGCATAGATGTAAGGGAGGCATGGATCCACTATCTAGCATAGAAACCCTCTCTTGGAGGTGAAAACAACTACCTGGCCAAGGTAATCATAAACAATGGAGAGAATGGAAAGAAAAAATTAAAACTCTCCACAAATATAAGTGAAGCGTATCAGATTTACATGAACAAAATAATCATAATCTCATGGTTCATCGGATCCCAACAAACACAACATGCACAATTACATAACGGTGGTCTCGATCATGTGAGGCAGCTCACGAGACTCTGAACATGGAGACATAGGGGAGAGAACAACCATATAGATACGGCTATGGACCCGTAGTACCGAGATGAACTACTCAAGCATATGTCTGGAGGCGATCATGGCGATGTAGAGGCCTTCGATGATGACCCCCTCTCCGGCAGGGTGCCGGAGCAGGATCCAGAAGCCCTAGATTTGACTTTCGAGGTGACGATGCCTCTTTGTATGTTTTGTGGAAAATAACTCCGTCCCCGTGATTTTTAGGGTTGAAGGCAATTTATGGACGAAGAGGGGACGAGAGGCGGTGGCCAGTGACGCCATGGGCCTACCAGGCGTGGCCAAGGGAGGGGCCGCTCCTGGCACCCTCCTGGTGGCCCCCTGGCCCCCTCCGACTCTTCTTTGGATTCCGTCTCCATTCCAAGTAAAAAATGATCTCCGTGGATTTTCATCCCTTTCCGAGAATATTTCCTTAAGAACTTTTGTGAAATAGAAAAAAAGCAGAAACCAACAACTGGCCCGGGGCATCTTGTTAATAGGTTAGTCCGTGAAAACGCCCAGGAAACGAAGGAAAATGAAGGGAAACATGTGGAAAACAAAAGTTATTGGATAGAAAACAAGCATGGAGCATAAAAAATTATAGATACATTTGCAACGTATCTCCTAGTATCTCAATTACTTGGGGTCTACCCAGCCACATTATTGAAACTTTTGGATGTATGCCCAAGAGACAATAAAATACATCAGTTTTATGATTAATGTATTATGTTTTTATGATGTAACTGTACGGCCATTGAATATGAGATTTAGAGAAAAACCCATACGCACGTGTAGAACATAAACACACTATTATAACCCTTTGTCATGTCTCACAGATAAAATCGTTAATATTGGATGACCACATTTTTCTTGTCATGGACATTTGTTATGTCAATATTAATGGGAGCACACTGTTGTTTCAACATTGTGGATGGGTAGACCCAAGTAGTTGAGATACTACAAGATCAGTTTTGCTAAATAGTATCATCACAGAATGGTCGTTTTGTTTTGCTTACTTAGACCATGAGAATATTCTATGATGTTTACCATAAGGATCATTTTGGTAGAGTCAAGTACCACACGGAAAACTGGATGATAAAAAAGGCTAACACTAGGTGGTCAAGAAAGTATTCATTCATTGTGATAGTTTAAGATTAGGAATTACTCCTCTATTTAATAGAGATATACATCCAGGATCCACTCGGTGAAATAGTATCGGTAAATAAGTCTGCGCAAACAAGGACATAACACTAGTCATGGGGATACCATTCATGGTAACGAGTAAAAGGATCATACCGGATATTGGGAATAATGTGATAAGATAATTCAAGAGTTTAATCACAATCCTATCATTTATCTCGTCCTAAGGTATTGATTGGTATCTTAATAGGAACTTACTTAACAATCAATAGGTTTAGCAGTTTTTCTTCGTATAACTTGTAGGATTCAATATGGACGTACACAGTTTAGATGTTGATTATTTATTAGGAAAATGGTTTTCCAATCATGTATACTAGTTAGTGAACCTGTAGGGGGTCACACACTTAAGACGTCAAAGTCTGTTGTTTGCATTGGTTGGTTCGGAGGAGAGTAGCGTATCATTCGGGTAATTCCGACGTGATAGAATAAATATTCAAGAGAGATTACAGATGACATGAGATGTCCAGGTATGTTGGAAATATGTTTCTAACATCAATAGGTAATAGTAGATGTCATTACGATATCACATAAACAAGTCCGGTGTCAATCAGAGTCGTTTCGAAAAAATTATCATAAGAGAGAAATATTGCCGGTATAGGTAGAATGTTATATGAGATATAACGGAGGATATGAGATGCCCCAGGATGTCAGGAATATGTTTATGAAATTTTTAGATAAGGTCGATGATTTTATCTATAGGGGTCACAGGGTTCTGGAAGAGTGTCAGGGGACTTTCCATAAAGGGGGCAGTGCCCGAGGGGGATAGAAATGTCATGGGTTGCACCCAAAATATTGGGTGACTTCCATGTGGGCCCAAGTGTAATACAGAGGGCGCAACACACTCCCTAGAACTTCCTTATTTGATTTTGGAATTATTAGAAAAACTAAAAATTGAGAAAAAGGAAATAGGCAGGCTTTCGGTGGGATTGGAAGGGACTTCTAAGTCCAATTCGCGTTGGACTAGGAGGGGCTGCGGCCGGATTTGGCCCTCCAAAAACGACCTAAAAACAAGGAAGACCCCCTCCTTGTCCCACTATATATACTCCCCAAATCCCACCCATTGAGACACATCAATTGGACCTCTCTCTCGGGAAGAAGCCTCTAACTAGAGATCCTCTAATTGAATTAGAGACTCTAATTAGAGATCCTCTAATTGTATTAGATCCCCTAATTAGAAACCTCTAATTATATTTTATCTTCTAATTAGAACCCTCTAATTGGTGTAAGGCTTCTTCTAATTGGGAGACGACGATCATCTCTCGATTAGACCAAGCTCTAATCTCTCTCACTCTCTCTCCCACGTGTTGGGATATCTCCACATCAATGTGAATCTGCAGGTGGCTAGTCGTGGACGACGAAGTGCTGCAGGACTTTGATGGACGTATGTGTGCGAGATCTCAGAGGGGTAACATGTGATACCCTCACTCTGCTGAAGCTAGAAGGTGGGATACGGAGAATCGACAACAGTCCCACTCCTAGGCTTAGCCGTGGGACTCTTCATCAAGCATCACCGACATCGTCATCAACACTACTTCCGCGCTTCGTGTCGGTAACGAACACGCCTTTTTATGCATAGTATATCATATGTGTTATGTAGGACGATTTTCTTTTTTAATTCTGCTATGTACACCAATCTTCTTGAAGGTGTTGCTTGGTATGCGGAAATTCAGAGACTTTGGGGTGCGGTAAAATTCGCCGGAGGGCGCAACGGCCGCGAGCTATCTTCGTTTTTGTGGAGCTAGCGTTGTTAGCTTTAGTTTCCTTTTTACTCCCTCCGTCCTCAAATAAGTGTATTTCTAGAATTAGTTTGGGTCAAGCTTTTTAAAATTTGACCAACTTTATAGAAAATAACATCAACATATATGATTTGAAATATATTTATTATGAAACTATACTTCAAGACGGATCTAATGGTACCAACTTAGTGTCATAAATATTGTCACATTTTCCTATAAAATTGGTCAGATATTAAAATATTTGACTTCCCTAAATGGTAAGTGTACACTTATTTGAGGACGGAGGGAGTAGTTCTCTTGTTTTTTCTCTTGGGCGGGATCGTATTGTTTTGTCCCAGGAGTGGTATCTCAAGTTGTATGACGTGGTTTCTATATTAATTTAGACTATTTCGATCGATTAAAGAGTCAAAATAGACTTTCGCCCCACTTTATAAATAAAGCAACACCCACCATACAAACAACGATACAGACGCAACACCACACAAGCTGGGACAACATCACACACACAAATAAAGAAAAGAAAAAAAGAAAAAGAAAGGGGGACAAAGGCAGACCGACTAAACTACGGTGACCCGCGGCCGCTGCGTCCTCCTAAGAATTGCCACCACGCTTCTAGCTCCGAATCGCCAAGTACCAAACAACACCTTGAAGAGGGAGAACTAATGTTGCTGCCCGGACCAGTATACTGGCCCTAGGGTTTCCCCCGGCACACATGGAAACGGACGGAAAGTAGCCACGACGCCCTTCAGGAAGGGAAGATGCCACCCACGGGCGGCATCGCGTCGGTGCCGGCCTAGCCGACAAGGATTTCTCCCGAAAAAACCCTGTCCGCAACCCGAACGATTTGTAAGACATGAGCCCTCACGAGAATAAATCCTCGCAACCACCAAGCAATCCGCCCACCAACATGCGCCACCACAGACGCGAAACCGCCATAGTCGTCGAGGCAGCCAACCACAAGGTCTGCACAACGGAAGCAAGGCGAAGATGGCATCACGAACAACGGGACCGCAACCGCGTGGGAGGGAACTACCTCCACCGCCCAGGACAATAGTCGACCGGACGTGGCAGCCAAGCACACCGGTCCCCGTTAGGTCCGGCCGGGCCCAACAAGCCCGTAAAGCCCCACGGGGCACACCAATCCCAACAGGGTCCAGCCGGGCCCAGAACGGCCCCGTAAAGCTTGCTGCCACGTTGCAACAAGCCGGCCACCATCACCGTTGTCCCGAGCACCATCTACCTTGCCGCCATATGCAGAACGTGTGGAAAGACAGACCAACCCGCCCCCACCTAGATGGGGCCCGCGGGCCCAGATCTAGGTTGCGAGCACCGCCCCTGCCGCAGACCACACGCACCGGCCAACAGCTGCACCGCTCTGCAGCGCGAAGACCGGACCTCCACGGCCGACCACCCCCCAGCCCGAGCTGGGCCGATGCGGCCCTGAGCCGCACCGCCGCTGGAGGAACACCGCCCCGCGAGGGCTCCTCAGTGCGCGGGTAGAGGACGGCCGCCACCACCGGCACCACCCGAGCCTCGCTCGGTGGCCCGCCGCCGAGATGTGGAGGGGGAGACGGGAGAGGGGACGGGGCAAGCTGCTCCAGCCGCCGCGGGGGCGGCACGGGTATGGGAGAGGGGTTAATCGAGCAGTAAGCATAATAACCAACAAAATACTCCAAGCAATAGCTATGCTATGCATACAACGGTTTTCAATCGGATCATTGTAGACGAAATATCTGCCATTGGATTGTTTTTTATCCAATCAGTTTGGCTTGGAATAATATCGTAGCAGAGTCGGATGTAAACTGCATAGCTATTTGTGGTTTGGAAACAAGTATACTCCTGTAATAATATCGTCTAACCTCCCCGCGTCGCTAAATAAACTTGTCCTTGGTCGTCTTCCCCATCAGCCTGCCCGATCAAACGCCTAGGGTTTCCCGAGCCGCCTGCCTTTCCACCACCACCTACCTCCTCCCCTTCGCCGTCTAAGTCCCGAACTCGCCCGCCACAGCCATTGCCGTGGCTTCGCACGAAATCCCCAAACACGACCATAACCCTCTCCCGGGCGCCAAACCCGTCCGGAATCGGCGAAGAACTCGAACGCGATTCGAAGCAAGTACCATAAGAGCACGCGCACACTGCAACTCTTCCTTTGTCCTCTGCTGATTTCTGCTATTTTGGACCACACGATAAGAACAGATCCACCAGTGCGCAGGTCTACCAGACCAGTGTGCGAGTGTGACTGTTGTGGAACTCACTCTGACGCAAGGATTGGACCATTGAATTGGTTCGGATTCGATCCGTGTGATCCGTGCCTAGACATGATCAAATCGGTGATATATTTTGGGCACATCTCCATCGGGGAGGTGGAGCTGTGGCCCAAGGGGGAGACGAACTTGGCACTGGCACCGTGGGTGCGCGAGATCCGAGTGGACCGCCTATCCCCGCCCAGCGAGCGGTGCCCGCCGCTCGCCATCCTGCAAACTGTGTCCGTGAGTGGCCGCTGCCTCGTGATGGAGTCGAGGCCGGCAGCCACTGCCCCTGCGGACGAGCCTCCCTCGCCGCTTGTCTCCATGCACACCGCTTGCCTCAGAGACAACAAGGTATTACCACAGATCAATCTGGATAAATGATACAAGTAAACCCGAGCAAGGAATATTTAGTTAGCGTATCATGTACCTAGTGAAAAACTTCCCCTGAAACAGTTACTGCATTAATGAGTACTGTAACTCAGCATGAACACTTTTGAAGATGCGTGTTGCTGACTAATGATACCCACTCGAACTTACATGAGATTTCAGTTTTGATATTTTGTGGATTGTGGACTTAGCTTATATAGTTATACTTGATTGAACCAATATGCATGCATAACGTGACCTGGTATTGCTGAATGACTTAAGGTTTCACGAGCGGTGCTCCATATTTCACAAACAGAGCAATCATATTTTCAGGCTCTTGACTACGAAATGTTGCTTGTTGGGCATACAAGAGATGATCAAGGGTTTTGCTCTCCGCAATTGTTATGGACTTACTTTTTCTCAGACAGTTCATCACTGCAATTGAATCTGAACTCTGAACTGCTAAAATCTACGTACCGAGAAATATTTGAAGATCGAGTGAAGTGTTGCTCGACTACTTTATAGTTTGAACGCATTAATGTGTATGGAATTTATCTTCTAGCTAGTTAATGTGCTGCTTGATTCTGCTGGGATCTAATTTTTGTGAAGAGCACAACTATATTAAGTTACATGTTTTGCCCTTGTAGTTAACCATACTGTAAACTTTATTAGTAGCAGCTGTGAATCCAGTTTCAATATTTTGATATTTTGGTTGTTTTCAGCCAACAATCCATGCCACAAAATATCCTGTCCTTTGCCTTTTATTCTGTCTCCTTTTGTTTTCTTTTGCTTTGTTTGGGACCTCTGTAAAGAGATGTGCTGAGGAAAGGGAAATTCCAAGGCAAAGGAAATGTAGCACACATATTGTTTCACTTTACCTTCCGAATTTCTTTGCTTTGGGTGCATTTTGCATTTTATTTTCCTTATAACGCTTTATTTCCTAATTAAACGTCTATTCTGTTTGTCTTATCTCCTTCCGGTTACTTCTTTGTGCTTACAGACAGCAGTTTTTCCACTTGGGGCAGAAGAGATCCATTTAGTGGCAATGAAACCCAAGAGTAACTTGCCAAACCATGCATGCTTTTGGGGCTATAAAGTACCGCTAGGCTTGTATAGTTCTTGCTTGAGCATGTTGAATCTTCGATGCCTAGGTATCGTGTTTGACCTTGATGAAACACTAATTGTTGCCAATACCACCCGGTCTTTTGAAGACAGAATTGATGCAATCCAGAGAAAATTGAGTAATGAGTCTGATCCGCAGCGTATTAGTGGTATGTTGGCAGAGATCAAGAGGTACCAAGATGACAGGTCTATGCTAAAGCAGTATATAGAAAGTGATCAAGTTACGGATGGCGGGAAAGTGTATAAAGTGCAATCTGAGGTTGTCCCACCTTTAGCTGATAATCATCAACCTATGATACGTCCTGTCATAAGGCTACCAGAGAAAAGTATCGTACTGACACGCATAAATCCATCGGTATGTTCATGACTTTGTTCAGTCATTTTTTGGCACGTGCGATGACCAAACAAGCATGTTGTCTCTCTGTATTTGTATTCAGTCATTTTCACATGCTATAAACATACCACCATAATATGGATTATTTCGTATGACATAATCAGTTTTACCACTATAATTCAATTCAACTATCTTGTAGCATTCCCAAATTACGTTTCTTGCATAGCTTGAAATAGGTTAAATAACGTCTTATCCTCAGTATTCATGGCAAGTTGCACACATTAGATGTTATGGATGACCTAACAGTCTTTTTTCTTGGGTCTGCTGATCTCAACCATGTTTGCTTGTTGCTAGACTGTACAGTTTATTTTCTGTTCCTTTTTTTTTCTGTTAGATAAGAGACACCAGCGTTCTTGTACGGTTAAGGCCTGCTTGGGATGATCTTCGGAGCTACTTGATTGCAAGAGGCCGGAAACGTTTTGAGGTGTATGTGTGCACAATGGCTGAAAGGGATTATGCCTTGGAAATGTGGAGGTTGCTTGATCCTGATTCTAGACTGATAAACTCTGTTCAAATTCCTCAAAGGCTTGTCTGTGTCAAATCTGGTATGTATTTTCTGGCTTCCAATCACAACAACTACAAATGTGCACAGTTTCCTTATATGATCTTTTAATCAGTTGTTGCCAATGATGTTACATCCTTACAGTAAATTTCCATGTCCATACATAATCGTCTTTTGAGGTTAATGCTAAATTTGCTCATGTAGGCTGTAAAAAGTCTTTGCTAAATGTATTCCATGATGGATCTTGCCACCCTGGTATGGCCCTAGTGATTGATGACCGATTGAAAGTTTGGGATGAGAAGGATCAGTGTCGAGTTCATGTTGTTCCTGCCTTCTCTCCATATTACGCTCCGCAGGCAGAGGTAATGTCTATTTTGTATTTTCTTCTAGCATAGGAGTATCTTACTGTATTGCTTACAGATGTTGCCTTGTCTTTGACTTACACAGGCAAACTTCCCTATTCCAGTTCTCTGTGTCGCCAGAAATGTTGCATGCAATGTTAGGGGTGGCTTCTTTAAGTAAGAACATCATCTTGGCTATATGCTACCACAGAAACTTGTTATGCTGTTACATTCACAGAAAAGAATGTTGATAATTTGTCAACACAGAAATTTATGATTCAATTGACAGGGAATTTGATGAGGGTCTCCTACCATGGATTAGTGAGGTTCATTTCGATGATGAATTAAATCATGTTCCTTCCGCTCCCGATGTTGGTAATTATTTGATTTCAGAGGTAAACTTTGTGAAGGTGGATGGTTCAATGCTTCAGATTGACTCCCTGTAACTACCAAGTAACACTGATATTTTCTTGTTAGGATGAGAATGCTGCTATTTCGAATGTGAGCAAAGATCCACTGGCTTTTGATGGTATGGCAGATGCAGAGGTTAAGAGGAGAATGAAGGTTTGCACTTCTATTCCTTGTTCTGAATGCTTGGTTATAAAAAGATTAAATGAAAACTGAGACGAGTGATATCCAGGAATTAGGGTAGTATTGTGTGTAATTAAATTGAGTGTGTGGTAGAAGATTGCCTAAATTCATTGATTCTTAAAAAGTGTGTCAGCCATTTGTTATTACGATCAAGCAACTCATTTTAGAATCCCGAAGACATAGCGCGTAATATTTCATATGTAGTTTTTGTTCATTTATGTTGAGTTATGCCTGAAAAGTCTCTATACCTTAGGGTGTAGTGCATAACTTGAAACTCAACATGGTGGTTCATTTTTGCTGAGCACAATAAGAGTCCCATTACCAACACTACGGTAAATCTTATTTGAAAATGCGGTTGTACTAGACAATACTGGGCCATTGGATCAACGTCGCATTTGACCCAATACTAAAAATATAGCCTCTCCCTTTGTAAATATATATGAACGTTTTGGACATGGACCCATGCAACTTTGAGCATATGAACATGCAAGTAAAAAGTTCACAAAACTGAGCCACGAAATATTTTTCATGGCAAGTCTAGTAATGCAATTCTCACTACGTTCATGTAACAAATTTTTACATAAACTCCAAGTCGAAGTTAGAGAAGTTTATTGCATGATTTACTGGAAGTCATTTCTGTACAAATTGTGACAGTAGTTCACTGTTTGGCATGACATTTTTCTGTATGTATGATCATTATCTGCCTAATTTATTTTAGCATATTTCGATGCTCCAGCTTTAGTAAACTCTAAGTTGACTAATTGGCATTGCTAAACCTATGTCTATGGGTCGTGTTCGTGAAAAAAAAATGTTGATGCAAACGGAGGTGGATATCTTCACATTTGTTAGCAACTCATACTATTTTTAATGGTTTAATAATCATCTCTCCTAGTTATGTGTATCTGAACTATTTTTCAGGAAGCAGTTAGCAGTGTTCAAGCTGCGGATCCAATGAAAACAAATGTTGATGTGATTTCAGTAGCTGCTAACCAGCAGTTTGCTACATCTTCATCTATTCCGTTAGCACCACCTCTGGGGATGGTGTCTCTGAATAACGATCAAGATCCTCAGCCTCCATCAATCAGCTGGCCAGTTGCTCAATCTGGTCTTGGGGATCCCTTGCAATGCTCTCCAGCTAGAGAAGAGGGTGAGGTTCCTGAATCCGAGTTAGATCCTGACACGAGGAGGCGGCTTCTTATATTACAGCATGGCCAAGACACAAGAGATCCTACACCACCCATTCCTGCAGAACCTTCTGTACAAGTCTCAGTTCCTCAAGTGCAATCTCAGGGAAGCTGGTTTCCTGTAGAGGATGAGATGGACCCAAGAAACGTAGATAGGGCCTCAGTGGGGTTTCATTCAAAACCTGACTCTGTACATAGTGATAAAAATCAACCACCACATCAGTCATACTTCCCTGCTGGGGATAATCTTATATCTTCTGATAGACTTAACTACCAGAACCAGAGATACCCGTCTCAGGTGAGTGATCATCTATTTCGATCAAATTTTAATAAATCTTTGTTCATTAATGAGTTGATTCAAGACGATTTGGTGATAAATGCTTGATTTACTCAGCCGCCTCACAGTGAGGATCAGCGCATGCTTCAGAACCAGGCACCTACGACCTACAGATCCTTTTCCGGTATGCTTTTCTTTACCTTTGATGTTTCTGATGTTCATTCAGGATTTCAGGTTTGCAGCTGCATAGGATAATGTATGGTCCATGTCTTCCTTCTGTGCCAACTGAATATAGAAGCTTAATTTATTTAGGATATGCGGTTAAAATAATCACCTATCCTGTACTGTCCCTATACAGCTGTGTTTAATGTCACCTGCCTGAACTCAAACTTTGTCGTGGTAAATTTTAGACTGTCTGCCTACAGACTACAGTAAGGAGTAGTTACACATTACAGTTTGATTGAGTTTGAAAACTCACCAGACATTGTGACTTGGAGATAAGTTGTACTTTGTTATTATGTATGTTAGTTAGTCATTAGAACTCGGTGCATTGCTGGTAGAGACGACATAATATTATGGCTCGCACACAAGTTCATATCTGTCTCTTTTCAGTTAGTTTTGCTTGGTTGTTATTAATATTTCCCATGTTTTTTTCAATATGGCTGAAGTTATTTATGTAACACCTTTTATCGAGATCTTGCCCATTGTGAATTATTTCCGCGATTGTACTCTAGCTGCATAAGTAATTAATCACATGCATATTTAGCACTTGAAGTTCAGTGTTCCATTTTGAAACTCACAGCAAGTCCATGGGTCAACTAGTAAACGTTTCTAACTGCGTTTCTCATGTCTTGATTTTCACTGTTCATTTACTGTAGTCTCCCGTGGTTAGATGATTTAAGATGTTATTTTGTACCAAGTAATTAAATGTGTGTGCACCTTTTCATGGTCCAGTACACTAAATTTAAACCCACTGTGTGTCTTACCTTACCAGTTGACATGGAAAAAATATGATTGGCTTTTGCTCCTTGGTGAGCCTTTATACATGGTCGCTGGGATTCTAAGGCTGGGGCATACCATAGAAGTGCTCATTTTTTTTTCAAAAAATATTGCTCCCTTTTCTGCAGATAGGTTTACCTTTGATCCAAAATTCTTTAATGTTTGCTGCTTTGATCAGTGATTCTCCCATCATCATGAAAGGCTTGCATTTTCATGAATGCCCCTCATAAACTACTTGATTTATAATTATCTAGAGTATCTGAAACCGTGTCTGCAATATGAAGGAGAGGACATGGCAATCCAGCATTTTCATTCAGGCCACAGAAGCAGCGAAATGGAGTCAGGACGTCAATTTGTACAATATACAGAGACATCTGGTGGTGTGTTGGAGGAGATTGCGGCGAAGTGTGGATTTAAGGTAATTTTGATGCTATTGGTCAGATATCATTATCCTTTTTACGTATTAGCTTAACGTTTCTTCCTATCTGGCGTATTTTTTACATGTTTCTAGGTGGAGTACCAGTCCACTCTATGTGATACGGCAGAGTTGCGATTCTCCATTCAGGTAGATTACAGCTTCTGCTGATTGAAAATGTCAAATACCATCCTTTCCAAAAAACTATAAATTTAGTCAAAAGTCAAATTCTTCCAAATCTGATCAATTCTATTTCAAAAAATATTGAACATCTACAACGCCAGATCAATATAAGTAGATTCACCTTAGAATTTCTTTTCATAGTTCAATAATTTACATGCTATATTTTCTTCTCTATATATGGCAAACTCAGTAAGCTTTGACTTTTGACTAAATTTATATGCTTATTTTTTTGGAACAGGGTAGTATTTTTCTTTTATTGGAAATTGTGAAAACCTGATGTAGATGTGATTTATAATACTTTTTTCAGTATAGCCACTATTTAGCATGGATTAACATTTCACCAACTCTTTAGATATGCTGCTGCATGCAAATTATTCCAATCAACTTGCAGTTACCGCGTCATGTTTCTCTACTTATTTTCTGTGTGGATCTTTCAGATTTGGATTGTCGGAGAAAAAGTTGGTGAAGGAATGGGAAGAACTAGGAAAGAAGCGCAACGTCAGGCTGCTAATATATCTTTAAGAAATTTGGCAGGTGAGTTTATTTTGTATTCCCTAGTTTGTCGACTCCGGATGATCTTGCAACAGCTTGTTCTTCTACTCATGGCATTTCTAGTTATTAATCATCTGAATTCGCTGAAATGTTTCTCCATATCTTTTGCCTGTCCATAATTTCCCAATGTCTGTTGTGTTTGATTGTTTGATCTATCGATGGCTTAGTTTTTTCTATCCAGATTTTGTAGAATGTATAAAATACTGTAATAAATGCAATCTTGTAAAATCTATATATACTGTATAGTTGCCACATTCTTTTACTCCTAAAACAATGCTAGATTTTGACAGATGACGTTTACTTGCAGATAAATTTCTGTCATTTGATTCAGATAAGTTGACAGTTCCGAAGGATAATGGTTTTAGTAGCAATCCAACCGCATTTGCAAGCACTTCGGATGAGTCTAGATATATGCATGAGAGAGTTTATAACTCAACAAACTCCGCTAGTTCTGTTGCCGCTCTCAAGGAGCTTGTAAGTAGCTGCTCTAATGCCAGCTTTTCATTAATTGTGCCCTTTTAACCCAGATCTATCTTTTGATGTTGCAGTGTACAGCTGAAGGGTATAGCTTAGTTTTCCAAGCTCAGCCATCTCCATCAGATAGTTTGACAGGGCAAGAGGTTCATGCTCAGGTTAGTACTTCATTTCATGAATGCTCAATAAACTTGTCTGATACATGGAACAATGTACGCACTGAAGGGTACTTCGCAAACGAAAAACCCCATTAACTTTAAAAATTAGCACAGAGATCTAGCTGTGCGCCTTTATCTGATATTCTGATGTGATTTTGTCTATTACTGTAATGGTAGTAGTATATTATTTGTTGTACGCTGTTGTCAACTTGTAATTGGTGGATGTTCTCCCTTAAGAACATTTTGATCTGATGGTTTTAATAGAAAACTTCATTAGGACTCACTTTTAGTATTCTTTTAGACTCAGGCTTTCAGTGTACTCTCTTCTTCTTACCACATACTTGCGATCGGCTTTTCAGATCGAGATAGATGGGAAAATTCTGGGTAAAGGAGTTGGAGCAACATGGGAGGATGCTAAGCTACAGGTTGTAAGCTGATAGAAGAGAATTATTTGTTTTATTTCTTCTCTTCGTTCTTGGAGTTTTGAAATCTAACCTTACATTGAACAAAAAAAAGGAAGATCCATTCTCTTTAAAACCTTCATTACCATCCTTTCTGGATGCAATGTTGCATTCATTTTGTGGCTAAGACCGTTATTTTTATTTTTAAGAGTACTAATGTTGTCTTCTTTTGATAATGTCCTATTGTAGGCTGCTGATGGGGCTCTGAGAACGTTGAAATACATGCTTGGTCAACTTGCACAGAAACGGTCTGGATCTCCAAGGTGAGAGTTGGCTAGTCTGTTGTTGTAGATCTGTTAGATTATTAGCACTCTATTTGCTGGAGCCCGAGAAAGGTTTTCTGAAATGTGGTGTTTGGGCTTTTTACTTGAGTACTCTATACTAGGTTTTTACAGCAACTCTGGCACACAATATCAACTAGGAGTCTCTGTTGCTTATAAGATGGAAGCAGCTTACACAATGAGGTTCACCTGTTTCCTGTAAGTTAGGCAATTAACGAAATAGAAGTGACCATCTCGATGAGTTTGAAATTGGACGCTTACATAGTTAGATCACATTATCAATAGCGTAATACCGGGAAGAAGTTTTCATTACTTAGATTTCAGACTTGGCAGAAATGATACTTGTTTGATTACTTTTAGCCTGAAAGAAGATGAAAGAATCCAACGTATTCTCTCTCTACCGAGATATGCATCACACGCTGTACGGTTATAGCATTGTAGTCAGTTTTATGATTATGTTATGTTCAGTTTAGGCAGCGGATGATGAAGTTAGGTGAGTTTAGCTTAGCAATGATCACAATAGTTTTTCCTCTTTTCACAGGTCATTTGCACCCAATTTTAGTAAGCGCTTCAAGCCAGATTTCCAGCCGATGGCACAGAGGATTCCTCCTGGCAGATATTCTAGGAATGACAGTTATGTTCCTTGATTGTTTTGTCTGAATTCTGTGGACATGGTTCGTCAGCAACTCAATGCAATCCGTGTCCCCCGAAGAACTTCCACAATTGCAAGTTTGGGCGAGGTTGTTCTGTCTAAATTCTGTGGACACGGTTCATCAGCAACTCAACGCAATCTGTGCTCCCCGAAGACCTTCCACAATTGCAAGTTTGAGCGAGATGGTTGTGAAGGCAAGAAACAATTGTACATGCCTGTATTGTCATGTTCTCGATATCGTTTTCAGCTTGTCTTACTGTCATTTCCAAGCTAAATCCAACAGGTGTGCCTTGCAACAGAGCTGTCGCAATCTGCCTCCCGAGTGAGCCTGCGATGCTGTAAATATGATCTGCCCCGGATCTGTTACCCGTGATGTCCCAGCTGACAGTGGGTCTTAGAGAGGATGGCAGCTGGTTTAGAGCCATTTTTTAATTAATTATATACTCCCTCCGTCCGGAATTAAGTGTCACAAAGTTTGAAGAAAGTGGATGTATAAGTGACATTTAATTTCGGACGGAGGGAGTATCACGTTAGCACCACATGATGGAACGAGTGCCTGCTCATTGAGCAGCATCTGGTCGCTGATTCTGTTGAGGCGGCTAGCACTATTCTTCATTGTTTTCAATATAGTTTAGAGGGACCATGGCTTAGAATTTAGGATTAGTTTTTTTTTTCCTTCCCAATTTTGCAATGCAGTGTTAATTGGTCGTCTCATTTTGTAACTTTTAAAATTTGCCTCTACCGCTGGCTGCTGTTTTTCATACTCTTGTGATATCGAGATGGCAAAAAGTTTCTGACCGTCAAAGTCATAATGGTGTTCTGCCCGGTTTGCCAGATAAGCTGTGCTGAGCCCCGAGAGAGCTTAATAATTCTGCAAACAGTGGACATGATGTAGCTTGCCATTGGGCAGTTTATGTTCAGAATGTGTTATTCCCAAGCGTATTATTTTTTTAATCCTATGCACGGAGTGCGAATGCCGAACAACCACAGAGGATCTGGGTTTGTTGATCTTGTCTATCGGACGATCACGTCACGCAATTTCTTTGAGCTACCTACCAGTGATTCTAAACCATGTTCCTCTCTTGGCCGCAGTTTGATGATGCACTCACCTCGCGCCCGTTGAAAGTTCACGAGCTTATCGTGTCTAACCATCAATTGACTGACCGTGTCAAACATTACGGACGCGTTGACACGCTTAATTCTACAAATATAAACATGATGATCACCACCCGTTGATACACGCTTCCAGGAATAACGTGGAAGCGGAGTGGCATTATGTTACAGGGGATTTCGTACGGGAAACGTCGTACGGCGCAGCGTTTTTGATGTTACAATAACATATCTACTGTTTCTCGGATGGCATGGCTTTGCGTGAGTAACTATAACAAGCCACCGTAATAAACTATTGCTCATCCGTCGAATGTCTAAAGGCAAGATTATAATCCTTATCATGATGTAACAGCTGACCAGACGAGAATCTGCGGACGGGGGAGGATTCCTTCATCTTGTTTAATTGTTGGGTCGGTGGGGAGATTTGAAGCTTGGTGGCTTGAGTGAGCCATGTCTCACTTGCCATTATCGTAGGAGGGTCTTCTAAAATGGAACGTGATAGGATCATGGTGCTCGTCCTCAATGAGCCATTCCATGCGAATTGAAGTGCACATCTGGAGCCACCACTTCTCCTAACATGTATGCGAGCACGTCCTATGTATCGGTATCCTAATGATAAGACTTTAGACGGGCAGCCTGGACCAGAAAACAAAATCCTCAAAATCGCAAGTGTGTACTTAATTTTAACCTATCAACAGCTGCTCGATCATGCCGATAGCGCTCCCTCCCTTCCCACGACACGAAGACCACGACCAGCTAGTAAATTAACAACTGGTTGCCTCTTCGTGGAAGCAGCCACACTGCTGCATGTACATGCAAGTCAGAGGGCCAAGCTAGCACGGCATGGCAACTCCTCCTGCAGCTTCAACCCACGCTCAATCGCTCTTCTTCCCTCTGGCCATGGCGTCGCCCCCTCGGAAGCCATTGCCGCTGCTCCTCTTCTCCCTCTCCCTCCCCTTCCTCCTCCTGCTCCTCTTCCTCGTCTTCGTCCTCTCGCACACCACATTTACCATCCTCGTCTGCCCTCTCCTCCCGCGGTCACCTTCGCGATCGGAGAATGCCAATGACACCACCAACAGTACTGTCGCACCCGCCGCCACCACCAACCTCGACGTCTCCATGGACAAGACGTTGCAAGCGTTCCATGTCTCGTCACCACCGCCACCGCCTCCGTCACCGCCGCGGCCGTCGCTGCCCGTGCCCCCTCCTCCGGTCAAGACGAACAAAGGCAAGAAGGCGTCAAAGAAGAGAAACAAGATCCTCCTCAAGCTCCTGCTCGGGCAGACTCCCCGGACGCGGCAGTTCGCGGGGCGCGTGACCGAGCTCTTCGCGCCGCCGTCGCCGCAGCGACCGTGCGCGCACCGCTTCTTCATCACGTGGCTCTCCCCGCTCGAGAAGTTCGGCCGCCGCGAGTCCCTCGTCATCGAGACCCTCTTCCGGTGGCACCCCGACGCCTGCCTCCTCATCGCCTCCGACAGCATGGACTCAGCAGGCGGCACCGACAGGCTCCGGCCGTTCCTCGAGCGCGGCTTCCGTGTCGCCGCCGCGTCGCCGGACATGGCGTACCTTCTGGACGGCACGCCAGCGGAAGGCTGGCTCGACGCGGTGCGCCGCGGGGACGTCGGTCCCGGCAGCGTGCCGCTCGGGCAGAACCTCTCAAACCTCCTCCGCCTCGCGCTGCTCTACAGGTACGGCGGTGTCTACATGGACGCCGACGTCGTCATCCTCCGGTCCCTCGCGGGCCTCCGCAACGCCATCGGGGCGCAGGCCGTGGACGCGGCCACGGGCGACTGGTTTCGGCTGAACAACGCAGTGATGGTGTTCGACGGGGGCCACCCGATGCTGCGGGAGTTCATCGCCGAGTTTGCCACCACGTTCGACGGCAGCAAGTGGGGGCACAATGGGCCGTACCTCGTATCGAGGGTGGCGGCGAGGGTCCGGCACCGGATGCCGGAGCTCGGCGTGACGGTGCTGCCGCCGCAGGCGTTCTACCCGGTGGACTGGAACAAGATCGTCGGGCTGTTCGTCGCTCCCAAGGACAGGAAGGGCGAGAAGTGGGTGAAGGCCAAGATGGATAACATCAAAGGCGAGAGCTACGGTATCCATCTGTGGAACAGGGAGAGCAGGAGCCTCGAAATGGAGGAGGGAAGCGTGATTGCAAGGTTGATTTCAGACGGCTGCTTATTCTGCAATTCTTCCGTAGTTTTGTAAAGCAAACACTATAGTTGCAGCAGCCTGCAGGAGAGTTTTCAGCTGCCTGCGCAGAGATCAGAAGTGATTTTGTGGGATGGCGAATTGTACATCTTTACTTACAGATAACAAATAATATATAGAAATGATTTTGCACTTGAAAGTATAAAGAGTCTTTTTTGAGCAAAAAAGTATGGGAGTCCTATTTTTTTTTGAGGAATATAAGAGTCTCTAACGAACATGATTTGATTTCATTCATACTCGGATTCTCCTTTGGGCCTCGAATGAACGGTGATTTCTCATATGTTTGATTAACAGTAATGGGCTGTGCAGTGTTGGGCGTCGAATGAACAATGTTTTCATTCTTAGATTTATTCTTTGGGCTGAAAAACTGGGTCGTGACTATCCATTTGACTCTCTACGGGAAGATAACGTGAGCAATCAATTTTTCTTTCAGAACAAAGAGGAAAACAAAATTATTCAAGATGAGTTCAAAGTGAAAAGGTATGCCATGAAGTACTTCCTCCGTCTCAAAATAAAAGTATTCGAGATGGATGTATCTAAATGTATTGAAGTACTAGATGCATCCATTTCAACTCATTTTAACGACACTCATTTTGAAACAGAGGGGGGGTGGGGGTGGGGGGGGGGGGAGGGGAGGGGGTATAATAATCTTTTAGAACCGCATGAAGAAACCAAATTTTCTATGGACGGGTCTGAGAGGATATTCCACATGTATAACCAACTGAAATGACATTTAAATAAGGTTTGTTAGATATTAGTGTTATAGACTTAGACTTATAGTTAGACTTGCAACTAGCAGAGGGTTAGGTGTTTAAGTTGATAACGACACCATCAATAGCAAAAAAATACTAGTAAACTCTGGCAGACTAGACACAAAGATCACGAGGGGATGGTCCGACGCTAGTGGCAGAGGTGAACATACCGACTGCTGCGTGTTGGTCAAGATGTGTTTGATAATGTCGGCGGGCTTGTTCTCGGTTCTACTATGTCACTTTAGCACATGGGAAAGAGTTATCGTAGTCATGTCCTGAGATGTGTCCCGAGATGTAGGCGTTAATCGTTGAACCTCATAAACAAATATCGTCTCATCTACCATGGAGTCATGGAGATATGGATTATGATAAAAGTTCCCGCTCGTGCTGATAGAGGGACTACACCGTAAATCAATAGAGAGTCCAAAACTATTTTAGCAGGAAAATGAGAAGCACATGGTCCAGGCTAGAGCTAGTGGTTCATGGGAAGCATGTACTCGGCATTAGTCTTAATGCCGGGTATGATTGGTGGTTATCTACAATGAGAGACGAGGAAGCGTGGATTCGTGACTAGGAAGATTTGATCAAGATAGTAAATTCCCGACGCAGTGGTTTGAAGGTGCACGAGAGTTGGTCATGCAAAATCTAAGGAAGTGATGAAAACATGAATGCCAAAAGTTTGGAGAGTACATGGAGTTACTCAATTCACATATCAAAATATGGATAACAAATACATGTAGGACACGAAGTGCCGTAGCTGTGGGACTTGTAGAAAACTATCTCAAAAATGATGAGCCAACTATGAATTTGACTAGAGATGACTAAAGGCAATAGAGAATTTCTTTTAGTTTTCACGCGTGCCTCAACAAGAGTGAGGATGATTAGTACATGAAAAGTTTATCCGTGTCACCTAACCTAATACGTGAGTTGTTTGCTTTCACGCAGATCAAGGATGGCTACCACAAGTGATGAAAAAACATTGTTGTGAGATATGATGATTTTATGATTGATGTGTGTTCGCATCTAATGGATGGTACATAAAGTTGGGAACACAAATCAACGTGTGGAAGAACTAACTTTTTATGGAAGCATTGACCGTGATGAAAAAAGAAAGGGACTAAATTTGCAGTCGGAGTACACGAAGTCGTGGAATTAGCTGTGGAGCTATTAATGTTTCAAGTCAAGATGCACAAAGGTTCATATATGAGAACTTTAGAATACTATATTTAGACTTATAATTAGTGCAGAGTTATGTGTTTAAGTTGAACACGTGTAACCTGGTACTAATATATAAAGATATCATATGGTAACCAACATTTAGTGTGTCTTCTAGATTCCGTTAAGATAGAAACCTCAAGGACACCCAAAGGCTCATCGTTTTCTGTCACCCCTTGACCGATTCATCTCCCTAATTGGCGAGAACAGTCGGGCACCTTCACCTAGAAACCAGAATCCAAAAGGCCCTTGGTAAGTTGGAGACACAATAGATCACAACTCCTGTGTTGGCTTCCCGAATTAATGACCAACTGATGCTACTCCCTCCATTCTGGTTTATAGGTCACATATAGTAATTATCTTGGCCCTGGGTATTCATTCATTGGGGCTCAAATATTGCATGCATTGGTGGAGAGGGTTGGAGAGAGGAAATCACCCACTAATTAGAAGAGAATTAATGCAAATATGCATGTTTTTACAATTGTTCACTATAAACCAAGACAGAGGGAGTATTAATATACATTGGGGCCATGTTGGCACCTCTTTCCTAGTTGTCGAGCAGTACAAACCGGGCCACTTCCATAAGGTAGAGCGACCATTCTACTTCGTTAGCGAGGCGATGTTTGTGTCAAGGGTAGGCACCCATATATTTAGAAGAACATTCATGCTTTGTTTAGGAGATCCCAAAATTTCGTGCACTACTTCCACACACATTAAATCAAAGTAGTCACTTCCTTCTGATCGCCGATGTCATAAACAATCGGGATGCCACTACTGGGTTGCGTGTACGGGTATTTAAAAATTTCTCCATGCATGCTATGCAACCGACGAGATCTATCTATAAAGATACAAGAGAATACTAATTCCAAGATCTAGTTCTTGAGATCATGTACCAGACACCGTAGACTTGGAAGAGGTGTTGGTGACGATGTCGATGAAGGCTATAGAAGATCCTCATGCACAAGCTTGTGCGCGAGGCTGTTGCAGACTCCCCATATCCATCACCTTGATCCAACATAGTGAGGTTCTTGCGTGTTGCAAACATACGTCGGGACCAATTCTGTGGCGCTTCACAGTACGGCACTAGACGCCGTAGGTGTATATGACGGTAGAGTTCCCAACACATGAGAGAGAGAGAATAATTAGTAGAAAGATCTAATTGGGATAGGACACCTCAAACCCCGATTAGAAGAAGCTCTAATTCAATTAGAGGGACTCTAATTAGAAGCTCTAATTAGACCCTCTAATTCTACTAGAGAGAGAGGGGCTTGAGAGCAATTGTGTGTTTTGCATAGAACCTTGTGGTTCTTTATAGTGGGATGAGGGGGGAGACCTTCCTTGGGAGTAAGGAGTCCTCCCCTCAATCAAACAAGGGGTGAGCCGACCTACAAGGGTGGGCGCACCCCCCTTGTGGAACTCGGATTGGACTCCCTTGTGGAGTCCATGTCCACCTCCATGTTTCCTTTTTCCCTTTTTCCTTTATCCTTTTTCTCTCCAATAAAATCCGGGAAAATTCAGGAAAGATGGTGCCCTGGGGTCCACCTGGCAGCCCCCGAAATTGTGTGCAACCATGGGGGGCACTCCTGCCCCCTCCAGCACCCCCTTCTCTTTTTTATCCGAAACTCTTTCGGAACCCTCTGACCCCTTTAGATAAAACCATCGATCTTATCTAATGATGTCAAAAATATATTTCCGACATCTCAGGACATATCATGCCACCCACGCACTTGCTCCGTAAAGCGTGCAACCACAATTTCTCTCTCAGAATAACTCTAGAATAAATTCCGGTAGTAATAGAAACTGTTTCTATTACTCTAGGACATCTAATGCCCTCAATATAAATTATCTCTGATATATAAAATATATTTATCACGCATAAACACCGTTCCAATGGTACTCCTTATTGATCCGAACTTACCGATAACCATCCCTAACTTAAGTGTGTTTCCCCTACAGGTTCGATAGTGTGTGGACATGAAAATAGAAATACTTTCCTATTGAATAATCAATAGCGGGGCCATGGATGCCCATATTGATCCCCACATACTATACGAATAAACTGCTGAAGCTGTTGGTTATTATACAATTCTCCCATTACTCACGATACCAAAATTATCAGAGACTATGGATTCCAGTATTGCCGCGAAACAATCTTTGGTTCACTATACCTTTGTCTATCTAATTAACCGGTAAGATTGCTTTTAATTGTTAATGTATTATGACATCCCACATGATGTATAATTAACATGCATTGTCTACAGAACTTACACTACTAGAAAACAGAGGAATAACGACAATGGACTAAAAAATTGGCCGTTAAAAGTGTTAGTAAGACTCCGTCGGGTGGAAATCACGTTGAGGAATAGTTTTAACAACAACCTAATTTCCCCGTCGCTAGCACAACTACAAGTGCGGTTGTTATCTCTGATCTATTCTGTTCCTATGCACTCTCATAACAAATCCCGTCTTTATCTTTCCTCCTTAAACTTCTCGCGCGCCCCACATGATTTTCTAACGACCACGATGTCAGCTCGAGAAAAAGAAATATATACGTCAACTTGTTAAGTCTAGGTCTTATAGAATACAATATGGAGTCTAAGTCAATAGATCCATGGCGGACTAGCGGCGTAACCACATCTCCGTTCTCCACCATTCTTCGTGAATTTTTCTTCAAGCGACATGGGCCGGACAGCACTTGCATGGCAGTGCTGGCGTGCGGCCGGTAAGTGCGGTGCATATCCGATGGCAGATTATGCAGGCTCCCGTCCCCTGGTAGCTGGATGGCTCTTAATTAGATCAGTCTAGTATTTCTTCCGTCTATAGGATGCGTCTAGAAATTCGGCGGCGCCGCACCATCTTCGATTTGCAGGTGAGCACAACTGCAGAATCCACAAATACCTTCCATATTTAAACAAGATTTGCCAATTATTTTTCCTTTACATTGTTCTTATACTAAGTCTGCATTTTTCTTTTCTTTTTTGAAAATTGAAGGACGAATGAAGAAACAAAGAGTCATGTTCCAGGAATTCTACCTTGTACTAGAGACTGTACCAAAGTAAAACCTACAGAATATATCACCCCGACAACCTCATGGTCAAAGTATACATTGTAATATAACCATGTTGTGATATGATACTAAGGAATAAGATGTCTTAATGGAATCTCTTATCATATCTACTACTAGGGTATACCCAGCCATATTGTTCTCTTCCGACAATATGCTATTCATTGATACTGACATAAACAATGTCCCTGACCAGGAAAAGATAGCCATCAAGCACCCAATGAATTAGTCGTAAAAGGCAACACTAGGGTTTGAATCTTTGTTCATGCTACTACACGTGAGCATGGGTTTTCCTCTCAACCTCATATTCAGGAGCCACGACAGTTATATGATGGCGTGAAATCACACACCCGTTGGGAGACCCCAAGAGGAAGGTGTGATGTAGTACATCAGCAAATTTCCCCTAGTTAAGGAACCAGAATGATCAATCCAGTAGGACTTCGAAGTCTCTCAGTCCGTTTCTTATGGCAACGACGTCAAAAATATAGCTTATGACGAGAGCCAAGCGTGGACTATGGACCTGCACACAAACACAAACTCTCTCTTGCTCCCAAATTTCCGACAAGGTTGTCCGTATAGAATGGTTTGAGAATATTAAATGAAAACGGAACAACAAGAAAGTGATGATGAAGAGCAAGTAAACAAGGTTGTAATCAATGAGGAAAATTGGACCGGGGGGGGGGGCATAGTTTCACTAGTGGTGTCTCTCCTAAAAAGAATAAATATGCCGGGTAAACAAATTACAACTGGGCAATTGACAAATCATGAACATATAACAATACTATTATGACGAGATATAGTTCACAGGTTCTAAAATTGTAGGCATTATGTCAAGATAAATAGACCGCCATCCGACATCATCTATTACTAAGAGTCCACCTTGAGACAACCATCCACCAAATCTCGCAGGTATTAAGTTGCAACAACGAAGTGATTGCTTGTGTGCAACAGAAAAATGCATTAAGAACGCTACATAATGTAAAAAATAATCCTCATCCATAGACAAGATCGCCGCAGTTTTCTCCCTAGTGGTAACAACACATCCTCCACCCGTCACGTTTCTGTCACTCGAGCACAGATGTAAATGAGGAATGAACCCACTATCTAGCATATAAACCCTTTCTTGGAGGTGCATACAACAACTTGGCCAAGAAAATCATACACACCGGAGAGCATTGCAAGACAAGATTAAAACTCTTTAAATATATAATTAAGCAACTTAATATGACATGAACAAAATAATTGTAATCTCATGGTCCATCGGATCCCAGAAAATACAACATGTAGCAATTATGTAAAAGCATTGTAAGCCGAGATCTAAACATGGAGGGGAACTCACAAGATCTAAACATGGTAGCACAAGGCGGAGAGAACACCATCTAGCTATTGCTATGGACCTGTAGTCCTAGGATAAACTACTCACACATCTGTCTGGAGGCAATCATGGCAAAGTAGAGGCCTCCGATGACGACCCCCCTATGTCCGGAGGCAATGATGGCGAAGTAGAGGATGAACTACTCACACATCTGTCCGAAAGGGTGCCAGAGCAAGAATCTAGAAGAACTAGATTGGAATTTTAAGGTGACATCGCCTCTGTATCTTTTTCGTGAAAAATTTCTCCGCCCCGACGTTTTTAGGGTTAAAGTGAACTTATAGGCGAAGAGGAGATGGGAGGCGGTGTCCAGGGCCACGAGGGGGCCACTAGGCGTGGCCTAGGGGGCTGCGCCTAGCACCCCAATGGTTCCCCTGGCTCTCCTCCGGCTCTCCTTTGAACTCCATCTTCGTTTTGGGTAAAAAACGATGTCCGTGAATTTTCAGGACTCTTGACGAATAATTTCTTCAGAAATTTTCTAAAACATAAAACAACTGAAAACAGAAACCGGCTCTGGGCATATTGTTAATAGGTTAGTCCATTAAATCATCCGGAAAACAAAGTAAAACATGTAGAGAACATGGAAGAACATAAAGAAAACAAGCATGGAGCATAAAAAATTATAGGTACGTTTGGGACGTATCAACATCCCTAAGCTCAACTCCCGCTCATACTCGAGGAGCTAAGTGATAACAAAGATAATTTTTGTGGTGACATGCAGCCAACACAAACTTGATCAATCATTATGTAAAAGCATTGTAAGCAGAGATCAAAGAACTTTAACAAAGGCATAATAACTGTTATCTGAACAATGAAAACTTCGCAACTATGTTGCACATGAAAAGTAGCACAAATAATTGACAATGAGCAACAATGCATTGGAAGTGATACTTTTGTTCGATCATAATGAAAGAGATGATAAAGTGGCATTCCGCTTTTCCTTCGTGGAGTAGCAAAACATAAATGCCAGGACACCTTCAAATTTCAAGTGTTGACTAGATACAAATAATTTTAGACAAGCGATACCATAATCATATTCCAATGAATAATAAATTTTGCGACTATGCACATTATACTTAGAATGACAACTGTGCTCTCTTAATTGGTCATAAAGTAAGAAGGCGAAGACTCATCCTATATCTAAAATAATGGCCCTTCGCAGAGGGAAGCAGAGATCAGTCATGTGCTAGAGCTTTCTATTTTATAAAACAGAGCATAACAAAAATATAATTTTTGAGATAGGTGTATGTCTATGTCAACAAATGCTACTAAATGTTTTATTATCTTTCATGTAAGATGTCTTCTAAGAGCGGATCCCATTGAGGGACAATGCCATATCCTATTATCCTTTGTTTACACAAGCTATCTTTGAACTGATTTCTCACGAACAAAGTGTGAGGAGATTAATTGTTATTGTTGTAATTTATCTTTTGTAGGCTGGGCACCTATTAGCCATCTCTTTTGTAGTATTATGGGCAAGAACATTATTAATTCAAGTCAAGAGGTCAAGCCATCCAACATGAAGAAATAATAAAGCATTTCAATACTTCCTCATGAACTAAAACAACAACACAAAACAAGGTTTAATAATTTTGAAAGTTTTATAGGTAGCTCACGAGCAATTTATTTGGAATAGCTATAAAATACCATGCATAGGTAGATATGGTATACACATTGGAATAAGTTTAGTTTATGAGAGTTGGATGCACGAGTAGCGCTCATACTTAGTACAAGTGAAGTCTAGCAAGAGACTGGGATCGACCAACTAAGAGAGCAATAACAACAATAATCATGCATAGCGAAAAAACATCATTGATCAAAGCATAAAGTGATATTATGAGTCTAAAGATAAAATATCATCAAGGCTAAAGGTTAATTTGTTTATAGTCATAACATGGTGTGAGCATGCGGCAAGTCGATCCGAATAAATCATCAAAGGAGAATACCACAATAATATGCTTCATTATGATAAAAAACAACACATGATTTAATTTCAATAGTACATTAAGCACTCTCAGTTATTTAAGACTAGTCATGATGCATTATAAATTACCAAGCACATAATTAAAATAACATCTAACATGACATGTCAAAGCTTAGTCCCAGTCTAAACAAGCTTCCTTTGCACCACTATAGGCATGAAATATTTTGCTCCCAACCAACACCAATCAACTTATTAGAAATAAATCTCTTAAAAAGTATTCAATAAAGACCAAAGAGCTAATAATATCTAAATAAAGAAAACTAACAAGCTCTAAACAAAATAAACAAGGAAAACAAGAGCGAAAAACAATAGTGGCAAAAATTGAATACTCACAAACCAATAAGGGCGAAAACTAGAGTGTTCTAAAAAAAATATAATGGAGTGTGTTTATCTCCAACAAAGAATGCTAGGGTCCAACCAATTATGACCAAGAAAGCAAAAAAATGAAAGAAAAATAAAATGATGCTCCAAGAATAACACATAGACTAGTGATTAAAAATTTCGCCATGCATGCTACGCAACCGCCAAGATCTATCTATAAAGATACAAGCGAATACTAATTCCAAGATCTAGTTCTTGAGATCGTGTACCATACACCATAGACACCAAAGATGTGTTGGTGACGATGTCGATGAAGCCTATAGAAGATCCTCATGCACAAGCTTGTGGGCGAGGATGTAGAGGCCTCTGGTGACAACCCCCCTCTCCGGTAGGGTGCCGTAGCATGACTCCATAAGCCCTATATTGGACTTTCAAGTCACTTACGCCTCTGTATCTTTTTCGTGGAAAATTTCTCCGCCCCCGACATTGTAGGGTTAAAGTGAATTTATAGGCGAAGAGGGCTCGGGAGGCGGTGACCAGAGCCACAAGGGGACCACCAGGCGCGACCTAAGAGGGACCGTGCCTAAACCCCCATGGTGGCCCCATGTCTCCCCTCTTGCTCTCCTTTGGACTCCGTATTTGTTCCAGGTAAAAAATGATCTCCATTAATTTTCAGGACTTTTGGCGAATATTTTCTTCCAACTTTTCTGAAACATAAAAGCAACATAAAACATAAACTGGCTCTCGACATCTTGTTAATTGGTTATTCCATGAAATCATCCAGAAAACAAAGCAAAACATGTAGAAAAAATGGAAGAACATAAAAGAAAACAAGCATGGAGCATAAAAACTACAGATACGTTTGGGACGTATCAGCAACCCCAAGCTTAACTCCTGCTCGTCCTCGAGTAGGTAGGTAATAACAAAGACAATTCGGAGGTGACATGAATCCAACATAAACTTGATTAATCATTATGTAAAAGCATTGTAAGCTGAGATCAAAGCACTTTAAGAAAAGGCATAATAAATGTTATTTAAACAATGAAAACTTCGCAACTATGTTGCACATGAAAAGTAGAAAAAATAATTTACCATGAGAAATAATTTATTGAAAGTGATACATTTGTTCGATCATGATTAAAAAAATGATAAAGTGGTATTCCACTTGTCCTTCGTGAAGCTTTTATAGCTCCTCTTCCATTGCCCTTTCTTTTTACAGAAAAAGCATTTAGACTTGTTCTGTGCAGAAAACTTGGGCTTATTCTGTGTCTTACCACCTTTGCCCTTTCCGTTCCTTTTCTTCTTGAATGGTGTAGTTTGGGAAACCATAAATACTTGATATTTCTCTCCTCCCACCAATCTCAGCAGTTTTCTGAAGTATTTATTCCCTAGAGGGAAACAATAAAGGTGTTTTATTATAATAACTCATATATATATATATATGTTCATAATATGTTTTATATCATGCTATAACCATTTTAAGAGGAAACAATAAAACAAGTGTGGTATATAAACAGACCATATCCCTAGTAGCCTCTATTTAGCTAGTCCATTGGGCAATAGATGATCAAGGTTTCCTGGTCCTAGAAATTTATGTCATTGACAATGGAGTCATGTCATTAGAGGTATGATGTGATGTACTATGTAATATCACATTGAGATATAATCACATAGTTAAACATTGTGATAACACAGAAAACATAGTACCTACACCTCTGACCATGAGATCATATTTAATTACTGTCTCCAAGGTTTCCTTGATTGCATCCACCGTCACAACGTAACTGGGTGATCATAAATGTGTATATCAGGTTTCCGAGGAGATACATAGAGGCGTATGGATCGAGAGCATGATTTGCCAATCCAGGTGATGGATAGATACGCTGGGCCCACTCGGTGATGTTGCATCAAGTAAAGCTTGAAAGCATGTTACTAGGTCATGGAGATGCAATATCACAGGAACGAGTAAATATGTTTATCGGTAACAAGCTGGAACTAGGTATGGAGATAACGAAGATCGAGTCTTGTACAAACTAGGTATCACATGGAAAATGGTGTGGGAACTTGAGTTTTAAGATTCACGTGACAAAGATAATCATGGATTGCACAGGGGCCATCATGGGTTTCCAAATCCCGCGGTTGGTCATTGATCGGAGAGGGTTCTCGATCATGTCTGGAGTGATTATAAACCGTAGGGTGTCACACTTAAGGATATTCGACGATAGATTTGATTTGGTACCAAAGAGAAATAAGAGAGAAAAGAGCCAAAATAATTCCGAATTTATCCGGTGGATATCGGAGGGCAACGAATGGTGAGAATAAGTTAAATAATATGTACGCATTATTAATTAGTGTAATTAATAATTACATATATTTTATTTAGTTTTTAAATCTATTTTCACTAAATGGGCCTTAGTGGCAAAAGAGCCCCATTAGGGGAAAAGATGGAAAGGAGAGAGAAGAGAGGACCTGGCCGCATGGGCCCTTTGGGGCCCATTAGGGGTGCGGATTCCCCTATTTGGCCGACCAACCATGTGGGTATTAGTCCCACATTTCTAAGCCAAGGGGATTGCCTCCCTTCCTCCTCCTTTGAATAGGGAGGCACCCCTCCTCCAAAAGACACCATTCTCTCTCTCTCCTCTCAACCGTGGTTCCGTATTTTGGAGCTGCGCATGAGTAGAGGTTCGCTCCACCATACGCACATCGTCGTGTCGTTGTCTCTTCGGTCCAAGTCTCCAACTTCCGCTGCTTTGCTGGACCGGAGTCCGGAAGTCGTCGTTTACATCGTACGTGCGTAAAACTACATGGTACACCCTCTTGTAGCACTAAGTCGCATATGATTCGATTACATGACCTTGAGGTTGGCTACGTTCGCCTTCCTTAGCAACACTTGTGTGGGAGCGTAATCCCCGCTATTGGTCTTCAAAGGTATGAACATCGATTCCCTCTGTTACATGATATATGCACAGTAATAGGTATTGCCTTTTTTGGTTATCGTTGGTAGGATTTCTTTTGTTATTCTGCTACGAAACCTTTCAGTGGTATCAGAGCCGATCTATGCTTAGATATAAAGTACAATTAGAACTCATGTTGATCGAGGGCATCAAACCTACAAACTGTTACCCTCTAGCGTGTACTTGTTCATACTGCAGTATTGTTTGATGAAGTGGACCGAAACGACTATACGCATACGCTTAAGCGAGACTGGTTCCACACTCGACACATGGCTTGTACCATGTATGTGTCTGGCGGGTGTATGTCTCTCTTACAATAGTTGATATGACATTTGTAATGGAGGGCCCCAAAAGAGGTTTAATAGAGATGATTGTTTGATCGGTGTTGTGGTTAAAGGTTCGTAAGTAGAAGCGGTTCTTTTGCGAAAACCCCTAAGCCACGTAAAAAATGCAAAAGATAAAGTAGAGGTGTCTAACTTTATTTTGCAGTGGCATGTAATGTGGTCATGGTAAGTTTATTACTAATTGTCGGCGTGGAGATGCGAAGACCATATCACATACATTATATTATGAATGTTTTTGTGTGCATCTTATATATTGTGTATATATATTATATATGGTATATATTATATATCCGACGGTAGCTATATAAGACGATCCCTCAATTAATTCCAGCATTAGTGTTCACCCTTTAGCATGCACCACCAAGAAAGTGTCACATCCCAATTTTGGAATACCTGATAGCACAGTTGTTTTGCTAATTGCTTCACAAATAAACTTTGGTTGTGTTTGTTTGAGTGCAACTAAACAAACTAATTATATATACTTACATGGCTAAGAAATGGAAAGCAAACTAAAAAAGATAGCAAAGGAGTAAACTAAAAATATTCAACATATTGTTCCAATGACCTTGGCAATATTTTATAAAGTAAATATTGATCAAAGAGTTTTCCCAAAACTATCTTATGAATCCCATACTTGTTGAATATTATTCCAAGGCCTAAATTAAGAAAGAGGAAACACTAAATAAATTTCCCTAAAAGATTATCAGGAAAAAGAGGCATTCTTAGATGCTTCACCAAAATCTTATCAAATGTTTTTCCAACCTTGCAAGCTTAAAAACAAAAGTATTGGATAGCATTGACTTGATATCCCTAGTCACATAAATATTTTGGCAAAGCATTGTTAAAGAAAAGCCAAGTGCCTTATTAAATTAAATTTCCAATATTTCCAGAAACAAGAAACTCAAACAAGTTACTATTGGAAACTTTCTTCAAATGATCTGAAATTAATACCATTGCTTCCTTATATCAAATAAGGAACACACACAAGAGGAGACCAAAAATTGAATCCATTAAAGTCTTGAAAACATGATTTTTCTCCACAGCAACATTTGGAATTTTGAACAAGTTTGTTCTGCAAAATTTTTCAAAATGCCATGAAATAAATACCACATGCTCTATATAATAAATAAGGATGAAAACCAAAAGGGCACAAGTTTTTGAATAAGTTAAGGTGCCAAAAACCCCTGTTTTCTTGGCAGCACCTTTTAGAATTTTGAACAAGTTTGTTCTATGAAGTAACTCAAAATGACTTGAATTTTATACCAAATAAGGAACACACCAAATAAGAAATGTGTGCCAAAAATTATAATTTTTGGAAGCTCCTAAGTAGTCTAAAAAATTCAATGTCCATTTATGTAAGAATTGAAATTTGAACAAATTTGAATTATCAAGCTTATCTAATTGAGCCAATTTTCACATATGTTGTGAACCTCAACTAATAAGAATTTTGGGCAAAAGGAATTTAAATTTTGACTTTGTTTTCCTTGTGAAAATAACATTTTTCAGAGAAGGAAAAGAGAGAAAAAGGATGTACTTGTAAATTGGCCAGGGACCTAAATGTAATCCGAGTCATCTTCCTCCTCTAGCTCTCTGTAGATGCAGTAACCCTAGCCATTGCTTCGAGCAGAAGGCTTCCTCGAGGATAAGAGGCCCCCCATGTGCTGTGTCTCCCACATGCCCCCTCTCTCCCCCCACTCGAGCTCTCCTCTCTCTGCTCAAGAAAAAGCCCAACCCGAAACCCTAGTCCATGCCCGCCGTCGATTAGGCCGTGGCTGAGCTCGCCGCCGGCCGCCGTGCAGCTCACCGTATCCGCCTCGACGTGTTGATCACTTGTGCTGAAGGAATCGTGGCGAATCGACTCGAGGAGGCCGCGCCGTACAACCTTCTTCCTCGAGCCCGGCGGACTCCGGTGAGACATCCCAGCGCCCTCGACCCTCCTCCGTCCTCACCGAGCCTTCCATCACATTCGTGGTGAGCAGGGAAATCTCCCCGACCCTTTTTCCCCTCCCTCTCCCCCTAGTTCGTCGCCGAGCCGTGGTCACTGTCCGGCCGCCGCGCGTTGCCGTCGCCGCCGCCCTCCGGTTGTTTCCCGGGAAGCGAGGCTACCCCTAGGTGGTTCCCCGCAACGAGAGAAATGCGTGGGTGCCTTCGATTTGTAAAATGGTAAACTGTATCGCCCGATTTTGGCTCGCCGGAGTTGTCCCGCCGGCGAGTGACATCGTCCTGGCGTCACGCTCGCGTCAGCCTCGCCCTTGACCCCGCGCAGCGCAGTCAAACCCGCGGGTGGGCCTCGTGCTTGCCTTGTGGCTGCCACCGTGTCCGCTGGCCCGCGAGTCAGCGACTAAGGCTAGATCCCGCCGCGGTGGAAGCAGATCTGGCCGGCCCAGATTTGGATCTGGCCCATCTGTGTGGTTTTTCCAATTTATTTTTACAGAAATTGTACCTGTTTGCTTTTGAGCCTAAAAGCTAACCTAAAAGATGAATTTGAACAAACTAAAATTCACAGATGTAAACAAACAAAATCTAAACCATCTCCAATTTGTAGATCTACGTTTGGTTGAATGGTTTAGAAATTAAAAATGGTTTGGCAACAGGTACCAGAAACACCAAAATGAGCACCATTTTAATTTCACAACTCAGAATGAGGTGTATCTAATTGCATTGGAAATCCCTTGAAATTACCTAACAGGATCAGTTAAACTTGCTTCCAAATTCCAAGTATTTTTGAAATGTCATGCAATTTGGTAAAACACCAGAGAGCACTTTGGTGATTTTTATAAAATTATTAAAAATGAATTTTGATGCAAACTCAACTAGATGGTCTTGTATATGTTTAGGGATATCCAAACCTATCTGGGTATAATTTGTAGAGCATCATATAAAATTTGGTGGACAGATCTTTAAATTGATTGTTTCTGCCATTTTGGCATTTTAGGTAATTAAATTGTGTGGATATATTTTTGTGTTGCAATATGTTTTATAGCATGTACAAGTTGTGTGAACTTGTTTTCTAAGATGTACTTAGCTATTCTAGCATGTTAGATTGTGTGGACTTGAGTTGAGAAGGAATATGATTTTTGTCATTAACATATGATTATTCTCTAGTTAATACTTGCATAGAATTTTGAGTGATGAAATTTTGTGCAAGCACTTGGATTGTTGATTGGATCCAGTACCATGTTGGTACTTATATTGTGTTGTTATCACCTCTGCTAGCTTGCATTTGAGTTGGTAGAAAAGCATGAGTAGCTTAGTCATCACTATGAGAATGTTATGGAAAAATTCCCTCATGTGTGGAATTTTTGGCATAACCATTTGTGGTTGTGTAGCCACATATTTTTGTGTTGTGTTCATAGGACCAGTAGCATTTTGATGATGCTCTTATGAGTGCTTTACCCCTAGATTTTTCACTTGTGTGAAAACAATAGCATGAGTAGCATTACCTTGCTTATTTTTGCATCCTAATATTTTCTACTAGTATGGTTAATGCACTAGATGCTAGTTTAGTCTTTTGTTAATTTTTAGCAAGTATGACCAGAGGCATTGTGACCTCTTAATGCTTTGTTATGCTAGTGGAACACCCACTGGTGTCATTGCATTTT
Organism: Alopecurus myosuroides; assembly: GCA_028641055.1. Classification (NCBI taxonomy): domain Eukaryota; kingdom Viridiplantae; phylum Streptophyta; class Magnoliopsida; order Poales; family Poaceae; genus Alopecurus; species Alopecurus myosuroides. Next base: position 169,046,424 of record CM054059.1, on the reverse strand, counting down.
TTGTGGAAACATTATTTCCCCCACACTACATGTGTTTCTTTTATATAGTTCTTTTACTAATGAGTGCCTAGTATTTTTGCTTTGGGAATTTTTGTGCTAAATGAAAATGGGTATGATTCTTTTTGTAAGTGGTTGTAATCATGTGTGGCTTGCTAGGAAAAATCCATCTTTGGAATGTTGTTTGATTCCTCTAGTAATGCCCCTTTTTATTACCACTAGTATGTAGGAGTTGCCCTGCAATTTGATGCATTGTTTTGTTAAATGGGATATTTTTGTTATAGCAATTATAGATGTTTTTCACTACTGTTTTTATGAAATGGACCCTCTGGTTGTATTTCAATTACTTGATTTAAATCATCCATTGATTCTTCATGTTTGAGTAGTACTAGTTTCCTTAGCAGTTTTTGTATTGAATTATTTTTCCTGCCAACTTGTGTTTGGTAGATATTTGTGTATCCTTGCATGAGGACATGTTTTCATTTTCCATTATGATAACATGGTTCCTTGTTTGCATTTTATTAATTTACTTTTTATGCTTGCTTGCATAGCAAAAACCTAGTAGAAGCATGTCTATAGGATTCCTCCTTTTTAGTCATTATTTCTATTGTTCTCACTATGAGAAATTGTGTGTTTTGTGATGAGTATATTTCCTTGTTAAACTTGTGTAGGCTCACTGATTTGTAAAAGTAACTTTTGCAAATCATGTGTCTTATTTATTCTTGGTGTGAATTTAGAATTAGTAGGATAGCTACCTTTTTCTTTTTGTGGTTTGGTTGACAGACCCATTGCCATGCTTATTTTTGTGCATGTTTTGTATACTTTTAGTAGTCTCACCTATGTGAAACTAGGTGTATTTTGGGTTTATTAATATCTTGGTATGAGAGTGGCACACCCACTGAATCCATGATATTGAGGTTGTGAGATATGTTCCTCCAACCTTAAGTTGTCTGATTAAATGGCATTTCTTCCAAGTAGGTTTGTTTGATTGTTTGTCTAAATTAATAATTGTGTGATTGGTTATTATTAGATTTCCTTGCTGTATGTATTGTTATGTATGGTTGCTTGCCTTGATTGGTTCTGAATGTGTGTCCTTTATTCTTTTTACGACGTTAGAAAACGAAGAGGAAGGAAGTGTCGTGAAGCTCTGTTTCAAGTTCCAGTCACTCCAACAACCAGGGACACAAGGAGATACCAGGCAAGCCATCCTGATGCTTGCTGATACAATACTTATCATTATCTATCATGCATGTTTTACCTCTGAAGTTTTACCAAAACTTGATTATCAAAACTATTTTTGATGTGGCTATTACTACTATACGAGTATATAGGTTACTATTATGCCAGTAGTTAAACTTGGTAATACCAAGCCCATAAGCCACCATATGGTATTTATTACCATAAAATATACTAGTCCCCAAGTGGACACCCTACAATTGTGATTCTACAAAACAAAGGCTTTACGGAAAAACCCGGAGAAAAGGCGGATCCTTGTTCTCCGGAGGAATTTGGAAGTGGTCATTTTTGAGAAAATGGTGTTTTTCAAAAATGACACATAACCTAGTCTTCGCCGGACAACCTTTACCGTACTGCCACCCTACCCCAACATGGGCACGGGGCTTAATGTAACATCCCTGTTTTGCTACAATAGGGTGGTGGTGTGTTTTTGACATCTCATACATGCATGAAAACATGGGTTAAAATTTTGCATTCGAATAACAAAATGATTTGACCAAAAACCACTTAAAGTTGTCACCCAAAATTTGTTTTTAAAAGAATTTCAAAATTGGAAAGCAAAGATATGGTGAGTTTGCATTTTTGACAAGCTTTCCAAATATTATTTTTGCTACTTTTTCTGTTTGCAAAAAGGCCCTCAAAATGATGTTTTATTTTCTGTTTTAAAAGAGAGAAGGACCTCTTGGTGTTTCTCCCAAGGTCCCAGGGGGTTTTCGAAAAAATTCCCTGTTTTATCGTCTTCCTCCTCCCGCCAGAAGGAGAGCCGCTCGCAGACGGCTCCGTGTGCCACCTCCTGCTTCTTCGCGTGGATAAGGAGCGTGAGGAGGCGTCCTCGACCCTCTTCCTCTCACCCGAGCCCTCCACTCTCCCTCGCAGCTCCCTCCCTCTGTGTATTTTCTCTCTGGAAACGGAACCCTAGTCGGGGCGGCCGCCGGCGAGCGTCGTGGCCTCGAGCTACCCCGTGGCCTACCGTTTGCCCCACGAGCTCCGCACGGCCGTCCTCTACATCCTCATGGAACCACGCTTGCCGGGAGCGTTTCAATCGACCGAATCGAGCGGGTCTTCCCCGTCTCCGGCCGAGCGCCGCCGCGGCCGATTCGCCGCCGTCCGTCCTCCTTCGACCTTCCCGACCACTTCCTCGGGTTCCTGGTGAGCTCATCTCCCCCCCAGCCCCCTCCTAGCTTGCTCCCGTGGCCGTATCCGCCGTATTCGCCGGAGCCCGACGCCGCTGTCGCCGTCTTGTGCATGGCGGCTTGCCGCCGGTGGCCCATTGGAGGTGGCGCCACCACCGTAAGGTAGAGCACGCCCGGGGCTTTCCAACAAGCCCAACTGCGCTCGGTTTCGTCTCCGGATTCGTCGCCGGCGACCACCTCTGCCTCCGGCCAGCCATCCGCTGACGTCATGCTGACGTCAGCGTGACCTCAGCCGTGGCCGAGCTGTCATGTTTAATGTTAAAACAATTTTCTAAAAGAAATGCTGACGTGGCCCCACCCTTTTTCTATTTAGAGAAATGCTTTAAAAATGGAATAATTAATATTTCCACTTCTGTAACTCAGAAAAATATGAAAAATACATGGTTTTGCTCAGAAAATTAATTCCAACCCAAATATGTAATTTTCATACATGTTTGACCAAGTTGAAAAATGAGTATTATTTAATGTTGTTTGATCATTTAAAAATAGAAAATTAAGTTTTTATTCATTAAAATTAGAAAATTAAAAGTTATATACCATTTTGCTCAAAATGACAAATGCAACCTATTCATGATGTTTTCAAACCCATTTGAGCAATAAAAATTGTACTCACTTTCATAACCGCCCGAAACCCCCTCCGGGGTCTATTTCGGGACTTTTTCAGTAAAAATGCATAACTAACATTCGAGCCCTAGCAAACCATCGAAAACATGTATAGGGCTTTATTTCATTGCATTAACTTGCTCATGCATACATATTGCGCATTGCATCGATGCCATGTGTTGATTGTTGTTTTTCTTGTTTCGGTGTTTGTTCCCCTCGGTAGAACGTGACTCCGAAGAGAAGGCCAGCAATCCAATGACGAATACTTTATCCTAACCGACAAGTCAAGCACTTATTCCTGAAGACTTTCTCTGGTTTTCTCGAAGCAAGGCAAGCATAACCTCTTATCTGCCCATATATGATTTCGAAAGACTTTTCATTCTCGTACAAATGCATTCGATTCCAATGTATCTTGAGTCAATAGATAGAGTTATCCTATTTATTTGCATAACCCAGATATCATGATTCAATGCTCCTAGCAGACATAGGATTGGTTTGTGTGTATCGCCAGAGCCTCAAATATGCCATGCTTAGTCATACATGTCTGTTGACCTCTGCTCCATCCGGTTGATGAATCAGAGCGGCGAATGAATCTGGTATGATAGTATGTTGTGGAAAGTTAAGATAACTTGGTTAACATGACTTAAAGGTGTGGATGACGAGACCACAGAGGGTCTGTGGTGGTTGTCTCGTTCATGCCCCTAGGAGCGAGTTCTCGTCTTCGAGCCAAGACTGAGCGTGCATCCACACGGGGCTTAGATTCCCCTCGGTCTCAACTTGCCTAGTTTGTTCCATGAGTTGCCTAGTTCGGGCTTTCCATTTGGATTTGCGGGGATGTTAAAAACGTTTGCAAAACTAGGACGTGGCGGTGTAACAGCCTGTGGCGAGACAGTAGTTGAAGCACCGCTCACAACGATAGAGACCCGGCAGGAGATGGCCACTCCCTATTAGCGGTCCATCTCTACTCGGAGCGACTCATGGAATAGGCGAAGTAAGGGAAAGGTCGTGGTCAACCACCCTCTGCCGGCACTTCCCGGACTAGTGCTAACCCGGTGGCACTAAGAGTCGGTTGATACGTGTGGTTAAAGTTGTACACCCCTGCAGGGTTAAATCTTTTCGAAAAGCCGTGTCCGCGGTTAAGGACGACTTGGTGACGGATTCTGTGACCATAGACAACTTAAACGGAATGATTAAAACTTGCCGATCACGAATGAAGGATGCCTCCTCGGAGATGCCGAGAGGGGTTACCTTGTAGAATGAGTTACCGGAACAACTTGAGGTGGTGATCTTTGAAGCACGAGGTGCTGATATGTTTTGGTGGATAAAAAAGATGATGATATCAGTAGTTGAGTAGATTTCTCATCTGTATTCAAAATACTCCATGAGACGTGCTACCCCTTCCTCAATTTGGAAAACAAAGATGGCTTTACGCAAAATAACCTTCATAACTCTTTCTAGAAGAAGCAGATATATAATAGGTTAACTAAGTCTTGTTGAGTACCTCCCGTACTCATGTTTGCTTCAACTTGGTTCAGGTGGAGTTCCTCGGTTCGGTGGTTTTTCAACGTGGACATCGACGAGTAGTTCGGGGTTCCCAGGTAGCAGCCTGGAATCTATGGGCTGGGACGTCGCCTTATGTTGCGGCCTCTTAGGCCTTTTTGGTTCTTGTTGATTAGCAACATAATTTGCCTTCCGTTGTCTGATGTAATGTTGGGTCGTGTGACCTCTGTTTGTAAGCTATACTCTAGTAACACCTGTTTATTAAAGCTTCATGTTTAGAGTACTGCTTTGATCGGTTGTTGGTTTCGAGCTCATTGTTATACAATTTTGGCTATGCCTGCATAGTTGTCGCAGTCGAGGGGTTGTGGAGCCGATGATCCATGTCCGAGCCCGCCTGTCGATGTGATCGGCCTGGGGCGAGGTAACCCCAGTAACCCTCGATTGCTGTTGCACTTTCTGGACACATAGCAGCTCTGTATAACTTTGGTCCCGTTCCTTCAGTTTCATCCGACTCGTGGACGCTTGGGTATGCATAATTGGTTATGACTAGCATGGATACAAGGAGTAGTAGACCGGGGATCCGGACTACGTGCCGATGAATCCGGTCTGCCTGCCGTTGTTTGTTGCGGCCGGGGCTGGTAACCCTGAAGCCCTTGTGAGTCCATGGCTAGGAGCACATAACAGTATGTATATCTCTGGGTCCGAGGTCTGACAAAAGTTGGTATCAGAGCAGGACTGCCTGTAGGAAAACCTTATTGCTTGGTCGATGTCGAGTCTAGTGATTGTGAAAACTATTTTGAAACTTCAAATGATTGTGAAAAACCTTCTTAGGATTCTTTTTACTTCTTATCTGGTATCGCTCTAACTCTGGGTCATCTTACCTGTTTTGATTTGAAAAGGTTTTTCTATCTCCTCTAGTAATTCAAAACTTAGGTGCCTTAGTTGGCAAGGACGTTGTTATCCAAGTTGACCTAGTTAAGAGTTTCTGGAGTCGTGTGTGTTCCGTGTTCCGTTATCTTTTAAACTGGGAGATTCCTTTCCTTCATAATCTCTCAGAGTTGTGTGGATTCCACATTCTTATATGTTTCAAAGTTCTAAATCGTGAACCTCGAGATCTGCTTTCCATCTCGAATGTATTCGTTATCTTCTGCCCAAACCCTTCCGGAGTTAAGTTGTCTTTTGAAAGATACTTCGTGATTGTTACTCATAGTGTCCTTTAAGGCACTAAGATAGTGGTTGTTCCTTTCCCAATGTTTTCAATCTTGGACTTGAACCGAAGGTCCCGGAATGTGCTGAACTGCGGTGAGTTGAGTCATGTGGTTTCATAACCATGTGATCCTCATGCCATCAGTACAGGATGCTGACCTTTAACTCAAGTTATGTTTCTTTGGATCCTGAAGAACCTGTTCTACCTCAGGATGGCTAGGTAGTTTCAACTCCAATAGCCGTAGGTTTTCCCTTGTAATCAAGAAGGGATCACAACAAGAGTGATCATCCAGAAATCCACATCTTCGTTTTTACTTCAGCTATACCGATCTTCTAGCATGGGTTTTACAAAAGAGTATCACTTGTGCACTCCCCATGGCCTCTGGATTTTCCGGAGCATGTTTCTACCTTCCAGTTGCTCTCAAATCTCCATCCGTTCTTCTGAAACCAAGTTGCATTTGTGTGTTGGATTGATCCAATGCATTTTCTCTTGTTTTCCGTCAAAACATCCCACCTTGGAATGTCAGGAGAAACAAACTCCAGTACCTCGTTCATCTCTAGGACCAGGTCAAAGTTTTCTAATCCGCAGATCAAAGAAGTTTCATCAACTTCCGATCTGTTCTACCTCTGAGTATCGCACTCCTTTATGTCAAGAGGTTGTCATGAGTTTCATGGCCTTAATTATGAAGTGATGCTCTTACACCTCTTCACTCACGCTCCCTCCAAGCTTGAATGCTTGAGAAGGATGGGTATGTTCATCGACATGTGTACTAGATATTCCTAGCAATCTTTATTTCTTTGAACATCTAAGAAAACATCTGTATCCTTCTTAGCACTTCTGGTCACTCAGCCTCTGTTAAAAGTTGACTGTGTTACCAAATCTGTTCATTCTGGTGCACATTCCTGGTCAAAGAGTTAGGTTCACACCAAATCTCTCAACACCATATCGGTTGCTTTGACAAGCAAGATTCCTGTTCGAACTTCAAGCCATACCGGTAGGTTGTGATATTCTGGTTGTCCTTCTAGAAGTATCACCAGGTGGTTACCTGACCGTGATGTCTAAACGAGGGGTAGTTTGAATCCCTCCTTTCTCCAAGAAACCTTGCTGGATACCCTGGACTAGTTGGTTGAGCTTAAACAACAACTTGGAGAGTTGAAAGACACCAACTCTTTCCAACTTGTTCCTTTGATAAGGGATGTCTACTTCCCATGATGTTGAAACAGGATAGTAGCTCCTCTGCGGAAATGCTATCACCCTACCTCTTGATTTGATTTGGGCTATCGTCAAATCGAGAAAGGATCCAAGGACTATCTTGATGGTGTTTCACTCATGGTGTTTTGTCGAGTACACCTTCATGTCCTCTAGTCTGACCAATACCTTGCCTCGTTCATGTATCATATAAATCCCTCTTCTTGGAGTAATTAGATAAGCGTGTTATCGAGCCCATTGATGACATTCCTATTTCTCCAAGTTGCAAGAGGTTCATGTTGAACAAATGGCAACAATGTTGGAAACTTTTGAGAACCATCTTTGTGTTATCACGAAGTTGTGTTCTAGATGTTCGAAGTGACTTTCTCGGGTTCGTGTGCTTATGGTGAAAGTTGTCGCCATGGGCCCGAGTATAGTTTTCTTGTTCCTTCAGAAATAATCCCAAGTTGGTCATGCATGTGTGGAGTATTATTGATATGGTGGGTTGTTACCACCATTTATTTGAAGAACTTTGCATCCACACCAAGCCACTGACCATTCGTGAAAGAGAAGAAGTCCAAGATCTTCGTGATCTTTGTTACCATCTTTCCAACAATGGTTCATATGTGTTTCGTTGTAAGTAAACCATGTAGGTGCAAGCGTCTTCCACAAGTTGCTAATACATGAGTTTTGCAATCTCTCCCATCTTCTCGAGCTTGACATCGTAGTCTATACCTTGAGAATCCAATAAATGTATCTCAGTTATAACCGGTGCAATTCCGCTGATCATACATACCGAGTCTCAGTTATCAACCCACTACCCAGAGCTGAATCTCAAGCAGCAACGATGGTTGGTGTTTCCTCAAGGATATTGACCTAGGTCTATTTGAAAATCCGGCATGGTTGATGTTGTGGTTGATACAATTAGCCGGAAGGCCTAATGTCATATCTCCTTAAATCCGTAAGAACAGCCACTCTCCATGAGAATTCTTGTGTAGCTTATTCTAACAAGTTTTCCTCACCGTTCTTCCTAAACAGAGTTCTACATTCACTTGTTGACCTATAGAAGGCTTGTCATGAGCCTGCTGTTGGTATCTGGAACACCAAGGATAACTTGGAAGTTGATGTCAAATATCTCTCTGTTGAACCTCCAAACCTTTGTTCTCGTGTAAACAAGTTCATCATGAGACCATCTCGTGGTGTTTTGTAACCGTTGTTGATCAGTTTCCTTTTTCAAGTTGTTGTACTTGAAGTTCTGTTTTCCTCACACATTGTGTGAATTTGTCCGTCACTTCAGCCATGGGATCCTAACTATGTGGTAAACGTATTGCTACGTCAAATCCACAATAGGAAAGAGATTCCCTATTCCTTCTAGTGTTTCAATCCTCGTTGGTTAACCAGCCCTATGGTGTGACAAAGAATTCCTCCCCAATTACGGTGTTCCATCATCCTTTGGTTACTCATCCTCCGTTGTGAAGTAACATCCTAATCTTTGAAAAGGTTTTCAGCAAAATTGGATGAACAAAAGTTCTGTTAGCTTCGTGTCCACCCCGAGAAGTGAACATGATCCTGTATCCAATTCTCTTTGACGTTTTCTCGTGTTCTCCCTCGTCTACGGATATCACTTTGTGGTATCCAATACCAAACTTTCCATCTTGGTTTTCTGTTTGAAGAAACCTCGATGTCATAAGTTGTTCAACCTCTCTTTTCCAAAAGGATTTAAAGTCTTGTGCAAAGCTCATATTCTAAATCCTTTCAAGAACCATCGTCCGTAAACTTGAAACCATCTTATTTTCACTCCGTTATCTTGATGTGTTTCATGCCTGTTAACTCAAAAGTTCTTTATGAACATTCTTGTCGCGAGTTATCCATGAGATACTCGATCTTCGTGAAGATAAATTCTAAGAGTTTTCCCTCTCACCTAAGGTGTAGCTGCTGGATATCTTCGCAAGTACTACGAAACAACCTCTTCGAGAAGAGAACCGTAAGGTTCGAGAAGATCGTTCAAAACCGGTGTTCTTCTTTCTTTTCCTTCGGGAATCTCGGGACGAGATTCTTGTAAGGGGGGTAGATTTGTAACATCCCTGTTTTGCTACAATAGGGTGGTGGTGTGTTTTTGACATCTCATACATGCATGAAAACATGGGTTAAAATTTTGCATTCGAATAACAAAATGATTTGACCAAAAACCACTTAAAGTGGTCACCCAAAATTTGTTTTTAAAAGAATTTCAAAATTGGAAAGCAAAGATATGGTGAGTTTGCATTTTTGACAAGCTTTCCAAATATTATTTTTGCTACTTTTTCTGTTTGCAAAAAGGCCCTCAAAATGATGTTTTATGTTCTGTTTTAAAAGAGAGAAGGACCTCTTGGTGTTTCTCCCAAGGTCCCAGGGGGTTTTCGCAAAAATTCCCTGTTTTATCGTCTTCCTCCTCCCGCCAGAAGGAGAGCCGCTCGCCGACGGCTCCGTGTGCTACCTCCTGCTTCTTCGCGTGGATAAGGAGCGTGAGGAGGCGTCCTCGACCCTCTTCCTCTCACCCGAGCCCTCCACTCTCCCTCGCAGCTCCCTCCCTCTGTGTATTTTCTCTCTGGAAACGGAACCCTAGTCGGGGCGGCCGCCGGCGAGCGTCGTGGCCTCGAGCTACCCCGTGGCCTACCGTTTGCCCCACGAGCTCCGCACGGCCGTCCTCTACATCCTCATGGAACCACGCTTGCCGGGAGCGTTTCAATCGACCGAATCGAGCGGGTCTTCCCCGTCTCCGGCCGAGCGCCGCCGCGGCCGATTCGCCGCCGTCCATCCTCCTTCGACCTTCCCGATCGCTTCCTCGGGTTCCTGGTGAGCTCATCTTCCCCCTAGCCCCCTCCTAGCTTGCTCCCGTGGCCGTATCCGCCGTATTCGCCGGAGCCCAACGCCGCTGTCACCGTCTTGTGCATGGCGGCTTGCCGCCGGTGGCCCATTGGAGGTGGCGCCACCACCGTAAGGTAGAGCACGCCCGGGGCTTTCCAACAAGCCCAACTGCGCTCGGTTTCGTCTCCGGATTCGTCGCCGGCGACCACTTCTGCCTCCGGCCAGCCATCCGCTGACGTCATGCTGACGTCAGCGTGACCTCAGCCGTGGCCCAGCTGTCATGTTTAATGTTAAAACAATTTTCTAAAAGAAATGCTGACGTGGCCCCACCCTTTTTCTATTTAGAGAAATGCTTTAAAAATGGAATAATTAATATTTCCACTTCTGTAACTTAGAAAAATATGAAAAATACATGGTTTTGCTCAGAAAATTAATTCCAACCCAAATATGTAATTTTCATACATGTTTGACCAAGTTGAAAAATGATTATTTAATGTTGTTTGATCATTTAAAAATAGAAAATTAAGTTTTTATTCATTAAAATTAGAAAATTAAAAGTTATATACCATTTTGATCAAAATGACAAATGCAACCTATTCATGATGTTTTCAAACCCATTTGAGCAATAAAAATTGTACTCACTTTCATAACCGCCCGAAACCCCCTCCAGGGTCTATTTCGGGACTTTTTCAGTAAAAATGCATAACTAACATTCGAGCCCTAGAAAACCATCGAACATGTATAGGGCTTTATTTCATTGCATTAATTTGCTCATGCATACATATTGCGCATTGCATCGATGCCATGTGTTGATTGTTGTTTTTCTTGTTTTGGTGTTTGTTCCCCTCGGTAGAACGTGACTCCGAAGAGAAGGCCAGCAATCCAATGACGAATACTTTATCCTAACCGACAAGTCAAGCACTTATTCCTGAAGACTTTCTCTGGTTTTCTTGAAGCAAGGCAAGCATAACCTCTTATCTGCCCATATATGATTTCGAAAGACTTTTCATTCTCGTACAAATGCATTCGATTCCAATGTATCTTGAGTCAATAGATAGAGTTATCCTGTTTATTTGCATAACCCAGATATCATGATTCAATGCTCCTAGCAGACATAGGATTGGTTTGTGTGTATCGCCAGAGCCTCAAATATGCCATGCTTAGTCATACATGTCTGTTGACCTCTGCTCCATCCGGTTGATGAATCAGAGCGGCGAATGAATCTGGTATGATAGTATGTTGTGGAAAGTTAAGATAACTTGGTTAACATGACTTAAAGGTGTGGATGACGAGACCACAGAGGGTCTGTGGTGGTTGTCTCGTTCATGCCCCTAGGAGCGAGTTCTCGTCTTCGAGCCAAGACTGAGCGTGCATCCACACGGGGCTTAGATTCCCCTCGGTCTCAACTTGCCTAGTTTGTTCCATGAGTTGCCTAGTTCGGGCTTTCCATTTGGATTTGCGGGGATGTTAAAAACATTTACAAAACTAGGACGTGGCGGTGTAACAGCCTGTGGCGAGACAGTAGTTGAAGCACCGCTCACAACGATAGAGACCCGGCAGGAGATGGCCACTCCCTATTGGCGGTCCATCTCTACTCGGAGTGACTCATGGAATAGGCGAAGTAAGGGAAAGGTCGTGGTCAACCACCCTCTGCCGGCACTTCCCGGACTAGTGCTAACCCGGTGGCACTAAGAGTCGGTTGATACGTGTGGTTAAAGTTGTACACCCCTGCAGGGTTAAATCTTTTCGAAAAGCCATGTCCGCGGTTAAGGACGACTTGGTGACGGATTCTGTGACCATAGACAACTTAAACGGAATGATTAAAACTTGCCGATCACGAATGAAGGATGCCTCCTCGGAGATGCCGAGAGGGGTTACCTTGTAGAATGAGTTACCGGAACAACTTGAGGTGGTGATCTTTGAAGCACGAGGTGCTGATATGTTTTGGTGGATTAAAAATATGATGATATCAGTAGTTGAGTAGATTTCTCATCTGTATTCAAAATACTCCATGAGACGTGCTACCCCTTCCTCAATTTGGAAAACAAAGATGGCTTTACGCAAAATAACCTTCATAACTCTTTCTAGAAGAAGCAGATATATAATAGGTTAACTAAGTCTTGTTGAGTACCTCCCGTACTCATGTTTGCTTCAACTTGGTTCAGGTGGAGTTCCTCGGTTCGGTGGTTTTTCAACGTGGACATCGACGAGTAGTTTGGGGTTCCCAGGTAGCAGCCTGGAATCTATGGGCTGGGACGTCGCCTTATGTTGCGGCCTCTTAGGCCTTTTTGGTTCTTGTTGATTAGCAACATAATTTGCCTTCCGTTGTCTGATGTAATGTTGGGTCGTGTGACCTCTGTTTGTAAGCTATACTCTAGTAACACCTGTTTATTAAAGCTTCATGTTTAGAGTACTGCTTTGATCGGTTGTTGGTTTCGAGCTCATTGTTATACAGTTTTGGCTATGCCTGCATAGTTGTCGCAGTCGAGGGGTTGTGGAGCCGATGATCCATGTCCGAGCCCGCCTGTCGATGTGATCAGCCTGGGGCGAGGTAACCCCAGTAACCCTCGATTGTTGTTGCACTTTCTGGACACATAGCAGCTCTGTATAACTTTGGTCCCGTTCCTTCAGTTTCATCCGACTCGTGGACGCTTGGGTATGCATAATTGGTTATGACTAGCATGGATACAAGGAGTAGTAGACCGGGGATCCGGACTACGTGCCGATGAATCCGGTCTGCCTGCCGTTGTTTGTTACGGCCGGGGCTGGTAACCCTGAAGCCCTTGTGAGTCCATGGCTAGGAGCACATAACAGTATGTATATCTCTAGGTCCGGGGTCTGACACTTAACTGGAAGTTTGTCCTTGTTAGTGTGTGTTCTATCTCAAACGCTATAAGGGACGGAATCCCTCGAACCGATTGTTGTCAAGAGTTGAGACATAAAAAGTGTGGGATTGAGTTTCCCTCCGGTCGCATCAGTTGAGGCATCCTGGCTGGCAGGGATTAGCTCGGTGCCGGGGGTGACCGGTAAAACTCAACTGAGAGATAGAAACATTCTAGCTTGAACATAGTGGATGGTTATGATCAGATACCTGATGTTTACATAGTGTTGTTACAGTCCGTGGTTGTTCACGGTAGGTGTACTGGATCTGGTGGATGAGTACACCTCTGCAGAGTACAACTTTTTTGAAGAAGCCACGTCCTCGGATATGGATAGTTGAATGGCCATGTAGCTAGCATTGTGTCAATGTTTTCAAAAGAGGAAGTTTTTGAAAAGGAATTTTGAAGGGAAGTGTTGAACTTGTGAAGTTCGAAAAGGAATGCAAACGTATACCGTGGAGGTATCGTCGATGATGAAAAGCCAGATGTCTTTATACAAAACAATTTTTTTTGCAAAGAAAACCTTTTCTACTCTAAGCAAGAATTCTGGAAACTGATTCCAAGAAGTTTTGCAAAGAGAAAATATTCTTTAACAAAGTTTTACAAAACCTCTTGTACATGTGATATCTAGAAGAGAAATAAAACTATATTATTTTTCTTCTGAAGTATCTTCTTCAACAAAGATACAGATAAACTTGACTGCAACTGTGGTGTCATCATATATGAACACCATTGATAGTGAACCCTATTTATAGCCTACCTATTCCACCATATAAGCATATTTGCATGTTGGTAAGTGACATGATGGATGTCTTGCTGAGTACATTCAAATGTACTCATTATGGTTTCGCCCCTGGTATCTACTTGCCAGACTTTGAGAAGGATCCTCCGAAGGAGATCTATGAAGAGAAGTACGGAGTTGACGGCTTTGCGAACTAGGATCGTCTCCGGGTCAGCAGCCTGTAGGTTAAGGCGTGACTTGGGCTCAACTACGTTGTGTTTTAATTGTCTTCCGCTGTGTTTGTTAAGTTGCCTGCCCTATGTGGCAGTTGTGTTAAACTTGATCATGTGATCTTTTATGTAATACCTTTATGTATTCGTGTAATGGATGATGTATTTCTGTGTGCCAACTTTGTATGTTGTTCACGACTGATCTTTCTGGGATCGTGAATGTATGCATACGGAGGGTTTCAGACTGCCGGTCTGGGGGCCTTACAGAGTTGGTATCAGAGCTATCCTGACCTTAGGAGACTTTAGTTAGCATGGACGTCAGATAGGAAAGAAAAGTATTTTTGAGTAAAAACCTATTTACTATCTACATTATTTTTATCTAAGGGAATTTTAGTATATTTTCCCTCCTTATTATCTTTTCAAAAGATTCTAAATGCATATCAAGGGCGTCCTTGAACAGTGGTTCGAAGGGCGGGCCTTACAGAGTTGGTATCTCTCTCGGTTAAGAGTTTATTTCTTACTTGTTTGCAACTGCTCCGCTCTGTTTTTGAAACATCTCTCGTATTTGAAGTTTTCTGTCCAGAAAATAGTTGGGGTTTCAAAAACAAATTGTTGCATAGTCCTTTAAAAGTTTTATCAAAACTTTACTTCTATTATCTTGTTTCCATCCAAAAACTTGTATACTTGCCGATGTCCCGAGAAGACCAAAATAATTGCCTAGCTCTACAGTGATGATGGTCAGAAGTAGATATAGTTCTTTAGCCACTTCTAGGATTTTGGATCAGTCTAGTTTGGAGTAATTTAGCGATGACCCCATGAGTCGCCTTCCCCGACGTAGCTCCAATGGATCCTTGCTTGTGTGTTATGGCTTGCTTATGTGTGTCCGTAGGACTTTGTGCTATTGTGTGGTGTAGGATTTGGTTCATCTAGGCTTCTTTATGTTTGTGGGGTGCTCAAAATTTGCAAATTTGCGATTGCCCCGCTCTTGTTTTTGAATCGCCTCTTGTTACGTTTTTGCAAGCAAAAATGTTTGTATAGTATTCAAAAATTAGAATTTGTTGCTTAGACTTATACTTGTTTTCGCTTCATAATGCGACCCGTCGTGAACCACCACCATCTCCCCCACCATCCATGAAAGCACCATTGGGCCTAAATAGAGGACCATCAAGCCACACGAGCTGATAGCGTTGCTACCAGTGATGCACTCCAACGGATAAAGCTCCAACTATGACATCCTTCAAAGAAAAAAAAGGCGTAAAGAAACCAACCACTACTGACCAACACCTATGTGTTTGTATGTTTGCAAAGGAAGTCTTCACATGCCATGATGCGCAACCCCCTCAAAAGCCAATCCGAAGAGCACGATTCAATATTCGACGTACGATGACGCTAGTCGTATCTTGTCGGACAAACATGATTAAGTAGAAAGCTAACAAGACTAGCATGCTTTGCCTAATCTTAGGTTGACACCTAACCAAAGCATGCGAACTACTGGCAACTCTTTCTAAACCAAGGAATTAAGTGACTTAAGACACCTTTTAATCTAGCTGGTAAAAAGGAGAAGTCACGAGAAAATAAGATGATGACCTATTCGTTTACTAGTCAATAGGATACCGGGTGTATCTACTTTGGAAACCAAATCTTAGTAAGATGTTGTAGGTACTATGAAATTAGGGGTTTAGAAATTAAGTGAACGATGGAATGGATATGATAGATCTAGAAAACAGCAGTTTTCCTGTGTTTGTTTCTTTGTGTGCTCTTGATTGAAATGAATTGGTGTTTTATTCAATCTTGCTTCCTAACTTATATGGAGTTGTTAGGACTTGTTATTATGTTGTTTTCTTACAATAAATCTACCCTAGAAAGTGTGTGCATGATTGGAAACTCGAATAAAAATGAAATAGCATTTGTTACCTTCTAGTTTATTATTTGGAAGTATTGTGAGAACTAGATCTGTGTATACTTTCTTAGTAGATTTTGTGCTATGTTTTCCTTAAGTCCAGTACCATTTAGGTACTGTTATTTTGATGCTTGTACCTATGTTAGCTTGCATGTCTCTTAATAGTAAAGCATATGTAAGCATTGCTATCAATATGCACTAGTATTGCTTCACTAGATTAAATAGCCTTATATTTTTATCTTGTATGCAAAGTTTTTCATGAGTAACCAGAGGCTTAGTACCTATTTTCCTTGGTATTAGTAGGCCATAGCCCACTGGTCCCATTGAATTTTGGCTTGAGGATGAAAATCCCCAACCATACACATGTGTGAAAATAGCATGTTTCACTATGTGATTGTTTTCTATTTTTTTTCCACCATGGAAAATATAATTGTTTCTTTTCACTTATGCAAGTGAGAAGTTTATCTCTTATTAGTAAAGACTAGTATGTTTAGGTGTGATCCTTTTGTTAGCATAATATTCCTTAGGGGTATCATGTTAAGAAATGTTTCACTATCGTGTGCTAAAATTAAGTTGTTCGCAAATAAAATAAATTCCTCTTGATTGGTAGATTGTTTGTGAATAATTTTAAATTGAGTGTATGGATTTTTGAAAAGTTTTAGATAACTTTTCATTAATTGCATAGCTACTGGTTGTGTGAGTTATACCTTGCTTGTTTGCTAGTAATTGGTTAAAGAAAACATAAATTGCTAGAAGAAATTTCTGCATGCTTAATGGTTGATTCATAAAATTACTCTGGTGCTTGTGCTTACTAACATGAGTAGGATTGGTGTACTGTTATTAGGTACACTTATATTCATGTCTTCCTTGTTTAGATTTAAACATCATGATAGCATTGTTTGCTTCTCTAGGGTGAAGCTAGTTTCACCACTAGAAAATGGTGATTTTTGCTCTAGTATTACCCTCTTTTTATTTTATGAGTATATGTGTTGATATAGCATGTTTAGGAAGTTATTACTTCTGTTATCATGCCATGAATTATTTAGTTGCATGTTCTATGGTTATAGGATATGATTATCTCTTATAGCATGCTGGTGTAGATTTTTCATACTGGTGTGTTATTTGTGCAGTCCTGTTTTTTTTATGACTGTGTAATAGGAGTTTTATCTTGTGTGAAGATAGTGTTTTAGAGTATCGTTATGATTGGATTCATTGGTTTTTATCTACTGGTTGTTTGCTAATTGTTCATGATTGATGGATTCCAAAACATATAATAAACAATAACCTAGTGAATAAATAGTCTATTCATCTGTGGTGTTGTTTGCTTGCTTACTAGATTTTGTTTAAATGTTTTACCTTAGCATGAGTTTATACTTGTGTTATGATTGTGCTTAAGAGTATCTTATGAAACTAACACATCCAACTAAAATCATGAACATATTAAGTGATAGTTGCTTGTGGGGAGTAACACCCACTGCCGTGAGTATTTGTTCTGTCTGTTTGTTTTACCTTAGCAACCTAACCTTTGCACCCACAAACTATATTTTTAGCTTCCTATATACCTTGTTATGAGAGTGGTACACCACTCCATATGTGGTATGTAATATGTGGGATATAGCTAGGAACTCATGTAATAATTGACGGTACGTTTCCAGGTAGTACCCCGCCTCCCAAGAAAAGTCAAAGGGGGGAAGCACCTGCACTCCAACACTAACATTGTGTTTGTTGGCCCTCTCTTAGTCCTCGCTTGCGAATCTCGGGGACGAGATTCTTTTTAAGGGGGGAAGACCTGTCACATCCCAATTTTGGAATACCTGATAACACAGTTGTTTTGCTAATTGCTTCACAAATAAACTTTGGTTGTGTTTGTTTGAGTGCAACTAAACAAACTAATTATATATACTTACATGGCTAATAAATGGAAAGCAAACTTAAAAAGATAGCAAAGGAGTAAACTAAAAATATTCAACATATTGTTCCAATGACCTTGGCAATATTTTATAAAGTAAATATTGATCAAAGAGTTTTCCCAAAACTATCTTATGAATCCCATACTTGTTGAATATTATTCCAAGGCCTAAATTAACAAAGAGGAAACACTAAATAAATTTCCCTAAAAGATTATCAGGAAAAAGAGGCATTCTTAGATGCTTCACCAAAATCTTATCAAATGTTTTTCCAACCTTGCAAGCTTAAAAACAAAAGTATTGGATAGCATTGACTTGCTATCCCTAGTCACATAAATATTTTGGCAAAGCATTGTTAAAGAAAAGCCAAGTGCCTTATTAAATTAAATTTCCAATATTTCCAGAAACAAGAAACTCAAACAAGTTACTATTGGAAACTTTCTTCAAATGATCTGAAATTAATACCATTGCTTCCTTATATCAAATAAGGAACACACACAAGAGGATACCAAAAATTGAATCCATTAAAGTCTTGAAAACATGATTTTTATCCACAGCAACATTTGGAATTTTGAACAAGTTTGTTCTGCAAACTTTTTCAAAATGCCATGAAATAAATACCACATGCTCTATATCATAATAAGGATGAAAACCAAAAGGGCACAAGTTTTTGAATAAGTTAAGTTGCCAAAAACCCCTGTTTTCTTGGCAAAACCTTTTAGAAATTTGAACAAGTTTGTTCTATGAAGTAACTCAAAATGACTTGAATTTTCTACCACATAAGGAACACACCAAATAAGGAATGTGTGCCAAAAATTATCATTTTTGGAAGCTCCTAAGTAGTCTAAAAAATTCAATGTCCATTTATGTAAGAATTGAAATTTGAACAACTTTGAATTATCAAGTTTATCTAATTGAGCCAATTTTCACATCTGTTGTGAACCTCAACTAATAAGAATTTTGGGAAAAAGTAATTTAAATTTTGACTTTGTTTTCCTTGTGAAAATAACATTTTTCAGAGAAGGAAAAGAGAGAAAAGGATGTACTTGTAAATTGGCCAGGGACCTAAATGTAATCCGAGTCATCTTCCTCCTCTAGCTCTCTGTAGATGCAGTAACCCTAGCCATTGCTTCGAGCAGAAGGCTTCCTCGAGGATAAGAGGCCCCCCCATGTGCTGTGTCTCCCACATGCCCCCTCTCTCCCCCCACTCGAGCTCTCCTCTCTCTGCTCAAGAAAAAGCCCAACCCGAAACCCTAGTCCATGCCCGCCGTCGATTAGGCCGTGGCTGAGCTCGCCGCCGGCCGCCGTGCAGCTCACCGTATCCGCCTCGACGTGTTGATCACTTGTGCTGAAGGAATCGTGGCGAATCGACTCGAGGAGGCCGCGCCGTCCAACCTTCTTCCTCGAGCCCGGCGGACTCCGGCGAGACATCCCCGCGCCCTCGACCCTCCTCCGTCCTCACCGAGCCTTCCATCACGTTCGTGGTGAGCAGGGGAATCTCCCCGACCCTTTTTCCCCTCCCTCTCCCCCTAGTTCGTCGCCGAGCCGTGGTCACTGTCCGGCCGCCGCGCGTTGCCGTCGCCGCCGCCCTCCGGTTGTTTCCCGGGAAGCGAGGCTACCCCTAGGTGGTTCCCCGCAACGAGAGAAATGCGTGGGTGCCTTCGATTTGTAAAATGGTAAACTGTATCGCCCGATTTTGGCTCGCCGGAGTTGTCCCGCCGGCGAGTGACATCGTCCTGGCGTCACGCTCGCGTCAGCCTCGCCCTTGACCCCGCGCAGCGCAGTCAAACCCGCGGGTGGGCCTCGTGCTTGCCGCGTGGCTGCCACAGTGTCCACTGGCCCGTGAGTCAGCGACTAAGGCTAGATCCCGCCGCGGTGGAAGCAGATCTGGCCGGCCCAGATTTGGATCTGGCCCATCTGTGTGGTTTTTCCAATTTATTTTTACAGAAATTGTACCTGTTTGCTTTTGAGCCTAAAAGCTAACCTAAAAGATTAATTTGAACAAACTAAAATTCACAGATGTAAACAAACAAAATCTAAACCATCTCCAATTTGTAGATCTACGTTTGGATGAATGGTTTAGAAATTAAAAATGGTTTGGCAACAGGTACCAGAAACACCAAAATGAGCACCATTTTAATTTCACAACTCAGAATTAGGTGTATCCAATTGCATTCGAAAGCCCATGAAATTACCTAACAGGATCAATTAACCTTGCTTCCAAATTCCAAGTATTTTTGAAATGTCATGCAATTTGGTAAAACACCAGAGAGCACTTTGGTGATTTTTATAAAATTATTAAAAATGAATTTTGATGCAAACTCAACTGGATGGTCTTGTATATGTTTAGGGATATCCAAACCTATCTGGGTATAATTTTTAGAGCATCATAGAAAATTTGGTGGACAGATCTTTAAATTGCTTGTTTCTGCCATTTTGGCATTTTAGGTAATTAAATTGTGTGGATATATTTTTGTGTTGCAATATGTTTTCTAGCATGTACAAGTTGTGTGAACTTGTTTTCTAAGATGTACTTAGCTATTCTAGCATGTTAGATTGTGTGGACTTGAGTTGAGAAGGAATATGATTTTTGTCATTAACATATGATTATTCTCTAGTTAATACTTGCATAGAATTTTGAGTGATGAAATTATGTGCAAGCACTTGGATTGTTGATTGGATCCAGTACCATGTTGGTACTTATATTGTGTTGTTATCACCTCTGCTAGCTTGCATTTGAGTTGGTATAAAAGCATGAGTAGCTTAGTCATCACTATGAGAATGTTATGGAAAAATTCCCTCATGTGTGGAATTTTTGGCATAACCATTTGTGGTTGTGTAGCCACATATTTTTGTGTTGTGTTCATAGGAACAGTAGCATTTTGATGATGCTCTTATGAGTGCTTGACCCCTAGATTTTTCACTTGTGTGAAAACAATAGCATGAGTAGCATTACCTTGCTTATTTTTGCATCCTAATATTTTCTACTAGTATGGTTAATGCACTAGATGCTAGTTTAGTCTTTTGTTAATTTTTAGCAAGTATGACAAGAGGCATTGTGACATCTTAATGCTTTGTTATGCTAGTGGAACACCCACTGGTGTCATTGCATTTTTGGTGGAAACATTATTTCCCCCACACTAGATGTGTTTCTTTTATATAGTTCTTTTACTAATGAGTGCCTAGTATTTTTGCTTTGGGAATTTTTGTGCTAAATGAAAATGGGTATGCTTCTTTTTGTAAGTGGTTGTAATCATGTGTGGCTTTCTAGGAAAAATCCATCTTTGGAATGTTGTTTGATTCCTCTAGTAATGCCCCTTTTTATTACCACTAGTATGTAGGAGTTGCCCTGCAATTTGATGCATTGTTTTGTTAAATGGGATATTTTGTTATAGCAATTATAGATGTTTTTCACTACTGTTTTTATGACATGGAACCTCTGGTTGTATTTCAGTTACTTGATTGAAATCATCCATTGATTCTTCATGTTTGAGTAGTACTAGTTTCCTTAGCAGTTTTTGTATTGAATTATTTTTCCTGCCAACTTGTGTTTGGTAGATATTTGTGTATCCTTGCATGAGGACATGTTTTCATTTTCCATTATGATAACATGGTTCCTTGTTTTCATTTTATTACTTTACTTGTTATGCTTGCTTTCATAGCAAAAACCTAGTAGAAGCATGTCTATAGGATTCCTCCTTTTTAGTCATTATTTCTATTGTTCTCACTATGAGAAATTGTGTGTTTTGTGATGAGTATATTTCCTTGTTACACTTGTGTAGGCTCACTGATTTGTAAAAGTAACTTTTGCAAATCATGTGTCTTATTTATTCTTGGTGTGAATTTAGACTTAGTAGGATAGCTACCTTTTTCTTTTTGTGGTTTGGTTGACAGACCCATTGCCATGCTTATTTTTGTGCATGTTTTGTATACTTTTAGTAGTCTCACCTATGTGAAACTAGGTGTATTTTGGGTTTATTAATATCTTGGTATGAGAGTGGCACACCCACTGAATCCATGATATTGAGGTTGTGAGATATGTTCCTCCAACCTTAAGTTGTCTGATTAAATGGCATTTCTGCCAAGTAGGTTTGTTTGATTGTTTGCCTAAATTAATAATTGTGTGATTGGTTATTATTAGATTTCCTTGCTGTATGTATTTTTATGTATGGTTGCTTGCCTTGATTGGTTCTGAATGTGTGTCCTTTATTCTTTTTACGACGTTAGAAAACGAAGAGGAAGGAAGTGTCGTGAAGCTCTGTTTCAAGTTCCAGTCACTCCAACAACCAGGGACACAAGGAGATACCAGGCAAGCCATCCTGATGCTTGCTGATACAATACTTATCATTATCTATCATGCATGTTTTACCTCTGAAGTTTTACCAAAACTTGATTATCAAAACTATTTTTGATGTGGCTATTACTACTATACGAGTATATAGGTTACTATTATGCCAGTAGTTAAACTTGGTAATACCAAGCCCATAAGCCACCATATGGTATTTATTACCATAAAATATACTAGTCCCCAAGTGGACACCCTACAATTGTGATTCTACAAAACAAAGGCTTTACGGAAAAACCCAGAGAAAAGGTAGATCCTTGTTCTCCGGAGGAATGTGGAAGTGGTCATTTTTGAGAAAATGGTGTTTTTCAAAAATGACACATAACCTAGTCTTCGCCGGACAACCTTTACCGTACTGCCACCCTACCCCAACATGGGCACGGGGCTTAACTGGAAGTTTGTCCTTGTTGGTGTGTGTTCTATCTCAAACGCTATAAGGGACGGAATCCCTCGAACCGATTGTTGTCAAGAGTTGAGACATAAAAAGTGTGGGATTGAGTTTCCCTCCGGTCGCATCAGTTGAGGCATCCTGGCTGGCAGGGATTAGATCGGTGCCGGGGGTGACCGGTAAAACTCAACTGAGAGATAGACACTTTCTAGCTTGAACATAGTGGATGGTTATGATCAGATACCTGATGTTTACATACTGTTGTTACAGTCCGTGGTTGTTCACGGTAGGTGTACTGGATCTGGTGGATGAGTACACCTCTGCAGAGTACAACTTTTTCGAAGAAGCCGCGTCCTCGGATATGGACAGTTGAATGGCCATGTAGCTAGCATTGTGTCAATGTTTTCAAAAGAGGAAGTTTTTGAAAATGAATTTTGAAGGGAAGTGTTGAACTTGTGAAGTTCGGAAAGGAATGCAAAAGTATACCGTGGAGGTATCGTCGATGATGAAAAGCCAGATGTCTTTATACAAAACAAAATGTTTTGCAAAGAAAACCTTTTCTACTCTAAGCAAGAATTCTGGAAACTGATTCCAAGAAGTTTTGCAAAGAGAAAATATTCTTTAACAAAGTTTTACAAAACCTCTTGTACATGTGATATCTACAAGAGAAATAAAACTATATTATTTTTCTTCTGAAGTATCTTCTTCAACAAAGATACAGATAACTTGACTGCAACTGTGGTGTCATCATATATGAACACCATTGATAGTGAACCCTATTTATAGCCTACCTATTCCACCATATAAGCATATTTGCATGTTGGTAAGTGACATGATGGATGTCTTGCTGAGTACATTCAAATGTACTCATTATGGTTTCGCCCCTGGTATCTACTTGCCAGACTTTGAGAAGGAGCCTCCGAAGGAGATCTATGAAGAGAAGTACGGAGTTGACGGCTTTGCGAACTAGGATCGTCTCCGGGTCAGCAGCCTGTAGGTTAAGGCGTGACTTGGGCTCAACTACGTTGTGTTTTAATTGTCTTCCGCTGTGTTTGTTAAGTTGCCTGCCCTATGTGGCAGTTGTGTTAAACTTGATCATGTGATCTTTTATGTAATACCTTTATGTATTCGTGTAATGGATGATGTATTTTTGTGTGCCAACTTTGTATGTTGTTCACGACTGATCTTTCTGGGATCGTGAATGTATGCATACGGAGGGTTTCAGACTGCCGGTCTGGGGTCCTTACAGAAAGTTCGCCATAGTGAAGTGGGCCGTGACGACCGGGTGCTTCAATTCTGCGTTCGCATACGGTGGGTGTAATCTATGTTTTTCACTACAATATATGTTAAAGGGTAATCTGGCAAGCCTAGTGTCGAATCCCTGACTCGACAAGTCCCTTAGGTGACCCTATCGGGTTTCGATTAGGAGAAGTCATGGGCGCTGGTGAGATCGTCGGCTAGACAGGAGGCAAGATTTACCCAGGTTCGGGGCCCTCGTAGAGGTAAAACCCTTACTCCTGCCTCGTGTCGATCTGTATTGGATGATTAGATCGGTTACAGGTTGCTCGAATCGAGAGTAGATCTCGAGTTCCGAGGCTTTTTGGTCGTGCGGTATTGCTTGGTCCTCTCCTTGAGGGCTCTCCTGGCCTTATATAGATGGCCAGGTCTCGAGTCCTACCCGGAGAGGGTTCAAAACCCTAGCTAGGTCGGTTACAAAACTACCTAACTTAACCCGCAAGTTTAGTGCGGGTGGGCTTCTGATAGGCCTTCGGGAGTCTTCCAAGGGCGCCTCTTCTTGGGCCTTGACATTGGGCCTGAGAGGGGGTGTCCTTACCCGCAGGGTCCAAGATCTATGTCTTCGTCAGTAGCCCCCGAGCGTGTGCTCGATTGGGATTTATTTCCAGTCGGGTAGACGGTCAGTCCTTTTTCGATCTCCTCTTGGAAGTTCAGCTCGACAGTTGTTGTCTTCGAAGGGTGTGTTCCCTGTTTTGTGAGTTATAACGCTCGAGTATCGAGCAGCATAGGTGCCTGTTTTTGCGGTTTTATTTGCAGAAGGATGTGGCACAGTAGCTTGGCTCTCCCGAGAGATCAGGACCAATTAATTGCGACTAGGGCAAAAACATTTCTGGCCTACACAGATTCGAGACCTCCGACTCGAACCCGATGAGGTGATTGTTGCGACTGGGCCGTTGTGGACTTATCGAGTCGAACTTAACCTATGAGGGTACCCGGCGCGTCCGCTAGGATTTTTCTTCGTGTTGTTGACACGGTACTATGCCGGAGGACGCAGCTTTCGAGTGCGATTCCAGGCCCAAAAGAGAGATCTTTCTGGGTCTTACCTTCGTATTCGAAGAATACGGCATCCAGATGTGCCTAGTCGGCTGAACAATCCAGGTTTTTATGATGTATAATTATCACGTGTAGGAGAGGTAGGTTTTTTCCACCCGATAAATTTGTTTGAGCTCCATACGAAAGAAGTTTCGTGTTGGAAAAAACCAAGTCCGTATGAAAGAGTTTTCATGTTCGGGATGCTGTGCCCATACGAAAGAGTTTTCGTGCATAGGGTATTTTCCTCTCTGTTCGAAGAGGTCTTGCTTTATGAACTGTTCATGGAAAAGTTGCTTTTATCCGAAGGAATTGATATTCGTACGAAGATAATTTCGCGTTTGAACTTCCAGTCGAAAAGTTCTCAATTTTGAATGACGCCTGCCATGACGTCATGGCGCACTCCTCTTCTCCCGATGGGACGTGACGGAGTGGTAGCAGATGGTGGCCCACCTTGTCAGCTTTTTGACCGGGAAACGAGACGTCGTTCCCGTTTTTTACGCGAAATGCGCAGTAAATGCGCACGATCTTCTGTTAAGATCGTGGCACGAAACAGCGCAGACCGCCGCTTCGTTTCATCCTTACGCGTGGCAGCCGTAATAGGTGCCACGTAGCGCATCGTACGGCTGAGATTGCCTTGCCCCGTGTATAAATAGGGGTGTTAGCGCCGCAGTAAAATTTTCCCCGCTCTCTGTCTTCATCTTCTTCCTCGCGCCCATCTTCATCTTTCCCGTGCTCGAGCTCTTGCTGCAAACAATGGCTGGCGGAAAGAAGCGCGGCGCTGCCGTTTCTGCGTCCGGCGAACCTTCCGCGCAACCCGCGCCCCGCGCCGGCGACTGGCGTTCTCCCAACACCACCGCAAAATGCATCAAGGAGATGCAGCGGGAGGGGTTGCTGCCGGCGGAGGCGGAGAAGCGCGTCCGCCTCGGGAAAAAGGAAGAGGTACCTAATCCCCAGTCGAACGAGCGCGTGGTCTTTGTGGACCACGTGACTCGGGGCCTCTCTTTTCCCCTTCATCCCTTCTTCCTCGGGTTGCTGTGTGTCTATGGCATACAGCTTCACGATCTCCCCCCGAACGCGGTGCAGCACATTACGTGCTTCATCGTGTTCTGCGAGTGCTATCTTGGCATTCGCCCGCACTGGGCGCTGTGGAAGGCGCTCTTCAAGGTCCGGATCTTCCGCGAGAAGTCGCGGGTGGAGTCCGAGCTTGGCGAACCGCTTCGCACCGGCGGCTTCGGGATCCAAGCTCGACAAGAAAGCAGCTACTTCAACATGCACTTCGTCGACTCCGCCCAAAGCTGGCGGAAAAGGTGGTTCTACGTCGTCGACAACAGCTCGGGTGGGATTGTAGAGTTCCACCCGTTCGCTGTTCTAACCAGGCGAAAGTCTTGGGGGCACAAGATGTCAACCGAAGAGACGCAGACTGTTGCGCCTTTACTCGCGAGAGTAGCCGCTCTTCGGGACCAGACCGCGGGAGTTGTGCTCAACGGGATGCATCTGGCGAGCATCTTCTTGAAGCGCAGGATCCAGCCGCTCCAACAGAGGCCCTCCGCAATGTGGGAGTATCAGGGCTCAGAAGATCCCAGTCGAGTAAGCCGCGAGGAACTTTCGAATGTAGATTTCGAGAAGAAAATCGCGGGTATCACCCGACTGAAGGTTGGAGAGAAATTCCCCGATTGCTCTGTTCAAGCCTTCGCCGCTTCAAATCCTCCCCCAGCCGAGGTTAGTTTCTTTCTCTTCTTTCGTTTTTGAGTTGTTCCTCTTTTCTCTGTTCAGAGTCTTAGTCGATAAGATTTTTCTTGTCTTCTTCTTGCATTTGCAGAGCCTAGCCATGGCGGACTGCTACCCGCCAACCACGGGGGAAGCTGCCTCAGAGCAAGTGTCGAGCCATCAAGACGGCGCGATCGACACCAGCGTCGCCAATGCCTCTTCGAGTTCAGAGCACGATTCTTCGGATGACGTTGCAGACTCGAATGGCGCTCCGACGAAACGTCGTCGGGTAGATGAGGACGAAGCTACTTCCAAGGACAAATCCTTGGAAGCATCGCCCAGTCAAGCTCCTATCCGTGCGACTCCGCTTCTCTCCCTTGCTCCTTCGCCTTCGTTCCCAGTGATGACGCCCGCTTGGAACGCGGACTTGCTGGATGACGATGAGGATGACGAGTAAGTGTTTTTTCCTTAATCTTGGTCGAACATTTTTTGTGCTTCAATATCGATTGTTTCTATCTTTCGGTGCAGTCTACAGATGATCAGTCCTCGCAGGTACGCCGCGGCCGTTCCTCCCGAGAAGAGAAATAAGGCCAAGGATGCGGGTGAAACTCCCACCGCGGGCACCGTCCAAAACTCTCCCAGAGCGGCTCCTGAAGCTGCGACTGTGGAGCGTGGAGCCCCCAGCTTTGCTGTTAGGACTTCAGCTTCTAAGGAAGTGACGGACAGCTCCGCGGATCCGCTCTTTCGCGCCACCGGCCAGGTAAAACTTCGTCTTCTGTCTTCAAATTTTTATCGGGTGCACGACAGTGCTCCCGATGGGAGTAGCCCCCGAGGCTGTAGTCGACCGCATGCGGTCGGCTACAGGCTCAAAGTCTGGTTTACTTCTTCTTCACGATTCCATTTTTTTATCGGGTGCACGGCAGTGCTCCCGATGGGAGTAGCCCCCGAGGCTGTAGTCGATTGTAGATAATCGGGTACAGACTCAAATTTAATCCATTTAACTCTTCCGTCTTCGTGCTTTTGCAGTCGCTCGTTGATTCTCTTGCGGCGATTGGCCGCCGCGTCATTCTCGCTGAATCGGATTGCGAGTCCCTTCGAACGGACCGTAGCCGACTTCAAGCTGAAAACGACCTCCTCAAGGGTAAGTTCTATTATCCCTTTATCTTCACTGTCCTGTGAATTCTTGATTTCTGATAAGCATCCTTTCGCAGCTCGACTTGAATTTGCGGAATCCGAAAGGGTCAAACTTTCTGAGCAGGTAACTGCTCGGGAGGCTGACCTTACGGCCGTTCGCCAAGAGCTGGAGGCTTCCCGCATGCAATCGGAAGATTTTAGTCGATAGCTTGCGGATGCGCGGAAGGCCCTGAAGGAGCAAGTTGAGGCTGGCAGTAAAGCCGACAGTAACATTGTTGAGTTCCTCCGTCCCCTCGCGGAATGTTTTGCGGGTAAGTGCATTTTGCGACTTCTGATATTTTTTCACTGAACTTTGCTAAGTTTGGTCTTCTTTGTTCACAGGTCTTTTGGATGTCCCTCTAGAGATCCCTGGGCTCCAGCGGGTGGACGTGCTAACCGACACACTTGCACAACTCAAGAGACATTCCGATGGAATTCTCTCTCTGATTAACGATGCCTCCCAGGCATTGGTGCGAGTGCATGGTCGCATCGTTGCCGGCGGCACTCCTACACCTGCGCTAGATGATCTGCTGAAGGATTTTTCGGAAGGCGGTCTTCTGGATGCCTTCGCAGTCGCTCAATCAGAGGCTGGCGCGAAGACTGCGATCCAATTTGCTCTGGCGCACGGAGTCGAAGGGTTGGAGGAGGCTTACTCGTCCATTCCAGTCGATCCTTCCACGGGCAAAAAGGTACGGCTCTCCCGTTTTGGCGAGCAAGCCGCCATTCTTGCTCGGAAGCTTTCTGAGATTTTTGCTCGGAAGAAGGGAGGGTCGACTGGCGCTAGTGGGAGCACCAATGTAGCCTCGTAGTTTTTTTTATTTCCTTCTTTGAATGTAACGAACCTTGGGATGTATTCCCGTACTTTTGTTGTCCTTGATCGAAGCATTTATCCTTTGGAGTTTTTATTCTTTTTGTTTGTACCTTGTCTCCCGATGGGAGTAGCCCCCAAGCGTGTTTAGTCAGATGTGCGACTAGAAACAACTCGAGTAGGGCATCTCACTTCTTTCCTTGTGCTTCTTCCAGGCTACTGTGTTTGCCGCGGAAACTTCTGGTGGACGTGGTAATCCAGTAAATCCACTTGTGGCCGCCGTGGGCACTTTTGCTGGTCTCCGTGATAAGGTTCATGAGGGTGAGCGTAGGCTGAAAGCTCTGCGCGGGGTTGCTGATGTGGCGATATCCAAACAGAAATTGGCGGCTGAGCGCGAACAATTTCTGATGGACGAACTATCTTCAGTCGCAAGGGAGTTGCTATGTAAGTGGTGCAGCCCCCGTGCATTTTTCCTCCTTTTGTATTCTTCAGCTGACTAAGTGCATCTGCCCTTCAGTTGTTAGACCGGATGACAGGGAGGAAAAGCAGTGGGTGGAAAACCACATTCACCAAGAGGCTAACAGCTCAAAACCTCATGCGAATAACTTCTGGTCTGATCGCAGTCGAGGGTTTGTGATGGCCACCTTGAAATTCCGAGTGCTGCAGGCGAGAATTCTCGTGGGTTCTTTTCACGAGGTCTTGATCGCGATGAATGCAGCTTTTTATCCACTTGAAAGGGGTCCCGAAGACTGGAGCTATCTACTCAGGCTGTTTAGTCGGGAAGGGGAGATTCGCACGTGCGTACGCAAACAGATGACGTGCGGCGCGGTTGTGGCTCTCTCCTTTGTCCGAATATGGCATCCTGAGATAGATTTGAACTCCGCAGCTCGGCGCCCAGATTATGTAATCGAGGACATCACACCTTTTTATGATGCTGTACGCCCTGCAGCCGAGAAGATTATCCGAATGACCTCTGAAGAGGTAGATAGGGTCTTAGCGACTGAGAATGCTCAGCGTTTTGACTGATCTGTCGGATGTGAATATCCTGTAAACTGTTTATAGTTTGTAAAAATCGTTGTAAGGTGTGTAACCTTGTATTTGATGATATTTCTTTGAGATGCTAAGTTCTTAGGTGTAGCCCCCGTGTGTGCGATGGGGTGTGTACCTGTGACTTTTAGCATGCAGTAAACAAGAAGCTTCGGGTAAATATGATGAGGAAATCACGTATTTTTATTGCAATGACTGAGAAGTCATGTATTCGAGCTACAAAATTGGCTAGTATAGCCTTATTGTTGTAGAAACAAGTAAACCTAGGGGTAGAACTTGCGGAGTTGTGCAATATTCCATGGATTGGAATAGATTCCTCCGGTCGCTGGATTCTTGAGCCTGTAGGCTCCTCCTGGGACAACTTCGTGTACAATGAAGGGTCCTTCCCAAGGTGGTTCGAGTTTGTGTCCTTCCTTCTGCTTGAGCCGCAATACTAAGTCACCTGCCACGAATGACCTGTGGCGTATGCGGCGACTATGATAGTTGCGTAGCGATTGTTGATAAACTGCGGATCTTGCGAGTGCGATGTCCCGCATTTCGTCGAGTGCATCCATATCGTCTGCAAGTGCTTTGTTGGAGGTTTCTTCGCTGTAGGCCACAACCCGTGGGGCGCTGAATCGAACTTCCTCGGGAAGGACTGCTTCCGCCCCGTATACCATAAAAAATGGTGTGTATTTTGTAGACCTGTTTGGAGTTGTCCGGAGGCTCCAGAGTACGGAGGGTAGCTCCTCTGCCCAATGCCCTGCTGCGGGGTGCAGACGGTCGAGGAGTCGTTTCTTGATCCCAGCCGAAACTAAGCCGTTGGATCTTTCGACTTGTCCGTTCGTTTGCGGGTGGGCGACCGAAACAAACTTGAAATTGATGCCTTTCTCTTCGCAGAACTGCTGTGTTTCCTTGGCCGTAAAGTTTGTGCCGTTATCTGTAATGATGTCGTGTGGCACACCAAATCTGCATATGATGGAATCGAGGAACTCCACGGCGCATTGGGCGCTAGCCGAAGTTACTGGTCTTGCCTCTATCCATTTTGTGAATTTGTCGACTGCGACCAGCAGATGTGTATATCCACCGGGTGTGGATCTGCGTAATGGTCCAACCATGTCTAGCCCCCACTGTGCAAAGGGCCAGGCGATGGGTATCATGTGCAACTCCGTGGCGGGTGCGTGCGGCTTTGGTGCGAATCGCTGGCAGGCGTCGCATCTATCGACCAGGTTTTTTTGCATCGGTGGATGCTGTGAGCCAGTAGAATCCTGCTCGAAAGGCTTTTCCCAATATCGCTTTCCAGCTAGCATGATGTCCGCAATCACCCTGATGTATGTCCCATAGTAATTCCTTGCCGTCTTCGGGTGCGATGCAACGCTGAAGTATTCCCGAGATGCTTTGTTTGTATAATTCTCCGTTAGCCACCCGAAAGGATTTGCTACGCCTGATTAGCTATCGCGCCTCACGTGGATCGGCCGGGAGCTGTTTGTTTAGCAGGTAGTCGAGATATTTCTGCGTCCAGACTGGTTCGACCAGAAAAACCTGCCGTGATATGTTATGAGTAAGCTCGATAAGCGCGATTTGCGGGCTGACCTCTGTTTCCATTGCTGCGGGTGTTTCTGCGGGTTTCTTCAGTTTGATCGATCTCTTAATCATTCGCTCGAAATATATCCCTGGCGGTATGGGTGTGTTCGTGGAACCCATGTTGGCCAGTCTGTCTGCTTCTTCGTTGCTAGATCTTGCAATGTGTTTTAGCTCGCACCCTTTAAAGCTTCCTTCGAGTAGGTTGTACATGTCGCGGTATGCAACCATGTTTTCAGCAATGGCGTCACATTCTTTCATCGTTTGCTGCACTATGAGGTTGGAATCGCCGTAGATCATTAATCGGGTAGCTCCACAGGCGATTGCTATCTTCATTCCGTGCAATAATGCTTCATATTCTGCGTCATTGTTCGATGCCGGGTCATCGGGTGGAAAATCCAGTCGCAAGACGTACTGCAGTTTGTCTCCGCTAGGTGAGATGAGGACGATTCCTGCTCCTGCTCCTTCGTTTCTCTTGGATCCATCGAAGTACATTATCCAATTGCTCGTATACTCGGGTGGCCCGGGTGTTTGCAGCTCTGTCCATTCGCTGATGAATTCCACGAGAACTTGGGATTTGACTGCATTGCGTCCAGCATAGGTGATGTCCCAGGCGCCCAGCTCGATGCTCCACTTTGCTATTCTTCCGGATGCCATAGGGTTATTCATGATTGTCCCGAGTGACGCATCATTAACCACTGTGATGGCGTGTTCCTGGAAATAATGTTTGAGCTTTCGAGCTGTGAGAACAACTCCGTATGCGAGCTTCTGATAGTGAGGGTAGCGTTGTTTGCATGGCGAAAGTACTTCGCTGATGTAATATATTGGTCTTTGAAATCCGTATGCTTTGCCGTCTTCAGGTCTTTCGACCATGATCGCTGTGCTGATGACCTGGTTTGTAGCGGCTAAGTATAGGAAAAGTGGCTCCCTTTCTTGCGGTGTCGCAAGGATGCGCCTGCTTTGCAAGGACCGCTTCAGATCTGCGAACGCTTTTTTAGCTTCGGGTGTCCATTCGAATTTGTCCGTCTTCTTCAGTAATTTGTAGAAGGGTAGTGCCTGCTCTCCCAATCGTGCGATGAATCTGCTCAGGGCTGCTAGTCGTCCTGCGAGCTGCTGTACTCCGCATAGATTGGTTGGCTCCTTCATAGTCAATATGGCTTGTATTTTCTCCGGGTTGGCTTCGATGCCTCTGGCGGATACCAGGTACCCGAGAAGTTTGCCTGCGGGGACACCGAAAACGCATTTGGTCGGATTGAGCTTGATCCGATATGCGTTAAGGGCGTCGAATGTTTCTTTAATGTCCTCGAGGAGTGTGTCCTCCACTCGAGTTTTGATGACAATGTCGTCGACGTACACTTGTACGTTTTTGCCAATGAGATTGGCGAGGCATCTTTGCATGCAGCGCTGATATGTTGCGCCTGCGTTCTTCAGCCCGAAGGGCATTGTCGTGTAGCAGTATACACCGTGTGGTGTGATGAAAGCCGTCTTCTCCTCGTCTTCCTTTTTCATGCGGATTTGATTATATCCTGAATAGGCGTCTAGAAAGGAGAGACGCTGGCAACCTGCCGTAGAGTCCACGATCTGGTCGATTCGTGGTAGAGGAAAGTTGTCCTTGGGGCAGTGTTTATTTAGCGACGTGTAGTCGATGCACACCCGAAGGATATCCGTGTTTTTCTTGGGGACCAACACCGGGTTTGCTAACCAGGTGGATATTTTGATCTCCCTGATGAAGTTTGCGGCTAGCAATCTGTTTACTTCTTCTCCAAGCGCTTTCTGCTTAGGTTCTGAAAATCGTCGAGTCGTCTGTTTGATAGGTTTGGCGTCAGGAAAGACTTCGAGTGAGTGCTCGGCAAACTCCCTGGGTATTCCTGGCATATCTGAGGGCTGCCAGGCGAAAATCTCCCAGTACTCACGGAGGAGTTTGACGAGCGCGCCTTCCTATGCTGGCGAGAGGGTTGTGGAAACCATCGCCGTCTTCGCGGAGTCTGTCGGGTGCACTTGGTGCTTGCGAGTATCGCTGTTGGCGCTGAATTCCAGTTCGGGTGCGTTTTTCTTCGTGAGGGGCATAACGGAGTGGTCCGTTGTTTTTGCTAACTCTTGAAGTTTTTCTTGCATCCCGAAAGATTTTGCGATCTCATTAAATTCTATGTCGCACTTGTCCGATTTCTGGAAGTCTCCGTCAATGGTGATCACACCGTATTCGCCAGGTAGCTTGAGCTTCAAGTATGCGTAATGTGGCACGGCCATGAATCTGGCGAACGTTGTTCGACCAAGAATGGCGTGGTACTGTGAGGGCCAGTCGACGACTTCGAAGTCCAGGAATTCCCTTCTGTAGTTGTGTGGGGAGCCCAGTACAACTTCTAAGTTGATTGTTCCGAGTGGACGGATTGCTTTGCCCGGAACTATCCCGTGGAAGGATGTTTCTGATTCCCTTAGGCCGTCCAGATTTTTGTTCATTCGACGGAGTGTATCCGCGTAGATGATGTTGATGCCACTGCCACCGTCCATGAACACGCGGGCCAGGTCATAATTGCCGATTTTAGCTTGAATGACGAGGGCGGCGTGTCCCGGCCGATAGACTCGTGGCGGGTGGTCTTCTTTCGAGAACGTGATTGGCTGATCGGCCATCTTCACGTACTCGGGTTTTGTTGGTGGCGTCTGCACTGCCATGCATATTTGTCTCGAGTTAGTCTTTTGAGCTCTGCGAGAGGGGCATACCTTCTGTATCATCCCGAGGAGTTGTCCATGCGGAGTCGGGTATGTATTTGCTCCCGCGTTTTGTTGTGGTGGCGCTGGCAATGCGGCGAGCGCCATGTTTGGGTTGGTCGGTGGAGGTGGAGGCGGTGGTAGCTGGAATTGTTGTCCTCCTCCTGGCAGTGGTGGATAGTTTTGGGTGGAAGCAAATCTTTTCTTGGCGAGCGCGTCCGAGATTTCGATGAACTTTCGGCAATCCTTGAGAAGGTGTGTTGCCTTAGTCTTGCCCGTGCGCTTGTCTGTGAATAGATGTAGCGAGCAGTACGCATCGAGGTCTTCCTCGGGTGATTTTTCTTCTGCCTTTGGTTTCCACTCGCGACTTCCGCGACGACCGGAGTCGCGACTTCGCGTGAATTCTACTGCCACTAGTTCTTCTCTATCATCGTGGTCGTAATATTTTCTTCTCTTCCTTCGTCCGTGGCGGTCGTCCTCGTGTGCAGGTGATGATCCTCTTTCGTTGCGTACTGCATCTTCTCCATTGGCCCATTTTTCGGCTATGACCATGAGCTCCCCGATGGTTTTGGGCGCGGCTCTGCCGAGCTCTTCTCGAAACGCAGTTCTTCTTGCTCCTTTGGCAAAGGCCTCAATCGCCACTTCTTCAGAGATTGTGCCTGCGGTGTTCCTAAGCGTGTTCCATCACTGGATGTATTCTCGGGTGGATTCACCGCTTTTCTGTTTGCAGGCTCGTAGTTCTTCGATTGTAGCCGGCCTCTTGTAGGTCGACTGGAAATTCTTGCAGAAATCACGGTGTAAGTCATCCCACGATGCGTAGCAAGATCGCGGTCTCCTCTCTAGCCAGCTGCGAGCTGCTCCGGCTAGGTGCAAATTGAGGTATTGCATTGCCGTGTTCTTGTTACCACGTTGGCATTTCACTGCCGTGAGGTAGTCGCTCAACCATTGAGAGGGCTCGAGTGAGCCGTTGTACTTCGTCACTTCCGTGCTGAGCTTGAATCGCTTGGGTAGGGGCGCCTCGCGGATACTACGGGCGAAACATAGTGCGCCGCAGGTTTCGTCATCCGAAGAGCCGGACGATGACCGATCGCGATATCTTGACGCTCTTGCTCTATCCACTTTGTTTTGCGCGATGTCTGATCGCGCGTCCCGTCCGGGTTGATCGCGATCGGAGTTCTTCCGTGGTTCCTTGCTTCGTTTGCGTGAACGGCTGCCGCGGTGTCGCAGGCTTTTTTCTCTCGGGCTGTCGTCGCCACTGCTTCGACTGTCATCACGGCGGCGGGCTTCTTTCCCTCGGCCACGACGTGGCGACTTGTCTTTTCTCGGGGAAGAGCTTCTGTGCCTGCGAGGCGTTTCCTTGTCCTTATTCTTCTCCAGTCGCTCCTTCTCCAATTGTTCTTTGCGATCGTGAGAGGCGAGCCTCGCGGCCGCCAGCCCTAGACCTTTGCGAATGTGCTTCTATTGTTCCACCCGAGGATCGCTATCCGTTGGCTGATTCATCTGCATGTAGGTTGCTGCGGCTAGGATCGCAGCGGCTGGGGTTTGCGGGTAGACGTTTCCATCGTCGTCGACCCTCATGAAAGAAGACGTGGTAGACCTGTTGGTTCCAGCCGTAGATTCGTGGTCCCTCGTCGACGCTGCGGGTCCCTTCCCCCTAGGTCGGGTGCCGACTGAAGGTGCGTGGGATAGCTTGGCTCGACGTTGGCTTGATTCATCCGCCGCTCTCCTGCGACGGGCTAGATCTGCTCGGGCATCCTTGATGTTTGAGGCCGCCCTCACTAGGTGATAGTGGTAGGCGGTTAGGTCTTCCTATGTGGCTCCCGCCGCAGGCGGTTGGCTCTTTCGCATGGATTCCTTGGCTCTTTTCCAGGCTTCCCGCGAAACGCCGATTATATCGCGCTCGGTCGCGCTATATTCAGTTTCCGAGGGCTGTTCCGACCCTGCCATGCAGACTTGGGCCAGTTGTGGTCCGTGTGTCCTGGGCGTAGATCGAAAAGCTCTCCGCACCCGAGAGGGTTCCTCTGTCGAGAGGGTGTGGTAGTCGACTGCGTTGTAGCGGATGGACTCGCCGCTTTTTCCTGTAGGAAAGCGCGAGTTGGCGGTTCCAGATTCGGTTTCAGATTCATCTGAGAAGTGGAGGATCCCGTCTCTGTTCGCCATGAAGTTGAAGCTCCCGAACGTCAGGGTGACGCTCTTCTCCAGTTCCTCGAACGCCGGGCGAGATTCCGGCGAGTGAGGTGTGACCACGACAGATCCGATCCGTATAGGATTGTTCAGAGCCGTAGTCGTTGGTTTCCAACGGGAGTTGGATGTCGATGAAGCCGAAGATGCCGGTGATCCAGCGCCCGCGGTTCCCACAGGCGGCACCAATTGTCGAATCCCTAACTCGACAAGTCCCTTAGGTGACCCTATCGGGTTTCGATTAGGAGAAGTCATGGGCGTTGGTGAGATCGTCGGCTAGACAGGAGGCAAGATTTACCCAGGTTCGGGGCCCTCGTAGAGGTAAAACCCTTACTCCTGCCTCGTGTCGATCTGTATTGGATGATTAGATCGGTTACAGGTTGCTCGAATCGAGAGTAGATCTCGAGTTCCGAGGCTTTTTGGTCGTGCGGTATTGCTTGGTCCTCTCCTTGAGGGCTCTCCTGGCCTTATATAGATGGCCAGGTCTCGAGTCCTACATGGAGAGGGTTCAAAACCCTAGCTAGGTCGGTTACAAAACTACCTAACTTAACCCGCAAGTTTAGTGCGGGTGGGCTTCTGATAGGCCTTCGGGAGTCTTCCAAGGGCGCCTCTTCTTGGGCCTTGACATTGGGCCTGAGAGGGGGTGTCCTTACCCGCAGGGTCCAAGATCTATGTCTTCGTCACCTAGGATGTACAAACACGGCCTCAGTGAAAGGACATTTCTTTCCTAATCTTATTTTGGTGTTTGATCACAACACATGGACGATCTAATCTTTTCCCTAAGCATGTTTACGTTTGCAAATAAAAAGTTAGGGACTTTTAACATGGATAAATGCAAAAACAAGTCCCCTCTGATCTCTACTGGTTTGACAAATCAACGTTGAAGATATCGCAAAAGGAAGAAAAGAGAAAGAAGAGAAAAAGGGGGAAAACAGACTAGCCAGCCTGGCTGGCCGGGCTCTGAGGCCGGGTGGCTCGAGTAGTGCCTCGGCCTAAGGCGTTCCCACGCCGGCCCCAGGCCGGGATCGAGGCTGGGCGGCTCGGGCAGTGCCTCGGCCTGAGAATCATCCACGCCGGCCCCAGGCGGGGGTGGGATCAGCCGGCCCCGGGCCGGGGACCAGCCGGCCTCGCGATGGATCTAGGCTGAGGTGGGGGCTCAGTCGGCCCTAGGCCGGGCTCCAGCCGACCTTGCTGGGGTTCCAGGCCGAGGTAGGTTGTGGCTCTTCCGGCCTCACCCCTGCGTCCAGGCCGGCCTCCCAGGCCGAGCTTCCTGCAGTGAATAAGATACCCCTCAACGGCCACTTTCCCCCTTCGAGTATAAATATGAGTCATACCCTACCTTTAGAAGGTGTCAAATAAACTTTCTCTCTCCACCATTGCTGACCACCTTCGAGCACAAGCATCTCCCCAAATACCCAACCAAAGCTCTTGATCCTTTTGGATTTGGAGGAGACACCCTAGATCTACAACTTCACCAAGCCGTTTTGTAATCCCCGAAGCTTAGGGATCTTGTTGTTCTTAGTTCATTGGAGCCAAGAACCTTGTTGCTCTTAGCTCATCGGAGCTTGGAGCCTTGTTGTTGTCCCCGAAGCTTTGGAGCTCGTGGATCTTGTTTCCCGGACTCTTGGTGGCTCCCAGGATTTGGTGAGGACCCTCCAAGTCGTGGAGTGTGCCTCATCCTTGTAAAGGTTCTAGTTGTCAACCTCAATGGCAACATAGTGATTCGAGCCTCTCCACATCGGTGGAAGGACTCGAAGGAGATACGGTGTGCCATTTGAGGGCTACTCGGTGTTCCACTTTGGTGGCACCACACCGCTCCAACGGAGATTATCTTCCATTGGGAAGTGAACTTCGGGATACATCTCCGCGTCATTGTGTTCAGTTATTCCACAACCTACCTTTACTTGTTGCTACTAGCTTAGTCATATATATATAAATATCTTGTTCTAGTAGTATTTTTTCAACATATAGGATTGTTCACCTAGTTGCATAATCTAGAAAATCTATATTTGAGCACTATCTCATTAATTGAAAAAGAAGTTAAAATTTGTAGTTAACCTATTCACCCCCGCTCTAGTTAATCTCTCTATCTTTCAATTGGTATCAGAGCCTCATCTCTTTATTAAAGGCTTTACCGCCTAAAGAGGAGGATGGCTAAGGATCCCGTCACCATGGATGGTATCCAAAAGCTAATTCAAGCTATGATTGATAGCTCCAAGAAGAGGATGGAGGGACTAATAAAAGAAATAGCATCTTCATCTAGTCAATCCAAAGAGAAGGTTGTTTTAGATGAAAATGGAAATCACGTTCCTTCTAAGGAAGAATCCAGGACTTCCAAGCCTCAGGATAGTAGTCATGCAAATTCCTTTGGCTATGCTTATAACAATGCTCCCAATGTTCAACATCCACGTGTTAATCATCTTGGTGCTCCTCCTTTGGTAGATAGAAATTGTTTTACTAATTAGAAAGCTTCCATGAAGTCTTACATGTGCAACTCTTCAATGCAAATATGGAGGATCGTTGAGAATGGGTATGAGCCAAAGGAACCCAAGAACTTGAGCTCAAGTGACATAATAGATGAGAAAATCAATGCCCATGCCATGCACATGTTGTAAAAGGTAATGGCAACGAAAGGTGTCGAGCACATCCGGTCCTTCACAAGTGCCAAGAAAGCATGGGATTGCATAGCTGACATGCATGATGGCAACATCAACTTACAAAGCTCCAAGAAGTCAATCATCCAAAGACAAGTTAAGAACTTCTATATGAAGTATGGAGAGAATGTAGAAGACATGTTTAGAAGACCCAAGACTCTTGTGGTTGACATGAGAGATTGTGGGTTCAAGGATTGTAATGAGGATCGGGTCAAGGAGAAATTTCTACTCACCTTGATTCCATACAATGAGCACATGGTGATGAATGTGCAATCAAGAGCCGATTACTTGGATGTATCCCCCAATGATGTTTTGGGTCTCTTCATCACTCTAAAGGTCATGAAACAATCCTTCGATGATGTCATGGCCCGTGTAAATGGAATGAAGAGAGCCTCTCTCGCCTTCAAGGCCACCCCCCATGATGAAGATGACTCAAGTGATGATGGTGGTTCCTCACCTGTTGTGTCCGAAAGAGACATGAGGACATCACATGAAGAATGCTTGGCCCTTGCTCAACACAAGTGGCAGAAGAAAGGAGACTTTAGATCAAATTCCACCAAGAACAAGGGAAAGGAAGTCTCAAGCATGAAGAAGGCAAGGACTTGCTTCAATTGTGGGGATAGTGAGCATTTTGTTGCCGAGTGTCCCTTCAAGAGTAGAATTGAGAATGGTGGAAGACTTATAAAGAAATCCACCTTTATTCCCAAGTCCAAGAACTTCATAACAAGAGGCCCTCCTAGGGAGTTGATTGAAATAGAAGTTGAATACACGTCTGGTGGTGAAGAGAGTGACGGTGTGGTGAACAAGTAGGCATGGCGACCATGGCTAAGGGAGTCGTTCCTCCTAACTTAAGCTCTCTCTTCTCCAACCCCAATGAAAACAAGGGCCCCTCGAGTCACAAGTGCTTCATGGCCAAGGGTATATCCCCAAAGGTGACTCCTACACTCAAACTTGCAAACTCTTCTACTCCTTCCCTATTAAATTGTGTTGAGGAAAACCCCATGACAAACTTTGTGGAGAAACTAAATCTATCTTTGACTCTCTCATGGATCAATTAAGTGAGGCACATGACCTCATTGATGAACATGAAGAGAGAATCATATTACTTGAAAAGTTTGCTCGTGATGATGCTAATAAAATTGAGGACATTGAGAAAGATCTAGATGAATCACATTGTTTTAGA
This sequence comes from Alopecurus myosuroides, assembly GCA_028641055.1. NCBI lineage: Eukaryota > Viridiplantae > Streptophyta > Magnoliopsida > Poales > Poaceae > Alopecurus > Alopecurus myosuroides. The sequence goes on along the minus strand of CM054059.1, from coordinate 169,006,936 downwards.
GAAAGCATTGAAGATACCTTTGCAATTGACATAGCTAAAGTAAAATTTGATCATGAGTATGCTTTTGCTAAGGTAACGGAATTCATGGCCTTAAAAGATGCAACTAACAAAGGTTAAAATGAGCTCATTAAGGACTTTGATAAGCTTAAAAGTGACCATCGAACACTCTCAAATGAGCCCAAGACTTTAAAAGGGTTAAAAGATGTAAATGCAAATTATTGTGCTACTAACCGTTTATGTGTCAAGGAAACTCTCATTGAGGAGAACAATAGGTTGAAGGCCCAACTCAACAAAGGTCTTGCCACTTGCATCCAAGGGAAAAAGAACCTTGACGATCTTTTGAGTAGTCAAAAGAGAGTTACTGGGAAGGAAGGCACTTGGGTTTGGTTCCACATCCAAGGTGACCTACAAGAAGAAGTCAAATACCTCCACTAATTCTATTGTTTTTGTGAAGGAGGGGGAGTTGTCTAATGATGAATATGAGTTTGATATTATTGCTAAAAGTATTATCCCTAGGGACACTACTACCGATAACAACTTTGCGGGAAAATACAACCCATCTTATGTGCTTCTTAAATCTAGTGATGGTAATGTATATGCAAAATATGTTGTCACTTCATATGGTGATGATTACAAGTATGCTATTTGGGTTCCAAAGACCCTTGTTACTAACAAGAAAGGACCCATACAAAAATGGGTACCTAAGACAATAAATTGATTCATTGTAGGTATGTGCTTCCGGAGGAACATCATGGATGATTGATAGTGGTTGTTCCGCACATATGACCGGAAGCAAGGAAGTGTTAGAAGACTTAAAGCACTAACTCATCAAGTTTTCACAAGTAACTATTGGTGATGGTTCACAACTTAAGGTATTGGGACATGGCGAGGTGGTCATTTTGCCGGATGCATCCATTGAGAAAGTCCTCCTTGTTGAGTCCCTTGGCTATAATGTCCTTTTCGTCTTGCAACTTTGTGAATGCAATTTTACATGTGTATTTGGGCGTCATATGTGCTTGTCCTTCAAACCATTTCTGTTAAAGTAGCCTTTGTTGGATTTGCGGAGAACGCTATGTATGTAGTGGATTTATCGAAAGAAACTACACATATTGCCACGTGTCTAATGGCTAAATACGACGTGGGGTGGCTTTGGCATCGCCGCTTAGGCCACGTCGGTATGAGAAATTTAGAAACTCTTGTGAAGGGTGAGCACATGGTAGGACTAATAAGTGTGATTTTTTCTAAAGATTTCCCTTGTAGCTCTTGTATTGCCGGAAAGACGCATGAGAAGAACCATCCCAAGACATCAATCATCTCCACAAGGAGGCCCTTTGAGCATATTCACTTGGACCTATTTGGGCCTCCTACATATGATAGTATTGGTGGCAAAAAGTATTGTTTGGTGATTGTTGATGATTATACAAGATACACTTGGGTATTCTATATCAAAAAGAAGAGTGATACTCAAGAAAAGTTCATCTCTTGGGCCACAGAAGTGCAACGTCAATATGACACCAAGATCTTGGCAATTAGGAGTGATAATGGGTCTGAGTTCAAGACCTACACCCATGGATGAATTCTTGAGTGATGAGGGGATAAGACATCAATATTCTGCTGCGTACACCCCTCAAAAAATGGTGTAGTAGAGAGGAAGAATCACACGCTTATTGATATGGAAAGAACCATGATGGCCGAGTTCAAATCCCCATATAACTTTTGGGCCGAAGCTATCAACGCTGCTTGTCATATTTCTAACCAACTCTTCCTTCGTCCGATGATTGGTATGACTCAATATGAACTCCTAACCGGTAACAAACCCTACCTCAAATATCTTCGAGTTTTTGGGTGCAAATGTCAAGTTTACATGAAAGGCACTAGATTGTTTAAATTTGATCCTAGAACTTTTAAAGGCATATTTGTTGGTTATGACACGAACTCCCACACTTATAGAGTATACAACATATCCACCGGGTGTGTTGAAGAATCTATGAATGTGGAGTTTCATGAGGATAATGGCTCACAAGTGGAGAAAATTGATTGTGATTATGTAGGTGACGGACCTCCCTCCATAGCCATAGGAAGAATGGGGTAGGTCCGCTTATACCCGTTGGGGGACACCTTATGGCGAAGGAGGATGGAACAAGATATACGTAAGTGGATCCTACTACATAAACCATCAATAAAATGGTAGAACAAGACCAAGAACAAGACCTTCAAGTTGATACCACTCATCAAGAAAGTGATCAAGATCCACCAAATGATAATGGTGGAAATACTGATGGTGACTCCTCATCAAGAACTCCACTACGAATAGATCATGGTCTTGATGAAGGAAATGATGAGGATGTTCCTCCAAATGAGAATCCCGATGATGCACTAATTCGTATCATGAATCGTCAAGCCGCAAGATTGCAACAAAAGTCACATTATCAAAAGAATGTTATTGGTCTCTTGGGAAGAAGTGTATCCACTCATGGTCAAGTACTCAAGTTTTGTGGTATTCACTCATATGTCTCTCATGTTGAACCTATCAAAGTGTATGATGCTCTTGAAGATGAAGATTGGTTTCAAGATATGCATGAAGAGCTATGGTCTCTAGTGGATAGACCCAAGGATCATAATGTCATTGGAAGAAAAAAGGGTATTCAAGAACAAGCAAGACTCTCATGGGCAAGTGATTTGCAACAAGGCTCGATTTGTTGCTCAATGCTACTCTCAAGTCGAAGGACTTGACTACGGTGAAACTTTTGCTCCCGTAGCTAGACTTGAATCCATTCGTATATTACTTGCATTTGCCACTAGTAATAATTTCATCTTGCATCAAATGGATGCTAAAAGTGCTTTTCAAAATGGACCTCTAAATGAATTGGTATATGTTAAATAACCTCCAGGGTCCGAGGATCCCAAGTATCCTAACCATGTCTACGTTCTCCATAAGCCTTTGTATGGCCTCAAACAAGCCCCACGTGCTTGTTATGATCATTTAAAGGAGTTCTTAGTGGATCGTTGTTTCGTACTTGGGGTAATTGACCCCACACTCCTTACCAAAAGTGTAGATGGAAATTTCTTCGTATGCCAAGTATATGTTGATGGTATTATATTTGATCAAATAATGTGGGTTTTGTAGACCAATTTGCCAAACTAATGACAAATGAGTTTGAGATGTCTATGATGGCGGTATTGAAGTTCTTCCTCAGTTTTGAAATCGAGTAATATTATGAAGGAACTTTCATTTGTCAAGAAAAATACATTAAAGATATTCTCAAGAAATTTGATATGGTCAATGCCAAGCCTTTAGGTTATCCAATGTCGACAACCGTGAATCTTTCAATGGATCACGAAGGTATACCGGTTGATCCAAAACTTTATCGCTATATTATTGGATCTTTGCTTTATCTTTGTGCATCTAGACAAAATATTATGTTTAGTCTGGGTTTGTGTGCAAGATGTCAATCTAATCCCAAGGAAAGCCATATGATTGCGGTCAAGAGGATTCTTAGGTACTTGGTTGACACTCCCAATAATGGTCTTTGATATCCATCAAATACAACTTTTGATCTTGTGGGATATTCGGATGCGGATTGGGGAGGTGACAAGGTGGATAGAAAATCAACCTCGGGTGCTTGCCAATTCCTTGGTAGGTCTCTTGTGTGCTGGTCTTCCAAGAAGAAAAATTGTATTGCCACCTCCTCCATGGAAGCGGAATATATTTCTGCCGCAAGTTGTTGCTCTTAACTACTATGGATGAGGCAATGTCTTAAGGATTTTGGAACTGAGATTAAGACAATGACTCTTTTATGTGACAATGAGAGTGCTATAAAGATTGGTCACAATCAGGTACTTCATGGCAATACTAAACATATTGAGATTCTGTATCATTTCATTCGTGATCATGTGGCTGTAACATCCCAAGTATGAAAACATCCCTAGAATGTTTGTTTTTTTTTGTTTAATTATTGTTTTGCATCATGGCATCTTAATCATTGCATTTGTTTCCTTCTTGTTTGCATCTGTTTTTATTTGTTTTCACAATTGAATTTCAAACATTAGTCAAATGCTTTGTTTCATACTTGTTATGTTACCAATTCCCAAATAAAAGGTTCAAATAAAACTCCCATTTGTTTCCATGAAAAATAACAAAAAGGCTCACTATTAATTTGTTCTTAATAATTCACTTAATTCAAATGTCATTCAAATTCAATTTCAATTTCAAACAGCACCCAATTTCAAATAATGAAAATTACCAAAACAATTATAATCATTTGTTTCCCTTTTAAACAATAAGGTTCACCCTATTGAATTCTTGTTTTCAATAAATCTTTTAATCCAAAATTCATTCAACTTTGAATCAAATTACAAACAACATTTTTATTTTGAACTTTTTGTAAAACAAAATGTTGCAATTTGTTGCTATTACATAAATTTTTTTCCCTAAATTTTACACCCCTAAAACCTAGCTATTCCTTCCTATTTCTCTTGCAGCAAAAAAAAAAAACAGAGAAAAAAAAAATAAAAAGCAAAAAAAAAAGAAAACGCAGGAGAGGGGGAGAGGCAGGCCCAGCCCACCAGGCTGCAGCCCGCTCGGTCTCCCCCTACCTCCGTCCGTACGACGCACGTCAGCCATGGACAGCATGTGCGTGCTGCCCCACTGCTCCCCCCATCCCCCCTCCTATAACTACCTCCTAGTCCCCCTAGAAAACCCTAACCCTAGCCGCACCCTATCCCTCCTATCTCCCCACCACCGCCGCCATCGAGAGGAGCTCGCTCGCCTCCGTTTCTACTGTCACCGCCGCCGGCCGCCGGAGCTCGCCGCCGACATCTCCGCCTCCCCCCGGCCGTGCCACGACCACCCCTGCGACGAGGGTAACTCCCCCTTTCCATTCCCACACTTCCCCTCTCGTTTCCTTGATGATTGGGCATCGATTCCTTCCATCCATTGGTGCCATCGTTGCTCTGTTTCGTTACAGAGAAGAACAGATCGTGTTCGGTTGCAGTTTTCAGTTAACAGCGATTTGCTATACTCAAAAACGAATCGCCCCCTATGTATTCAAAACCGGCGCAGCAGACCAACTGGCAGCAGCCGCGCGCAGGGATCAAATCCCCGCACCCCCACCTTTCTGCCTTCTTTTCCGAATTAAATTCAGTACAATTTCTGAACCTTAAGCCCCCTCGCCCCCCTTATTCTGTCAACAAAGCGCACTACCCCATCTGGTTGGTTCCTTTGCGCAGCAGCAGGAGGGCAGGGGTTCGAATCCCCCCTGCAATCAAAAACTCATTTTTTTCCATTTATTTTTCCTAGATCCAGACCTATCCTAAATTGCTCATAGGTCCCTGTTACTTTTATTTTAGGTCCCTGTAATTTTATTTCCAAGTCCCTGTATCTTTTCTAGGTCCCTAATTATTTCTATAAACCATAAACATGCTTAAACTTGGTAAATTAATAACTTTTGTTTGGAAACTCCAATTGCAAAACTTTAAACATGTAAATCACTCCATTTTAAATTCTCTACCCAAATATAAAATTTGTTTACTGTTTTGAATATTTTAATTTGGTGAAATATTTAAATTTTGTTTAATTCACTTAATTTTTGCAAAATTCATAACTTGATCATAAAAATTCCAAACTCAACAAATAAAATATGTTTTCCATCCCATTTTTCATGTACTTTGCAAATATAAATTTTGTTTCATGTTTTGAATAATTATAATTGGTTAAATAATTTAAACCTTGTTTAAATCATTTAAATTTGCTAAATTCATAACTTGCTCAACTTAAATTATTTTTGAACATATAAAATATGTTTTCAACCTAGAAAAGTATAAACTTTTCAAATATGAAATTGGTTTAATGTTTTGAACAAATAAAAAATTCAAATAAATTCATACTTGTTTTAAATTCATTTAATTCTTGTTCAACTTGTTTAAGTCATAAGTAAATCATTGTAATTCCTTTTTCAATAATTGAAACATGTATTCCACCTAAAATTTTGTGTACTTTCCAAATATGAATTTTGTTATTTGTTTTGAACAATTAAAAGTGATGAAAACAACAAATGCTTGTGTGACACCTTTAAGTAACCAAAATTCCAACACTTAATAAACAAATTTCCAACTTGGTAAACCTTATTTCCAATTGGTCCTATTGTTGTTATTTTTCTGTTTTCCTCATCCATGCATCATACTAATCCACTTTCACCTATTGGTTAGTTGTAAAACAATTATTCCAACCTTAATTGATGGGCTTTTCATATGCAACTCAAATTGCATGTGGATCCATTTAATCATGTTGTTACCATGTCAACTAGTTATTTTGATGCATCAATTAAATGGTCATGCATCATCCCATGATTGTGCATTATGCCATGTTATTGATTGTTTGTCTCTTTGCGTTGTTTGTTTGCTTCTTCTCGAATAGACGACGACGTTGAGATAGACGAGCTTTACGACACCCCTTCTGAGGATCTAGCTCAGTACCAGGCTGCTGAGTTTGCAGGCAAGTTATCACTCACATGAACCACTGTGTTCCTTTCAACATTGGTTACCGATACTTTCCGTTGTCTATTTCTGCTAGCCCTATGAATAGTTGTTTCTGTTACGAACCTATCACATGTTACCCTTTAACCCTGATATTGCCTCACCTCCACTCCTATAACCCCATTGTTTGTGCCCGTGTCTTACTAGCATGCTTAGGGTTGTTTTGCTCGAGTCTGCTGTCAAGTTACTTTCTGTTATCATATTTCCATTATGTTCTGGGGCTCGATGTTTAAACAATCAACCTGTTAATGTTGGAGGTAATAATAATTTGATGATAAGGCACTGGCAGGAGGCCCGGCGTGGTTTTGAGGCCTGCTAGTGTCGACCCTAATAGGAAAAGGGTCTTGTCTACTGATCCATGATGAGCGCACTATCCGCATGTGGGAAGCGTGTATGGGCGCCCCCCTCAATTTGATTCGGTTCGCATCTCGTCCAAATCGCCTCATTTAGTTCGGGTTTTCCATTTGCCGCATGCATATGCAGGTGCGAACCCTTGGTACCAGGGTGGAACTTTTGTAGTCGACATTTAGGGAGACACGTTCTTAGAGTGCTATGAGGGTCCCCTTTTCTTCGTGGGGCTTGATTAGCCGTGCGCTCACTGCACGGGGTTCTTTGGGCTTGATGCGAAGAAGAGTTGAGTTGTGTTGAGTGCCCCGCTTGGTGGGAGGCATTCCATCTGGCGGGTTATTCTTACGTGTACGGCCAAATTGGTGCACCCCTGCAGGGATAAATCTTCTCGAGAAGCCGTGTTTTCCGCGGTTATGGTTAACTTGGTGAAAGTATTGGCTAACAAGTACTCAGAACAACTTACACCTAACTAATGATAACCTGACTAGTAATAGGCTTATTGACACAACAATTTGAACCATCATTAATCCAACTGTGTGAGTTATCCTCGGATTGCTTCTTTGGATAAGGGGCGAGATCCAGGATGGGTTTGTTTGGAGTTAGTAGTAGTTGGTTACGATACGCTATCTTATCTCCTTTCTGTTAGCCGGAAGTTGTAGCATGTTCTGTAGTTGGTTAGTGCAGCCAGCTGCCGCATCTTTTATATCACCCTTCCTTTCCGTTGAACCCAAAGCATCTGTGCTTGATGTTGACGGGTTACACTTTGGTGAACTGTGAGTCTTGCTTGCCAGTACGTTTATGTACTGACCCCTTTGGGGCTGTGGTTTTCGCAGACTACGCTTACGAGGATCCCCGTGACGGCTACTACGTGGAGTTTGACGAGGCTGCTGACGAGTAGATAGCGGACCCGGGCAGGATCCGAGACTACGTGGATGGGCTCCGTTTTCCTTTCATTCCCGGCTTCTTAAGCCTATTTGGATTTATCTGTACTCAGACCCTTTGAATGCTTCCGCTGAGATGTAATGATGTTATGTTGGTACATGTGTCCTCTGGATGATTGTATTTGCTATCTCTGCTCTAGTGAGAGCTATTTGCAACTTATTTCTATTTATTTGTGTCTTAGAGATATGTTGTGCTATCGTTCTGTTAAACGCCGTTGACGTACCATGTGTGTATGGTATGAAGTACGTCAATGGTAGTATCCTGATTTCTATGGGATGGTTTACGTAGAAGCTGAACAGATAGGGGTTGGTTGTCACACATACGTGTGTTGGACTACTCGTAAGAGATGCGGGTGCCGGTAAGCCCCGTAATCCAATCCACTACTGTTCAACGGAACTGCGAGTATCCTCTAGAAGTCCGGGTGCGACAAATGGTATCAGAGCCTGTCTGCCTGTAGGATCCCTTTTACTGGTCGCAGTTGAGTCTAGAAGCTATTTTGTAGCTATATAGGAAAAATGAAACGTGAGAGTAGGAATTCTGCCATTTTATTTATTTCCCCACCCACCCTCCCTTTTCTGGTAAGGAAGTGCAACGTTGTTTTCTCTTCTCACCTAAACTTTCAAGTTAGATTTTCACGAATCCTGGTTTCTCTAGGATAGTTATATCTACTAGACCATAGGAATGGAGGTGGTTGTGACATGATTTATCATGTTGCCTACTCACGATTGAGAACGGAGGCGTGTAAGCCCCGGAAGCAAATCCTCTATTCCTTAAGCAGTAGATATTGATCCTTTAGAAGCCCGGATGGGTTCTTCCGTAGTACCTCAGGAGTTTTGGTCTCGTGTTTCCCGTTGTTGCTTCAATATCCTGTTCTTCTCAACATCCTTTTCGTCCGTTGAAACCTTGTTGTTGCTTTCCACTTCAGTTCTTCTACCGGCGTCTAATCAAAACTTCCCCGATCATCTGCAGATGGATCTCAGGTTCTACCCGCAGGTGGTTCGGATGACTCGTTGCGAGAGCACTGCCGGTTATCCGGAGATGCTGAGAGACATGGTCACTTATCTGGGGTTCCGTTGGGCACCAGAGTACCAGGTCTACGAGCAGCAGCGAGAGTTTGACCAGACCTACTACCAGGCTATCGTCTACATTCTGTCAGATGATGGCATGAGCGTTGTCCACCGCTACGAGGCAGTAGGCTCCACAGTGGATATGGCTGTGCAGCAGGCAGCTTATGTGAGTCTCACCGTCCTTCGTGCTGACTACTGGGGATTTGACGATTCTATCTATCGCCACATCCCCCGTGGTTACATCACTTCAGAGGGAGCTCACTTCACTCTCTACGACAACCTGGATGTCTACGAGCATGATAACTCTAGGCTGCACACCACCGCTCAGTTTGTGAGGCACAGTGACGCAGTGGCCAGCACACTATCTCAGGAGTTGGCTTCAGTCAGGGAGCAGCTCTACCTTGCTTTGACTCGTCTGGCGACGTACACCACAGACTTTGTTGGAGATGAGCACTTTGCACGTTTCGATCAGCTAGTTGGTCGTCGTCTGCCAGATGCTGGAGGTTACGAGCCGATCAGAGGTCCACTCCTTAACCTCGGTGCTGGTTACACTGGGATTCCACGCTTTGGAGCACAGGGAGTCGACGCTATGTACTTCACCACACCTAGAGTCGCTCTCAGACCTCGTCAGATCTATGTGGATCGTCGTTCTACCTACTTTCGTGGGCGTGCTCCTCACCGTACCTCTCGTCGTACTACTCACCGCCGTCCTGCGTGATGAGCTTGGGAGTACCGATGTACCCATTCTTAGCTATGTTTAGTTATCCTTTGGCATTTGAACCATTTATGGTGTGTTGGATATTCTGATGTATTTGAACATGTGATGATGTACCTGTTGGTTATCTATTCATGCGTCGGAATAATCTCTCTTTCGGTTTCCAAGTCTATCCTTTTCTGTTGTTGTGCTAAAATGCATTTCCATTCAGGATGCCGCCAACAAGGAACAACCCGCCTGAGCCACCGCCAATCACGGAGCTGTTGACTCAGATGACCCAAGTCATGGCACAGATGGCCCAGTTCCAGACTAACCAGCACAACAACCAGAATGCTCCACGAGTCAGTATCAATGAGTTTCTGAGTCTGGGCCCAAGAGCTTTCGTGGCAACACGCGAGCCTCTGGATGCTGATGACTGGATCCGTGAGATGGCTAGGGCTCTGGAGATTGCTCACGTTGCTGAGGAAGACAAGGTCAAGTATGCCTCCTACCTACTAAAGGGTCAGGCAGCTACTTGGTGGGAGAACTACCAGACCATGAGAGCTGGCTACCCAATCACCTGGGGCTGTTTCAAGGAAGCTTTCCTGAAGCACCACATCCAAGATGGTCTCATGGAAAGGATGCGTGAAGAGTTTTGCTCTCTCAAGCAGGGCAAGCTGGACGTCATTGGCTATCAGAGTGAGTTCAATCGCCTTGCTCGTTACGCTGGTGATGAGGTGTCCACTGAGGCTAAGAAGATGGCAAGGTTCCGCCGAGGTTTTAACCCGGAACTCAAGTACGCCCTCACCAACATCAAGGCCAAAGACTTCGAGGAGCTCGTGAACACCGCGCTCAATGAGGAAAATGGGCGCAAGGCGTTCGAGGATTCTCGGAAGCACTCGCGTGAGGGTGGTTCCTCCTCCAACATGACCACCCCTCCGCTGAAGCGCCGCATCTGGGTGCCAAATGGTGCTGTCACTAGGGCTCCATATGCCCAAGCTTCTCCAGGCTTTGCTCCCCGCCCACCCAACCCAGCTCACATGCAAGGTCAGAGGTTTTCAATGGGGCAGCCAAGGCCAGATACTCCTCGTGTCGTCACTTGCTACAAATGCAAGCAGACGGGGCACTACGCTGACAAGTGCACGCAGAGGCAGCTACCTCCTCCACCACCTCATCCCAACACAAACCAGGCAATGGTGCGTGCTCCCCCGGCTAAAGCCTTCAACTCCAACAACAGGCCTGTCGGGAGGACCGCAAGGGTGAATCATGTCAAGATCGACAAAGCTGAGGAAGCTGCTGACGTCGTTCTCGGTATATTACCCGTAAACTCTTTTCCAGCTAAAGTGTTGTTTGATACCGGAGCATCGCATTCTTTTGTGTCAAAGATTTTTGCCGCAACAAACAACCTAATTGTGGTTCCACTAAGCAATCAAATCACTGTTCACTCACCGGGATCTCAAATGTTGACTTCCAAGATAAGTAAGGATAATCAAATCCTAATTGGAGGCCACATTTTCCTTGCTTCACTCATGTTGCTGGGAAGTTCTGACATTGATGTCATTCTTGGCATGGATTGGCTGAAAGCTAATAAAGCTAAAATTGACTGTGCTCAAAAGTCAATAACTCTGTTCCACCCTTGTGGCCAGATAGTCTATTCTCCAAATGAATCAAGTTATGTTCAGCTTTACACCCTCGATGCTAAACCTCTACCTCTACTTGAAAATGTTCCGGTGGTTTGTGAATTCCCTGACGTCTTTCCAGAAGAGTTGCCAGGGATGCCTCTGGACAGAGCAGTTGAGTTCGTGATCGAGCTTGAACCAGGTACTGCTCCAATCTCTAAGCATCTATACAAGATAGCTCCTCCTGAACTGAAATTGTTGAAGGAGCAAATCGATATGTACATGGAAAAAGGTTACATTCAACCTAGTTCCTCGGCTTGGGGTTGCCCAACTCTGTTCGTTGCAAAGAAGGATCAAACAAAGAGACTCGTTGTTGACTATCGTCCTCTTAACGAGAAAACCATAAAAACAAGTATCCAATTCCTCGTATCGATGATCTTTTTGATCAACTTGTTGGAGCCTCAATATTCTCAAAGTTGGACTTGAGGATGGGTTACCATCAAATAATGATCAGAAAGGAAGATATTCCAAAAACAGCTTTCACCACTCGCTACGGTCTATATGAATACATCGTCATGTCCTTTGGTCTCACCAATGCACCGGCGACATTCTCTCGACTCATGAATTCTGTCTTCCACGAATAACTCGACAAGTTCGTTGTGGTATATCTTGATGACATTCTGGTCTACTCAAAATCCGAGTAAGAGCATGGAGAACATCTTCGTCTCAGTCTCATGAAGCTTCGCGAGCATCGTCTATATGCCAAGTTCTCCAAATGTGAGTTCTGGATTCCAGAAGTTGCTTACCTTGGTCATGTCATCTCTGCCAAGGGCATAGCCATTGATCCAGAAAAGGTTAAAGCAATTGTTGATTGGAAACCTCCTAAGACGGTGAAGCAAGTCAGAAGTTTTCTTGGCTTGGCTAGCTATTGCCGTCGTTTCGTCCAAAACTTTTCCAAGATTGCCAAACCTCTCACTGATCTCACAAAGAAGGACAAGAAGTTCGTTTGGTCTCCACAATGTGATGAGAGTTTCAATCTCCTGAAGACTAAACTCACTTCTACACCAGTTCTGGTTGGCCCAGATACTACCAAACCTTTCCAGATATTCTGCGATGCATCTCTCCAAGGTCTAGGTGCAGTTCTTATGCAAGAACGTCAAGTTGTGGCTTATGCTTCACGCCAGTTGAATGCACATGAGCAAAATTATCCCACACATGACCTTGAACTAGCAGCAGTTGTGTTTGCCCTCAAGAAATGGAGGCAATACTTGTTGGGTAATCGCACTGAAATCTTTTCCGATCATAAGAGTCTGAAATACATCTTCACTCAACCAGATCTAAACCTCAGGCAAAGGAGATGGATTGAAAAGATTAAAGACTTTGATCTCACCATTTCTTACACTCCAGGCAAGGCTAATGTTATGGCCGATGCTCTCAGTCGCAAGTCGTATTGCAATAATCTCATGATCATGGAAAGCCAACCTCCACTTCATGAAGAATTTCAGAAACTAAACCTTGGTCTTGTTCCTCAAGGCTATCTTGCAATCTTGACAGCCAGTCCAACTCTCGAGGATAAGATTCGTTCTGAACAACTTCGTGATGCTGAAATCAAGAAGATGGTAGAACACATCAAAGAGGGCAAGGAGAAATTTAAGTCCTTCTCAGTTGATGACAAAGGAAATGTGTTCTTCGAAGGACGCATTGCAGTTCCTCAAGTTCAAAGTCTCAAAGATATCATTCTCAAGGAGGCTCATGAAACTCCTCTCTCCATCCACCCTGGAAGTACAAAGATGTACCAGGATCTTAAGACACTGTATTGGTGGCCTGTCATGAAACGTGAAATTGCTCAATACGTTTCTGAATGCGACGTTTGTCAACGTGTTAAGGCAGTCCATCAGAAAACAGCCGGTCTACTCCAACCTCTGAAAATCCTTGAGTGGAAGTGGGACATGATTGAAATGGACTTCGTCACTGGTTTTCCAAAGTCCAAGAAGGGCAACGATGCAATCTTCGTTGTTATCGATCGTCTCACTAAGGTAGCTCACTTCTTTGCTGTCAAAGAAACAATCTCAGCTAGCCAGTTAGCAGAGCTCTACACAGCAAAGATTGTTCCTCTTCATGGTGTTCCATTGGAAATAAGCTCAGACCGTGGAAGCATATTCACTTCTCATTTCTGGAAAAGCTTTCAAGAAGCATTGGGCACCAAACTTCTGTTCAGCACAGCCTATCACCCTCAGTCTCAAGGGCAAGTCGAAAGAGTCAATCAGATTCTCGAGGATATGCTCAGAGCATGTGGTATCTCTTTTGGCATGAAATGGGAGGAATGCCTTCCATATGCTGAATTCTCCTACAACAACAGCTTCCAGGCAAGCCTAGGCATGGCACCATTTGAGGCTCTCTATGGCCGCAGATGCAGGAGTCCAATCAATTGGTCTGGAGCTGGTGAACATTCACTCTTAGGTCCTGACATTGTTAAGGAAGCCGAAGAGAAAGTTCGAATCATTCGTGACAATCTCAAGATTGCTCAGTCTCGTCAGAAAAGCTATTATGACAACAAGCACAGGGATATGATCTATGCACCTGGTGACAAGGCATATCTCCGTGTAACTCCCCTCAGAGGCACTCATCGTTTTGGTGTGAAAGGAAAGCTTGCACCAAGATACATTGGTCCTTTCAACATTCTCTCAAGGCGTGCGGAAAATGCCTATCGTCTTGAACTTCCAGAAAAACTATCCAAGGTGCACGATGTGTTTCACGTGTCACAGCTCAAGAAGTGTTTCAAAGATCCAGATCGTGCAGTTGATCATGATTCCGTTGAACTGCAAGATGATCTCTCTTATGAGGAGCACCCTGTTCGAATTCTCGATGAGACCGAGCGTAAGACTCGCAACAAGAGCACCAAGTTCTTGAAAGTGCAGTGGTCCCATCATTCCGATAAAGAGGCAACGTGGGAGACCGAAGAGGATCTTCGCAAGAAGTATCCGGACCTTTTCTCTTCTCAGTAGGAATCTCGGGGCGCGATTCCTTCAAGGGGGGGCGTTTTGTAACATCCCAAGTATGAAAACATCCCTAGAATGTTTGTTTTTTTGTTTAATTATTGTTTTGCATCATGGCATCTTAATCATTGCATTTGTTTCCTTCTTGTTTGCATCTGTTTTTATTTGTTTTCACAATTGAATTTCAAACATTAATCAAATGCTTTGTTTCATACTTGTTATGTTACCAATTCCCAAATAAAAGGTTCAAATAAAACTCCCATTTGTTTCCATGAAAAATAACAAAAAGGCTCACTATTAATTTGTTCTTAATAATTCACTTAGTTCAAATGTCATTCAAATTCAATTTCAATTTCAAACAGCACCCAATTTCAAATAATGAAAATTACCAAAACAATTATAATCATTTGTTTCCCTTTTAAACAATAAGGTTCACCCTATTGAATTCTTGTTTTCAATAAATCTTTTAATCCAAAATTCATTCAACTTTGAATCAAATTACAAACAACATTTTTATTTTGAACTTTTTGTAAAACAAAAAGTTGCAATTTGTTGCTATTACATAAATAAGTAACATAATTTTTTTCCCTAAATTTTACACCCCTAAAACCTAGCTATTCCTTCCTATTTCTCTTGCAGCAAAAAAAAAACAGAGGAAAAAAAAACGTAGGAGAGGGGGAGAGGCAGGCCCAGCCCACCAGGCTACAGCCCGCTCGGTCTCCCCCTACCTCCGTCTGTACGAGGCACGTCAGCCATGGACAGCATGTGCGTGCTGCCCCACTGCTCCCCATCCCCCCTCCTATAACTACATCCTAGTCCCCCTAGAAAACCCTAACCCTAGCCGCACCCTATCCCTCCTATCTCCCCACCACCGCCGCCATCGAGAGGAGCTCGCTCGCCTCCGTTTCTACTGTCACCGCCGCCGGCCGCCGGAGCTCGCCGCCGACATCTCCGCCTTCCCCCGGCCGTGCCACGACCACCCCTGCGACGAGGGTAACTCCCCCTTTCCATTCCCACACTTCCCCTCTCGTTTCCTTGATGATTGGGCATTGATTCCTTCCATCCATTGGTGCCATCGTTGCTCTGTTTCGTTACAGAGAAGAACAGATCGTGTTCGGTTGCAGTTTTCAGTTAACAGCGATTTGCTATACTCAAAAACCAATCGCCCCCTATGTATTCAAAACCGGCGCAGCAGACCAACTGGCAGCAGCCGCGCGCAGGGATCAAATCCCCGCACCCCCACCTTTCTGCCTTCTTTTCCGAATTAAATTCAGTACAATTTCTGAACCTTAAGCCCCCTCGCCCCCCTTATTCTGTCAACAAAGCGCACTACCCCATCTGGTTGGTTCCTTTGCGCAGCAGCAGGAGGGCAGGGGTTCGAATCCCCCCTGCAATCAAAAACTCATTTTTTTCCATTTATTTTTCCTAGATCCAGACCTATCCTAAATTGCTCATAGGTCCCTGTTACTTTTATTTTAGGTCCCTGTAATTTTATTTCCAAGTCCCTGTATCTTTTCTAGGTCCCTAATTATTTCTATAAACCATAAACATGCTTAAACTTGGTAAATTAATAACTTTTGTTTGGAAACTCCAATTGCAAAACTTTAAACATGTAAATCACTCCATTTTAAATTCTCTACCCAAATATAAAATTTGTTTACTGTTTTGAATATTTTAATTTGGTGAAATATTTAAATTTTGTTTAATTCACTTAATTTTTGCAAAATTCATAACTTGATCATAAAAATTCCAAACTCAACAAATAAAATATGTTTTCCATCCCATTTTTCATGTACTTTGCAAATATAAATTTTGTTTCATGTTTTGAATAATTATAATTGGTTAAATAATTTAAACCTTGTTTAAATCATTTAAATTTGCTAAATTCATAACTTGCTCAACTTAAATTATTTTTGAACATATAAAATATGTTTTCAACCTAGAAAAGTATAACTTTTCAAATATGAAATTGGTTTAATGTTTTGAACAAATAAAAAATTCAAATAAATTCATACTTGTTTTAAATTCATTTAATTCTTGTTCAACTTGTTTAAGTCATAAGTAAATCATTGTAATTCCTTTTTCAATAATTGAAACATGTATTCCACCTAAAATTTTGTGTACTTTCCAAATATGAATTTTGTTATTTGTTTTGAACAATTAGAAGTGATGAAAACAACAAATGCTTGTGTGACACCTTTAAGTAACCAAAATTCCAACACTTAATAAACAAATTTCCAACTTGGTAAACCTTATTTCCAATTGGTCCTATTGTTGTTATTTTTCTGTTTTCCTCATCCATGCATCATACTAATCCACTTTCACCTATTGGTTAGTTGTAAAACAATTATTCCAACCTTAATTGATGGGCTTTTCATATGCAACTCAAATTGCATGTGGATCCATTTAATCATGTTGTTACCATGTCAACTAGTTATTTTGATGCATCATCCCATGATTGTGCATTATGCCATGTTATTGATTGTTTGTCTCTTTGCGTTGTTTGTTTGCTTCTTCTCGAATAGACGACGACGTTGAGACAGACGAGCTTTACGACACCCCTTCTGAGGATCTAGCTCAGTACCAGGCTGCTGAGTTTGTAGGCAAGTTATCACTCACATGAACCACTGTGTTCCTTTCAACATTGGTTACTGATACTTTCCGTTGTCTATTTCTGCTAGCCCTATGAATAGTTGTTTCTGTTACGAACCTATCACATGTTACCCTTTAACCCTGATATTGCCTCACCTCCACTCCTATAACCCCATTGTTTGTGCCCGTGTCTTACTAGCATGCTTAGGGTTGTTTTGCTCGAGTCTGCTATCAAGTTACTTTCTGTTATCATATTTCCATTATGTTCTGGGGCTCGATGTTTAAACAATCAACCTGTTAATGTTGGAGGTAATAATAATTTGATGATAAGGCACCGACAGGAGGCCCGGCATGGTTTTGAGGCCTGCTAGTGTCGACCCTAATAGGAAAAGGGTCTTGTCTACTGATCCATGATGAGCGCACTATCCGCATGTGGGAAGCGTGTATGGGCGTCCCCCTCAATTTGATTCGATTCGCATCTCGTCCAAATCGCCTCATTTAGTTCGGGTTTTCCATTTGCCGCATGCATATGCAGGTGCGAACCCTTGGTACCAGGGTGGAACTTTTGTAGTCGGCATTTAGGGAGACACGTTCTTAGAGTGCTATGAGGGTCCCCTTTTCTTCGTGGGGCTTGATTAGCCGTGCGCTCACTGCACGGGGTTCTTTGGGCTTGATGCGAAGAAGATTTGAGTTGTGTTGAGTGCCCCGCTTGGTGGGAGGCATTCCATCTGGCGGGTTATTCTTACGTGTACGGCCAAATTGGTGCACCCCTGCAGGGATAAATCTTCTCGAGAAGCCGTGTTTTCCGCGGTTATGGTTAACTTGGTGAAAGTACTGGCTAACAAGTACTCAGAACAAGTTACACCTAACTAATGATAACCTGACTAGTAATAGGCTTATTGACACAACAATTTGAACCATCATTAATCCAACTGTGTGAGTTATCCTCGGATTGCTTCTTTGGATAAGGGGCGAGATCCAGGATGGGTTTGTTTGGAGTTAGTAGTAGTTGGTTACGATACGCTATCTTATCTCCTTTCTGTTAGCCGGAAGTTGTAGCATGTTCTGTAGTTGGTTAGTGCAGCCAGCTGCCGCATCTTTTATATCACCCTTCCTTTCCGTTGAACCCAAAGCATCTGTGCTTGATGTTGACGGGTTACACTTTGGTGAACTGTGAGTCTTGCTTGCCAGTACGTTTATGTACTGACCCCTTTGGGGCTGTGGTTTCCGCAGACTACGCTTACGAGGATCCCCGTGACGGCTACTACGTGGAGTTTGACGAGGCTGCTGACGAGTAGATAGCGGACCCGGGCAGGATCCGAGACTACGTGGATGGGCTCCGTTTTCCTTTCATTCCCGGCTTCTTAAGCCTATTTGGATTTTTCTGTACTCAGACCCTTTGAATGCTTCCACTGAGATGTAATGATGTTATGTTGGGACATGTGTCCTCTGGATGATTGTATTTGCTATCTCTGCTCTAGTGAGAGCTATTTGCAACTTATTTCTATTTATTTATGTCTTAGAGATATGTTGTGCTATCTTTCTGTTAAACGCTGTTGACGTACCATGTGTGTATGGTATGAAGTACGTCAATGGTAGTATCCTGATTTCTATGGGATGGTTTACGTAGACGCTGAACAGATAGGGGTTGGTTGTCACACATACGTGTGTTGGCCTACTCGTAAGAGATGCGGGTGCCGGTAAGCCCCGTAATCCAATCCACTACTGTTCAACGGAACTGCGAGTATCGTCTAGAAGTCCGGGTGCGACAGTGGCCAATGGAGATATCTCACTTTCCTATGTCAACACCAAAGATAAACTCGCCGACATTCTCACAAAACCTCTAGATGAGAAGATATTCAAGCAATTGAGGAGTGAGCTCAATGTCGTATGTGCAAGTAATTTTAGTTGATTGGAAATCTTGCATGCATACCTCTACTAGACTCTTATTTGGTTCCTAGATGTACGCATAGAAATAGGGGGAGTGTAGATCAATTAATGAGTCAACACTACCCATATAATGCATAAATAAACAAATCATGCAAAATGGTCATTTCAATGACACAATGTGCTTCAACGATGAGTTTCGACAATGCACCCAAGATATACCTTCACGGTGTCATATCGAGCACTCATACATGGTGGCTAAGGCCACCGCCCAAATCAAATATTTGAGTTTTTAATGGTTTATATTGATAAGACATTTGGTGTTCAACTCATGTACATATTCGTTCTTCATATTCCATATTACATCCAATGTTGCTTCTTTGAAAAATTTCATTGTTTCTTTTCCATTGGATGTATAAGGAAATCATCATGGTCATCTCATCTCATTGTAGTGCATATCACATCAAACATGTGCACATGGTCAAGTGAAAAGATTTCAAAACAATGAAATAAACCTTGCTAAAATAAAATTTACACTTTCAACATTTTAAAAAATACGGGAGACAAATCGAGCTTAAATTGGTTTTTTCCAGCAAAACCAGCCTGGACGGCCGGCCTGGCCGGCTCCTCAGGCCGGCTGCCTCGGGTGCCCACCTGGCCTCCACTCATGCCTGCGCCGGTCCCAGGCCGGGACGCTCGGGTGACCACCCGACCTCTGCCCTCGCCCGCGTTGGGCCCCAAGCCAGGGCGCTCAGGTGCCCACCCGGCCTTCGCCCTCGCCCGCGCCGGCCCCAAGCCGGGTCTCAGGCTGGAGCGCTTGGGAGGGTGCCTGTCCTTCGTGCTCGCCCGAGCCAGCCTGGCCGGCCCCTCAGGCCGGGCGCCCTGGGTGGTGCTAAACAGGGTTTGGAGGGGCCCGAATTTCATAACCCCCTCTTCCACCCCTCTCCCCACGCAGCCACCACCATTGGAGGGATCCTCCAAGCCCTCCTCTCCCCCTCTCCCCTCACATTCTAGCCACTCCCCCCACCCATAACCCGCAGATCTAAAATCCCTCGTTCTTATCCACCATCTCCTTCACGTGGAATCTCTTTTGGTGCCCTCTTGGGAGAGATGTTCTCCATTAAAGCTTCCCTTCAAGATGGCATCCTTTTTGGGTTTATTTCCTCGTTTTGTAACATCCCATGTTTATTTTCCCTCTATATCTCGTTGTGGTGGCTAGTTTCATGTTTCTAGGGTTCCAATTTCATCTAGGGTTCATACTCAATATCACCTAGGGATCATACTCAATAGCAACCTCCTCGCCCCTACCTCGCCTCCCATCCACAGCCCCCTCCTAGCCTCCTAACAATGGTGCGGCGACGCCCAGATCCCCGGTGCAGATCCAGCGCGCGTGCCCATCTCTCCGCCGCGCCCGCCTCACATCCCCACCTACTTAGCACGGCCACGGCCGCATCCAGCTCAAAAACGCGAAGAATGGTGCGGCGGCGGCCGGATCCGGCGACTCCCAAGCTGCCTAGGTCAACGACCACGTCCCCCAGACTAGTTTCAATCCTTTCACCTACGTCTAGGTCCTGGTTCGCCGGGGAATTTTTTTTTACCTCGAGCGGCAAGAGCAGCAGCGGCGACCTCGCCCCTGCATCCTGGTTCGCAGAGTTCTCCGAATGGGCGTGGGAGGAAACTCGCGAGCGAGCAGTTCCTTGTGGAGGGTCCTCGCTTCGTCCTCTGTGCGTGGAGGACGCGTAACTGGTTTGGGTGGTCGTCCACTTTTCCAGAACCCTTTAGACGATCCACTGGGACAATTTTTTTGGGCGTGGGAGATTGGTAATTAAACTGGTAGCAGAGGGCAAGACGCTTAGGTAATAGTGGAGGATGAGCACATGATGGCGACCCCGAGAGAGCCCGACGGAGTCATCCATGTCTTGCCAGGCCCAATATGCTTTGCGTCTGAAACGTGCATCGCGCTTGGTGTCTTTCTTTTTCCTTTCTTTTCGTCAAGTGCACAAGACCTCCACCGTGCAGTGTCCGTCGCTGTCGGTCACTTGGAGAAACCGGACAAATGGTTACTACTGTAGGACATTTGTGGATGGAATACGTACGCAGACGCAGGGGTTCTTCCAACGTTATCGTGGGGAATCGAATACTGAATATGGATTTTCATGTTCTCGTGTATATTTTCTGGTGATGGGGGGTCCGTCCAACCTGTGGCGGCAAAGCTGGCTATCTTTCTGGTGATGTCCACATAGCTGGCCATCCGCGAGGGCCATTGCAGTTAGGATTGCAGCCATAAGCGTTGCCGTAGCGCTAGAGCCTGCCGGGAGAAAAGAAAGTCTCATGGGTCTCTCCGACTCTGATTAGTGACATAGAGAAGAAGAGAAGATTTTGTCCATTTTAGCAGATAAGATAGCAGCAGAAGACATTTTCTCCATTCCTGCTTGAGTGCTTTCCTAAAGCAGCCTAAACAGGATCAATAGAATATCACACATGCGCCATTACTATGCCTCACGTTCTAGTTCTAAACGCAAGGAACTTACACATATTAGTATAAGAATAGGAAAGGACCTGGAGCGGTAGATCCGCTCATCCTGGCTTCGAATCCTAGTTCAGTTGCCACGGGAACCTTAGCGCCGCGTGTGTGTTGTCCTCCAAGAAAAAGAAAGAGGCATAGAAAGAGTGACAAAGCTCAATCCAAAACATGAAAGCGGAATCACAACCGTCTCACGAAAGAAGGGTCTCAAGCAGTGTGTTCATGGTCACTCCAAACATAGGATTTTCGGCATATACTCTTGAATGAAGAGTAGCTTTCCCTTTCCGTGCGCAGAGGGGATAGATTAAGTATTCATCTGCTGGTAAAAGGCTTGAAGGCGGATTAGCAAGGGAATGAATCCGATGAAGCTGTTCCTCCGCTAGAATAAGGGGGGCATGATCGCTGATTTGACCGGGCAGACCAGATGAGCGAGATTGATTGAAAGCGCTGTGCCAACTTGCGTACAAGATTTTTATACTATAGTAAAGTAAATCCTCTTCACAAGTTATTTCGT